>CM050163.1:532445016-533767516 GCA_027410445.1 Discoglossus pictus
AAGCTAATATAATCTGTTGATCTGCTTCAATAAATGGTAGGATGCTGTTTGCTTGCACTGCTTTTTGCACTCCATTTGTGTGCCTTTATTTTGATATATACATGTATATCACATATATAGTTGTGAGCATTGTGGGTTGTTGCTAATGCTGGCGGGCTCGCACAGCGAGCCTACTGCAACTGCGGCCCGAAGGCGCTCCTTGCGACTTAGGCAGTGAGCCCCGAATGCGCTCATTGCGCTGGTGGAGTTGAGTGCCTACATCCCTACGTCTCACGGGACTTAGGCAGTGAGCGCCAAAGGCGCTCACTGCGCTGGTGGAGATGAGAGGCATAGGCGCTCATCCCTACGACACTGCGTGACTACAGATCAACAGAAATCTCAATTATACAATTCACAATGCGAGCCCTGTAGCAGTTTGAAAAAATTGTAAGAAAAAATGTGAGACCCGTAGCAGTTTGAAAATATTGCGTGGAAAAATTACGACCCGTAAAACTTTACAAAGGAAAGCGGGACTTTGAAATGGAAAAAAAACGAGGTCCAAAAAATACGAAGTTAATGGGCAAAGCGCGCACGTCCAAAACAAAAACACAAAGAAAATAAATAAAAACATTAAAAAAAAACTCACACACAGCACGGGGGGACAGCCAGGACGTCTGGGAGTGAGGTTGCACGCAAATTTAAACCGAATTGCCCGAGTTCCGCCACTCAAAAATCGCGGCCGAAAAAAACGAAAAACGATTCTACACCACCCATAACCATGCAAAATACCACCAGGCATATAAGACTTTTACCCAGGAACGTACAAGGTACAAAATACACTATTAGGAAACACGGAAAATGCTCGAGACCCGCGTAACACATAGACAATCGCCGCCATTTTACAACACTAACTTGCAATTAATAACATTACCATTCTAAAATGCCGCTTTACCAAACTAAACTAGCGGTTTAGCCTCACGCACGCAGCCTATTTATGTTGCACACTTGCCACATTGCTGACACTTTCTCTTCAGGTCAGCAACAGTCCAAATGTACATTGTATGCTGCAGGAAAATCAAAAGAGATTGTTAGCTCTTCAGGATATTGATTGCTGGATATATTAATTAGAAATAGGTAAGTATATTAATTTATTATTTAATTTATTATTATTATTATTATTATTATTATTATTAAAAAAAAAAAATATATATATATATAAAAATACAAATAGCTAACGAGAGGCTTGCAATGAGCGCCGGAACCGCTCATTGCAAGCCACGCCTCGTGTACTCAGAAGAGCAAAGGTACACGAGGGGAGATGCTCGCAATGAGCGCCGAAGGCAATCAGAGCGGGGCTTGCAATGAGCGCCGAAAGTTCTCAGAGGACCAAAAGACTTACATTGTGTGGCAAACAGCATTACCTGCCCTACAATTTTATGACCGTAATTTTTTGACGGGCAATTCGCTAGTTAATATATAAATTTAAGTGCATATTGATAATATTGTATTACTGTAATAAATAAAGTCTTAAAATCTGTAAATCTCAGACATTTTTCATATTTAGAACATGATGGGGGCAGGAGGGAGAAGATGGGGGCAGGAGGGCCTAGATAGGGGCATCAAAGGGCAGGAGGAGGCATCAGAGAAAATCAAATATTTTCTATTTTACAATACTGATGAACAGTGGTTAAATAAATATGTCTGCATGAATTATGATTTTAGTAAAATTACACCTTTAACAATAAAATTACTTACGTGCACTGGGATCCAAGACCTGAATAAGTTGCATCTGTTGGGATATATATTGGAGTGGACTGCATTGTCTTCCAGTCACGCACCATCTATAAACCGGAAAAATATAAATCATTACATGGACCCAATGAAGGTCCTAATTATAATTATAATTTAAAATTATAGGTTAATAACAAGTGCTTTATCGAAGGAATATTAGTTCCAAAAAGCTTACATTGATATATATATATATATATATATATATATATATATATATAGAGAGAGAGAGAGAGAGAGAGAGAGAGAGAGAGAGAGATAGATAGATAGATAGATAGATAGATAGATATAAAATATAAATATAATATAAATATATATATCTTTATATAAATAAATATAAATAAATAGAAAATGTGAATATTTTAGATAAATATTTTATATAAATAAATATACAATTGAAATAATATAAATATAAAATATAAGTAAATAGAATATCAGTTTAATATAAATATAAAACATACGGTAATATAAATATTTTATATTATATTGGTCTGTGTCTCTCTTATCTCTGCCCAATTTTTTTTTTCTTTCCTCTTTTTTTTGTCCATTTTTTTCTTATATGCATATTTTTATCAGTATTGTTTTTTTGACTTGATAAAGAGAGGTTTATCTCTTGAAAGCTCCAATAAAAAAGGTATCACTATATACTGCAACACTCTGATTATTCATCTAGATTACTGGACACTCACGGCTACCTCAATCTTCACATATACATATATATATATATATATATATATATATATATATATATATATATATATATATATATATATATAAATATATATATATATATATATATATATATATAAATATAACAAAAAAAAATATATATATATATATATATATATATATATATATATATATATATATATATATATATATATATATATATATATAAATAAACAAAAAAAATACAAATAAATAGGAATATAAATAAATATAAATAAATATTTTATTTAAATAATATGTTGTTACGCTATCAGTGGTCACAAAAAAAAAATGTTGATTTCAGCACATTGTGTATTATTAAATGCAGTCTACTCTTCAGTCAAGGTCTATCTCAAAATAATACCATTAGACAAGTATCTACTGATGAATGTATTTGAGACTGTTTTGTGAATATATTTAAAAATACCCAATATTTAATCGATATTTACAAAGTAATGTTGCAAGTTAGTTTGAAAAAAGACTTTTAGTCCATCAAGTTCAACCTTTTTATCTCTTCTCTGATCCTTGTAATATGATAATTGATCCAGAGGAAGGTAAACAAAAAAAAAACCATTAAAACATTAAAACATTGTCATAAAGGGAAAATAAATCCAAATTCAGGCCATTATATTACTCCCTGGATTATTACCCCTTCTTCTCTAGGTATAGTAAATAACGCTGTATGACCTTTTTATTAATATATATATACAACCTCATTTTTTGTATGATTATACTAGTTATTTTTTGCAAAATACATTTATTGAAAATTCTAAATAAAATAAATAATATCTTAAACTGCTTTTATATATATATATATATATATATATATATATATATATATATATATATATATATATATATATATGTTCAAAAGAGCCCCATGGAGGATGCATATTGCACATACATATGTATTTATATGCATTTATAAGTATTTATATGTATTTCTGTGCATCCTCTCTAGGGCTTGTTAACCCTTTTAGTTCTGTATCACAACCTATAGCAATAATACCCCCCAGCCTGTAGATACCCCTCTTACTGAGTTGCTGCCCACGTCCTGGGGTACCTATGTTGCTGTGAAGCGTTATACACCGACCACGGACCTTCTTTAAACAATATTTAGCAAGCTATCCACATGCAATTCACTTGTTGTACTTGTCGCCATGGTAACCAGCAATGCTCTACCAAGGGCGCCATGGCAACTAAATTGGAGCGTGGTTACGTAACTAAGGATGACATTCCGCCATGTTTGTTCAGGGCATGCAGAATCTATGCACTTTTTACAATATATACAGTATACACATATATCAGCGCCTAAATATTGAATATAAGGAAATTATGAAATGGAAATTGACTGCAATTGTAACATAATTTGCTAATTGTAAAGAATACACTAATTTTTACTAGAGATAACAAAAAGTTTTTTCTGAAGCAAATGTAAAGATGGATTACATTGCTGGGCACTTTAGGAAACTGAATATTATGATAGATTAAAAATGAGTAATACAATGATTTATACATGTGATAACCTGATGTTAGGAAAACTCCCGGTACTGGGCGGGCTCTCATCCCGATGTACTCCCTAAGCCCCTACACCCCTTGGCGGCCCTAACCCTAACCCCCTACACCAGTTAGTGGCCCTAACCCTAAACCTAACCCCCTACACCCTTTGCCAGCCCTAACCCTAACTCCCTACACCCCTTGCCGGCCCCAAACCTACCCCCCTACACGTTATTTTGCCAAGGAGACATTCATATTCTGAAAGGGTACATTTACCATTGTTATATGATTTCATTAATGGGTCTATCCTTTAGATCAGGTATGTCAAAAATTCAGGAGTGGAGCTAAAAAGCAACAGGGCCCACTTCAAGGTAGGGCCCTCCATTAGTGGCAGCAGCATGGGGTATTAGAGAAGGTATAGGGTAGTTCATTTTATTAGTTGCTTTATTATTGATCCGCACAGACACCTACTATATATAAAGAGAAAGAACCTAATTATTTTGCGCTGTGGCCCTCCATTCACTACCCTGCCACTGAAAAAACTGCAGACTGCACACCAAATTGTGTCCCCTGCATGGGATAAGCACAAGGCAAAATACAATATTAACACATTGCAAATAAATGGAGGGCCCTGTCTTTGATTTTAATGGGTATTTTTCCAAACAGACTCATTTTCAAATAAAGGAAGTGTCAAATTGCAATTGCAATACCAAGAAGATAACCAAATAGTTTAATCATTTTTTATTGTTCAGTCCTTTACATTTTTCTGACACTCAGTGACCATATGGATGCAGCACACCAGGCACATCTGTCTGTGTTTCTGGTTGTGTTTATCCATATGATCTTATTTGCAAATATACTGGAGTGGTTTGCCAGTTCCTTCTCCAGTGGACCGTGATTTGTCTGATCTCTTTGCTATGACCTGCCCATCTTGGGTGACCATAAATGTTTTAGTTCACAGCTTCATTGAAGTATACAAGTCCCTTCACCATAACAAGGTAGCGATCCAGAAGGGTTAACAATTTAGGGATGTCCAAATAAATTAATTTCTAGAAAGATACACTGAGCTTTGGATAAATACATTTTGTGGTTCCTTGTGAAGCTGAACAGTGCTACATATAATAATGTCCTTGGACAATATTTACCTCTAGAGCAACCAATTAACTGGACAATAACTGGTCACTGGACAATTACACTAGTGGGGTCAATTTGAAGCCTGCTGTCATTTGACATCGCTTCCACTTGTGCAACTATGGTTATAAAATATAAATAAACTAGTCCTGTCATAAATGACGGGATAATATATATATATATTTTCCTCCCACCCCCGTTCCCCTGTATCTCTTCTACCTCTCTCCATCCCCTGTGTATTTTCCTCCCCCTCTCCCTCTCTTGTGTCTCTCCCTCCCCTGTGTGTCTCTTCCCCCAGCTCCCTCCCCTGTGTCTCTTCCCACCCTCTCCCTCTCCTGTGTCTCTCCCCCCACTCTCTCCCTTGTGTCCATCCCGTGTCTCTTCCCCTCCTTCCTCCGCTGTGTTTCTCTCCTCCACTCTCTCCCCTGTATCTCTTGCCCCCTCCCCTGTGTCTCTTTTCCCATGTCTCCCCTGTGTCTCCACCCCCTTTCATGTGTCTCTTCCCTCTCCCCCCTATGTCTCCCCTCTCCCCTATGTCTCTTTCCCCCCTGTGTCTCTCCCCCCTCTGCCATGTCTATTCCCCCTCTCTCCCCTGTATCTCCTCCCCCTACCCTTTGTCTCTTTCCCTCATATCTCCTCCCATATCTCCCCTCCCGTGTGTCTCTTACCCCTCCCCTCTGTTACTTTCCCCCCTCCTCCTCCCTCCCCTGTGACTCTCTCCCCCCCCCCTCCCCTGTGTCTCTTTGTCCCCCTCCTCCCTCCCCTGGATAACATACTTAAAAGTTTCTCTACAACAGTGTCCATACTGTTTTCTGTAAAACACTGGGGTCCCATTGGTTGTGATCAGGTGTTCCAAAAGATAAGTATTCCAATATTTTGCTTTAAATAATCAGTATAATCTCATGCCTTGGGGCATAACACCGAAATTATAAATTACTAGTCCTTTAATGTTGGCGTACCACAAGAATCAGTCCTAGGCCCCCTCCTCTTCTCCATCTACACACCCTCACTTGGTACCCTAATAAACTCTTTTGGGCTTCATTATCATCTCTATGCAGATGACACCCGAATCTACCTCTCATCACCAGATCTATCCCCCTCTCTTCTCACACGTCTGCAACTGCCTCTCTAGTATATCCTCTTGGATGTCGACGCACCATCTCAAACTCAACATGTCTAAAACTGAACTCCTTATCTTCCCTCCCTCTACCACAGCATCAATTCCTCATATCTCTGTCAACAACGACATCATCACCCCCACCTCCCAAGTCCATTGTCTTGGGATTCTACTGGACCCCGCTCTGTCTTTCATCCCTCACATACAATCACTAACTAAATCTTGTCTTCTCCATCTAAAAAAACATCTCCAAAATTCGTAATTATCTTACACAAGCCACAACTAAAATATTAAAACACACTCTCCCCATCTCTCGACTAGACTACTACAACTCGCTTCTTGTTGGCCTACCCACCACCCAAATATCTCCACTTCAATCCATTATGAATGCTTCTGCTAGACTCGTCTTCCGTACACAACGTTCAGTGTCGCAAAGCCCTCAACAATAATGCTCCCCCATACATCTCTGCTCTCATCTCCAAATACTCCCCCACCCGCCCTCTTTGTTCTGCTAATGACTTTCTTCTTTCTAGAACTCTTGTCACCTCCTCTCACTCCCGCCTCCAGGACTTTTCTTGTGCTGCCCCTATTCTCTGAAATTCCTTGCCTCGCTCCACCAGATTATCCTCTTGCCTCAAAATATTTAAAACCTCACTTAAAAAGCATCTCTTTAAAGAAGAGTATCACCTTCCACCCTAACACACTTATAACCACTCTCTCCCTATTTTACCACTCACTATACCTTAGATTGTAAATCTGCGAGTTTGTATCGAAAGTACTTTGGGAATTCACCATGGACATTGGATTCCTAGCTCGAAGACAGGGCCCTCCTTGCTTTGCTATATGTTAATTTGTATTTATCTTTGTCTTAACTTAACTTATGAACAGCGCTACAGAATATGTTGGTGCGTTATAAATGAACTATAATAATAAATAAAATGTAACCTTTATTAATTTTGCTAAAATATGCTTAGAAACATCTGGTCTGCACTCTTTGTCTAAATATGGGATGCCTAATCTGTTTTAGTAATGCCCCTTTAATGCAGGATGCTGGGTAGTGTACTGCTTTAAATCCTCTTAATAATAATGTATTTTCTATATTCCATGCTGAGGTTGAGACTAGTGGGAAAAAGCTAAATCTCAATCTAGTCTGGCGTTAGTCTTGAGTTGTGCCATTCTGGAACACCCTCTTTCACTTAGCCCTGACCGGGATTTGCTGAATCTGATCTAACGGCAGTCCTGAGTTATGCCGCTCAGTAACATACTCTCTCACTCTTCCCCAGCATGGATGTGACAGAATTAGACAATGAGTGCACCCAGGTATTAAAATATTATAAAAACAACCCCAACGCACGTTTCGTCGGACTAATCTGACGTCTTCAGAGGGAACAGCATATCTTGTCTTAGTGGAACTTATAGGTTTTAATATTTGTGCATTTAATTTTGATTGGCTGGCGCATATTGACGTGTCGTTGGTATGGTAACGAGCGACACTATTGCAGCTGAACGGCGGAGCTTTGAAGATCTGTAACCATGTGAACAGAAGGATACTTTTGTTCCTTGGTCCATAATTCCAATATCTCTCTGTATCTCAGCACACTTAAGTTACTCAGTTTCTTTCTGGTCTCATGCAAAGAGAGAAATTGCAACCCTGGACTTTTGTTGGATCTGGTAGGACTGAGTTGCCCAATTCTGGTCTAGGGTGAGCTCAGTACAGTCCATTGTGTACAATGTATGGCACTCAGTACAATGTGTATGCCCTGTGCTGTCCAGTCTACATTACTGGAAATTGAAGATAGAGGTGAGCCGGATTTGCAAGAGCATGTGTTTTGGTACAATGTTAAGCTATGCATTAATTAGAACTTTTGTTATTGTTGTTTAGTCATTCAGTCTCGTCTGACTCTCCGTGACCCTATGGATCTCAGCAGGCCAGGTTCATCTCTCAGTCACTACTCCTTTGAGCTTCATTAAGTTCATGTTCATTGCTTCAGTGACCTCATCTATCCATCTCTGCCTCTGTCGTCCACTTCCTCATGTGCCTTCAATCTTTCCTAGCACCGGAGTCTTCTCTAGGGAATCCTGCCATCTCATGATATGGTCAAAATATCTACGCTTCAGCCTCGTAATCAGACCTCCCAGTGAACATTTTGACTTGATTTCCTGTAGTTTTGATTGATTGGAACTTGCAGTCCAAAGGAATCTAAGCAGATTTATCCAATACCACAATTCAATGACATCAATTCTACGGCGCTCAGACATCTTTATGGTCCAGCTTTCCAAAATACCATAGTCCTAACTATGTTGCCTATAGCAATACATGAATTAATGATATATAATAATATTACCGAATTCTCATGTTGTTTTTATTCCCTCACCAAGTTAAAATAGAGATGCTACATTCTTGAACTACACCTCTACAGAGAGTTATTTTACAGCACTGATCAAATTAGCCCTTAAAAAAGCATATGGGAATAGTATTGTAATACTTTGAAGAATCTCAACTCTTCTATTCAACCTCAATTCAGTGTGGAAAAATGTAATGTGTGGTATTATATGCATTGTATATGAGTAGTATATTATTATTATTATTATCTTTTATTTGTATCTCGCCAACATATTCCGTAGCCCTGTACAGGGGAGAACAAGGAAATATACAACATACAATAATGACAACAAGCAGAACATGGAGGGCCCTTGTTTTGGGCTTCAAGTCTTGTAAAAGTGCTTTTTCACAAAGCACCCCACAAGATTAGACACTCACCACTTACAATCTAAAGGTTATGTGGTATATGCCCCTAGTGGTCAGATAATGTAGATGGAAATGTCAGGAGACACATAGTTGAACCATATCTTAAGTAGAAGTAGTTTGTGGGAGAGTAAAAGAGGAGAGGAGGGCTTGAGAGGTGAGATGGTTGTGTTGGAGTCAAAAGGTGGAGAAGTTAAGAAGAGTCTGAGGAAAAGACAGGGGGGTATGAGGAAGAAGCAGACAAGTGGAAACATTGTGTAAAGAGTTAATAGGAATAGGTAGCAGAAGCTGCTTATTGGTGAGGTGTAGAAGATTAGTGTGACTCAATAAATTAAAGCTAACAAAGGGAGGGAGGGGATTGAGCCAGGGGGAGAGAGTGATAAGAAAACCAGAATGATCTGAAAGCAAATGGAGATAATTTAAGATGGGGTATAGTTTTACTGGCCACAACACATGGCTTAACAATTAATGCAAATGATGGGGGATGGTACAGAGGAAATTACAGGTATACAATTATATCTAGATGAAAAGTGGCTATGTCAGCAGATATAATAAACAGATATTAATCACAAAATTCATAAATAATCAGGAACAATGGTAGATAATCCTCAGAAGTCCAGATACCTGAGTTAGAGGTGATGTTCTTAGCAGCCAGGAGCCAGGGAGAGAGTGAGTATATCTTGATTCAATTGTAATGTTGTTACCTAATGTGTTTTAATATAAAAAAAACTCTTTGTTTTGTGAAATTATTTAAATAATCTGAATAGTGGGATTAATACTTTAATGGTGCTTGGAAAATCCAACCGTTCCTGGGAACTTTGTTTTAAAACACTCCTAAATAATTGTTTTCATTTGATAATATACTGGCAAAATATGGTGTAAATAATAGGTCAATTTATTTTAGAGGATTCTGTAGATACCGTCTAGTGATTATAAGGTAACATATTGCATTTAGTGTTTTAGCTTTTATTGGATAAAAATAGTTTGCACTATGAATTTATTTCCCATTATAGCTTTCTACGATAAATGTAAAATGGGAAACCTTAGACACTAGCCAAGAGGTCCGCACCATCTGGTCCTAGAACCAGTGCTGGTCCCTCAGATCTTATCTGCTGGTCCACAAGAACAAAGATATATCAGAAGAACCTAGAACTTTAAATATATCACTGCCATTAGTCATAGTTACAGACAAATGATCAAGGAACTTAACTGTAGTTCAAATCTACTCTGTTCAAAGTAGGGTAAAAAAATTAAATTTAGTGTGTTACATTTAGTTTAACCCTGTTTAAAATTTTCAAACTCTCAAGGGCTGTCCCCATGGTAGTTAATCAGCAGTCCTTAGATCAATAAGGAAACGCTGCTCTTGCCTATGTATTTATTATTATACAAATATGACCATTAAAAAGCGACATCCTGATGAGTTAGTTGTCTTATAGTAGAGACCCCAAAGTTTATATGAGTGAGTCCTCCAGATAAACAAACTCCCTGTAAAACACAACTTCTTACATTACAGATCTGTCATAATGGATGATGTCATGAAGCACAGGCAATATATAAGTAGCTGTGCTGGGAGGGAAAAGCCAATCACTGAAGGAAGATCAACAGCAGAGTGTCCTATAAGTACAATCTATAGAAATCCTTAAGAAGGAAACTGTGTTGTACAGGGACATTTGGTGTACAGGAAGAGAAGGTATGTACACAATATAACGCCACCAACTTAGGTGTCTTCCCCATTTAGAAATGTTATATACAACATGAATTATCCTAATGTAATAAATGTTCCCAGTATTTATGAGAATGAGCACATTGTTCTATATCTTTGTTTTAAAGACACTTCATCATTCCAACACATTAATTTAATCTTAAAAGATCATTAACAAGATTAACTACATAATGATTAATGAAAAATTCATACACACAAATTCAGGGGCGGCCCGTCCATTGGGGCGTCAGGGCAAACGCCCCCCCAAATATTTTCTTCACCCTGCAATAAAAAAAACACAACAATGTATTAGTATAACCCAAAAACAAATAAATATAAGGTGTACATCATCATTTCAAGTCTAAATAGTATTAAAATGAATTAAAGTTAGAAAAGGGACACTGTCACTTTAAAATAACCCTTGCGCTACATTAACTAATGCTGTGTATCTATCTATCGCCCCCTGCCTGCACCCTGTGTGATCAAATTACAATAGTTACACTGTGTACACTAACCTTTAGACTCTTCTCTTCTCTTCAATGAGTCCTGGCCTGGCCCACTGACCGTTAATGCATGCCGCCCACCATCACAGTGACGATATGCATGGGCGGTCATAAATGTATCAATTAATAAATGACAGTCTTCCATCATTGACCAATCAATGATGGAAGGTTGTACAGTTACTAAGAGAACAATCTAAACCCACCCAGACCGTTAGCCCTGAGCGCCCGCCAGCAAATAGGGCCTCGAGTTTGATTTTGATTGACTGATACAGTCAATAAAACCACCAGTTCCCTGTCCCTTCCCCCTTTCTGTTTCCTGACCCTGGTCACGCTGAGACTGAGAGACCTCCCTGGCTGAATCTACTCATCTGCTCTGCCTGCCTAACACAGTAAGTCTACACCTGCCTCTGCCTGGCACCTGCCCCTGCCCCTGGCCAAACCAAAACCCCTAGTAGCCCCTAATAAAAGTTAGGGGTGACCAGTTACCCCCAGTCCCCCACTATGCCTGCCTGGCCTGCCAGTGACACCTACCCAGCCACCCACCAACTACCACCGACGACCCTAGGCCTACAATGCCTGGTGCCAGTGCCACCCCCAGCCATCACCCCCATGTGGCCTGTGCCACCCCCGATCAGGCCTGCCCTATGCTAGCCTAGCTATGCCATCATGCCACCACCGGATTACACCGATCACGGGATCGGGGTAGTCGGGTGGTGAGCGGGGTGGCACAGGCCCACATGGGGGTGATCGGATCACCCCCTTGATGAGGCCTGTGCCACCCCTGATGACCTCCATGTATGCCACCCTGCCCGAGGCCCGATCACCACCGGGCCCCCGGCACCACCCCGATGCGGCCTATGCTACCCCGGGTATTCGGGCAGTGAGCGGGGTTGACCAGGCCACATGGGGGTGGATGTTCACCCCCATGAGGCCTGTGCCACCCCTGGTCGTGGCCTATGGGCGACCGATGGGCGCCTGACCGTGACCGACCCCACCCTGGATGAACCATTAACCAACTACCTAACCCCCCCCCCCCCCCCCCCCTATTTTTATTCCATTTTTAGAAGTAACAGGCATGTATATGTGCATGTCACTTCTAAAGATAAAATAAAAATAAGGGAAGGGAAAAAAAAAATACAGTAACAACATTATTACAATTAATTTACACACAGTAAGCAAACACATTGTTAGTAACACAACACATCGTATACAAAAATAAACAGCTTTAAACAAACATTAATAAAAAATAAAATAAACAGCACATACACACATTGTTAGTACAGTTAGTAACACAACACATTGTATACAAAAATAAACAGCTTTAAACAAACATTAATAAAAAATAAAATAAACAACAGCACATACTTACCTGTAAAATTGACCCCTCCAGCGTTGGCCTTCTGTCCTCTCTGGATATAGTCATGATGAAAAATAAATAATCCATGTTGATTGAAGCCAATGATGAAAAATTAAATAATCCATGTTGATTGAAGCCAATGATCAAAAATAAAATAATCCATGTTGATTGAAGCCAATGATCAAAAATAATCCAATCTTGATTGAAGCCATTGTCCATCCATCCATTCTGGCCCATTGAAAGAGGCCTCCAAAAAAAAAAACCGACGCTCTAAAAAAAAAAAAAACAACACACTAAAAAGAGCTCCTCCTACAAGGAGCCCCTCCCGCGATTAATTGTTTTTTTCCCACGGTCTGCTATATATACTAATTTTTGAAGGACTCTGATTGGCTGAAATTTTTGATTGACATCGATTTCAACCAATGAGAGTCTTTAAAAAATTAGCAAATCAGCAAGCAGGTATGGAAGCCTGTAAGGGTAAAAAAGGTTAGTGTGAACTTGTTTGACCCTGTATGTATTATACATATTACAGGGCTATTTTATGTGATATACATGTTACAGGATAATATCCTGTAACATGTATAGCCAAAAAATAGCACTGTAATATGTATAACAAATAAAGTGTAATAGAAATGCATGAACAATATAATATATCATGAAATAAAGAACATCAATTAATCAAATAATAAATATCAATTAATATATATTGTTGTATGTATATGTTTATGTATATTTATGTGTAATTTTTTATATATATATATATATATATATATATATATATATATATATATATAAATTAATATCAAAATATCACAATAAATAAATATATATATATATATATATATATATATATATATATATATATATAACAATTTGATATATATATATATATATTTATTTATTGTGATATATTGATATAAATTTTTATATATATATATATATATATATATATATATATATATATATATATATATATATATATTTATATATATATATATTTTTTTTTTTGGGCCTATATGTTATTTAAGGTTTTTAAGGTACGGTTGGGGCCTATATGGTCCCAATTTGTTATTTAGGGTTTTTAAGGTACGGTTGGGGCCTATATGGTCCCAATTTGTTATTTAGGGTTTTTAAGGTACGGTTGGGGCCTATATGGTCCCAATTTGTTATTTAGGGTTTTTAAGGTGCGGTTGGGGCCTATATGGTCCCAATTTGTTATTTAAGGTTTTTAAGGTGCGGTTGGGGCCTATATGGTCCCAATTTGTTATTTAGGGTTTTTAAGGTGCGGTTGGGGCCTATATGGTCCCAATTTGTTATTTAAGGTTTTTAAGGTGCGGTTGGGGCCTATATGGTCCCAATTTGTTATTTAGGGTTTTTAAGGTGCGGTTGGGGCCTATATGGTCCCAATTTGTTATTTAAGGTTTTTAAGGTGCGGTTGGGGCCTATATGGTCCCAATTTGTTATTTAAGGTTTTTAAGGTGCGGTTGGGGCCTATATGGTCCCAATTTGTTATTTAGGGTTTTTAAGGTGCGGTTGGGGCCTATATGGTCCCAATTTGTTATTTAAGGTTTTTAAGGTGCGGTTGGGGCCTATATGGTCCCAATTTGTTATTTAAGGTTTTTAAGGTGCGGTTGGGGCCTATATGGTCCCAATTTGTTATTTAGGGTTTTTAAGGTGCGGTTGGGGCCTATATGGTCACACTTGCTCTTTTAAGGTTTTAAACGTTACAGTTTGGGTCTTAAACGTTCTAATATTTTTTTTTTGTTTTCTATAACTTCCCAGGTGCAAACTATCTGTGGAATCAGATTTCTTTGGACTCGTTGGTTGACTTACTGGACGTGAATACCCCGAGAAGGAGCGTCAACTGTTGGTGAGTATATGGTCACACTTGGACTTTTAAGGTTTTAAAAGTTACGGTTTGGGTCTTGAGATTTCTAATGTTTTTTTTGTTGTTTTCTATCACCCCCCAGGTGCAAACTATCTGTGAAAGCAGATTTGTTTGGACTCGTTGGTTGACTTACTGGACGTGAATACCCCGAGAAGGAGCGTCAACTGTTGGTGAGTATCATTGCCTTTAATTTTCTGTCCATGTGTATAGGTGCAAATTTGATGGTGATGTAGTCTTGTCACATGAGGGTTTGCAATCTGTAATGTATACCAATGAAATCAACACACTGTTATTTTTAAGTAATTTTGTGACATAATATAAATTAATATACCGTGATCTCTTTCTTTTATTGGTATCAATATCAGAAATGAATACTATTGACTCTCTACTTGTGAAGCCTTTCGCCACCCTAACCTATGAGGAGAAGGTGGAAGTAAAACGGTTAGGAGCTGACCAACCAGAGATAAATCTGCAGCAAATCGCAAGAGATAGAGGGAAGCAATATGTCCGTAATTTCAATACTGAATGGTACAAGAAGAACGACTGGCTTTCTGGAAGCGTTTCTAGGAAGTCCTTATATTGTTTCCCATGCATCCTATTTGGTGGTGACGCTGCTTGGACCAAAACTGGAGTGACTGACGTCAAACATCTAGCTGACAAATTGGCAAAACACAAAAGTTCTAAAGCTCACTTGGATAACAGGATCAAGTTTGAGATGCTTGGACAGGCGAACATTGCTGTTCAACTGGACCAAGGATACCAAGTCAGCATTCAAAAACACAACGAAGAAGTGGCTAAGAACCGGTACATCCTTTCGAAGATAATTGATTGTGTTCGCTTTTGTGGCGCCTTTGAACTGGCATTAAGAGGACACGACGAGAGTGAAACATCGCTAAATCCAGGAGTGTTTAGAGGCCTGGTGGATTTGGTTGGCAGTATCGATAGTGCAATGGAACAGCATTTGAAGACTGCAACTGTGTTTAGGGGGACTTCCAAAACCGAATGAGCTACTGGACTGCATGCATGAAGTTATAAAGGAAGTGATTCACCAAGAGCTTAAGGAAGCCCAGTTTGTGGCAATCCAAGCGGATGAAACAACCGATATTTCCGCTAGGACACAGTGCGTTGTAGTCTATCGCTACATTGACAAGAAGCATCAAGTGGTGGAAAGATTTGATGGCTTCACGGAAATGAAATCAACGGATGCAGACTCCATTGCTGCTGTTGTGCTGGAAACACTGAATACTGTTCTCCCAGAGCCAGAAGACAAGAAGAAACTCATAGCTCAAAGCTATGATGGTGCCAGTGTGATGCGTGGAGATCAAGGAGGAGTTCAAAGAAAAATAAAAGACGTGTACCCGAACGCACACTACGTCCATTGCTATGCTCACCAACTGAACCTAATAATGGAGAAAGCAGTTTCAAGGATTGGAAGAGTTAGAGTTTTTTTTTCAAACATAGGCGGCATACCATCTTTTTTTTCACGCTCTCCAAAAAGGACTGGAGTTCTGGATGAGGTAGTTGGTAGAAGACTTCCAAGAGGTGCACCGACACGATGGAACTTCAACGTTAGGACCGTGAACGTGATCTACGAGAACAGAGATGCGCTACTTGAGTGTTTCCAGACAATTGAAGCATGTCTAAACTTTGATCCAACTTCTATACGGGAAGCCGCAGGTTTCATTGGAATGCTGGAAGACAGGGAGTTCCTTTACTTCCTTAAATTATTTCATTTAATAATGCCACATGTAGACATCCTCTATAGTCAGCTTCAGAAGCGAGACACGGATACTGTTTATATCAAAAAAGTCACAGAAGACTTTGTCGCCAGCATCCAGAAAATCCGTAATTCTGTGGAAGAGATAGAAGCAAGTTTGCCAAGCGATCTAACAGTCAACAGACGGAGTGCGGAGATCTCAACCTTGAGACAACTTTCAAGAGAGGTATGTGACATAGTGGTGGTTCATGCAAAAGAACGTTTTTCATTTTCAAATCACCTAGTCAGTGCCAAACTTGTTCAAAGTGACTTGTATAAAACCCATGGCACTTGCTTTCCAACCCAAGCTCTGGAAGACACCGTGCAAGCATATCCAATACTGAAGAAGGAACAATTACGCACTGAGCTGTCACTTCTGTATGGGAAGACAGAGTTTCATACTTGTACAAGTGCTGTTGCTCTGCACAAACTTTTCCATCAATTTAATCTGCAGAATGATTTCACAGAGACAGTAAAATTATTAAGAATCCTGATTACAACACCAATGACTACTGCAGAATCAGAAAGATGCTTCTCAACATTGAAGAGGATAAAAACCTTTTTAAGAAGCACCATGTCCCTGGAGCGGTTGAATGCATTGGCGATGCTCTCAATGGAAAAGCAACTGATTTCCGAGATCCCACACTTCAATGAAAAAACCATTGAGAAGTTTTGTTCTTTGAAAGATCGCCGTGCAAAATTAAAATACAAGTGATTGAAGCAAAGAAGAATGCATACCCCCAAGGTGTGCAAAGATAAACTGCGTTAAGCAGCACCACCTCACACTACCAAACATAACTAGTGGTAAGTAAAGTATGAACGGTGTGTGGGTGTGCATATGGAAGGAGCTATGAAAGGTGTGTGCATGGTCAGTAACAATTGTTGAAGCCTTGGCGTGGTTTGAAGGAATTGGAGGCACTTCCAAGGGTAGCTGTCACTTGTGTACAGGAAGCAAGAATTCCATGTCTGTACAAGTGCTGTTGCTCTGCAGCAACTTTAGCATCAATTTAATCTACATAATCTAACAGAGTGAGTGAAGCTATAAGGAATCCTGCTTACAACAACGAAGACTACTAAAGAACCAGAAAGATGCTTCTCCACATTGAAGAGGATCAAAAAAGTAATTAAAAAGCACCATGGCCCTGTAGCGGTTAAATGCATTGGTTTGAAGGAATTGGAGGCACCTTCAAGGGTACGTAAAGTTCTCAGAAATGGCACCACCTCACTACCAAAAATAACTAGTGGTAAGTAAAGTATGAATGGTGTGTGGGTGTGCATATTGAAGGAGCTATGAAAGGTGTGTGAATGGTCAGTAACAATTGTTGAAGCCTTGGCGTGGCGTTACTGCTCATATGGTTATCCATATGCTAATTCAACGTGTTTGTTTGACATTGATTATTGTGTGGTCTAAACAGAAGTGAAATGTTGTTGTTTTCTTGAATCCCAAGATCCACTGGTTTGGGCCTATGCAGTGCTGATTGGTCTTCTAAGGTATGTTTGAGGCCTATATGGTCCCACTTGGTCTTCTAAGGTATGTTTGGGGCCTATGGTCACACTTGGTCTTCTAAGGTATGTTTGAGGCCTATATGGTCAAACTTGGTCTTCTAAGGTATGTTTGGGGCCTATATAGTTCCACTTGGTCTTCTAAGGTATGTTTGGGGCCTATGGTCACACTTGGTCTTCTAAGGTATGTTTGGGGCTTATATAGTCACACTTGGTCTTCTAAGGTATGTTTGGGGCCTATATAGTCACACTTGGTCTTCTAAGGTATGTTTGGGGCCTATAGTCACACTTGGTCTTCTAAGGTATGTTTGGGGCCTATATAGTCACACTTGGTCTTCTAAGGTATGTTTGGGGCCTATATGGTTCCACTTGGTCGTTTAATGTTTTTTAAGTATGGTTTTGTTCTTGAATGGTATGATTGATTTGCTTGTTTTCTTCCAACCCCAGGTGCAAACCCTATGTGGCTGCAGATTTGTTTCTACTCATTGGTCAACTTAATGAACGTGAATACCCTGAGAAGAAGAGCCGACTAATGGTAGGTGTCACTCCTTTAATTTTTCTGTTAATACGTATAGGTGCAATTATGATATTGCTGTAGTCTTGTCACATGAGTTTTTTCAATCTATATTGTATACCAATGAATTTAACACATTGTTACTTTACTTCTTGACATTTCTGCATTGCAGATCATGTATTTCAATGGGCTTTACAAGCATAAGGTCATTGGGCGGGGCTTATAAAGGTCATTATGACGTCAGGGGAGGAGTTATAAAAATGGGTGTGGTTTGAAAAAGGGGGAGTGGCTATGTTTCGCCCTGTCGCCCCTCCAACTTGAAAAGTCACCAGCCGCCACTGCACAAATTCCGACACATACTCTACATTCTTATCCATCTGGGAAACTTGGATTTCCTCGATCCACAGCATAGATTTAAAATTAAAAATTTAAAAAATAAATAAATTTGTGTTGGACTGTCGTGTGTGTTGATCTGAGGCAGGCTGATCAAGGAACGCCTAGCATCTATAATAGAGATTGGAATAAACAGTGATTTGACGTTCTTTATTATTATAGTTAGAACCTTAATTTTTTTTTTAAAAGATTAAAATTAATATATAATAAAATAATCCGCCTTTACTTCCTTCCCTTTCCCCTTCTTATTATTCTTGTTTTGTTATATATTTTTATTGTTGAAAAAGGAAAATGGTTGATGGTGATACTCACTTGTAATTTAATATTACATATCTTCAGGCCATGTTTATATTTTTTATTGTATCTTTCACACTGACATTGTACATGCCATGGCTTGTTACTGATATCATATTGTTTTCCCTTCTGTTTTATGTTACATTTACTTGTGAGCCAATAACAATTATTGAAATACAAAGATCATTATAAATGATCTTTACATTGCATTAGCCACTTGTCTCTACAGTAATTTGTTCTTGACGTATTCAGCATTGTTGGTGCACAATGCTAACAAACACCTACTAGCATTGTGCTGCTCTATTATGTTAATTTGCTGCTCTATTATGTTAATGTGCTGCTCTATTATGTTAATGTGCTGCTCTATTATGTTAATATTGTTTGCATAAGGGTGCCCCAAAACAATATTGAACATATCAGGAAAAATGTACTTTTATTTTTTATTAAACATAGTCAATGTTTCATGCTCTTTTAGAATAACTTAAAAATATATCTTGACTCTTCTTTTAAAACTGAATTTCCAAGTTTAGTTTTCCTAACATTTTCTTCCCATGGTTTGAGCATTTTATGAAACGTTCAAATGTGAAGACCAAATAATTTTAAATAGTTTAAAATAAAAAAAAAATCTGGTACCTTGTAGCTATTAAATTTAAATGAGCCTGAAATTGGAAATCTGCTAAGGTGCCATTCTATAAATAACGTTACAAAACAATTTCCAATATGGCACATTGAGAAAATGCAGTATTTCCAAATAAAGAAAATATATTTGGCATTTGTGGGGAGAATATACAAAACAGCAAGTGTTTGCATTTTTACATCGCCCAGAAACCAGTATGAGAAATGAATTTGGGTAGGATGAGGTGTTTTGTTTATATCAGGTAAGTTTATCTATAGTACCATTTTCCCCAGTGAAAAAAATGTGCTGCGGGTGATGTGGACACCCGTAGCAACTGAGATTTGCATATTGGATATCTCATTTTTAATGAGATATCTGATATGCAGCACATGCGCATGCTGATTGGCTAAAAGAAAGGAAAGTGTCTGACATCATGTGACTTCCCACAGTAGGGCAGAGGGGCCTGCACAATCCCCAGGCCAAGAAGAAAAATTGTATAAGTTATGCTAATTATCCCTTGGAATTTTAGGGGGTGTCAACATTGAGAGAAAATTCAGCAAACTTCAGGCTAACCGTTTAACTGTTTACTTTGGAATTTTTTCATGCAAACAATTTTTTCAGACACTATAAATTCTCCTCTATCAGATGCATTAATAACCCAGGTCACTTGCATATGCCTTTAATGGAAAACTGTATACAGTTGGTCCCCGATTTTCAGACCAGATTCGTTCCTGAGAACATTTGCACGTAATTCGGATCCCGCATAATAATAATAATGGCTCTTATATGGTAATAATAATGCAGTGTAATATTTTAATAAAAATAATAATACCCCTGTACTGTAATAATATACAGAAACTATTGTGCTCTTTCTTTTAATTGAAATGTACAGAGCATAAAAACAAACTCGTACAAAAAGCCATGGGAGCCCATTCTTAAGTATGAGTCATCTGTAACCCGGGGACCACCTATATTAGTAAAAACTCACATTTGTGAAATATGTAAACAACTAACAACATTAGCTGTGTAAGCTATGAATATAAAACCAAATTTGAGAAAATATATATATTTTTCAAACTCTGTTTTATAGAATGAATCCATCTTATATGACTTGAGATCTTGCTCCTAGCTTGGCGCCTAAGTGATTGTGTTTATCCTATCTATCAGTGGAGGGAGGGGATACTTATGAGGAAGGCATTTGATACCCACCCCTATCACATGCTCAGAAGCAGGCACATTGCCACAGTAACTGCAGGATGCTCCTGCAAAAATATAAAAAGTCCACTCACACACTCACATCTTTCACCAAAGTATGAGAGGCAATACATTTTTATTTACTAGTTAAAAACTAGACTTTTGTGCCATTTTTCATTTCATGCCCAATCATGCTATTAGCCTCATATTTTTCAAATATATATATATACAGTTGAATCCCGGCTATCCAGCACTCAAGTAACCAGGACTCTCAAGCAACCGGCACCGGCATCAATTCCCCATTTTCAAAAAATTCCTGCTAAGCCGGCATAACGGGCACTATCCAGCAATTCTAGACTGCAAAAAAAAATGCTAACTTTCTTTCTAATAGTTTTTTTGGGCCCTAAATGGCCCAGTTGAGGTGCTAATGCCTTTTTAAAGGCATTTTGTTTTTTTGGGGGGGTTTAAGGGTCATTTAGACTTTTAAATTCGGTAATCCGGCAATAGGTAGCCATGTGGGTGCCAGATAACGGGGGTTTTACTGTATATATATATATATATATATAAAATATATATATATAAAAAAATAAAGGGAACGCTAAAATAACACATCCTAGATCTGAATGAATTAAATATTCTTATGAAATACTTTGTTCTTTACATAGCTGAATGTGCTGACAACAAAATCACACACAAAAAAAAAATGGAAATCACATTTTTCAACCCATGGAGGTCTGGATTTGGAGTCACCCCCATTATGAAAGTGGAAAAACACACTACAGGCTGATCCAACTTTGATGTAATGTCCTTAAAACAAGTCAACATGAGGCTCAGTAGTGTGTGTGGCCTCCACGTGCCTGTATGACCTCCCTACAGCGCCTGGGCATGCTCCTGATGTGGTGGTGGATGGTCTCCTGAGGGATCTCCTCCAAGACCTGGACTAAAACATCTGCCAACTCCTGGACAGTCTGTGGTGCAACGTGACGTTGGTGGATGGAGCGAGACATGATGTCCCAGATGTGCTCAATTGGATTCAAGTCTGGGGAACAGGCGGGCCAGTCCATAGCATCAATGCCTTTGTCTTGCAGGAACTGCTGATACACTCCAGCCACATGAGGTCTAGCATTGTCTTGCATTAGGAGGAACCCAGGGCCAACCACACTAGCATATGGTCTCACAAGGGGTCTGAGGATCTCATCTCGGTACTTATTGGCAGTCAGGCTACCTCTGGCGAGCACATGGAGGGCTGTGTGGCCCCCCAAAGAAATGCCACCCCACACCATTACTGATCCACTGCCAAACTGGTCATGCTGGATGATGTTGCAGGCAGCAGAACGTTCTCCACAGCGTCTCCAGACCCTGTCACGTCTGTCACATGTGCTCAGTGTGAACCTGCTTTCATCTGTAAAGAGCACAGGGGGCCAGTGGCAAATTTGCCAATCTTGGTGTTCTCTGGCAAATGCCAAACATACTGCACAGTGTTGGGCTGTAAGCACAACCCCCACCGGTGGATGTCGAGCCCTCATACCACCCTCATGGAGTCTGTTTCTGACCGATTGAGCGGACACATGCACATGCACCTGCTGGAGGTCATTTTGCAGGGATCTGGCAGTGCTCTTCCTGTTCCTCCTTGCACAAAGGCGGAGGTAGCGGTCCTGATGCTGGGTTGTTGCCCTCATACGGCCTCCTCCACATCTGATGTACTGGCCTGTCTCCTGGTAGCGCCTCCATGCTCTGGACACTACGCTGACAGACACAGCAAACCTTCTTGCCACAGCTCGCATTGATGTGCTATCCTGGATGAGCTGCACTACCTGAGCCACTTGTGTGGGTTGTAGACTGTCTCATGCTACCACTAGAGTGAACGCACCACCAGCATTAAAAAGTGACCAAAACATCAGCCAGAAAGCATAGGAACTGAGAAGTGGTCTGTGGTCACCACCTGCAGAATCACTCCTTTATTGGGGGTGTCTTGCTAATTGCCCATAATTTCCACCTGTTGTCTATCCCATTTGCACAACAGCATGTGAAATTGATTGTCACTCAGTGTTGCTTCCTAAGTGGACAGTTTGATTTTACAGAAGTGTGATTGACTTGGAGTTACATTGTGTTGTTTAAGTGTTCCCTTTATTTTTTTGAGCAGTGTATATATACAGTGGATATAAAAAGTCTACACACCCCTGTTAAAATGTCAGGTTTCTGTGCTGTAAAAAAATGAGACAAAGATAAATCATTTCAGAACTTTTTCCACCTTTAATGTGACCTATGAACAACTCAATTGAAAAACAAACTGAAATCTTTTAGGTAGAGGGAAGAAAAAATATAAAAATAAAATAATATGGTTGCATAAGTATGCACACCCTTAAACTAATACTTTGTTGAAGCACCTTTTGATTTTATTACAGCACTCAGTCTTTTTGGGTATGAGTCTATCAGCATGGCACATTTTGACTTGGCAAGATTTGCCTACTCTTCTTTGCAAAAACACTCCAAATCTGTCAGATTGCGAGGGCATCTCCTGTGCACAGCCCTCTTCAGATCACCCCACAGATTTTCAATCGGATTCAGGTCTAGGCTCTGGCCGGGCCATTCCAAAACTTTAATCTTCTTCTGGTGAAGCCATTCCTTTCTTGATTTGGATGTATACTTTGGGTTGTTGTCATGCTGAAAGATGAAGTTCCTCTTCTTGTTCAGCTTTCTAGCAGAAGCCTGAAGGTTTTGTGCCAATATTGACTGGTATTTGGAACTGTTCATAATTCCCTCTATCTTAACTAGGGCCCCAGTTCCAGCTGAAGAAAAACAGCCCCAAAGCATGATACTGCCACCACCATGCTTCACTGTGGGTATGGTGTTCTTTTGGTGATGTGCAGTGTTGTTTTTGCGCCAAACATATCTTTTGGAATTATGGCCAAAAAGTTTAACCTTGGTTTCATCAGACCATAACAACTTTTCCCACATTCTTTTGGGAGACTTCAGATGTGTTTTTGCAAAATGTAGCCTGGCTTGGATGTTTTTCTTCGTAAGAAAAGGTTTTCGTCTTGTCACTCTATCCCATAGCCCAGACATATGAAGAATAGGGGAGATTGTTGTCACATGTACCACACAGCCAGTCCTTGCCAGATATTCCTGCAGCTCCTTTAACGTTGCTGTAGGCCTCTTGGTAGCCTCCCAGACCAGTTTTCTTCTAGTCTTTTCATCAATTTTGGAGGGAGCTCCAGTTCTTGGTAATGTCACTGTTGTGCCATATTTTCTCCACTTGATGAGGACTGTCTTCACGGTGTTCCATGGTATATCTAATGCCTTGGAAATTCTTTTGTACCCTTCTCCTGACTTATACCTTTTGACAATGAGATCCCTCTGATGCTTTGGAAGCTCTCTGTGGACCATGGCTTTTGCTGTGGGATGCAACTAAGAAAATTTCAGGAAAGACTAACTAGAGCAGCTGAACTTTATTTGGGTTAATCAGAGGCACTTTAAATGATGGCAGATGTTTGCTGAATCCTATTTAACATGATTTGGAATGTGATTGCTTAATTCTGAAAACAGCTACATCTCCAGTTATAAGTGGGTGTGCAGACTTATGCAACCACATTATATATTTTTTTTTTTGTGGCCCTAATGTGCATGTCCAAAGCACTGCCTTTTGCGTTTCGCACCCACACAGTGAGATTCGACCCACATCTACTAAATAATCACACATCAGCCTTTGCAGGCTCCACCCAATCGCTCTGGCCAATCAGTGTCTTTGCGCATGTCCAAGCACACGCCTCTTGTCACTTTCACACACACCACCTCAAGGCATGCAGGTTTTAGCCATCACTTCGCATCGAGCCACCACTATCCATCCTAACTTGTTTTTGCTAAGCATTTCCAGGATTATTTTTGGCCTTTTCACTAAGCAGGCCATATATTTCGGTAGCTTCTGGCTAGCCACTTTCAGTAGCCTCTCTTTGTAAGAGATGGACCCGACTATATATATATATATATATATATATATATATATATATATATGTATGTAATTTTATACTTTCACCACATGGTGCCAGCATTTCCATTTCATAACCAAATCTTACCCTTGTGCCGTTGCCCGGACACTGCTGCCTATGCCGGTGTTCGCTCTCAGTATGAGCATTATTATTTGTGCTAAGTGGTGTACACTTATTTTTATTACATTTTCAAAACGCTATTTTCAGAACATGGTTGGAAATATTACAGAGTAGAAAAATAAATCACTGTAATATGTCAAATGTTGGAAAAAATGACGTATCTTATCATAAAGGTATTTGTATGGAGTTAGATTGGCTAGAAAATGTTTTAAAGGGATATAGATGGTTCCAGGTTTTTAAAATAAACTACCTAAGTGTGTTTGCAAATATAAACTTAATTTTATTAACAAGGGACACCTCCGCCAGCTCATACACACAGGGCCTCATTCTATTATCGGCCGTAAATCGTCCGTAAGGCTGCGATTCCTTGCGGGGGTTCTGTTAACTCGCGATTCTATTATACGGCCCCGCAAGGATCTCCTCTTACGGCCGGCCGCATATCTTGGAACCGGCCGTAAGCTCAGAAATCTACAAAGTCAAAAATAAATTCAAGACGGCACTGTACAGCTCTGTAAATGCTAGGGATCATATTGGGGGACATGAGGATTAATAGTAACCCCCTCTCAAGCTTGCACATCAGCCCAAATCCAAGTTTAAATTAACTGTTTATTTTCCGGCTGCGGCGTGGGCGTGTCTGAGGTGCTTCAAGCCCTATGGACTTTTTACATGTATATTTGACATATATTAAAAAAAAAATTTTTTACGGATTTGAGTACAGGATAATTATGTGCTATTTTTTCTAACACCTAAAATCACTTTATAGTCTTCTCAAAGTGCAGGATGGCTTTATTTGAGCTATTTTATGTGCTTAATTGGTGCTAGCGGGACCTCTTTCCTGCAAGTAAGCTGCGGCTCGCTTTGAGCCTTGCAGACAGGGTTCCCGGAGCAATAGAATAGCAACTGGGCTTTTCTTGCGGCCGTTTTAGATCAAAGGCTTTCCTCCGGCGCGTGCGGCCGCAAGAGATAGCAAGGCGCCGGCCGCAAGCCTGCCGGAGTCCCCGGCCGGAGGGGAATAGAATAGCAGAATAGCTTGCGGCCGGTCCTTGCGGCCCCGCATCGCCTACGGCCGATAATAGAATGAGGCCCACAGTATGTCTATTGACTAGTAGATATACTAGCCAATTGCAGACTGTTTCTCATGTTTTGAAATGAAAAAAGAGACAATCTGTGATACTACAGAGATGCTGTGTGTGTGAGTTATGGGGGGGCAGACCTTTTTTGGGACTGTTTGGAATGTTCCAGTGTGTGAAATCAAAGCTTTTAAGGACTTGGCAATAAACTGATGTTTAGATATGCAGATAAACACTTAGGGCCTCATTCAATTGCGATTTGGACAATTGAATAGGGCTCTAAATAAGCACACAGCATATTTATTTTACAGATGTTTTTAGTTAGTGAACTTCTATCCAAAAGCAAGGTCTCCACTAACTAAAAACTTCTGTAAAGAAATATGCTATGTGCTTATTTAGAGCCCTATTCAATTGGCCAAATTGCAATTGAATGAGGCCCTTTAGGAGGTGGTTTATTTTAATCTTAAAAACAGGGAACCTTCCATATCCCTTTAAGACCACTGTAGTTTGGGAAAAACTTCACATGCAGGGTGTAACAGACTTACAAACATCAGCAGCTATGTAAATCAGGAGAATAAAATAATTTTTAGAGTCATTCTTATAATTAGCTATGGGCACTTGACTTGCTGTGGGCCTGTAGTAACTTCACTGGGACGGCCATCCTACTGGAGCTTACTCTGCTATTGAGTTCTGTTGGCAAGTAACTCTGTAAAGTAGATTCAACAGAACTGAATACAGATCTTATTAATCCACAGTTCCTTCTATTCCAGGTTTATAATAATTCAAAAACAGAAATATATGTTGTAAATAAAGCAAAACAAAACAACAAAGTCAGAGGTGCTCATCAGAGAACGAACCAACCTTAATAGGTTAGTTCTATAGCCATGATAAGCTACTCTGAGAGCACTCTTTTAGCTCACTTGTGCCCTTCACAGGGAGAAATATCCTGTAGTATATCAGTCTGGTCCCACTCAAAAGAGTGACCCAGCCCCGAAATACCAGGCAATTCTACCCTGAACAGGAGAAACGGCAAACTACAGACGCGTTTCGGCCTTTATGGGCCTCGTCAGTGAGGTGCAGCTGAACTCCCTAAAGCACATTGAGCAAGGGGTCCACGTCTGGAGTCCCCTATTACCCTTAGGGAGACTAAACCCTAAAGGTAATTTGCATATACAAAACAACAAAGTCAGAGGTGCTCATCAGAGAACGAACCAACCTTAATAGGTTAGTTCTATAGCCATGATAACCCACTCTGAGAGCAACCTCTTTTAGCCACGTCTGCCCTTCACAGGGAGAAATATCCTGAAAATATCAGTCTGGTCTCACTCAAAAGAGTGACCCAGCCCGAAATACCAGGCAATTCTACCCTGAACAGGAGAAACAGCAAACTCCAGACGCGTTTCGGCCTTTATGGGCCTCGTCAGTGAGGTGCAGCTGGACTCCCTAAGGCAATTAAAGCAAAACTGCACACAATAGTTAAACATTAAATGCTGTTATTTAATTTAAACCTTGGAAAAGGATGGTGTACATTATCAAGTTCTTTATAAGAGTACACTTCAGTAGTACTTTAATTCAATAACGAGATAAAGAAGTAGTCATTTTTGTTAATTAGATTAATATTATCATTGGTTAAATTACTTAATAAATATCAGGTAACTTTTAGGGTTATATGGCCAGTCATTAAACAATTTTTTGTGCTATATATAACACATGGAGTGCTTGATATAGATGCGGATATAACTATATGCCAACTTTGAAGGTAGGTTGTGTTTACTCGTGTTGCAAAGACTACCACCGATTCGCTGATTATGAGATGCACATTTGCATAATAATACAGCACAAACAACAATGAATATCTTACTTATTTACTTTAGAAAAAAACAGCTAGTACAATCTACAGCCAGTTCTAGGCTGTTTAAGAATGATAAAAAAAGATTATTTGATTTGAAGTTATTACCTCACCTACAATATCATATATAACATACTATATCACAAAAGCAATAAAATATATCAGTTTTCATAATATTGGGAAGTACTTTATTAGTTGTTTTTTTTCCGGAAAATGATATTAGGCTATAATTCACCTAATTGAGCATTTTTAACTATGTTAAAGGACCACCCCCCTTTGGTCATATTTTTCACGAACTACACTAGAATTTCAATAAAAAATTATACAGCCTCTAATTTATTATCTTTTATATGCTATTTTGACTTCAGCAGCTTCCTGCGGTGGGAGGAGACTTTGAATACACAGGTCGTGCCTGTCTGCACAATGGAAATGTGGCATTTAAAGCTGCCAGTGCTCTCAGCAGCACTAAACAGTTGTTCAAGGACACATCTGAGAAAATAACAGTAGCAGGGGTGAAAAAGCAAAATGTTACAATGCAATAAGAGGATTGTGTTTATTTATTTTTTTATTATTAAAACGTCATAACCACTATCCTGTTTAGTTATTCTAAACAATGTAGGGTACATTTGACCTAAGAGCATCTTTTAAAGTTTCTTCAAAATGTACGCTGTTACATGTGCACAGATGATGCTTGCCTACTTCAAGCAAGAAAATACAGAAATAATGTCCTGTGTACAATGGACCCTTGGTACTCATCTACCTCGAAACTTGTCTAATTTGGTATTCAACTCATTTTGACAAGGAAAAATACCTTGGCACTCATCGTTTACCTCCTTATAGGAACTTGGTACTTGTCCTTTTCACTGGAACCAATTAACAACAAGTACCAAGGGTCCACTGTAATAGAATTCTGTGTGTAGAATTGCAGAAGCTCAGAGTAACACTATCTTAGTGAACAGAACACATGGCTTTCTGGAGTTACTCATCGTATGGTAGGTACTCATAAAGAGCTGTCATTGTAGGCTGGAAATATCTGCTAGTTTCTTGTGAAGAAGACCTCTAATATAAATATATTACGGTATTTTAACCCCTTTTAACAGTGTGGGGACATCTGCTCTTTACAGGCATCTGCAGAATTTTACAATGGACTCTAAAATGACCCATCTGCTTCCCTCCTAACCTTTGTATGTTCATTTTCAATCTAGCATCCTTCAAACTGTGACACCAAGAGTATATCATCTGGTTTTCAGGGGTTTGGCTGAGCCACTTAACACTTTTATCAGAGAAATATTTCCTTAAAATCTTGGTTATTACAGGCCCTTAATGAGTTCAAGGCATCACAAAAGCAGACCATGCATCATATACTAGCGAATTGCCCATCAAAAAATGACAGCAATGAAATTGTAAGTGAGCTAAGGGTGTTTTGTGTATATAATGTGACTGATTTAGCGTCCTTCGTTTTCTATGTTGTGCGAGTTTTTCGGAATATCCGTAGCTGTTTGGTAGTGTTTTGCGTGTTTAGGGACCTTCAGCCTCGTTTTCGTTTTGTTCGGCGGCCATTTTTTCTCTCGCTTAGGGGATTTTCAGGTCTCTAAACTCTGAAATTTGGACTTAAATCGAGGTGTAACTTCACTTGCAGAGGTCCTCGATGCCCCCCCTTACTGTGAGTAACCTTTTTATGTGTTTGTTGTTTGTATTTGTTGTGTTTGTAATATTTTTGGGGTTGCGCGGGTTGCGTCCTTGTTTTCAAATCTTGTAGGTGTTTTTTGGGAAATACATAGGTGTTTGGTGGTGGTTTGCATCTTTAGACTGCTGTAGCCTCGTTTTCGTTTTTTCGGCAACCACTTTTTCTCTCGCTTAGAGAATTTTTTAGTGTTTAAACTCTTTTAATTTGAGTTAAATTGAGGTGTAACTTTAGTTTTCGAGGTCCTGGATGCTCCCTCTTCCTGTAAGTAAGCTTTTTATGTATTTGTTGTGTGTATTTGTTGTATTTTTCATGTTTTGATGTGCGCGTGTTGCGGCCAATTTTTGCGAGGTCGTAATGGTTTAAAACGTCTTTCATATTTTGTTTGCGTTACGCCGTAAATTTTGCGAGGGCCTCAGTTGCTGGCAAGGAGCGCCTTATAAGCTCTTTGCCAGCAACTGCGACCCTCACTTTGCGAGGGCCGCGGGCTCACAACTATATATGTGATATATAGTACATTTGTGTTCACATTTAAAAAAACTCGTTTCATGCCCAGAATTCCAAGAAATGATTACACTGCACTCTGGGAACCTTGGCAGGGACATGCAAATGTGCCCACAAAGGCCATATGAAACATGGTTTCCCTTAAGCATAAACCCGCTGTATCAAACAGCTTTGAGCAAAGCTAGGGTTGGATTATACACAAACTAGGAATCCTACATATGTACAGCCGTTTCAAGGTTACTGTCTATATAAATATATATCCTTACCTGCCAGATGCTGGTACTCCACTTCCTGGGGTAAGGAAGGGCCTCAGCAGGTCATAGGGCTGTGGGTGGTCGCCACAGCGTGAACACTGGGCCCTTCAAAGGCACAGGGCCCCGGTGCATTGCACCGCCTGCAGCTCCACCACTGATATATTGTGTAAAGTTTTTCTACAAATATAGAATGTAAAATGTGGGTGTACCCAATTGTATTAAGTAAAGGTATCTAGGGGTAGTAGGCGGAATAGGTGTGGGAAATATGCGGAGGGCCCTGGTTGTTGTATTTGTACAGGAACCAAAGCTTTATCCAGGTGCCCTGATGATTCAGATGGGATTGGATTTTCATGGGATTCACTGAAGACGAGGCTTGTTGAGCATGTGTCTGGACCTGGCTTTCTTGTGTGACAGTTGTGAGTTTATAACTTCTTAAAATGTTTAATACGGATTCATCTACTTTATTAGGATGCCTTAATCATAATAAGGTGCGTAACAGCTACATGTTTAAGGTTGAATAAAATAATGTAAAAATGTTTAGTCATATTATAACTGTTCTATCCAAATATCTCTAAACTTGGAAGGACTCAAACACACACAAGAAATACATATTTTGTGCAGAATAATAGATGCGCATGGAGTCATTCCATGGCTGGGCTCCCTCCTGGTGATTTGTTGTCTCACCGACAATGAGGTCGGCAAAGCCTTTCCAATAACTTGGATATTTGCACAAAGAAACCCCATCTGCTACACTCTATATTATAATGCTCCACTGAGATCTGTGCTCAGCCTGGCTAGACAAGACATGAAAAGCACGCTATCCGGTTTCATTGGCCATTTAAAAATGATTTATGTAGTATAACAAATGCTGAAATGCTCCAGAGTTCACGTTATATAGGAGAAAGACACCAATCTAGAGAGGGGTTAGCCTCCCATTTAATGATCCACTAGTCTCACTTAGACTTTGGGTACTTAGAGGATACATTTCAGTAGCTTGGCATGAAGGTGACTATCCGACCATCCTGATCTAACACGCTCAGAGCTCCCCAATGCATCGATTCAGCTGCTAATGTCACTAGCGGAGCACTTACTGCAAATCCTCCGAGGACGTGCTAGGAAATTACATTTTACACAAGTCAGGAAGGTCCATATCTGTAAAAATGATGGAAACGTCAGGATTTTTTTTTTTACAGATATGTGACAGCTGGCGTAAAGTCTTGGAAATGAAAATGACAAAGGAAGATGCGATTAGGAGACACCATTTGAAGGATTTTAAGATTTAGAAACTTGAACATGTATAAATCGTAAATGTAAAGGGTCACTGAAGTCATTAAAACTACTCTGCACCATCATGTAGAGCCGCCATTCCCAAACCTCTCCTCAAGGACTCCCAGACAGGCCAGCATTTCATTTTAACACTTTTGGAACACTGGTGAGGCGGGGTTAAACCTAAATTCTGACATGTTCCTTTAAAGGAAAACAGACAGAGTAATTAATGTAATAGATATGTACAGTATATACTAATAAACACATTGTTGTGGTATAGTTATCAAGTTGTGTGTAAGTGGAATAAAAGAGTTGAGGGAAATATCTGCGCCTCCCAAGGGCTATTTATCAAACAGGGTTAAATTGCACCCCCTCTTGTTTATTATTATTATTAACTTTTATTTGTAACGCGTCAACATATTCTGTAGCGCAATACAGGGGATAAAAAAAGGAAAAATACAGCATTAACAACCTTCCAAAAATGGAGGACCCTGTTTTGAGCTTAGAATCTTTGCAGAAAGTGCTTTTTCCCAAAGCATCCTAGAAGACTGAAAACTCGCCACTTACAATCTAAAGGGAATGGAAGGGGCAGAAATCAGGGAAAGATTAAACAGATAAGGAATAAAAAGGGTCAGAAGAGAAGTGAAAGTTAGAAAGGTTTTTAATTTAGAGGGAGAGAGAAGGAACAGAGGTGAGGGCTCTAGCATTTAATAAATAGGTATTTCCTCTTAATTCCATTCAAGGCTGCTTACCTCCCAATTATTCCCATAAATATATCGCTATGTCTCTAAAGTGCATTTTCATACAAAGACACTCTACTAACATTACATATAATCTGTTAGATGTGGATCATGTGATCCTGTTTTAATATTTGGCGCAGTAATATAGATTGTTGTACTTCCCACTTAGCAAATAGAATAGTCTGCTTGTTAGTATCCTGTGCCAGTGTTGGGGCTTAGTGTGAAAGATTTTAAAAATGGACCGATTATCAGCCTTATTAAATTGCGATTTTGCCAATTGAATAGGGCTCTATATAAGCACAGAGCATATTTTTTACAGAAGTTTTTAGTTAGTGAAGACCTTGCTTTTGGATAGAAGTTCACTAACTAAAAACTTCTGTAAAAAATATGCTGTGTGCTTATATAGAGCCCTATTCAATTGGCAAAATCGCAATTTAATAAGTGTGCCAGTTTTTAAGTATAGTGTTTAAGATCAAGGTTAGGGGGTATATATAGTTTAATTGCCAACATTTTACAATACTGGAGACTATAACTCAATATTATAATGAAACACAGAGATTAAGAGATGGTATAAAGAACAGTGGAGAAAGGTTTTATTCACCAAAACATCTCCAATGTACCCAATACTATCTGTCAATGATTGGGAACATCCCCCATTAGAACCTCTTCTCATGCCCACCCACAGCACTTCTCAAGAACCAACCCCACTCTTTGTATTTCCCTACCTCATTTCATTAGACTCCTCTAGTCTTCAAATATTGAAAGATTCTCTGAATCCCCAGAGACGCGTATCACTTACCTTCTTTACTCCACTATTAACTTCAAATAAGACTATCTATTCTGATTCACCTCCAGCTCCCTATAAACATCTATTCATCAAGCAGTAACCTCATCTTAGGTGTCTAGGTCCCCTATATTCGATTGTAAGCTCTCTCTAGGTTTTATTGTTTTACTAGTAATTTGTTAGTACGTTATGTTCAGTTGTCTGTCCTATCGCTATGTGCACACTATCTCTCAGTGCTCTTGGCCTCTCTCCCTCCCTCTCTTCCCTGCCTCCCTCTCTCTTCTCGTATCCTTCCTTTCTCCTCTCCTCTTGTATCCTCCCTTTTTCCTCTCCTTCCTTTCTCCACTCGTATCCTCCCTTTCTCATCTTCTCCCTTTCTCCCCTCGTATCCTCCCTGCCTCCCTCCATCCTCTCTCCCTCGCCTCCCTCCATCCTCTCTCCCTCGCCTCCCTCCATCCTCTCTCCCTCGCCTCCCTCCATCCTCTCTCCCTCGCCTCCCTCCATCCTCTCTCCCTAGCCTCCCTCCATCCTCTCTCCCTCCCTCTCCCTCCATCCTCTCTCCCTCCCTCTCCCTCCATCCTCTCTCCCTCCCTCTCCCTCCATCCCTCCTCTCTCCCTCCCCCTCTCTAGCTAGGTTTTATAACCTTATACCATAGTCTTTACCATGCTCTGTTATTCCACCAAACAGTTCAATATTGCTCCAGATGAAAAAGGTCCCCCTTTTCGAAAACATGTCTCTCCAATCCAATACAAAAGAAAGATATTTATACAGATATAAATAAAGTATAATAACCTGACCTATTTTACCTTTTTAAATAAGGTATTTCCATATGTTATTATATGGAGTAGTAAATCAAAATTTAACAATACCATTCCATTTTGGAGCATATAACAATAAAAAATACTGATCTGGTCAGTTTTCTGGAAAAAAATATGGGATTTGCCCATTGTGTACACCAGGGGTGGGCAAGTTCGGTCCTAGAGGGCCTCACACATGCCTGGATTTGATTATATCCCTGCTGCGCACACGTGAGTCAATCACTTCTTCAGTCATCCTGATTGAATCACCTGTGCACAGAAGGAAATCATCAAATCCAGGCCTGTGTGAGGCCCTCCTGGAACAAACTTGCCCACCCCTGGTCTACACTGATGTCCCATGCCCACATTCCTCATTAATCTTGATTTGAAACTCAAAGAAAACTATAGTTCACGAAAAACTGCACATCTGTGAAGTATGTAATAAGTTAACAACATTAGTAGCTGTGGAAGCCACGAGCAAAAATAATATATTTTTGAGATGTGTGTTTGCATTTTTGGAGAACTATGGTTGGATTGAATGATGCAACATCGAGCTTCTGGGCCATTGAAGCAGAAGGGACGTGGTGTCCATTTCAGTCATATCCTATTAACAATGGTTCTGGACTTATGTCTGTTCCTTCCTCCACCAATAACTACAAACATACACCACATCATCCAGCTCTCAGGTATGTATTGTATTTATAGGGCTATGGAATATGTTGGTGCTTTAAAAATAAATTATGTCAATGCAAGAAAAGATGTGTAGGGTAAGCCCCATTCTATGGCCTTAAATGCCTGTTCCTAAACAACTAATCGTTCAACAAATTAAAATAATATTTAAAATAATATTTACAGTATATCAGTATGTACACAATGGTAGAGCGGCTGCTGGTGTTGCACTTGCAAAGCACCATGGCCCTCAGCAAGGTAGGTCTGCTACCTGCAGTAAGTACAGTCACTTGGCCTAAACACACCAATGAAGAAGTTGCCCAAATTAAATTATTTTGCACCAGTGCAGGGCTGGATTAACTATTAAGCAAAATAAGCACGTGCTTAGGGCATCAAGGGAAGAGGGCACCATTTACCATTGTCGGATTTACCATGGACCATATGGTGCAAAACTACAAATGGTGCATCTGAACCAGGTTCCAAAAAAAAAGGGTCTCCCACAATAAATGAAACAATGACATACATATAATAATAATAAAATAGTAATAATGGAGGTTAATGATACACATTGTAAAGGTTTATTATTATTTATATTTTGAATTCAATATATATGGGGGCAGCAAAATCTTTTAAGTGCTTAGGGCCTCTAAAGGTCTTAATCCGTCCCTGACCAGGGTCCTCCATTTACTAGTTCCACCATGATGTTAGTTTATCGAACAGTTGTAAAACCAAAGAATCATATGGATTAATCTGGTAGATGCCAGCATGGGTGTAGGAACTGGGGGGGATAGGGGGGACAAATCCTCCCCAGATTTCTCTATGTATGTGTAAAGAAACACATACGAACTGTATACCTCCCAGAAGTATTCTGGCTCCTACACCCCTGGATGTCAGGACGCGTGACGTGAGGAAGCACTTGTGAAGTGTTTTTTTTTTGTCAGTAAATGCAAAGCTCAGTTATTAGATTCTAATAAGCTTAGGATTTAGTTTGTATCTGCCATTGCATTTATGATTCTATGTTAAAATAGACTTAGGGTTATAAAAGACACATAAGAAAAATGGCTGCTGAATTTGGATAAATTTGGTAAAATGGGTCAATATTGTTTCAGAGACTGACACCCCAAAATCAAGTTGCACTTTTAAGTTATTCTTAAAGTGCATGAAAACAAGCTACATATTGTGCTAGGCAGTTGATTCTGAAGTGATTAATTCCTGAGTTAATCAGCTTTTTTGACCACTGTATTTTTAATGCAAATAGCAGTTCCAAATTTACATATTATCTGCTTTCATGTTCTAATTAGCTTGCAGTTGCAAAACAATGCTCCCACCTATGCTTAGCATCTAATTAAACCCCTTCACCACCCTTATAAAGCACTAAAAGCAGGACATACTTTCAATGCTGAATATGGCCTCTATTGAATATCTCCTGTAAGAAGTCTTGTAAGGCTGACTCATAGCTATGGGAGTTTTGAAAAGCAAATTCGCTGAGCTATTTCCCTCCACCCATTACCCTCTACCCCAAATGGGGTATTTCCTGATTCCCTACTCAGTACAGCTACCCCCTATGAGGCTGCGTTTCCCCGAGATTCCCCATTAAAACCTACCACTTCCTTTGAGCCCAGGTATCCCCTGGAATTCTCTCATCTAAACTATAACCATGGGGGGTCCTTATGGTCCCCAATAGCACCTAAAATTAACCCCTATATTGAAGTATTTTAGGAGAAAACCCTTTCAGTGGACTGAAGATGAGGATCAAGTGTCTTCAATGAAGCATGAAGAAGACCAACTTCTAGCAACGTGGATTTATTGAGGGCTGAAGATTGAGGATGAGGACTTTGAGGATTATCGCTAGAGGATATTTAAGAGGAGGGGTATCATTTGCTTCCCTACAGGGGTATTTTTTTTTCTTTTTTTTTTTGCAGTGTCTTATTTTAATTTTTCAGTTTTTTTATTTTCTGCGATTTTATTATTTTTCATATTAATTAGTTATTTAGGGACTATGGGGTCCTTGTGGCTTCCATGGGAGGATATGATACATAAGGACCCCTGTGGTAGAAGTTAGGGTGCTTGGAAGTCCATAGGGACCACCGTGGGAGGCAGTTAGGTTTAGGTGAAATGGCATCCATAGGGACTTCCATGCTTATAGTATAGTATACCATGGGGGTCCATTGAGACCCCCATGGTATAGGGGTTAATATTAGGTGCCATAAGGGTTCTTAAGGACTTTAGTATTCCATATGGGTAGTAAGGACCCCCATGGTAGAGGAGAGAGGAGAGGACATGGAGAGATGGGGGCATTTGTTCTAATATTATATTGTTAAATTTGATACCTACTTCTTACCTGCACATGATCAGAAGTATGCAATAATGAAGGGAAGCCCTGCTCCTCCAGAAATGTAAAATATCCTTCACCAAAATATCATGAACACCTCGAGGGACCAGTAAAGGCATTATTTTTTTTAAATACAAAAATTTGCTTTTTGAGTTTTTCTGCTGCTCTTAGAGAGATAAAGAAAGAAAAGAAAAGTAATATAAATTAGGACTGTAAATATACCCGCATATTAAGGATGAGAAAAAACAACAATAAAACACGAGGAATGTGACAGGGTCAAAAGACATTTTGATAATGTTATAAAAATCTCCAGTCAATATTAAGTCCTGTATCTTTGTGTTAAATAATGTTATCATCTTCATTTAAAATGTTTTCCTCCTCGGCTGTGTTTGAAAATCACTCTTTTGATTTTCAGGTTTTGGATGGAGTGGTCATTTTGGGTAACGTGGTGTCCAACTGGGGTACAATAACTGCTTTCATTGTGCTTTTTGATGTAAAGTCTGTACAGATTCATCCTTAGATGTCCTTTTTGACTGGTTTCCACAATCTAACATTTTTCACATATATTACATTGTATTCTTATGTGTACCACATTTGAGGATGTGCATGAATATTCACATGCAACAAAGAAATGAAACACTTTCCATGTCCCTTTTAAGTTAATCTTTAATACCTTTATAATATTTTAAAATTACAAAAAATGCATTACATGTGTTTATGAATCCTCTTAAAGTAGCTCAATAAGGAACTGCAAACATGACAAATCCACTTTAAATTATAAAATTTGTAGTTGAGGAGGCGACATAGGAAACACATGAAGTCTCTTCTGATGTTGGAGTGAGATGCTATACAAATAATCATTAATAAAGAAAACAAAGTAGAAACGCAGTAAGTATATCAGTCAAATAGAGATCTTCATTGGATCTACAGTACACATGGACACAAAGCAGGTGACATTGTTGGAGTGCAAACAAGGCATTTACTAAATGGAATAGAGAACCTTCAGGGTATAGAGTTTTTAGCATAGATACTGTACATGTAAATTCCTATTAATGTTTTTCTTCTTAAGGGCTTCATTTTCCTTTAGTGCACTACTTATACATTTAACTTTGAAATAGCTCAGTCATTTTAATATGAAGATAATACTTAAATAATGTATTTGCTTTTATGGAGCTTTAAACGTTAATGTTTTTCAGCTATATTTTATAATCTAGTTGCAGACACCTTTGCATTCCTTCTGCTACCTTACAGGAGAATCAATGGATGCTGCAGATTTACTAAAACTTAACTTATTTTATTAGAGACGCTCTGTCAAGCCACAATATTATTTTTTTTAGGTTTATTTTAAAAGGAGCATGAAAAACTAGCTTTGTATTATATTACACATTTTTTTATAAAGTGAACCATTCCTGAGAAATTTACTATCATATGTATTGCAATTTTATGTAAGTTTTCTTAATACTAATTGGCTATTTTATCAGAATTACAATTCCAGGGGGCTACATTTTGTTTTACACCAGGGCCCTCCATTCCCTCCATTCACTATATCCGCTTCTGGTGCCATGCATTAACATACTAAGCCAAACATTAGTATTTTGAGCCGCACATTAGCATACAGGAGCCGCAAAATACATTCTAAATTTTCTGGAATTATTTACTGTAGAGAAAACAGTTAGTACAATGTACAGCCAGTTTTAAATGCTCTTTTAAATTAAATCAACTCACTGTTGGTGTGACAGAGTCCCTTTAAGAGCTCTATAAACAGCTAAAAAATGTACACATATAGATACACACACATATATATATATATATATATATATATATATATATATATATATATATATATATATATATATATATATAAAATTAAAATGCTGAAATGTATCTTGTTTGCCTCCAGTCCTTTGTGGGTTGCTTATTTTTGGCTGCCTTATTTTTTTTTTTATTATTATTATTTTTGCCGTTTCCTATTATGGAGCATCCCAATCCATCCTTTTTAGTTGATAGTACTTTACCCGATTCCTATAAATTAAATCTTTAAAAAAAAAAAAAAGAAAAATACATGTTTAAAATAATCACTTGTGCAGATGGGCATTTTTTGCAAGATCTATAAAAAAAAAGAAAGAGGCACCTTTGCAAAAAAGAGAAGCATGTACAAAATGTAAGTTTAGTTCGCTAAATATTCTATTACAAAATTCCTAGCACTATAATTAGTAATGCTAAATTAATGGGGACATATTCTCCTGAATACAGGTTACAATGTTGCTACAATGCCAGTCTACAATGTTGCTACAATATATCTTCTTGCTATATTTAATCCAAGGAATTCCTGCTTTGTATCTTGAGGATCCACAATAAAATGTCCAATGGAAACTGTGTTTTCACAGTAAAAAAAGGTTAGCAAATAATTGGTTTCTTATCAAAAAAATATAAAATACATTATTTTCTGATACAGAAGAGCTCAAAAAGTTTTGATATCCAGCATATTTAAGATGCATTTTCCTGGAAAGATATTCTGTATGTAATACTAGAAGGCAGTGCTGTAATAGGCATCCATCCTCGCTCAGATTTTCTGCGACTGACTTTTGCACATGGTCAGTATCTGTTTAAGCACTTTCTGAACATCTTCATCCATTTGCCCCTGAGAAGGAAATGTAAACAATAAAGAACCTATGATGATTATGGTTGAAATCATGGGTGTAGAAACTGGGGGGTGAGGGTGACAACCCCCATTAAATGAATAGAGGACACAAAAAATAGCAAAATTAATCTTAATCATTCTTTAGCAGATATGGCCACTAGAGGGCGGTACTGAGCATTGACCCGAGGAGTTGAATTATCCCCGCCAGATGTTTTTTTGGCTCCTATACCCATGGTTGAAAAATAAAAAAAGCACAATCATGTTTTTTTTAAAAATTGCAATCATTTTAAGAAATCATTCAAACAACATTCAATTAATAGAATCTATTGTGACGTTGAAAGGACTTTTATAATTAATTTATAGAGATTACGTGTGATTAAGGAAGATATGATGGAAATTCATAGTTCGGCTAGGTAGACAGGACTGTTTTTGCTAGCAGTCAATATAGTCTACATTTTACATATAAACATTTTCTGTAGTTTGAAAAGATGCATTTTCCATCATGGGGGACAGTGTATTATATATTAAAATACAAAATATATATGCTAATATCGGATGTGGTTCCAAACTATTTCACCCATGAAACTCTACTGCGCTCCAAAAGGACTGATCGAAAAGCAGAAACCCCACAAGACCCTCTTCTACAAATGGCTTCCCGGTGTCAAACACAACACCCAAGACTCCATAGACAACAAATATTAGAAAATCCATACCCAGATTTGCCCCACTCCTAGTGCTCTTAAGATAACCACAACGCTTTACAGAAAGTATCATTTTATGGAGTAATTATCTTGGATTTTAACAAAGCTTGTGGAACACTTGTATAGAATCACATGGGGTTCTGCTGTTTAGTTTCATCTATACTACAGCTTCTAACCTGCTCTGTGAAACTTTTCGATTTTATTAATTTTTCTAGACTCAAATGAACCCAAAACGGCATTTCCTAAGAGCAAGGATGTAGCTGCTGGGTTCTGGGGGGTCCTGATTTAGAAACATTCGGTTGGGATTGTGATGTCCTTGGAATTTAGGAGATGATCTTAAAGGTATGTGTGAGTAAGCTGGAGAATGAATGCATCTGATAGAGGAGAACTATTAGTGTATGAAAACATTTTTCACATGAAAATATCCCAAAATAAACATTAATTAGCTTACCTGGAAGTTAGCAAAATTTCCTACGTTTTTTGCATTTGATCGTGTACGCCCCTACAAAATCCCACCTGAATTCATTCATTCAAATTCAGAATCATGCTAATACATTGTATCATTCTTCACCTCAGTGGCTTCTGGCATGTGATCAGTACAAGAATGGCAACAGTTACTTCCTGGGCTCTGTACCAGAAAGGTAAAAATATGTACCCTGCTGTATTTCCCACCCGGCTTATGTAAGAGTCCTGTGGGTGTATCTGGATTTGACTTTTGTGCAAATAACTTTGTTAATAAACTGAACTTTTCTATATAACACATGTTTTCATACAGTACTAATTTTCCTCTAATCAGATGCATTCATAATGCAGCTCACTTACATATCTTTTTAAGTTCAATTCAACATCTGCTCAACACTAAAAGGGTTCCATGGCTGAATTAATTAATCTATACAATATACATTTTTTTAAATAGATATATTACCTGAACTGCATAGAGAAGGTGCATCCTGTAAACTGACACAATCTCCTGGTGCTGCTTCTTGGTCTCCTATATAAAACAAATAGAATTTGTCAGTTTAGGATGTTATATACATTTTCCCCTAATTCTGCTTTCAAAAATAAACAAAAAAAAATTAAATATAAGACAAAATGCAAAAAGCTGTGTTTATTTTTTTTTTTACTTTCTAAAAACGTTTGGACCTCATTATTCCATATTAAAACACAATTCATCATTTACGTACAAAAAAAAAAAAGCACAAAAACACAAAAATATTCACTAAATTAAATATGATATAATATGAACCAATAAAATATTTGGTGAGGACCTTTCAGGAGGATGACAATTTTGTTTGATATACATGCTTAATATAGGCCATACAATACTGGCTAATTTTAAAAAACTTGTACCAAAGTATCAGATTAAAATAACTGCAGATTAAATATAGAAGCAGATTAGCTCAAAATTAAAACGTGTATGTTAAAGGGCCACTGTACTCCATAAATGTTAGCATTTAAAATATAAAATGGTTTATCTATACAACAATGACATTTAATGTGGGATTGTTTTCTTATCCTCTCGTCTGATATGTTACAGGAACAGAGGGACAATAAACTGCAATATATTGTGCTTTTGTTCCCACTGATTTTAATGGAAAACAGATAATTAACAGGTTCCCTGTAAAGGTAGATCAAACACATTTTATCGGCTTGTTATTTTAATGCAAATTTTCTTCAATTAATACAATTCATTCTCCATGGGGAAAAAAACCAACAACTGTTTATTGTATATTGTATGTATAAAACGAGCTCTTAAATGCGTGACAAAAAGGTTAGAGTTGCAGGGGCCCTTTAAGATGCATCTTAGCTTCAGAGTTATAAAAAAGAACAATATTAAATATTTCCTTAAAGTTTCTTTTATATAACTTTTACTGTCCTATTTGCTCATTGTCTATACACTAAATGCACCGAATATATTCCTCCCCTTCTGGATCACTATCTTGGTGTAGTGAAGGGGCTTCTGTACTTCAATGAAGCTAAGAGCTATACCATGTAGGGTCATCCAAGAGAGGTCAGGCAAGCTGCGGCCCACTCCAGTATCTTTGCCAAGAAAATTATATGGCTAAGCACAACCAGAAACACAGACAGATTTGCATGGGTGCCACATCCATATGGTCATCGAGAGTCAGACACGACTGTAGAACTGAACAGCAAAATATATTCCTATAATATATTTTAACACCGTATATTTTAAACATGACAGTCTGGAACTAAGGTGTATTCCATGTGCACATTTAACAGCCTCAGACTACACACAAAATGTTGCCACAGGAGTGTATGAGATCTAAACGTTTTACTTTTATTGCAGAATTTGTGTACACAAACTATAGCAACACAATGGGAATGTTATTCTAGTACAAGCAGGCGTGAGAATTGTACAGGGACGGGACATGCAGCTCCCTGGGAATTTCTTTATTCACTACTTCATATCAGTATATTTCTTCTTATAATGTTAATGGTTAGATATTGCTTGTAATTCAGTTTTCAATGTCCATTTACAGGAAGTGAAAACACATAAATCTTGCAAACGAGCATCATTAACAAAATTGAGTGAATTTTCTGCTAATTACAGACAATCTTAGAGTTTACGGGGACTCCCTGGGAACGTCTTTAAACCGGATTTGTATGAAACCCGGATCCCTGAATAATAACAACATCAACAATACTGTAATGGCTCATATGTGGTAGTAGTAATAATAATACCCCTGTACTGTAATAATAAGTTCCAGAGGCCATTTTGCTCTTTCATTTAATTCAAACAGAACATAAAAACAAACTCATACAAAAAACCTTGGTGGCCCGTTCTTAAGTACAGGTCGTCTGTAAGTCAGATTGTCTGTAACCCGGGGACCACCTGTACTTTATGTTAGATGATCAAGTCTATCACAGGCTTTAACACTTCTTGGCCTCTATACCTACACTGATTTAACCAACTGGGTATGCTCTTCCTATTGATCTACCTGCACTATGATTTAATGAATCACCCTTGATAGGTATTTAAGCATAAATTATACAAAAAGATTCCCCCTCCTTTTTCTGAGAAAACTGGAACTTTTGTATGTGTATATATATATATATATATATATATATATATATATATATATATATATATATATATATATATATAGCTTATTTATAAAAGCCTTTGTGGGCACATTTGCATATCCCTGCCCAGGCTCCCAGAATGCAGTGTAATAATTGTATTTCTTGTAATTCTGAGTAGGAAACAAGTTTTTAACTTGTTTTAGAGATTCAAATGTGAACACAAATTCTGAGCAGGGAATCCATTTTTTTTAAAACTTATTTTACACATTCAAATGTACTATTTATTTACTGTACCCCACTATAAATCATTGTTGTGGCAAACTACCTCCCCACAAAATCTACTATGCAAGCTAGGAACCGACCCCACGCAGATGAGAGGCAGTAACCTTGAAACGATGTACTCTGTGGGTAGGTACCTTGAAATTGTGCACTCTGTGGGTAGGTTTATTGGCTTGTACTTAATCCATCCTGGGCTTTGCTTAAATCTGTGTAAGGTAGTAGGCACATGCTTAAAAGGAGCCATGTTTGAAATGGTATTTGTATTAAAGAGTGAAACCTTTGTGGGCTCATTTGCATGATCCTGCCCAGGTTCCCAGAATGCAGTGTAATAACTATTTCTTGGAATTCTGAGCAGGAAACCATTTTTTTTTACAATATATATATATATATATATATATATATATATATATATATATATATATATTATATAAAATACACTGGGGTTGGCAAAATATCTTTGCCTGCTTGGTTCCTGGCACACTGGAACTTTACATCTCTGTATATAAATGTTTTCCATTTCATCACACTGTTTTTGGTATGAAGTCATAATGTAAATGTCGCTTATTGGTGTCCGATTAACATTTGACACAAAATATATCTAAATATTCTAAATACCCAGTGATGGTATTATTTATATTTCACTAACACAAGTGAAACACGACGGGGCAATCTATAAGCTGAAGCCAAATGCCAAGAGTGTTAATAAACAGGGCTACTGATAAGAGGGTCTGGCAGTGCTGTTTGTCTTGAGTCTAGCCATCAGAATATTCCAGTAACTGTACAAACAATGACTTGTTACTAGATCAGTGATGGGAAACCTATTTAAATTGAACGCCCTTATAGAAGGCCACCAAGTCGTTAAAAATGGCCTTGCATTGCTTTAAACCTTTTTATGTTATCCAAAGCAAAATGAAAAGAATTACGTCCGGAAAGGAATTAATTGTTAATCGAGGTATAATTTTAAAGACATATAATGGACTGTTTATTCGGAGAGAAATGCGCACTTGCTCTAGATAACTGACTGGGGGTTGCATGTGCCCACCACTGTACAAGACCATCACATATAATAGTTGTCAAACTGCGATTCGTCACGCTTGCGACAAATCGCAGTTTGACAACTACAATATGCGCAACGCACACTGGGGTGCGTGCCGGGAGCACATGCGCATTGCACGCCAGTGTGCAGTGTGACACGAGGGGGGAATAGACACGGTAGGAGGGGAAGAGACACAGGGGAGTCAGAGGAGCGGGGGAGAGAGACACAGGGGAGTCAGAGGAGCGGGGGAGAGAGACACAGGGGAGTCAGAGGAGCGGGGGAGAGAGACACAGGGGAGTCAGAGGAGCGGGGGAGAGAGACACAAGGGAGTCAGAGGAGCGGGGGAGAGAGACACAAGGGAGTCAGAGGAGCGGGGGAGAGAGACACAGGGGAGTCAGAGGAGCGGGGGAGAGAGACACAGGGGAGTCAGAGGAGCGGGGGAGAGAGACACAAGGGAGTCAGAGGAGCGGGGGGAGAGAGACACAGGGGAGTCAGAGGAGCGGGGGAGAGAGACACAAGGGAGTCAGAGGAGCGGGGGAGAGAGACACAAGGGAGCGAGAGGGGGGGGAGACACAGGGGAGTGAGAAGAGGGTGGAAGCGACACAGAGGAGGGTGGAAGCGACACAGAGGAGGGTGGAAGCGACACAGAGGAGGGGGGAAGCGACACAGAGGAGGGGGGAAGAGACACAGAGGAGGGGGGAGAGATACAGGGGAGTGAGGAGGGGGAAAAGACACAGGGGAGGAGGAGACACACAGGGGTGGGAGAGGAAGGGGGAGAGACACAGGGGTGGGGGAGGAGGGGGAGACACAGGGGCGGAAGAGGGGGGAGAGACATGAGGGGAGAGGGACATGGGGAAAAAGACACAGGGGTCAGTCGAAGAGACACAGGGGAGGGAGAGGGAGTAAAAAACAGCATTGCCAGGCTTCAAATTGTATTGCCGTCATTTTTGACGGGCAAGTCGCTCGTAATAATATAATATGTGTAGACTTCGGTGTGTAAATATAAGTGCATGCTGGAATTGCCACTTACCACCAGCTGATTCTGCAACTGCTTGACTTGCTGCTGCACGGCCTCAAGCTGCTGGCTCTGCCTCTTGGTTGTGTTTGTTGAAAAGGAGAGTTGGGAAAGACTGTTCAGCGCTTCCTTTAATTTACTCACTTCCTTGGACAGTTCATTTATCTGCAACATATTTGGAGGAAATATCAATTAATTAACCGTTTACATCTGTGGAACTTATTTTATTCAGTATGACTAATGATGCAATTACTTTTTAATCCAACTAAACTGGATTATCACTATTTTCTCTGCAACATGCAAATCTGTAATATGCGTATATAAGGATCCAATCGCAAATCGCTATTCAATTGCTGCAATTCCTCAAGCCCGCAAATGTTCTCACACCAGTAAATGTCAAATGTAGTCGAAAATCCTACGGGTACCATATAGGACTCGCAAGGGGGTTAAACACCTGTTCGTAGGACTGTAAACGCAAATATAAAATCAATACTGCACTTTAAAAGACGGGGAAAGAGTCAAAATACATTCAAATTAATTGCACAACAGTTTCAAGCTCGTAAATCTGCAATCAAAACTCTTTTTTTTTAAATGTGTCATTTCGGTGTTCTATCAATCTCAGGAATCAATGAGTTCATCCATATCAGGCCACCCACATGGACTAGAACATTTATTTAATTCATTTTTATTATTTTGTACATTGCAGGATTGCGAGTCTGATCGCATATCGGACCCCTAAACGCTAATTAATTGATGTGTAACCTCCATGTTTTACGGACGTAATGATGACAGTCTCATTTACTATTGGCTGTTTCTGAAATTTGGAGTTACGGCCTTGCCTTATTGATCATGTTCATGCTCTGAAATGCTACATACGATTGCATGGTTTACAGTTTCGTTTTCGGCCAATAAATTGCAGGCTTAATCAATTAAATGCGACACATAGGCCTTATCTACTCTAAGGTTGGACTGTAGCTGAAGGAAGGATATATCAATCAGTAGCTGATAAAACGTATACAAATATGTATCCACTCACCTTCTTATCTTTGTCCTCTTCTAACTTTGCTGTATTTTCTGAAAATCTCTTCAAGTCGTTCAGATCTTCCTGAGCTCTCTCATACTTGAGACGGAATTCATTAACTTCTTGTTCTTTTGTGCTAAGCTGTGTTTGCGCTGAATCCACTTCCCCTTTTAACTGTACAAGCTCCCTTTTTACTTGTACATTGTCCACAGATAACTTTTCTTTTTCCTTCATCAACTCTCCCAGTTCAGAAGACAACATATTTATTTCATCTTCCAGAGCCGTCTGCAATTGTTCAAATGATTTCCTGGTGATCATGGTTTCCTGGATTGACTTTCTCTGCTGCAAATCCTCTTCTAAACTCTTCACTTTAGATTCCTGGACAGCAAGAATTTCTCTGAAGTCATTTCTTTCTACTTCTAAGTCATGGACGACAATTTTTAAACCTGCAATAACCTGAAGATGCTCTGAAATTTCCTTTTCGTTCTCTGGCTGTTCCTTCATTTCCTGAAGAGTTCTTGCATGCTCTGTTGCCAAATCCATTAAATCCTTCTCCACTTTATTTTTCTCTTCCTCCATTTCTTGTACAATTTGCACATGCTCATGCTTGCTAATAAATTCACCAGATAAATCTTGACGTTTCTGCCCAATTTCAGCTTTGGCGTCATTGTACAGCAATGACAACTCACTTACTTGTTTGCTTAATTCCTCAATTGTCTTAGTCATGGCTTCCTTCGCCTGCCCATCCCCATCTAACGCTTCTGGTGCCTTCTGACTCTCCATCTCTTTCCTCAATCCTTCCAGTTCTTCTTTGTACTTTTCACTTAGCTGAACCTTCTCTTGGTTAATCTTCTCTATCATAGTATAATACGTTTTCTCCATGTCCTCTAACCTTTCCATGGATACCATGTTGTCCATGCTTTGTTTCATTACATCAATTTGATGTTGTAGGTCTTTTATTGTATCTTGTTTTCTTTCACTTTCTTCCAATATTCCTTCATAGTCTCTTCTTAATGATCCATATTCTTCAAGCAATTGTCTTTCTGCATTCTGATGCTCCACATTGTCTTGTGACGGGCTTTGTAACATTTTTTGGGTTTCCTTATTCTCGTCTACAGGTTCTTGAAGACTTATGTCTCCATCTGAAGCACTCTCCTCCCTTACAGATGGGCTATATGATACAATGGCAGACTGAACCTCAGCATCTAATGTCTTCCTTTCTGCTTCAGAACAATCTAATTTTATCTGCAGATCTTCTATAACTTTCTCAAGTTGTTTCACTTTAAGTTCACTGCTTGTTAATTCAAGTTGGGACTCAACTGAAATGTCTGAATTATCTGAAATTCCTGTAGGTGATATTTCATCTAGAGATTTGGCAACAGATAGGTTCAATTCAGTTTGTGTAGAATGATAGGAGTCAGAACTAATATCCATTGTGAATTCATTCTTGGCCTTTTCCTGCAGAAGATTAAAATTGCAGATCAGAGGAGATCTAAAAAGGTTGAACTTAATGGACTAAAAGTCTTTTTTCAACATGAATTACTATGTAACTATGCAAGATTGAAATATTTTGGTATATATTTATTTTTCTTCCAAAGTAAGAATTGACCTTTGCCAGGTAAAAGTGTGTTTCAGATTTTTATGGGCTTGTTTTATTTAAGTCAACATAAAACACTATATCATGGGCAGAGTTCTTTAAGGGATGGGACAAGGGAATCAGGAAATCTGTCTTCCTTTCTGACAAGGCAGATGTCACTGTTTTTCAGTTATTGCTCCCATTTTCATATTTCTCTACCAACTTCCTATAGTGCACACCAATTCTTTTTTCCCCATTTTAACTTGTATTCCACTTGTTACTTCTGCATTTTTCATGATTTTTCTCTTCTCTTTTCCCTTTAATACATACAGTTGCAAGCAAAAGTATGTGAACCCTTTGGAATGATATGGTATTTTGCTCAAATTGGTCATAAAATGTGATCTGATTTTCACAACAATAGACAATCACACTCTGCTTAAACTAATAACACACAAATAATTAAATGTTACCATGTTGTTATTGAACACACCATGTAAACATCCACAGTGCAGGTGGAAAAAGTATGTGGACCCCTAGACTAATGACATCTCCAAAAGCTAATTGGAGTGAGGTTTAAGCCAACTGGAGTCCAATCAATGAGATGAGATTGGAGGTGTTGGTTACAGCTATCCTGTCCTATAAAAAACACACACCAGTTCTGGGTTTGCTTTTCACAAGAAGCATTGCCTGATGTAAATGATGCCTCACACAAAAGAGCTCTCAGAAGACCTACGATTAAGAATTGTTGACTGGCATAAAGCTGGAAAGGGTTATAAAAGTATCTCCAAAAGCCTTGCTGTTCATCAGTCCACGGTAAGACAAAGTGTCTATAAATGGAGAAAGTTCAGCACTGATGCTACTCTCCCTAGGAGTGGCTGTCCTGTAAAGATGACTGCAAGAGCACAGCGCAGACTGCTCAATGAGGTGAAGAAGAATCCTAGAGTGTCAGCTAAAGACTTACAAAAGTCTCTGGCATATGCCAACATCCCTGTTAGCGAATCTATGATATGTAAAACACTAAACAAGAATGAATTTCATGGGAGGATACCACAGAGGAAGCCACTGCTATCCAAGCAAAACATTGCTGCACGTTTACAGTTTGCACAAGAGCACCTGGATGTTCCACAGCAGTACTGGCAAAATATTCTGTGGACAGATGAAACTAAAGTTTAGTTGTTTGGAAGAAACACACAACACTATGTGTGGATAAAAAGAGGCACAGCACACAAACATCAAAACCTCATCCCAACTGTGAAGTACGGTGGTGGGGGCATCATGGTTTGGGGCTGCTTTGCTGCGTCAGGGTCTGGACGGATTGCTATCATCGAAGGAAAAATGAATTCCCAAGTTTATGAAGACATTTTGCAGGAGAACTTAAGGCCATCTGTCCACCAGCTGAAGCTCAACAGAAGATGGGTGTTACAACAGGACAACGACACAAAGCATAGAAGTAAATCAACAACAGAATGGGTTAAACAGAAGAAAATACGCCTTCTGAAGCGGCCCAGTCAGAGTCCTGACCTCAACCCGATTGAGATGTTGTGGCATGACCTCAAGAAAGCGATTCACACCAGACATCCCAAGAATATTGCTGAACTGAAACAGTTCTGTAAAGAGAAATGGTCAAGAATTACTCCTGACCGTTGTGCACATCTGATCTGCAACTACAGGAAACGTTTGGTTGTAGTTATTGCTGCCAAAGGAGGTTCAACCAGTTATTAAATCCAAGGGTTCACATACTTTTTCCACCTGCACTTGTGTTGAATAAAAACATGTCAACATTTAATACTTGTGTGTTATTTGTTTAAGCAGACTGATTGTCTATTGTTGTGACTTAGATGAAGATCAGATCACATTTTTTGACCAATTTGTGCAGAAATCCATATCATTCCAAAGGGTTCACATACTTTTGCTTGCAACTGTATATAGTTGTGGACCAAGGACATTGGTCACGTTTGCGGGGGCTCATCGCGAGGCCAGTGGCAATGTAGGCTGCAATGAGCGCCAAAGGTGCTCATTGCAGGGCTCGCGATGAGCATCGCAGGAGCTCATTGCAAGACCCGTAGGACTTCGGACCGAAGCTGTAGATGCAACTGTGGGCCACGCAAACCGAGGCCCGCAGTTGCGGGGCTGCAGTAAATTACGAATTTAACAGCCGAACCACACAACTGTTAAGACCAGCAGAAAACACCAAATATGCCTCAAATTAACTTACACACACAGCACAGGGGGACAGCCAGGGAACATGTGAGTGAAGTTGCAAGTTAATTTGAGGCATATTTGGCGTTTTTTCACATCCGAAAATCTCCTAAGCAAGAAAAAAATGGCGGCCAAAAAACAGGCTTGTAATGAGCGCCAAAGATGATCATTGCAAAGCACCAAGGTTGCGAGTTGGACGATGCCTGCAATGAGCGCCAAGGCCCGTAAAAGTAGACAGAAGGTGCTCAGAATGGGTAGAGCCTCACATTGTGTGGCAAACAGCATTAGTACACGGTAGGAGCTTATAAAGTATACAGGGGGAGAGGCTCGCAATGAGCGCCACAGGCGCTCATAGTGGGGCTTGCGATGAACGCTGCAGGCGATCATTGCAAAGCAGGAATGTTGCGGCTTTTCAAAAACGGCAAACAGCGGCAAAGCCACTCATTCCCCTGTGGGAGAGGCTCACAATAAGTGCGAAGGCGATCAGCTCGGGGCTCACGATGAGTGCTGAAGGTGCTCAGAGGGGCCATAGCCTTGCATTGTGTGGCAAACAGCATTGTCAGGCTTACAATTTTATTCCCGTCATTTTTGATGGGCAAGTAGCTAGTTATTAAATAAAGTCGGGCCTTCTTTTTCCTAAGCAATTAAATTAATATATTAATATTGTAAAAACTGTTTTCCCATTGAACGATCATTTAAGGATAATCTATGACAATTTTCTTAGAACTTAGCAGTCTGGCAAGTTGTTGGCTTCAAGCTTTGCCCACTAACTTCCTGTTTGTACCCATAGGTTGTAGCACATAGGTGACCAGATCATAGTTCTACTGTGTATCATGCCAAGACACAGTAATTTAGTAGGTGCAGCTTGATGTTAACAGCTTGCCAGTCTTGTTAGCTTCTTCCAATTACGTTTTTATATTCTATATTTATTTATTTTTGTTTGGGCATATAAATACCAAACAATGCTTCAACCGTCATTTCCACATCTTGTTCCTCTTTTATCATCCCAGTCTTTCCCATACCATATTCTAGGGTTTAAACCTGTGTTATGGGCAGTATACAGAATACATCTCATCATAGCTGTACAGATCATTTAACAACAATTGTACAACATTATAAGGACTATATGGTGGTGCATACCTGTAACTTGTCTTGCAATTCCTTATTTTGTAAAGTTAGTGAAGTCACTTTTGCTTGTAATAATGAGAGTGTGTCTTGGTGCTCGGCCTCTGAGCTTACATCCAGAAGACTATCAGCTCCTGAAATTATATATTTTCAATATAGTGTATATTCAGGTTATTCATTTAATTTGAAAATACACAAACAAAATAACATTTATGAAAGTGTAACCGTTTAGCATTTTACCTGTGCTGTCACTTAGTCGGTCCTTGTAGTCTCTCTGGAGGGAGGATATATCTTCCTGAGAAAAAGTACAAACAGGTAAATACATGTCTTGAGTATGTCAGGTCAAAGAAGACAAGTCTTGTGTAGCTACATCACCTACTCCCTATAGACAGAAACATTGTACTAAATGCATCCAATGTGCTGCTTAACAGCACGGCAGTCATTACCAGGCTGAATGCTGGAGCAATACACAAGGATACTACAGGAATATTGCAGACATGCCTGTCTGTGTACATTTGCTGTCCACTAAGAGGGCCAGTAAGGTCCAGTTACCAAATGCAATGCTGGACCTCACTTTTTAATGAACATGAAAAGTTCAGGATTGGTTGGCTAAAAAGATCAACAAGTTCTGGGCCTGGGGCAGAAAGTAAATAATGCAGTGGCATACAAGAGGACTCCACCATGATTTTGCTTCTACTCTCCTTTTTTCTTTCTTTTGTAATTTTGCATTTTCTTGCTGTTGCTCAGTCATTCAGTCGTATACGACTCTTCGTGACCATATATACATATGGTTTTCTTGGCAAAAACACAGGAGTGGGTTGTCAGTTCCTTCTCCAGTGGACTGTGATTTGTCTGACCTCTCTGCTATGACCTGTCCATCTTGAGTGACCCTACATGGTATAGCTCACAGCTTCATTGACAAGGTAGCGATCCAGAAGGGGTCTATTTTCTTACTTCCCCTTCAACAGAATTGGCTATGGATTACACATCTTTATCATAGGACCGACCAAATATGATGCACACCGATGTTATCTATTTCGGGAAATAAATCACATCTGTGTGCACCATTTTTGATAAACCAAGACTTATTTTTAAATGAGTTACTGCTTGTCTATAGTTGTACAGATACATACTGTCCATATTACTTAACCATGCCTATTTTTTCAAGAATATTAATTTCTCTGGAAACTTGAAATGTTTGGTAGTATGTAGCTAATGTGCATATATATATATATATATATATATATATATATATATATATATATATATATATATATATATACATATATATATATATATACATACATATATACATATATATATATATATACACACACACACACATACATACACAGATACACACACGTTTTTATCATTATTAATTCAGTTGCTAATTACACTCTTGACCTCATTTATTGTGGTTAGCTGGACATTTTACCAAAATAGCTTATTCAGTCATGCAAATGAATCATTACCTTATTAGTTTGCTCAGGGAAGAAAACTTGTCCTTTTGCAGAGAGGGGGGTAGACGTTGAAGACATGGGAGAAGACATATCACTGAGCTAAAAGAAAACAAAATACTTTCATGAATTTTATTGTTAAATCATCTTTAAAAACTATAGATGCAATCTGTGCAGTTGTTAAAGGGTCGCCGTATTGGTATAATTAATCACAGCCATTTAATAAGTTGCATTCAGCATAACGAAAGTCCTATTTGTCCTATTATGAACTATTACAATTGTTTTACTTTTGAAAAAGGGAGTTTTATCTTTTAGAAGGCTGCTGGGACAAGAAGATTCCAGCGAGAAATACATTGTAACAACTACTAGGCACTGCTACATTGTTGGAAAAGCCAAGTTGAGCATAGGGAAAGGAAGCACTCATGCGCTCAGAAACTTGAAACAAAAATAGTTTAAATATCAAAATTTGCATCTTCTAAATAAAAAAGAATCCGCAACAGATCACAGCTATACAATCACACAATAGTCTTGGTGGCATTTGCCCAATATACTATAATCTACATATTTGTAAGGGAAGAACATACACAACGGTGAATGTTTCCGCTTCTGGAAGACAAGTAGCTCTAGTTACATAGTAACCAGGTTGCCAAATTCCAGATATTTTGCACACTTCTTCCTGACTGGGGGAGGGTGCCCGGTCATTTATTTAGGTGAACTTGCATCACATATTTGCATTCCACAAACCCAAGATAAGAGTGTTATTTGTTGACTGCCACCAACACAGCCAGAGGGGCAATTCATAAGCTAATATTTTTTTAACATAATGTTTATGGGGTCAGTATCGCTTTAAGCCACTATACTGTTTTACAGTCTTAAGCTGCAGTAATATGACTCCTAAGTAATAAAAAAGATATTTTAGAAAAGGGAACAGAGACATAAAGGGATAGAGCAAAAAGATTTAAAAAATATATAGCGAAGATAGAGTAAAGAGTAACACAATCCATGCCGGACCGGACACTACTTATAGCCTTAAAGATACACACACACAAGCTATTAGTACATAGGACCCCATATCTATTGGTAAATTGGTCTCTAAATTCACATGTTGTCAAATTTAACATGACAATTTCACACCACTGTATGGGTAGAGAATATTTATTTCAAAAAGACAAGTTTAAACCATTAAGATAATTTATATTTTCAGCAAACTTGGACACCCATCAAACATTCAACTGATTGTATTGAGAATGCCGCCATCCAATCAGAGGCAGCAGATAGCTATTTCTCTACATAGACATTACAGTTACAGCTGATGCAAGAAAAAACTAATAGGCTAAATAGCAGAAATCCTAATGTAAGCCATTGTGTTGCACACAGGCAGGATTGAATGTGACGGGGGACATTTTCACAATATTTTAACTAAATTGTATATTATTGATACAGTACATTTGCTTGCAAACAAACTATATCCCCATTGCTATGGATTTTTTCAAGAGCTGTGTGGCAGTGCTGAATTTATTGAATAAATGGACAGAACATAAAAAAAAGAGAAATGCTTCACAATTCCACCCACATATTGTCTAATGGTAGCAAATCACTAGTTTGTGTGCACTATTCAGTCCCCACGTGTCTATGCAGGTGGGTTCTGCTCATATAGACCCCTATCCCCTATACTCACCCATATAAACACACACTCATTCTTGGCCCCATCCCCTATACTCAATATAAAACACACACTCATTCTTGGCCCCATCCCCTATACTCAATATAAAACACACACTCATTCTTGGCCCCATCCCCTATACTCAATATAAAACACACACTCATCCTAGGCCCCATCCCAATATAAACACACACACTCATCCTAGGCCCCATCCCAATATAAACACACACACTCATCCTAGGCCCCATCCCAATATAAACACACACACTCATCCTAGGCCCCATCCCAATATAAACACACACACTCATCCTAGGCCCCATCCCAATATAAACACACACACTCATCCTAGGCCCCATCCCAATATAAACACACACACTCATCCTAGGCCCCATCCCAATATAAACACACACACTCATCCTAGGCCCCATACCAATATAAACACACACACCCATCCTAGGCCCCATCCCAATATAAACACACACACTCATCCTAGGCCCCATCCCAATATAAACACACACACACTCATCCTAGGCCCCATCCCAATATAAACACACAAACTCATCCTAGGCCCCATCCCAATATAAACACACACACTCATCCTAGGCCCCATCCCAATATAAACACACACTCATCCTAGGCCTCATCCCAATATAAACACACACTCCTCCTTGGCCCCATCCCCTATACTCACCAATATAAACACACACTCATCCTAGGGCCCATCCCCTATACTCACCAATATAAACACACACTCATCCTAGGCCCCATCCCCTATACTCACCAATATAAAAACACACTCACCCTAGGCCCCATCCCCTCTACTCACCAATATAAACACACACTCATCCTAGCCCCCTATCTCCTCTACTCACCAATATAAACACACACTCATCCTAGGCCTTATCCCATCTACTTACCAATATAAACACACACTCATCCTAGCCCCCTATCTCCTCTACTCACCAATTTAAAAACACACTCACCATAGGCCCCATCCCCTCTACTCACCAATATAAACACACACTCATCCTAGCCCCCTATCTCCTCTACTCACCAATATAAACACACACTCATCCTAGGCCTTATCCCATCTACTTACCAATATAAACACACACTCATCCTAGCCCCCTATCTCCTCTACTCATCAATATAAAAACACACTCACCCTAGGCCCCATCCGCTCTACTCACCAATATAAACACACACTCATCCTAGCCCCCTATCTCCTCTACTCACCAATATAAACACACACTCATCCTAGGCCTTATCCCATCTACTTACCAATATAAACACACACTCATCCTAGCCCCCTATCTCCTCTACTCACCAATTTAAAAACACACTCACCCTAGGCCCCATCCGCTCTACTCACCAATATAAACACACACTCATCCTAGCCCCCTATCTCCTCTACTCACCAATATAAACACACACTCATCCTAGGCCTTATCCCATCTAGTTACCAATATAAACACACACTGATCCTAGGCCTTATCCCCTCTACTTACCAATATAAACACACACTCATCCTAGCCCCCTATCTCCTCTACTCACCATTATAACACACACTCATACTAGGCCTTATCCCCTCTACTTACCAATATAAACACACACTCATCCTAGGCCCCATCCCCTATACTCACCAATATAAACACACACTCATCCTAGGCCCCATCCCCTATACTCTCCAATAAAAACACACACTCATCCTAGGCCCCATCCCCTCTACTCACCAATATAAACACACTCATCCTAGCCCCCTATCTCCTCTACTCACCATTATAAACACACACTCATCCTAGTCCCCATCCCCTCTACTCACCAATATAAACACACACTCATCCTAGGCCCCATCCCCTATACTCACCAATATAAACACACACTCATCCTAGGCCCCATCCCCTCTACTCACCAATATAAACACACACTCATCCTAGGCCCCATCCCCTATACTCTCCAATATAAACACACACTCATCCTAGGCCCCATCCCCTCTACTCACCAATATAAACACACACTCATCCTAGGCCCCATCCCCTCTACTCACCATTATAAACACACACTCATCCTAGTCCCCATCCCCTATACTCACCATTATAAACACACACTCATCCTAGTCCCCATCCCCTCTACTCACCAATATAAACACACTCATCCTAGCCCCCTATCTCCTCTACTCACCATTATAAACACACACTCATCCTAGTCCCCATCCCCTCTACTCACCAATATAAACACACACTCATCCTAGGCCCCATTCCCATACTCACCAATATAAACACACACTCATCCTAGGCCCCATCCCCTCTACTCACCAATATAAACACACACTCATCCTAGGCCCCATCCCCTCTACTCACCAATATAAACACACACTCATCCTAGGCCCCATCCCCTCTACTCACCAATATAAACACAAACTCACCCTAGGCCCCATCCCCTCTACTCACCAATATAAACACACACTCATCCTAGGCCCCATCCCCTCTACTCACCAATATAAACACACACTCATCCTAGGCCCCATCCCCTCTACTCACCAATATAAACACACACTTATCCCATGAAAATATTTTGTTTACCTGTAAGGGACTGATAGGAGGAGGAGGAGGAGCTTTGCGTTTTTTTGGAGTTCCACTTCTGTCTGAACTTAATTTAGTGACTTGATCATGCTGGAAATTTTGTAGGCCAGAAAAATTGAGCTTGGTTAGTTTTGTTAGTAAGAAGTGAGCAAGGTTGAAACTACACAGTTATACAAACTATGAACTGAACAGATACCTGCTATGGGTAAATAGATAAGAAATACTACTAAATACAAAGACTAGCAGACCAGTCACCAAGTACTTGATGCCCATTCCCAACATGGTGGTATCAAGCAGCAGGTTCTGAGGTGAACGCTATACATGCAATATCATATGTATAGTGTACTATATAAGAAAGCAGAGAAAAAGAAAAGCTAATATTTTAACTTGAATTGATAGCACAAGCCTTAGTATTACCATACATAATATGCTTCTAATTAAAGGACTACTGTAGATGAGGAAAATCTTCACAAGGTTGTGAAATATACAACAAAGTAACAATATTAGCAAATGGGTAAGTCATGGGTATAAAAGCATTTTCATATAAAATCTTCATTTTAGCAATGAAGCTACTACGACAGTAATATTCCCTTATCAAATCATGTGGTAAATAAAGAACACGGGAGGCAGGGCTTTTGCAAGAATACCTGTGATGGCCCCCACTGAGCATGTGCAGGGAGGGCAATTATGTCAAATACTAGAAGCTTATATGAATTCATCAAACCGCCCCCCCCCCCCCTTCACTAATGAACAGATAAATATTATTTTCACTAATGAGGTTACTTTGTAATATAATTCACAAATGTATAAAGTTTTTCCACAACTATAATGGTCATATAAAGAGACACTATTACCATTATTTCGTCAGGCTTAAATACTGTAATTAATAATAATCATAGTCAATTTTGAATTTATTTCCGTACCAGAAGCAGACGTCTGTGCAGGCTACTACCTAAGATCTGTAACTCTTGAAAATTTTATTATGGAGAAGCTTTCATAAAATGCATTGTATAATGATATTGCTAACCACTGCTATAGTGTTGAAAATACAAAATTAAAAGGACACTGAAAGTATATATTTTTTCCAACGTAGGCTTTGATCAAAATGATCTAATAATAGAGGAGTTTATCTACTGAGCAGAATAAGGTGCAAGTATACTGCAGCTTCACTTAAGAAATCTCCTGATTAAATAGTCTCATTGCCATGGCTGAGTAGCATTAGGAGTTAAGATAATGGCAATACAATAACAGTTCAAATTTAAAACAGTCAATAGAGTAATTGGATGGCTTCTCTAAACCACCCATAGCAACAATGTTCATATAACTTCAAGGGTTAGTAGGCATTTTGGGCCATGGATAAACAAAACAAAAAAAAATAACAGCCAGGATAAAACACCCATCATAAGCTATCAATACTAATATGAAGCCAGTGGCCATTGAGTCCTTTAATTTTCTATGACCAATTTAACAGCATCCAAAAAGAAGCAATGGATGAAATATGCTTACAGAACCAATATGTAGCCCTAAAGCAAATAGATCAAAATTAAAAAATAGTTTTTAAAATTTGTAGCAGGCAAGACAGGATGTACACTCACTCGCCCATTGTTTTTAGCTGTTATTTTTTGTAAACAGTTCAAGAAACAATTGCTGAGGTTATTAATTAAACTGTATCAGATAATTACCTGTGTATGCTCACTTTGCTACTGCAGTAAACTCCCTATATTATGGCCCTACTGGCATACCTAAACTGACTTTAATCTACATGTTCTACAATAAAAAAAAAAAAACATAAAATAAAAAAAAAATGAAATATTTCCATTGTCTAAAGTAGTTAATATAATGCCTCATATTTTTTTGCCAGTTTGTAACGTGGTGTTGACTTGACACTTTTCAAGAGATATAGATTTCAGTAACAAGCTTGCATTAAATTAAATTTGAATAATCTTAAAAAGCTTCTGGTATTTAAAGAAATAATAGTTTGTTAAGTTACAACCTGAAATTCAAGGCCTACAGCAAATGCTGTGCACAAGTTGCTTTAACAATGACCAATAATAGCAGAAAATCTATTTAAGTTTTATTAAATTATTCAGAAGCAAAAAACAGATACCTGCAATGGATGTGTTGGAGTCTTTAAACCTGTAAAAAAATGGAAAAAATTGAATATTTAGTTTTCACAATTATGTAAAATATACAGATTGCTCACTTACAATGTTTGATATTTGTGGCTCATTAAAGAGTTTTTTGGATTTGTGAATAAATAAATGTAGTTAAATGTATATGTTTAAACACTTAATTAGAAGACTACCAAGTAAAAAATTTTGAGAAATAAAAAATATATATTTTAACTTGTCTTGCCATTTGACCAAGGGTGATGTTAAAAAAATATAATTAGATGAAAATGAGAGCCTGGCAAGCTGATGAGCTCAAACTCCACCCAGGCCCAGATCATCCTTTTTGGAGCCCCTAGACAGTGAAATGGAGTGAGTATGGAAGGTATGGTATGAATGCACTAACTTTTGCCTTTTCTGTGTGTGTAAGTTCCTTTTCCTGTTGTAACTTTCTTGATCTAGGAGGTTACCACCTAATAGCCAGTCTATGAACTGCAGAATTTCATTTTTTGTAAAAAAAAGTGGTGCCCCTCAAGTTTATGCGCCCCTAGGCGGCTGCATAGTTGGCCTAACGGGTAATCCGACCATGGCTCCACCCACTAACTTCCTGTTTCTATGCAGGAGTGTTAATTGGTTAATATATTTATTTACTTGGAAAAACTCACCACAAACAAATGATTTAAACTAATACCCAAATTTTTGTTATATAACAAATAACCCGAAATATCCTTGAAATTCAAAATGGAGCACATTTGTTTTAAAAAAAGAAACTTTGCATCATAAATTAAAACAATTCAATCTTAGTTTGAATGCTTACAAAAATGAATGTTTATATTGATAGTAGAAAAAGAAAGTTAAAAAAAGAAAAAAAAAAAAGATTTCCTGATTAGAAACTCAAGCAAAACCGTTTTTGCATTGCACTCTGGGAAACTGTGCAGGGACATACAAATCTATAATGTATTTTCATATTTTAATCCAATACCGCTTTATACATGGCTCCTTCAAGCTTATGCCTGCCGTTATAACACAGTTTTCAAGCATATCATAGGATGAATTTGCATGAGTTAGGACAACGATCATTAAGTGTTTAAATTAATATATTTCTTCCTAAAGGACTTTCCTTTGAAAAAAGAAAAAAAACACACAGACACATCTACAAACATACTATTTCAGATGCATTAAAAGAAAAATCCCTGGCTTAGTTGGCTTCCCTTTCCCTTAATTTTTTTTTTTTTTTTTTTTAAGGTATGAGGGTTTCTACTGGGTTAGACAAAATACAAAAAATGTAAAAGGTGCATGGCAGAAAGCAACTCTGTCCCCATGTTCAAATGCCTAAATAGTTGAATATTTTCATTGCATTTTATTTTACTGCCTAGACCAAAAAAAAAAAAGGGGACAGGAAACATGGTTTTAACCTCTTTAGTTGGTGTGTTGTTGGCATTCCAAAATGTTTTGTATATGAAACAAGTGCCGCAAATGTCATGATAATCCTAGGGCAAATTCAGATTTGGACGTGTTCAACCAATCCCTATGATTTCTTATCGGATCTTAACTCAGATGGTGCCCGTTCCCAAACACACATGGGGCCATATTCAAATAGCTACTTGCAAATGCCTTTAACTCATAAATTTGGCTTAATGTTTTTTTTAATACATTTTTATATGCATTCGATTGACTTATTAATTAGTGCTAATAAGTAATATTTGCTGAATATGTAGCAATATTAAGAGTAATTTTAAATGTGTATAAATTTACAAATTGCGCAATAGAATAGGGCCCATTGTTTGTTAGTGGGAAGTCCTGACTTATATACAAGAATTTAAATGACCGCTGAAGAGTCATATTGATTGTATGTTCTTATGAAGAAAGTTGACTTGATAACAGGGCTTTAATTTTGAACTGTTTAATTTTACTGACATTTAGCTTTGTTGATAGATATGCCACTATGAATATCCACTTGACTAAAGGGGCTGAACAGTAAACAAGTCCTAGCAAGAACTCATTTCAACCTCCAAGTTTAAAGCAAAAATTGTCAGTGAAAATTGTTTTATGTTCATGGCATAAACAGCTGCTAATGTTTGTTCGATATTTCCCAAATGTGAAGTTATTCCCAGACATCAGTGGTCCTTTAAAAGTATATTGTTAATTTTGTAGCCCTCGGTATTATGAAATTGTATGTATTGTGAAGAACAAAAATTGGAGATTTCCAAGCTTTAATTCCTTATTTATAGTACAAGTCCTATTTTAGTACTTTATTTCTTTTTTGAATAACCAGCTGGAAGTGTTTCTCGGATCCCACGTGATGTGAATTATTTTGTTACTGCCATTAATGAACTCTGTTAATAAAGACTAATTGATACAATAAACATGTGTGTCATTCTCTCATGTGCTTGGCAGAACATACCAGGCTCTTGGCTCGTCTTGGACAGCAGAAGATTGAGAATCTGTGAGTTTCGAGACTGTCTGGAGTAATGAACAGCATCCTGCCCTTGTCCATCCATTATTTTCAGGTCAGCTCCCTTACGCACTAAAATATCCACCATATTGAAGTTGCCAGATTCACAAGCCAACATTAAAGCAGTCCTGTTGATGAATGAAGAGCTATTAGCACCACGGAATTCTAAGTACATGGCCTTCTTTAACATTATTTTGTGAAACACAACCAGCAATAGGAAGGTTTAACATAGAATAACAGAAACATAGATTAGACAGCAGATAAGAACAAAAAAGGGGCCATCTGGTCTACCCAATAATTAATTAATTAATTAAACCTTAGTACAGCCTTTTTCCTAAATGTTGGCAAGTTACAAATAAAGGATAATAATATTCCAGCCAAGCTTAAAAAGCCATAACAGTGTTTGACTATATAATCCACTGGAAGGCTGTTCTACCTATCTAGGACTCTTTTTGTAAAGTAGTACTTTCTCATATTACACCTAAAATGTACTTCTTGTACTGGCGTTCCTCTTTTTTCCTGAAGACACTTGTCTCTTGAACTTTATTAAATCCTTTGATATATCTGAATGTTTCTATCATAACACCACTCTGCTTTCAGTCCTCCAAGCTATATATATGTAGGTCATGATGACTTTCCTTCAGGTTTTATGCTGCCCTAGGTTTATTCCCACTTCTGAATCACTATCCTGTGGTGGTGAAGGGGCTGGAGTGCCTCAATGAAGCTGTGAGCTATACCCAAGATAGGCAGGTCATAGCAGAGAGCTCAGACAATCTCGGTCCACTGGAGTAGGAACTGGCACCCCACTCCAGTATATTTGCCATGAAAACCATACGGATCAGCACAACCAGACATAAGATGCCTGGCGTACTGAGGTCCATATGGTTTCGGAGAGTCTGACTCGAGTGAACGACTAAACAACAAGGTTCATTTATCTTTGTGCGCTCCCCACGTACCAGTTACTACTCTTTGACCTTTACTATATTGCAAATCATATGCAGTATATCAAAAAAGGTCAAGTACATGTACAGAAATGTCAATTTCTATACACAAATTATTCTATAGCGCTGCACACCATCTTCAGGCAACCTGCTGCCTCCTCAACATGTGCTGCCCTAGGCCTCATGGACCAAGACAGAAACACCACAGATTTCCTTTAAAGCTTTGACTTTTAGACCGTGCACCATTTTAGTTGCCACTCTTTGAATTGTTTCTTATTTGTTAATGTCCTTTTGAAGATAACATCTCCAGAGCTGATTGAGGTCTCACTATCGATCTACTAAGTGACATGAGTACCACTCTTTTCCTGCTACCAATACATCCAAGCACCCTACTTACTTTGCTTACCTACATTTAAATCAAGTGATAAAATAACTCCCAAGTCCATTTCCTCACAAGTTGTCGTCATCATTTTACCATTAAGTTAATATGCCGCCTTTGGGTTTTTGTGGCCTAAGTGCATAATTTGGCCTTTATCAGTGTGGCATCTTAGATCCCGCATACTTGGGTTAATTCTGCTTCGTTGTTACCCATGTAGATAAAATCCTGTCTATATTGCGGCTTACTATAAGACCTTTTTAAAAGATTACACAGGATTCTCTCTGCATTCCAGAGTTGTACTTTCTCAGTATATACTTTCACACACAGCATTGAAAGATAAAGGGATTTAAGCCAACGTCATCCAAGAGAACAATTTATGTCTGTGCTATACTTAGCATGTAGATAATTTTAAACAAAGGATGGTCGCTCCAAGCAGCACCGAATGGAATGTTGCCCAATATTACCAAACATCTACCACTTGCTTGGACACATTTAAGAATATTTATTAATTCTTTTTTTTATTTTTTTTTAATCAGACCAGATAGTGTTAGGGGGATGTAGTAATACTTCTAAAATATATGCTCAAATACATCTAGTCATAGGTGCTCAATCTGAGGTTGGCCAAGCAAGTCCAATATTGAGGTTTCGCCCAATGGGCGTTTGGCTTATTAAGAGAGAAACCTTTTCTTAGCTTAAAGAACCACCGAAGTCAGAGGCGGAGCTACTGATAGTGCAGTAGGTGCAAAGCACCGGGCCCACAACATGATATGGTCCCTCTGCTGCGGGCAGTAAATGAGAAATGTTAATTTAATAGGCGAGTATGGTAGATAATGATTTAATAGAAAGGTAATCTGATCACCATAGGGACGATCTGATCATTTACATATATTTTTGGCATTTTTATTGATCCCAAACGTTGCACTGGAACCCTCCATTCACTAGCTTTGCCACTGACAGATTTATAATATGCTCCTTTGAAAAACTTGACTTGCCAATGGGTACACTATGTTTACAAAGTTTAAAACACATAGGCCCTCATTCAATTGCAATTTGGACAATTGAATAGGGCTCTAAATAAGCACATAACATATTTTTAATACAATGTTAGTTAGTAAACATCTATCCAAAAGCAAGGTTTTCACTAACTTCTTTTAAAAAAAAAAGTATGCTATGTACCTTTTTAGAGCCCTATTCAATTGACCAAATCACAATTGAATGAGGCCCATGTCGTAAAGGCATAAAGTTTAAAAAACATACAAATCCATTTTTTTTCATTTTTTTAAATTATTATTTCACTATTGTACTTCATTCTGCTTTAATGGTGGCAGATGTTTGCTATTACTCCTAACATAACCAGACACTCAGGAGGAATGAGAGGATTCAGATAACATCTCTGTTCAGTTCTTTTGAAATACTGCCACTATTAAGAGAAGCTTGACAGCAGAATTAAATAGAAGACTAAGCCCCAGTTTAAATAACGCCTTAAAAGTTTAAATAGCTAAACATCCATAGAAGACAAAAAGGCTGTTTAAAAACCGATTAAATTAAACATTGGTCAAATTACAACCTAAAATCTTATATATGAGTGAACAACAAAATCTGATTTTTAAAATTACAGGATCTGCTATAAACTCCCATTGACTACGAGAAACAATAAGTACATTTTACATTTAATTTACTGCTTTGACGTGGGGATCACACATTGTTCCAACAGAAAACATGAATCCGTGTTGACATGTAAATAAATTACTGGACACCATTGTTCTCTGGGGATATATTGTGGTACCCAACTGCTGGCTCAGTCTGTTATTTTTCCACTGCTGCATTCCACATTTTAGCTTTAAGGAACGGATTCAAGAGTCTGTCAAATAACCGCTCAAAGCATTTCCTCTGAGGACCTTATTTCCAAGTGTCAACATTTTTTTCCCCTAAGCTATAAATCTTTGTCTTCAGGGGGTGTATTGTACAGCAGGGATTTAGATGACCTTGACAACAGTCCAGACAAGACCAATTAGTTTAAATTTAGGATTGTTCTAAAGAATAAAAGGGAAAGTCGCAAGGTGGTATGCATTTATATTGATTGACAACAGCTTGGCTTCCAATGCAGCCGCCATATTGTTCTTTAGTGTGAGAAAGAAAGGCACATCATTCTGTCTTGCTCCACTTCTCGCTATATTTTCCTCTGTTCTTTAATTTGGGTCTCCCTGCCTTAAATTTACTATTTAACTAACAAGACAGTTAAAGGTATTTGTGGCCTTTTTGAGAACATGGGAGGATTTTGGCTGCTCTGCATATTTTGTTTTAGCATTCCCTTATGGGGCAACTGCCTTGATAATGTACATATTTGCTATACAAATATATAAAATAAATAAATAAATTATATTTTTGTTTGTATCGCTGAGTCATGTCAGTCCCTCTGTCACCTCATGCACCACAACACATGCCACTGATCCATTCATGACATGAGATACTGGAGTGGGTTGCCAGTTCCTTCTCCAGTGGGCCACAGCATACAGCTCCTAGTATTCCTAGGTGGTCTCCCATCCAAATACTGACCAGGCCCAACCCTGCACGGCTTCAGGGTGGTGTGACCTCTTGGTTCCCTGATTGGAATCGAACCGAGGTCTCAGCAGTGAAAGCACCGAATCCTAACCACTGGACCACCAGGGAACCCTATGATACATTGCTCTACTAAAATTAAAATGTAGTTTTCAGCAAGTTTATATATTAGTTTTCACTTATACTTCCCTCACAACAAAAGAATGCAAGAATTTTTTTTTTTTCCCAACAAGAACCAAGATAAATGATCTCTGGGAGAAAGAATCTATTTAAAACTTCCATTAATCCATTGTAAAGTGTAGACTACGCAACTCCAAGACAATCCTTCATACCTGAAGCATACATGACATTCTTATACCATGAGACAATGGGAATCTGTACACAGGGCACTGCAATTATCTCGGTCTTATCAGGACCTACTGAAGTGTAGGCGTCTGAAAGAAATGCTCACTAAGGATTATTGTGTTACACATAAAAATGGGAGATTGAGGATTATCGGACTGAAAACCAGGATTCTGTTGTACTTTAATACAGCTAGAACTATTTATCAATTATTGGCAATGATTATCAATAAGGAAGATATACTCTCATTAGAGTTTGTGAGAAACCAGTTGCAAAAGAGAGAATCAGCAGAAGATTACATTTTGGTTTATGAATGTTTCCAATGCTAGTTTTTGAGTAAAAAAAATAAAATAAAATTGTCATGTTTAAATCTTGCCTTTTTAAAGGGATATGGAAGTTATGTAAATTTGTATATATTTACTTATATGTACTTTATTTTATTAAAAAGTGCTGCCTAAAATGAACAAATAATACGTACTGGCCCTCATGAAAACGACCGTCTCCTACTAACCAATCAGTGACCATCTCTCAGCAACATTCTGAGACGGGGTCCCTGATAGGCTAGGGTACTACACTGCACATCCAGCCCTACATAGTCTGTGTCTGCATACTCTTCAGTTGGCTGAACCATACAGGGACTATTTGTTTGATTCTAAATCAGTAAAAACCGAGAGTTTAAGCATTTTTTAATAAAACAAAGTACAAACAAGTAAATAAATACACAGATATATTATACTACTAAACCATAAATACTTAAACAATCCAAAAAATCCCAACAGATACAAATCGCTCAGCTCCATAATGGAGGGCCTGGAAGCCACCCCAGCCTGCTGGGGTTGGAAGGAGGGCCCCTTGACCTGGCGGGACCTGGGTATGTAAGTAGGTGGCTAGCTGGGGGAGGTGGAGCCATTTATAGGCTGGTTTTGGCGCCAATTGTATCAGAAGTCCGCCAGCTAGTCACGAGGGAAGATTCCCACCCACCCATCCCTAAAGTATTGTTGTTTAGAGTTATATGTTTTAATTAAAAAAATAAAAAAATAAACAAAACAAAAAAAAGAAGGAATAAATAAATAAATAAAATGAATGATGTATATTGTCAAGTTGAATTATTACCTTGTTTTGTTAAATACTTGTGGTTATATTGCTTGAGTCTACATTATATGTTGACAAATTAGGTTTATGTTGTTGTCACAGCGCGGGGATTGGGGGGAGTCACCGGGACAGTGGTAAAATGGATAAGATCCCACCCTACGGTGGTACAGATGTTACAACACACTAGGCCCTGGATAAGGCTTCAGGGGTGGGGCGTACTGTCTCTGTCCAGGCTCCTCCCCTCACGTGGTTATGTTTATTTATTAATGGTTATGGTTATTATGTCTTTTCTTGTTTACCAATAAACGCTGTGGCCAGTTTCCTCCCAAGAAGTAGTCTGTGTCTAATCATGATAGGTTAGAGATAATTGTGTTTAATCCTTATCCGTACATACCAACTGGGCCTTGCTTAGGTCAAAGAACATATTCCAGTTATGTAAATAAATGGTGTTGAAAGCTATGTATTTTATCTGTGCAGAACTAGTATGTGGGTCCTGTAAACATTATCACCAGCTACAACCAACTTGCTTTTTCCATGATGGCTATCAGGATATTTATACCACATCATGGAAGACCCTGTTCTTATAAGGTATATGTAGTTTATTTTGCTCTACATCAAACAGAGCATGGTATCCAAAGAGGAAAATAATCTAATTTTTATAATTGATACTTATTTCTAAGTTTAAGAGATTTTTATTTATTTTTTTATAACCAAGTCAACCCTTTCTCACTGCTGTTTGAAGCATCTTTACGTGTTCTAAAAGGACTAAATACCATAAGTTCCCTGCATATACCAAAGAACTCTACTTGCTGCAACCAAACATGGTCAGGTTTTTCCTTTCAATTTTTTAGAAATACAAACTGAAATGTATGGCGGTGAATAGAGTACATAAACATTAAGAGCTTGCCCCATAAGCGTAATATATGCAATGGTGCAGTTGAACTACACATAAGACTCAAAATATGTAAAAACAGAGTCAGAGGAGCTCAATATGAGAATTAACAACACCTAAGTAGGTTTGTCCAATAGGCCTGATAACCTACTCAAGACACTTTTAGCTCACTTGTGCCCTTCACAGAAAGAAATACCCTGTAGTATATCAGTATGGTCTCTCTCAAGAGAGGAATCCAGGCCGAAATACTAGGCAATTCCTGAACAGCAAACAGCAAAAGCCAGACGTTTGTTTCGGCCTCTATGGACCTCGTGCAGCTGAACTCCCTAAGGCACAGTGAGCAAGGAGTCCATGTCTGGAGCTGCATATCACCCATAAGGTAAAAACTAAACAAGAGGCTCTCAAACATTACATCTAAGGCCTGATAACCTACTCCTAAAACAGCACTCAAAGTAAACAGTGCTGTAAAAGCAAACATGGCACAATTTAAAAACAAATTACATAACATTGAAAAGAACATGAAATGAGAACATTTTAAAGCAGTTGATTTTGACAATATCAACGCTCCTTTAAATAACATAATGATATTAATACTAAAGGATACTCAATTTTTTTTTTTTTTAAGTATGACTGAACACTCACCTTCCATTTTTGTCTTTAATATCAGCATCAGCTCTGTGATCTAAGAGATATTTGCCCACTTCTGTATGTCCATATAGCACCGAGAGGAGCAATGGCGTATTTCCATCCTGTAACAAAAGGAAGAATTGTTAAGTTTGGGTGTTGAAAGTGAGATTCAGTTAAAACCAACAAATAATAGATTTTAGAAAAATATGACGTGTGTTCTTCAGATGTAACTATATATATATTCCAACCTTGGCTTTAAAGCTGTGTAATAATACAGCATGCATAAGCTTAAAGGAAGCCATGTTTGATAATGGCTACGGAATGAAGAGCGAGGCATTTGTGGTCACATTTGTGTGTCCTGGCTCAACTTCCCAGAATGCAGTGTAATAACTGTTTTTCTCGGAACTTTGAGCTGGAAGCAGGTTTTTTAAATTGCTTTAGACATTAAAATGTGAACACAGATGTACTTTTTATTTACTAATTTATATATATATATATATATATATATATATATATATATATATAAATAATGGACAGATTTGATCTGTAAGTAAACCGTAGCACAGAGCGAAATGCGTTCGACTACATGGCACCATATTTTAAATTTGCTTTTATTTATTTTTTTCTAATAACTGGTTGTGTCTCTTTTTTACATGGTCTAGATCTTGATTCCAGCATTAAATCACCCGCCCAAATAGAGATAGAAGTGCAAGAATTTGAAATAATAGAGAAAACATTTGATGGAGGAAACTGGAAGACAAGGCATCCCCATCTCCAGATCTGAGTGAAATAGCACAGTTGATATAGTCAAGAGGTCTTAGTATCTACTAGGACCTCTATACATGTGACATTGTACAACTGCCTTTTGGTCCGGTGTGAAACATAAGTGGGTCATTCTCACCCCACCGCAGAAACCTGGGGAGTGGTTCACTCAAACCATCCATATCGATGGGATTAAGGCACGGACAGCTTTAAGTTATATATGATTTTATAACTTAATATTAAGTAATTTGAGACAGCAGATACAATGCCTAACTATTTTTTTCTAAATAAGCAAACACATTTATTAATATTCTATTTTTAAGGTGTAAAGTAATCAGACTGATATAGTACAGAGTTGCTATAATATTTGGATGTTTTCATGTATGGTGTGTGCATACTATGCTATGTGATTCTGGGACAGACTAATGTATATTACTGGCCCTCCCATACTGTCTTATACATCAGGTTTCTTTCACACATCTATAACATTACAAAAAATACGACATAATATAGAATCAAAAGCTCACACACACTAATATGGACCTCCAATTACACAATGCACAATAAATATATACCTCTCTATAATAGAACGTCAGAGGACATGAAACACAGAAAATCACTATCAAATTATCCAGCAGTACAAGGGTGTATTTAAGTTTTATGCTGCCTTGGCCAATGAGATGTGTGCACCCTCACTCCCCTCTTACAGGGGAGCGGGGGTGCACCTCCAAGTCCTAGGTAGAAACACTCCTGTGCAAGAACCAATGAGGCATAAAAGTGAAAAGGATTGAAAACTGCGAATGCTGTAGCTAGTATGGTACAATTCATAAAAATAAAAAAAAACACTGCTAAAAAAGTGTAATAAAAAAATCTGATTTAAAACATAAAAAAAAAAACACAAACAGAATTATATGATATTTATTTTTTGTGCATGTAGGGCCCAATGCTTTAGCCAGTGGTGCAGCTAGTGAACGCAGAGTGTCGGTGTGTATATACGAAAGGGACAAAGGCAGGGAAGTCATAGGAAGCCCTCAAAAAGGAGGGGGGCGGAGTCTGAGGGGGGCCATTGGGGCCAGGGTGTTAGGACCAGGCTGGGGCAGCTGGTGGTGGCCCTGCACTACATAAATAAAAAAAAAATTAGACTGCACTGAGGGCCTACCAGAGGGCCCCGGTGCATTCCACAGACTGCACCAGTGGTAGCTCCACCCATGGTTTTATCAATCATTTATCAGTGCTGTCTAATTCCAACTACCAATGTTCTTTCTGCCAAGCAAATTTGACTGCAGTGAACTCTCTAGATTGTGGCCACAAGGTCCTGTTGCTTTTTTGGTGTGGTAGGAGTTAGCAAATCCTCATAATTGCTACTTAAACCATCTAAATAATTTTGTGCAATTGAGTTGAATGTGCCAGCACACTGCATTGCTACTGATCTAAATAAAACCAATCCGCATATCATTCTCTTATGATAAAGGAACTTATTTGGTTTACAATTATGTCAAATTCAGTGTCGCTTTATATTTTTTCTGGAGAATTAATAGTGTTTTACAAATGTACCTAAGAATGCTCAATCATTATCAAGTCTGGTTCTAGCATTTAATTGATTTTTAATAAATAATATGGAAATATGTCAAGAGATAGTCGGTATCTTACCCACTCTTTTTATTCGATGTTGTACCCAGCAATAAGCTTGCCAGGCCGGGTAAATCATTGACATTACACAAAAGAGATACAATATGTTTGTTAGTGTTGCTGGATGGCAAGCAGTGCTGGACCATAAATTATTCTGTTCTTCAGATTCCTTGATTACCCAGTGATGGGTTTTATACTGTCCGGTCTAACAATGTGGGATTATGTGTATCCCGGGCAATGCCTTGGAGATATCTGCACGTCCTACTAAAGCAGAATGGAGAGCCGTTATAGTTGTCATGGGAGAGTTTGTTTAACGGACACAAAAGCCCCAAAGTTATCTGCATTTAATGTAAGACTGCACGAAACCCAATCACTCTGGATATAAGCACAGAGCACTTTACAAGACTCCTCGCAGAGTAGTAGGCCCCTCATGTATTGACACTACTCAACTTTGCTACAATTGAGCCGTTTCCACAGTTACCCAAATAAAAAAAAGGAAATCTCTCCTTCCAATCCTAGTCCATATTCCCATGGACAGGGGCTGATGTTGGACAGCAAACTAAGAAATAATATTAGAAATAGGAAATAGTCATATGCAAAGATTTAATGACCATTGTAGTCCCATTTTGGCTTTATCGTCTTTTGCATAACTAACTTGTTGATAGGCAAGATGTTTCACATTTTATGCAAATGTATTCTTTACGGTGGGGTTCAATTTCTGTTATTGAGCTTCTTCTTTCTACTGAAGCCTTGGGAAGGAGTGCACTTATTAACTAATTAGCTTTCCATTGTTCCTGTTGAAAGCACTGGGAAATTTAGCTTTCAATTTCCCATTGGTTTGAGAGAAGCTTCTTCTACATTCCAAGCCTCCACCCATCTGAGGAAGTACAGTACATTTTCAGAAATCAATAAGAAAAAAACGCAATAATCAAAGTTATAATAAATCATAATAACAAATGTCGGACTAAATTGTGTAAAATGGATATTATAAATGGATATTAGAGATGCTACCGAATTCTTCGTTGTTTAGTCGTTGAGTCGCATCCAGCTCTCTGTAACCTTGTACACCACAGCACACCAGGCACATCTGTCAGCCACTGCACCTCTGAGCTCCATCAAGCTCATGGCTAATTGCTTCAATTACCTCATTTATCCATATCTGCTGTCCACTTGCTACAATCTTTCCCATCATCAGGGTCCTCTTTAGGGAATCCTGCCATGTCATGATATGGACAAAATATTTGAGCTTTAGCCTCACGATCATACCTTCCAGTGAACATTTTTTCCTGTAGTACAGATTTATTGGATCTTCTTTATGGTCCAACTCCACATCCATATGTCACTATTGGGAATACCCCAGTTCTAGCTATGTGGAAATATCATGTATATGTTCCAATAATCAATTACAAAAACTACTTCCTATTTGATTGGTTTATTGTCATTATTGAATGCCATTGTGCCTTGTTCTATCCCTTCATTATATACCGTATATATTTTTTTTAAGTAGGCTTGCCCGTTAGCCAATTACCAGTAATATAGCCGTAGGAGTCATACTTAAGTATACTACAGTTTGGTGTATTTGCTTCCCTTTAGTTTCAATGGACTTTACAAAAGTTGTTTGTGCATTAAAAAATATGAAAGACCTGTTAAATGTTTAAAACATACCTTTTTAAATGCATGAAAAACTGTGTTCCATGTCTTAAGGTACCATGCGATCTTGTTACATTATAGAGTATAAATGCAAATCACATCATAATCAAGACACAATCTTTTATTATCATACTAGCTACTTGCCCGTCAAAAATGACAGGATTAAAATTGTAAGACTGGCAATGCTGTTTGCCACACAATGTGAGGCTTTTGCTCCTCTGAGCACCTTCTGCGCTCATTGCCTCTCCCCCGTGTGCTTCAAGTTTCCTGCTTTGCACTGATCACCTTCGATCAAAATCCTGCGTGCCTGTCGTTGTTCATGTAAGTTTTACTGTCTTCGGCGTCATGTGTTTTGTAAGTGTTGCGAGCCTGGCGTTGCGGAGCCTCGTTTTCAGCCTGTCTCTGAAATTTAGAGTCTTTCGCCCCCCGAAAAAGGCCAAATATGGCTTCCTGCCTTTAGAGTTACGCGCTTAAAGAGTGCCAAGCCACTGGTGAGCCTCACTTCGCTGCTTATTGTAGCCTAAGTACTGCGCCACTGCTTCGCCAGACTCACATGTGTGACGTCGCCGCCTAAGTGCTACGAGGCTCGCATGTGTGACGGCACTGCTGGCTGCAATGAGCGCCTTTGGTGCTTATTACAGCCTAAAGACCGTGCCGCTGCTTCGCTCGGCTCGCATGTGTGACGGAGCTGCTTGCTCGCCTCGCTTTGCAAGGCTCACGGTTGCACCATTGCTTTGCGAGGGACGCAAAGCGTGACCAACATCTCAAATGTTCCGGACACTGATATATATATATATATATATATATATATATACACGATTGCTATTTAGATTTCTGACATACATACATGGAATATAATTTAAAACCAGTTGTTCCTATAAAACACAATATTCCTGCTTAAGCAACAAGAATCCCACAATAAGCTGTTCTGGTACATGATGTCCCTGGATCAGTATTCTACTTTTAAACCTATGACAGAATAATAAATAATTAGAGGTCTTATGTGATATGGATAGATCAAAAGACCAGATGCAGTCATGGCTAAGGTATGCAATGGGAGCTGTGAAAGATCTCCGCTGAAGAATTCCAGTTTGGGAGAGAAATAGCACTGGATATGTCAAAGAACATGATTATATTTCATGAAACCTTTATATAGAATTATCATTATTATGGTGTGGTTGGATTCATCAAAAAATGGGATGAAAGGATAAACAATTGCTAAAAAAGGCAACTTCCTTGATAGCACCTTATATTTCCCCCAAACATTTTACCACATCCTTTTGACGTGGAGTGATAATGGTTTGAGTCTAATTGCACTGGCTCCAAAATAAATAGGTAGTAGCATCAATTTAAAATGTAAGAAATAAATATTTTTACTTGAATCTCCCTGTGTCATGGGCAATTCTATTTTGGATGACTCATCTTCCTGTAGCTTGAGTGGGAGGTTTATTCCGGGTGGTAACTACTCTTCTATTTACATCTATAGTCAAGTGTGCTATTTAGACTGGCAGTTTGCAGCAGAACTGAATCAGGATCGTATATATATCCATGGTTCCTCCCATTCCTCTCAGATGTTAACTTTTTAGATACAAATGCAAAATGTCTTCGGTCATTAAAGCAGAATTGAATATAATAGTTAAAATGAAAGGTTGCACTTATCTTTTGTTGAATTGCAAAATCAATAGAATTCTTCATAACATGACACTACAGTCCTGGTTGCTTAGCAGGAACTAAGACATGGTTATTACTAGGCTCAAGAAATACCTAGCTACTAAGATAGTGGGTTACAAACTTAAAGGGATACTGTCACAAATTTGCCATTATATATTTAAAAGAGTAGATTCTAAAATGTTCTTTTGAAAAGGTAGAGCTGCAAGGATAGGAAAACTTCATTGGAAATGCAGCTTTGCAACAAAGGACCTCTTTCTATCTAATAATTGTGTCAAAGCATGGCACCAGCTGAGTTATGGAGCCCTATGGAGAAATCACTTACTCGCTCTCCTGCCTGTATCTGATTTAGTTGCCAGGAGGAGGTCCATAAACCTGGAATTAAAAACTAAATTTCTAACGTTCGTTTTTCATGTAATACTTCAAAGCTATTCTTTTAAATACATGATTGAGTATGTCTTACTTTAGTTTCCTTATAAGTTTTCGGCTTGGCATCCGGGATACGGAATGACCACAATTCCCTGTTTTCAGATACTTTTTCACTTATAGACCATAAGCAAATTTTTGCACAAGGCTGTTATGTGGCATAAACCAGAAAAAAAAAGACTAAGAGGTCCATTCATGGTTAATAAACAGCTCATTACATTGATTGTATCTCAACAGGAAATAAAAAACATGGATAGTTTTAGTATGGAAATGATTTAGTGATCAGTAAAAGTAGGCCAGATGCTTTCCTGTAGGATCAGCAGCTAATCTTTAATACACAAGCTTTTCAGCTTAAACATTTCTTTCAGATACTCAGAACTCATTATTAAAGTCATCAGAAAGTACAGAGCTCTATTAAAGGGACCAGGAGGGCTTCCTCTTTTTTTTTATATTGAAATAAACTTCCTAAATGTTTTTTTTGCATTTTTAAACATCATTTTTTTAGATTTCAAAAATATATATATTTTTTTCAGTATACAGTAGTCCTAAAAAAGGAGGGATTTTGGGATCACTGGTCACTAACACTCAAAAATTTAGACAATTCACACATTTTCAATGTTTATATGGACAGTAAAGTTTCATATTTTAAGTAACTCCTTTAAAACTGAATGGTTTAAATACTACAAACTTGGGATGGGAATAGTCTAAAAGGCTTACTTTTTATCTGCCAACACAGTGACTCAACATGGCAATTATTTACAGAAATGCTTCCATTTTATCTGGCCAATCAGGGTCTGGTATCAAGTGCAGAGAAGCCATGTCCCATTTAGGAGAATGGAAAGGGCTGGAGAATTACCTTTTAAGACAAGCTTGTGAGGAAAATCAAGATTTCCAGTATTTTACAGAAATACGTTCATATATGTTTTAATGATTTTAAAAACAATTTGGGAAACTAATGTCAAGGCAATATTTCTATATGCATTGGGTAATCCCTGTATCTCTACCTACAATGTCTGCAATGTAGGCCTTTAACAACCTGGGTATCTCTACACACTGCAATGTGGGATTTTAACAACCTGGGTATCTCTACCCACTGCAATGTGTGATTTAAACAACCTGGGTATCTCTACCCACTGCAATGTGGGATTTTAACAACCTGGGTATCTCTACCCACGGCAATGTGGGATTTTAACAACCTGGGTATCCAGTGCCGGATCTACCTTTTCAGAGCCCCTGGGCAGTGAAGTGGAGGAGCCCTTGAGTGCATGCGTAAGGTATGCACGCACCCATTTTTCTCTCTTCTATCAGTGTATATTGCTCTCTTGCTGTGTGAGCAAGTCACAGACATTTCCCCATAACTGTCATTTTATCAACACATCTACTTCTATACACTCACCGAACAATTACTTTTTTATTACTTGCTTTTGATGGTGGGTTATATTATTTTTCTAAGCTAAAAAAGGGCCCCCTTTACAGGGAAGTGCCCCTAGGCAGGTGCCTAGTTGGTCTAATGGGTAATCCGGCCATGTGGCTATCTCTATCCACTGCACCTGTTCAGACATGTACAGGTATTCTTTATTGTACTTTATGTTGTAATATCATTTTGAATGAAGGGCTATGAAACACAATGGGATGAGAAATGTCAAAATACATTTATAGTTATATGTTTGCTAAAAATAATTCTTACCGAATCTTTGATGTTCAGGGGACATTTTTGCTCGGTCAGTAGTTGCACAGCAGGGATGGAGCCGTTCGCAGCTGAAAAACAAATGGCTTTACAATTAGCTCACCGGAAAGGTCGAAACAAGTAGCGATTAGGATTATAATCTTATTAATTAAAATTCAACACTAGTGACTCAACACAAGAGCAGCAGTCAGGATTTTCCTGGGTTTGATAATATGTCTCATGAAACCAAGTAATTACTAGTAAAAGGGGCATTATGATGCTCCAGTTTTTGAAAATTACAATTAGAATATTTTCTGCAGTATCTGATTCTGCATTTTTCCATCTTTGATCAGAGGTCTTTATCCTTCCCCAAAAGTATAAAACTTGTCCCTGAAAGTTTATCTGGTAACAGGATGCCATACAATCCCATTTGCACACTACCCTGACTAAGCTACGGTAATCTTTATAATTTTGCACTAGTAATAGCATTTGATTCGGAACAGGTGAATGGCATGTGATAACAACAAGTCTGTGCAGCAGAACATAATAAACCATCCAGTGATTTTATGACCCGGTGCCAAGCCAAAACACTAATGCAAGCTAATTTATTGGGGAGTGGTAGAAGTAAAAAGTAAAAACTTTAAAGTAAAATATTTTCAGTGCAATTTTTTATAATTAGAAGAAATAATGGGTCACATGTTTAAAGAATATTAAAGTAAAAAAAAAACTGTAATTTACCACCTATTATATTTATATATAACATGCAGACATCACCATCTACATTGTTCTCTTATAAAGACTTCGCCTATCTGTAATGCTATAATTTCCAATGACACTTCCAGCTTGAAGGGCAGATAAACAGAGTTAGTTGTCTGTTATAAAATGGCAAATAGCAATTCACTGTGTGGCAAATCTCAACAATGGAGATTGCCAGGACAGCAAAAAGTTGTTTTTATTTTATTTTCCTACCTACTAAAACATTTTTGGTCATTATCAATATCATTTCTTTAACTAAGCATAATAAAATTATTGGACTACAGTGTCTCTTTAGCTCTTACAAATAAGTATATATAGTAAATAAATAGTACATTTGTGTTTACACAAATACAACTAACAAAAATAATGATTTTAGAATGGGACCAATGCGCAATCTATTCAGTACAATGTCATTGATTATATGTGAACCTTTAGGAGCGGTCTTTTCCTTCCTACATGGGAATTTAGTTTAATATACTTTGCTCAGTCTTTATCACATGTGCTTCTAACAAGAAATATATACAGAGAGTAGGTTCTGTTGGGGAAAAAATATGTAATTTTTTTTGTATAAAAGCCTACTTACCTGCATAATGCAGACATGTTTTTCCAGCATTGTCTACGCAGTCAACTGGACATTTAGCCTGTAGTTCCAAGAAGAATATGATCATTATTATCATCATAAAAAAAGTGCAAGTCAAATTATACAATATTACTAAAAACTGATCTGACATACCTAAAGGGCCAGTCTAGTTTTGAAAAAAATGTACATGCTGTATGTAACAAACTGACAACATCTATCTATCCGTTTAGATTTAAGAGTGGAAACGCATTGTGGTCGCATTTGCATGTCTCCGCCCAGTTTCCCAGAGCACAGTGCAACTATTTCTGGGAAACCTGAGCAGGAAATTAGTTTGTTTAACTTATCTTCAGACATTCAAATGGAAACACAAATAAAATACTTATTTTATATATATATATATATATATATATATATATATATATATATATATACATATATATATATATATATATATACACACACATACACATACTCTATAAATATAATATTTCCATGGTACTTTAAGTTTTATTAAAGCATTTATTTCAAGTCTTTGTTATTTTAGCCACGCACCACGAGTGACCTTCAGACTGCCATTTCCTGGTTAGTGAAAACATGTTTGGAATGTGTTCATTTTTAGAAGGGTCAGACATAGTGCATCATTTCTAATCCATCTCCACTTAATCTGTGCTGGCACAAGTCCGTGGAAGACGGCGGTCTCAGGTTCACACATGCCAGAATCACAGAACAAAGCAACAGCTGTTAGAGAGGCCTCCGATAAAGAGAGATCCAGTGGCTCCGAATCATATGGGCCAGATTAGACACTGCTTGGATGCCAAATCCACTTTAATGAATGGGTTGTGGAATAATGAATACCTCGGATAATAATAATAGTACGGTCTGAAACTAGTTTGTGGTGTGCCAGGATTAGCCCGAATTATCAATCAACCACAGTGCGTTATAAATTACAAGGGGAATCTGAGGTGACTACTTCCTCACATCACTTAAACTATTACAATTGGTATAACATGGTTTTAATGGCAGACCAGGATATAAAAGCTTGAAGTAAATGTATACATTTTTAGATCCACAACAACAACAGAAGCTAGATGGTCATTAATATTCATATTCAACTATTTAAAAAGGCAATATTCAGTATAACATTTTGTTGCCTAGCATGGTAATTCAATTGGGTACGATTATCAGTGACACAATGGACCATAGCACCCCAGCCACTGCCCCTCAGATGCATCAAGCTCAGGCTCATTGCTTCAAAGAGCTCATCTATCCATCTCTGCCGTTCCCTTCTTTGTGTGGCTTCAATATTTCCAGCATCGGAGTCTTTTCTAGGGTATCCGGTCTTCTCATGATATAGCAAAATATTTGAGCATTAGCCTCATACCTTCTTAGTAAACAGTTTGTCTTTATTTCCTGAAGTACTGATTTATATTCTTGCAGTATTAAACTTACTTTTAAGGAACAGCTTCTTATCCAGTGTCTAAGCTCAGGATAAGGTCATCAAGGGGATGCAGCTACTCTGGCAGGTAGCATTGTTGGGCAACTAGGCCCTACAAGGTTCAACAACAGTCCAGGATCTGAATATCTAACTTAGCATAGATAATTCATCACATTGCTTGCAAGTTCACATTCTCTCTGCTTATCACACCTAATTTCCTTAGTTTCAGTCAGAACGGTCCAGTGACTCCGTGAGGAGATAGAGGGACTGGGGCAAGTTGGGGAGGATCTAGGAAAGGCTATATTACAACACCAGCCTCCTCCCTCACTTATTTTAGGTGCTGCTCCCTATCCAGACAACACCTCACTCCTAGTAATAGAAGCCCAGATATTCTCCCTGCTCTATATTCATTTAGTCAAATGTTGAGAGGCCCAGCTTGCGCCAGGCGTTTTTTGCTTCCAGGTGCCCAGTTAGAAAGGAGGACCGGGGGAACTTGGGTTTTCGTGATGGCGTAAGAGCCACGCCTTGGTGGGGTGAACTCAGTCCTTTTTCTAGTAGGTGAAGTGAGGCCTCTTTATGGTCAGTCCTAAGGGTGGGGACATCTCGGCAGCAAAAGCACTGGAGTCTGAACCATGTAAGTTGGTCATGTGGCCTATAGTTGACAAAAGTTAATAAAGTGGCTGTGGCCTAATTTCTCCAAGTGATGCTTCCTTGTAATTTTCTTGGTTGAAGGTGGAAGGGTGCGGTAAATGGGTAGAGGATTGGTAGTGGAGCCAGGGACCTTACGACAATGTCAGGTCCAGAAATCGTGACAAAGCAGGACAAAGTTGCCCACCACTGGTCTAAATGGCATTAAGAACCGTATGCCCAGAGAGAGGACAACTTTCCTTTCTTTTGTGCTCTTTATTGACTGACACCCATCCAGGGCTAATAAGTTATAGTTTGTTTTTCTCTTGGCAACTATACCACAGCAAATCTCCCTTTACAGACTATAGTGCTCCAATGTGTAACTTGTTAGCTGTGATGCATTTCAATGGACCAGCATAGCGGTCTAGCACAGTGTTGTGTTCTATAAATGGACTCTATCACCCCAAAATACTTTTTCAAGTTATTCCTAAAGAGCATTAAAAACTCACTATACTGTAAATAATTCCTGAGGCATTCATCATTGTTTGTGCTTGTTTTTTTTTTCTATGGTGACTAACAACAAGATGCCCCAAGGTCAATATGCAGTTAGATCCCCTTCCGCGCAGTTATAGCACTCTGGGTTACAAATTGGTATAGCAGCAGCATTGTTTCTGGGGCTCCATTATAATAAGATGCTACTGGATGCTATTTAAGCTTTTCTCTCTAGTACTGGAGGACGGATCCTCTTACCTGAAGAAGCCTCTTGACACATTCTATGTGATTATTTTTCACAGCAACATGTAACGCACTGTGCCCTATAAGAAAGACAAGAACAAAAGATTCAGACAAATGAGGATACAAATTGGATTTTTAATCTCAGTGCAAACTGCTTTTGCAACATTAGGCCCGCCTTCTGATTTACTAATTTGGATTTGTTAAGGTACAACACCAGTCAAGGTATGGCAGATTGTGGAGAAATCATTTGTCCCATGTAGACCATTTAGCTACAGTCAACACACTCAATAATACATTTCTACAAGCAGATCCTGAAAGTGCTGCAGAGCTACATTTCCCTAGTATTAGTAAGTACGTTTTTCATGCCAAAACAAGCTGTTATTTAAAAACAGATATAATGTTTACTGAGTGCCAGACAAATATGTGAGTTATGTGACTTTAGAACGGTTTTGTCAGAAAAAAATATCTATAGAAATGACAGAGGAATTCTAAATATGGTATAATGTAAAACTATAGGCATTATTAAATACTTTATAAATTGAATGTTATTTATAAATGCACATTGTTACCCACTGAAGTTACCTGTCAGTTTTCTGATTCACCTGCTAAGCATGAACTGATATCTCTTTCTAATGAAATGATCATTACCAGTAGTTATAATTACCCTCTGGTTCCCTTATAATAATTTTTTTAATGAAAGTGATAAAACTGAGCATGCTCTGCTTAGCATATAAGCCTAGTTGCTTCTCCCTGGTGTCTGAGCATACTCAGTCTTTTCAGTTTCACATGACTTTACACTGAAAACAATACATTATGAGCCATAGAGGATAATTAGCAATTATTAGCAGTAATCACCCTATTAGAAAATAGAAATCAGTCCATGCTCATCTTGTGAATCAGGCTGAGAAGTAAAATGGCAAATGTTAATGTAAGTTTATTGTAAGACAATGTGATATCTTCATAATATTCCGTTTACAATGTAGTTATTACACACACATTATATATATATATGTGTACACAGTATGTATGCATTAACAAAAAACACAACACATTTGTAGATGCAGGTACAAGCCGTACCTGTGTCTAATTAGTGACTCAGATTCAGTGTGTATTCTCTGATAAGGTTGCTTACCTGCTGTATCTTGTGCAGAGACATCTACACCATGTGTCAACATGACCCGTAGACATTCTGCATTCCCCTTCATGGCAGCAAGGTGAAGGCTGCAAAACAAACACAAAACAGAGCTCCTGTTATAGCGAAACGTACTGCTACTTTTACAGCGAAACGTACTGCTACTGTTACAGCGAAACGTACTGCTACTGTTACAGGACAGATCACTCATTCTTATAGCAAGGAACCCTGCGGATCAGCCATGCAATATCCCTTCAGTTTCCCCCAGGCCCTAGACTGGCAAAACCAACAGTTACTCAACAAATACAAATGTACTGCAAATTTCAAGGATTATAGAAGGCATTTTTAGGACTACTCAAATTAAAAAACATTCTTTTATAGTAATAACTAGTTCAAAAAGAATATTGAAAACAATAGTCAGAATATATTTTTACAATATTATTACTAGCTGACCCTATGCAGCACTACATACAGGTAATGAAGTGAATACATAAAAAAAAAAACATTATAGAAGAATACTATGAACAATACGGTGCTGAGGTTTCTGCTTGTGAGATCTTACAATCATATATATATATATATATATATATATATATATATATATATATATATATATATATATATATATATATATATACATATATACATATATATTATACATATACACACATATACATACATACACACGTCATATTTTTTAAAATTTTTCTCAAAAGAAAGCAGGATGGAGGAGGGGGTGTGAGATTAAAATTAAAAGTAAAGAGGATAAAAATATAATCAATAGCAGAGTTGCATCAGATATGTTACATATATAGATATGCAATGCACAGTTAACAAAAAAGAAAAATATACAAATTTTATATATATATATATATATATATATATATATATATATATATATATATATATATATATATATATATATATATATAAATAAATAAAATGCACTTAAATAATTACCTTAATTCTTTTTTGTTACCCAAACGGTGGTCCAAGGAACTCTAGTGTTCCATTTTGTATTAATCGGTGGTCTGCGAAATAGCTTCCACAAAATATTTCAGTCTTGATTTTTTTTTTTTTTATGTTCCTGGAGAGAGGTTGTGAGGTATTGGGTTATGGTTCTGAGGTTCTATATTTAATTCTGGAGTGCTGGGGAAGGCGTTTGGATTGTGGGTTGCAGAGAGGAGCTATAGTTCATGGAAGCCTTTTTTGGGTCATGGCAAACTTCTGACTTAGTTTAAGAAACACATTTTAAATATAATAAAGATTCTTGCGTCTACCCTGCCTGTGAAACAACAAGGATGCCCCTTAATCCATACTTCTAAAATCATCAGCCAATCAGAAGCATCTTCTAGGACTCTGTTGCATCAGCTGTGACTTGATTTTATGCTTCTTCAGACTGAATGACCATTTGAAAAAATAATACAGGTAGTCATCAGTTTCAGTCAGGCCACAAGATCAATACAATACAATACAATCACAATGTCTGCCGTCTCTTGACCTTTTTTTAAATCATCCATTAAGACTACCCTTCACCGTCAAGTATATAACTTTCTAATGTTTTGTGCCATTGAACTGCCATTTTTCTTCTCCCTAATTGGAAATGGTGCAAAAATAAACAATCAAAGCCAAACCATTTATACAAATTAGCTGTTTGGAAAGGAAAAGGATTGCTCTCAGAAACTCTTGATGAGGAATGTTCTGTCATGGAGGAAGTGTGTCATAACATGGACCAAACTCTAATTGCTTTTGGCTCCCTATTTAAAAAAAATATATCACTGGCACGCCATGTTTCCTGTACTTTTAGAGCATTTCATTTTGCTTGCATACAATTATTAATTAAGCATAAACCTATATAGAGAGAGATCTACAAGGATTCAATTACATATTTAAACGATACAGCAAACAAATATAGTTTATTAGTTTATCAACTAAGTGAGAAGGATTTTTTCTTTCACACAAAAATGACTGATGTAGAAAAGCTTCATTTAGGAGATATGCAAGTCGTGAGCATACAAACTTTTTTGGACTGTGTATAGATAGTCTTTTTTGCCTGTTTTTAGCACATCCTGATCATTTTGAGGGGGTGTTATTTTGTCTAGCAGCAGAAGTAATGACTTGTAATAGCTTACGCTAAGGCTAGCTCGTTTCCCCCACCATCTTTAGGCTGGAGCTCCTTCCATTTTTAGGAGCAGCGGCAGAGTGTGCAGAGAAATATGCTCCATACTATGCCACAGTTTACAAAAGAGAAGAGGAGTCAATAGGCTATATTAACAAATTAAAACATATTAACGTTGGCCCATTACACTCACCCTCTGCTTTTAATACTCTACTAAAAGAACAAAAACATTCATGAAGGGCTACATACACCTCTCAGGTCACCTGGGTCGGGGGAAGGAGCCCCTTGACCCAGCAGGACCAGGGTAATGAGGAAGGGAGTATTTAGCTGGGGGTGAAGCCTTTTATTGGCTGTCTTTGTGCTTGGCAGCCATTGTGCTCCCAGCTAGGCACGAGTGAGGTACCCACCCACCAATCCCGGTATGAGTAATGAGAAGGGTATATTGCTAGGTTAAAATGTGTTAAAAGTTTATGGTTGAGGTTGATACTGTTATATAATTCTTAAAAAAAACAATGTTGTGTTAAATAATAAAAAATGTTTTATATGTTGCCACAGTGGCGGATGGTGAGATGAGTTGCGGGGCAAGTGGTGAAGTGGGCAAGTCCCTACCCTATGGTGGTACGGATGTACTATAACAGTAGGACATGGATGCGGGTCCAGGGCGTAGAAGGTACGGTCTCTGGGCTGGCTCCACCCCTCAATTGTATATTTATTTATTTATGTTTATAGTTATCTGTCATTGTGTTTACAAATAAAAGCTTTCATCCAACAAGTTGTCTAGGTCTGTTATTGTGGCTAGCATAAAACTTGGGCCGTGCTTGAGTCGTGTCTTACATGTTCCTTTCCTCTGTTAGCTATGGAAAAAAACGTTCCAAAATATGTTGAGCGTATATCCTACATCCAGCCAGCAGGAAACCAGAAGACAATGAACAGACACTTCACTGTGTGGTTCCTGCCACTTGGGAGATTTCCATAAAGTCTTCAGAGGAAGGAATGTGTGGCTTTTCTTGTGGTTGAAATGGGCTTATCAAGTGTTGCACGGGGACCTCCTGCAATAGCTTGTAAGATGGCTATCTGGTTTCAAATGAACATACAAAGTAATTTAATGTTAACTATGCAATGATCACCATAGCATGTGGTTCTTCTAAACTATGTTGAGTGCAAGGCCAAAATCATTTGGAAAAAGTCACCTGGAATTCACATCATTTATGTTAATGTTCACCATATTTTTGTCTCTTACAGTAAAAAAATATAACTAATCCCCTACTCCATTCAACTGCAAAGAGAAATCCATAGGTATAATAATTCCTAACAATTCATTTTTAAAAGGTTGCCAAGATCCAAATGTCAAAATACATACAATGTATGAAACCCTATATATATATACTAGCGACTTGCCCGTCAAAAATGACGGCAATAAAAACTGAAGCCTGGCAATGCTGTTTGCCACACAATGTAAGCCTCTCCCCCTCTACTTTACTGGCCTTGTGATGAGCGCCTTTGGCGCTCATCACAGGCCTTGCAATGTGCCCCTTTGGAGCTCATTGCGAGTCTCTCCCTCTGTCTACTTCCTCCCTCGTGTCTTATTTCCCCCCTCCTCTCCCTCCCTTGTGTCTCCTTCCACCTCGTCTACCTCCTTTGTATCTCCTGCCCCCCTGTGTTTTTACCTCCCTCTCCCTCCCGTGTCTCTAAACCCCTCCCCTGTGTCTCTTTCCCCCTTCTCCCTCCTATGCATCTCTCCCCCCCCTGTGTCTCCCCCAACCCTCCCCTGTGTCTCCCCCAACCCTCCCCTGTGTCTGTTCCCCCCTGGCCTGTGTCTCTTTCCCCCTGGCCTGTGTCTCTTTCCCCCTCAGCCCTGTGTCTGTTACGGCCTTCCTCGTGTCTCCATTTCCCTCCCTTGTGTATCTTCCCCCCTGCACTCTCTCCCCTGTGTCTCTTCCCCCTTCTCTCACTCCCCTGTGTCTCTTCCCCCTCCTCTTTCTGTGCCTCTTCCTCCCTGTCTCTTCCCCCTCACCCTGTGTCTCTCCCCACTCTGTGTCTTCCACCCTCTCCCTCTGTGCCTCTTCCCCCACTCTCTCTGTGTGTCTCGCCACTGTGTCTCTTCACCCCTTCCTCTGTTCCCCCCCCTCTGTGCCTCTTTCCCCCTCTCTGTACCTCTTCCCCCCCTTCCCTCTGTGTCTCTTCCTCCCTCACCCTCTGTATCTCTCCCCCCTGTGTCTCTTCCCCCCTCTCCCTCTGTGCCTGTTCCCCCCTGGCCTGTGTCTCTTTCCCCCTTCCCCCTGTGTCTGTTCCCCTCTCCCCCCCCCCATTTCCCTCCCATGTGTATCTTCCCCATGTTCTCCCTCCCGTGTGTCTTTTCCCCCTCCTCTACCTCCCCTGTGTCTCTTTCCCACCTATCCCTCTGTGTCTCTCCCCCCTCCCTCTGTGTCTCTTCCCCACTCTCCCTCTGTGCCTCTTCCCCACTCTCCCTCTGTGCCGTGCCTCTCCCCCCCTCTTCCCCACTCTCCCTTTTCCCCACTCTCCCTCTGTGACTCTCCCCCCCTCTTCCCCACTCTCCCCCCCCTCTTCCCCACTCTCCCCCCCCTCTTCCCCACTCTCCCCCCCTCTCTTCCCCACTCTCCCCCCCTCTCTTCCCCACTCTCCCCCCCTCTCTTCCCCACTCTCCCCCCCTCTCTTCCCCACTCTCCCCCCCTCTCTTCCCCACTCTCCCTCTGTGTCTCTCCCCCCTCCCTCTGTGTCTCTTCCCCACTCTCCCTCTGTGCCTCTTCCCCACTCTCCCTCTGTGCCGTGCCGTGTTTCCCCCCCCCCTCTTCCCCACTCTTTTACCTGCTCTCGGGCCGCGCCAGCGCGGCTTGCGCCGCACTCTGCGCATGCGCGGCTCGTGCCGCGCTCTGCGCAAGCGCGGCTCGGGCGCAGAGCGCTGCTTGCGCCGCGCTCTGCGCAAGCGCGGCTCAGGGCGCAGAGAGCGGCTGGCGCCGCGCTCTGCGCAAGCGCGGCTCAGGCGCAGAGCGCGGCTCGCGCCGCGCTCTGCGCAATGCGCAGCACTTTATAATTGTCTAACTGCGATTCGTCTGAAGCGTGACGACGAATCGCAGTTAGACAATTATAATATGTGATATATATATATATATATATATATATATATATATATATATATATATATATATATATATATATACATACATACTTTTTTTTTTATTTTTTAGAGCATATGTTTGTCTAAAAAATAATTTATAATAATTTATATAAACCATTAGAATTGTTTCCACCAGCCGGAATGCACAGATTTAATTACAATGAAAAATATATAATGCACTAGACATATCAAAGAAAATATGGTTAAATGCAATCATGTTTTCTTTTGAAAATGTTGCTTAGCTTCCACGCCAAATTTTTGCAGCTGGGGGATTGATTTACAGTCTCTTACTTTATTTTAATTGGGAGTAGGGCTGTGGTTTGGTGAGCATTCCTCAAAATCTTTTTCTACTGTTATTTTTCTTATATATTTTTTCATCAGTTACATGGCCCTGATTTTAGTCAACAGTTATTATATGCAATAAAACACTTCTTGAATGTAAAAAGCTGCTTTTTTTTACCAAGAAAAATGTACTTGTGTATTTAAATTTATTTTTTTTTTTTTAAGTATTTTTAACCTTCACAACAACAATTTTCATGCAAAAAAAATAATTATGACTTCAGTGTGGTTATACATCTAATGCATGTATATTTGCAGTCTGTATGGGTGTACATGTGTGTATAAATAACTTTTTGAGTTTGTCCACCAGTGTGTAACATATCTTGATATATTTTCACAGAAACCCCCAAATCCCTTGATATTTAATGTCATATAGTTACATAGTTACATAGTAATTTAGGTTGAAAAAAGACTTTAGTCCATCAAGTTTAACCTTTTTAGATCTCCTCTGATCTGCAAAATTCTGATTTATTGTTAATTGACCCAGAGGAAGGAAAACTGAAAAAAAAAAAAAACAGTGAAACTTTGACAATTGTCTCAACAAGGAAAAAAATATAAAATTCCTTGCTGACCCCAGATACTGGCGGTCGGATTCATCCCTGATCAATACTCCCTCACTATTTATCCTGGATAGCCCTTAATGCCCTTTTTATTTAACAATATATCCAATCCTTATTTAAAGTTATCTATTGAATCCTTTGTCACCACCTCCTTTGGTAGAGAATTCCACAGATTAAACCCCCCTTACCGTGAAGAACCTTTTTCTTTCTTTAAAAGGTGAAATCTTTTTACTTCTAATCTCAAAGGATGTCCCCATGTCAGTTGAAAACCTCTTGGCACAAAAAAGTTCCCATGACAAAGCCTTGTATTGACCTTGGATATATTTATATAAGGTAATCTTTTTTCTAGAGTAAATAAGTTTAATTTTGTTAGTCTTTCTTCATAACTTAGCCCCTCTATTACCTTTATTAGCTTTGTTGCCCTTCTCTGTAATGTTTACAGCTCTAAAATGTCCTTTTTTATGTTGTGGTGCCCAAAATTGTACTCCATATTCCACATGAGGGCGTACTAGGGATTTGTAAGGTGGGAGAATTATATTTGCTTCCCTGGCTTCTATACCCTTCTTAATACATGCTAATATTTTACTTGCCTTTGCAGATGCTGCTTGGCATTGAGCACTGTTACCTAGGCGGTTGTCCACAAGTACTCCCAAATCCCTTTCAGTTTCTGATACCCCTAGATTTGCTCCATTAAGATTATAAAGAGCATGGATAGTTTTCCTTCCCAGATGCATAACTTTACATTTATTCATATTAAATCTCATCTGCCACTTAGATGCCCATTCCTCTAATTTGTGCAAATTCCTTTGGAGGGAAAGTACATCATTTTCTGATTTAAATTACCTTGCACAACTTTGTTTCATCAGCAAAAATGTAGACACCACACTTCAATCCCACTTCCAAGTCATTAATAAATATGTTAAAAAGGAGGGGACCCAATACTGAGCCCTGAGGAACCCCACTTACCACTTTAGGCCAATCTGAGTATGTTCTATTTACAACCCTTTGCTTCCTGTCTTTTAGCCAGCTCTCAATCTATAAGCAAATATTTATGGCAATTCCAGTATCCCTGTATTCCTTAGTTTGCTCAATAGTCTCCTGTGTGGCATTTGCAAAATCCAAATATACTACATCCACTGAGTTGCCTTGATCCAGGTTCCTACTAATCTCCTCATAAAACTAATTAGGTTTGTTTGACATGACCTATCCATCATAAATCCATGTTGACTCCTACTTATAATCCTGTTTGAATAGACATATTCCTGGATATTATCCCTTATTAACCCTTCTAAAAGTTTTCCCACTACTGAAGTGATACTCAAATGTCTATAATTCCCCGGATTTGCTCTTGCTCCCTTCCTAAATATAGATATCACCTCTGCCTTTCTCCAGTCATCTGGTAGAGACCCTGTGTTGAGTGAATCTTGAAAAATTAGATATAATGGTTTTGCTATTACAGAGCCCAGTTCCCTCAGTACCCTTGGATGTATTTCATCAGGACCGGGGCTTTATGAAGATTTATTTTTTCTAACCTCTTATGGATTTCTTCCTGAGTTAACCAGTTATTTGCGGAAGGTAGTGTAGCCCCATTATGTTGCAGTGACCCAACCACTAGTTCCGCCCTTGTGTATTTAGCTCATGTGCCATTTCCTGGTCACTAAATTATCAGTAAGCCTGTGTCACATTGTAATGTTCCTATAGCTTTCTTCCTGGCGTTCTTCCCATTAAGATATTTTAAAAAATATTTTAGGGTTAGTCTTACTCTCCTTTGCAACTTACTTTTCATTTTCGATTTTAGCGAGTCTAATAACCCTTTTGCAAGCCTAGTTGATTTCCTTGTACTTACGTAAACCAGTCTCTGTCCCCTCTTGTAATTTAAATGTTTGTTTTTTTACTCCTCATCTTCATCTTTAATTCATTGCCAAGCCACATGGGTTGTGATTTACTACTACTACTTTACTTTTATTTACACATGGTATATGGTGATAAGTAAGTTTATTTAGCAAGGATTTGAACGTTGTTCATTTATGTTCAGTGTTTTTACCTATCAGTTCTCTGTCCCAGTCTATACTTTGTATTGCTGCACTTAGACCGTTAAAATCTGCCCTTTTAAAATTAAGAGTTTTTGTTAGCCCCTTACAGTTATGTTTTTTTTCAATTCAATCTCAAATAAGACTGTGTTGTGATCACTGTTTCCCAAAGGTTTCCCTATTTCAACATTTGATACTATATCAATATTATTTGTGATAACTGAATCCAAGATAGCCTCATTTCTAGTAGGTTTTTGTATAACCTGGGCCAGATAATGATCCCTGAGTGTACTCAAGAACTTGCTGGTCTCATTTATCCAGTTCATTTCAGGGTAATTCAAATCTCGCATTATTAGAACTTGCCCATGCTTAGCTGCATTTCCAATCTGTAACAATAATTGCATTTCCCTACTTTCAATTATATTTGGGGGTTTATAGCATATTCCTACAAATATTCTTTTAGAATTTGCTGCTCTGATATTTAACTCTACCCACAAACATTCAACATTACCGCTAGTTCCACCATAAATATCTTCTCTGACTTTAGGCTTAAATTCAGGCTTAACATACAGACAAATCCCTCCTCCTTTTCTACCATTGCCCCAATCTTTCCAAAATAGGTTATAACTATACAGATTAACAGTCCAGTCATGAGATTCATCCCACCACGTTTCAGTAATGCCTATTTAATCCCATTTCTCATTAACTGCTAAAATTTTTAACTCTCCCATTTTTCCTGGCAAGCTCCTGGCATTAGCAAGCAGACACCTTATGTTATGAATCTGTAGTTCTGAAGTGCCTGCCACTGTACTTGATTTACTTAGCAATACCTCCCTATTGACTGTACTAACCCTCCCCATCTCCTCCCCCATGACTAGTTAATAAGTTCCTTACCCCCTCTACACTTTCTACCCCATTACTTCTATCTCGTCCCTCCCCCCCACCTAATAGTTTAAAAAATCCCTCAGCCGTTCTACCATCCTATCCCCACAGCAGCTCCCTCTTTATTAAGGTGCAATCCATCCCTGCTATAGAGATTGTACCCAAGTGAAGTCAGCCCAGTGCTCTAAAAACCCAAACCCTGCCTTAATGCACCACATTTTTAGCCTTGCATTAACCTCTCTAAGCGCCTTCTGCCTCCCTGGGCTAACACGTGGCTACCATAATAGCAGTTTTTTAACTAAATCTTGCGAACCTAATTACATTTAGTGAATTCAAATTAGGAACCGGTTAATGACTATAAAGTAGGGTGAATTAACACTTTCTAGGCAAATGATCTCTCCGTGGAGATATTCTGTAATTTTATTAATTATAATTCTGATGATTATATTAAGATTATGAAATCAAATAGACCCATGTGTACACCAAATACAGTAAATGTATTTTACCTCACAAAAACAATTAGCCTGTTTTCCAGGCACATCTTGCAGAATTGTGCATCTCCATATCCTCATGTCTTCTGTCCTACAGGTTTTGGAGTGGCTTGTGGATCTATATAGTATTTTCCTTCACAATAACCAACTCCTGCATTGTAATGGTGCCATGTTTTATTCCACCTAATGGGCAGTAACAATGATTTCACTACACTTGAACACCTACAATACGATCTCCTCTCTGCAGGGGTTTCTGGGAAATGTACTCTTGCTGCTCTACCCCACATCTACATGAAACTCAAATATGTATATATAAATATAAACTGCACCCACTATCATGGGAGTAGGATACAAAGAAAATCTTGGGGATACCGCGTATAGTAAAAAAACACAACTGCTTCTCTACACATAAACACACACATTGAAAAATCTGCTAGAGAATTGTCCCACTCATCTTCAGGGCTGGATTAACTATTAAGCAAAATAAGCACGTGCTTAAGGCATCAAGGAAGAGGGCACCACAGAAATTTGAATTAATTCGCTTTTTTTTTGCATCCGTTTAGCTTTTTTTGTTTGTAAATTATAACATGGTTTGAATATGCATTTAGCTTTTTTTTAAATGGGACTTAGCCATAAAAAAGTGACATTTATAACATGTAATGAATAGGAATTTAGCCTTTTTTCTGTGGGGGTTCTAGCTTTTTGTTTCCAACATCAGTTGGCAACCCTGGTGTACCAAGCCAAGCAGTCTTCTACTTGCCACAGTGGGGAAAAGACAAATGAGCAAAGTTTCCTTGTGTTTGAATGTGTGCACATCTATGTAAAACAGGAAGGAATATACGTAAGCTGCTTGCACGAGTGTGACCTTGAGCTGTTCAAGGTACATATATTACATACCGGTATATATGGTGGCACCAAAATCTTATAAGTGCTTAGGGCCTCTAAGGGTCTTAATCCGGCCCTGCTCGTCCCTCCCAGTTCCTACACCCATGCTCACTAGCTTGTTTTTGAGTTTAACACACGGAGTATATGAAACTCTTAATAACCTATTATTATCTAAGTAATTCTACATATAACATATTTTATCCATGTGATAAACATGCAGAAAAAAAATTGTTCATATAGTGCCAAGTTGTTCAAGTCCCATTGGTGAATTGTTTCTGTTTACAGAAAAGCATAAACATAGTTTTGATGGCAGATAAGTATCTAGTATCCTCATTATATCTACCCAAAAATCTTGACTTAATCAAACTGCAGGATGTTCTTATGCTTATCCTAGGCCGGCTTCAATTCCATATTTGTGCTTGGCCTTACCACGGAAGGTTATTCTACTACCCCTACTTTCACACAATCTTAGTCTTCCATCCATGACGTCTTGTTGTTTAATTCCTTTTTTTTTATAGAAATTACTTCCTTCCTGTACATTATTAAATTATTTGATATTTGATATATTTAAAACTTGCTATCATATTACCCCTCCCCTTCTGTCCGCTAAGCTATATATTAAGGTCATAAAATATTGTCTTCTAGATATCAATGTTCCTTTAAATTAATATCTAAATAATCTAACAATAAGCAACTTGTACCATAATTATACATGGAAATAAAAATGTGGCATAAAAAAACAAGTTCCATCAGATTCAAAATATATATTCCAACAACAGGAATTTCCCTGAAACGTTGTCTGTTTATTAGCGGTAACATACTTTCAAGTCTCATAAAGTCTTCTTTATTTCAATAATGTGTTTAGCCTGTTATATCCTGTTTAGTGGTAAACATTATTATTATTATAGAGCCTTGGAGTTCCTGGTGAATTACCAAGGTAAATTATAGAAAATACAGCAGCACAAAGTAAAACAGGATGTACATTATGCTTTATCTGGCAGAAGAGCCTGCTGTTCAACTGAGCTTTTCATTACAGAGCTGCCCTTTTGTTACCACTGGCAGAGATGGGGTTAAGGGGCAATCAATATGTTGTTAATAGATTACTGGGTGATCAGAGGCTTTTTTTTGCACTTGTGTTGTACATGCTGCCCTCAGATTCTCCTCACATGCAGTCTGAATGTTATTATCTCACATAGGAAATCTCAGCTCTGTGACCCTCACCAGAAGACTAAAAGTCTGATAGTTATGTCCGTGCTGATGTGGGAGATATAGTTCTCTTGCTGGTAGTTCATATAACTGGACTACAGCAGCACACTTAAGTCAGAAGAACCTTTGTTACTCCCACCCCAAGGCAATAAGAGCGTCCTGATTAGAGCTGTGTAAATCATGGAAACTTTCAATTAACATATTTTTCTGTGCCAAAATATAGAGCCCCAGCAGGCAGGTGCCTCTAACACCTGTCTACTCTGCCTAATGGTACATCTAACCATCTAGTACATCATTTTCAAAAATAAGTGCCCCACTCAGTAGCCATTCAGCTAGTGAATGGAGAGCCCCAGTGTAAAAGAATGTGGGGTCCCACTGGCCATTTCTCTATCCACCAATTAGGGTGAATAAAAATGCCAACAATATATAGAAATGATCATATAACCCATATGGTGACTAGATTACCTTTCTATTAAGTAATTATCTGCTACTCTCACCTGTTAAGGTATGATTACTTATTTATTTCAGTAGCAGAGGGCCCCTACCCTGTTGTGAGCCCCGGAGCTTTACCCCTACTGCACCAGCACAAGCTACGTCACTTTGGCCGTTAGCGGGTATAAATCAGCTTAACATCTTAGTCATTAAAGTATGTTATACTGCCGTTGCAGCAGGTGCAAATCACCAGGGTCCATAGGAGAGCAGGGGCCCTGTGCTATCTGCCCTCCTCTTAATTTATTAGAGAAGTGCAGATAATTATTTTGATAAAAAGGTGATGTGATGACCCAATGGATGATCTGACCAACTACATATATTTTGGGCTTTTTTATTGACTCCCTTGGGGTGTATAGATATGTACAAAGGGGGCCCTAAATTATTTTGTACCAGGGCCCTCCATTCATTTCAGGGCTCATCTATGTTATCACCCACCCCCCATCCAACCCTAGTATGAAATAATCTTTAATTATCTAACATTCCGCTAATATTTTTAATAACAAACAATATATGTGTGCTATTCATTTCTGCAATAACTGGGACCTTTGCTGTGTCCGTTTAACACTGTGCCGCTCCTCCCTATCTACACTATCCATGGTGACTACAGCCAACAAAGAAAGAAAAGACGGTAAATGGTATGAGTAATTTCTTCAGGGGAACTCCTCGCTGAGAAAACCGTGCACCGCCTTACCTAACACCTACTGCATCCTTCCATGAAACACGGAAGCGTTTACTGCCCAGGAATGTATTAAAAATGGAGACAAAAGATCTCAGTGTTTTACACAAGAGCATAATAAAATACTGAGCGATCACTACTCCTCCATGCCAGGTTTTATGTTGCGGCCTACGAGCGAGGCCTAGCACTTTCTAGGGTTTCTACTCCTAGACATCGTGTAATACGTTAATAAAATAAAGTCAGCTGCTTAGTTTTACAGACACTTCCCAGCTATAAGTGAAATACTGAAACCCATATAACAATTACCTTATGGTTCAGATAACTATGTAAGTGTAGGACTCTCTCAGAACTGTGCAAATTCAGCAAAAATATTTTTTATGGAAGTGCATTATTAATTATTCAGTCGTGTCTGACTCTCTGTGACCTTATGAATATTTTGTTTAACAGTTTTAATGATCTTAAAATCCTTACAATGTCACAACTGATGCATTTACAGAATGATTCTCTGTCCACTAACAATCATCTATTTTTATCCATATGACCTACCACTCTCCAGGACCCTTTCACTGTGAACTTATTTAATTTTATAGGAAGATACGAAAGTCCTTTCTGGTGCGGAATTCTGAGACATTCCAAAGTCAAATTGAATTATGGTTGCTTCTATAGTCAAGGTATTTTTTGTAGCTACTGGTTTATTACACCCTGATGTTGTTGCATGCCTACAAGTCAAATCAGGTCAAGATTATTATTTTTTAAATACTTTGCGAGCATACTCATTTATTATTATAGTTTATTTTGTGAGGCTGACTTCCTATTTTGAATTGAAGACCATGTTGGTCCTATATTCCATTCCCACAAACTGGATATAGTAAATGGAGGATCTCAGTGTCAAATAATTTGCACCGGCCCTTGCACATTCTCTATACAAAAGGAAGGTGCTTGTAGCAGTCAACAAAAAGCCACATATATTCATATATATTTATATTAGTTTTATTGAAAGGTGATTGGATCTCTCTCACTTGGACCATATCTTGATATGGGTCCTGGTACATAGTATATGGGCGCTCCACCACTGTTTTAAGAGTCACAATGAAGGTTAAGATGGGATTTGAAACTACTGTACATTATCAACTGAATGTTATGATAAACAGTTGAAGTTTTCCATTTTACCTGTCAATCAACCTTTGTGGTCAACCCAACAAGCATTAATCAGTAATCTCATACTTGTGGGTGATTATTGACAATATTTGACCCCTTACATCCAGGGAGTCTGGTTGTATGGTTTTCAGGCTAGTGGCATATGACAATGACCATAATTAGTGCATGTGGACCCCCCGGGTATAACTAGGCTAATTGCTCCCTGTCATCTGTGGTCACTTCTCAATGATATATGCTTTTTGGTTGGAAAAAAGAAAAGAAACGTAGACAGACCTTCAGGTGTAATTAGCACATATAGGTAATAATCAATGTATTTATATAGGTGATGGAGCGGTGGTCTGTGTCAAGTTTCAAGGCTCTTTCCTGCTTGAAGGGCAGCTAAAGTCAATTGCCTTTGATATAAAAAGACACCATACAATTCATTGAGTGGTAATGAACTAATCTAAACCTATAAGGTTCCCATCTGCCTCACATGAAACAAACGCTCAGGGAAGTATTGGAAGACAACAATGGAGATGGCCAGAACTCCATACAGTTGCTTAAATAGACCTTACCTTACTAAAATGTTTCCCCCTTATTAACACTTGTTATTTAAAATAGCATAATAAAAATATTGGAATACATCAACCTTATTATTAGAAATAAATATTTAATTAATGTTATTGTATGTGGCTTATTCATTGAAGCATTGGTGGGTAACAGGTGTGGTGGGTGGGAGTGCTACAGAACCAAATCATGGCACAAGATATAAAAGTACACGTTGTACCATATGATTATTTAAATATGTAGAAAAATATAGTCAAAGCAATGTCTTAATTTTACATCATGTTCGGTTTTATGCAAATAGCACACAGCAAAAGAGCTTAGACTATCGGCCACATTATGATGGAGTGGTTCACTTGGCTCATCACCATTAGTATTGGTGATAAATGAGAAAATAATGTTGGTCAACAGAAATCTAATAAAAAATGAATTAAAACTATAGTCATTACAAAAAGAATACTTTCACAATACAAAACAAAAATCAAAAATATAATTGTTATTTAATTTTGTTTTATAAAAGGGCCAGCATTTTACACATTTGCATTTAAAGGTCTGCCAACCAATATGGTAGGCTGTGAGGGTCATGTTACTGGTAGGTCACAATGTACAGGTGGAGGGTATATGTATTTAATTAATACTATGTTGCTATGGTAGTTATGGAATAACAAGTACAGAAAATATGAATATAATTTAATTTGTGACAAACTGTGAGGAAGTATAAATGGTTAAGAATTAAAAACTCCCTGCCTAAGTGTTAAAGACAAAAAAAGTCATTGCAACTGTAGGATATTACAAACTAAAGATATTTAAATGACCATGGTTCAAGACATAATAGAGTCTATAGTAATAAAAACGGATAAAAATGGCAGATTAATTGGACTATCACAAGTTTGAGATTTTGAAATAGGTTATATTTAACATGTCATCTAAAAATTACATAAAAATAGCAAAAATGTTATAAAGATGATAACTTTAATTGCGGATTAGAAAAATAATGTAAGGGCGTACAACACTTTCTTTGGACTTAAATTCCCAAATAAAATTGGAACTGGGCATTATATTTATATAAAAGTCTTTGGTCACCAGAAACAATAAAAAAGAGAGGGGGAGGAACGGGTTAGATCACACAGTGAAAAAACAAACAAAAAACACACACACTAGAGAGGTGTGAAAAGTCCATGTAGCTAAATGGGCTCCTTCTGGATCACTAACTTGCTGTCGTGAAGAGGCTTGTGTATCTCTGTAAAACTTTGGCAGGTCCCACAAATCGTGGTCCACTGGAGAAGGAACTGGCAATCCACTCCATGTTTTTTGTTTTCCAAAATAACCTTACCGATAAGCACAACTAGAGACATGGGGCCTCATTCTATTACCGGCCGTAAATCGGCCGTAAGGCTGCGATTCCTTGCGGGGGTTCAGTTAACTCGCGATTCTATTATACGGCCCCGCAAGGATCTCCTCTTACGGCCGGCCGCATATCTTGAAACCGGCCGTAAGCTGTGAAATCTAAAAACACAAAAATAAATTCAACCCTGCACTGTACAGCTCTGTAAATGCTAGGGCTTATATTGGGGGACATGAGGATTAAAAGTAACCCCCTCTCAAGCTTGCACATCAGCCCAAACCCGAGTTCAAATTAACTGTTTATTTTCCGGCTGCGGCGTGGGCGGGTCTGAGGTGCTCCAAGCACTCTGGACTTTTTACATGGATATTTTACGTATATTAAAAATAAAATATTTTACGGATTTGAGTATAGGGTAATTATGTGCTATTTTTGCTAACACCGAATATCACTTTATAGTCTTCTCAAAGTGCAGGATGGCTTTATTTGAGCTATTTTATGTGCTTAATTGGTGCTAGCGAGACCTCTTTCCTGCAAGTAAGCTGCGGCTCGCTTTTAGCCTTGCAGAGAGGTTTCCCGGAGCAATTGAATTGCAAATAGTAACTTCTTACGGCCGAAACTCTTGCGGCCGTTTTAGATCAAAGGCTTTCCTCTGGCGCGAGCGGCCGCAAGAGATAGCAAGGCACCGGCCGCAAGCCTGCCGGAGCCCCCGGCCGTAAGGGAATAGAATAGCCGAATAGCTTGCGGCCGGTCCTTGCGGCCCCGCAACGGCTGCGGCCGCTAATAGAATGAGGCCCATGGTGTGCTACGGTCCATAGGGTCACAAAGTGGTGGACACGACTTAGGTTTGCTTTATAATATAATTTGTCAAGAAACATTATGAATTTGCATTCCCAAACCATTCTTCCGCTTGATGTTTTGAAGTATGTTTTCATTATTAATTTAATATAAATATAAGGTCCAGTTCCAATTCTGCTTGTGAACTTAAGTCTGAAGAAGCTCACTTTATTTTTCCAATTAGTTAGCCATTAATAGGTATCATAAAACTTTTGTTATTTTTATTTATATTTTGTATGGCTATTGGCCTACACGGCACCACCTCTTTCTCTGCATGTCATCTAAAGAAATTCCACACTATTTTTGCCATAACATTCTTGACTCCCTAAACAAATATGAAAAATGATGTTATTATATAGATTCCAAGAATTGTTTGAAGTCCTGTGGCTGTGCGGGTGAACCCATTAAGGAGCCTGAAGACATGTCCACTCTCGCTGATTTATTACGTTTCTCAGTGCAGACGTATTAAGCCAGGCTAAACTAAATAATTCATGTTTTTGGTCTGGAGCGGATATTGTTGCTTTTTAGTTTGGTATTTCTCAAGTGGAGATCCAGTTCTAGTACAAAAATGTTGGGTGAATTATTGGTATTTAGGACGTTTTTATTTATTGTTGGTGAAGGCAGGAAAAATCCACAGATTTAGAACTATTTTTGCAAAGTTTCCCACTGGGTAGTTATGATGGATGGGGAATTAATGATACAAATAAAGCATAAGTATTCTTCGTTGTATCTGGAAGAGAGTATTTGAAAATGTTTCACAGTGTCTTTTTTATGTTTATTTTTCTTAAAGAACGTGCCAGTGCGGAAGAAATAGCTGTAATGTTCAACTTTAGTGAGGCATATCACTGTCAGAATTAATGAGCATTAGAATTTATAAATTAATTTGCATCAGTTGTTGAATTTCCACGTGATAGTACTTTGTATCTCTGCAATGTCCATTTACACCTCCCCCCCCCAATAGTAAGCTCATAACCCTCCATTCTCCTCCCCCCTCAACCTCCTCTGCTCCCACCTCTTTTATACAACCATATCTATAACACTCTCTGATTTCCTTTTCTCTAGAGACCACACCCAAACATCTCCAGACTTTCTGATACTTCCTGAACACAGCAACAACTTTCCTTTAAGAGAACTCTGACATAACTATCTTCATCTTGAATCAAGATACCACTTCCCTCCCACCTCCATTTTGTTGCAGCTATATAGCACATGACTTTCCCATTTGCAGGTAATATGAGCGGACCATTAGGGGCAGATAACATACTACATACTAAAGCCTTCCACCTCACACTGACTTTGTATCAGATCCCTTCCCTCTCCAACTAGATGAAAAACCTTTCTAACTTTGCCCACCTTTCTACCCAAGTAAACTATCAATTTCTGCCTGACCCTTGCTATTCCTGATCTTTTTTCCCTCTTCCATTCCCTTTAGATTGTAAGTAGCGAGTTTCCAATCTTTCTACAAAGATTTTAAGCTCAAAACCGGGCCCTCCCTTTTCTGCAGTTGTTAATACTGTATTTTTCCTTGTTCTTATTCCCATGTACAGTGCTATGGAATATGTTGGAACATTACAAAGAAAAGTTAATAATAATAATATAAAAAAAATATATATTTCTGACTTACGCAGTTTTGCCTTCGCTGTCCAGTTTTGTAGCAACAACTCCTTTCTTTCCCAACAGGGCGACCACTTTGTCCGTTTCTCCATGGTCCACAGCTTGGAGCAGACGTTCATCATTCTTACTCCACTCATTAGTCTGCAGAGGAAGATTTAATACTATATTAGACGTACTGAAATATATTTTCTTTATGCAAATACAAACAGATACAAATACAAAAGTAAGAAGGTATATGCTCATAATACTGCTAAAAAATAGAAGATCCAGTCATTGCTAGTCAGGTGGCCCATGATCCATCTTAAATGGACAATGACAGCTTGAGGTTCCATGATCCATCTTAAATGGACAATGACAGCTTGAGGTTCAAGAATACCGCATACCAAGACATTTAAAGACCAACCCCATATTTTTATAACCTGCCAGCTGTGTACTTACGAAATATTTTTATTTAAGATACTTTTGATCAAGCCGTACATGTCTTCCTCTGTTGCAGTGTCACTTTAGGAGACTTATATGTAAATTATGGGGTATTTGTTAGTGTGCACTGTTCCTCCAGGCTCTGAGACTGAGCCCAGAAGCAGCCTCGTGCACAGCCACACACACACCCATAATTTACAAAGAATCCTCATTTAGTGACAAATTAACAAAGAAGGAATGTAGATGCTTGATCAAAGCTGCAGATGGAGTAAAATGGAATAAAAATAAAAAAGTTAACTTTTATAATAATATGCTTTATTCACATTCCTACAGTGGTCCTTTAAAGGGAAATTACCCCCCATTCACATTATGAAGTCCCTATGATAAGCCTTGTATTATCTACTATATAAAAAGTAAATTAGCATTTATTTATGCAATTATTTGCATAAAATGTAGCACACACAGCACTGAATATCTCAGAATGATTTACTTTAGAAAAAATGTCTAATATACGGTAATATAAAGTCAGTTTTTGTATTCTCTTCAAGCATAACCTAAAAACAACAACTTGATTTTGGGATGTTCCTTGTCTATAACAGTTATTTATGTTATAGAAACACTAATACATTTGTAAGTAAAGCTTGTAAATTTATTTCTTGGGCATAGACTAATATAAACAGTATGCAGTTTAAAAATAAATAAAATCTGATATTTTTATTTTTTAAATTGTCAGTTTTCCCTCAAGCAGAGTTGCTTATCTCCATCTCCCTTTCTGGGCTTATGCATAGCTGCAAGCAAATTATAATACAGCCAATTACTGGGTGCTCTAGGATAGTCCAGCGCACGGACAGGCAAGGCACAGTGAGGCAGAAAAACAGCTCTGTTTGAGGGAAAAACAGACAATTTACTATGTAAGAAAAAATATATTTTAAACTGCATAGTGTTTTTTAATAGAATCTGCCCAAAAAGCATATGAGTTTTTCTTATAAATGCATTACGGTAGTTAAGTAATAGACATAAGCATGGAGTAAGTCATATAGGGAGAATGTAAGAATTTACTTTATGCCGACTGGTTAATGGTTTTCCTTGGCAGCCTTCAACAGAACTGGCAACTGCTTTCTGATCACTAAACATTAACCACACAAATATGACTGGTATGTCTGATCTATTATGGGACTCTGCAGCCCTGTGTAACACATTAGCGACCACAGGTAGGAGCTCATAACCAACACAAATGATTGCCAACATCGCCAAGCTTTGCTTTGCAATGGGAATTATTTTAATGTGTCTGCGAATGTCTGAGGTGTTTATTTCCCTTCTGAGGTTTCCTTTATGCATCCAGTATAAAGTAAACTTACAGAACACTCCTTAATAAAGGCCCTTGTTTAATGATGAATAATAAAATTCCTGACGTCAACGGAGTTTCCATAAATGGCAGGAATTCAGTATTGCAGTTTATATTGAAATCTTTTTTTATTTGACAAACCATTTAAAGGGCCACGGTCATCCCAAAATCAAGTTGTTGTTGTTTTAGGTTATGCTTGAAGAGAATACAAAAACTGACAAATTATATTAGACATTTTTTCTAAAGTAAATCATTCTGAGATAGTCAGTACTGTGTGTGCTACATTTTATGCAAATAATTGCATTAATAAATGCTAATTTACTGCATTAACATGCTAATTAGGATCACAGTCTGCTTTTCTGTCTCTGTGATGGCCAAACAATGCCTCCTAGTGTTATAATGCAGTTCCACTCCCCCAACCATATCAAGTACTGTGAAATACAAAATTAACATATTGAGCTGCACATTACCATATATGAGCCAAAAACAATGCTGTAAAGATCTCAGGAATTATTCTTTGTAGAGGAAAATGGGCTAGAAAATGTGTAGTCAGCTTTTAATGCCCTTTAAATGAATCCAATGTCCTGGTAGTTATAGTAACCTATAACTACGGTGGGATGTATCTGAACAAGGATTTATTTAAAAACAAACAGGTGCCCCATTAATATTTTAGGATTTAAATACAAAACTGAATACAATAGCAATTTGCTGCCTGTATTAGAACATAAACTATGTTGGGTTTTATATACTATTATTTTTATATGCTTAAGTCCAAGACTTTAATTGACATTGAAATCTGGTTAAAAGTGTCACGTCATCCCCTATTGCTCCGCTTTGCTTTTGCAACAGTGTAGCAGAGCAATTCTTTTAAATTAATTTTGGTATGGGATGAACTTTCAAGATTTCCTTTTAGATTCTGCCCAGCTCAGGGGTGTGTTTCTGCTTAGACCCACGAGGCCCGGTGATTCTGCTGAAGCCACATAAAAAGTCTCAAATGTATATATTCAGATAAAAAATAGGCATCAGTAAAAAGTTATTTCAAAATAACAGTTGGAGGCAGAAAAGGTTTTATTTTTCAGTCATTTAGAGATCAAACGGTACAATCCAGCACAAAGATGCCAAACCTATTTAATCACATTCAGTGATTATCAGTGTCTGCCTCTACTTTTTTTTTTTTTTCTTGCAATAAACATCACATTTTAGTCAGTATTTAGAACAGGCACAACATCTACAATCTGTGGTATTTACCCTCAAGACCAGTTACTCTGGAAGAAAACATATGTAGCGTTTTTGCCAAATTGTGAGTTTCTTTTGTCTTGTACTTCCTTAAGAACCTCTGCACAGATGATTAAAACCAGTAGCTGAATGAAAGAAACTGCTGGAAATTTGTAACATATTTAGAACTTCAGTAAATTTTAGTATTTACCACAAAAATGTTAAATTTTTTGAGAACCTACAATGTGAATGATTTCCTGCCCGTCTACGGAGGAAAGTTTATTTAAGGTAAGTCATAATATTTCAAAAAAGACGATCAAAGTGTATGGATCTAATCATGACTGAACCCTAAAGCTTCCAGTTGACCACATGCATACCTGTGGCTTTAAGGATTTCATATGGTGGATACCATATTTAGTAATATCAGATCTGATATAATTGAAAACAAATTTTGTCTACTGCACGGGTTCAAATAAAGTTCTATAGAAACCCAGAAAGCTCAAGAAATAAAGATAAGGGAGTCACATAACTGTATAGCATGAATTTATTAGGTTTAGGTTTCATAGAGTCAAGGGAGAGATAATGGAGGGATAGCATATATACCGATTATATATATATATATATATTTATACTGAGGACAGAGAGCAAGAGATTGCAAGGAGTTGATGCGCTTTGTGATCTCTCTTCTCCTGCCGGGATTGCTTCCTTGTTGTTGTGAAGGAGCTTGTGTACCTCAGTGAAGCTGTGAGCGATACCATGAAGTCTCACTCAGGATGGGCAGGTCATACTAGAGAGGTCAGACAAATCTTGATCCACTGGAGAAGGAATGGCAACCCACTCAAGTATCTTTACCAAGAAAACCAAATGTATGAGCACAACCAGAAGCACTGAGAGATGTGCCTGGAATGCTGCACCCATATGGTCATCAAGAGCTGGACAAAACTGAAGGACTGAACAATAATAATATAAACTCTTCCCTCTAAACCAGGGTGATTTATCCCATGTTCCTATGCCCCTGATACTGGTCATAGACAAGTTTCATTTTATTATTTTCAAATTGATTAGCAATAAAAATCTGCACAATGTACTTTTTTAAAGTATAACATTGGTATAATAGAACGGTCTCTCTCCATTCCATATCGGGTTTACAGGGCAAGGAGAGGATTTGCCCAGGAAGCTGTCCTAAAATTAATTTTCCCATCAGTCTAGATTTGCCTGCGGTGGTTACGGCTAGGAAGTATACTCTCAGGACAGCCTACTAGGCAGATCCTCTCCCATCACATAGACACCTGATAGAGTTCAGATCTAGGTTTTAAAAGCTACAATACTTCACTTTAAATATCGGTTTTATTGCGGATCAGTCAGTGTAACCCTATTGTATGAGCACTAAAAATACTGCAAAATGATTGAAAAAAGGGCACTTCAAATGGCATTTGTAACTATGCTAAGACCCTTCTGGCAAACTCTAATTAAAAACATTAACATTTAAAAAAAAAAAAAAAAGTCACTTGTTTGTCAAGTATGTACCAGTGGTTAGGCTTCGGTGCTTTCACTGCTGCAACCTGGGTTTGGTTCCAGTCAGGGAACCAGTCACACCACCCTGAAGTCATGCAGGGTTAGGCCTAATCAATACTTGGATGGGAGACCACCTAGGAATACCAGGAGCTGTATGCTGTGGACCACTGGAGAAGGAACTGGCAACCCACCCCAGTTTCTCTGCCATGAATACCAAGTGAATCAGCATGGTGTGTTGCAGTCCATGAGGTCACGGAGAGTTAGACACAACTGAACATCGCAAACACACACCAAACTAACAATATCAGTAGCTGTGTAATTAATGGTATGGTATAGGATTCCATATTGTGTTTGTTACATCACATCCTGACAGCCGGATGATGGGAGTTTGTGTTTGTAGCGATTAGTGGAGGGAGGAGTAGGGGAGATAGAGGCAGTCAGAATTCCAAAGCCTTTGTTTGATAACTGAAGAAGCCTAAATTGACACCACACCTCTTCCCCCTCAATGGCCCAGACACAGGATGTTGCAGGTAATATTTGTTTGATTTTAGGCAGTAAAAACAGAGCTTAAAACCCTTTTTAGTAAATGAAAGTGCATAAAAGTAAATAGATACACAGGTTTATTATATATCTATTAAACTCAAGAAACCTTCCATTTAAATTATTATTTATAATTCATGCAAAACACAATGTTGGTGATGTACCAAGACATACAGCCCTATTAAAGTGCCCTAACGTTAAAACTTGTAGCCCGTAGCAGAGCCTGCTAGACTTACGGCTATTAAATTGGCCTTGTAAAGCTACCAGCAAACAATCCGCGGGTTACAGGCAGAAAACCCTACGGGATGTCAAAATCTGAACTCTGTTGCCACAAAACCTTTGATCTGTCAAGCCCGTACATGTTACGTTTGCAAATCACCATTAAAAATGGCTACAAATCCACTGGCATTCAAACCTGTAGACTGCAAATGGAGCCCAAAAGCCCAAGGGTACTAGAGACGACTCGCAAGGGGGTTAAAGTCCTATCCGTAGCACTGTAAAAGCAAATAACACACTACTGTACTTATAATTAAAGGGAAAGTGATGTTTGGTATTAGAATTAATAGCACAACATTCTCAAGCTCGCAAATCTGCAATATAAAATACAATTTTTGTCTATTTAATTTCCATGTTATATTGATCCCGGCAATCAATGTGTTAATACATATAATGGAACTCGCATGGACTAGAATGTCATATTTACCGATTTATTAATATTGCATTATTTCTGGAATGCGGGTCCGATCGAAACTCGTATTTTAAACCCGTAAGGGATTGAAAATCGAACCTCCATTTTCAGTGATGTAATGATGATGATCTCTTTTACCATTGGCTCCGTCTAAAACCCGTAACTACGGGTTTGACTAATTGATCATGTTCATGGGCGCACATCCAACGTGCGCAAGAATGGATGTCGGCAACGTTTGTAGCAGACTTGGCTAATTGAATCACTCTAACTCTGTAGGTGTACCGGTGCCACTACGGGCTTAGGATTTAATATGGCCCATGGTCTTTTAAATGAATGAGAGAAAGTTTTGGACAACAGTCTCATGAGGAGGGTCATTCGCCATTTCCTTCATCTTCACCATTTCCTTCATCTGTTATATAGTTAACAAAGAGGAAACCACCAATAATTCTAAGTACAGATATAGAACTACTGAATACAAAGGGCACGGAGTTACGGACCACGCATAAAATGAACAAATCTTTAAATGAGCAATTATTCTATTGTGGTCTGAGGCTTTAAACTCAGAGAATTTCAATTGTGCCGAGTGATTCTTATCTACTGTCAGCTGGAATATCGTTTGGCTGTGAAATGGGTCCTGGTATCAGTGATGGCTTCTGCCAACAAGGCCCAGGGAGTATGAGAGTATATTTACCTATCTACCTATCTATCTATCTACCTATCTATCTATATCATCTTCTGGATTGCTACCTTGTCATGATTATTATATATATTATATATATATATATATATATATATATATATATATTATAATTGTCAAACTGCGAGTTGTCGTCACGCTTTGCGGCCCTGGCAAAGCGAGGGCCGCAACCGACGACAACTCGCAGTTTCACAACTCCCCTTGCCACTGCTCCCTTCAGCCTCTCTTCTCTGGTGGCGCGCACCCAATTGACGTGTGCGCACGAGCGGGTGAGATGGGCGCACAGGAAGCCGGGCATACACGCGCGCACGCTCACGCGAAGACGGGCACATAAGAGCACGCGTAGACGGGCGCATAAGCGTGCGCGCGTCTGCAGCATTGAGTTGAGGGAGGAGTGGGGGAAGAGAGACACTGCGGGTGGGAGAGGAGGGGGAAGAGATACATGAGGGAGAGAGGAGGAGGGGAATAGAGACACGAGAGGAGGGGGGAAGAGACACAGGGGAGGGGAAGAGAGACACAGGGGAGGGGAAGAGAGACACAGGAGAGGGGAAGAGAGACACAGGGGAGGGGAAGAGAGACACAGGGGAGGGGAAGAGAGACACAGGGGAGGGGAAGAGAGACACGGGAGGGAGAGGAGGGGGAAGAGAGACACAGGAGGAGGAAGAGAGGCACAGGGGAGGGAGAGGAGGAGGGGAAGAGAGACACAGGGGAGGGAGAGGAGGGGGGAAGAGAGACACAGGGAAGGGAGAGGAGGGGGGAAGAGAGACACACGGGAGAAAGAGGAGGGGGAAGAGAGACACAGGAAGGACAGGAGGGGGGAAGAGACGAGGGGCAGGGGGAGGGGGGAAGAGACACAGGGGAGGGAGACGGGGTGAAGAGACACAGGGGAGGGGGGAAGAGAGACACACGGGAGAAAGAGGAGGGGGAAGAGAGACACAGGAAGGACAGGAGGGGGGAAGAGACGAGGGGCAGGGGGGAGGGGCGAAGAGACGAGGGGCAGGGGGGGAGAGGAGGGGGAAGAGATACATGAGGGAGAGAGGAGGAGGGGAATAGAGACACGAGAGGAGGGGGGGAAGAGACACAGGGGAGGGGAAGAGAGACACAGGGGAGGGGAAGAGAGACACAGGAGAGGGGAAGAGAGACACAGGGGAGGGGAAGAGAGACACAGGGGAGGGGAAGAGAGACACAGGGGAGGGGAAGAGAGACACAGGGGAGGGGAAGAGAGACACAGGGGAGGGGAAGAGAGACACGGGAGGGAGAGGAGGGGGAAGAGAGACACAGGAGGAGGAAGAGAGGCACAGGGGAGGGAGAGGAGGAGGGGAAGAGAGACACAGGGGAGGGAGAGGAGGGGGGAAGAGAGACACAGGGAAGGGAGAGGAGGGGGGAAGAGAGACACACGGGAGAAAGAGGAGGGGGAAGAGAGACACAGGAAGGACAGGAGGGGGGAAGAGACGAGGGGCAGGGGGAGGGGGGAAGAGACACAGGGGAGGGAGACGGGGTGAAGAGACACAGGGGAGGGGGGAAGAGAGACACAGGGAAGGGAGAGGAGGGGGGAAGAGAGACACACGGGAGAAAGAGGAGGGGGAAGAGAGACACAGGAAGGACAGGAGGGGGGAAGAGACGAGGGGCAGGGGGGAGGGGCGAAGAGACGAGGGGCAGGGGGGAGGGGGGAAGAGACACAGGGGAGGGAGACGGGGTGAAGAGACACAGGGGAGGGGGGGAAGACACAGGGGAGGGAGACGGGGGAGGAAAGACATGGGAGGGAGACGGGGGAGGAAAGACATGGGAGGGGAGGGCGAGAGGGCAGGAGAAACAAGAGAGGGGGGAAGGAGACACAGGGGGGGAGGAAGTAGAAGGCGGGAGAGGCTAACAATGAGCGCCAAAGCCACTCATTGCAAGGCCCGAGATGAGCGCTGAAGGAGCTCATCGCAAGGCCAGTTAAGTACAGGGGGGAGAGGCTCGCAATGAGCCCCTCCCGTCAAGTAGAGGGAGGGATAGAGAGACTCGCAATGAGCGCCAAAGGCGCTCACTGCAAGGCCCCTGATTAGCGCCAAAGGCACTCATTGTGAGCCCAATAAAGTAGAGGGGGGGAGAGGCTTGCAATGTCTGACAAACACCATTGCCAGGCTTCAATTTTTATTGCCGTCATTTTTGACGGGCAAGTCGCTAGTATATATATATATATATATATATATATATATATATATATATATATATATATATATATACATATATATATATACATATATATATATATTATTTATTTATTTTATGTATTTATCAGGACAATAAGAGATTTGGGGATGGGTACAGCAGTGGCCATTAATAAGGCAAGCGGTGCATTTACAATTATATTTTCTGGCTAAAGATTTGATTTGCTGTGGTTTGTACGTAAAAATCACTTACACTGACCATAATAGCCATAGTAAATAATGCCATAGATATTCAGCGTTGTTTGGGTTTATGCCAACGTGCGGATCCTTCTACTATTTTGTAGCTCAGGCTGCTTGATAAATTTGGGAAGGGCAACTAACTGCATGATAACATTGGGGCACATTGTTTGCCACCACAGAAAGACTGTTACGAATTAGCACATCAAAGCATCTTATTAGTATTCAGGAGTCATTCATTTGGAGAATAATGCAGCACAAATAATTCTGAATATCTCAGGAACAAGTAGTTTTTGGAAAATGGTTATTAAAATGTATAAGTATATAAAAGTTAATAAATACATAGATATAACTTAAAAAAACTAAAACTTTCTTTGCGGAGTGACAAGGTCTCGTAATTCTGTACCTTACATATAACATTGAGAAGTATTGATATATGAACAGGCGCAGTGCGGTGTATCTTTAACATTTTCTGTAGCAATTCCAATATTATTCCAAAGAAAGGCTTGAAATGAAAATAGATCTTTAGCGTCGAGCTCAGATTTCACATCAAAACATGAGCTAAAATAATATTAATGGAGCGTAGTATGAATCTGAATCGGTGAGAGTTCAATGGAGGGCCAATTGTAAAACCTTATGATCTAAATAACTTCAAGTACCCAAGAAGATAGACAATTAATTGATATGCTCTTTGTTTGAAGAACTGTACTTGCTCAGATTTATGCTATAATGGTAACAAAGGCAGAGGCACATTCCCACAGAATGCAATACAGGCTATTGAGTCATATCTTTATGTTATAAATGTTTTAAATGATTAACTTTATAAATATCATATAAAATGTACACTTCACTTTTAATTGCCCAGAGCATCATATCCTCGCCTTCTGGATACGCCTCCTTTCTCCTTGTTCTCTATCAAGTAGGATGCCATGTTTCAGAGCTGAAAACGTAAGCCCACCAGGCGGTGGCTTTATACAACAACTAGTGTCTCATGCTGATCAGACTCACTGCATGTGTTTGGTAGTGTCAAGCCCTCCTTCCCCCCTTATCATCCTCCTCCTCCCCCCCCTTATCATCCTCCTCTTTCCTCCCCTTATCATCCTCCTCCTTTCCCCCCCTTATCATCCTCCTCCTTTCCCCCCCTTATCATCCTCCTCCTTTCCCCCCCTTATCATCCTCCTCCTTTCCCCCCCTTATCATCCTCCTGCTTCCCCCCTTTATCATCCTCCTCCTTCCCCCCTTTATCATCCTCCTCCTTCCCCCCTTATCATCCTTCTCCTTCCCCCTTTATCATTCTCCTCCTTCCCCGCTTATCATCCTCCTCCTTTCCCGCTTATCATCATCTCATCATCCTCCTCCTTCTACTCCTCCTCCTCCTCCCCCATCATCATCATCTTCTTCTTCTTACCCCCATAACCTCCTCCTCCCTGTACCCTCTCCAAACCCTATCCCCCTCTCTCCTTACTTGCTACTATGCTCCAATGCGCTTATGCTGATCCTGACGCACGCCTTCCGTACCGGCATATGCTAATGACGTGACGCGCATGCTCTTATATTAAATGGATAGAAACCCCAGAAATATAGTTTTAACTTATTGGAATATCTGGGTGAAGAGAATAGTCTTCAGTCTCTTTTTTGAAGATGTCCAAATTAGTGGCCTCTCTGACTGGGTGTGGTAGTGAACACCAGCATCTCAGTGCTGCAAATAAAAGCTCAAGACGCAGAAGTGAAGAGATTCTCGGGATGGTTAATAGATTTTCAGCTGCAGATCTCAGAACAGGATTCGGAACATAAGAAGTGAGAAGCTCCTTCAGGTAGCTGGGGCATCCATCATGTAGAGCTTTGGATGTAAGCAGAACAAGCTTGAAAATATACGCACTGTAGGGCATGGTGGACAGGTGTTATGCAACAGGAACAAGGTTGGTTTGTTAATACCCTTGCAGCAGCATTCTGGATCAGAATATGTAGCGCTTCGACAGTCCTAGATAATGGCAGTTGCAAGAATCCAGTAATGGCGACATGAACCAAAGCACGGAGGTCTTCTGGGGGTATCAAGTGCTTTATCATAGTTATGTTCCTCAGATGGAAAAACGAGGATTTGAACACAGTCAACACAATCAACACAATCTAGACCAAGCCCAAGGTTGTGCACTTCAAATACAACAGCTGGCTGCTTGTATCTAAGGGATTCCATGTTTGTGTCTTCAACTCTTCCTGCTGCCTTGGAGCTTGATGGAGGGGGTGTTCTACTAATTTGTATACCGATGGACTCTGCACTTGTTAGTAGACTATGTCCTTGAATAGTAACATTCTTCACATACATTGATAACTTTATCTCTCAATAGCAGACAGCTATATTCACATATTTGCAATGGGTGAATTGTCATGAATGCTTGGGGTATAGCGCTCCTTATAAGCAGCCAAACATGGTAATACAAGGATATATTGCCTAGTATATAAGTGAGAGTTATATATGAGCTATTTAAAAAAGTGGTGCCATATTTACAGTATGTTTGTAATGGGCAAAATGTTTTTACCCCATCATTCAGCTTTCAGGATGTCATGTAACAAACACAAAATGGATTCCTGTATTCATAAACAGACTCTTAAAACGTTTATTTTTGGAAAAATCATTCCCATGGCTTACACAGCTGCTAATATTATTAGTTTGATACCTACTTGACAAACAAGTTTCTTTGTTTCTTGTGCTGCAGGGGCCCTTTAACACTTAATTGCCAGAATTAGTAGATGCATCAAACAGTTAGTCTGTAAACACAGACTAAATTCTTGGTATGGTGGTAGAAAATGAAAAAAAAAATGAAAATAATTTCTCCAATACTTTATGGAACAGATGACTCAACCATATGGCCAGAATCCATTACCGTTTTGTTTCTTGTAATGTTGAAATATGATGTAATGTCGAGTACTCCCGGGAGGAAGAGAAATGAACTGGATAGAGCTGACATACACAGACTTAAGTGTAGTCCATCTGGCAAGCAATTAAAGAATGTCAACCAAAAGAAGTACTAAATAAACAGCCCAATATCCAAGATGTATTGGGAAATTGTCCTTATTTGACATTTCTAGTCAGTAGACCATTGTGTGGTTTTCAAGTCAATGGTTAAGAAAGAATCTGAATAATTATTTTATATAATACGAGACATCAAAATAGACTTTGGCAACTCCTTAGGAATGTCATTTTAATTTATAAATGAACAAGGAATTTCTTCAACCAAAAACATAAAAATTCACAATGGCAACATTTAAAGCATTTTTTGTTATTATCTAAAACAGGGGTAGGCATTTTTAAAAAATCTTAAAGATCCAATACATTTTATGAAAATAAACAAAGTGGAGGCCTGGAATCCATATTTTTTGTATGGATACATAAAGACATTGAATAGGCTCCAGGAAGGGCATTTACAAACTGTAAGGTTTCTTTAATCACATATATAGTTGTGAGCATGCGAGTTGTTGCTAACGCTTGCGGGCTCGCGCAGCAAGCCGCGGCGCTCGCAAAGCGAGGACCTCAGTTGCTGGCATGAAGCGAGGGCAGTGGGCGAGGGCCTCAGTTGCTGGCATTACGACCTCGCAAACATCGGACGCAACACGCCAACATACAACCATTTAAAACACAATACATACACACAACACACACACAAAAAGCTTACCTACAGCAAGAGGAACCATCCAGCACCTCAAAAAAGCAAGTTACACCTTCATTTAAATTAAAATAACACACTTTAGACACTCATAAAAAAAAAAAAAAAAAAAAAAAAATCGCTAAGCGAGAGAAAAAATGGCCGACTAACAAAACGAAAACGAGGCTACACCACTCAACACGCAAAACACCACTACACACTCGCAAAACACCAAGAGAAACTCGCAAAACACCACGAAGTACCTACGGATAATCCGCAAAGACGCATACCACAGATAACCCGCCATTTTACACCAATGCGGAAGTACACAACTACGCTAACGGTTTTGTCTCGCGCACGCACAGTATTACACTGCACACATTCAGCACGCTTACACAGCAGCTCCACACCACTAATGCTGCAGCAACATCAAAACAGATTGCAGCTATTCAACACAATGCTTCGCAATAGGTAAAGTATATTCATTTATTCATGTATTATATATTTATTATTACACACCAAACAGCATTAGCTACCTTACAATACCATTGCCGTCATTTTTTGACGGGCAATTCGCTAGTTATAATATAATTTGAGGATTAAGTAGCATAGTAAATTGAATCATAAATTGAAATTATCATAATAATAATCACATATATAGTAGTGACCAACGTTCTTGCACTGACGTTTGCAGGGTTGTCACGCTTTGTGAGCCTGGTTGCGGCCTGTAGGGCAACTGCGAGCCTATCGAAGCCGTTGAAGCATGAGAGACTTAGACCGCAGTGAGCGCCAAAGGCGCTCATTGCAGGGGTGATGAGACATGTGTGACCACAGACATGTGTGACTTGGCTGCAATGTCTTTACGGCCCATATGACTTGGGATCCGAAGCACGTAGATGGACTGCGGGGCTCGCGAAAATAAGACTTTAAAGGCCGAACCATTGAATGGAAAAGGACTGCAAAAAAACACAATGCCTCAAATGAACTTACACACAGCACAGGGGGAGAGCCAGGGAGCCAGGGAGCCTGGGAGGAAGTTAATTTGAGCCAGATTTTGCCTTTTTTTCACGATCAAAAATCGCAGAGTAACACAAAGGGGCTCAGAGGGCCCATATCCTCGCATTGTGTGGCAAACAGCATTGCCAGGCTTACAATTTTACTCGCGTCATTTTTTGACGGGCAAGTAGCTAGTAATAATAGGGAAGGGCCCCTTCTGGATCGCTAACTTGTCATGTGAAGGGGCTTGTGTACTTTAATAAAAGCCGTGAGCTATGCCATGTAGGTTCACCCAAGATGGGCAGGTCACAGTAGACAGCTCAGACAAATAAGGATCCACTGGAGAAGGAACTGGCAACCCACTCCAGCATCTTTGCCATGAAAAGCATATTGATAAGCACAATCAGAGGCAAAGATAGATGTGCCTGGAGTGCTGAATCCATACGGTTACCGACTGAAGGACAGAACAACAAAAACAGTAAGGGGTCAACTGGTCCGGATATGGAGACTCTAAAAAAATAATTAAATGCTTGGATTTTTTGAACTGATATAGTGCATTATCAATATATTTAAATAAATTATAATATGTCTTTCAAAGTTGGCTAGCCTGTGACCATGCATTATTTTTTCCTTTTCTAATTAGCCTTCACTCTGCATAGAGTTACAGGCCACACCAGATCCAACTGTGCCCTTTAAGCAGGTTAAATTAATGTTAAAATATAATTTATGCGATTGCTGTTAATAAGAAATACAAAATTAAAAGCCAAACAAAATCAGCTTCGGTAAAGGCCGACACATTCCTGATAGCACAAAATTCTCGACAATAACTCCAGATATATATTGTTCTCTTTATAATGCAGATGACATTATGGAGGCGCTGAATAAAAGGCTATCCACAAAAGGGAATATAATCCAATGTGTTAAAGTTTACAAAACAAACAAACAACAGTTCCAATAGAAACCAAACTAAATAACTTCCACATGTCGTGACATCATTGGGTGCGTAACAAAGATGTAAATTCTACCATCTGGGAAACAGTTGGATTATGTTAAGGGACTAGGAAAACGTGGAAGCTATAATCTTATGTATTTCAATTTACTCACAAGGAGAAATACATTAATAATTCTGGTATAAAGCTAAGTGGATAATGTGCAGAGTAACGCTAGTGGTAGTTTTGTCAATTACATACAACAATAACAAGATGTTCTAAGCAAGTTATTACTCTAAATGAGTCAACATTGGCACTGGTGAGAAAAATATTTGGGGATGATGAGAAACTTGCATTTACCAAAAAAAGGACTATAATCTTGTTTTGCTTCAGTTTGGCCGATTTCCCTGAATTTGTGAGCTTTATATATAAAATATTTTTTTTTTACCATATTATTTATATTAGTTTATTGGATTTTTAGGATAAGTTTAGTAGTGGTTTATTTACTGTTAAAGTGATATTTATTATTGTATGTCATGTTAGAAAAAAAAGGACAATTAGAAAAACAATGTAATTGGAGAATACAGACACAATCTGTAGGAAATAATAAACACTGATAATCACTACTTGGTTAGTCTTAGGCGCAAGTATATCAGGGTATTTAAGTTACTTGGCAGATGACCATTTGTGATCATACGCACCGGAGAAAATATTCCACGCCATCATTGGCAGCTTAAATTAGAATCAGGTGACCCAAGTCACCACCTGGTTAGAAGGTTAACGGCGCAGATGACTCAAGGATAATAGCTGTAAATTAGGGTTTGAGGTGCGCATAACCAGGCCACCATCTTAGGAGCAAAGGTTGGAAGCTGGTAATCAAAAGCTTCAACTAGTAAGGTGGCCTTGGGGTGCTATCTTGGGCAATTTGTATCTCTTATAAATGGTTGAATTTATTGAACCCACTTTAACATAATCTTGCAAATAGTACTGTGAAAAATATTGGTAATATAATACTACTTGAAATAATAATTAGGGATTAGAGCAGAGGAGTATTTAGGTCTACTCAGATATGTGTGCCCACTGGGCCAGTGGGGAGGGGGGACCCCCAGATTAAAATGAATAGGGCACACAAAAAATAGCAAAATTACACTTAATCATGCATTACCAGATCTGGTTGGTCTTTCCCATGAAAGCTTTGACCCATAATTTATTTGATATATACATTTTTAATTACATCGGGATGGGACCAGGGTCATTGAGAATTTAAACCCCTCCCCAGATTTGTTGGGGCTGTCATTTACTACTATTACTAGTTTTCTATTGCTATGCCTCTATCCTAAGAATAAACATAAAAAAAGCAAATGTATGCATGCATGTGTTTTTCTGGATGCATTAAGTATGTTAGAGAGTGTGATCTACACATAGATAAAAAGAAATGCCACTGCATAAAGTAATTTCTCTGCATTTGGACACGCTTTTCCATAGCTCTATCGGCAATGTGAGGGAGGCTGCTGCCCCCTGAAAAACTGCTGCCTTAGGCTAGAGCCTCATAGGTTTAGGCAGAAACCCACCACTGGATTAGGGAGCAGGTATCTAAGACAGACATATGGGGCACTTGGATTGTAGACATTGCTAGAGCAGTCTGGCCATCATATATTCCCTTCACTTTCATGAAGTGTTTCTCAAGGGTGTCATTTAGTCCAAGACAGGACTTGACAATTCACAAAAGCCAGGGAACCTTAGCTCCTAAAATGTTACTTCTGGCTCCAAAAGTTTTAGGGGATCATGCATATATTCCTAAATAGGATACCAGGTTTGGCTGGTTCCCTTTGTTCATATATGTAAAAATATTTGTTTAACTTCAGTCTTTATAAATAATGAAAATTATGACCCATCTATAGCTCTGGATATGGAAAATTAAGAATTAAAATAATTTTTATGGGTATACAATGTTTTTTTTTGGAAAAATAGTAGCGAAAAAATAATAATTGGGAGGCTAACTAGAAAATAAAAAATATATATTTCCAAAAATACTGAATGAGTGAGCCTGGGATAGCGGTGTTCTCTGGCATTTATTCAATGAAATCAGCAGTATTTTCCGTATAGCGGTGCACTTTATGGAATATCCCCTTCCATGTTCCAGGAACTACATTCCGCCTTAATACAGACAATACACGCTCTAATACACGCTCTTCCTGTGTTCTACACTTTTTGGCAGTGACCGCTATTTTTAAATAAGCATTTATTTCCTAATTACTGTAAGCCACATTTTTGGTAACCAGATTTCTTTTATCCACATTTCTTACATCCAGATGGATAAACACTTAAAAAGTTGGATTAATGTCCGATGAAATGCGCATTCCTTAAAAAAAATTAGATATTTTTACAGTTGATGTGAAGAGCAGTTTCTAATTTTAGTCGTGCCAAATCTCGAAAGATATCAGGGATACTTAGCTGGAAAAAAAAAGCATCATTCCTGAGTAACTACTTCCCAGTCCTAATGTGTTGTGTGGTAGAACAAGATTGAGTGGCTGTCACTCCCACCTAAATATAATCTACGTTTGTTGTACTACAGGAGTAAATATATACAGAAATGCACTGGGAAATGTCCAACATGCTACACATACACAAATATTACAAATAGTTTCAATAATTCTGCTTTTTTTTTTTTGACATTTGACTATATTTGGTCTCTTTTATGGATATATTCTTTTATTCGTTCAGGAAAATATTTCCACCAAGGTTAATATTTTTTTATATGGTCATTTGAATAGCTAAACCCGATAATGAACAATAACTAACTAAACCAAAAACTTACATTTTTAACTTTTATATGTAATGTAATTATTCTTTACTGCAGGTTTCGATTTATTTTATTTATCTAGTTGATTCTGTCTGCTAATTTATCAGGAAGGTGTGTCCTTGTTAACTAGCTGGCTTTCCACTAGTCCTGTTAAAAATACTTCTAGTTTTATCTATCTATACACACACGCATATATATATATAATAAATAAATTGTACATCTGTGTTCACATTTGTCTAAAGCAAGTAAAAAAAAACTTGCTTCCAGCTCAGAATTCCAAGAAAAACAGTTATTACACTTAATCCTGGGTAGCTGAGCTGGGACATGCAAACGTGCCCACAAATGCCTCACTCTTCAATCCATAGTCATTTTCAAAGATGGCTTCCTTTACGCTTATGCCTGCTGTATTACACAGTTTTAATTCAAAGCCAAGGTTGGATTACACACAAGCTGAGAATCCTATCCATGTACAGCTGTTTCAAGCTTACTGGCTATCATCAGCATGGAGCAGGATCTCAGCTTGTGTTGTGGATGTTATGAGTAGTTAGTTCACCACAACAATCATTTATAATATGGTGGGCAAAAGAGCGATAGAAGCCCTCCACCGTACAGTAGTACAGTAAATAAATAGTACCTGCTTCCAGCTCAGAATTCTGAGAAAAACAGTTTTTACACTGCATTCTGGGAAGCTATATATGTGTATCACATATTATAATTGTCTAACTGCGAGTTGTCGTCACGCTTTGCGGCCCTCGCAAAGGAAGGGCCGCAACTGACGACAACTCGCAGTTTCACCATTGCTCCCATCACCCCTACTGCAGGAGTGCACGGGTAGCTGGCAAAGCGTGCGCGCGCGCGCACGCGAAGACGTCGCGTGCGCGGGTAGCCGGGCAGACAAGCGTGCGCGCGCACGCGAAGACGTCACATAAGCGTGCGCGCGCACGCATCAACCGCAATGAGGTGAGGGTGAGAGACACGGGGCCAAGGAGGGGAGAAGCAGGGGAATAGATATATGAGGGAGAGGAGGAGGGGAATAGAGACACGAGAGGAGGGGGGAAGAGAGACACAGGGGAAGTGAGATACAGGGGAGGGGAAGAGAGGGACAGGGGAAGTGAGATACAGGGGAGGGGAAGAGAGGGACAGGGGAATAGAGACATGAGAGGAGGGGGGGGAAGAGAGACACAGGGGAAGTGAGATACAGGGGAGGGGAAGAAAGGGACAGGGGAATAGAGACACAAGAGGAGGGGGGAAGAGAGACACAGGGGAAGTGAGATACAGGGGAGGGGAAGAGAGGGACAGGGGAATAGAGACACGAGAGGAGGGGGGGAAGAGAGACACAGGGGAAGTGAGATACAGGGTATGGGAAGAGAGGGACAGGGGAATAGAGACACAAGAGGAGGGGGGAAGAGAGACACAGGGGAAGTGAGATACAGGGGAGGGGAAGAGAGGGACAGGGGAATAGAGACACGAGAGGAGGGGGGGAAGAGAGACACAGGGGAAGTGAGTTACAGGGGAGGGGAAGAGAGGGACAGGGGAATAGAGACACGAGAGGAGGGGGGAAGAGAGACACAGGGGAAGTGAGATACAGGGGATGGGAAGAGAGGGACAGGGGAATAGAGACACGAGAGGAGGGGGGGAAGAGAGACACAGGGGAAGTGAGATACAGGGGAGGGGAAGAGAGGGATAGGGGAAGTGAGATACAGGGGAGGGGAAGAGAGACACAGGGGAAGTGAGATACAGGGGAGGGAGAGGAGGGGGAAGAGAGACACAGGGAAGGGGGAAGAGAGGCACAGGGGAGCGAGAAGAGGAGGGGGAAGAGAAACACAGGGGAGGGAGAGGAGGGGGAAGAGAGACACGGGATGGAGAGGAGGGGAGGAAGAGAAACGGGAGGGGAGGAAGAGAAACGGGAGGGAGAGGAGGGGAGGAATAGACATGGGGAGGAGACACAGCGGAGGGGGGAAGAGATGAGGGTCAGGGGGTGGAGAGACACAGGGGAGGGATGAGGGGGGCAGAGACACAGGGGAGGGAGACGGGGTGAAGAGACACAGGGGAGGGAGAAAGACACAGGAGTGGGAGAGGGGGAAGAGACACAGGAGAGGGAGAGGGGGAAGGAGAAACAAGGAAGGGAGAGGGGGGAAAGAGACACAGGGGAGGGGGAAGGAGAAACAAGGAAGGGAGAGGGGGGAAAGAGACACAGGGGAGGGAGAGGGGGGAAAGAGACACAGGGGAGGGAGAGGGGGGGAAGAGACAGAGGGAATGGAGAGGAAGTAGAGGGCGGGAGAGGCTCACAATGAGTTCCAAAGCCACTCATTGCAAGGCCCGAGATGAGCGCTGAAGGAGCTTATCGCAAGGCCAGTAAAGTAGAGGGGGAGGTGGTTCGCAATGAGCCCCTCCCGTCAAGTAGAGGGGTAGAGAGGCTCGCAATGAGCGCCGAAGGCGCTCATTGCGAGGCCCGTGATTAGCTCTGAAGGCGCTCATCGCGAGGCCAATAAAGTAGAGGGGGGAGAGGCTCGCAGTGTGTGACAAACACCATTGCCAGGCTTCAATTTATTGCCGTCATTTTTGACGGGCAAGTCGCTAGTGTATAATAATAACCAAGAAAAGGATATATCTAAAATATTTCTAGGACTACCTCAATGTAATATTAAATATAAAGATATGGAAAGTTTCTGGATTTCACTAGGAATATAATACGCCTATGTACCTATTGTGTACTTTATTTTATTAAGAAGTGCCTAAAATCATCCAAATAGTACCTGCCATCTGTAACTCATAAAGTATGGCCATAGTGGGTGTGCCGTGTCCCGTACTAGCCAATCTGTGACCATCTCCCAACAGCATGTTGCAGTACGTTACTGGTCACTAATTGGCTAATTTAAAACACTCCACTAAAAAGTCTGTGACGTCTTGAGCGGCAGGGGACAAACCCAAGCAGATACTATTTGTATAATTTTAAGTACTTCTTAATAAAATAAAAAGTACATAAAAGTAAATGGGTACACAGGTTTATCATACTCCTAATGAAATCCAGAAACCTTCCATGTCCTTTATCTCTTAAGAGCTACACTTGAAAATAGGCAACGTTACTAGAATGTAAAACAAATCTAGCGTGGTCTGATTTACGGCCTTTTATTTGCAGTTATGCTGCTGCGCGATCTATAAATGTTAGTGAGAATCAAATGTTCATGTGTGTAAAAATTCCTGAGTGAATAATTGCACGTGAGACGGCTCTGGGCTGTTTATTTATCTAACTGGAAGTGCCCTTGAGTTGGTAAAGTAAACTAAATCATTTTTTTTTGGTCAGTTCATTCCTTTTTCTATTTAAAACAATTGTAGATGACCCCGCCATGATTTCCTGTCAGGAAAGGCCCGCGTCTCTTATCAGTTTCTTCCTGCAGAAGTCTCATGAGAACGCCTCATAAGTGAAATGTGATCGTTAACCCATTTGGTGCAGGCAGATTAAATTGTTTTACACGTATACATAATTATACAAATTCTCTGTCAAATCTTTTTTATATTTAAAGGACCACTGCACTAAATAATTTAAAAATAATTTTAAGGCCTCTGGGGGAATCCAGGTGGACATTGTGCGAGTGAGAAGGGAATTTACATTTCTGAAGAGCTTTGGTTGCTTTGAATAATGCAAGGAGTCTGCTTCTGGGCAGCTCATGAATACACAGACTGAGAAGTGCAGGGTTTTAAATTAGCCAATCAATGACCTCTATGAAGCAGCATGTTGAAAAATGTTGCCACTGATTGGTTACTATGACACACTGCGCACCCTGTATGTAAGTACACTGTCTTCATGAGCTGCAAAGGGGATAAACCGATTCGGAAAAAAACAGCTTACTAAGAGTTTGTCTAAATGGAACCTTAAAAGGACCACTGTTGTAATTGAGAATGGGAAAAACGTTTTAGACCGTAAACAGCCTTTGCATTTTTGTCATTTATATTCAAACTAGTCGTTTACTGACGGTATAATATTACATGTATCCCCCCTCTCCCTCCCCTGTGTCTCTCTCCCCCCTCTCCTTCCCCTGCGTCTCTCTCCCCCCCTCTCCTTCCCCTGCGTCTCTCTCCCCCCTCTCCTTCCCCTGCGTCTCTCTCCCCCCCCTCTCCATCCCCTGCGTCTCTCTCCCCCCCTCTCCATCCCCTGCGTCTCTCTCCCCCCCTCTCCTTCCCCTGCGTCTCTCTCCCCCCTCTCCTTCCCCTGCGTCTTCCTTCCCCCTCTCCTTCCCCTGCGTCTTCCTTCCCCCTGCGTCTCTCTCCCCCCCCTCTCCTTCCCCTGCGTCTCTCTCCCACCTCTCCTTCCCCTGCGTCTCTCTCCCCCCTCTCCTTCCCCTGCGTCTCTCTCCCACCTCTCCTTCCCCTGCGTCTCTCTCCCCCCCTCTCCTTCCCCTGTGTCTCCCCCCTCCTCTTCCCCTGTGTCTCCCCCCTCCTCTTCCCCTGTGTCTCCCCCCTCCTCTTCCCCTGTGTCTCCCCCCTCCTCTTCCCCTGTGTCTCCCCCCTCCTCTTCCCCTGTGTCTCCCCCCTCCTCTGTGTCACCCCCCTCTCCTTACCCTGCGTCTCTCTCCCCCTCTCCTTACGCTGCGTCTCTCTCCCCCCCTCTCCTTACCCTGCGTCTCTCTCCCCCCTCTCCTTACCCTGCGTCTCTCTCCCCCCTCTCCTTACCCTGCGTCTCTCTCCCCCCTCTCCTTACCCTGCGTCTCTCTCCCCCCTCTCTTTACCCTGCGTCTCTCTCCCTCCTCTCCCCCCCACCTCTCCTTCCCCTGTGTCTCCCCCCCTCCTCTGCGTCACCCCCCCCCCCTCTCCTTCCCCTGCGTCTCTCCCCCCCCCTCTGCGTCACCCCCCCCCTCTCCTTCCCCTGCGTCTCTCCCCCCCCCTCTCTTTCCCACCGCCTCCCTCTCATGTCTATCCCCTCCCTTCTCCCTTCCCCCGTGTCTCCTTTGCCCCCTCCCCCTGTGTCTCCTTTCCCCCCTCCCCCCGTGTCTCCTTTTCCCCCCGTGTCTCCTTTTCCCCCCTCCATGTGTCTTCCCCCCTCCTCCTCCCTCCCAATGTCTCTCTTCCCCCCCTCCCCATGTCTCTTTCTCCCCCCTACGTACAAATAATACTTTACAGCAGGCCTCCATTTTCTGTAATCAACTAGTTCTGTCTGTTACTCTGTGTGTGTATCCATGCGTTCTGTCAACTGACATAGTATAGATGGAGACTTCCTGTTTAATCAATGTCGCCTCCTTCCTGAGGAAGTTGAATATCAGAATCCAAAATGGTAGATCCAACAACAGCATAATTGCATATAAAATAATTATATTATTTACTTATCTTAACAGATAAAAGTAATATTACATCCTTTATCATTTTATTTTAAATATTTGATCACCCTGGTCATCTAAAATGGTTGCAAAAGCAACGAGTAGATTGATTAAAAAGTTAATTGTAACCACTAGATTTTTTTCATGACAAAAATAATGTATAAAACTTTCTCTTTTTAATGCAAGCAATAACAACAATTTCCAGGGTTTTATGTTGGTTCCTCGCCCGCAGCATTTGCCTTTATTAATATGCTGTACAGCCTTGGTGAGAGGATTGCATCTTTTTTTATTGCTGGTTAATGTCATGGGTTCAACTGTAATTGAGTCACTAAATATTTTTACTGCCGATCACAGATACGAGCCAAATTATGAAATAAAGCAAAGTTCAAGACAACTTTAAGCCTACAAGGAAGGGAAGGAAGAGCGTGTGCTTGGGGCCATTGCTCTGGAAGTGGGATAAAGACAAGTGGGAGGCAGCCAGAGGATATGGGTCACAAGGCGTCTAGAAAGATTGCTCAGGAAAATGTAATCCCTTTCCTGTTTCACAAAATTTATTTTTCTAGTGTATGATAAATAAGGGAGATATTTGTTGATGTCAAACACAAATCATGACTAGCTGGATTATTAATAAGTCACAAAGATATATTGTATTCCTAGTGAAATTCAGAAACCTTCCATGTCCGTTTAAGTGTTAGAAGCCTTATTATTTGAATGTAACCGATCTAGGCATGTTCTTGTGACTCCTCACGATGAGAGATAATTAATTACAAGAGATACAATCATTAGCAGAAAAGGAGGACATGAAATTTATGTCTGAAAAGCCCAACTTTCAAGCTCCGTTATCTAATATTTCCACTTAATATCCAAATTGTATTTCTTTATAAAAGTACAGTAGACTCTCAGTTATCCGGCACCCGTGGGGATTGGTAGATGCCAGGTAAATATATTTTCTGGTTGCTTGAGAATCACTATTAAAATAAGCCTAGATTAGCTGCTCATAGGATGCTCTGCTAATTATATTTGTCAGTGAGAGCTGTTCTAGCAGCAGCAGCTTTCACTCCTCCCTTACACACATGTACATTCGGCGGGAGGGTGCGGTGCTAAACCCGGGAATGTAACCCCAACACTGCCCTGGCTCAGTCACTCATGCCTGTCTGCTTCCAGGTAAAATTGAATTGCAGAGACATACAGTGGATGATATCTAGGTGCCTGTAAGCATTATGTGGCATGACAACCTGGCTCATGGCATTTGTTGAGCCCTGTAACATTAATTTTTTTATTTAAAGTACAGTATTTCATTTTTTTTCTGGTTGCTTGAGAGTTCTGGTTAACTGAGAGTCTACTGTACTTTTCATTGTTACATTAATATGTAGGAAGAGGAGGATATGCTACATAAGGCAGATCTACAAATATATCATCGAATTTAATAAAGTTCAAGAGAAAAGTGTCTTTGAGAAAAAAAAGAACACAATTATAAGAGGACATGCTGCCAAGTTGGAAGGTGAAACATTTTGGAGTAATGTAAGAAAGTACAGAAATATTAGTATTTTTATCCTTTATTTGTTACACATAAACATATTTTGTTGCGCTAAGTGGAATAACATTCTAGTGGAAGTGGCCGGGTCAAATGCATTTAAGGATGTGGGCATGCCCAGGATAAGCACAAGGCTGTCCTGAGGCTCAAGTAAGCCAAACTCTTTAGGTAGATAGTATAGATAGGTCAAATTGGATTTTCTGGTTCTTATATGGCATCAATTATGTGTTTCTATTGTCATTTTAAAACTTTACTAATCAAACAAATTATTTTTTTGAAAGAAAAAAAAATTAGACAAATAAATTGTAACAAATTAATCATATCATATATATTGAGATAAGTAAACAAAGTTGTACATTACTTCTTGTGAGCTGCATCACAAGGATTTGTTATTGGAGGATGGAGTAAGCGAGGAGGTAATAGGAAGAAGACTGAGAGAGTGTTAGAGGGTGTGTTTGTATGTTATTGGAGGGTGGGGTGAGGCGGGAGATAATAGACAGAGTGTTAGATAATTGGATCGGACTAACTGACACCACACCCTTTCCCCTCACACAGAAAAGCAACAGAGCAGCTCAATCTGTGAACAAATGAACCTTAAGGTAAGCTCTACCGACATGATATCCAACTCTGAGAGCAACCTCTTTTAGCCACTTGGACCCTTCACAGGGAGAAATATCATGTAGTATATCAGTCTGGTCCCAACCAATAGAGTGATCCAGCCCCGAAATACCAGGAACTTCTACCCTGAACAGGAAAAGCCCAGACATACTTTTTGGCCTTTGTTGGGCCTTGTCAGTAGGCACAGTGAGCAAGGAGTCCACGTCTGAAACCCCCATCACCCTTAAGGTGACTAAGCCCAAACAGTCAAACTTTCTCACAGTCAAACCCTCACGTTTATAAATAGGCATCAAATTGTGAAATATACTATCCAATGACTGCTTGGGTAACAAACACGCCCTAGATTACCTGTGCATTATATTTGTGCATCTGCACACCTGTGTGGTTCTCAAGGCATTACCTGCATATGAAATCAGAGTAGCAGTGATTATCTTCACTTACGCAGCTCTCTTTAAAATCAGCCACCACCTAATTTTCATTCAATGCTTTTGAAGCTGCAAATCCCTCGGTTCCAGCTAATTTACCTCCGTACAAGCGGACGACCCAACTAACCAGTAACAGAGCTCCAGGTAATAGGAGATTTCAACCTTTTTTTTTTTTTGCAGCCATCTGCCCGATTCAAAGAAGTAAATAAAACCACATTTTAAAAAAGGTTCATGTTTAGCTGGAAGGAAAACAGCTCGATAAAGATCAATATGTAAAATTGAAAGCAGACACAAACCAGTGATGCCAAGGACTTCTTCTAGGGGTCGGCTTTGTTAATTTCCAAAATCATGGTGAATTGGTGTTAATAAGTCAGAAAAAACATCAAATCAGAATTGAGTGATGTCTAATATGAAACCCTACTGCTTATTGGTGCATATGAATTAAAGGGACATGGAAAGTTCCTTGTTTTTAATATAAAAAACAATATTCTAAGTATTTATTGGCATATCTAAACTTAACTTGGACCTTTCCTGTTTTCTGCAAGGAAGCCATTGTTGTGCCACCTACTGACTGCTGCATGCCACAAAACAGGAAAGATCCCTTAATTTTATTATGTTTTTAGCCATGTCAAGGGTCACAGAAGTACCATCACCAAATCGGATGCCATCACCATGCCAAGTCAAGTTTCTACATTCAAGTCTGGTATCCCTGGGCCACCGAGATCAGACCCTAGTGCTTCACCTGTGAACATGCGCTGGTGACCCCGGTAACCCCTGAGACTACCAAAATATATTTTTTGCATATTTAAACATATCTTTTTTCAAAAGTGCTTAAAAGCTCAGTTTTTAGTCCCTACAACATTTCACATGAGGTAGAAAGACAATTTAATTGCACCAGATTCCACAATGTCTATTGCGATTGGCGGAGAAACCAACCACATGATTATAGGTAAATATAAGAGATTGCAGGGGAGGAGTACACAGGGGATCTATAACAAACCGTATACTAACTTATCAACAAAGAATATCTTTAGATGACTTTAAAGTGACAATAATTTCTTATTATACGTTTAGAGCAGTTCCTTTGCCCATAGCCCAGTGCCGGTAAATAATCTCAAGTGCCTAATATACTATAAAATCAGACCAAGACATCAATCTATGTGTATCCCTTCCAAGCACAATTATGGTGTCATGCTGTCCTTACAAGGCAGACTACCAAGTATGGGCATGTCACTATCACCTTACAAGGACAATGTACACATAGCATAGGTGGCTCCTAAATGAAAGAGTACACTTTGTGAAGTGTATGTGTGTAAAATGTTGTTATTTGCCTATTTTACCATTTATTGCCCTGTGGTCAATGAGACCGGGATCTGTTATATAAAATTCGGTTTTATTACACCAGACACAAAAAATGTGGAGCTTGAAATCCGATTGGCTAAAAGTAACAATCTGATTCCAAAATGTAATTGACTCAATCAAATACAAAACCCCATAAACTTACATACACGTTTAGACTTATATATGTTTATACTTGCTGGTAAAGGATACCAGTGAGGAGTAGGAGGAACTTAAATCAATTCTGTTTCAAGATTGCTGCTTCATATATCACCATAACTATAAAACACAATGGAAGCGTATCCCCTCCCTCTCATACTACAGACAGAATCCCCTAAGATACGACCCTTGGTACTCGTCATTAATTGGTTCCAGAAGGCACAACGAGTGGGGAAAACCATAAGTACCAAACTCCCATAAGGAGTACTTGAGCAAACATGACAAGTACCAAGGAAGCTTTGAGTGCCAAAGGATTTTCTTGCTCATCAAGACGCGTCAAATACCGAAACCGATGAGCTTCGAGGTAGTCGAGGTCCACTATATATATATATATATATATATATATATATATATATATATATATATATATATATTTTTTTTTTTTTTTTTTTTTTTTGCTCTAACAGGGCTTTCATGCTCAATGATGCTATTTTGTTACATACTTCTCAGGCATGTAAAGTATATACTCAACTTGAAATGGTTCTTTAAAATACACTTTCCTGGTAAAGGGCTGTGGGGGAAGGGACCTGTATAATGTATATTTTTAAAACTACTTTTAAAAAAGTAGTTCTTTCTGAATTGTAATTGTGCTTTTTTATGTGTCTCGGTCTCTGCAGAAACTATATTGACTGTATCCTTCCCCCTCTAACCTGGTATTTATTCCAGTTGCCTAAAAATCATTATTCAATTAAGCCTATCCATAAAAAACACAGTGAGTATGATGTATCTAATTTTCTCTGGGCACAGAAATAAGAGATTTAACAAAAATGAACATGTTACAAAAAAAAAAAATGTTGAACATTTGGGGTTGATATCCAAGTAAAAAAAAAAAAAAAAAATATTGAGTAATGTCTGGAGTTACTATTTAAGGACATTTTGAAAGTACGTCTGAACAGGATTTGGAACACACACTGTACCATGTGTATTTGTTTGAAATGACTCATTAGGGCTGTACAAATACTATACTAGAGCTGGAATGTGATACAATCCCGCGCCATGTGCACATATAGCTTTTAATCTGCTTTTAATAAAATCGGCAATGTGTTTGTGGCCAAAGTATAACATTAAATCTGTTTTGCCACAAAACCCTACACTGGAATCCGGCATTCCTCTCAATTATATCTCTGCGCTGAGCAGTTTGTAGAAAAATATTAAGTATTATATAGGCCGAAAGTCGTCCTGCTGCTACAGTTCATGGCAGCCATGACACACTGGACCTCCATTATCTTAATATGGTCAAATTAAATTAAACAGAGAGAGTCATGTTTGTTAATAAGAAAGTAATGTGATTACGGAGGGAAATATCATTATAGGGCATACTAATGTTGATTTCCACTGCAGCCAGCTTTTACATTTCAGTATCATCTATTTGGATTGATTGATTAAATATATCAGTAATGTAGATGGGTCAGTCCGTTCTTATCAGGTTTCTATGCGAAAGGGGCCGCAAGGAGCTTGAAAAGCTGCTGAAACCAGAGCTGCTTACAAAGTATGTGTACACACACATTATATATATATATATATATATATATATATATATATATATATATATATATATATATATATATATATATATATATATATATATATAATCATGCATAAGCTTAAAGGAAGCCATGTTTGCCATGTTTGATAATGGCTATGGAATAAGGAGAGAGGCATTTGTGGGCATATTGGTGTATCCCAGCTCAACTTCCCAGAATGCAGTGTAATAACTGTTTTTCTCGGAATTCTGAGCTGGAAGCAGGTTTTTTAACTTGCTTTATACATTCAAGTGTGAACACAGATGTACTTTTTATTTACTGTACTACTGTACGGTGGAGGCTTCTATCACTCTTTTGCCCACCATATTATAAATGATTGTTGTGGTGAACTATATATATGGAGTTCGATACAAAAGGTATCACAATATACTGCAATACACACATTATATACACAGAGGAGGGGGAAGAGACACAGGAGGGAAAGAGACACGGGGAGGGGTTAAAAACACTGGAGGGAGGAGACAGGCGCTCATTGCGAGGCCCATGATGAGCGGACACACACACATACATACAGAAACATATATATAGAGAAACAAATAACACATTTGTGGAGGACTTATCTTGCTCACCATACATTATACTCACACAAATCCATTGCACGAATCAAAACCAACCTTAGCACTGATGATAGCCATTAAGCTTTAAACAGCTGTATGTGAGTGGGTTTCTGATTTGTGCAAAATCCAATCCTTTTCTTTAAAGCTGTGGTACAGCGGGCCTATGCATTTGAAGGAGCTACGTATTAAAGTAGCATTATGGATTTAAGAGCAATAATGCATTGTCTGCTCATTTGCATGTCCCCACCCAGTGGCTAAGAATGCAGTACGATAACTGTATTTCTGGGAATCCAGAGTGGTTAATAAGTTGTTAAACTTATTTTTAGACTTGCAGATGGGCTTACAAATGTATTATTTGTTTATTTATATCTATATTTATAGATATAAATAAATAAATAAATAAATAAATAATCACCTTTTGGTACAAATCATCCTCATCCTCATTATATAGAAATGCAGATTTATTTAAAAGGAATCTTAGTGCACAAATATAAACAAAGGGTGCACTTTGTAAGTCTTCAGATGGTGTTTTTTGATACATAACTTTTCAGTTGTACATTAACCTAAACCACAGTTATCAACACATAAATTGTTACAATAGCAATGAATATATAGACTGCATGGAAAAAAAACATGGTTCTATGTTTGATTTCCTCAGTCAAATATTAGTTTTTTGTATTCATAGAATTCTTTCGTTTTTGTTTTAACCCTACGACTGCTTTTCTGCTGGCTTGGGTTCAAAGCAGTTACTGCTCTTAAAGAGACGGTCTGATTCTCCCTGGGCCAAGGTCACAGACGAGGCCGCCGTTTCCTGTCTGAGGCAGTGGTGTGTGGTTAAGCAGACATAAGTCTCCTGGCAAAATTTGATTGATTAAAAAAGAAAGAAAAAAAAAACAAATGGGGGGGGGGCAGCCCTGTGATCACTGCATATGGCCGGATCAGATTTTTCCCTTTCTTGTTTTATTTAATCAGAGGGGATTACAACAGTATATACATTACTAGTGAGGGATGCACTTCAGCTGTGCAGTGTTCACATATTAAGTCAAGAAAAGCCGGAACTTCCTCATGTTTCATTCATCATACTCTTTTATGAAGCCATTTCAGCTAAAACATGAAGAAAATATACTATAATTCAATACAATAAAAGCAATATAACATACGCAAGTGGAAGATCACTTTTCAAGGGCATACTGTACTTTCAGTGCTCCATTTTAAAAAGCTGAAAGAAATAATGGGGAAAGCTTAAAATGTACCACCTATTACATGCAATTATATTTAGATATGATCCAGTGGCTTAGCTAGAGCGAGGTGCAAAAATAAAAAAAATAAAAAAAATGTGCCCCCTTAAGGGAACGGTTATAAAAAAAAAATGTTTTTTTGCGCCGGGCCCTCCCCAGGTACCAACTCACTTAGAATCCCTCCCTACAACCCATTCCCATGACAGCATCCATCGCCAGGACCAATTCCCATAGCTGTCCCCTCCCCAAGACCTCTTTCCATAGCTGCTCCCCTTACCTTACCTCCTGCCTTTGTGAAGTACACATTATTAATTATATATATATATATATATATATATATATATATATATATATATATATATATATATAGTAAATAAATAGCAAATAGCACATCTGTGTTCACATTTGAATGTCTAAAGCAAGTTAAAAAACCTGCTTCCAGCTCAGAATTCCGAGAAAAACAGTTATTACACTCATTCTGGGAAGCTGAGCTGGGACACAAAAGCCTCACTCTTCAATCCATAGCCATTTTCAAACATGGCTTCCTTTTAAGCTTATACATATAGACACACACACACACACACACACATTATATCCAGATAACACCCAGTTCCTCCCAGCATTCACCTAACAAAGCACCCAATGCCTCAGCACCCACCTCAAATAGTACCCATCCCTATCTCCTTTGCTCCCCCCTCACAGAACCCACCCCCTCACTTTGCTGCTATGAAACCCTTGTGCTCTTGCACCTCTTCCTTGATACACATCCACAGCATGCTGAACAGCTCCACGCTGTCATCTCTGGGAGCTGCAGTAGAAAAGCTAGGAAAATAAAATTAAAGGCAAAAACAATTACTCAGCTCTGGGCCCTCCAGAGAAGGGCCCTGATGCATTGCACCACTGGTATGATCATCAATATTGATGCGTTATAAAAACTTGCCACTAAATCTCAACTCCCAAGGCTCCATCTTGCTTGAAAAAAAAAAAAATCAAGTGCTACTTATCAAGACACATAAACCCATCGAGAGGGGCATGAATTAGACAGCCAGGACAACATGCAACTGCATAAAAAGGGACTGTATTCAAAGATTTTTTTATTATTTTTTTTTATTAATCATCATCATCAGGACTAAATCTTTAAAATAGCAAAAATAAAAATATCAGGCAACCGTATCCCTTTAAGAAAATTCTCAGCAATCTTAAATCATATTGTAAAATAGTGCATATTTAATAGAATATTCTAATTGAGTGTATTTGAATCAACTTGTACTTAGAATGTAGCCTTAAGTAGGGATCGAAAGATAACCCTGCACACTAACAGGACATAAAATCTGTAAGGAAAAACAGAACAAAAACAATCTTACTATGATCCTTTGCATCATGCATACCTAAGATCATACAAGTAAGTTCAGGCTAACTAAACATGTATTGTTGTTCAGTCCTTCAGTCGTGTCCCACTCTCAGTGATCATATGGACGCAGCACACCAGGCACATTAGTGTGTAGATGTGCCGATCCATATGGTTTTCTTGGCAAAGAAACTGGAGTGGGTTGCCATTTCCTTCTCCAGTGGACCATGATTTGTCTAACCTCTCTGCTATGACCTGTACATCTTGGGTGACCCTCACCCTACATGATATAGCTTCATTGGCTTTCTGTTCACACACCCTCCCCCTGCACGATTCAGCTCTGAGGAAGTGATGTAACAAACACAAAATGGATTCCTGTATTTATAAATAGGGTCTTCAACAATTTAGATTTTCCCAAAAAATGATTTACTTCCATGGCTTCTTGCTGTTCAGTGCTTTAATCGTATCCGACTCTCAGTGACCATATGGACTCCAGGAACATCAGTCTGTGTTTCGGACTGTGCTTACCCATATGGTATTCTTGGCACAGATTTCGGAGTGGATTGTCAGTTCCTTCTCCAGTTGACTGCGATTTGTCTGACCTCTCTACTATGACGTGCCCATCTTGGGTGACCCTACACAGCTTCATTGAGGTACACAAGCCACTTTTTGATAAAGGTAGTGATCCAGAAGGGGAAACCTGTGCACCCCTATGTTGATAGGTAGATAAAGACTACTAGAGGCCATTGCTCCTCTGTCTTCAAATCAACTATTAGGTCACTGGGCTTGCATATATTTTTAGCGATTTAGGCAACTGGCTGAATACACAGCCCATCTTCTCATGACTTAAGACCAGTGTATTCTTAAGACCAGTGCAGCCGATGTTAGAGCCTCCACCTTGCGCAAATGCGGCCAATCGCTTTGCGAGGGTCCGCATTTGCGGACCAAACTGCATCCCTATTATATGTGATAGAATGTTTAATAAAAGTTTAAGCTTTCAGAATATTTTTTATAATAAACAATTCACATAAAAAAAAAATGCAAACTGTTTCTGTAGACAATTTGCCAAAGAATTGGGACTGAACATATTATTTAGAAAAAAAAACATTCAAATTATGTTTTATTTTTATTCCCATGTGACTATTTGCAGCTTTGATCAAGCACTACATTCCTCCTTTGCTGCAGAGTCATTCTAGGAGGCTTCTATCTACATTATGGAGATGTGTGTTATAGTCTGAAGGAACAGTCTGCACCAAGTAAACCTAGAAGCAGAGCAGTAGAAAGCCATGCATGCACCCCATAATGTATATAAAAACCTCAATAGCAAAGGAGGACATTACTGCCTAATCAGAGCTCCGAACGGAGTCAAACAAATATAAATAAAACATTTTAATAATGTGCTCAATCTAGATTCCTTTCGTATAGTGGTCCTTTAAAAGAACATTGTATTTTAATATGTTGAAACGTTTCTTTGTAGCAGGTGTTCCATTAATTTGAATTTACACTTTAATTTTGCTGACAAACCCCCAAAAAATAAGCACATTAAAATAATACCTTAAGTAAATTAAATTAAGGAAGAAATACACTTAATTCTCAACATTTCAGTTTATGTACACTACAAATACTACTGTAATCCAGTATGGTAAATCAATATCACACAGACAGGGAATAATTCTACTCAAGTGTGATATATGATAATGTAAGCATGCCTGGCATAAACATAAGACTATACTAAGGCTTAATTTGGTTCCCTGGTGGTCCAGTGGTTAGGATTCAGTGCTTTCACCGTTGCGACCTGGGTTCGATTCCAGTCAGGAAAACAAGAGGTCACACCACCCTGAAGCCATGCAGGGTTGGGCATGGTCAGTACTTGGATGGGAGACTACCTAGGAATACCAGGAGCTATATGCGGTGGCCCACTGTAGAAGGAACTGGCAATCCACTCCAGGATTTGTGCCATGAATACCAAGCATGATGTGTTACGGTCCATGAGGTCACAGAGTCGGACTCGACTGAACAACACAAACACATAAAAGGATTAATTAATACAAACTTTTAGGTAGATTGAACAGGTAGACCATATGGGCCTTTTTTAGTTCTTATCTACTGTGTGAAAAGGATTAGACCAAAAATAACTTAAGCATTGCCATCAATGTACGAAAAAAGACAAATTGCATTCCAAGTTATTGTATTGTATCCTGAAGTCTGTATAAAGATTGTGCAATACTGTTGTATCAACTTTACAAGTTCGGGGTAGAGAAATTTATTTTATATATTTAAATTTATATTATTTATTTATTTTTTTACTAGCATATTTATATATACGCATTAAATTGCCATGGTGTGCTTCTCGCTCTCTTTCTTTTTGTATTTTAACAATGGTTTTAATTCGTACTGATAAATTTGGGATGAACAGAAAAGCCAGATGTTGATCTGGACGAGCCACATTTTGCTCTAGAGACAGGTTGCGGACCCCTGATAGGTTGCAGACCCCTGCACTAGATAAAACACTTCAAGAGTCAGTATGCCTGAGACAACACACTAGCGGTACTGTATAATACAGGCTGCCATGTAACAATGTGCAAAGAGTTTCAAGCCACCATTTTGGCAAGAGACACCTAAAAAAATGCCTGTCCCATTTCAAGCTTGCCCATCTGGATATTTCTAAATGTGGTAATTAAAATGTTTTAGGGTCAGCAGCAGTTTGTAGAGTTTATATTAAAACCCTCATATGGCAACTTGTACTGAACATCCTGTTATCCATTTGAATCTACACCTGGCTTATTAACCTCAGGGTCTCATTTGCTGATTTATACTAAAGCTCTGAGTCTTACTGCTCAACTGCCCCCCTTGTAGAGTTTATTCTACCTCCTGTCTTCCTAATTGGTTACTCCAGTATATAATGAAGAAGATTAGTGTCTAGGAAGCACTGCTGCGTCATTGGATAAATGTTTTGTTTCATGATTAGTTATATTGGTTACATGTGTTTGCATGGAATCAAACAGCTGAGAAAAAAATGTCCTTTATAAAAGTGATAAAATATCTCATTCTAAAAGCAGAATATGCTACAACTTCACAAAATATATTGTTATGTTGCAGATGAAAATCTTATTTCTCATTAAAGAAACATAAAATAAATAATGCCAGTTAGTATACATTGGTTTAAAAAAAAAAAAAATGTATGTGTATATTTATTGTTGTATTTTTTAGAGGCCTGAAGTAAAAAATGGGACATAGGTGATTTCTGGATTCCACTAGGAATATAATATGCCAATGGACCTATTTACCTTTATGTGCTCTGTTTTTTATGACTAAATATTAGAAGTTCCGAATTGGTTTCTCCCCTTTGCAGCTCATGAAGACAATGTACTTCTAGGTACAGAGGTGTGCAGTGTCTCATAGCAACCAATCAGTGGCAACAATCTGTAACATGCGGTCAGAGAGGTCAAAAACAAATTTAGAGGCGCTCAGAGAATGAACTAACCTTTCTTAATAGGTTAGTTCTATGGACATGATAATCCACTCTGAGAGCAGTCTCCTTTAAGCTCACCGGTGCCCTTCACATTGAGAAATATCCTGTTATGAGTGCGGCAGTGGCAGCAGCAGTTGCAGCAAGGAGCTGCTTGATGGCGCTCCTGAAATTGTGTACAGCTTGCAAGCGCTGGTGAGATCATATACATTTTCCCAGCATTCCCATGTTTATCCTAACGCTAGGACAATCAGCAGCAAAATTTTGGCAGCGAGATCTAGTGAAATGCGCACTGCCAATGCTGCTGCCTGTGCTAGTGGCTCGCCGGGGCACTTCTAACCGGAAAGGACCATATCCTGTAGTATATCAGTCTGGTCTCACTCAACAGAGTTATTGAACCCCGAAAGACCAGGCAATTCTACCCTGAACAGGAGAAACAGCAAACTCCAGATGTACGTTTCGGACTTAATTGAGCCTCATCAGAGAGGTGTAGCGCTCAGAGGATTATCATGTCCATAGAACCAACCTATTAGGGTGTTTTTCTACGATTGAGCGCCTCTGTTTTATTTTTTGTTTATGAAAATGACCCTTGGGGCGTAGTCTCGCTAAGGAACATAGGGGGCACAATACGTTGACCCCTTGCTCACTGTGCCTTAGGGCGTTTAGCTACACCTCACTAACAAGGCCCAATGGAGGCCGAAACATACGTCTGGGGATTGCTGTTTCTCCTGTTCAGGGTAGAATTGCCTGGTATTTCGGGGCTGGGTCACTCTTTTGAGTGGGACCAGACTGATATACTACAGGATATTTCTCCCTGTGAAGGGCACAAGTGAGCTAAATGAGGTTGCTCTCAGAGTGGGTTATCATGTCTGCAGAACTAACCTATTAGGGTTAATTTGTTCTCTGATTGAGCGCCTCCGCTTCCGCTTTTGGTTTGTGTCCATAATACAAATCTCTGCACAACATACAAATAGACTAAAACATGGACAGAAAGTAGGAAAAATATAATTTAATTAAGGGATATTATCTACCTAAATCAGGATGGGAAAGTGCAAAAAAAAACAAATAGAAAAAAAAAAAAAAAAAAAAAAGCTAAAACAACAACTTTCACTTTATTTTCCCTACTCAAAAATCTGGCGGTGCTATTTAGGACATTGTTATTCAATAAAATCGGATATTTTATTGAGTTTTTTTCAACTGGAAATGCGCCTGACCCAGAAACAGCACCGAGCTGCCACGTTACACTGTTTTAATGTTAGAAGATGTAAAAACCTGCAAAATTCATAAAAGTTTATGGTTTTTAGTGATGCAGATAAAAAAAAAAGTAAGTGTCGAAAAACAAAGAGCAGAAAGATTTTAAAGTATTTGAGCTCTCAGAAATAGGACATAAAAGGATACGGATTCTTGACTGGACTTTGGAGACAAAGACATTCTAAGGATTTCCTGCAAAACATTTCTGGAACTGCCTGGTTGCCAATGGAGGAATGTGCAGAAATGCCAGACGTTTTGTTAGCTGCTTTGGGAAATTCCAGCTCTTTGGATTTAAATATTTTTTTTTATACAATAACGCTTAGAGGAAAATCTGCATAAAAAAACTGAAGGTTTAAGAGAAATTTAAAAAAGTCTATTATAAAACTGGAATAGTTATATTGTGTTGAGCTTATTAGGTTTTGCTTATAATGGGTTGACACATTCTTCTGAAACTTAGTAGCCAACCATGTTAGTTAAGCCAAGGTATGAATCATATATGGAAATACATGGACCGGGTCTCCCTGGATTTATGGTTTAAAACATGCGCATGATTAAAAAAGTTATAGGAATATGGATTTTACTAGGTATTTAATATACCGATGTATCTATTTACTTTTATGCACTTTATTTGGTTAAGAAGTGCTTATAAAGCTGTTTTTTTACTACCAAAAATAAAACAAACAGTCCCTGTATGGGTCTGCCCTCTGCAGCTCACAAGTACATAGTACTTGCTTTGCAGAGTCTTATACTAACCAATCAATGACCATCTCTCAGCAATGTGCTGCTGAGATATGGTCCCTGATAGGCTAGGACACTACACTGCAGTTCCAGCCCTACTGAGTCTGTGTCTTCACATGCTGCAATGGGCAGCGTTATACAGGGACACGTTTTTTTTTATTTTTTATTTTAGGCAGAAAAAAATAAATAAATTATATATATATATATATATATATATATATATATATATATATATATATATATATATATATATATATATATAAAATCAGCATAAGCAAAATGCACCATAGATAATGAAAACCAGTTTATTACTTGTGTTAAAATTCATCAATCCTTACTTTAAAGATGGTCTAAACTTCGTCAGAGGGATTGTCCCACACCACCCAAAAAAAAAAAAAAAAAGACACTTGAAAATGAATAGCAGGAGATCCAGTGGTCATAATCCTGTGAGTTTTAAGATTATGTCCAGTTGCCTTCTTCTTACATCCCTTGATGTGGGAAGAAAGAGACCCTATCTTTAAACATTTTTTTGCTTCTTCTACAAAAGCAAGAAAATATGGTTAGGGTTCTGGTATTTAATGAAATGACTTATTTGACTTACTGATATTTTTTCCACTTTAGTACAGAGGGTGACCGCATAGTGATGAGTGTAAAGTATCCTCTAAGGGAAACATACGGCAGAAATAAGAGACTGACCAGTGTTAATTATAAACATATGTCTCCTAGACTCATCGAAATAAAGTAGACAGTATCCTGCTGTGGGGAGGGATAAGATGGTAATATATTAGAGGGAGACAATATAAATCAATATTTAGGGAGAATGCCTTAGAGCATCGGGTATCAACAACCAGAACTAGATTAACCTAACACTTTAAATGTATCACTTTTATTAGTCACTGCTAGAGATTATTGGGGTTCCCTGGTGGTCCAGTGGTTAGGATTCAGGACCTGGGTCCAATTCCAGTCAGGGAACCAAGAGATCACACCACCCTGAAGCCAAGCAGGGTTGAGCCTGGTCAGTACTTGGATGGGTGACCACCTAGGAATACAGGAGGTGTATGCTGTGGCCCACTGGAGAAGGAACTGGCAACCCACTCCAGTATCTCTGCCATGAATACCAAGTGGATCAGCACTGTGCGTTATGGTCCATGAGGTCACAGAGTCGGACACGACCGAACAAAGCAAACACACAAAGATTACTTAGAAATATATGTGTTGTTAAAATGAACTCTATTAAAATAAGTACAAAATGTAGTCTCCCACTTGAACAATCTCCTTGTAAAAAATGTTCTCAAATGTGATCCCCAAATCCAATTCCCAGGAGAACTGGAAAGTAATCGGTCAGAATCCGGGTCAAAAATGTTAAGCACCATCACTATCATCACTGCCCTCTCTGCCCCATCACTATCATCACTGCCCTCTCTGCCCCATCACTATCATCACGGCCCTCTCAGCGCCATCACTATCATCACTGCCCTCTCTGCGCCATCACTATCATCACGGCCCTCTGTGCCCCATCACTATCATCACGGCCCTCTCTGCCCCATCACTATCATCACGGCCCTCTCTGCCCCATCACTATCATCAGGGCCCTCTCTGCCCCATCACTATCATCAGGGCCCTCTCTGCCCCATCACTATCATCAGGGCCCTCTCTGCCCCATCACTATCATCACGGCCCTCTCTGCCCCATCACTATCATCACGGCCCTCTCTGCCCCATCACTATCATCACGGCCCTCTCTGCCCCATCACTATCATCACGGCCCTCTCTGTATCTCCAGTATCTCTGCTCAGCATGACAATGGACATTAAGATGTTACGTTCATGAGGTCTCAGGGAGTTGGAAACGACTGAACAACGAAAAAAAAAAAAAATAGTTAGGTAGGAACTGATTAGAAAAAAGAGCTTTTAATAAACTTGTACTGTGCATTTAAACAAGGAATACATTTTTTTAATCATGCCACCTGACAGGAGGAGCTGTTTATCTCTTCACCCCCTGAATGATTATTGTCTTTGGAGTGTGTGTTTTACAGAGTGGTCTCAAAATGGTTTCAAATTTGGCATTACCCCCTGGGTGGGTCCCACACCAGAGGCAAAGCATGATGGTGGACAGATCTGGATAATATTTAAAATAATAATAAATGAACAGTAAAAGGTTAATAAAGTTGTTTTTCTACTCGAGCACTTCTTTACCATTCTTACAAGAGCCCTTTAAAAAGGACCACTGAAGTGTCATATGTATTTTATGTTCTTATGAAGAACTTTAGATGATAATAAGTGAAACATTTCTACAAAAATTTAATATAAATACAGCCTCTACATGTTTAAGTATTTAAATGTTACTTTCATGAGTACAAACTACAGCGGCACTTAATAAAATGTAAGCCCATTACAACGTTACTAGTCGTTTACCCATCATACATTATGGTATAGTATTTCATGTGTCCATGTGTCTCTCCCAACCCTCTCCCTTCGCTGTGTCTCTCCCAACCCTCTCCCTTCGCTGTGTCTCTCCCAACCCTCTCCTTCCCCTGTGTGTCTCCCAACCCTCTCCTTCCCCTGTGTGTCTCCCAACCCTCTCCCTCCCCTGTGTCTCTCTCAACCCTCCCCTGTGTCTCTTCCAACCCTCTCCCTCCCCTGTGTCTTTTCCAACCCTCTCCCTCCCCTGTGTCTTTTCCAACCCTCTCCCTCCCCTGTGTCTTTTCCAACCCTCTCCCTCCCCTGTGTCTTTTCCAACCCTCTCCCTCCCCTGTGTCTTTTCCAACCCTCTCCCTCCCCTGTGTCTGTTTCTTCCCTGCTCCGTTCCCCGCTGTCTCTTTCCACCTTGCCCCCTCCAAGTCCCTTCCCCCCCCCCCCTCTGTTCCTTGCGTAGCGCGGCATGAACAGAAATCAGTAGAAATAGTTTCTGAAGTGCGCATGCGCTCCCACGGGAGTGTTCCGCAAGCTTTAGAAACTATATTCGTGATTGTTATGATTATTATAACATTTTATTTGTAAAGCAGTTGAATACAGTAAAAATAGGCCAAAACAAGAGCTTATTATACAACCTCTATCGAATAAAAATTAAAAAATATATAATACATTATATTTAAAAAACTGAACATTATTGAAATACAGAGTTTTAAATCCAATTCTGAACCGTAACCAGATTTATTGCCAATGTAGAAAATATCAATAATTACATTCATGCTCGGTTATGAAGCCTGGAAAATCTGGAAAGATAGAAAATAGGTGGTCTCTTTTTGTTTTTACAATAACTTCTCAAACATCTGGTATTTTCATATTTTGGTTCTTTTGTGGATAAAAAAAAAGTTGATGAAAAACACATTTGTCTCGCACAGGTCTTGGACACCCAGGTTTGTAATTCCTCAAACAACCTAGTGGAGCCCGAAGGCACTAAAAATATTTCCATTTAAATTCTTCAGGACACACAGTTTAATCGCTTTAGATTATTTGAGTTGTTTTGACTATAGCTGATATTTAAGATATTTATGATGTGTGACTAATGTATACACTATCCAAAAGGAGACTTTTTTTGTTACTTGTATAAATGGAGTTGGTTTTACTTAAAGGACCACTGGACTAAGAGCATAATGAAGTAGAAAAAAAAAGTCATACAGATAGATGAAATTGTGAGCAGCGCTGGAGGAATCTATGATACATGCATGGCCAGATTACCCATTAGGCAAAGTAGGTAGCAAAAAAAAAAAAACTAAAAACACTTTTTTGGCTTAAAAAGGAAATGCTGCAGTTCACAGACTGGCCATTAGGTGGCCCGTCTGGAACTAGATTATAGAGTTCCCTCATGTCATGCGTTTCCAGCTGAGTGTAGGAAGAAACTGTACCAGTTGAAATGACTGTTATAGGGAAATGTCTGCGATTTGCTCATGCAATAAGAGAGTGATATACATGCATAGAAAAGGGAAAATTGGTGCGTGTACACCTTGCGCACAAACTCGCAGGGGCTCCTCCCCTTCACTGCCCAGGGGCTCCAAAAAGGTAGATCTGTCATTAGATACATAGGTGCATTTCCTAAAGCAAGGATTTTGCTTCTGGGTCAGTGAGGGGTGTAGTGTCAAATTCAATTCTATCCAACTATCTTAAACGCCTTCTGTCCTCTCCTTCCCACCTCGCCCTACACAACCTCATAATTTCGATCTCAGGACAGTAACACACCATGCACATTTTTATGCCCATGGTCATGCTGATCCATTTCGTATTCATGGCAGAGATATAGTAGTGAGTTGCCAGTTTCTTCACCAGTGGGCCACAGCATACAGCTCCTGGTATTCCTAGGTGGTCTTCCATCCAAGTACTGACAAGGCACAACCCTGCTTGGCTTCAGAGTGGTGTGACCTCTTGGTTCCCTGACTGGAATCGAACCCAGGTCGCAGTGATGAAAGCACTGAATCCTAACCAATGGACCAACTGTAGTGGTCCTTTAATGGGACCCACAAAGGATCACAAATTACTACTGTAGCTTGATAATTAATATGATTTTTTTCTCAAATGAACAATATTAGCAGCTACATATGCCACGGGATTTAAAGCATTTTTAAAGAAAAAAACAGCATTCTCTGCTGGTATTGTGAGGGTGTCCATCTTTTATTGCTATTAATATTGGAGCTTGGGCAAGGACTATTTTTCTATTTAGTTAAAATGGCAGATATTCAACAGAACTGAATATATTCTCTATTGTTCCTCCAAAGTTTTTAACCAGTTTATGAATATAGGTAAAAATGTATGCTGCAATGAAAGCAAAACGGAATGTAATATTTACAATGGAAATGATATTTATTTGAAGCTATGTAAAAATTGTTTTACACATTATCAAGTCAAGTTCTTCATAAAAGGATATACTATAAAATATAAAAACACTTCAGTGGTCCTTTAACATCATCAAAAATTTTGTATACGAAGATTAGGTTAAAAAGAGAAAGTAAGAATTATATTGAAACCAGTTTGTGCACATTAGAAAAGACTACTGTAATCTAGTATAGTAAATGGATTTTCACACCACATTCAGTTTAAATCCCTTGGACTTTCACTTGACGTTGAAGATTATGTTGGGTTCATGTGGATAAAAGACTCACAAAATTGTCACATATACTTTCTAAATAAATATATAAATGGATGGATTGATGAGAGGCATTTGTGTATTTCTCGGAATTCTGAGCAGGAAACTGTATTTTTAAACTTGTTATATGTATGTGTATGTATATATATATATATATATATATATATATATATATATATATATATATATATATATATATATATATGTCCATATACTGTATTTCTGAGAAATTTGAGCAGGAAATAAGTTTTTATCAACTTATTTTTAGACATTCAAATAGAATCACTAATGTACTATTCCTTATTTATACTACTGTACTTTGTAAGGTGGAGGGCTTCTATCACTCTTAGCCCACATATGTGAAACAATTGCTATATTATATTGGGGGACAGGAGTATTGAGGGCAGGGCACTGCAGCAATTGGCACCCACCACCACCTGCACCACTGGTAGAGTAATTTTATTTACATGCAAAAAAACACACAACACCTTCTGTGGAGGGTCACCGACAATATTTGCCACGCAGAAAAGGAGTATTCACTACCTGCTATAGTACAAACAGTTAAACAATAGTGATCACCTGTGCTGTGTGCATCTTGGGAACATAAATCTGAATGACATGGTTTGCTGGACAGTGACCAGTCTTACTTACATCACTCTTTCTGAACTTTGCTTTCAGGCTCTTCATGTTTAGTCATCCAACTTCTCAAAGCTTTAAGGATCCTCAATACCTATAATAGAAGAACAGAAATAAAAAATAGTTAACAACTATTAGTTAGAGCTGCATCATATTGTGTATTGGGGAAAGACTGATGCACATTATCAGAGGTAGATTAAACTACGTATGTGGTGAAACGAACAGTCAAACTCCTTAAGGGATCAAAATATTTGTTGTCTTTTCATAGCTGTACTTTATTATGTAGGGCATCAGGCTTGCTTTGGGTCTAAACCCTATGGCAGTGCCTTCAAGATACATAGTCTAATTTCCCCAAATAGACAAATTGGTTGCCTACTATGACTACATTGTATTGCCACTACTATTTGTCATATTAAAGGAGGGTGGATTAGCACTATAGGCTTTTGCATCTTGGCTTTATTTAGCGCAGGATCTGCTTTAAATTTAGTAACCAATTCGGAGTACTATATGGTTTCTGAAATTCTTCATTTTTGCTTTTCTGGTTTTAATATATATATATATATATATATATATATATATATATATATATATATATATATATATATATATATATATATATATATATAATTGGCTACATTTTAGAGGCCTTATGAATAAACTTTATGTTCAGATCCCATGTGGATTTGTATAACTTATTTATATAGATCTCTTGCAATACATATACAAAAATATCACAGGGCCACATCCGCCAGCACAGACGAAAGTCTTATGCAGTCTATGGTTTATATCAGATAATGTCAAATGTATTATGAAAGGGAGCACTACAAATTACATTTAAAAAAGTTATGGTATCAATTTAACTAGAGTATAATAGAAGAAAAAAAAAGCTACAGGAGATAAATTGATGCCAGGCATAGGATTTTTAAGGCTTAAGTTTGTGTTTAAAGATCGGTCTTGGTCTGTAACTGCAAAAAAAAAAAAAAAAAAGTTGAAATCCGTTAAAAATGGAATAAAAACAAATATATACTCTCATGATGATTTTTATCCTATGGGGAAATAAATGTTCCTTCCCTGACCTGAAAAAGTCTGCAGCAATTAGGTGGTTAAATAAGCATTGTGTATATTCTGCTTTAGGTAAAAAAGTTATGTTTATTATATACCAGCTCTTCATCCATCTCTTACTCTGAAATGTTGTTGTGCTTCAGGGCAATGTACTCTCACGGTATACTTATGCCAGAAGGGTACCACATAAAAAGTGCTTCTAGAAAGGGGCAAGCTACCCCAAACTCTAGTTTTAGGTGGTTAATGCACCTCCCATGCTCTCCTAGTATCAAGGGCCACTGTATTACCAAAGTTAAGCTAGTATGAGGGATTCAAGTATCACCCGTCCAAACTCATCTTGTATCAGGGAGACCCCAAGTACCCCAAATGTCTGTAAGCTTCAGGGGCCAAGGTACCCCTCCATTGTCGGCTAGGGGCAGGGAACAAAGGACCACCTTTCCAAGCTAAGCTAGTGTCATCTTGCCAATATACACCTCAAGACCACTTTGTATCAAAAGACCAAGTCAACCCTACTAGTATCAAGGACTTGGGTAATGCTCATGGAAAGACATGCTTATCTTGGCTAATAATAGGAGCCTATTGCCCCCTGTATAACATTTGTTTTAGTGATTTAAAACCTGGAGAACATTCAAATTAAATAAAAGTTAATAATTTGGTATCTGATGAACAGTTCTAATGCACTCATTTCAGATATTGTATTGTATTTGGCAGCACGTATCTGAATGAATCTGTCATGTTTTTGGCCCAGGCTACATACAGTTCAGTCGCATGTTTATTATAACAATGTATTTGCACATTCACAGCTCAGCGGGGCATCCAGGGAATCTCGGCAGCTTTCCCTCCTCACTGCCAGAGTAATACTGGGAATATAGATAGTGTGTCCCATAGGATTTGTGGGTTTATAGTTCACAGAAATAATGTTGTATTATAAAAAGCTATTTTTTGTAAGATAAAATGTAAAAAACTTGTTAATAATACTAAACTAAAAAAAACAAACATACAAGTGTATACAGGTCTTCTTAATGGCGCCCATAACTATATTCCTGTGCATTGGCCCCCATAACTATATTCCTGTCCATTGGCTGCCAAGAGCAATTATACGTTGACAACAGTTTATTCTGCTCTAGGAGCTTCACTTTTAAAAATAGACAGAAACAATAGATGTAATTTAAGAAGCAATAATGAAAGATCCGCTCTCTCTCCAGGAGACCACATCTCCACCCACCTCATAAGTTTAAGACCCCAATTTTGAAAGATCGAAAACCCATTTTCAAAAAAGAGGGGTCTCATATTTGGTGCTCACTAGACATGGTGAGCTACTATATCCCACCTTTACAAAATACAAAGAGGCTCATGGAATCTACTATTAGCTGTATTGACTATATCCCTAAAATAATGAAGAGAGCAAATTTACTTTTTAACATCCTAAAATAATTAGGTGCAGCAATGCAGGCCACATCTTTTCCCCAAAGAGACAACAAAACTCAGCTTTAAATACAAATGAGTGTCAATTTGCTTTATTCATTCTCTGACCTCTTTTAAAAAAAAACAAAGAATGCTGTTTTATATACGAGCATGGACCAGATGGTGGGTTCAACAGTAATTAGACCCAGACAATATACTGGAGGAATAACAGGCCACAGTGTTTATTGGTAAACACAACAACAACAACAACAACATGATAAACAATTGAGGGGAGGAGCTTTGCCAAAGACTAGACTCCCTGAATCTGCGTCCAAGGCCTACTGTGATGGAACATCTGTACCACCATAGGGTAGTGTGGCCCCCACTGGCCCGGTGACTCCCCTCACCATCCGCTGCTATGATAATACCATATGATATTATAAGATAATACCATAAATTAATTTTAATTAAGATCAACAACTAATGTGCATCAAAAATTGGCCTAAACAACATTAACCAACAACCTTTTTATATAAAAACTCAACATTATAACAATATCCCCTTTTTAGTAATGGATCCTTTGAGCCCGAGGTTCCTACTTGTGAGGATACCCAACTGTCCCAACAGAGCCTTAAAAAGGTGGCTTTTCCATCATCTAGCCACTTGCTTCTCCTTACACCCGAGTCCTGCTGGGTATAAGGTGCTCGTCCCCAACCCAGAAAATCCTGTGTGGTGTCTCCAGAGCCCTCCATTTATATTTCGGCATTGGGAAAGCATAACTTAGGTCATCATCAAGTAACTGATTTTCTATTATGTAAGAGGTCTTCTTCATATACCAGCTCTTTATTGATTTCTTGCTGTTTAACTCTAAAAGTTACAGACCCATAAGAGTTCAGATTTACTCCTTATATTCAGTTCCTTTCTCAGAATCTAGTGCCATGTAATAAATCTTCACACGCACGAAAAAACAACAAGATACGATCGCCCTAACATTTATTAGCAAGATAAGATCTGCCTGAAATTTGGCACCAATTTCCACTGAAATGGAAACTCAATCAGCCTTGTGTCTACATATTATATTTGTATAAGAGGAGGAATGTGGAAAGTTATGAATGTTGAGGGAATAATGACTTCCTTTTATAAACCAAAACTAGAACGTATAGTGATTTAGCCAAATATAGAACTCATACAAACACCACCACGACTACAGACATCATCCCTTCAGATAAAATCGGGACTTCGACAATTATAGCACCACCCATTTAGACAAAACCCCTATAGGCATTGTCCCTACAGGCACCACCCCTAACAAACCTACAGATATCACCTCTACCACAACTACAGATACCACTATGGGCCCCACCCTAGAACAAACTACAGGCACTCACTTCTGTAGTTGGGAAGCTTTTAGAAGGGTTAATAAGGGACAGAATACAAGAATATGTCTATTTGAACAGGATCATAGGTAGCAGTCAACATGGATTTATGAAGGAAAGGTCGTGTCAGACCAATCTAATTAGTTTTTATGAGGAGGTTAGTAGGAACTTGGATCAGGGCAACTCAGTGGATGTAGTCTTTTTAGATTTTTCAAAGGCATTTGATACAGTGCCACATGGAAGACTAGTGAGCAAACTAAGGGATACAGGAATTGCAGTAAATATCTGCTCATGGATCGAGAGCTGGCTAAAAGACAGGAAGCAAAGGGTTGCTGTAAATGGAACATACTCCGATTGGTCTAATGTGATAAGTGGGGTTCCTCAGGGCTCAGTATTGGGTCCTCTCCTTATTAACATATTTATTAATGACATTGAAGTAGGACTCGAATGTAGTGTCTCCATTTTTGCTGATGACACTAAGTTGTGCAAGGTAATAAAATCAGATAATGATGTACTTTCCCTACAAAAGGATTTGCATAAATTAGAGAAATGGGCGGCTAAATGGCAGATGAGATTTAATACAAATAAATGTAAGGTTATGCATTTGGGAAGGAACAATAGCCAAGCAATCTATAATCTTAATGGAACAAATCTAGGGGTATCAGATATTGAAAGGGATTTGGAAGTACTAGTGGACAACCACCTAGGTAACAGCGCTCAAAGCCAAGCAGCGGCTGCAAAGGCAAATAAAATATTAGCATGTATTAGGAAGGGTATAGAAGCCAGGGAAGAAGATATAATTCTGCCACTATACAAATCTCTAGTACGCCCTCATTTGGAATATGGAGTACAATTTTGGGCACCACCTCATAAAAAAGACATTTTAGAGCTGGAAAAAGTACAGAGAAGGGCTACAAAACTAATAAGGGGAATGGAGGGGCTAAGTTATGAAGAAAGACTAGCAAAATTAAACTTATTTTCGCTAGAAAAAAGACGTCTAAGAGGAGATATGATTAAGTTATATAAATACATCCAGGGTCAATATAAGGCTTTGTCAAGTGAACTTTTTGTAGCAAGAGATTTTCAACTGACAAGAGGACATCCGTTGAGGTTAGAGGAAAAAAGATTTCACCTTAAACAAAGAAAAGGGTTCTTCACAGTTAGGGTGGTTAAACTGTGGAATTCTCTACCAAAGGAGGTGGTGACAGCGAATTCGATAGACAACTTCTAAAAGGGGTTAGATATATTTCTGAATAAAGAGGGCATTCAAGGCTATCCTAGATAACTAGCAAGGAATATTGATCCAGGGAGAAATTTGATCGCCAGTTTCTGGGGTCAGGAAGGAATTTTGCTTTTTTTTCCCCTTATGAGACAATTGGCAAAGTTTCAATGTTTTTTTTTTTTATGTTTGCCTTCCTCTGGATCAATTAACAATAATAATAAATAGTCCAAATTAAAAAGATCAATAGAGATCTAAAAAGGTTGAACTTGATGGACTAACTCTTTATTCATCCTCCAATACTATACTATTAATAATTATTTAATCAATAATTTAATTAATAACTAATCCGCATATTGCAGATCAGAGGAGATCTTAACAGGTTGAACTTGATGGACTGAAAGTCTTTTTTCAACCTTAATTACTATGTAACTATGTAACTATGTATCAACCTTGCATGCACCATGCATTACCCTTGAAAACACTACCCCTACATACATCACCCCAACAAACATGCATATTTGTCAATTGAAGTATTTTGAACAGGGGAAGTCAATAGATGGACCTGGGTCCTCCTGCCTATTGGTTGCGGACCTCCACATCGTCATTACATTTTCTATTGATCCCGCTTAAATCTTCCATATCCATCGCTTTTACTTAAAATGGTAACCATTGTCTGTGTCATTTCCTATGTATTCTTCCTTTCAGTGCCATTATGTGAAAATATTTAAAAGTGTAGATTTAAAAAGTTATGGGCCCCAGACCTTGACTTAAATGTCCCAATTTCTCCTAAATATTATTTAGTGCTAGCAACTTGCCCATCAAAAATGACGGCAAAAAAATGTGAATCCTGGCAATGCCTCTCCCCCTCTACTTTACTGGCCTCGCGATGAACGCCATTGGAGCTCATCACGGGACTTGCAAGGAGCGCTCATTGTGAGTCTCTCTTCCCCCCTCCTCTCACTGCCCCGTGTCTCTCTTCCCCCCTCCTCTCACTGCCCCGTGTCTCTCTTCCCCCCTCCTCTCACTGCCCCGTGTCTCTTCCCCCCTCCTCTCACTGCCCCGTGTCTCTCTTCCCCCCTCCTCTCACTGCCCCGTGTCTCTCTTCCCCCCTCCTCTCACTGCCCCGTGTCTCTCTTCCCCCCTCCTCTCACTGCCCCGTGTCTCTCTTCCCCCCTCCTCTCACTGCCCCGTGTCTCTCTTCCCCCCTCCTCTCACTGCCCCGTGTCTCTCTTCCCCCCTCCTCTCACTGCCCCGTGTCTCTCTTCCCCCCTCCTCTCACTGCCCCGTGTCTCTCTTCCCCCCTCCTCTCACTGCCCCGTGTCTCTCTTCCCCCCTCCTCTCACTGCCCCGTGTCTCTCTTCCCCCCTCCTCTCACTGCCCCGTGTCTCTCTCCCCCCCGTGTCTCTCTCCCCCGTGTCTCCCCCCCCCTCCTCTCACTCCCCTGTGTCTCCCCCCTCCTCTCACTCCCCTGTGTCTCCCCCCTCCTCTCACTCCCCTGTGTCTCCCCCCTCCTCTCACTGCCCCGTGTCTCTCTTCCCCCCTCCTCTCACTGCCCCGTGTCTCTCTTCCCCCCTCCTCTCACTGCCCCGTGTCTCTCTTCCCCCCTCCTCTCACTGCCCCGTGTCTCTCTTCCCCCCTCCTCTCACTGCCCCGTGTCTCTCTTCCCCCCTCCTCTCACTGCCCCGTGTCTCTCTCCCCCCCGTGTCTCTCTCCCCCGTGTCTCCCCCCCCTCCTCTCACTCCCCTGTGTCTCCCCCCTCCTCTCACTCCCCTGTGTCTCCCCCCTCCTCTCACTCCCCTGTGTCTCCCCCCTCCTCTCACTGCCCCGTGTCTCTCTTCCCCCCTCCTCTCACTGCCCCGTGTCTCTCTTCCCCCCTCCTCTCACTGCCCCGTGTCTCTCTTCCCCCCTCCTCTCACTGCCACGTGTCTCTCTCCCCCCCGTGTCTCTCTCCCCCGTATCTCCCCCCCCTCCTCTCACTCCCCTGTGTCTCCCCCCTCCTCTCACTCCCCTGTGTCTCCCCCCTCCTCTCACTCCCCTGTGTCTCCCCCCTCCTCTCACTCCCCTGTGTCTCCCCCCTCCTCTCACTCCCCTGTGTCTCCCCCCTCCTCTCACTCCCCTGTGTCTCCCCCCTCTCACTCCCCTGTGTCTCCCCCCTCTCACTCCCCTGTGCCCCCCCCCCCCTCTGTGTCTCTTGAAATGCAGTTTGACAACTATAACATGTGATGCCTTTGTAAAATATACTTCAATATAGTTTTTATACAGCCTCAGGGATTGTTCTATTGCTTGGTTTCACTGCAGTCTATAATTACATGTTTTACAATGATACAAACTGCCATAATGGCAACCAGGCACGTCAGGAATTATATTCCTATCCTTTATAGGCAGCACAACTCTATAATACAATATAAATCTTACAGATGAAACAGACATAACATAAAAATCATGGTAATGAATGGAGAGTTTATATGGGGAGCCCGATCAACACCATCGAGTCATAAGGAAACAATTCAGCAAATGCTTTATAGTCGGGGTATTTACATGGAGCAGCTCTGTATTCAGTCACATTGGGTTTGTATTCTCATTTCTCAGCAACTGAGCTTGTGTTCATATCTGGAGTATAACAAAAGCCTAGTAATTACATATGTCTTTGTATTTTAAGGTCAAAAACAAAGCTTTTGGACAAAACTTCCAAATAGGAAAAAAGTAGGGAAAGCCTTGGAAATAAACATTAACAACTCAAATAGAAATGTAAAGGACCATTGTAGTTTGCGGGGGGGGGATGTGTTTTGAGGTATTATTAGTCATTTTCAATAGCGCTAATTACAAGTTTTAAATAATGCAAATACAATAGGGCCACAGAATTAAGGTCTCTACTCAAAATAGAAAGTATGTAAGGATAAGGATACATAAGGATCATTTCTATTGAGAACATCTGAATTATTGCAGACTCTGTATATAGAGTGTTCCATCTTGTCTGACTCCAGTACTTCTTGATAGCATTGAGCCTGAGGGCATGTACTTATCTACTAAACAGTGGAGGGAGGAATGGGAAAGGATGGAGAGGGTAGCAGGAGGTGTTATATCACTATAGTACCTACCTCCTCCTACAATATACCCGCTTCTCACTCTTATTTAGGCCGGGGCTTTTGCCATGTTTCCAAAACTGAGCATAGTAGAGTGTATAGGGACACCATCAATTTTTTGGCACCTTTGGTTCCAGAGTCTTCCCAGAATAGCCATAAAGACTTCACGTAATATTAATTCAACAATACTACTCTGACCAATAATTATACCTTGTGTTTATCTATAAAAGTACCACAGATTGATAGAAACCTAAATAAAACAAATATTACACACACATTAATCTAAAATGATTAATGGAATACAATATGGCTGAACTAATCCGATTGGCTTGGAACTTCATTTTGGTCGGACTAAAATAGGTGCCGGACCATCAGCTGCCGGGAAGTTGGTGGCCTCCCTGTACTACCACTTCCATGCAGTCGCCTCATTGCTGTGCAGCACATTCATACGTGGTCATCAAAGCAAAATAAGTTTGTAATGGACCAAAGATAATGGGAAAGTCAGTTTTTGCCAATGGAAGTCACCTCATACAAGAAAAATAACTTGTTTCACAATAACATGACAAGTTCTATGGATAATTACTACTTGAAAGGTATTAAAAAGCTGGACCATTACAGTGGCCCTTTAAATGTGGATTAGCAACTCCCTGTACATATATTATCTGAAGGCCTCAGAGAGAGTAATCCATTTAATTATATCCAGGCACTGTCTGGCTTAGTCACCTAAATGCATCTAAAATTTTCTTAAAAGGGACATACAACTGGAAAAAAAAGTGGGTGCTTTCCTGTTTTATGCTACCACATTAAGGATTAAGCTGTCTTTTTGTGGCCGGTAAGTGGTTAGGTGTTTTCAGGTTAGGGCTGGCAAGGGGTATATGGGGTTAGGTTTAGGGTTAGTGCTGGCAAGGGGTGTAGGGGTTAGGGGCTTAGGGACTTAGTTTTAGGGGGTTATCGTTAGGCTAAGAGGGTTAGGAGGTTAGGGTTGCCAAGGGGTGTAGGGGATTAGGGTTAGGACGGCAAGGGGTGTAGGGGGTTAAGGGCTTAGGGAGTACATTGGAATGCAAAACGCGAGCATACCCGGCTTCCGGAGGCTTCCAGTGCCGTGCATGCGCGAGCGTGGTAGCATAAAACAGGAAAGGTCCAAAATGTAAACATTTTAAAACTGATGCATTTTTGTTTTAGAAGATTTTTTTTTATATAACTCAGTAATTCTTCAAATTGCCCTGTTTCACTGCAGCATGTTTAGACCTACAGCTCCTGAAAGGACCAACAATCACAAGTATTTCCATATATTTATGCACTCTGATCACTGAAATAGAAAAAAAAAAAAAATCTACTTTTTACTTTTGTTTCTCTAAAGAAGAAGAAGAAAAAAAAATATATATAATGTTACAGTGAAGAGAGTCTTTAAGTATTTAGAGGAAGCTTGTAATTTATGGTCCTTTAATGACCTGTGGCACTTCTAGCGAACGTAAAATTACTGCCGATTTGCGTGCTTGAGACTGCGGTATTGTAGCAATTGAATATCGATTTACGGTTTTAGTGATTCTAACATCCTGTAAGTCCTGTAACCTGCAAAAAAAGTTACAATACTAATTAGAAAGCCTGTTTCTTGCAATGGCCAATCACTTGTAGAGAGTCTTTTCCTCTCCAATTTTAAGGTTGCGGCTTATATTTGAGTACTATCTTTTTTCTATTTTTTCCCCTTGAATTTTACAGGTGCCGCTTATATTCGGACCAATATGGTAGATATGTAAGCCACTTTTAGACTGTTCCTTAACAGTGTGTTTTGAAATTTTGCAGAGAGAGAGTCTGTGATTGGTTACTACAGATAGTGCATGCATGAGTTACAGGGGGCAGACCTTTGTTGAGACTATTCGAAAGGATCCAGTGAGTAAAAACAGAGTTTTTAAGCACTTTAAAAAAAATATGTTTCGATTTGCAAAAAGGCACTTAGGTAATTTATTTTAATGTTAAAAACAGGGAAACTTCCACATCCCTTTAAGCTCAATATATTAGCCAGTTGCATCAAAACTACATATTACATCCCCCACCAAAAAAATAATTAAATTAAAAAAACAATTCTAAAATATTTAAAAGAGCATTAAATGGGTTTATTTTACACCCTCTGACTTGATGCTCACTATTGTACATGATGGTGTCCATTTCGAGTGTATCCTGCGGCGTCTCTTGGTGCGGTTCCATATTAGGAACACTTCCAGTAGATGTTAGCCACGCAAGCCATTCACCAGGGAGGGAACATGCGAACAAAAGGCCAGTTGGAGCAGAATGTCCCTATTGTTATGGAGAGATTTGGAGGATTTGGGGTTTTGTTTGGTCACTGGTCATAGCAGCACCTGGGCTCTTAATATATCCAGGGAATCCAACAGAAACCAGCCAAAGCATCCCCCGCAATGAGTCAGCAATGTGTTACCGCCTGGAGTCCCACCCAAGAACTGAGCGATGGGGGATACTGGGAGAGAACCGGCAGAATAACTGCTTTATTATAATCACCATTCACACAAAAACATGTGTTATGGGGAATAGGAACAGATTCACCGACAGTAAAACTAAATATATTCATCACTAGAACTTGTGTGCGCCATTAATATTGCTGAGAAAAGCCCCCATACAAGAGAAATATAAGGTTTATTATGGAATGAAAATTCAGAAAAACAACATTAACGTGTAATTCATAAGAACACAACCCTTTAGAAAAAAAATAAAAATAAACGTAATATGTAGTAGACTAATTCAGTTATGGTTACTTCCATCGTGGTCTTCTGGAGGCAGGTGTACAACTTGGGCTTGGTCATTAATTAAAGAAAAAAATGTAAGGTTCCTGATTTTTATTGGATTTTTCATCACATGGGAGGAAACTTGGATTTAGTTAACATTTCTGTTCTATTAAACTTAAAGAGCGATGCAATGCATTACTAATTGACAATATGGAAGTTTTCTGGGTGTCACTAGGTGTATGATATCCCTGTGTATCTATTTACTTTTATCTACTTTATTTTATTAAGCAGTGCGTATAAGCGATGTTTTTATGGTCTAAAAAAAAAAAAAAGTCCTTGTATGGGTCTGTCCTTTCCAGCTTATGAAGACAAAGATGGATGTGCAGTTTAGTGTCCTAGCCTATCAGGAACCATGTTGCAGAATGTGGCTTAGAGATGGTCTGTGTCTTTGTGAGCTGCAGATGGAAGATAGAAGCGGGTCATATTTGTTTGATTTTAGGCAGTAAAAACAGAGCTTATAAACACTTCTTAATAAAATAAAAAGGATATAAAAAAAATACTAAGATAGGGGTCCTGGAGAGTCCCACACAGGTCTGTATTTGAGTCCGCCTGCACAAGAAAGAATATCCTCAATCAGGATGACTAAGGAAGTGATATTGGCCTGTGGGTCTCTCCAGGACCGAACCTACCCACCCCTGTACTAATGTATATTATATATCTAGTAAAACCCAGGAACCTTCCATATCCCTTTAAGTTATATTGTCGTCAATTCAAGTCCATAGCATCACTTTTTTAGTAAGATGTAACAGAAGGTGTTATCTGACTTTTTGATATGAACAAATGCACATATTTGATTCCATTAAAGTAAATCCGGGTAGTTAAAGTACCAATAACCTGATATTTCAGTGATCCTTTAAATAGTAAATATGTTTATCATGAAAAAACAAGTATGTACAGTGCAAGTGTGTATAATATATTTATATTACGTGTAAGCAGTTAGATTTGATGTTTGGAAAATGTAGCAGGACCGCGCATTCAGTTGTTATTGGGCAAGGCTGTACTAGCCAATGAAGTGAAGAGATGTTGTACCTGGTCTTTGGTTGATTTAGTCCCTGACATTGGTGATAAACTTAACAGCATTTGGTATTAATACACAGCACCTACACCCTGCTTTAATAAGCAAGTGTTGTGGTGACATTATGGGGTTTTGTCCTACTACAGGAGCATATAATGACAGACAGAATGTCCTTGCTAGTTCAGAGGTCAGTCATTTAGTCAGTAAATGTGACTGTCCAGAAAAAGCCTGACATGTTCATAAGGGCCCATGATTGCCCTATGGGGCACTAATGCTTGGGTGGTCCATTCAGGTGGTCCACACAACAATTGGGATTACATATAAAAAGAGTTAAACAAAGTTAAAAAAGGACCACTGCTGTGTACACAGGACTGGCCATGCCCCCGATAGGCAAGGGTGATGGTGATAAGCAAATAGGAAAAAAGGCTGTAGAGCGTTGGGCAAGCTTCTTCCACTTCCTCAAGACAGGAAGCATTCCACCCACAATCCTTCACTTTGTTAGGAGTAAAGGATAAGGAGAAGCAAACATGGCATCCACATGGGGCTGACCCAAGTACCCTATTTGCAGGATATTGGAGCACAGAGTGAGTGGCAGCAAAGTCCTCTGGGTAACTCACAAGGGCCATTTTTATACTCAGAATTGAGTGGTGAATAGAGTCCGAGATCAGGAAGCAGTCTTACAGACACAGGTTCCTATTATTTTAAAGAGAAATGTAGAAGCCACTTAGCCCACAAGACTTCCCATTTAGGTTTGAGGCTTCCGACTGAACATTGTATTAAACTCAGAATAACCTAATATCTAGCTCAGTGACTTCCTGTATCCAGAAGGCCACAAGGTGTTAAATTAAAATTCCCAGCTTCCAACCTGTTCGGTTATTTTACACATATCTAAGATATTTGTATAGATAAATAGATATAGTTATTCAGTCACTTTCAAATCTCTGTGGCCCTATGTACCGGAGGACGCCAGCTGTTAGCCACTGTCCCTTTGAGATCCCTCCAGCTTGTGTTATGCTTCAATGACCTTTTTATATATATATATATATATATATATATATATATATATATATATATATATATATATATATTATACCTACTCATAAAAAGGTCCACAACACAAGCTGGGATCCCGCTCCATGCTGATGATAGCCAGTAAGCTTGAAACAGCTGTACATGGATAGGATTCTCACCTTGTGTAAAATCCAACCTTGGTTGGCAATAAAGCTGTGCAATACAGCCGGCATAAGCTTAAAGGAAGCCATGTTTGAAAATGGCTATGGACTGAAGAGCGAGGCATTTGTGGGCACATTTGCATGTCCCAGCTCAGCTTCCCAGAATGCAGTGTAATAACTGTTTTTCTTGGAATTCTGAGATGTAAGCAGGTTTTTTTTTTTTTTTTTACGTGTTTCAGACATTTAAATGTGAACACAGATGTACTATTTATTTACTGTATATATATATATATATATATATATATATATATATACACACATATACACACATATACATACACATACATATACATACACACACACGCTCTCGAAAATGTTTTTATGTCCATGGCTTAAATAGCTGCTAATCTTGTTCAGAAAGTATTGCGTTTTGTCTTGAGGTGCAGTAGTCCTTTAATGGTGTATTGTAGATGAAGATTCCTATTCTAAATAGAGTTGATTCAAAACTAGGACTAGAAATAGCCGTGACACGTGGTGGATAATGCTTGTGATTAGTTAGTAGCAGTAATCTCTATGGTCCCTTTCCATGATGAACGTGATATCACTGTTTGTTTTGGGCTGGAGATTTGGCTGGCACTTTATCACTGACACAGGGAGCCGAACTACCCTCCCATAAATGGAAAGATGTCTATCGGCCTCCAGACATCGATGTTAGAGCTCCTGCTGGCTAAGTGCACGCAGTGAGGGGCCTGGGGCATCATAGATAATGATCAGCACCCATCAATATCTATAGTCTCTTACAATGCATTTTGTATGTAATCACTTGTAGAGATTAGTCTTAAAACAGATTTTATATATATATATATATATATATATATATATATATATATATATATATATATATATATAATAAATGTGGGTCTAAGGGAATGAAGAATGTCATAAATTAATCAGAATACAAAAAAATTTCTCTACAGGTCCCTGGGGCATCCATTATTATACATTAGTAAATATTGTGTGTTACATTTCTGCAAGGGGTTGTAGTTACATAGTTATTAAGGCTGAAAAAAGCCTTTAGTCCCTCAAGTTCATCCTTTTTAGATCTCCTCTGGTCTGCAATAAGTGGATTAGTTGTTAATTGATCCAGAGAAAGCAAACAGACACCGTCACACTGTGACTGTTTCTGAGCATATAAATGAGAAGTAGGTAGGTGTCAAATGCTAGAGGTTTTGTTAATATAACAAATCCACCTACCCTCTACCTCCTCCCCTACCAATTCCGTGGAGAAGTACATGCTCTCAAACTCCAAGCTGTCAGGAAGTACTGAAGCCAGACAAGATGGAACTTTCCATTTGCAAAGTCTGCAAATAACTAGAATTTCTCTAAAACAAAAATTATATTTATATGTTAGCTGCTAATCGATCTATTGTGGGTCTATAGAGGGTAAATTGATAAAAAAAATAAAAAAATACAGCTATTAAGTTATCAGTATATGCAATTTCAGTAACAGGAGGGACGATTTTTTTGGTTTGTTAATCTCAATTCTCACTTAGGAGGGGCCCTATATCCCTCACATAAATAATTCCAGATAATTGACTCGATAGAGGAATATTTGTGACATTTTATTAGCAGTCGGAGATTCCCGATACATATGTCCCCACATGTAAGCCAACTCATTCTGTAACATTATCCTCATAGCACTGGTGACCTTTTAATGGAATAAAGCACAAGCCGTGAAACATAAATCTCAGCTTCATGCAAATCATACAGTGGGGGGGAAAAAATAATCACCATCACCAGAGACTGCAAATACACATTATTGAATCGTACTAAAAGGGCATGAATTATATATAAATGATATAGATTATTATATCCCTTCTAGTGGCTGGGTGGAGCTGTAGGTTATGAAAGGACCAAAAATCACAAGCACACTCGGCTGGCAATACGTAACAAACAAGATATCATTCCTTTGTTTGTTTTTTAGACATTCTAACCTCAAAACAGGAAAAACAAAATGATATATTTAACAATGAATAGAGTGAATACGCTTTAGAGCAGTAGTGGACAACTTGGACCTATACAGTCCAGGATTTGGATCTCTCTCCGTATTCTGGATCTCTCTGCTTCAGTTTTAATCTGATTTTCCCACCTGGCCTCACGAAGAGAGACCGATTTGCCCACCACTGCTTCGGAAAGGGCATGCAATTTATGGTCCCTTCAGGGCCTGGGAGCTCGTGCCCATAAACTCAATATATGCAGATGGATCCGGTTAAAACTCAAATTAAGTAAACCATTTTGGTGGTATGAAAGTGAACTCTATAGCAATTAAAAAACAATCATATAAACATGAAAATTTAAATGAATTGTTTTTATACATCTTCTACTTGATTTTGACTCTTTATGGTAAAAAAAAAAAGTAATATATCTCATTCTTAATTAGAAAAAAAAAATGTTGATATATCGGCAGGGCCCTGGAGAGATCCATGATATATTGGTGGAAGTTGTGCGTGTGAAAGGGGCGTTTACATTTCTGGGGAGCTGTTGTTGCAGTGAATGATGCACGGAGTCTGGTTCTGGACCAGTGAGAGGGAATAAGCATTATATCTATTTCAGTCTTACCAAATTATCTTTACAATGGCTGTCTGTTACCTCCTTCCCTCCACCGATGGCTAAAACACACACCCTCTGAAGAAGTGATGTAACAAACACAAAATGGATTCCTGTACTCATAAACAGGACCTTGTTGTCATGGTTAAGCCCTTCAGTCGTGGCCGACTGACCATATGGATGCACCATGCCAAGCTCATCGATCTGTGCTTATCCATATGGCTTTCTTTGCAAAGATATTGGAGTGGGTTGCTGGTTCCTTCTCAAGTGGACCGTGATTTCTCTGACCTCTCGGCTATGACCTGCCCATCTTGGCTGACCCTACATGGTATAGCTCACAGCTTCATTGAGGGACCCAAGCTCCTTCACTACAACAAGGTAGCGATCCAGAATGGGGGCCATGGCGTACACAACTGCTAGTATTGATAGCTTGACAAACAAGTGTCTTTTCTTGAACTCCAGTGGTGCTTCATTATACGGTAATTCCAAAAAAAAAAATTTCCACTTAAAACGAATCCTCTCTCTTCCCATCTGATTGGCTAATACTGTATGACAAAATGAAACCCAGGAGCCTGTATAATATATGTCATGGTTAAACGTTCATTTTTAAAGAGGCCACACCTTTAACTACTTGTATTTTATAGAGGGGGTTAAACATCTACATAAAATCTCTGGAACGTGCCTATTTTATCCTTTTATGCCTCATAATTTAGAAGCCATTCAAAACGTTCAGAAATTTGATCTCCTCTCTAGGTGTGTTCTTTCAAATAAAAAAAGTTTATCATAAGGTTGTCCTTCCAAGTAAATATATGTACGGGGTTATGTAAAACTATGGGTTCCCTGGTGGTCCAGTGGTTAGGATTTGGTGCTTTCACCCTTTGACATGGGTTCGATTCCAGTCAGGGAACCAAGAGGTCACACCACCCTGAAGCAGGGTTGGGCCTGGTCAGTACTTGGATGGGAGACCATCTAGGAATACCAGGAGCTGTATGCGTGGGCCCCTGGAGAAGGAACTGGCAACCCACTCCAGTTGCTCTGCTATGAATGCCAAGTGGATCAGCAAGGTGTGTCGAGTGACGCAAACAACACATGTAACGCGATACAAACACTCAGCTAAGAAGACCAGACAGGCCAAATAACATTATTTGAAGTCATTAATTGCCTCATCTATATGCATTAGTGTTAAACTTAAAGCATGGCCTGTCTTTATTAGAGGGCTTTGATCCATTGGAAAGAGAAAAACACAAAGGTCCCTTTGAGGGGAGACGACAACAGTTTGTTTATTAGGTTTAGTTTCTATACCATTACTATGCAGTTAGCTGAAGTTTTATGATCTTGTTTGTTGAGAGAGAAAAGAAGAGGTTATTTATTTTATAGTTGTGGCGTGAAGTTCAGGCCGTCATAAAGCAGGACATTCCTGGGTGTCCGCGTATAGGAGGGCAGTAACATTCATGCTGTGTGTCATCAGCGAGTGTCAATGAGATTCGGCTTTACCGGTGCGTCCCGGGCCTAATGGGAGCGGTGCTGAGGGGGCAGCCTCTAACACCTTATATACACAAGTATATGGTGTTTTTCCTTTTCCTAAAGAAGCACCGCCGTGATTATACAATATGGGGTTGTTGGGGTGTTTAATACCGGATTGGCAATGACCAGTATTTATAGAAAAAATAAATAAGTTGATTTTAAGTGTTTTTTAACATCAGCAGATATGCATTTCACAATCCCCTGTCATGTAGATGATCTGCCTAGGAGGCTGTCTTTATAGGAGGCTTTATCTGTCACTGTCTGATTACTTTCCTGCAGTTGCTACTGCAAGCCAATGAAAAATGGTGGAAAGATATATTTTGGACAGCCTCCTGGGTGCACCCTGTTTCACCCCCTGGACCCCCGCCCAATAAGTTAGGAAGAAATACACATCTGCTGGAATATAACGAATACAACTCAATTTTGGACCTCTACATTGAAGTCACACATTTGCATTCATACATAAAAATACAGGTTTTAGACACTGCATTTATTTGCATGAAAAATTTGCTAAAATGCGCTTTTAATCTCTGTACGTACTGCTTTTGGAGCAAGGTACAGACTTTGTGATTTTAAGCTGTGCCAGGTACAGCTGTATATTGTCACACCATACTTCGAGTTAGGCAGTAGATGGCCATAAATTTGTTTCCTAATCAGTCTGTACATGGAATAAAAAACAAGCAAACCCTTGCAGCACTTATATTTCATGCGGTTATGTGGTGCGGCTTCACGTGCGGGAGCCAGAAACACGTGATCATGTGGATCAATAGACTTGTTGTACTGGGCGCATTGGAAAATGCAATATGTTTATTCACAGCTTGCCACCTCAGGAGTTAGAGAGTCAAACATGGCAGCTCCCTAAAGCGAGCAGAGTAAAAGTAAATAATCGTATTAATTCATGTTACATAATTGGGCTGATAGGGCTCCATTAGTGGATGTATTTTACACATTTAAGGGGCCATAAACTGTTTTACAACTTCAGGATCTATTTAAAGAGATTCATTGGTTCGAAATAGGCCACACTAAAGCCTATACAGTAGTTTAGTGTATATATATTAACCAAGGGTGTAGGACCTGGGGGGGGGATGGGGATTATATGAACAAGGAACACAAAAAATAGCAAAAATTAAACTTAATCATGCATTACCAGATTTGGTCACTAGAGGTGCTGGTGCAGTATGTATTTCCCATGAAAACTTTGATCCATAATTTATATTGGGGGTGGGTGGGTTTTAAACAAAGAAATAAAAAAGGAAAGTTTGAGGGGAGCCCCCCAGGGCAGGGCCCTGGTGCATTTTTTTTGTCTCCAACACCCATGATATTAACCAGTTCTGGATCGCTACCTTTTTGTGCCAAAATGCCTTGTGTACAATGAATCTCATATGGATAGGCACAATCAGAAACACAGAAATGTTGTCCATATGGTCACCGAGAGTCAGACACGACTGAAGGACTGAACAACAACAGCAAAATATATTAAAATATTGTGTAATTTATATGATAAAAAGCTTAAAATAGTGTAAACAAATTACAGCTGGTTATCAACAATTCAATCAACCTGTGAGACAGCAGGACAGCGCACTTAGCTTAGAGCTTCCAGTCACACTGCCAAAGAGCTTATTTTGTAATTATATATATATATATATATATATATATATATATATATATAAAAATTTGTTCTTTATCATTTACTTGCAATATCAATTTGCAAAACTACCCTATACTTATCATATTTTTATAGAAAATCTGGTTATTTAATGTTTCTTTGGGGCAGGTCTATGCGGGAGCCGGGAACAAACACTCCTGCTCTCTGTGTCTAAAAAGAGAGAGTCAGCAAACGGGAAAATGAAAGCGCTCACTGTCCATAGGAAGCTTCAGTATAACACCTACATGCAAACTACAGGGAACAAATAAAGAAATTTGGGGGGAAAAAACACCAGAACTGGAATCGGGGAGGGGCGACTGCGCTAATAATCTGCTGTCTAAAAAAAATAAATAAAATAAGAAACTAAACCCTAAATCTTCTATATTTTTGAACACATGATATGATCTAATCTAAATCTCAAAAAACGGTAATAAAAACAACATTGTCAAATTACTTATTTATTTTTTTAAATAAAAGCATTTTCTTACAGTAAACATGTTGATGTCTGCACTTTTTGCCATCACCTCCTGGGGCTTTTAAGGTTTTATTTTCTACGTAAAGCCATGTGAAACTGACAAGACTGAGCACGCTCAGACTACAGGGAGTAACTAGGGTGATTAGGTGACGGCCAATCCCTTTAATGGAAATGGAAGGCCACAGTAAAGAATAATTATATATAAAACGTACTCAATTGTAATTCTCAGTCCATGGTGCGGAGCACCGATTCCATGTATCAAAAAATACATTGGTAAGATTAAAAAGTAACCGTTATTTATATCAAATAAAATAATGGTGGTGATAATAAAAATATTTACTGCGCTAGATGATGACCAAGTCTTACTTAATTTAACTTTTGATAATCACATATAAAAGTTGTCAAACTACAAATCGTCGTCCTGCTTTGAGAGCTCGTAAGGCGAGCTTGCAAGAACTGCGTCCCTCGCAAAGCAAGGGACGCAGTTTGGTCTGCAAATGCAAAGTGAGGGGCCGCATTTGAGGAAGGTGGAGGCTCCAACGTTGGCTGTAATGAACCGAAGGCTCATTGCAGGCCGCAAGCGGAGGTGGAGGGTCTACGGCGCCTCAGAAGCGGTTACAAACTCACACAAGCGGCACTTTAACAAAATGGATCTAACACGCAATCACTAAATATGGACGTACACAAAAAAAAAAATACGAAACGCGTCTTAGAACTCAAAATTTATGGACTTAGCCTAAAAAAATACGAGCCGCGGGACTTAGAAAAAAAAAACATTACGAACTCGCAACGGGCGGACCGCGCGCACCTGAAAACATTAAAAACACAATAAATACACACAAAAAACACATAAAAAGCTTACCCACAGCAAGGGGGAAAGGCGCCCAGGACCTCTGCAAGTGAAGTTGCACCTCAATTTAAGTGCAAATTCCAGAGTTTAGACACCCGAAAATCCCCTAAGCGAGAGAAAAATTGGCTGCTGAAAAAAACAAAAAACTAGGCTACAGGACCCTAAAGATGCAAACCACCACCAAGCATATACGACTTTTCAAAAAAGCCGTACGAGGTACAAGATACACTTTTAGCAAGGACGCTAAATCATCCACAGCCGCGTACCACTTACACAATCGCCGCCACTTTACAACACTAACTTACACAATGTGGAAGTACACGGCTACCCTAACGGCTTTCCCTCGCGCACGCAGCCTATTTACACTACACACTGCACACATTGCTGACACTTATACCTCAGGGTCGTCAACACTGCAAATCTACATTATATGCTGCAGGAACATCAAAACAGATTGTCAGCTCTTCAGCACAATGCTTCCTGTATATATTACTTACAAATAGGTAAAGTATATTGATTTATTAATTATTTAATTAGCATACAAAAATACAGACACAAAAAAAAACAAAACACTTGCAATAAACACCAAAGCCATTCACCGCGCGCCTCACAACGAGCGCCAACGCTGCTCCTAGCACACAAAGCCTTGGAATACGTGCAAAAAGCAGATCACCACCAACAAAACAATAACAGCAAAAGCGGCTCTCAGAAAAAAATATACAACAACCAACAGCCTCGCAATGAGCGCCGAAGGATCTCAGACCACCAAAAAAAAATTAATGTCTGTGGCAAACAGCATTACCTGCCTTACAATTTTATTGCCCCGTCATTATTGACGGACAGGTCGCTAATTCTATATAAAAACGTACATATGTAAAAGGCTGATTTTTTTATTCTATTTTGTACAATCATTTGTCCATTATTAAATATAGTTATTCAAATATAGTAATAATAATAAGACCAAAGTGGTTCTTTAAATGACTGCAGGGTAGATATGAGGACTGTCTGTGATACAGGATAACATGGACATTTGCTGCAAAATGCAAGATAAAATATAAAAGCTGAATGTCCTTTAAATATAAGTTTTTACCATTTTCTCGTCCCACTGAACTGTCCGTCATGCTTTAAATTTCAAATAAAGAACAAAGGTTCCATATCAGGGTATTAGAGCCGACTATAATTAGCCAAAGTCTATCTGTCCTAGTCCTCTTCAGGAAACCCACATATGTATTTTTTGTTCTAAATACAAGTGATATGATAAATGACTTCCTTCCAAATGTTACCAGAGTGGAAATGGTCTAAATAAAATACTTCAAAATGGAAACCAGCAGAAGAACAAACTGCGTCCTAATAGAAGGCATTACATACATATATACACACACAGTGCCTTGCAAAAGTATTCACCCCCTTGACTTTTTACCTATTTTGTTAGATTACAGGTCAATGTTTTGTTAATCTGAATTTTATGTGATGGATCAGAACACAATAGCCTAAGTTGGTGAAGTGAAAGGAGATAACAGTTTGTGAGGCGCCGTAGAGTCTCCATCGCCGCAAATGTGGCCCCTCGCGAAGCCTTTGGCTCATTGCAGCCAACATGGGAGCCTCCGCTTCGCGAGGGTCTGCATTTGCGGTCCGGAAGACATACGGGGTCGTAGGGATGAGCGCCTACGGTGCTCATCTCCACCAGCGCAAGGAGTGCCTTTGCCAGCAACTGTGGCCCTCACAGTGCGCTCGCTATGCGAGTCCGCAAGCGCTAACAATGACCCATATTGCTGAGAAATATATATGTTTCTACAGGTGAGCGGGAACCTTGAATGCAGAGAACTCTGCAAATGCTATAGATGAAGATGTGGATTCTTAGGCTACCGTGACTCACACTCAGTCAAGGAATGGATCTGCCCTGGAGGCTGTCCTCCTTCCCCCCCCCCCCCCCCACTGATCTAGTGTTGGAAGAGACAAAGATAAAGACTCCAATCAGGACAATGTCCTGTGCTGATCCTCTCCCATTCCTTGACAAGTGATAGGGGGTGGAGAAAACAATATTTGATAATATCTTGAATAATAGACTTCAAATTTGAGTTTTAAAAAGGTACATTGATTTTTCTTCAAGTACCAATTGTTATATTAAAGAGACCCAATGTAACTTGTTCTGTACAGTGATCCTTTAAAGCATCAGCTATTCATTAAAAAAAAAGTGTCAGTTTCTTAAATAAGATTCCAGGAAACTGAATGGAGAAGCCCCCCCCCCCCCCCCTGTCCTGCTGCTCCAGGAGCCACAACCACCCCAGGATAAATACTCCAGTGAGTCAGCGGCTGGTTACAGAGCAGCGACACACGGAACTAATCCATGCCTGTAATCCACAAATACTGCAGACATTTCATTTGCAGCAATCATCAGAACCAAAAATACTTGTGATTAAAAGCAGCAAATGATCAACCGCACCATCTGCCATAGGACCCCGCAGACTGGTGTGTGTGTGTGTGCGCGTGAATATATATATATATATATAAACACACACACACACACATAAAAAGGTGATCATTAGAGGCTTATTTTTGTACCACTTTTTCCTATATAAGTGTAGTTCTTCAAAACAGCATGCTTAACAAATAGGACTACAGTGGCCCTTTAAGAAGTCACACAATTATTACTGTGCATGCTCCTTAAAGGGACTGTGATGGCAAAAATCAATGAAAGGCCTGGCTATTTGTTGTGTTATCCATTTTTTTTTAAATGTGAACAAGCCCTGGGAAACTCCATGTTGTTGCTGTATTTATATGTAAATGAGCTGTTCGTGCATAATAAATTTGCCGTTCTGATGTGCAAATTAGGAGAACGCTCGGCTTGTCTGTCTCTGTAGTGGCCAAAACAAAGACCTGCAGGGTTATGTGACCGTTAGACCTGTATCAAATACACATTAGCATACATGAGCAGCAAAATCAATTGTAAGTATTGAATAAATGATGTATTGTTGGGAGAAAAAAAAACACCAGTACAATGCATAAATGGGGTTTAAATTAAATAAGGTTCCTGGTGGTCCAGTGGTTAGGATTTGTTGCTTTCACAGCTGCGACCTGGGTTTGATTCCAGTCAGGGAACCAAGAGGTCACACCACCCTGAAGCCATGCAGGGTTGGGCCTGGTCAGTACTTGGATGGGAGACCACCTAGGAATACCAGGAGCTGTATGCTGTGGCCCACTGGAGATGTAACTGGCAACCCACTCCAGTATCTCTGCCATGAATACCAAGGGGATCAGCATGGTGTGTTACAGAGAGTCGGACACAACTGCACAACAAAAACCACACACAAAATTAAATTAACTTCCTCTTGGGGTGATGGAGTCCTTTTGAAACTCACAAGTTACTTTTTTTATAGTTTTGCAGAAGCCTTATGGTCACAATGCAGTGTGTAATATATATATATATATATATATATATATATATATTACTTCTCCATCCCCTTATTTAGTACCAAAGCCCTAATACACAACTGCACATAATGTGAGGGCGAGTCATCAGAGTCCGTTATCTATAATTATCTAGTAGGGTGTGCCCAGGAGAGGCCGCAGTAATTTCCCTGATGAATCACTCACATTATTATTATTATTATTATCTTTATTTATATCGCGCCAACATATTCCGTAGCGCTGTACAGGGGTTGAGTACATAGCAGAAAACAAATTAAACACCTTGTAAAGAATAGAGGGCCCTGTTTTTGAGCATAAAATCAAATGTACATAGAGCTTGTTTCCAAGGCCTGACACAAGATTGAAAACTCGCAAACTTACAATCTAAGGTCCTGTGTGTATCGGTGTCTCTTCCAGTTAGGAGTAAAGACCCTCATTTCTACAGTCCGACCCCATTCCACAATATTCATCCTGGGACTTTAAAACACAAAAAAAATAATCTGCCAACAGACATATTAGAGACTCTGTTACTTATAACAAATCACTGAGACAGGAGACAGAGCCGACTGTGAATAGAGCGCTGTGTAAACTTATGGAAATGTCCTGTTTTATAGGATTACCTATTTTTTTTTCTATTAAGCCTTTTGAATAACCAGTTTAGACCCCCACAAACTTTAAACGCCATTATTATTTGCATTTTCTTTTTTTGGAGTTGATCCTTTTCGGTACGTTCTCCATGTAATCTAAGCTTTCCATTTGTTCTGTTGCAGTTTTAGTTGCCACATTTGCATTATGCCAACAGAACCTCTCACCTGTGAAAGTTGTTCAATATAAACCAAAATGCACAGCAGTTATACACTATTTTTTTTTTTTACTCTAAAAATATGTTGTCAGTTATTAAATGTAGTTGTTCAAAAGAATATTTAAATTTGACGGATCTATCCTGTTATAGTTACGACAGCAGCAGTTGCAGCAATGTCGCTGTTGATATTTCACAGCGCTGCCGATATTTGAGAAGAGAAGATTCCTATCCTGTTATGCTGGTGCAGCACAAAGCAGCAGCAGTGGCGGTGTGCATCCGCTAAATGGCGCTGCTGATATTCCGGTGCCATATCATAGAGTCAAGGCTTAGGCTAACATTATTAGCTTACAACTTCTCTCTCCTATAGGCAGTGCTGCAAAATATCGGCAGCGCCATCTAGCTGTTGGAGGCTGCACTGCAGCGGCGGACCTGGTATCTAGCCCTCTTTGCCTGCGCATTTCTTCTGCAGCACTGACAGCTGCAGTTACAGGTGTCATCCGCCAGAGTGCGCTGTGAGTTTTCGGGCACAATCAAGTTCCAGGTAAGGCAAAGAACTATTCTCCCCTCCGGCGTGGCGCAACTCGACGTCGCTGAATCGACAGCGAGGCTATCGCTATGTTCAGCGCGGGCACTCGGACCCCCAGGGCCTCGGGCGCGCCTCTCAAAGCCTCTTCTGTCGGCACGCCTTCTATGCTAAAAAAAAAAAAAAAACGGCAGCGCCATCTGTCGGCCGGAGGCGGAACTGTAGCTGTCAGATTTTGCGATGGTGAAGAGGCAAAGGACCAGGACCTGTCCTGACACCATAACAGGATAGATCCCGATTGTCCTATATTTTCTACTTAGGCTCACTCAGAACCTAATACAACCCCCCCCCATAAATTACATAGAAGCCTCCAAGAGTGACTAAGCAGCAAAGGAGTAAGGTAGTGCTTGATCAGAGCTGCAAATGGATTAACATGGAATAAAAATTAAATTAATAACAAGTTTAAATGTTTTTAAGAATTTGCCCAATTATTATTTGGCGGTAGAATGAGAATTGAGGATATTAAAATAAAACATAAAAAAAAACTGACTTTTACACAGATCTTTGGTTTCAAGCTCCATAATAAGGCAGCAGGACCCCAAACACAATGATCTGTAGATAAGGAGCTTACCTGTTCCATACAGGTGAGATGTGTCAGAGTCAGCTGATCCGCAGCACATTGGATGTAAGCATGCCTGGGATAAGCACAAGGCTACTTGAGCCAGCCCTTTTAGGTAGACAGAATAGGGAGACCAGATGAGCATTTTTGGTTCTTATCTACAATCACATTTTTGTACAAGCATAGATTGCAGTGCAGATTGGAACTAAACTGCACATATTATGTGCCCATTACATCGACCCCAAAAAGCTGGTTTAATCAAACCTCATGATAGTCTTAGGCTTATGCCAGTCTTGACTTAAAATTCCTTAAAAGTGTTTGTCCCTATCATTTCTACTGGATGGCTGGTTCCCTTATTTATTATCCTTTCAGTAAAGAAGTAATTTTTCAAATTACTCATCAATCTTCCATCCTCCAACTTTGAAGTATGATCTCTTGTTCTTGCGTTTCTCTTTTTCTTGAAGAGACAATCCTCTTGAACCTTATTACATCATTTGAGATATTTGAACATTTCTGTCATCACCCCTCTGCCTTTCAGCCAATAGTTCTCAAGAACCGGTCCTACAACCAGTGTCAGTCACCGGATCTATCCTGTTATGGGTCGGGACAGGTCCGCCGCTGCAGTGCGGCCTCCAACCGATAGATGGCGCTGCCGATATGTGAGAGACATTCTAAGCTTATTATGTTAGCCTAACCCTTAAGCTATCACTAACCCAAATCCTCACCCTAATAAGTTTACCTAAGCCTTGACTGTGATATGGCACCGGAATACCAGCAGCGCCATCTAGTGGATGCTCACCGCCACTGCATTGTGCTGCGGTACCATAAGAGGATAGGTCCCAGTCACCTTATCTAATGGTCCTGTGGGACAAAGAGGGAGGAGGAGAGCCCAACACTTTAAATATAACACTACCCTTAGTCATAGATTAAGATTTATTTGTCCTTAAAATGAACACTACATAAAAGGACTACTGCATTTCAAGAGGAAAAAAATAGATCCATTTGTCAGGCATGAGCCAAACTAGCAATATTAACCACTGTGTAAGCCATAGATATAAATCATGTTTAGGGAAGAATTGGCATTCTTGAAGACCCTGTTTATAAGTACAGGAATCCATTTTGTGTTTGTTACACACAACCATCATCCAACTTTCTGGATGTGATGTATCACAATGAACACCTCTGCTAGTCTTCTCTTCCACACTCCGTGCCTCCACTGGCTTCCTGTAGCTGTAGACCGTAATGTAAAAAGCAGGGGTGGGCAAGTTCAGTCCTGGAGGGCCACACACACACACAAGCCAGGATTTGCAGATATCCTTCCTGTGCACAGGCGAGTCAATCAGGAAGACTGAAGAAGTGACTGACTATGACTCACCTGTGCGCAGCAGGGATATCATCAAATCCAGGCATGTATGTGGCCCTCCAGGACCGAAACCGGCGCACCCCTGGTACAAAAGCCATTATCAACAGTGCACCCCCTTATATCTCTGCTCTTGTCTTAAAATACTCCCTCAACCGCCCTGCTAATGACTTTTTTCCACTGCTCTTATTGGATCTATCCGGTTTTATGTGTGACGCTGTTCAAGCATGCTGCCGCAGTATAGGAAAATTACTATTCCGACTATCTCCTCCGATGTGGCGCAACGCATGCTGCGGATCACAAACAGCGGCGAACATAAAACAGGATAGGACCCTCTGATCACCTCTTCTCATTCACGCCTTCAGGATTTTTCTCGTGCTACCTCTATTCTTAACCCTTCGCTCCACTAGACTATCCTCCTGCCTCAAAACCTTCAAAAACTCACTAAAAACGTATCGGTTTAAAGAAACTTATCACATTCAGCCTTAAGTGTATATTCTACAAAATGACCCACACAACCTATAGTGTAACACACAACCACTTCCATGAGCCTACGGTCCTGATCTCTGCATCTATCACATCACCCTGGTATATCACACCCCTCCCGCAGAGGCATCATTATATATATATATATATACACACACACACACACATACATCATTATATATACACATCATTATATTCTTAGTTACTCAAAGTTTTCAAAACTATTCTATAAATCAGTGCAGACCCTAATTTAGTACAGTACATATTAGCCTCATCCTGATTGAAGTGTGATGGTTCTCAAAGGTGGTCCCCATAAGCATCACGGGGTAACCATCCCGTCTCCAGATCAAAAAGATTTAGAACCACTGCCCTAAACTATATATATTAAGCTTAGCCAACATATGCACATATGGCATTTGCCACAGAATCCCATTTAGGGGATAGACCCACCCTGCGTTGTTAAAGGGAAATACCACAGCTTATTTCACAACCAATGACACAGTTACTCCTCGGGATGCTACTCACCTCATTTTTTCCAGGATTTATAGCAGTTGGGCGAAGATCCAGCAGAATAAAATCAATTATTATTATCTTTATTTATATCGCGCCAACATATTCCGTAGCGCTGTACAGGGTTTAGTACATGGCAAAAAACAAACTTAACACCTTATAAAGAATGGAGGGCCCTATTTTTGAGCTTATAATCAAATGTACATAGTGCTTGTTGCCAAGGCACTGACACAATATTGAAAACTCGCAAACTTACAATCTAAGGCCTCAAGAGTCATGTTTCTAAGGGTGTGTGATTATATTACAGCAATATCATAATTATTACATCTATTCCATCCTTTGCAATGTGTTCATTTTGTTTTTGCCATGTACTTAACCCATGTATAGCGATACGGAATATGTTACAAATATAATAATAATAATAATAATAATAATAATAATAATATATGAATATAGATGTACATGATAAAAATGGGATCAGAAGTATCAATATATATATATATATATATATATATATATATATATATATATATATATATATATATATATATACACACACACACATATAGTAAGTTTTAGTTTTAATATGCAAGTCTTTAGGTTTGGAAATAGGAACTGGTCCATATCACACTATGGAGTAAAACAACTACTCAAAAGAAATTGCATGGAAATAACTAAAACAATTAAAATGTCATAAAATTACAAGTACCTTTCACAGCAATGTTACAAATGCCTTAAGTCAATATGTGCATAAGAAGATTCCCAGACACCTCCTTTCTGAATAGTTGCAACAAAATGCAAAGAAAATAAATACAATCACATACACTGCCTAGGATCCTAGAATCACACATGTAAGAAGTGTCAGATACCATCTTGCAGCTCCCACACCTGTGCTGGTGTCTTGCAGTTAATATAAGACAATATAAGTGAATGTGCCAACACAAGACACTGCACTGATTCCCACACAATAAGGCATGGCAGCTGGGACTGTCTCCCAAACCATATGGCCATGGCATCCTCTCATCTAATCACCCCAAGCACTGCCAGGTCCCCCCAGTCCAGAGTGTACTGCCCCCCAGCATGTGCACCCCCATCCTCTCTCACTATCACACACAATGACCCTATTCATAACACTGTCCCCATTCAGTTTACATAGAAAGCCCCAGGACAGCAGCTCTGCCCCAGAAAGTGCCCAACAATCAGCAATTGTTTCCAGTATAACATCTCACCCCATACAGGTTGTCTGCTCCTCCTGCTGCTTGTACTCCCCAGGCAGTGACCTCCTGCACATGACAGCAGGGACTGGTGGAGGTGCTGCTCCTGGAGGTGGTGGTGGTGCTGCTCCTGGAGGTGCTGGTGGTGCTGCTCCTGGAGGTGCTGGTGCTGTCCCTTCCTCTCCAGCTCCCGCCTGCTGCTCCTTATCCCACTGATTACTGTTACTTGCCGGCTTTTGATCTCCTCCTTTACCCTCCAGCTTCTGATCTTTGTACTTTTTCTTTTCCCTCTTTTGTTTGCAGTTTGAACCAGGGCTGGAGGCTCATCACTGCCACCTACAGGTCCAGCACTGCAATGAGCAGAGTGGCCACTGTCACAGGCTAGGAGTGCCCAGGGGTGGTGCCAGAGCCACAATGTGCCAAACAATATCCAATACAGTTACTATACAATGTATCCAGAGACAAGTATACATTGCTACATATTACAATGTCAGGATGTTTATTTACCAATACATAACAAATTGTATCAAAGAATCAATGCCATGTAATGTGTTTGCTATTTAATGTATCTCTGTGATTATGCTCTGCATCTTTCTGCTGGACCCCATTATAAGCCAGATTCCCAAGGTCACATTCTGGGCCAGGTTCCTCTTCTGCTATTTGATGCAGGTCCACTTATAATGAATTACTTTTTACCATTTAAAGAGCTTTGGACAATATTCTGTGTAAATGTAAATTAAATAGATAAATAATAATATTCATTATTGTAGATTGTGGTGGATTTAAAGATTGCAGGACCCCAGAGAAAAATAAATTAGGGCTCCCAAGGTAGGGGGCCAAAAAAAGCTGGATCTATCCTGTTATATGTACGCACACATGCTGCACTGCCCTGCGCCAATGGCGTCCCTATGTAGCTGTCTCCAAGGGCCTGGTAAGTGGTTAGGGGTTTTCGGGTTAGGTTTAGAGGGTTAGGGGGTTAGGGTTAGGGTTGGTAAGTGGTGTAGGGGGCGAAGCGAGGGCACTGTCCGAGGGTCTCAGTTGCTGCAAGGAGCCCTGAGGGCGCTCCTTGCCAGCAACTGAGACCCTCGGGCAGTGCGGGCACTGCCCGAGGGTCTCAGTTGCTGGCATGGAGCGCCGTAGGCGCTCCATGCCAGCACCTGAGGACCTCGCAAAGCGAGGGCCGCAGTTGCTGGCATGGAGCGCCGAAGGCGCTCCTTGCCAGCAACTGCGACCCTCGCAAACTTCACGTCGCAACCCAAACAGTACGACACACACATTACGACACTCGCAAACAACATACAACACACGTTCACACACATTACGGACTCGCAACACTCGGACGCAACTCGCGAACATTACAAAATGTAAAACACAATACATACACACACCACATACATAAAAAACTTACCTACACCAAGAGGGAGCACCCAGCACCTCAAAAATACAACTTACACCTCGATTTTACTTCAAATAAAACAGTTTAGAGACAAAAAAAAAAACGAAGCGAGAGAAAAAATGGCCGCCGAACAAAACGAAAACGAGGCTACAGCACTCTAAACTCGCAAAACACCACAAGAAACTCGCAAAACACCACAAAACACCTACGGATATTCCGATACAAACGTATAACACACATTACTCGCCATTTGACGCCAATGCGGAAGTACACGACAACGGTTTGGGCTCGCGCACGCACAGTGTTACACTGCACACATTCAGCACGCTTACACAGCAGATCCACACCACTAATGCTGCAGCAACATCAAAACACATTCACAGCTCTTCCACACAATGCTTTAAAATAGGTAAAGTATATTCATTTATTAATGTATTATATATTTCATTATTACACACTAAACAGCATTAGCTACCTTACAATTTCATTGCCGTCATTTTTTGACGGGCAATTCGCTAGTATATATATATATATATATCAGTAAAACATTCCAAATATGCAGTATATAAATATATGTAGGTGGTCAAATCACCCTAGATATAAATCATTATCTGCCGCTCTCCATTAATAAAGTAAGAGACACCTCCAGGTAGCTGATGGTCCCTACTGCCACTGATTTTCATGTAATTTATGTTTAAAATTTCAACTCTAAAGCTCAATTATCAAATGCTTCCAATCGGAAATTTTAATAACAACTATATACATATACGATGTTCCCTGGTGGTCCAGTGGTTAGGATTTAGTGCTTTCACCATTGTGACCTGGGTTTGATTCCAAGTCAGGGAACGGAGAGGTCACACCACCCTGAAGCTAAGCAGGGTTTGGCCTGGTCAGTACTTGGATGGGAGACCACCTAGGAATACCAGGAGCTGTGACCCACTGGAGAAGTAACTGGCAACTCACTCCAGTATCTCTGCCATGAAAACCCAGTAGATCAGCATGATCATAGACATGTGCCTGGTGTGTTACGGTCCATGAGGTCATGGAGAGTCGGAAACAACTGAATGAAGCAAATAAAAATAATAAATATATATATATATATATATATATACATACACGCATATATATGTATGTATATATGTACATACATATATATACAGAAAACTCCCCATTATCCGGCACCTATGGGGACTCCCTATTGCCGTATACGTGTAGTTTCCGGTTAATTGGGAGTCCTTGAATTTAAGGGTCTAAACGACCCTTAAACACCCCAAAACCCCTCAAAATGCATTTAAAAGGGCATTAGCACCGAAACAGGCCATTTAGGCCCCAAAAAATAATTAGAAGCAAAGTCATCTTTTTTTTTTTTGCAGTCTTGAGCGCCGGATAGTGCCGGATTGTGCTGGATAGTGCCGGTTATGCCGGTTTAGCGGGAGTAAATTTAAAATGGGGAATTAATGCCGGTGTCGGTTGCTTGAGAGTGCTGGTTGGTTATGTCCCGGATAATCGGGAGTTTACATTATATGTATGTGTGTGCTGTGTCACATTAAGTGTTATTGATAACAAAAGCATTAACTAATGCACCGCTCCCACTCTGTTCTGGGCTATTACAGAATAAGCTATAATGCTCCAAAGTGTTTTACTTTAAAGTTCCTAATATCACCATCAGAGGATTTTGTCCTGTCAGACGCATTTAAAGGCCTCCCAAGTAAAAGCTTCTAGCAATCACTTGCCATTACTGTTACAAGTAACGCTGAGTAATAGAGGATTTCTTTTTTTGCTGCCTCTTTAATTTCTATTTTGTCAATTATTGATGTTATGATCACATCAGTCTCCTAGATCAGTGTCTGCTTCATCCCCTGAGATAATCCATGTCTGTGTTTTTATTTAAGTCCTGTATTACATACAAATCCATTATGTCTTTTTAAGGGACTCCAAACCCATGGATACTGCTCTGCGACATCATGTAGAGCAGTCAACATCAAGTTGAAACTATGTATAACCTGTTTTTTTTTTCATTTGAAACAGTTTTTATTGTTTTATAATTGTTTTTAAATGCTGCTGTGTTAGTTTTTACAGCACCCAAACTGGGATCTATCCTATTGTGTGTGCGCAAGAAATCGCCAGCACTGACAGCTGCAGTGACAGCAAGTAGCCACTAGATGGCACTGTCAGGTTTCAGGGAAGGCCTATAATTATTCCCCCCTACGACGTGGTGCAACTTGACGGCGCTGAATTGACAGCATCATGTTTGGCGCGGGCACTCCAGGTCCTTTCTGTCGGCGTGCCTTATATGCAATGTGCAGCAGTTTTCCGAAAATCGTCAGCGCCATCTAACAGTTGGCGGCGGCACTGCTGCTGCCAATCTTTTGCGTAGGGGAAGCCAAACTTTTCTTTTTAAGTCAACAATTCTAGATTTATTAATCTTTTTGGCACTTTCTATCTTGTCCTGAAGGGATTGAAAATAAGAAGCTCCCCTATAAATGCTTACATACATAATGTTTAATGTAAAATAATATGGTTATATACTTTGGTTTGTGTTTCCTGGTCTTTGCAGAATTTGCCAAGGGTAGGAAGCTCAACACATCCAGTTTGAGGATTAAATGGATATAAAAACTATATATATTTTACACTTGGCTCCTGGATCACTACCTTGTAGTGGTGAAGACCTTGTGTCCTTCAATTAAGCTGGTCATAGCAGAGAGGTCAGACAAATCACAGGCCACTGGAGAAGGAACTAGCAACCCACTCCGATATATGTGCCAAGAAAACCATATGTATTGGCTCAAACAGAAACATAGACAGATGTGCCTGGCGAGCTCCGACCATATGGCCACTGAAAGTCAGACACGTGGAGGTTAGGATGTTTGGGTCTTCCAGTCAAGGGCCAAAGCATGAATGCATGTCTGACTGCTAGAATTATTTGGAAAGCAAATAGACAGTTGGCTATCAAATACCAAATTTGATGCCAAATTGGTTTTATAATGGGACAGCTGCACCGAAGATGAAGGTGGGTGCCTCTTTGGCTTCAGATTTTCCAGCACATGGGGCAACACCCATGTTGTACAGTCTTGACAAAGTAATGTACCAACGTAATGATGTCTTATATACTTGCCCATTGTAGTAAGGGACTCTAAATCCTGGTCAAAATGTTCTATTTATCCAGCTATGGCTGGACGTGGTGAAGGTCTATGTTGTTTTGGTATCCACACACAGAATCACAAACAAAGAAGAACGTGACAGCAGATTCAATAGATAACTTAAAAAAGGTTGGCTATTTGAATCAAATAAACTTAAATATTATGTTGAATAAAAAAGGAAAAGGAAGGGTATTGATCCTGGAAGTAATCAGATTGCCAGCATTTTGGACCAAGAAATATTGTTTCCCCTTATGAGACAATTGGCAGCATTTCAATGTTTTTTGGTTTGTTGCCTTCTTATAAATCAATTAACAATTAACATAATTACAGAGATCAGAGACGATCTAAAAGGTTGACCTTGATCAACTAAAGTCTTTTTTCAACCTTAATTAATATATATCTATGTCACTAAATGTCATATGTAAATGCTTTCTTATTGAAGAGGACAGGATGGTGGACACAAGGAAGATCTCCAAGGACCACCCCTGACCTCAGAGCATGGGCATAGGAGCCAAAAACAATCTGGGGGCTAATGTTTAAATATATATATATATGTATATATATATATATATATATATATATATATATATATATATATACATATATATATATATATATATATATAATTTATGGGTCAAAGCTTTCATGGGAAAGACATACTGCTCCAAATCTGGTAAAGCATGATTAAGTTTAATTTTGCTTTTTTTGTGTCCCCTGTTCATATAATCTTGGGGAGATTCCCATTTCATACAGTTTATACACCCCTGCCTCAGAGTGATGTTCTTCATCACTACTTGCCTTGTGGGGACACTTAAATAACTTAGTAAGTTACTACTTATCTAGTAATGCATTACCATAGAAAGAGTTAGTATTTATTTCCTTTTGTCTACAATATGGACGTTATTTTTCTTTCTCTCATATTCCTTCAAATTCTTTTCATTTTTGTTGTCCTTCTCTGAACTTATTTGTAGCTCTACAGAAAGTGTACTGTATATTTCAGGTGAGGTCGTACATTGGTTTATATCATGGCAGGATTGTACTTGCCTCTATTGCCTGAATGCCATTTTAATCCATGCTAATATTTACTTACCTTTACAGGCTGCTTACTGGCATAAGGTTTTACACTTCCCCTAGACATACTGTATATTCACTTAATAGTTATGTAAGTGCTCTCCAGTCCTATGCAGGACACCCACTATAATAAAGCCTGATAAGGCCCCACAAAATAGCATACAAATATTCAATACCAATACATTGTATCTGAGCAAATGTAGTTCACAGGATTTAATTATGCTTATAAAATAAATGATTATGGGTATTTGTCGGCTAAATCAATATTTAGATATATGTGTGTTGGAAAATGATACCTATAAAAAGTAATTTAGATTAACAAAACATTCCATAAGGTTCAGGAAATGATTCATTCAGGTACAACCGGTTCTTCAACAATTTTACACAGTGTATGTAGTGTAAAGATCATGATTATGATGATATTATTGAGGAATCAGGGCCCTAGCTTTCATGTGGCTAGGAACCAGTTTCAATACTAAAAGACCATTCAGCAAAGAATTTAAAGGGCCAGTAATTCATTATTATTAATTAATCAGTGTTATCACAGTTGAAATCTTTCACTTCCTTTCAGTAGTGCTCGGAACAGCAAGATTTATTTTGTTGCTCTTTGTATGTGTATTATTAATGTTGATTAATGGTGAACTAAAAAAATAGGTTTAACATGAAAAGTGCATACACTGGCCCTTCAAAGCGGAAATACCAGGTGTTTTTAAATGTCATCACATGACCCCTTTACAATGTTTAGGAGAGCACAAGAAAAGTCTTGGAGATGAGCGGGTGAAGAGGTGCTAATGCTAATGTTTTTGGCATAGCAAAGGGGCGCTTAGGGGAGTATCTGGAGATTAGATATGATATGTATGGAGGGTGCAGTGTTGAGAGCTTTGTAAGAGCCGGTCTGGATTTTGAACTTGATTGTAGCTGCTATGAGAATCCACTGAAGGAATTGGTAGAGTGGCACCGAACATGGCAAAATACTGGTGAGAAATACCAGTTCATGTCATAAAATAACTTTGTAGAATTTATTACATGTCATTGCACATTGAATTCCATCAAATGCCATCAAATGCCCCTCCCCCAAAGGTGGGTTTAAAAAATATTTTGCGCTGAAGCCCCCACTACCAGCTCACTAAGTGCAGTCCCCAAGACCCCTTCCTATTACAGCTCTGTTCCCTAAGATTACTTCTCATAAGACCCTTTCCCATAGCTGTTCCTCCCAAGACCATTTTTTCATAGCTACTACCCTTCCCTTATCTCCTGCCTGTATAAAGCACACATAAATACACATATATACTATCTCTACATAGCAGCCAGTCCCTTTCAACAGCCATCCCCTCTCAGCATCCATCCCCACACTGCACCCAACCCCTCTCAGCATCCACCTCACATCCCCCTGTACTCCAGCCCTTGCTCTCTCTCACCTCTTCCCTTATACACATCCCCAACATGCTGAACTGCTCCACACTGCCACAATTTCTACTTCAGTAGAAATGCTCTACAGAAAAAAATTAAATGAGTGACTACACCACCTGCATCACTGATAGCTCTGCCTCTGTGCCAGTGTATACTATGACATATCTGTGCATACAATATGAGTTATAAAACCATATACCAGTACATAATATTACATGCCAAGGTATATTGTAAAATACCATCCTACATACCACATCATCAAATCACCCTCATTTGTGGGTTCTTGAAATAACTAATAACACAATGTTCTCCTTAGTTGCTTATTTGGAAATTCATTGGTCTGTGGAACTGTCCTTTTATTATAGCGCCATAATGCTGGAAATAGAACTAACCCGACCAGTGCAATGGGGTAGATTCACTAAGCAATGACAGAGGCTGTCACTGGGGCTAAAACAAATCAAGCGTCCTCACTGGTGGAGTTAGGGTGCTCTATATAGATGAATTGACAGGGATATGTGTGTGAGGATGTTTAGTATTGTGTGTTCATGTTAGGTAGTGGGTAACGTTGCCTGGCGTTACGGTGGAGACTACTGATTTCCAGTCTTCTACGTATATATGTAAGGCAGATGGCAAGTACACGTTAGACCTACAGCCCTATTAAATTCCCTCAACGTTGAAAACCGTTGCTCGTATCATGGCCCGCAAGACTTACTGCAATTAAATTGGCCCCGTAAAGCAACCCGCCAACGATCTGCAGGTGAAGAGCGAGAAAACCCTACAGGACGTGAATTTTTGACCTACGAGCTTGCAAATCCTTTTGATCTGTCAAGCCCGTAACTGTGACGTTTCCAATCACGCTATTAAAAGGCAACAAATTCACTGGCGTTCAAGCCCGTAACCCGCAAATGGAGCCAAAAAGCCTACGGGTACTAGAGAAGACCTGCAAGTCCTATCCGTAGAACTGTAAATGCAAATATACACACACTACTGTACTTATAATTAAAGGGAAAATGAAGTTAGGTATTAGAATTAGTAGCGCAACATTCTCAAGCTCGCAAATCAGCAATATCAAATACATTATTTAATGTGTAATTTCCGTGTTATATCGATCCCAGCAATCAATGTGTTAATACATATAATGGAATATTATATTTACGGCTTTATCAATATTGCATTATTTCTGGAATGTGGGTCTGATCCTAACTCGTAAATGAAACCCGTAAGACTTTAAAATCCAACCTCCATTGTTCAGTGACGTAATGATGACGATCTCTGTTGCCATTGGCTCCATCTAAACCTGTAACTACGGGTTTGACTAATTGATCATGTTCACGGCTGCACATCCAACGTTCAACAAATGGTTTACGGGTTTATGTCTCCAGCCTGTAACTTGCGCCCTGCTCAAATTTAATAGCTCTGTAACACAGCCAAATTTAGAGCTCGTAGCCATTGCGGGTCTCACATTGCCGCTACGGGCTTGGAATTTAATAGGGCTGCTAGAGAGCTATGAGCATTATCTCTGGGGTGCGAGTCAGTAACTTTTTTTACTGTTCTTTTGCGGGAACCATGTACTTGCTTCCCAAAGTTGTTTGTAAAAACTCCTACAGGGCCGGCCCGGCCCATTTCTACAGGAGCCATGAAATAGAGCCCTTGGTTTGGCTGCTTCTGTTGAGATTGGCACATTTCAACAAAATGTACAAAAAAGTAGAATTCAATATGAAATCTACTTGCAAAGTTCAAACTCAGCTGTTGCTGGTATCCATCCACTCTAGTGTCAGTGGGGGAAGTAGGTGGCTTTGTCTAGCAGACAGCTGCTAAATTTTTAGAAACAAAATTATACAAATTCCATGATCTGTAATTGGCTGTAGCTTTGTTGGGTTAAAGTTTTGCCTTCATTTTTCGTTATTTCATTATTATGAAATGTTATTGTTTTTAAAACCCTTTAGACCTGTCACTCAACCAAACTCACTACCATCCCCCTTTTGACCTTATCAGGGTGGAGACAAAGACAAGGTGATACCCCAAACTTTAAAATGTAATATTGAATATTTCTATTATAAATGATTATTTAGGAATAGTACTACTAATCCAGCCACAATTAAACTATCCAGCTCTTATTGATGGCCATTATAGTGGTCCTTTAATCAAAATATGCCAAATTGTTTTCAATTTTTAACTGTTTCCTATACCCTGCTCTGCTGTCCCCACCTTCCCCCCCATCCTTCCCCCATTTATGGCTGGCATAATTACCTCAAATCTCCTCCCCCCTCCTCAAATACCTTTATTCTATGGTCTCTCTCTCATTCCTTCCTAACTCTCCTATCTTCCTGTACTGTCTGACCCCAATCCATTCTCTCTCTCTCTTTCTTTCAGTGCAAATTTACTCTGGTTTTAAGGCCTACTTCATCTGTGACACACTCAGAACTGCCCTCCCTCCCTTCCCCTCACCCACCCACCTACCCCAACTCAGATTACATTTATAGAGCCATAGAAAACACCTGACTTCCTACTTGCAGATATATCATCTCAACACTAGGGGTCAGCCAACATACTACTCTTTCACCTCAGATCCATCCCCTCTCCCTCTAAAATAAAACTCTTTCTATCTTTCACTTACTTCCTTGCCCTTGCTATTCCTTATTTGTTACTCTTCCCCAGTTCTCTGCCCTTTAATTCCCTTTAGATTGTAAGTAGCGAGTTTCTAGTCTTGTAGGGTGCTTTGGGATAAAGCACTTTCTGCTAAGATTCTAAGCTCAAAACAGGGCTCTTCAACTTTTTTAATTTTGTTAAACGTGTATTTCCCTTGTTCTTATCCCCTGTACAGCGCTACGGAATATGTTGGCGCAATACAAATAAAAGATAATAATAATAAAAATAATAAAAGGTTATTGGATTTATTAAGATAAAGCTTTTTAGGTAGATAGAATGGGCAGAGTAGACAGCAACATTAGTTTGTATCTGACTTCTCTATGCTTCTATGTTACCCATTTACAACTCATACATGGGGATCAAATCAATGGTGGAGGAAACACAATGCCTTCTGTCCTCTTTCCAAACATGTCTGCAAAAAACATGTTTAAATACTAGACAAAAAATTTACCACCACAACTTTTTTATTAAGACTAGCGACTTGCCCATAAAAAAATGACAGCAATAAGATTGTAAGGCAGGTAATGGTGTTTGGTTGCGACATTCATTTTGTTGGTGTTCCGAGATCCTTGAGCGCTCATTGCGAGCCTCGCACTGAGCGCCTTCGGCTTTCCTCATTGTGTAAGTTGGTGTTGTAAAATGGCACCTAATGTGTGTGGTACGCGGTTGTTGCTGATTTTGCGTCCTTGTTGTTGGACCTTTTTGGGAAAATCCATATGTGTTTCATGGTGTTTTGCATATTTAGAGTCCTGTAGCCTCGTTTTTGTTTTTATCTGCGGCCATTTTTTCTCTTGCTTAGGGGTTTTTGTGTGTCTAAACTCTTGAATTTCTACTTAAATTGAGGTGTAACTTCACTTTTATAGGTCCTGGGTGCCCCTCTCCTTGCTGTGGGTAAGCTTTGTTATGTGTTTGTTGTGTGTATTTATTGTGTTTTTAATGTTTTCATGTGCGCGGGTTTCGGGTGCTAAGGTCGTATTTTTTTCCTTTGTTACCTAGCCTTGGTTTCCTTCCTCAAATAAGGTGTTATCTACTACCATTCATGGGGGTCAACTATTTCAACTTTCCTTTACACATTAAAGATCAGCTAGAAGTTATGAGGGTGGTCAGCTGAGTGCATGACCATACCATGTTACGCCTGGAAATCCATCTGTTCCATAACCTGGTAGCTATAACTAATATATCAGACTTTCTATGTTTTATCTCTGTTTTAGTTTTATAAAAAAATCAGTTATACAAACTTTTCTTGTGTATGCAAGAATACGTTTCCTTATATACGGTGTAATTAGACGTAATTAGACATAATACATTTTTTATTTCATTAAGCTATATCTCTGTGAAGTTCTTACAGGTTGTATATTGTGTAAGGGTTAAACTCTATCTTGTGACCACATTGGGAGTTAATGTGACTTTTAGATAGATCTTGAGATGTACATATAAGTGACTGACAGTTTGCATAAGCTGTTTAATCACATTAGGCAGGGTATCCAGCACATTTTTCTCAGCAAATATCATTACTAAAGTCAGTGGGTTTTTTATATTTAGCAAACAGTATAAAATTGTAGTAGAAATATAGTAGAACAGGTAAAAAAAAATAATGGGAAAAGCAAAAAGAGGATAGGATGATCCTGTATATTCCCTATCAATGTCTGACTTCTAAAGGCACCAGATCTCCGCTCCTAAAGGAAGGAGAGAAAGTATGTAATTGGTGATAAGAAGGGGACATTTACATCCAGAATCAACTCATGAGCAATACTGGACATAAAGTATGAAACGCACAAGGGAGTTAGTAAATAAGTACTATATATGAGTATATTAACACTCAGAAAGCAGCGGCTGTGCTCCAGTGCTCTTAGATTCCTATGTTGGCTCATACAGTACTTTATTAAATGCCGGCCCCCTCCCTGGAACCAAACCCTTCCTGTGGCTTCCTCTGCTCCTGCCAGCTGTTTTTCCCATGAAAATCCTTTCCATTAACACTTTAATATGTTCTTTTCTTTGGAGACAAAAAAGATTCTCCTCTATTAAAGCATTGTAGATAGGATGGCATGCTTAGAAACTATTCTAACAAAGTTGTTGTAAGTAAATGTTTATGGCTCACATATATTTTGATGGGGATATTTTCCGCATATACAGTAGATTCTCAGTTAACCAGAACTCAAGCAACCAGAAAAAATAAATGTACTTTAAATAAAAAATCCAATTTTACAGGGCTCAACAAATGCCAGGAGGTTGTCATGCCACATAATGATCACAGGCACCAAGATGTCATCCACTGTACGTCTCTGTAATTCAATGTTACCTGGAAGCAGACAGACATGAGTGACTGAGCCTGTGCAGTGTTGGTATTTCATTCCCCGGGTTCAGCACAGCACCCTCCAGCCAAATGTACCTGTGTGTAAGTGAGGAGTGAAAGCTGCTGCTGCTAGAACACCCCTCACTGACAAATATACTTAACAGAGCATCTTATGTGCAGCTAATCTAGGCCTCTTTTAATAGTGACTCTCAAGCAACCAGAAACTACATTTATCCGGCATCTACCAATCCTCATGGGTGCCGGATAACTGAGAATCTACTGTATATACAGTCAATAAATCAATAACTATCAGTAGTGGAAAACTGTGCAAAATCTATCAAGGCCAAAGCATGTGTGTGTTTTGTATATAGGACTGTTATCAGAAATCCTGAAATCAGCCCCCACCTTCCCAACACTTACACTTTTTAACAAAGGTGTCATCCTGAGCCTCAAGATGCACACAACCATCCTTTATATCAGTGTTGGCCCCTCATATGAAGCCCAGGCTTTCTGTTTGTCTTTGCTTCTGTATTCAGGATCTCTACTTTCACACATGTTACTTAGTTTCACTCATTATGACTGATCCACCTGTTCTCATATCAAAATTCATGGAAATCCTGGCCTGTTGGGGACCCGCATAGGACCAGGTTGATAGCACTGTTCTACATGCACCTGAAATCAATGGAGTGTTCAGGGCCCTTTCTATATTGGGTTCCTAACAAAAAAGGGATATCTAAAGTTGCTGGATTAATACATTATCTGCACTCTATAGGCAAAAAGCAGCCTATATGTATACAGCACAACATTTTATTTGTATTAATATCTAAAAATCCCTCTAATGATCATGTTGACATCCCAAGGGGATTTCTACACAACTTCCTGATCCCCACCCAATCAGCATGCAGCATCCAGGGAGCACTATTAACCCACTATTTACCTGCTCTTGCTTGCTCAGCCAATAGTAGAGCAGTGTTGTCTCATCCCTATGACTCATCCCTGCTTCCTGTATATGCTGTCTGGTGTTGCCACAGCAACTAACATAGTGCTATGTCTCAAATCTTTCATGTAACTAGATTGGCCAAAACAAACTATGGAGGGGGTATTAACCTTAATTTTAAACTGTCAGAAATTACAATCGATTTTGCTAACTTCACAGTAAGTGTTTAAATGTTTATTTTGGTATTTTTTCATGCAATTTTTTTTTCATATACTATTAATTCTCCTCTATCAGATGCATTCATAATCCAGGAAACTTACATATCCCTTTAAATTATTGAAATCACTGTAGTTGCTGCATTGTACAGATAGAAGCTTACTCAGGAAGTTCACCAGCAGATACCAAAATGTCCGATTCCACAGCAGCATAATTACATACAAAAGGTAATATGTTAAGCTGTATTATTATTTTTTTTCATTCTAAAACATGTTAGTAAGAAATTGATTTCTTTAGAAGAGCTTATTTAAGGTATAGGCGTTGTTTATATTGCTATAGGTATTCTTTTTGTGGCCTATATTCTTTGTGTCACTTTATTACAACGTTGTGTCCCTGTGATGCCACTAATAGACACATGTAATGTTCTGTCATGTACGCTAAGCTTACATTTTGCCACCACAATAAACACGGCCACAGCAGCTTTGTCTGAACTTGGCAGAGACCGTACTGTCAAGAACAAGACTCTGTTTGTTTAATATAAATAGGTCTTTCTGCCAACGTGCGGACAAATACAAATCATGCTTTTCCAAGCAATCGGATAACGCTTTCATTGCCAGCGAAAAAAAGGAAAACGGCGAATAAACATTAGCAACATTGTGCAATATCATGGAATATTCTGAAACTGTCCTTTGCAAAATAATTACTTTGGAAAAGTCCCCTTTGTTCCTTCTGCATCTTACCAATCAGCAGCTTACTGATTATTCACTTTATAATTAGATTAAAGAACAAAGGTTCAAAGAAAAAAACATTTCCTAACTGAGCAGGAAAAACTCAATCAGCTAGTTTTTAGTTAGAAAAAAATTCATGTTAATGACTCTGCTGGGTCTTGAATCCATGATATTTTGGTGGAAGTTGTGGGTGTGAGCGATTTCTGGAGAGATATAGTTGCATTTCCTGAAGCAAGGAGTCTACTTCTGGGCCAGCGAGGGGGAACGGGTGTAGTATTAATTTCAATCTTATCTAGTTATCTAGTTGCCTCCTTCCCCACCTCTTTCTCCACTATTAACCAAAACACCCCCCCTCAGCTCTTTGGACATAATGTAAGGGTGGGAGAGGGGTCTAACTGCTTTTGCTTCATCTAAGTAGGTCTTCAAGTATAGTTGACTGCTTTGTATGTGGTCTGGATGCCCAGTGAGCAAGAGTTGTTCGTTAATTTCCAGACTGATCATCTCTGAATAATGTTCTGCAGTGCTCCAACTTTATTGATGAAAGTTGTAAAGATTAGTATAAATAAATTATTTGAGGCTCGCAACTCGATCGCAGACAGCCAAGTTAGGGCCCGGTAGCAAGATTTGGAAACCATGCTTTAGTATATACCATTTGCGAACTTGAACATGAAGGCCGTAACTCCTGAGTTAGAAACATATGGAAACAGAGATTGTCATCAAGACATCAATGGGGTCCAACCTCCAAGCCCGTAACTCATAATTGAAGTCTGTAGAACTTTGACAAATGGAGGTTGGATTTCAAAGTCCTATGGGTTTGGAGGTAATTGAAGCCCGTAGGACTTTAAAATCCAACCTCTATTTTTCAAAGTCCTATGGGCTTGGAGGTTGGATTTCAAAGTATTCTATTTTGGCGATTTACGAGCTTGAGAATGTTGTGCTATTAATTCTAAGACCTAACATCAATTTCCTTTTTAGTTAGTACAGGATTGTTTTTTTATTAGCATTTGAAGTGCTCCGTACATGTCATTAAGCCCTTTGCGAGTCCTCCTTGGTACCCTTAACTTGTGCTTTGACTTTTGCCATTTGCGGGCTTGTTGGAGTGGTTAGCGAGAGGGAATCGGAGCAATTGAATATCGATTTTAGACCTGCGACAGTGAAAGATCTTGCAGGGCATTAACTTGCGATTATACAAATCACTATGAAGCCCGTAACTCGATCAGAGCCCGCAAACTGACGCCAATTAAATAGCAAAATTAAGTTATGGGCTGCATTTCCGAGGATGGATCTCCCAAAGCCTCAATTTAATGAGGCTCATGATCTTTTAGGAAAAAATGGACACTGAAATAACTGGTTTTCCCTCAGCTATACTCAATTTTTTCAGACTATGATAACACAAAAAATGTGATAAAACTGTATTATACCCTATAGCTTTCTACTTACTGCACAGACTGGAAAACCAGGAAAGTTCCAGCCAAAAGAACAGGGGAAAACATCAGTTTTCAGTGTAAGTTTTTCTCACAAAAGATCAACTTTTCTGAATCACAACAAATTGAAACATTGTTTATGTTGATATCTATTGTTAAATGCAAGATTAATTGGTCTTACCAATGCTTTATTGGAGGCCTACAGTATATTTTATCAATAGTAACGTGTTATGTACTGGAAATTAGTAAAACAAAATAACCCTGACATCAGTTTATCAGGAAGTACAGTTTGGAAATTTTTCATCTTTGAGTGTTAATGTTAACAACAATAATCTAAAACGTATACAAATTTTGTAAAATAGACAGTGACAGAAACATTATAATTTTATATTTTTGCAGTATAGGAAAATATTTTATCATTCACTAGTTTAACCCTCTTTTTTACCAGGAGAGTCTGCTGTTCAGTTTAGCATTTCAGAAACAGAGCTATTCTTCTATTTGCAATGGAAAATATAGGGTTAACGGAAAATCTATGTTTTGTAATTAGCTTATTGTGTGTCAATATCTCACATGGAAAACTCTGTAACCCTCAGCGTAATGTGGAATTGTTGGACTTGTATAAGTCTGTTTTATCACATTTGTCAGTGTACAAACATGGCACCACTTACAGGCAAGCTCCACTAGACACATGCCGACTCTTCCTAATAGTAAAGCTGGCCCTGCACAAAAATACGTATTTGATGGTAAGATTTGACATTTAATAGTATGCCGTTATTTAATGCAGAAAAGATCTACAGTATATGAAACTATATTGAAAGGTTTCTACTTTGTTGTGGAATCAATAAAAGGATTACTCATTTGACGAATAAAATAATGCAGTGACAAAAAATATTTGAATGAAATGGAACTGTATTGATTATACTTTAAATGTTCTGAAAACATTTGTTCAATTATCAATTCCAAAATATACAGTGGATATTAAAACAGAACCAAAAGGGAGTTGCTGCAATGCCTGATATACTGTTAAGTTCGATCAATACTTAGGGGTACTCTCCCTGTAATGCACTAAACACAAATATTACTGAAAGTGGGCATTTTGAAATAGGGTACACTATATATCTATCTCTGGGTGTCTCTCTCTCTCTCTTTTGTTTCTTTACTGCACCTTGTATGGTAGGGGTCTTCTATCACTCTTTTGCCCCCATAAAATCTTTAGCACGAGTTAGGTACTAGTGCCAAACTGATGAGATCCATTTAAGAGCGAAACAGCTGTCTGTGGCCAGGTCTCCTAACTTGTGCATAATCCATTCAATGCTATTCTTCAAAGTTGTTTTATACAGCAGACATTTGCTATAAGGATTTTTGTTTTAAGTGGTATTGGATTAAAGAATGAAAATGCATTGTGGGCTCATTTACATGTCCCAGCCCAGTTTCCCAGAGTGCAGTGCAATAACTGATTTCTCAGAACTCTGAGCAGGAAATACGTTTTTAGACAAATAAGAACATAAAACCACTAATTATTTAGTAATTCTTTATGCAAGGAAAGAAGCAGAAGGTAACTCATGCTCCTTGCTCACCCCGCCTCTTGTGATCACTACCTCCCACTGATGGAAGCCATACATCTGACGAGACTTGCCTGGCATTTCAGTTGGACTGTCCTTGGTGATAGGGACAGACTGATATGTTTCAGGAAATTTCTTCCCTGTAATGGCACAAATAAACAAAAAGAACAGCACCCTGAGTGGGCATGTCTCATAAGGCGCACTATTAAGTGATGTCTGTGGTCGGGTGTCTCTCTCTTTGTGCTATACTGTATTATACTGCATCCTAAGTGGGCATGTCTTATAAGGTGAACCATTAAGTGATGTCTGTGCTCAGGTGTCTCTCTCTCTCTCTCTCTCTCTCTTTGTACTGTACTATACTGCATCCTAAGTGGGCATGTCTCATAGATTGCACTATTAAGTGATGTCTGTGCTCAGGTGTCTCTCTCTCTTTGTACTATGCTGTACTATACTGCATGCCAAGTGGGTATTTCCCATAGGGCGAACCATTAGGTGATGTCTGTGCTCAGGTGTCTCTCTCTCTCTGTATTATACTGTACTATACTGCATCCTAAATGGGCATGTCTCATAAATTGCACTATAAAGTGATGTCTGTGCTCAGGTGTCGCTCTCTCTCCATACTATACTTACTATACTGCATGCCAAGTGGGCATTTCCCATAGGCCGAAGCATTAAGTGATGTCTGTGCTCAGGTGTCTCTCTCTCTTTGTGCTATACTGTACTATACTGCATCCTAAGTGGGCATGTCTCATAAGGCACACTATTAAGTGATGTCTGTGCTCAGGTGTCTCTCTCTCTCTGTATTATACTGTACTATACTGCATCCTAAATGGGCATGTCTCATAAATTGCACTATAAAGTGATGTCTGTGCTCAGGTGTCGCTCTCTCTCCATACTATACTTACTATACTGCATGCCAAGTGGGCATTTCCCATAGGCCGAAGCATTAAGTGATGTCTGTGCTCAGGTGTCTCTCTCTCTTTGTGCTATACTGTACTATACTGCATCCTAAGTGGGCATGTCTCATAAATTGCACTAATAAGTGATGTCTGTGCTCAGGTCTCTCTCTCTCTACTATACTGTACTATACTGCATGCCAAGTGGGCATTTCCCATAGGCCGAACCATTAAGTGATGTCTGTGCTCAGGTGTCTCTCTCTCTTTGTACTATACAGTACTATACAGTACAGCTGAGTTGTGAGTATGTGAGAGGGCTCTTCTGTTCCTGTTTATAATGCAACATGATTTAAAGTGTATGTAAATCTTCTCAATTGCATCTCATAAACTTTTGCAGCATGTTATTACATCGCATACACAGACCCTCACTTGCGGATGACGCCATCCAAACAAATCCGAGCTGTTTGTGACTCAGCTGAATTATGGGTTATAGCTAAGCGTCTGGTACAGTATTTCATTTTCTTTTCTATTTTTATTCCATCAGTCAGCAAATTATATATGTTTTTTTTTTTACTAGAATATAAAACAATATGGACAATGTAGCGGATTAGAATTAAAGGAGCACTGTGGTCACATTTTGTCTATATGGTTCATTAAAGGGGCGTGGAAATATTTTTTTTTTTTCTTTATTGCATCATAAAGCGGGTATTTGCTGATGTATCACAGTGTGTTTTCTTTCTCAAATAAAGGCCACAGAGCATAAAAACGTATTCAGAAGTTTAACTGTTCTTGGGTCCTTGCTCTCTACCAGCCAATCAGATCTACGCTTTATGTTCTTTACATTTCCTGTTAGTTTTAATGAAGTTTAAACAGGTTTCACTTAATATTTTATTTAATGCAAAAACAGTTGTGTTCCCTGTCCCTTTAAGTCTTGTTTGAACTTGACCTTTGTAAAAGCTCAACTTGATAATGTGCAAAATTTAGAAAATAATTGGAATTTTACACTACAGCTAGCTAATATAACTGCAAGCCTGCTCCTGCAGAAATATAAGCATACCCTCACACACACAACCATCACCAAAGTATCATGTTAGTCTCCAGGCACCAGCAAAGTCAACACAATCTATTTTTCTCTAATTTAAAACCAGCTTTATGATATTTTCCTGTCAAATTATCGTCTTAGATTCACAGTTTTCAAACATATATTTTTTTCATCATACAGTGCTTAATTGTTTTAGAAAAATAAAACGGGCAAACTAGATGGGTCCAAATGGTCAGGATTAACATGGCTCAGAATTGAATCTTGGCATATTGCTCTTATTTTGAATACATTATTTCTGTTTATTAATATTGTTTGTGCATGCTGCTATATGTGTTGTTTTTTAGCTGTTCAGTCGTGCCCGACTCTCCGCATCCCTATGGACAGCAGCACAACAGGCACAATTGTTATGTCTCTGGTTGTACTTATCTATAAGGTTATCTTAGCAATGATACTGGGGTGGGCTGACAGTTTCTTCTCCAGTGGGCTGCGATTTTTCTGGCCTCTCTGCTATGACCTTGGGTGACCCTACATGGTAGAGCTCACAGCTTCATTGAAGTACACAAGTCCTTTCACCACAACAAGGAAGCGATCCGGAAGGGGAAATAGTTATTACTACATTCTAATATGGTAAAATGTTTCTCTGTTTATAGGGGAGAAATCATGAACTATTTGTAAAATTGAAGGCAAAAAAAACAACAACTTTTAAGCACTTCTTAATAAAATAAAGTACACAAAGGTAAAGAGATCGGTATACTATATTCCTAGTGAAATCCAGAAACCTCCCATGTCCTTTTAATGTTTGCAGCTCTCCAAGAGCTTCATTCAATTGAGGCTTTTGGTCGATACGGGCAAGAAAGTTATTTTGCTATTCAATTGGCGTCAGTTTGCGGGCTCTGATTGAGTTACTGGCTCCGAGCTGCGATTTATAGCCCCCCGCTAACCACTCTGTCAAGCCCGCAAATGGCAAATATCTAAACACAAGTTTCTGGTACCAAGGAGGTCTCACAAAGGGCTTAATGACAAATCGTAGCACTTTAAAAGCAAATAAAATAGCAAAACTGTACTTTTATTAAGAATGAAAGTGATGTTAGGTCTTAGAATGAATAGCACAACATTCTCCGATACTTTATCTCATGTTCAATTTTCGTGTTATATCGATCACGGCAATCAAAGTGAAGTCCTACAGGCTTCAACCTCCAAGCCCGTAGGACTTTGAAAACCAACCTCCATTTTTCAAAGTCCAATGGGTTTGAAAAGTTGAAGCCTGTAAGACTTTGAAAAATGGAGGTTGGATTTCAAAGTCCTTATGAGCTTGGAGGTTGGTCATTGTTTCCATTGGCTGTTTCTGCGTCGGGAGTTATGGGCTTGCTCCTCTAACATGTTCAATCCCGGAATGCTACGTCCGACAGGATGGTGTACTGATTTCCGCGACCTGCACCTAACTTGTGGGCCCAGCCAATTGAATAGCATTGCAATCGGAGACCAAATGGAGCCCGCAACTCGATCGCAGACAGTCAAATGTCTGCGATCGAGTTGCGGGCCCCGAATTTAATGAGGCTCCAAGTGTTCACTTACCTTGAGCCCGATTTCAATTGCAAGCCCGCATCTCGTGGGATACAGCCGCATGTCTGCAAGTGTGCTGCGGGCTGCCGCTAGTCTCCGATTCTGGTGCTATTCCAATGAAGAAGCCCACAATTTATGGGCCGAATGCCAAAGCCGTAAACCATGCACTCGTGCGTAGCAGTTCAGGGCTGGAACATGATGAATAACTCAAGGCCGTAATCAGCCATTTTGAAACAGCCGATAGAAAACGAGTCACCATTATGGGAGTAAAACATGGAGGTTACATGTCAATCAATTGGGTTTGGGGGTCCGATATGCAATGGGACTTGCAAAATACAAAATAATAAAAATGAATGCCAATACTGTTCTAGTCCCTGTGGGTGGCCTGATATGTATTAACTCATTGATTCCTCAATATAAGCCCAAAATGAAACAAAAAAATATGATTTGTTATTGCCGATTTGCGAGCTTGAGACTGTTGTGCAATGAATTCTAATGTCTTTCATCGCTTCCCATCGGGACCCTGGAGGGTCCCCACATTAACCCTTGCTGCAGGGGTCAAGATCTGGACCATCGCAGCATTTAAAATTTAAATTTGCTGCCCTACAATTCAAATGAACCCCATCACTCATGTGGCCCATGAGCACCGACTTAACCCCATCAGTCCCATAATGGTCTCTACAGTCCCTTATGGGATAATAATTAACCCTCACATTAACACTAAAAGTGCCATGAGGGTCTTCCAGGTCATTAATTGTAAGCACTACCCTACACTACACTATTAGCCACCCAAATAAACTTATAAATCTTGCATGAACAGCACGTTTGATATCATCCCAGAGTGGCTTGATGAGACTGTGATGGCCACTCCACAACCTTCACCTTTTTCTTCTGTAACCACTGGAGGGTCAACTTGGCCTTGTGCTTAAGGTCATTGTCATGCTGGAAAGTACAAGAGCATCTAATGCACAGCCTTCGTACAGAAGAATTCAAACTGCCAGTGTTTTCTGATAACATGCTGCATTCATCCTGCCATAAATTTTTACAAGATTCCCCGTGCCTTTAGAGCTTGCACACCCCGAAAACATCAGTGAGCCACCACCATGCTTTTATTATTTTCACTCTATGCCTTGTTGACCCCTCTCCAAACATAGTGCTTATGGTTGTAACCATATAGCTCTATTTTGGTCTTGTCACTATTACAATTACTATCACTAATTATTGTTGTGGGGCATATTGAAAGCATGATTTTTTGTGGCATTGGGGCTGTAAAGGCTTCTTTCTGGCAACTCGACCATGCAGCTAATTTTTGTTCAAGTATTGTAGTATTGTGCTCCGTGAGACAACTACAGCATCTTTTTCCAGAGCAGCCTGTATTTCTTCTGAGGTTACCTGTGGGCTGAAATCTTTTTTGGTGTTCCTGACCTTAGCTTGGTATTAAAAGATCCCCAATTTTTTTCACTTTTTAATAAACAGTTCCATTACCTTGTTACGCAGATGTTTTGACAGTTCGTTTCTGCTCCCCATGGCTCAGTATCAAGCCTTCGCAGTGCATCCACGTGAGAGCTAACAAACTCATTGTCTAATTATACACAGACACTAATTGAAATTTAAAAAGCCACAGTTGTGGGAAATTAACCTTTAATTGCCATTTTAACCCGTGTGTGTCACCTTGTATGTCTGCAACAAGGCGAAACATTCAACGGTATGTAAACTTTTGATCAGGGCCATTTGGGTGATTTCTGTTGTCATTATGATTTAAATTGGAGCCAAACAACTATGTGATTATAAATGGCTTCATTTGATTACTGTCCGTCAATAAAAGATTATTTTTTTTTGCATGATCAGTCATATTTTTAAAACAAATGCCAAAATTTCACAATTTCTGACAGGGAATGCAAACTTTTGAGCACAAGTGTATATATAACTGTGTATATATATAACTGATGATAGTCAGTAACCTTGAAACAGCTGTCCATGGGTAGGATGCCCAGCTTGTGTATAATCCAACCAAGGCTTTGCAAAAAAGTTATGTAATGCAGCGGGCATAAGCTTTAAGGAAGCCATGTTTAAAATAGTTATGGATTGAAGAGCGAGGCATTTGTGGGCACATTTGCATGCCTGCTCAGCTTCCCAGAATGCAGTGTAATAAGTGTATTTCTCAGAATTCACGCAGGTAGCAAGTTTTTTTTAATTGTTTTAGACATTCAAATGTGAACACAGATGTACTATTTATATACTACTTGGAAATTGCCTGTCAAAAATGATGGGATTAAAATTGTAAGACTGGCAATGCTGTTTGCCACACAATGTGAGGCTTTTGCTCCTCTAAGCACCTTTGGTGCTCATTGCGAGCCCTGCACTGAGCGCCTTTGGCAAACATTGCGTGGCTTGCAATGAGCGCTTTCGTCGCTCATTGCAAACCTCTCCCCCCATGTACTTCAACTTTCCTGCTTTGCACTGAACACCTTTGGAGCGCATCGCAAGCCCCACGCTAAGCGCCTTCGTTTTCATCCGGTTTCAGAATTTTTATGTTTTTTTCGGCCGCAATTTTTTTACTCGCTTAGCCAGTTTTGTATTTACGAAAACCCCCAAATATAGCTCAAATTCGCTTGCAACCTCACTCCCAGGCTTCCTGGCTCTCCTACTGTGCTGTGTGTGTTATTATATTTGTTTAATTATTTTGTTTGTTTTTTGTATTTTTAGAGTTAGGCGCTTGGGTCGCAGTTGCGACCCTTGCAGTCGCATTCCCCAACTGCTCGCTTCGCTTTGCGAGGCTCGCAGTCATGTGAAACTGCTCGCCACCTAAGTCCCGCGTGGTCAACATCTCGCCTCGCTTTGCAAGGTTCGCAAAGTGTGACCAACATCGTAAGTGTTCCGGAAACTTACAGCTACCACATTGGTCCGAATATAAGCCGCACCCGCATATAAGCCGCACCTGTAAAATCCAAGGGGGAAAAAATAGAAAAAAGATAGTACTCAAATATAAGCCGCACCCTTAAGCCGCCATTGCAAGAAACAGGATTTCTAATTAGTACTGTAACTTCTTTTGCAGGTCACAGGCCTTGCAGGATGTTAGAATCACTAAAACCGTAAATCGCTATTCAATTGCTACAATGCAGTCTTAAGCACGCAAATCGGCACCCTTAACTCGCAATTGCGCAAATCAGCAGTAATTTTTTGTTCGCAAATATAAGCCACACCGGTAACTCACAAACTAAAAAATAGGAAAAAAGGTGCGTCTTATAATCGGACCAATACGGTATATACGTGATATATTTATATATACATACATATATACATAAGGGGCACTGTAGTATTTGGGCCCCCGAGAACAGGGTCCCAGTTGAGTTGAATTATCCCCACAGATTTTTTGGGGTTCTTGAGCCCATGCTTGTTACTAGGGGGTGGAGCTAGTGAATGGAGGGCCCCCAGTACAAAATAAGTGAGCCCTTCCCCATTGCAACTTCTCTAACCACCCCTTAAGATCAATAAAAACTACTAGCAGACGCTCCTAGCCCATTTGTTGGCCCTGCTGCTTTGCACCTGCTGCACCAGCAGTAGCTCTGCCACTGCTTGTTATATTAGAAACACTTCTACAATAAACCTTGTACAGTTTCATTCATGGTTGCCCTGTCCTAGATTTTGTTTTGGGGAACTAAAATACAATGTGTGGTGACATGTGTTGGAGACTTGTGATAATGAGTACAACAGGGCTTTGTTGTACTCTCGTGAGACGGGTCAGTCTTTTCAGCTGCTCAGCTGTACAGGATCTTCTATATTCACTGACCCAATTTTAGTACTAACCGGTTTTATGCTGCCCTAGGCCCATTTGGGGTTCTCTGGTGGTCCAGTAATTAGGATTTGTTATTTTCACCAATGTGACCTGGGTTTGATTCCAGTCAGGGAACCAAGAGGTCACACCACCCTGAAGCCAAGTAGGGTTGGGCCTGGTCAGTACTTGGTTGGGAAGCCTCCTAGGAATATCAGGGGCTGTGCTGTGGCCCACTGGAAAAGGAACTGACAACCCACGTCAGTATCTCTGCCATGAAAACCAAGTGGATCAGCATGACCATGGACATAAAGATGCCCTTTTGTGTTAAAATCCATGAGGTCTTGGAAAGTCAGAAACGACTAAAAAAGACCCATTTAGATTTATGCTATTTACTACTTTTCCTTTTGCTATACCCCAATCATAAGTCTCCTACGCACCTATAGTTGTGCTCAAAAGTTTGCATACCCTGGCAGAAATTGTACATTTTTGGCATTTAATTTGAAAATATGACTGATGATGCAAACATTTTTAATTTATTGAAGGATAGGGATCATATGAAGCCATTTATTATCACATAGTTGTTTTGCTCCTTTTCAAATCATAATGATAACAGAAATCACCCAAATGGCCCTGATCAAAAGTTTATGGCAATCAAACATTAATTTCCCACACCTGTGGCTTTTTAAATTGCAATTAGTGTCTGTGTATAAATAGCCAATGAGTTTGTTAGCTCTCACGTGGGTGCACTGAGCAGGCTATATACTGAGCCATGTGGAGCAGAAAAGAATTGTCAAAAGATCTGCGTAACAAGGTAATGGAACTTCATAAAGATGGAAAAGGATATAACATGATTTCCAAGCCTTGAAAATGCCATGTTCGGAATACAAATAAAAACAGGGGGCAGGGGGAATCTTGTTAAAATTGATGGCAAGATAATCGCAGCATTTTATCAGAAAATACTAGCAGACACTTTACATTCTTCTGCACGAACGGTGTGCATGGGACGCTCTTGGGCTTTCCAGCATGACAATGACCCTAAGCACAAGGCCCAGTTGACCATCCAGTGGTTGTAGCAGAAAAAGATGAAGGTTGTAGAGTGGCCATCACAGTCTCCTGACCTTAATATCATCGAGCCACTCTGGGGAGATCTCAAACGTGCCGTTCATGTAAGACAACCAAAGACTTTGCATCATCTGGAGGCATTTTGCCAAGACAAATGGGCAGCAAGAATTAGGGGCCTCATAGACAACTATTACAAAAGACTGCACACTGTCATTGATGCTAAAGGAGGCAATACACGGTATTAAGAACTGCAAACTTTTGAACAGGGTCATTTCATGTTTTTCTTTGTTACCATGTTTTGTTTTATGATTGTGCCATTCTGTTATAACCTACAGTTGAATATGAATCCAATAAGAAATAAAATAATTTTTTTTTGCCTGCTCATTCATGTTTTCTTCAAAAATGAAAAAAATAAAAAATAAAAAAATAAAATGGTACATATTTTACCAATTCTCCAAGGGTATGCAAACATTTGAGCACAACTGTATATAGAAAATCCTAAATGTATATGTCAATAGCATATAGACTTTTCTGTGCATATTCCATTGCATCGCATCAGGAGCTTCAGGCAGCCTGCCGCCCCCTAAATGCACTGCCCTAGACCTGGACCTTGTGGGGCTAGGCTGAAACACACACATATGCCAGATATCTGTCTCTTTATATAAATGTATCAAGAATTTGAGAGAAAATCTAAAAAATTAATTTTGAAGGATTTGTAAATAGAATTTTCCCTTTTGTCTGGCTTCAACACATCGTCCTACTGTGGAGCATGAGGTATTGTGCTTATTTTATCTGTTGGTAGGGGTTTAGAGAAGGGTGATTCTTTATATATAACTGGAACTTTAAGCATTTGATAGATGCCACTTTCTCCAGCACATGCTCACAAACAGGCACTTGACAGCATATGTGCAAGCCCTGCTCTAGTAGACATGTAAATGTCCCTCTCAATCACAACCTTAGTGAAGTATAATGGATACCCCCAACATAGGCACAACTTTTGTTTTCCCAATTAAAAAACGTACTTTAAAACATGTTCACTGCCTAACTACATTCTTAAGACTCTTAGTTGTCAAACATAGATATAACAAAGCCCCCTTTGAAGAACTACACTTAAAAAAGGCAACATGTCTTTAGAATGTAAATAAAAATACGGCTCCTAGTTCACCTTTTATATGCAATTTTGCTGTTGTGAATTCTACCATTTTAATTTCCAAGGATCAATTTTCTAAGGTGGGAGGAGGCTTTGAATACACAGGAAGTTTCTATCTGTACAATGAGAACTTGGCATATACAGTTTCCAGTTCTTTTATTAGCACTAATGCAAAGCTTATTAGTTTGCAAATACACACCCTGTTGAGAGAAAAGCTGCAAGAAACAGACTCATTCAAGATAACGGATAATTCAAGATAAATGGATTCCTAGCTCAAAGACAGGGCCATCCTTGCTTTGCTATATGTTAATTTGTATTTATCTTTGTCTGAACTTAACTTATATACAGCGCTACGGAATATATTGGAGTGTTATAAATGAACTATAATAATAATGATAATAATGGAATCCTGCAGTAAAGAATATGAGCTTCATTCAATTGAGGCTTCGGGAGATCCGGGCTTCGGAAATGGATTGTGTAAGTTATTTTGCTATTCAATTGGCATCTTTTTGCGGGGTCCGATTGAGTTACGGGCTCCGGCCTCCCATTCATTGTGATTCATTGAGATGGTTAACATCGCAAATTAATGCCCCTCCAAGCCTTTGATCTTTCACGGTCGCAAGACTTCCGAACGATAAAATTGCAAATCGCTATTCAATTGCTCCGGTTCCCCCTCGCTAACCACTCCGTCAAGGCCGCAAATGATGAACCACCAATTATGGGTTCCAATGAGGTCTTGCAAAGGGCTTAATGACATGTTCAGAGTGGACCGTTGAAAATAGGAGAAATATTTCTCGGACTGCTAAGGCAGAAATAAAAAACATTATTTGTGCATTAGTTTTTAAATCCAATATTATAATAATAACAAGACAAAATACAACCAAACTAATTTGTGTTTAATGCCAAAAATCATTAGTGTGCTTTTTCAGACTAAAGTATAAAAAAATTATAAATCAAATTACTAACCCTCCACTTGTAGAATGTGGAGAAAAGTTACCGTGCCGATAGGTCTCCACGCTAACCCTCAATTCCTGATAGAAGACTCACTCACTGCCAAACTCTGGCGTGTGCGCCTTGACGTAGCGGCGCCACCTAGTGACTGCCGGCCTAATGTGCACTTTTCAACAAAAGCTTCAACGGAGGCCTGGATTCCATGTATTAAACGGCAATAACTTTTTCATAGACCAACAGGAAATATCTGCGGACCGGGAACCGGTCCACGGGTTGATGGTTGAAAACCAGGTCATGAATCTTTCCTTATATATTTTGTCATTTAGACCCTGTACCATTAAGTGTGTGTAAATGTGCAGTTAATTAACAACTTGAAAGAAATAGCACATAGAAATGTTCTACAAAAAAAAGATTTCCCGAAAATGGAAGAGAAAATAATGTTTCTATAATCTAGTTTTTATTTTGTGAACTGATTACTACCAATAAAAAATATATGTTATATTTGAACTTAAGTTCACTTAGCAACATAGTAAGGTAATGGGCCTTATTGTGTAAAATATCCTTGTTTTCTTCAAAGTTTATTATTTATTTAAGACATAAATATTGATACTGCAAAAAATATTGCTTTTGTCCATTTTGTAGAGAATTACAGAACAAACAAGTGAAATCCATTGATCTGCTCAGGAGAAAAATACTTTTTTTGGCAGCCATTTTCCAATATGGTGGCTTGTGGTGCTTGGGGCTCAAGCCTAAAATGCTTAAAATTACAGATGTGTATAAACAACAATACCAAAATTCATGCTTTTACCTAAAAACGGATGTTTCTATCTTAAAGAGGGACATATACTCTGGAATATAGGAGCCATGTGTTTTCTCCACTTGTGGTACCTTGATCTAGTTTTGTCCAACTGTTTAACAAATAAGTGAGTTTATATTTCTATAGTATCCTCATATTTTATACATTATATTAAAGAAACACTTGTGCTCCTACACCAAGATGTGTCCATTGGCCCAGTAGAAGATTATCACCATCTACAACCAACTTCAACTCTGTAGGACTTAGCATGACAATTTATACTGTTACATTGAGAATAAAATCTATTCCAGAAGCTTTAAATTAGGATGGGAAGTCACGATAAACATGAACATTCCTTGTATTAAAATAAAGAGAAAACATATCCCAAGCCTGCTTTTATAATGTGTTGCAAGAAAACCGGATCCTTTGTTTAAAGGGTACCAATTAAAGCCATGTAATCATCCTTACCAAACAAAGCTCAGAGGACAAATGGGCTTAATTATAACCAAACATACATCAAACATAAGAACATAAAAAGGTCTGGCACACATTTGGGATATATTTGTTTAAACTGTAAGTGTGGTACTGTAATGATGGAATGGCTCATGTTTCTGTTTAATAGACAGAAACCTCTAAAATTGCAAGAAAATGTTACAGTTTATCACTATGAAGTCTTATCTTTAGAAAGGATTATGGTTAAAGTGTGTTGTATATTATATTGCCCAATTCTCTATGAAACAGTAGAGATTTATTGCCATATCAAAAAATGACAGAAGCGCACTGCAGTAACTTTTTAATTTCACGGCTTGACATGAGCGCAAAGCTCACTTACAGAATACAATAAAACCATAGTACAATGGGATTGATGGTGAGGAAGTTGGCAAATTGCGCCAGCACCCTTGCCGCCAGGTACCTTGCCTCCCAGTGTTTGAACTCTAGTCCCGGATGAAACTCAAACAGATAGTATCACCAGTTGCTTGCAGTTTGTCCCTGTTTCCTATCTAGGCTACTTATAGACAGCTTCTCTACATCTCTTCTGCCTATTATTTGGTTCCCTAGTGTCAAGACTTATGTGGCTACCAGATCCTGATTCCAAAGGCGCCTAGCTTAGCCTTCCTCAGCCACCAGCTTGCCTCTTGACTCCTGTGGCTACCACTCCTGACTTATTTGACTCCTAAAGATACTAAATTAGCCTCCAAACTCCTGTTGTTACCAGCTTGCCTCCTGGTTCCTGTGGCTACCATTTCTGACTCTTGTGGCAACCAGTTTCTGGCTCCTTAGACTCCAAGCTTAGCCTTCAGGCTCCTAAGGCTCTTAAATTAACCTTCAGACTCCTGCTGTTAGCACCTTGTCTCCTGTTCCCTGTGACTACCACTCCTAACTCCTGTAGCATCCCCTCCTGACTCTTGTGGCTTCCACTCTTGACTCTTGTAGCTGCCACTCCTGACTCCTGTAGCATCCCATACTGACTCTTGTAGCTACCACTCCTGACTCCTGTGGCTTCTACTCCTGACTCCTGTGGTTACCAGCTTCTTCTTCATGTGGTTTACAGTACTTCAGCTATAACAATCACTACATCTCACACGTGCAGGTATTCCTAACCATGACACCCAGGAAGTACATTGAGTGGTTTGGGAGTTTGCGGTTCTATGCATGCTAGGTGAATTATAGCAAAGATGATATCCTGTTGTACTGTAACAACATTTGGTAACCACCAAGGTTTGAGCTACACCCAGCCAGAACCAAGGAGATGTGGATGAGTAATAATGGGTGAGACTTTTGAGACTATGATATTTTTCTGTGATATTTGCACATGCATCAGGTGCTGGGATTAAAATGGTAATGCATCAGAGTGGTATGATTGTTTCTTGGAGGTCAAAGACCCGCCAGATCTCAGTACTTGAAGCGAATTGTGTATCGCAGTTGGCTACTGGAGGTGGCTACAGTTAGCCTTTAAAGTGACACTAACCACAATATTTTTTTTTATTTTTTATTGGCCCCATGTGTTTTATACACACTGGAATACATCACCTACACTAAATAAATGCACCCAAATGTTAAAATGGAGAGTTAGCCCCCACGGCATCATTACTCATGGGAGGAGTCTCTTGAGTGGTGAATAAAACAATTAACTTGGATTGACGATTACAGGGAAATTTCCATCTTTGGCCATCCTGGCCACAACCAGTGATCAGAGAGTCATAAAAATGTATGATGGCTATTCAATTTGTCCTGGTCCACTGTTGTGGCAGCATCTGGGGGCCATAGATGGTCACTAGTCCTGGTCATCCAGTGGATTGTGACAGTACAGTTTTTTTTATAGAGTGTAGCCTTTTAGACAGGGGCCCACTTCCATAAGCAAAAAATGAGGACCAATAGCTTCAAGCAAGAAAGAGGAGGACAGCTTCTTCAATCAACATGGAAGTGCCCGCTTATCCAGAGCTGAAGAGTCAGAAGAAGTGCTTTTATATATATATATATATATATATATATATATATATATATATATATATATATATATATATTTAGATATTTAGGTATTTATTTATTTATTATATCTGCTCATCTAGAAAAAAAAAAAAAATACAGAAAATATTGGATTAGTATTTTTATGCCAGTTTTATGCAAGTGAATCCACAGCCCTCAAAGTTAATGCAGTTATCCAACCAGTGGCAACATTTATATTGGATGTAACCAAACTGTGCCACCCAGCAACATGCTAAGAATCATTTTAATGTTTTTGTTACTTAAAATACAATTAAAATGGAAACAGCTTGTTGAAATAATGATACATTACTATTGAAAAGCACACATTAAAGTGTTTTATGGAGGTAACAAATTGAAGTAAGGTTCAATAATTTTAGCCAATATTTTAAATAACTAGATTAATCATGCAATAAGCAAAAACAGCAAATACTGTAACCTCATGATTTATGTTTGTAACAAAAGCCAGATGGGGCTCATATAAATTTGGTAAACATAAAATGTATAACATAAAACTATAACAAGTATTGTTTGTGTCTACACATAAAAAAGCAGATGTAGCAGAACGAGTGGGATGTTTGTATGTATTAGGAATCAAAGTGAGAGAATTATTCAAACTAAACAAAACCAAATAAAAAGAAGTAGCTCAATATAAAAAAAACACAGCAAACCGTTAAAATAACGATCTAGAGTAAACATAAAACTAAATATTTGCAGTTTTTTTTGCTTTGATCTGAGTTGAGCTGAACTCATCACCTCCTCTCACTCCCGTCTTCAAGATTTTTCTTGTGTTGCCCCTATTCTTTGGAACGCCTTACCTCGCTCCACCTATGACTATCTTCCTGACCTCAAATCCTTCAAAATCTCTTTAAAACACATTTATAAAAAAAAAAAACTATCATCTTTAACCTCTTAATTCACTATGCATCTATCACTCTCCTGTACCTCACCCACAACCTTGAGAATGTAAGTTTGTGAGTTTCAATCTTTTCAGGTGCTTTAGGGAAAGCACTGTGTATATCTGATTGAAAGCTCAATAACAGGGTCTTCCATTATTTTCATTTTGGGGTAATTGTTTATACTTGTACCTAACCCCTGTATAGCACTGCAGAATATGTGGGCGCATTATAAATAAAGGATAAAAATATTAATAGAATATACTATTTGATCATATAAAATACAGGACTATTATATTTTGTAGTATTATCAAGGAGTTCACTTACACAAGTTCACATATTCGTGTAAATGTTTTAGCACCTTGATCTGTGGCTACAAGACTTCTGAATTCTAGGTGAGGTGAGCTGATGAAGAACACAGAACAATAGATATAACTTTTGCAGCTACTTAATATTTTTTAATCAAACAACTAATTTTATAATGTTTCAATTATTTGAACTAAAAAAACTAAATTAAAACAAGTTTTTAATGACATTTTATAATGGGCTGTGTGCCCATTTAACTAATATAGAGCTCCATTCCATGGCGGCTCTTAGCAGTGTGAATTGGCTCCCTTGTATCTGCGACAGCCTTTCTTCCCTTGCTATGGAGCTATCACATGCCTCCTCTCCTAAAACTGTGCCCCAATGTAGGTGATATGCACCAAAGCTATACTCCTGTTCCTCTCTAGCCCTAACTTGTGTGCACGCAGCTGGCTCAGAGGAGAGTTTGAAGCTTAATAGTCTCCATAGCAATGCTGCGGAATGGTACCCAATATGTGAAAACCCTACACTAGTCCTAACAGCATCCCTTTGCCCTATCTATCTATTAAAACCCATTCTCATGGTTAAATAAAAATGAATGCATGGAGATTATAACCCATCTGCCCATGTCCTGCTACCCACTATGAGCTTGGGGATCCTCAGGTTTCCCCCCAATAAGAGCTATAAACCTGGTGAACCCAAGGCATTCTCTCCGCCCACACACTAAAAGCCTGGGGATTCCCCCTCCCAACGCACAAGAAGTCTGGGGATTTCCCTTCCCTAATTACTATAAGTCGGGAGATTAAGAAGAATTCCCACTTCCTTCCTGTTATTCCATATTAACCCAGAGATCCCCCGTCCAACCATAACCATGGGGGTCCTTTTAGACTCCCATGGCAACCAAAACTTAACCACTTGCTACAAAGGTCGTCAAAAAACCCTATGGCAGCTAACTATTAACCCACCACACAACTCCTGTAAGGGCCTCCATGGCACCTACAGTTAATCTTATACCATAGGGCTTCTCCAAAGACCCACCATGGTAAGTATAATTGTGGGTTCCCTATAGACCCCCATGGCAAGTATAAATTAACCCATGTACTGAAGAGGTCCTTTAAGGACCTCTGTGGCATCTAATATTAACTCCTTTTCACAGAGCTGTGTGGCTCCTACACTTATCCCCATAGCATGGAGGTTCTCAACGGACCCCCATGGCACCTAACAGTAACCCATCTGTGCCGTGGGAATGCTCAAGGACCCCATATCACCCAACCTACCACATGGGTCCCCCATATTAGACCCCTATGTAAATTAACCATCAATAGTGGTCCATAAGGACCCCCAATAGTCCCTATGTATTAGATCACATACAAAATTACATAAAATAAAAAATATATTTAAAAAAAAATAAAAAAAATATTACATAATATAAAAAAAACAATTACAGAACGCAAAAAACTGTTTCAAATAAAGTTAAAAAAAGATTTTCAGAAAATAAAAAAAGAATAACCCTTTAAGGTGGTAAGAAATATACTTACCTATCCTGTAAGGATAGGAAGGGGAAATTCCGGGGGATCCCTGGGTTCATAGTAGGTAGGAAGGGGGACTCCCGGGGTATCTCCAGGCTTATAGGCAGTAGTGGGTCATAGGCAGAGGGGCGTCAATCCTCTGCATTAGGGAAGTGGTGTATATATATATATATATGTAACTATGTAACTATATATATATATATATTGTGATCAGGATGGCCGCGAATAGCGGTGGTTTCTTAAAGGAAGGGCTGACACCGACTTCAAATGCAGCAAATTGGTTTATTTGCAAAATGGAAATTAACAGTTGAAGCAGTAGCTCTGCTTGAAATAACGAAACATAAATAACTTTGTCTCAGCGGGGTGGGAGAATGCCACTTTGTGGCCAGGTATATACAGTCCTTAACTTGGGAGACTGCCACCTTGTGGCCAGGATACCAACAGTCCTTTAACTTGTGATAGTGCCACCTTGTGGCCAGGATACAAATATTTCCCTTTTACTTGGGAGACTGCCACCTTGTGGCCAGCTTGTCAACAGTCTTTTAAGCTGGGGAGACTGCCCCCTTGTGGCCAGCATACGATTAGTCCTTGAGACTGGTGAGAGAGCCACCTAGTGGCCAGGAAACAACAGTCTCTTATCATGTTGAAAATGCCAGCTTGTGGCTAGGAAACACACAGTCTCTTACTTGGTTGAAAATGCCTTTTCTTCTACAGCTTCTGTCAATGGTGGGTGAAGCATAGGGCCCACCCTTCTCTCCCTTATGCTTCACCCCAGGGACCCTTGTCACCCTCTGGGGATGAGGGACTATTACTTTCTCTCAACGCACACTTCTCCCTGGGGCCTTTGTGCTTCTTATCCTCATATGGTGAAAACATGTATCTGTCACCAACCTGTTTATCCCTTGTTGCATCCAGCTTCTTAGGGATGGGGTCTGGAGATAGTCCTTGCTCAGTGGAATATCTCCGATACCACAGAAGTCCTTTCTGTGAACCAACTCTGGAATATAGTAGTCTCTCTCTCAGGCTCTGGTACAATTTCTGCTTCCAGCAGACTGTGTGAACGTACTGCGTTCCTCTATATGTCAGATAGCAACAAGCGTCCTTCTTTGGCTTGCTTCAGTCTGAGGCCTTCACTCACTGGCTACTCCTTGCTAGGCCAAACAGGGCCTAACTGCAGGGGAATCAATAATCCCTTCACTTACTTGGCTTTACTTGTATTTTCACCTCTGGTATCTATAGTCGCTCTTTCAGCTCAGTTCTTCCTGTGACTGCAATCAGCACCCTCTTCTCACTGTTGTAGTACTTGCAGTCCCAGTAAATCAAGCTTCACACAGCCCACTGTATTTCCACATAGGAACAGTCTTCACTCTCTGTGGCGTGCTTCTGTCAGCAGCCCACAACCTGCACAGAGCCTAGCCGGCCACACCCCCCCTCTCCAGGTCTGCTTTCCGGCTTTTAAAGAGCAGTTGCTCCCATTAGGAGTTCTTCAGAAGTTTTAACTACTTCACTTCTGACAAGAACTCCATACTCCACTTGCTTGTCATACTTCAAAGGAGCAAACGATCACCCCCCCCCCCCCCTCAGGTCAACAACATGGTGTTGGGCGACATGCCGAGAGGCCGGACATCCGGTAGGGTTGCTCACCACTCAAGAACTCTTCACCCAGCCAACTATTCCTCCTCTGTGCCGTCCGCATTGAGGTAGAAGGCTGCGATAGTGGCCGTCTGTAAATCCATCTTCTCCTTTCCTTACTGGTCTGTTTGCCTCCTTTAGGTGTGTCGCCTTTATCGGGAAGGAGTGAATCCCCCAACTTTGTAGAGCTGTCCTCGAACAGCCTTGTGATGGACTCTGTAGTCACAAGTCTGGGTATAGATATAACAATTTCCGTTGCACTCTCTTCGAGCCCGTCATCATTTCCAATCTCTTCATCAACTTCACAGCCATCTTCATTGTCCAACTTAAACATAGCCTGGCGCTTCGGCCGCTCTTCAGTACAATGCTGTTTCATTGCCTCCTGCAGCTTTGCTTTAAGAAGTGGGAGCTTTTCAACTGGCTTTCTCTGAATTAACTCATCAGTGGTTTCAGCAGACACAATGACAGATACCACATCTGCCTTTAGCTCCTCCTTTCCATCTGCCGTTGTCCCTTTGCGGACGATATTTAGGTTAACTTTCCTCTCAATCAAAGGCTTGGCTTTATGCAGGGAGTGCTTCAGAAAACGCTCTTTCCAAGCTTCTAGTTCTTTATTTTGCTTTGCTTCATCTAATTTAACGATTGAGCCAACATCAGGGCACAAACAGGGTTTTAAGGAGAGATCCACTCTAAGAGCACAGAGCTTTTCCAGCTTGGAAAACTTTGCTTTATGTTGTTTTGGTACAGGATATTTAGATGTCTCCTCAATAGTCTGAGAATCCAGTAGAGGCACAGGGATTTCCTGCTGGATTCCACAAGTAGGATCTTCATCTTTGGTTCCTTCTAATACCTCGCCCGTACAAGCCGGTGATGCTCGGGTGGAATTATTTGCATTCCCTTTACATTTTTCTGCTGGAGCAGAGTCTCTTGTTTTGATTTCTTTTTTATCACTAATGTCCATCTTACGTACAAAACTGTATGGCTGATACTTTGTTGATTTAATAAGCTGTATGTCATTCCCTTCGCAAGATGGCCTTGGCCGACGCTTGAAGAAATCATGAAGGCTTACTGCAGTCACTTCCTTTGTCAATGGAGTCCTTTGGGCAGCCCCTTCCTCTGCTGCCTCCTCCATCAAATATGTAAATACTTCTTCTTCTTTACCATCAGCAGGGATGATTTCAGGGAGTTTTTTGTCAAGTGATGGCACCTTTTCGGTTGTGCCAATAATTTCAACGTCCTCAGTATTCATTTCAATAATACCTACTACATGTTGTACAGTTTCTGCTTTTTCAAGAGTACTCTCCAATAGCTGTGGAGCTGTGCTTTTTAAACATTCCTCAACGAAACTCTTGGACACCTGCGTGCAAATGCTCAGCTCAACCATGTCTTCAGTGTCTCTCACCTGTGCATCGTCAGGATTTTCTATAACTGTTTCTACAGACAGCTTTGTACTTTCTACAACTGCTTGAAGGATGTGATCAACAGGCTTCTGTTGTTCTTCCACCCTCTTTGCACTGTCGCTTTCCACTGGCACAGGTGTAGCTTCATCTGTTGTTGCAGGGGACTCTTCGAATTGGGGAACCACCAACATTTCCGTGGTCTCCACAGCACACAAGATTTCTATTGCCTCTTCCAGGGCAGTAAATGCTCCTGAAGTTAACTCTACCTCATTGGTTAGAACAATCTCAGTTTCAAGTGTATTTTTGTTTGTAGACAACTGAAGTTCCTTTGCTTGCTTAGCCGCAACAAATTCAACCAGCGTTACTACGGCTGGTTCAACAGAGTCATCATCAAATCCTCCTGCCTGTGCAGCTTGTCCAGCTTCATTTAGTGGCGTGTGCTCCAGTTTTGATACAGGAACCGTCTTTTCTAAGGTTTTCACATCGGACACTGGCCTAGCAACGCTCTCTGGCTGGTCTCCATTAGCCGCCTCTTTGTCACTTTCCCCACTGTCTAACGTCAACAGTTGTATTCACCGGGGCTTCTGTCGAAATTTAGAGATGTTCTCCTCTTTATCACTGTGCGGCCGCTCCCACACCACTGATACGTTCAGCTTAGGCTTTGGGGGACATTTCCTCCGCTCCCAAATAGACATCAATTTCTCATTCCTATAGGACACTTGGTAGTCCTCGAACGTAGGCTTCCTCCGCCATTCAGGGACATACTCGGGCCTCATTTTAACGTGGGCTTGTCTTTGGAGCCTTAAAAAACGCTGTTTCTCCTCCTCTAAGGCCATTCTATCTGCACCAGCAGGCTCTTTGGGGCTCTCAGCGACCTCTTTGGGGCTCTCAGCGACCTCTTTGAGGCTCTCAGCGACCTCTATGGGGCTCTCAGCGACCTCTATGGGGCTCTCAGCGACCTCTTTGGCTGGATCGGCCGTCTCTTTGGCTGGATCGGCCGTCTCTTTGGCTGGATCGGCCGTCTCTTTGGCTGGATCGGCCCTCTCTTTGGCTGGAACGGCCGTCTCTTTGGCTGGATCGGCCGTCTCTTTGGCTGGATTGGCCAACTCTGCGGGCCCTCTCGCCGTCTCTGCGGGCTCTCTCGCCGTCTCTGCGGGCACACTCCCCGTCTCTGCGGGCACACTCCCCGTCTCTGCGGGCACACTCCCCGTCTCTGCGGGCTCACTCGCCGTCTCTGCGGGCTCACTCGCCGACTCTGCGGGCTCTCTCGCCGACTCAGCGGGCACTCTCGCCGACTCCGCGGGCACTCTCTCCGACTCTGCGGGCACTCTCTCCGACTCTGCGGGCACTCTCTCCGACTCTGCGGGCACTTTCTCCGACTCTGCGGGCTTTGGGGAGCCTTCTGCGGCGCCCTCTGCGGTCTCTGGGGTGTTTTCTGCGGCCTCACTCGCGGCTCCTGCCGTCTCACTCGCGGCTCCTGCCGTCTCACTCGCGGCTCCTGCCGTCTCACTCGCGGCTCCTGTCGTCTCACACGCGGCTCCTGTCGTCTCACACGCGGCTCCTGCCGTCTCACACGCGGCTCCTGCCGTCTCACTCGCGGCTCCTGCCGTCTCACTCATGGCACTGCAACTGGTGGCTTTTTCCACTCTCTCTTTCTCCTTGTTTACTACTAGGTCAGGTTTGGTTGGCCTTCCCTTAACAGGGAAACTGTATCTTATACTTGGCCCGACAAGTCTGTCTCTTGGGTAGCGATACGCTTGTCTGGCGAAAAAATTCCAGGGGTGCATTCTCGGTACTTTCTTTACTCCTATACGGTCAAGGATCTCCTCTTTCAGGGTGCAATAATTGGTTGCCATTTCTTCAGGCAAAACCCCATACGCTTCCTGTGCTTCTCCACACAGATAGGGACCCAGGACTGTGGCCCAATGCTGTTTGGGCCAACCTTCCCTGGTAGCAGTCTTCTCAAAATTCAGGAGGTAGGTTACTACATCATCTTGAGCTGTCATTTTCTTTAGAAAGCAATTAGGGTTCATAACCCTGCTTGATTTTGAACCCACAATGTTCTCTGTAGAACTCAATCGCTGCATCTGCGCTTTCTGTGCTTCTAAAGACTCTCTCATTTCTGACTGGCTCTGACCAAGCTTAGCAGCCAGCACTCTGTTCAACTCGACTTGCTGTTTGTTCATCACCCGCTGGGCTTCTATAAAAGCTTTAAAGGCCTCCTCCATTTTTATGCTGTACGGTGGGCTGTCTTCTTCAACACAGACATTTTTTCAATCCCACAAATGACACCAGTGTGATCAGGATGGCCGCGTATAGCGGTGGTTTCTTAAAGGAAGGGCTGACACCAACTTCAAATGCAGCAAATTGGTTTATTTGCAAAATGGAAATTAACAGTTGAAGCAGTAGCTCTGCTTGAAATAACGAAACATAAATAACTTTGTCTCAGCGGGGTGGGAGAATACCACCTTGTGGCCAGGTATATACAGTCCTTAACTTGGGAGACTGCCACCTTGTGGCCAGGATACCAACAGTCCTTTAACTTGTGATAGTGCCACCTTGTGGCCAGGATACAAATATTTCCCTTTTACTTGGGAGACTGCCACCTTGTGGCCAGCTTGTCAACAGTCTTTTAAGCTGGGGAGACTGCCCCCTTGTGGCCAGCATACGATTAGTCCTTGAGACTGGTGAGAGTGCCACCTAGTGGCCAGGAAACAACAGTCTCTTATCATGTTGAAAATGCCAGCTTGTGGCTAGGAAACACACAGTCTCTTACTTGGTTGAAAATGCCTTTTCTTCTACAGCTTCTGTCAATGGTGGGTGAAGCATAGGGCCCACCCTTCTCTCCCTTATGCTTCACCCCAGGGACCCTTGTCACCCTCTGGGGATGAGGGACTATTACTTTCTCTCAACGCACACTTCTCCCTGGGGCCTTTGTGCTTCTTATCCTCATATGGTGAAAACATGTATCTGTCACCAACCTGTTTATCCCTTGTTGCATCCAGCTTCTTAGGGATGGGGTCTGGAGATAGTCCTTGCTCAGTGGAATATCTCTGATACCACAGAAGTCCTTTCTGTGAACCATCTCTGGAATATAGTAGTCTCTCTCTCAGGCTCTGGTACAATTTCTGCTTCCAGCAGACTGTGTGAACAACTGCGTTCCTCTATATGTCAGATAGCAACAAGCGTCCTTCTTTGGCTTGCTTCAGTCTGAGGCCTTCACTCACTGGCTACTCTCTGCTAGGCCAAACAGGGCCTAACTGCAGGGGAATCAATAATCCCTTCACTTACTTGGCTTTACTTGTATTTTCACCTCTGGTATCTATAGTCGCTCTTTCAGCTCAGTTCTTCCTGTGACTGCAATCAGCACCCCCTCTCCAGGTCTGCTTTCCGGCTTTTAAAGGGCAGTTGCTCCCATTAGGAGTTCTTCAGAAGTTTTAACTACTTCACTTCTGACAAGAACTCCATACTCCACTTGCTTGTCATACTTCAAAGGAGCAAACAATCACAATATATATATATATATATATATACTTCTATGCTTTGGAGACTACTGAGCTTCAGACTCTGAACCTCCTGCAAGCAGGGTGCGAGCACACGTTAGGGTCTTAGAATAGCTCTCCAGATTTGCTTTTGAAAACTCCAAGGTTTTACAGGATGGATTGGAGGCCATAGTTGGTATTAAACAAAATGATAATACATGTGTTATTACAACCATCAATCAGCATTTTTTTAAGTTGTTTTATGGTTAGTCTAAAACACAAGTATTGCTTAATTTCCTTTACTTACATCTGGTGCAGTTTTGATTAATTGCAACAATAAGGTACTGTATTCGAGCTGAATAAAATTAGTGTTCTTGTGTTTGCTTGGATGTTCTTCAAAAGACATCTGTGTAAAATACAGCAAATGTTATTAGTGAATCCATTGTCATAGGCCCAGTTTTTAAATATAACTTGATCAGAAGGATTAAATCACTTTGGCATTGTAGTCTCAGATAAGAACTGTACAATCCCTTTGATGTTTAATGAGTGAGTATAATTTTAAAAAATTGAACGAAGGTCCAAATGTATGTGTGACAGTGAAATCAAAGTCCAAATTTAGACAGTTTTATGGCTATAAACATATATATTTTCATATTACACTACTCAAAACATCACAGGAAGACAGGGTAACTAATAGCTTGTGTAATGATATAGAAGATAGAAGAAGAATCAAGCAAGAGGTCTCTTTTCAGACCACTATACACCTGCTGACTTTACTCCATGTAAAGCATTCCATTACTCACGTATAGGCTTGAAATTACATCTTGTAATTACAGATAATCTCAAGCAGACTTCAAGTTTTTTTTTAGTTCCACATTAATGTAAAGCTTTTGCTGCCCCAGGTTAGGGCACTCAGCCCACAGCCGTAAGTACCGTCTTAGCTGCAACAGATTTTTGTGTAGCCAAACCAAGCTTTAGAGAGCCATTATGAAAGGCGAACATCATGAATATTATGAGTGGGAAGTGCCATAACAAAGTATTTTTTATGTATTAATATATTTTGATATTAAAACGATGTGACAATTGTATTTATAGCTTCAATAAATAAAGGTATTTATTTTGTGTGAAAATATGATATATTTATAGACAATGTATTAGAGTGTTTGTTCCTAGTCAACGTAGTTTCATGACATGTATTAACCCCTTGAGTACTGTGTTCTGTGTTACCCTGAATTCTGTATAAAAAAACGGGATTAATACTAACATATATTTTTTAATTACACATATGTTGATATCGCATTGTTAAGTGTCAAATACTGTTGAAATGTCATAATTTGTAGTACTTTTTGTGCTTTAGTTTCACTTTAAATGCTTCTGTGGGACTCGCCAACGGTTTGAAAACTACTTGCGAGTGGTGTTTGGTACATGTAAATCGTTTGTCAGATGTTTGCATTTACGGCAGTTCCCTGATTTGTGAGTGATCCGTAAAATCTTATTAGCACAGGGTTTGGGTGTCAAAGTGTAAGGGAGTTACTCATAATTTACTGTCAATTTCGGCTTTGTTGTAAAGTCCACTCATAGCAGTGACCCGTAGGAGTTCTCTGGGGGGAATAACATAGCTAGGTAGAATTTACTGTGCTGTTACAGGCACTCGTAATTGATTTTGCAGAGATTTACATAGGGCCCTATATTAGAAAAAATAAAAATTAGGAAGTATCTGAAATTATCAATTTGTATGGCATATTCTAAGAGATCTTTTCTTCTTATCATGAAATAAAATTGACAAAATCTTTATTATTATTATTATTATGCTTTATTTTCTAAGCTTCAACAAATTCTGTAGTGCTATACAGGGGTTAAGTACAAAGAAAATGACAAAAATAACACATGGCAAAAAAATGGAGGCCTGTATTTGACCTCAATATCTTACATATATGGTGCTTTTCACCAAAGCACCTTAAAGACTTAAAACTCCCAAACGTACTGGAACAATCATAATGTTTCACATGGGTCCAGTCTCTCGCTCGCCATATGTGGAGATGATAACGTTTAGATTCTCCACAATACGCTGGAAAGTGTTGAAGAGCTCATTTGGTGCTAAAGGGAGTTGGAGAGGCAGGAACTTGGGCAAGAGTAAAAAGGATAAGGACGTGGATAGGCCAGGAATGATGTGAAAGTTGAGTGAAAAGAGGATGGGAGAGGGTGGTAGAAGTTGGTATAAGGCTAAGTGTGGTAGGTGACTTGGTGACATATTATGATAGCATATGTGGGTTGATTTGTCAGGTGCAAATGGTTGCCATTTCTCCAGAAATAAGACTGAACATCAGCAGGTATGTGAAGGTGCTAGGAGGGAGGGAAGTGCTCTCAGAATTTATCCCACAACAGGAGAAGCCTGTCTATTAGTTATCGGTATCTGGAAGTTTCCCTGTTTTTAATATAAAAAAACAACTAATACGTGTTTGTTTGCATATCTAAACATACATTTATTAACAAGTGCTTAAAAGCTCTGTTTTCACCCACTCCAGCCTTCCAAACTGTCCCTGCAAAGGCCTGTCCCCACAGTTCATGCATACAATGTTTCTATTGGTAAGAGATGTACTAGAAACTTTCAAACTTTTTCTCCATAGCATGAGACCCTGGAATGTTAGAACTATGGACCAGGGCAAACCAGAAACAGTTAAACATGAGATGAGAGGGTTAAACCTTAATATCCAGTGGTCTGGAATGGGACACTTCATATCAGACAACCAGTAGATCTTCTACTGTGGTCAAGAATGGAGTAGCCTTTATAAGCGCTCAAAGAGTGGCCAAAGCAGCACAACAGATGACAGAAGGATTTCAATTCGACTTCAAGGCAAGCCATTTAACATCACAGTGATCCAAGTCTATGCTCCAACTGGGAATGCTGAAGAGGCTGAAGTTGTCCAGTTCTACGAGGATATTCAACACCTCCTAAATAAAACACTAAGAAAAGATGTTACTCTCGTCATAAGAGATTGAAATGCTAAAGTAGGGAACCACAAGATACATGGAATAACTGGCAAGTTTGGGTTTGGAGTATACAATGAAGCAGGTCAGAGATAATTCTCTGGTCATAGTAATCTCCATCTTCCAACAGCCCAAGAGATGACTCTGATTAACTATATACTTTCTGGCCAAAGAGGAGCTCCATACAGTTAGCAAAAACAAGAACTGGAGCAGATTATGAATCAGATCATGAGCTTCTTATTTCAAAGTTCAAAATTAAAATGAAAAAAAGAGGGAAAATTGTTACACCAAGGAAATATGACATCACATATATAGTTCTCAGCAGTGCAGGCTTGCTAAAAAACATTGGTAACGCAATGTTAAAACTGCGCGCTCCCATAGCGAAGTGATGGCCATGGTTGCGGCCAGGCAAGGAGCACCAAAGGCGCTCATTGTGCTGGTGGAGATAGGCGCTCATCCCTTCAACCCCGTACGACTTAGGCATGGAGTGCCTTAGGCGCTCACTCCGCTGGTGGAGATGAGCGCCTTAGCCCTACGACCCAGTGGTACTTACCCATCATACCTATGACCCGCGGGACTACATATCAACAGAAAACTCAAATACACAATTCCCAGTGCGAGACCCGTAGCACTTTGAAAAAATCCCCTGCAAAAATTACGGCCCATAACACTTTGAAAAGGAAACTGACACTTACAAAAAAAAAATTTGACCCGGCAAAAAAATACGAACTTAACGGCCGAACCGCGCACATCGAAAACCGCAAAAAAAAAAACAGACACAAAACATCACACACAGCACGGGAGGACAGCCAGGACGTTTGGGAATGAGGTTGCACGCGAATTTAAGTCAATTTTGCAGAGTTTCGCAACTCGAAAATCGCCTAAGCTACAGAAAAAAGTGGCCGCCGAAAAAAACTAAAACAAAACTACACGACCCCTAAGCACGCAAAACACAGCCAGGCACATACGACTTTTACAAAGCAACGTACGAGGTACAAAATACACTGTTAGGAAGGACGGAAAATGCTCGAGACCCACGTAATACAATTGCCGCCATTTTACAACACTAACTTAAAACTAATAACATTACAATCTAAGAAGCCGCTTTACACAACTAAACAAACAGTTTAACCTCACGCACGCAGCCTATTTACACTGCACACTTGCCACATTGCGGACACTTTTTCCTCAGCTCAGCAACAGTCCAAATCTATATTGATAAATATATATTGATTGCTCCATATATTCATTACAAATAGGTTAAGTATATTAATTTATTATTTAATTAATTAATTAATTAATTATTAATTAAAAAAACATATATATAAAAAATCAACATAGCACCGGAGAGGTTCGCAATGAGCGCCAAAGGCCCTCATTGCGAGCCACGCAATGAGCGCGGAAGACGCTCACCATCGAGATTACAATGAACTCACAGAGTGCTCACACAACCAAAAGTACACCACACAAGAGCCTCGCAATGAGCTCCGAAGGTGCTCAGCGCGGGGCTTGCAATGAGCACCGAAGGAGCTCACAACACCAAAGCTACACCAGGGGAGAAGCCCTTACATTGGTTGCCAAACAGCATTGCCTGGCTTCCAATTTTATTGCCGTAATTTTTTGACGGGCAAGTCGCTAGTAAATAATATCCCCTGTAAATACAGTATGAAGTAGAGTTAAATATTTAACGAAATAGACATGGTTTATAGATTGCCCGGATAATTTTGGGCAGAGGTTTATGATATTGTCCAGAAAGCAGAAGCAAAGGATTTACCCAAAATACAGAAAACTAAGAAGGCAAGCTGTCTGTCTCAGGAAAGTAGCCCAGAAAAGAAGGAAAGCAAAAGGTAGTGGAGATAACAGAAAAATTGACCTACGGAATGCAGAATTCTAGAAGACAGCAAGAAGAAACAAGGAGACATTATATAATAAGCGATGGAAAGAGATAGAAGAGATCTCTTCAAAAAATGTAGGGATCTCAAGGGAATCTTTCATGCCAAAGTGGGCATAATAAAAGACAAAAATGGTTGGGATTTAACTGCAGCAGATCAGCTAAAGAAGAGATGGAAGGAATACACAGAAGATCTATACAGGAAGAATTGTAACAACAGCTATTACTTCAATAGTTTGTCCAGTGAGCTAGAACCAGACATCTTGGAGAGTGATGTGAAATGGGGCATATGAAGTCTTGCTGATAAGAAGGCTGCATGAGTTAATGGAATTCCAGCTGAACTGTGCAAAATCTTACACGATGATGCTGTGAAAGTGTCGCTTGCATTATGCCACCAAATTAGGAAAACTCAACAATGGCCAGTAGATTGGAAATGATCAGTCTTCATCTCAATCCCAGTGTTAAAGAGTGCTCCAATTATTAAACAATTACAGTTTACATGCCAGCAAGGTTATGTTTTAGATCCTGCTCAGCTCCAATAATATATGGGCTGAGAACTACCAGATGAGCAAGTCAGGTTGTACAGAGGCAAAAGAGATTAAATTGCCAATGCCCACTGGATAATAGATAAAGCAAGAGAGTTCCAGAAAAAAACATATACTTCCTCTTCATAGACTATTCTAAATCCTTTGACTATGTGGATAATAACAAAATGTGGCAAGTTCTTAAAGAGATGTACCAGACCACCTCACCCCCATCCTGAGGAATGTGTATGTAGGCCAAGAAGCCATGATCAGAACCGAACATGGGACAACAGAATGATTCAAGATCGGGAAATGAGTGCGACAACGTTGTATATTGTCACCTTATTTATTAATTTATTTATTTATGCAGAATACATACAGTGTAAGGCCAGGCCTGGCGAATCCAAAGTCAAAATTAAAATTGCTGGGAGAAATATCAACAACATCAGATACACGGATGACACTACTCAGAAGTGAGAGGAACTAATGGACCTATTGATGAGTGCATAAGCTGGCCAGCTTCTCAATGTTAAAAAGACAAAGATCAAGGGGAACATCAATTTCAGTTTCTGGCAAATAAATGGGAAAGTAGTGATAGATATTTTTTCCTGGGCTCCAAGATCTTTTCAGATGTTGACTGTCGCCATGAAATTAAATGACAATTTCATCTGGTGAGGAAAGCTTTGGCAAGTCTGGACAAACTAATAAAATAAACAAATATATTAAATTGATATGAAAGCTCTGAATAGTTAGAACTATGATATTCCCAGTAGTTACATACGGATGTGAGAGTTGTACCATAAAGAAGTCTGAGCGCAGTAGAATTAATCCCTTTGAATTGTGGTGTTGTAGAAAACTATTAAGACTCCCTTAAACTGTAAGAAAATCCAATCATTACTGCAAAAAATCAAACTGTTCACTGGAAGATATGATCATGAGGGTAATGTTCAAATATTTTGACCATATCTTGAAAAGACGAGATTACGTAAAGAAGACTCTGATGCTGGGAGAGGTGGTGCAGAGGTGCAGATGAATAGATGAGGTAACCGAAGCAAAGAGCATGAGCTTGATGGAGTTCAGAGGGCTGAAAGTTGTGTCTGGTATTCTGGGGTCAATAGGGTCATGGAGAGTCAAACATGACTAAACGACTAAACAACAACAACACTTTCATATTGAGAAACCAAATTACAGAAAAAAGCATGGAGAGCAAACTTGAACTCATCTGTATATAAGTTTCTGACTAGGGAAGAAAGCACAAGAATAAATATCACCACTTCTACAGACTTTATTACTCCTTTTATTAACATGACTCTTTGTAATAAAACGCCAATATTTTCCATAGCGCTATTTACAAAGTAGAATAGAGTACAGAGGGTATAATTAGCAAAATTCAGAGGTATAGACCCATTCTAAGGTAAGTACATCAGCAAGTATAGGTACAGTACAATACAAGTATGAAACCAATGGGTTCACAGACAGATTAGTGACATTCATTCAGCATACTCACTTGATAGATGTATTGAACATGATAGGGCGTGGAGTAATATTTTGGTCGGTTATCCCTTTTAGTTGTATGGGCTGGAAGATTTGAGGACGGCAGCCATGTTGCCCAATCTCCCTAAAGAGCCGTTTCCATTAATTCCTGAAAGAGAATCTGCCATCATATAATTCTATCAACACTACATAAAACATGAGGAATCTTGTTTCCCAAAAGAGTCTACATCTTTCTTCACCACTTAAATAACAAACTTTGAAAAAGTTGGATCCACTGATGTCCTCTTTTTAATTATAATGGGAGGACTGGTGTGACATTTGACAATCCCACAAATTCCTCCATATGAGTAAAGATTCATGGGCAGGGCTATAAAGTGCTCTCTCTCGAATACACAGCCTGGCTAAGATAGTTTGTATGGGACCATACAAAAAATTCTAATTTGGTACAATTTGCCTCTGTTTTGTTTTAAGGGCTTTTGGCATCTTGAAGGACTTAAGTTTGAAACATGATAAGGAGACTGTCAACATTCTGAATCTCCTTCTAATATACACAAAGACTGGACATGATGGACATGCTGACTGGTTGAGCACTCGATCCGGTCCTTTTGATTGGATATTGCCCATTATTTAGCATGAGAAAGTGGGGAATAAAAACACCTGCTTTTCAAGCCTGTTTGAGTGTCCTGAGAGAGAGGGTAAAATCAGTAGATGTGGTTTGGGGGAGTTTGTGATGCTTTGACCACTCAGATAGTCCAGCTACCAGCCTCCAGTCTCAGGGAACCAAGCTTCTAACTTTAGTCCACTTCGTCAAAAGAAGGTGAATATTGCAGTGTATCATTTTATGTTTTTTTTTCTTCTACTTTCTATGTTTCTTTTTTCCTTGCTCTTTGCTGTCTGATAAAGTACAATTTATTACTTTTTAATCTGTGTGATTATTCTGTTTCTGCTAGGTTAGTCACTACCAGCTCATCTATGTCTGACTTCTAAACTAATGCTAAGCCCCTGAAATGAGAACTTTGGGCTAATTCAAAAACTGCTATATCAAGACACAACGAGGGCAGTTTGTAAGGGTCCTAGCTCAAATGATCCCTGAACATTAATTAACAAACCTATCGACACATCCGTAATGGCTCCAAATAGACTCATCTATTACATTACCTCTGCCACCAGATGTACCATTGCCAAAGATTGGGAAGCTGACATAATACCCGGCCCAAGAGTAATTACACACAAAATCTTGCTTCTCCAAGGAATGTACGATTTGATTTGACTCCCAAATTAAATAACTTCATTAAAAATGTGTGACTTTCTGTTAAAGGTAATACAATTTATTATTTTCCTAATCTTCGTATAAACCCGAACGTGATCATGAATATTCTATATAAGTAATATTTACTGTGTATAGGGCATCTTTTGTTTAATTAACAGAAAATCACTTTTGTATGTGTGTTATCCTTTGAGGGATGAGACCACATGCATGAAATTTGTTAGACTCTTCTTTTTCCAATACCTCTGGTCTTAAATTTGAGAACATATTTACTACATTAACTTTTCTTTCAGATTGCTGTCATATTTATAGTATCTCCATAAACATGAACATGTCATCTGAGACATTTGGACTGAGTAGGCCTGAAGTCTGCAACATGAATCATTTCTGTTTTCCATTGATAGATGCTGAAATATCTAGCTATTCATGTCTGCTATAATTGTGCAATTTTGAATGTTTTTTAGCTCTTGATAAATGTTTTTTTTCTGCTGAGTCTGTAACTGGAATTTTTTGGTAAGTGGTGACACCTATTATATGTCTCAAAGGTGATCCTTTTGTACTATGATACAGAAATGTATAATAATAGAGTTATGCATTACAAATAAGTATGCCTGGGATAAGCATAAGGTCATCCTGCAATTTAATTAAAACAAGTTTTATTTAGATAGAATGGTCAAACTAGATGGCCTTTTTGGTTCTTACCAAATCTGTTTCTAATCAAAAATACCAGATGGATTTATGTTAATATGGCATCACTTCACTAGTGATAAATAAGGCAAGAAAGTTGGGCAACATCCCACTTCTTGGTGGAGTGCCCACACTTTTATAAATGGATAAGGCAAAAGTCAACTGTTATAGGTATAGTGCAGTCCCACTGTGTTGAAGCACAATGTTAGCACATGGCCAGTTTCAATGCTGGCAAAGAGGCATAATTATTCTATTTATAGAAAAAAGATGGACGTCCATACAGACAAGAGAACAGCTGTATGATTCCGCACAGGTTGTCATCAAACATGATAAAAAGTCATAGGTTGCTCCTTGACTATGCTACACACCTTTTATGATTCTGAAATTAAGAAAAGTGTGTAATATAAATATTACATAAAATGCATAACGTTTTGATAATACGCTTAAAATATGCCAGAAAGATTTGTCTTAGGTGGCCTCCGGGAAGATATAATTATAAATCTGTACTACACTATTCTTGATATACCTGTGACGTCTTATGTTAGGATATATCCCTTTACACTAACTTCTTTTTAGTTGATTTCGGTTGGGCCTTGCTTGGTTTTTACAATCTTGATGTCACAAAGAGAATCACACACCTAAATGATATATTTCTGTCAGTGCTGTAAAGGTGACTCTGGTAAAAGCATCTAAAAATGGGAACCAGTATAGTGAAGAAAACAATTTAAATATATTTTAAACACCCTGTCAAGTCTTACAGTGAGAATCCATGTTGAGTTATCAGTCAATAACTCTATATTATATATATATACAGACTGCAGGGCATATACATTATTTCTGAGAAATTTGAGCAGGAAATAAGTTTTCATCAACTTATTTTTAGACATTCAAATAGAATCACTAATGTACTACTCCTTATTTGTACTACTGTACTTTGTACGGTGGAGGGCTTCTATCACTCTTAGCCCACCTATGTAAAACAATTGCTGTATAGAACTACTCTCTACAACAATCACCACACAAACCAGGCACTCACACCATACTGGGGATCGGCAGTAACCGTGAAACAGTACTGCATGTGGTTAAGTGACCTGGTTTGTGAAAAATCCATCCGTTGCTATGCCTAAAACTGTGAAATACAGTAAGCATATGCTTAAAAGGAGCCATGTTTAAAATGGTTTGGATTGACAGAGTGATGGTGCATTATGTGGCCTCATTTGCATGTCCCGCCCAGTTTTCCCAGACTGCAGTGCATATACTGTATTTCTGAAAAATTTGAGCAGGAAATACGTTTTCATCAACTTATTTTTAGACATTCAAATAGAATAACTAATGTACTATTCCTTATTTGTACTATTATATATATATATATATATATATATATATATATATATATATATATATATATATATATATATAAAACACAAAAAAATATGCGGATGTCGCCTTAGAGTGATTGTCATATCCTTCTTCTTGGACAGTCTCATCCTGATTCAGAAGTTTTGCAGGTATCTGAACTTGAGTCTTTTCCTTGCCACGTTATGAATATTGGATAAACATTGACAAGCAAATTGTAGCTTGTGTAACATGACATGCTCACCAATTTTGGTGCTTATTTAGGGAGCCAGCAACTGAGCCTTAGTGCTCTATTGTTTTGCCATTGTGCTGCATCTAGGCATTTATTATTTTTATTTAGTTACCTGTTGTGATCGCTGGTATTGCTCTTGATCATTCTGGCTCCTAGACCCTTGGCTTTATCATCTGACACCTGACCTTTGGCTCTGCTTCCTTTACTCTTTGATATCTGGCTCTTTTACCTTAAACAGTTTCTGATTCTGCTTTTGCTTCTGGCTTCGTTGTGACCCTACCCTATTTCCGGGCTCCATCACAATTCATTACTGTCAGTGACTAAGTAGTTACAATTGGATTCTCACTGGAACGAGGCAGAAGAAGCAGTTGAGTAGATTTAGGGCGCATTTACAACATCTTGAAAACTTTTTTTCCAGTATGTTAGTTGTATTTTTATATGTTTTTGCTTATTCCATAGGAGAGAAAAGTATTAGAGAGTTCTCCAAGAAAAAAAAAAAAAATCAATTGTGGTATGACAACATGGATGATATTCTTCCTGCAGAAGGAAGTATCTGCCCATAGATTCCTCTGAGGTGAGACACTGAAAGAAAATATCTTCACATCAAATTCCCCCCTTGCTATGTGACTCAGCCCAAAATTACTTATGGATTTAACAGGTATCAGTGAACTCTAAGAGGCTACATAAAAGGAAACATCTTTCTTGCCATTGCTGGCAAATTATTGCAGGTCTAAAACATTGACCTCCATTGTTCACTCCAAAATACAGTAGACTCTCAGTTAACCGGAACTCAAGAAACCAGAACTCTATAAGCAACCAGAACTCTCAAGCAACCAGAAAACATTGAATACTGTATTTTAAATATAAATAAAAATTTACAGGGCACCTTACAGGCACCTAGATTTCATCCCCTGTACGTCTCTGCAATTCAATGTTACCTGGAAGGAGACAGGCATGAGTGACTGAGCCAGGGCAGTGTTGGCGTTACATTCCCGGATTCAGCACCGCACCCTCCAGCCGAACGTACCTGTGTGTAAGTGAGGAGTGAAAGCTGCTGCTGCTAGAACAGCCCTCACTGACAAATATCCTTAGCAGAGCAATCTATGTGCAGCTAATCTAGGCCTCTTTAATAGTAACTCTCAAGCAACCGGAAACTACATTTATCTGGCATCTATCATTCCCTGTGTGTGTCCACTCTATTAGAACTGGGTCTTGCATTCAGATAACATGTTCATACTCTCAGTACAAACTGGATGCAGTGATACCAGGGAACATCCCAAAAAGATAATTAAATGTTTTGAGTGATCTTGATGACATCAATTCATAAAAGAACCCAATGAACTTGACAGCACATAAAACCCTGTTTTATAGTCCTATATTAAAAATATACTCTCTTCAGTAACTACACCTGAAAGTGCTTTTAGATAGTAAAAATATAAAAAAACATACACCTTCTATTGTTATGCCTTGTTAATGCAATTATACAGTTTGGTATAATTTTAGTTTCTGCTGAGGTGGCAGAAGACTTTTAATGTAGAGGAAGTACCGTATCTATTTTAACAATGGGGACGTGACATCTAAAATTGACAATACTTTCAACAGGATTAATTGAAAGTTCATCACATATTATGATTGTCAAACTATGAGACGTCGTCACGCTTTGCGTGGTGCATACGACTTAGGCGATGAGCACCAAAGGCGCTCATCTCATGAGGGCCTCGCGAAGTAAGCCGTTAAGTCTGAGCACTTAGGCGTAGAGTGCCTTTGGCGTAGCGAGGCGAGCCCTTAAAACTCGCAGCACAGCACTTAGGCGATTACGCTAAAGGCGCTCATCGCCTACGAGCCTCACGTAGCGAGCCGTTAAGGCACTAACACCCACAGCACTTGGGCGATGAGCGCCAAAGGCGCTCATTGCCTGTGAGCCTTCCGTAGCGAGGCGAGCCGTTAAGGCACTACATCTCCCAGCACTTGGCCGAGGCGAGCAGTGGAGGCAACGAAACACGCGGTACTTAGCCTACAAACACTTAGGAAACGCAGATCGTCTTACAGACTTTTTAAATTGCCATTCGCCTAACTGAATAGGGCTCCATATAAACACATAGGCCCTCATTCAATTGCTATTTTGGCCAATTGAATAGGGGTCTAAATAAGCACATAACATATTTTTTTTAAGTAAGTTTTTACTTAGTAAGCATCTATCTAAAAGCAAGGTTTTCACTAACTAAAAACGCATTTAAAAAATATATGTTATGTGCTTATTTAGAGCACTATTCAATTGGCCAAATCGCAATTGAATGAGGGCCATAGAGTTTTTTTTAAAGAAGTGTTTAGTTACTGAAGACCTTGCTAAACACTTTTGTAAAAATAAATATTATTAATATATAGAGCCCTATTCAATTGCCCGATTTGCAATTTAATAAGGCTGTTAGGATGCAAGCAGTTGACGAACGCACCACTTAGAAAAAAAAGCATTACAAGACGTAGGACTTAGAAAAAATAAAATATGAGCTGCCTTCTATCTGTTCCTATATTCAGTATATAGTTGAGTTCAAATCCATAGTGTAAAACTTTTGACCTTTCTATGTTGCGCTATCCAATAAACCTGAGTGTATTAATTGCTTTATAATTAACATTTTATTAGCTACCACAATGTTTCTTTTCTTGCACAGTCATAAAATACAAAGGTTTGTAAAAATCAGTTCATGCCTTTTAATGTGTTTCGTTTCAGCCGTGAGTTAAGTGGAAATCCAGGATATACTGACCTTTGCATACCAGTCCCTGTCCCCGTGTCATGGTAAATGGCTTACAGATGCCATGTAATTTGTCTTATGCTGCAGACAGCTGGATATTCTGTCTAGGAATTCTAGGTCACGCATCATAAACTATGGAAATTAACTCTAGAGGAATACTTAGGCCCTCATTCAATTGCAATTTGGCCAATTGAATAAGGCTCTAAATAAACACAGAGCATATTTTTTTTAAAGAAGTTTTTAGTTGGTAAGCATCTATACAAAAGCAAGGTTTTTCACTAACTAAAAACGTATCTAAAAAAAAAATGCTATGTGCTTATTTAGAGCCCTATTCAATTGGCCAAATCACAAGTGAATGAGGCCCTTAGTATTTAAGTGAGTACTTGCAGACTGCGAGTGTTCTGTTCTTATTATCAAAGAGACTTCAGGAGCCCATGAAGCACAGGGAAACATAATTCATGAGTAATACGTGTGCATTTAGTGTTTGAAATGTCTTTCACAATCGGATCCATTTTGCCACCCACTAGTCCCTCCATTGGCCCCCATACCTTACAGAATAAAATGTCAAATATTGACCTTAACATACTCAGCCTTCAATATGTTTGCACACCCCACAGCTCTGCTCTTATCTCCAGTTATACTGTCAACCACTTCTTTGGTTTACTCAGAGTTTGTTTGTTTCCTCCTAAGTCTTGGTGCCCTTCAGCCCTACCATTGGCTTAATGATTCTGCTCTTTTTAACTATCTAACTCAGTCAGACCCTTCCTTAACTTTCAGAGCTGTAAGCACTATTTCTTGCCATGTATGATGTATTGGAGAGAGGAATGTTAGAGGAAGAAAAGAGATGGAGGAAGATGGATGAGGGCTGGCAAGTCTTACTATCACTGATAAGGTGCCATCCTTGGCCTTGGCCTTAGAGGCCTTAGAGGCCTAGACATGCCTATGAGCTGGCTTATTGTGAATTTCATTTATTTTTCTCTCTCCATTTCATCAAGCTGCGTTACTCTTCAGAGAGGTCTGAAGGTATTCAGGATAGCCGCTCATCTTTTATCCATACTTGGACTGATACCATTAGAATTTAGGGAGAATATGTATTGCCTCAGATCACTGTTTCCATTGGTGGTGGAAAAGTACTATTCCTCAGGGCCACAGTGTTTTGTCTCTTTAAACTTTGTCCCCCCCCCCCCCACACAGATTATTTGGGGCTCCTACCCCCATGCCACTAGGGCATAAGCTCCACCAAAGTAGCCCAGTATCAAAATGCTGGGTAGGTTTTTTTCGGAATAAATCGGTAATAGCAAACTAAATGGCTTCAACTAGAGGAACCTTGTTCTAGAGAATCAGAATTACGTCTAAGCATAAAGGTTGACTTGTAGGTCTTCTCTGGGTTTTTGGCATCGAAATTTCTCTCTGAACCAATGGATATATACTATATTTTATCCTTCTGTAATGGCACAATAAAGGTAACTTTTTTTCCAATTTTTAAAGCGGCTCTTCTTTTTATATAAATGTTCTAACTACCATTTTTTGAAATAACCTTTTTCTCTTTAATGTAATGATCATATAGAATTTACCCTTGACTTACTTTTAACAAACCAAACTAACTTTGTCTGCATCTAGAACCAATCCCTTTCTATCTGCATGCTCCCCTACGTGCTATGATCTTTCAAAGAATCAGCAAATTCAAGGTAATTTAGGTGTCTGGAGCTTCACATCTATCTTCTCAAGCCATATTTCACCTTTGCTCTTGTATGAAGTTCAGAATAGTCCTATGACTATGCCAAACATCCTTAATTCTTTTACATTATACCATTACCACATATATTGGAAATCAATTCCATGCGGTCATCAACCTTTCAGCAAAGAAGTAGGTTCTCACGCTGCCTATAAGCCTTTCGCTCTTTGACCTCAAAGCATGACCGCTTGTTCGCTTCAGTGTGTTACATGCTGTAACCTGGAAGATGTGAAGCAATCTGGCTGTTGGTCTCTAGGTGTAATGAAACCATTATTTAAATACATAATATCAGTTATAAGATAAGAAGGCGGTAAATGACTAAAGAACAAAATTAAAAGCATTTAAAGTAAAATAAACTTGGATCCACAGGATGCCAAGGACTACTGTATATTAGGAAAAATTTCACATGTTTATGGAGTATGTAACAAATCAACAACATTGGAGTTTGCAGACTCTGCTAACAGTGGCAGGGCTACAGAATGGGGTGAGGGTTAGGGTTAGGGGCCTGGTGCAAAAAAAAAAATTGGGCCCACCTTTGGGGATGTAACATTTTTTTTGCACTGGCCCCCAGCTGGGACCAAATCACTCAGTGCTCCTGCCTGTGCGAAGCTCCTCTGCCTGCAGCACAGCTCCAGGATGAGCACTCCACTTTCCTGTAACATTCTCTACACATATATATATATATATATATATATATATATATATATATATATATATATATATAAACAAACATATACACACATATATAAACATCACCCCCAGGCAGCAGCCACCCCTCTTAGCATCCATCCCCACACAGCACCCAAACCCTCTGAGCACCTACCTCACATAGCACCTATCCCAATCCCTTACAGAACCCACCCCCTGTACTTTGCTGTCACTTTGCAGCCCTTGATCTCTTATCTTCTTCCCTAATACACATTCTCAGCAAGCCACATTGCTCAACACTGCCATCTGTTGGAACTTCAGTAGAAAGGCTATATTTTAAACAGACACACTGGTAGGTCCACCCCTGTCTGCTAGTGCATGGAAGCTGCCATGAAATGAATACTTATTTTCTCAAGGCATGTGGGGGTAGATAAAGAGCAGGGCATGCAATTGTACTTGCAACTGTTCTACTGAGCATGTGCGGGAGTGTGGTATGATATTAAATGAGTCAACAAATCCCACTCCTCTCTACTTCCACTCCTGAATAGTAATATAAATTAGCAGAACGTCATCTCGGGGTCCAAGCCAGTAGGAGGTGTAGAAGGCACAAGCAGAGCCTGCTGAAATAAAGATTGTTTATTAAAATGCTTTTCTTATGCTCCTGAACCAAAGAAAGGGGATTTATGGGTTATCTTTTCAGTGCATTCCTGAGTTTATTACTGTCTTCATGGATATCTGTTATTACTCATGCAAATTAGATTTTTTTAGCTGTTATTCATGTATTTAACTTTTCCATAGAGCTGCATAACTCAGCTGGTGCAGTATTTTAATACATTCACAAAGACCCGCTTCTGCTGCACATGCAGTTCACAGGTGCATTAAACATTCAATATTTTAACCTTTGCAGTTTTTCATGCATAAGCATATTTTTAATGTTTACTTAACATGGAATACATTAATCCTTCTCTAGTTCATTAAACAGAAGTCTAAAAATCAAGTGGAGAAACATAAAAAAAATTAAAATTGAGGCATAGTTTCATAAGAACTTTTATATAATTTTCATATTCCTTCTCTGCAGAATGTGTAAGTCCGGGTGCTGCAAGGACCAAAAATCACAAGCAGCCTGCAAATGACAACAAAACTCTCATAGCTGCAGCCACAAATGTAAGCTTATTCCTTTGGCCCTTTGGATTTTATTATAGCAGTAAAGATAAATGGCTGGTTATTTAACCAGGAATTGTAGGAGGGGCTGGGACTACCCTTTAATACTTCCTATCGCACTCTACCTACACAATCGTGTCAATCTCTGCACCCACAACCCTTCTCTCAAGCTCATTTTACCCTCCCTAGCCCTCTAATCAGGCTAAGACGACTTAGCTAAATATGCCACCCACAAGCTCCATCAGTAGAGAGGGAGCTTCTAATTTTTGGTCAATTTTGGGCTATCATATCAGCATTTTTAAAACAACCATACAATGGTGAAAAGAGCTTGAAATAAAACAGTTTTTACTCATTTTCTGATTGATTTTAACTGCTCTACACAATGGTGGAGAGTAGGTTTATTGATCTCATTGATGTTTTAATTATATGCTACCCAAATAAATGAGATCTACAGTATGTCAGAGGACCAGGTACAGCTCACTGACTGTATTGTATACTCAGTAATACTGTAAAGTAGAGATAGTCAACATGAAACCATTCATGGATACGATATCTTACAAGCAATGTTTGTTCTCCGTTTACAATTAACTTCCTCCCACTCCTCCCTTTGCCCTTGATCCTATTTCAATAAGCACGAAATGTTACTGGAAGGAAAATATAATTTGATTAAAATGTCCTAGAGGTGAAGTAGAAATTCAGTCTGTGTCCACAAACACATATTGTGACATATAATATATAGCACCATCGCACAATATCTATCTATCTATCTATCTATCTATCTATCTATCTATCTATCTATCTATCAATCTATCTATCTATCCCTCTATCTATCTATCTATCTATCTATCTATCTATCTATCTATCTATCTATCTATCTATCTATCTATCTATCTATCTATCTATCTATCCCTCTATCTATCTATCTATCTATCTATCTATCTATCTATCTATCATGTCTATATGTCTGTCTATACAGAGATAGATATTTTTAGACATTCAAATGGTATCACAAATGTTCTGTTCATTTTCTGTACTACTGTACGGCGGAGAGCTTCTATAAATCTTCAGCACATCATAAGTTAAATTCTATATATATTATATATATATATACACACACAGTCACATTGTTATGATCACCACCGACTTTTGACATCAGCAGCACGTAGGCAATGCAATACGGCACATGAGCTGATTTGGTGGGTATATAATATGACATGTATTCTGCAAACATATCAACCATTGCTGTAATGGGCAAAATGTGCGAGTTATCCAACTTTGAAAAGGGGATGATCATTGGCTTTCGGGCCAAGGGTGGCATTATTTCTGAAACAGCGCAGTTTGTGAACTGTCCGTGTGCTGTGGTTAAAGTGTACCTGCGTGGAAACTGCGGAGCACCACATGCAATTTATATCAGAGATGAACATCGAACGCAAATTTATGTGGCCAACCGACACGCTACAGTTGAGCAACACACAGTCCAAAACGAATCAGGGGGCTACCAGATGTGTGTCGAAGATGACAGTATAGTGAACCCTGTTGCTAATGGGGCTCCGAAGCAAACGGCTGATCCAAATATTTAACACCTCTACGTTCCCTACCCTACACCCCTCTCTCCACTGATAGATTTGATAATCACAACTCTAAGGGTTTCAGGATATGATATAATGAATCAAGACAAGATGAAACCTTCTTCATATAATCAAGGTCCTCAAAAAAAAGTCTTTGCATTCATGGCTTGTGGCTTACATACTCCACAAACGTGCAGGTTTTCTTGAATATCAGTGGTCTTTTAGCAATGCATGCCATGAACTGCATGTGGCAAGTTTGTTAGATTTGCAAAACTGTAATGACTTAGTGATGAAATTCAGCCGTCAGGTTCATTCCAGACATTCCTGATAATTTGATCCAAAAAAACTTAAATTAAAGGTCACTTTGCTGCTTATGTTCCAACATCTGTAATTATAATATCCATAACTGGAATATACCTGGGTCTACACATTTCTTAAAGGATCACTGTATTTTAGGAAAATCCTCACATTTGAAGTATATATTATTAGTAGCTATGTGTGTGATGAGCATTAAACCATTTTCAGAAAAAAATTCTATCTTGTTTGAGTAGAGCACTTCTTGAAAGCTTGAATATTGTTAGATGTATTTATTAAATACAACAGTGAAAGAAAGGATTGGGGAGGGGGGATAGGTATGGGAGATTTATTAATTTATGGATCCATTTGAAATTTTACACCTTCACCTTCCCTCAGAATCAGATAGCCTACTGTTATAATTGCAAACATGCTCCTGCTGAAATGTAAATGCCCCTCTGGTGTATACAATGTTCCCCAAAGTATCATAGATGCCTACAGGCTCCAAATTCTGGCTAGTCAGGGTCAGTGGTTCTTTAAAGGACAATTGAAGTCATATGCATACGGTATGTTTCTGGGAAGAACAATACTTTAAAATGGGCAAAAAGTTTATAAAAATCAAGAAAAAGCAGACATTAATTTAATAACTAATATAGGTTGAGTATTGCAATCTGTGGGAAGCCATTGTCTTCCATTGAAATTGACTGAGATAGTTTTCAGTCCCAATAAGAGCAGTCAAACTAAGGATGGCCACATCTAAGCGTTCAAGGTTTCCTCCAACTTGTAGAAATAGATGAACAGAGACAAAAGTGACAACCCCCACTACAGAATATTTGAATATAGTAACTAATTAATTGTTGATTGGGAAAAATTACATCTTTGTGTTGTCAGATATAGAACATACTAATAACATGTGGGGCTAAGAATATAATGAGCATGAAAACATCTTAATTTTAGTAGACAGTGATAGTTTCTATGTATGCATATGGGATTCATATACGTTTTCTTATTGGCCTGAACCCGATGGGTGCGCTCTGTGGATAGATGGCGAGTACAATGAAGAAGCAGTTGGCGCTAGCAGAATCTACTAAAAGTAATGGTTCACCATACATTTTGATTGAAGGGTTAATTACTTTTGAATTATAAAATATTATTTATTTTATGTTTAAGACGTTCTTTCAAATAGTACATTTCAGTATAGTACTATAGTGACCATTTAAATATTATCCAGAGCTAATCACAACCATCGTACAAACCAAACTCATTAATTTTTTCTTTGCAGACTTATAAATATATTGTTACATGATGTAATGACACAAGATGAAAGGAAACTGACTGCGTCTCTCAGCACTTACCTAACACTTCAGTCTGTCTGGGAAACAGGACTCAGATATTGTTTTTATAACACAAATATTGCATCAGAGCAAAGGAGTGTTGTTTAACAAAGAATAACAGTGTGAGCCTGACCATTCTCTTGACTCCCAATCTAAAGACGTATGATATATTGATTGGAGACATAAACCAGACTAGGCTTCGCAACATGATTATGCAGCCTTTGGCTGGCTGTACATGGCGGCTACATACAATATATCTGACAAATACAAGCCCACCCAACTTCTTTTAGTTCCAGATCTGGAAGAAGATTTTTACAGAAATGTAGTACATTTGGGCTATTTTCATTAAACTCAACCAGGTTCCCCACTAGGGAAGTGACCCCTGAAATTCTAATCTGAGCTCTTGGTTCTAATCACATTTTAGTGAATAAAGAAACATCATCACCCCAAAAGGAAGATAGGTTCATCTTAAAGAGAATTAAAAACTGCATCTATATTGTACTAGTCATTTTTCTCTACTGTAAATCATTCCAAAGATATACAGCATTGCTTCAGCGTCTCCTGTATACTAATGTGTGACTCAATATGCTAGTTTGAGTGCTTGATAAGGGTGGAGAAGGTGGTCTAACTACATGAAACTATTGGGGAACGTTGTCAGACTCTGATCCTAATTAGCATATCAAAGCAGCTAATTAGTATTCAGGAGTCATTGATTTGCATAACAATACAGCACATTTTTCATTAATGATATATTAAAGAAAATGGATAATACAATTTTTATCCAGTTCAAGCTCTTTAAGAAAAATCTATGCAAAACTTTGATATTGGGGTGACAGAGCCCCTTTAGGCTCTATAGAATAGCACACAAAGTGGAGAGCCCCACTATAACAAATGACATATCGCCAACAAAATATAACACTATATCCTTCTATGTGATTATTAAATTGTTGTGTTTTATATATTAAAACTGTGTGTCATGGTATACTTTACATTTTCAATGTAAATGAATTAATTAACAAATTTATTAAAAAAAAAAAAAAAAATTACTTTTTAAACATAGTATTACCTCTTTAACATGGATGCTTTAGGATATATGTTATCTGAATGTTACTCTTAATAATTTTATTGCCATCTAGTGGACAGAGGGTTTCTTGACTAAAATAGAGCAATGGTATGTCTTAATATAACAAGATTTTACAGTTTAGCAAAAAATGTCATGTTTGTGAAGAAAGAAACAAATTTACAACATTAGCAGAAAGTCCACAAAGATGGCAAACCAAGGAACTAATAGCATATAAAAAGTCCAGCAATGTATTTGGGTTATTGAAGCAGCACAAGTCTGAGTAAAAAAAAGTGGAAAAATTCAAATAAAAGTAAAAACATTAGCAGATGTGTAAGTCATGGGCAAAACAGTATTTTCAGCGAAAATCTTCATTTCAGCAGATTGTGCTAGTGCATGGAAGCTGCCATGACGGTTATACTTCCTTTTTAAGGCATAACTAGGGGATTAGAGCAGAGTAAGCAAGGGTTTCTAGTACACTTGCAAAGCTGTCTACAGAGCAAATGGGAAGGAAAGGGTTTTTTTTTTTATCTGAATTACCAACACATCAAAATCTTCCACTCTTGAATAGATAATAAAACTTAAAACACTCCAACACATTTTCCAAGCTAGCAGGAAGAACAAAAACACCGCCCTTCTAGCACAATATGCAAAAGGATTTTTACTCAAAATGCAGATATGCCCACAGGTTACATAGTTGCTAAGGTTTTCACAAGTTTTCCCCAATCTGCAGTGTTTTTTCTCTCACCTGTATGTATTGCATTCAGGTGAAAAAAGTGTTAGAAACTATAGGGGTCCTAATGGAGCCTCCAGGAATCAGAGCCCATATGAACTCATATGGTAAGGGTTAGGATGCTATAGGGTCTATAGGGAACCTACTACTACAATGAAGATAAGTGGAGGCCTAATAGAGTTTCATTGGGATCTCCATGGGTTAGATTATACTGTATATATTGGAATTGGAGATAGAGCCCTTGGAGCTACTTAAGGACCCATATAATATTTTTTTGGGGAGCTCATTTGGCACTTAATCTTTATTTAGGGTGGTGGGGTATGTGAGGGGGGTTGGAAAGTGTTTAGGAACCACCATACCAAAGCCCAAAGGTTAAGGAAAGTGAGGCCCCAAGGCCCCTGGGTGTTGAAGGGTGCCCATGGAACACCTCAACTCGTCATAAGGTTGAGGGGGTAGCTCGGACAAAGTAGAGGGGTCACAAACATTCATTTTTATTAACATTTAATCCATTCCGCTCCATTTGAGGGGATAGATGGATAGATAGATAGATAGATAGATAGATAGATAGATAGATAGATGGATAGATAGATAGATAGATAGATAGATAGATAGATAGATAGATAGATAGATAGATAGATAGATAGATAGATAGATAGAGGGATAGATAGATAGATAGATAGAGGGATAGATAGATGGATAGATAGATAGATAGATAGATAGATAGATAGATAGATAGATAGATAGATAGATAGATAGATAGATAGAGGGATAGATAGATAGATAGATAGATAGATAGATGGATAGATAGATAGATAGATAGATAGATAGATAGATAGATAGATAGATAGATAGATAGAGGGATAGATAGATATATATATATATATATATATAGAGGGATAGATAGATAGATAGATAGATAGATAGATAGATAGATAGATAGATATTTGGACGGGAGGATGTAAGGACTAGTATAGTGTGTTTACTTTATATAATGGGTAGAGTTTCTATAGAGACTACTACGTTTCAGACTGTAATAACAAACATTATTTCTCCAGTGTCTTCATGAAACAAAACCAAAAAATTCCTCAATCTATTCTTGTCACTAATACTAAGTGCACATAATTGTGCTACAGGGCGCTGTTATGCGAAGCCTCCATTTAGACATTCGCTCCTATTATTTAGTGCAAAACAGCTATTTTTACAACCGGTTAATGCAAGCAATCCTTTGGTGCTCATTATTGGTCCATTTTATGTTCAGTCTCTGCTCACAGCATGCTTGGCTTCATAACATGATGACATTTGCTTTGTTAGACCTTTATTTATCAAACACGTTATTATTTCTCCCACACCGAGCTGTGATAATGCTGTAATCAAGTCCATAAGTGGTCAAGTATGTTGAGCTAATAGTATGATAACCCCCCAGCACACCGTCTGGATATCATTTATCTGCAGAGTTCCTCTTTGAAGGCAGCTGAGACTCAATGTGGTCACTAGACCCGGGACAGATCCGTGTTTCTTCAATGATGTAATCTGTTTAACCATTTCTTGTTATTTTTGGATCACATTAAAAAGTGTTTTATGAGAATTTGGAAGGGCCTGTGTGTCTAGACATCTGTTATGAGTTCCTTACGTTGCATTAAAGGGGAAGTTTCAACAAGTTTGTCATATATGAAGGAGTTCCCTTATAGAAGTTGAAATATATAAACGATACAAGATCTCTTTATATTAGGGGATGTGAGCTGCTGAACAATACATAAACATACATGTAACTGCAAGATGCATGCTCAAATCATGCCTTATTGACTCATTAACATAAAAGATGATGCAATGTAAATAATCTGTGAGGCAAAAAGCTTAAATGCCCCCTGAACATATTCTGAAAATGAAATGCAACTGAGAAAGTGCTAGATATATTTGGAATGCATATATGTAAAAAAAAAATAATAATAATTAATAAATCGAATAATATTGAAAGTGAGTTCAAATGGAGATATTTTCATATAGGCAACTTCTGTCCCACCAAATAAGAGTGTGTTATTCATATGCTATGTGGAGAGGAGCGTGCTCACACTTACCAAGGATAACAACACTTATTCTTTTGTCCAGGAAATGTGGCCGCATGGAAGCAGCGCACACTTTAAAAGCACACTTTAAGATCTTCTGTATTCTTGCTTTACATCATACCCATAAGTTTTTATTGAGCACTTTCTTACCATTATGCTTTATGTTACTGAGTTTTTTAACCTAATTAGGAAGTACTTATTGTTATGGATTATATATGTCAGTTTTAAACACAGACAGCCTTATTAAATTGTTATTCGGCCAATATAGAGCCCTATTGAATTGGCCGAGTCGCAATTTAATAAGGCAGAGAATGTATTTATTATTCTTTTTTTTTCCAATAAATTTTATGAGATAGTCAGGTATATAAACATCACAGATATGTAAGGAAACAAATGAATAGAGATACAGTACAATACACAGTGTGATATCTTATGATCTAACACTTATAGTTATCCGTCTTCCTCCATCTTTTTTTATCTGAGGGTTAAACGTGATTATTTGTAATATCGGCATTATCTAAGTATATCTTACTGTCTTTTTCTTATTTGTTAAATTTGCATTAAACTGAATTTGTGTGACTTCGTTATCTTGTTCGTATTGATTGCATAACCCGTTTGATTCCCCTAAATTAAACTAAACATCTTCAAACAAAACAAATATTAACATAAATACACATATCATTCAAAATAGTAATTAAATTTCCAACCTTGTCAGAGCGATTTCTCCTCTAGAAATAGAGGGTCTCCTTTCCAGGTTCCAGGCCCCCATCATGTCCGCCGAGCCCTGCCCGCCTCCACGTCAAGATATGTTAATTGTGTGAATGCAAGGGTTGTCCCTCTCTACTCTCCAGCCACGGGCTCCAAACCTCCATGTACCGAGGAATAGAGTCTTCCAGTGAGTGAGTATTTTTTTTGTTTATTGCTATAATGTTAATTTTGTTTTTAACCTTTGACAGATCAAGTTTATCAGACTTCCAGTTCTTTGCTATATGGCTCTTGGTAGCTAAATAGAAGAACTGTAGGAGCCTATTTTGAGGGGGCGTAAGGGATTTTCACCGAAATCCCTAGTAGATATACCTCTAATTCTACCCTTACTGGGATGCAGAGCAACTCTGTGGCTAGTTGTGAAACAGCCTTCCATAGCTGTTGGACCTTGAGACAAAGCCACCAGATATGGATAAAGGACCCTGTAACTTGGCAGCCCCTAAAGCAGTATGGGCTTTCTGTCATTTTCCACTTGGAAAGCTTTTCTGGTGTTATATATGTTCGGTGTAGTACCTTTACTGCAGTTTTTAATATATTTTGATTAAGGGACCCTCTATAAATGCCTTTCCAGGCAGTTTGCTATTTCTCCCTATCCAAGATTTGATTCAACTCCTTCTCCCACTCCCTAACATACTGTAGTTGTCTTTGGTTTTGCTGAGAGGAGAGTTGTAGATTTCATATATACCCCTTATTATTCCTTTAGAAAGAGGAATTTCTGACTGATTAAGGACAGCCAATTTTTCTTAGGAGGGTCCTTCAGCTTGATTAAAGATCTCACAAAGTGTCTGAATTTACAGAAGTTGTAGTGTTCGCTTAATGGGAGGTTGAGTTTATCCTTAAATATATCAAAAGTGATAGGTCATCCCTCTTCTATCCAGGCACCCAGTCTATCTAGCCCCCTTGGCTTCCACCAAATTATGGATTCTCTACTCAGGTCTTTAGGGACCCACGGATGGGAGATTTTTGATGACAAATGTGATGGATTGGAGATTATTCTTTTTTAAATGCACAACATGCATTACAAGCTTAATTAGCTGATTTGATGTCCTAATTAGAATAACAATCAGCTTGTCCATGTCAAAGCAAAAACAATGCTCCCTAAGGTTTAAATGCAGTTAGATCCCCCCTTACCAAGCACTCCAAGCCACTAATTAGAATACTGAGATGCACATCAGCATAATCAACAAACATTCAACAAACAATGTTGAATATAAAGACATGGTGTTCTGTAGATAAAAATGGCAAGTACAATGTTGAGATAGATTTAAATGCTCTTTAAGACAAAAGCAGCAAACCCAGATTTGTGCACTTCGGTGTGTAGATCTTATACCACCTACAGTGATGATTTTCTTCCTAGGCCATTTTCAGGGAAGCAAGAAGTATTTATTTGCGTTACTATTATTATTATTGTTATTATCATTTATAAAACACCAGCATGCTCCATAGCGCTGAATGAAGGGGATACGATCATGTACAGGGATGCAGAGAATATATAGAGCAAACATGAACAAAAATGTGCATACTGGTAAAGAAGGTGTAGAGGGTTCTGCTTTCTTAAGATCTTACAGTCAAAGCAGGTTATGGGTATAGAAACAAGAGGTAGGTGAGTGCTTGTTGGTTTTGGCAGCAGGTTCTGTGCACTGCATATTAGAGTATGAGTTGGTGGTTTATATGAATAGATGAGTTTTCGGAGGGTGTTAGAATCTGTGGACAGTAGGAGAGGGTCTGATGGACCGAGGAGGAAGAAAATCCCACAGGCTGGGAGATGCACAAGAAAAATCTTGTAGTGTGAGGAGGTGAAGAGATACATTGGGGCTTTGTGAAGTGTGGTTGAGGGCTTGGTAGGGGGGTATCATGGTTTATTCTAGCAGATATGGGAAGTCAGAGAAGTGAAGTGATTGGCAGAGTGGGGCAACAGATGAGATATGACTGGTGAGATACATGAGCCTAGAAGAGGAAATTAAGATAGACTTGGGTGGGAAGAGTCTGGTGATGGGAAGGTTGGTTAGCAATTAATTTGTTTCTTGAATAAGAAGATAACAGATTTTGTATATGTTTCCCAGGTACAATCAGCAGGTTTTGGTAAGTGACTGGATGTGGGGAAAGAAAGAGAGTTCTGAGTCCAGAGTAATCCCAATGCAACACATTTGTGGTGTAGGTGTGATGGACAACTTGTTCACTGAAGGGGGATATTTGGACCTGAGTATATGGTAGAGGATGGAAATTTTTGAGAACTCAGTCTTTGACATGTTTATTTTTAGGCTGTGGGAGGTCATATAGGAGGAGATTTTGGATAGACAGCTGATCACACAAGTTAGTACGAAGGGAGATAAGTCAGGAGAGGAGATGTACACTTGGAAATCATCAGTATAGAGATAATACTGGAATACAAAAGAGCTTATTATTAGGTAGTATAGATGCAGAAAAGCATGTGACCTAAAAAAAAGTTTGAGGTATCCCAACAGAGAGTGGTAACAGTGATGAAGTTGTATCCAAGTACAAGTCACTAAAAGACAGGAGCTTTTAGAGTGTAATGCCTTGAAGTTAGCAATATTTCTTATGGTTTTGGCAGTTGAATTTGATAGTGTACGTCCCTAGGAAATCCCAGCTATGCTAAACCCTGAAAAATCAATTACGAGTGCCGTAGCAGCACAGTAAATCCTGCAAAGTTATGTTAATCCCCCATCCCTAAACCATTCGAGCAAACTGCTACGGGTCACTGCAACCCTCATTAAGTCCCCCAGAAGCATTTAAAGTGACACTATAGCACAAAAAGCACTGCAAAATGATGACATTTCAAAATTATTTGACATTTAACAGTCCGATATCAACATATGATATATTAGTATTAAGCCTGTTTTATAATAAAAAATCCACAGTAACACACAACCCAGTACTCAAGCGGTTAATACATGCAACACAACCACATTGCCTAGGAACAAATGCTCTGATACATTGTCTATAACCATATCATATTGTAAAACAACATAAACACATTTTTACTGATTGAAGCTAAAAATACAATGGGGCATATAAGATTTATGACGTTCACATTTCCTATTGGCTTCTAGGGCCCTGTCTCATCCGTAAAGCATGGTTTGGCTACTCCCTGCACAGAAATCTGTTGCGTCTAAAGTAGGATTTACAGGAGTGCTCTAATCTGTGGGAGTGAAATATTTAGTTAAGTGTATGTAGTATAGTAGTTAGGGAAAAAAGCTCCTGCAGCTGATTAACAATTAGCATAAAACTCATATTTAGTTGTGCCCAATCAGAAGCAGGCTAATACATTGTATCAGTCTCATCCTCAGTGGCTTCTGACATACTTGGTATAAGAACTGAGGCTGTAAGGGCAGATCTCTGCCAGCACTTCCTCTGCTTCATCTTTCGGCTGTTTCAGAGAAAGATTCTTACTGTACAGACTGTCTCACTTGGGATGTTACTGCACTTATTACTAAAGGCTTCAGGTCTCTCACACACACAGAGCTCTGCCTCTGCTGATCTCTGGTGGGGGTGTGTGCACAGTAGAGACTGCAGCAGGAAAAAGCCGGGCGGGTCACATTCCAGCAGTGACTTTGGGGCTGACATCAGTACTCTCCTATTGGCTGAGGAAGCCAGAGCAGGTTAGCAAATAGTTTAAATGGTTCCCAAATGCTTCATGCTGATTGGAGGTATCAGGTGCCTGTGTAGGCACCCCTGGGGGCGTCAACATAATCATTAGAGGGATCTTTAGGTATTAATAAACATAAAATATTTTATGAAATGTGCTGCATATATGAAGGATGGTTTCTGCCTAAGGATTGCAGGAATGTATTAATACAGAGAACTTAGATATGCCTTAAAGTAAATAAGCACTGTTTTTTCTTTTTTTTTTTTGAGTGTGCATAACGTAGTTTATATAACTGACTTATTCCTCTCTCTGCCCCTACTGCCTACCGCTACCCCCAGCTTCTACCATTTGCATCTCCTTCCCCCAACCTGCCTCACGAAAACCACTGCTAGCCCCTGTTCCTAGCCACATATGTGTATTTTCTCTCTCTCTCTCTCCACCTATATATATATATATATCTCGAGGAAGCCTGTACGGGGGCCATTTTTTTTTCCAGGGCCCCCCATTGACTAGCTCTGCCACTGACAAAAACAATAGTGTAGTAGTAACTTTTGTGGGGAGGGGAGTGGCGTGGGAAGTACGGAATGGGACTAGGGTAACATAAAACTTATGCTCCTATCCCCCGCCCCACCTATTAAGTTTAAAATACACTGACACATTAGGAGAACAAATGCTGACACTTGTATAAGGAACAGCAATGAAAAATATCCTGTCAGAGCAGTGTGAACTATATAGTATATCAGTAATAATGAAATAGTTTTTCATTTCAAGTTTCTTTAGATATAAATATTTTGTTTTGATTCATTCTTCTTATGAAATGTGCTCACCAGTTATCCTGGGCATCACCAGTATAAATTTATTGGAGGAATTCTCCAATAAATTCTCAATCTCCTCTACACCTCATCCTAATAATAAACAAATCATCAGGTAAGAGACAATATAATGCAAGCCCTCATATGTGGTATATCAACTAGAAACAACAGAATACATCAACAGCACAGTATTCTTGTTCCAGCAAAGCTTAATAGAACTATTTAAAAATTACATTGGTCCTAGTACATCCAATGACATAAAAAGCAGGTAGCTAAAATCATCAGTACTTTATGGAAGATCCATATGAAACCAGTGGGTCAAACAGTGGTAAAATAGGCCCCACTGATGCATTTCATGCCTATATAGGCACTTAATCATAGGTCGTTGTACACAAATACAGTGCCTTGCAAAAGTATTCAACCCCCTTGTCATTTTTTGTGTTTTGTTGCCTCACAACCAGGAATTAACATGGATTGTTTGAGGATTTGCATCATTTCATTTACAGAACATGCCCATAACTTTGAAGATGTTTTTTTTATTATGAAGCAAACAACAAATAGGACAAAATAACAGAAAGAGTCAATGTGCATAACTATTCACCCCCCTAACATCAATACTTTGTAGAGCCACCTTTTGCGCCAATTACAGCTCCAAAGTCTCTATGAGCTTGCCACATCTTATCACTAGGATTTTTGCCTATTTCTCCTTGCAATAATGCTCCAGCTCCTTCAAGTTGGGTGGTTTGCACTTGTGAACAGCAATCTTTAAGTCTGACCACAGATTTTCTATTGGATTGAGGTCTGGGCTTTGACTAGGCCATTGCAACACATTTACATGTTTCCCTTTAAACCACTCAAGTGTTGCTTTAGCAGTGTGTTTGGGGTCATTGTCCTGCTGGAAGATGAACCTCCGTCCTAGCCTCAAATCACGCACAGAGTGGTACAGGTTTTGCTCAAATATATCCCTGTATTTGATGCTGCCACCACCATGTTTCACAGTGGGGACGGTGTTCTTTGGGTGATGTGATGTGTTGAGTTTGCGCCAGACATAGCGTTTTCTTTGATGGCCAAAAAGTTCAATTTTAGTCTCATCAGACCAGAGCACCTTCCTCCATACATTTTGGGAGTCTCCCACATGCCTTTTCGCAAACTCAAAACGTGTCATTTTGTTTTTTGCTGCCATAAAGCTCAACTCTATGGAGCTTACTCCACGGTTACCTTAGGTCTCTGTGCTGCCTCTCTGATTAATGCCCTCCTTGCCCGGTCCGTGAGTTTTGGTGGGCAGCCGTCTCCTGGCAGGTTTGCTGTTGTGCCATGTTCTTTCGATTTGGTTATGATAGATTTGATGGTGCTCCTGGGGATCATCAAAGATTTGGATATTTTTTTAACCTAACACTGAATTATACTTCTCAACAACATTGTCCCTTACTTGTTTGGAAAGTTCCTTGGTCTTCATGGCAGTGTTTGGTTAGTGGTGCTTAGGTGTTGCAGCCTCTGTGTATATGTAATGACAGATCATATGACACTTAGATTGCACACAGGTGGGCATTATTTCACTAATTATGTGACTTCTGAGGGTAATTGGTTGCACCAGAGCTTTTTATGGGCTTGATAACAAAGGGGTGAATACATACACACACATGCCAATTTTCTGTTTTCTATTTCAAAAAAATTGCTTTATGTATATATTTTTCTAATTTCACTTCACCAACTTAGACTATTGTGTTCTGATCCATCACATAAAATTCAGATTAACAAAACATTGAACTTAAGGCTGTAATGTAACAAAATAGGTAAAAAGTCAAGGGGGTGAATACTTTTGCAAGGCACTGTATATTTGTTAGTTAAAACCACAACAAATATATTTGTTTGTTAAGAACATAGCAACATATTTAATCAATTAAAACAGTAATGATGACCAAATAATGTTAGACATTAACTCCATGGCCACAACTAAACTTCTCATAATTAATATGATTTCAAATATATAACCGGCTATAACATATTTTCCAACAATTCAACACCATTCAAAAATATTCTATAATTTACAAAACTTTATTTGGCACATGGTAATAACAAACATCATGCCAGATCAATCTATGAAAAATGAAAATATTAGTAAATGAATAAATAAATAAATAAATATATTTTATGATCTGCTTTCTTCAGTCGGACTTGATAAGGCTGTTGTGGCCAAACCTACCTAGCAGATATTTTAGATTATTTTGATCCCTTCACCAAGGCAGCTGATGTCTCTGACATCCTCTTCCTTGGATGCAGCATTTAAAAATGTGAGGACCCAGGATCAGCATACAGGATACTTAATCTGGACAACTGGTGCTGGAACTGCTTTTATTGTAATTGAAACACATTTTTAATGTATCAACCAGCAGAGCAAACTTTACTAATTCATATCTGGTCAGGAATCATGACAAAATGAATAAATGTATACAGAGAGAAATTGGTGAAGCATGTCAATAAGTATGGATCTTTATAAAGAATATCAATATGTTTCATATTTAACTAGCAAAATAACCCCCCCCCCCCCCCCCATTTTGGAAAATAAATATATTTATTGCCCTGAATGGGGCAAAATGAATAGATCACCACTGTGAACATTAATAAAATGGCAGATAAATCTATGAAAAAGGAAAATAATAGCAAATTAATAAATAAATGAATTAATAAATATATACTGAGGAAAATAAGTGAAGAATGTCAATCCATATGATTCTTTATGAAGAATATCAATAAGTTTAATATTTATCTAGCAAAATAAACCTATCCTATGATGTACTCATGGGGACCATTGGATTTTGTTTATTACTGAAGCTTTGGAACTTTGGAATAATCATCTTTACAGAAGTTAGATGAATAAGTAATCTCTGTTCAAATGTTTCATCTGTAACACGACTAATGACTTCTTCTGTTTAGTAAAGAAAAGGCATTATTACTAATGTTATTTCCCTGATTTTCATATTGTAATAGTGTGAAGCTTCATTGGTAGCAATTTAAATATTGGCATCAAAATTTTCCATTAAAAGACAGCAACTGAAAAACAGAATGCTCATGAACATTTTCTTTTGTTGAGATTTGGACCATTCTGTACTTTACGCCTAATAATAATAATAATAATAATAATTATCCAATTACATATGCAAGTTGACATTGCAAGTAGATATAATTCCAGTTTCTGAGAGGGGCTATTTTTCTGTATGTGGCAATATTTTCCTATACAGAATCCTTAGCAGATAAAATCAATATAGCCAAATATGATTACACCAGTAAAGTAATTATATATAAATTTATAATAGAAAGTCCCCTATAATAAAATTTGTTGATTCCTTCTGAAAAAAATTTATGCAAGCACTCTCCATAGAGAACCCCAAGTTAATAAGGAAGGATTGCTCCTTGTATGATATTCATAGATTAGAGAAAATGAGAGGAAAGGACATAGAGTTGTGAACACTTCCTTGGGAACAAATAATAAAACTTAACTTTTAATAGCAAACTAAAATCTTGATTTAAAATAATAAATTCATAGGATCTCTACTGAATATTAGCTTACAAATGGAGAACACCAATAATAACCACTAATAAATATATTACAACTACAAACTGAATAAGAGTTTGAGTGACATGTGCCAATACAGTTTCTTAGTAATATAAATGATGGACATAATCGGAATAGTTTTTTAAGCATATTATATTGTATATAGCATCATATTAGCAAATAAACCTTCTAGGTAGAGAGGGTATAGTAAATATAGATAGTCCTCCTGTAATGATATTCTTCTAAAGGAGCACTGAATGTGTATACTGGATTGCCCTCTATATCCTAGTTAAATGGATGAGCTCATGGATTGATATAAAATTTAGATTAAAAAAACTCTGGTATATTGCATGCTAATTCTACCCTCAATTGGTAGAACTCCCTTCCTGCATGATGTTAGGTAAAACACCCTCAGAACAAAAACATTAACCAGACTGATTAATCTGAAAAATGCCTAATACATTTAGCCATTCACCTCCCCTAAACGCGTGTTTTTCAGATTAATCAATCTGAACTTTTTTATATTGAGTTCATAGGATACAACATAAAACATGTATACATTGGAAAGTGAAGGTTTAAGGAAATGATGTACTCCATGTTGCATTGACAATCACTTATTACTGAGAATATGAATCTTTCCACTACTTACTAAGCATAGCCGACCATCTCTTGTCCCCAACAATGCTCACACAGGATGAATTATCAGCACACCCTAAAGCTGGAGGAGACTACTATACATATCTGTGTACGCAGTAAAACTGTAGCACTACTGATAAAAATACCTTCAGTATATAGTGTCATGACTGATTTTGGGGCTCCCCTAAACCCCACAAGTTACCCTGTTATTGTGGACTCTTACACATCTGATTGCTAATATCCAAGATTAAAATGTACATGAAACTTGTTGTGGGGACTGTGACATGATGGTTGTTGTGTGTAGTGTAGTGTGGGCCACAATAATTAATGTTGGGGTTACTATGTCTTTTTCTATGCACCTTAATAATATCATCTTACCTGTAACTAGGGGAGATACAGTTTCTGCCATGATTGTTAGTGGGACAACAAAGGGTTAAGTGTCTACAATACTTTTTATGGATATATGACCCCTGAGAGCGACCGGGCATACACTCTCTCTCTGGCCTCAGATAGTCGTAAAAGTGGATAAGCTCACCAGATACATAACCCCCACCATTCCTGAAAAGGAGGTGGGGGGAGTGGTGTCTATAGAACTGGGGGGATGTTTCAGTTTGGGATTGCTAGAATATCTGTTTGAAGCAAGAATAAAAGTGAGTCTGTTTTGCACTAAACAACGATGCATGTGTTCTTATATCCCAACAAAAGGGACCTGATTGTGCCTGCAACTTCAGGAATGATGACCTGATCAGAATTGTTTACTGGGGTCTGAGATATTGAACGCAAAAGTCAAGACCTAGAGGGAGAAAATTGAGGTTCACAGGGACCCTCAACTCCAGGTTCGTAACATATACAGTAGAATAACACAAGTCACTTAAGTAGCCCTTATAAAAAAAAAAGCACAATCAAATGATACATTGAATAAGTCCCTTAAAGGTATATGGTGAGTCTCAAATTAAGGAGAACAGATCCAAATTCTGTGATGGAAAACAGTGAGCCTCAGTCCTCTAAAGGTGGGTAGTGATAGCCCCAGTGGTTCAAATACAAATTCCAACCTTATGGATATTCACAAATAGTTCTTCAGTTCTGTCAGGGGCTGTCTCTAAGTAGAAAGTCAGACAAGCAGATACAATATGCTGGCTTGACCTAGCTCCATTAATTTGTCTGACTGGCCACATCAACAGTTTATAGACTTTGTGGCCAAGCCTCCATCATCATCATGGCAGCTGTTTGTAGGAATTCAAAGGCTACTCTGACTAAAATCATAACATTTAGAGAGACCCAGGTTCAAATGTACCCAATACATGACTTGAAGGGGTTTGTTAATCTTAATTATCCACAGATTTGGAGTCCTTGGTTCTGTACTTTTAAAGGCCCCAAAATATTAGCCTATTGATGTCTATAGATATTCTTTAATTATTTAAGCTATACAACTTTGGTTACCTACATGTTATTGCTATAGAATTAGACAGCCTCTATTACCAGTCAATTTCTTTCTTTACCATATTGTTTTGAATAAATAAAAAAGGTTTTACAACACTGTGAGGCCCTTTTATGGACTCAATGGCTGCATAGGAGGTCCTTCAAGTGAAACAGGTTGTGGATCACATCTACTGTTTTGGAGTCTGCTGATAAACTTCCCGAGGCGGGAGGAGATCTTGAATGCAGAGGATGTTTCTATCTGAGCAATGTGAATATACAATGCTTTCAGTAAGACTAATGGAAAGCTCATTACTTTACAAGGACACATCCTGCTGAGAAAGCATCAGAAAGAATCAACTCAATAAAGAAAATGGCACACCGCAGTAAGGGATATTTGCAATGAATGTTAAAATATAAAGGCTGTGTTTTTTTCTTTCACTTTTTCAAACATTTAGTAATTATCAAGTTTAGTTATCTAAAAGGCTGTACTGAAAACTGACCCCAGTGCTCATATAAATAATTATTTTGTTGCATCAGAAATAAGGTAGTTGATAATGTGTCACAGTATGTTTTATCAAATAAATGTCTCAGAGCACAAACTAGACGTTTAGCTAATCTTGGGGGCTTACTCTCTGCCAGCCAATGAGATCACCAGGTTTTACTTAATATTTTTTTCATGCAAAAACAACTTTTACAACATGCCCATCTAAAGGGTTTTAAGAAAAACAATTGTGTTCCATGTCCCTTTGATGCTTCTGTGTGTGTGTTTGCTTTGCTCAGTCGTGTCCGACTCTCCGTGTCCTCAAGAACCACAACACAACATGTTGATTCACTTGGTATCCATGGCAGAGATACTGGAGTGGGTTGCCAGTTCCTTCTCCAGTGGGTCACATCATACAGCTCCTGGTATTCCTAGGTGATCTCCCATCCAGGCCAACCATGCTTGGCTTCAGTGTGGTTTGACGTCTTGGTTCCCTGACTGGACTCAAACCCAGGTCGCAGCACCAAGCCGCTTACATGCCACCAGGGAAGCCTTGATGCTTATAGCCCCATATACATTTCTTGCCCACATATACTTGGTGTTTTTTTCATTCTTACCAGTAGGGGGAAGCATTGCTCTATTAACACTGTATTGCTGCTATTCTAATTTGCACAGATGTATTTATTGAGCCAACTGCTCACATACTTGTTGGATATGTGTCATTAGAGGTTAATAAAAGCAGATTTCAGTACTTGTTCCTGCACAGTATGTAACAGCATTTTCCGTGCTCAGACCTGAATGTGCTGATGTAGTTACATTATTGCCTCCTCTGGGATCTGAGCGATTGATTTCTAGTTTGTCCTCCTGCAGTACCAGTGTTTTGTGGTGTAAAAGGATATACATGTTATTTGTCATGATAAAAGGGACAGATACAGATTTAACAAAGCATGTTATTAACTTTACAAAAGGATTTTTGCAAGGGTTAATTCCATTAAATTCAATTATATTATGTTGAAAAATTGGCGATCACCTGAACTACTTTAGTGCTTCTAAAACAAAAAAGCATGTTTTATTACTCTGTTTGTTCATAATACAAAGTAATAAACCATTCGTGGTAACTTTTTATGGTGGTCCAGACATTGTTTTCCCTTGTTATTTACACACTGTATGGCAGGGATGGATAAAAGTGGGGCAAATAGAATAATGCAAGGACTGGACATATAGTGGAGAATGTATACATAGCTGCCTTCCTGACTTCCTGCTTTAATGCCATACTCAACACTTAAAATACCACTGTAGCATCACATTTAATATACACACTTTTGTAGAACACTAAATAATAGACAAACTGCTTATAAAATAAAAAAAAATATTATATCTTTTGATTTACTTCCTTTTATATGGGATTATGTGAAGTGGAAGCCACTGTCCCCCTGCACATGCTCAAAAGCGGAGACTTGCAAGGATAACTGCAAGCCCTGCTCCAGTAGAAATGCAAATGCCACCCTCAACCACAACCTTCAGCACCATATAATGGGTACCTCACAGGAACAGCATTTTCTTCATGTTGCGTCTACCATTTTTAATTGTCTGCAAACTTCTTCTGTCAGAAAACCGACCTATTCAAGGGTTTCCTGGTGGTCCAGTGGTTAGGATTCAGTGCTTTCACCACTGAGACCTGGGTTTGATTCCAGTCAGGGAACAAAGAGGTCACACCACCCTGAAGCCATACAGGGTTGGGCCTGGTCAGTACCTTGATGGGACACCACGTAGGAATATCAGGAGCTGTATGCTATGGCCCACTGGAGAAGGAATTGGCAACCCACTCCAGTATCTCTGCCATGAATACCAAGTGGATCAGCATGTGTTGTGTTGAGGTCCATGAGGTCATGGAGAGTTGGAAATGACTGCGTGACACACGCACACACACCTATTCAACAAAGCCTCTCACTTACAGCCCTCTACAACCAGTACAATTTACAGATATAAGCTGTTCCTGCTGGCTTAGTCATGACACACAGCCACCTCCCCCAATAGTGCATCAGCCCCCCTTGTAAGTGGCAGGTAAGTGAGTGCTTAAAGGTACATGGGATCAGTAGTAGAGCCAGTGAATAGAGAGCCCTGGTGCAAAATAGCTTGGAAGTCCCTTTGCAAAACACAAACACATGTATACATGTATAATCAGTGGTAGAGCTAGGGGGCCCATGTGCAAAAAGAAAATTTGGACCCCGCAGGAGGGGCGGGCACAATTTTTTTTTGCACTTCCCAAACCCCTTTCAACATCAACACAGTATATATATATATATATATATATATATATATATATATATATATTTATATAAGTATATATAAACAAAATATATATATAAACATATATATGTGGGTCTGTGTCTATATATATATATGTATGTGTATATATATATATATATTTATTTATTTATCTATCTATCTATCTATGAATGTACACATTTACATATACATCTACATACACATATAAGAGTAATTTGCATAAACAAAATAACTAAGTCAGAGGAACTCATCAGAGAGCGAACTAACCTTAATAGGTTAGTTCTATGGACATGATACGCCACTCTGAGAACAACCTCTTTTAGCTCATAGTAATATCGGGTAGTAAATAAGTCTTGTCGCACTCACTAGAGTGACCCAGTCCTGAAATATTAGGCAATTCTACCCTGAACAGGAGAAACAGCAAACCCCAGACACGTTTTGGCCTCTCTGGTGCACTCCACTTCCTGGGGTGTGTAAGGACCATAGCAGGCCAGATGGCCGAGGGGGGCCACAGAGGCCCGATGGGGACCGCAGAGGTCAACGCGGGGCCACAGGGGCTAGCAAGGACCAAAGGGGGCACAAGGGGCTGAGAGAGGGGCCACAGGTGGTTGAGGGGGAACACAGGGGGCTGAAGGAGGCCGCAGACATCCATGAGAGGCCACAGGGCCTGCAGGGGCCACAGTGGGCCATAAGGGACTGTACCGGTACCGTAAGCAAGTCCGTGGGGCCATAAGGGGGAGTGGGGGACACAGGGCCTGCAGGGGGCACAGAAGCACCTGGGGCCTGTTAGGGGCCATAGTATGCCATAAGGGGCCGTAGGGAACCTTCGAGAAATTCAGTAGGGACCATAAGGGCTGTGGGGGGCCACAGGGCCTGTAGGGGGCACAGGGGCACCTGGGGCCTGTGGGGGCTACAGTGCTCCAAAAGGGGCCGCAAGGGACCAACAGAAAGTCTGCAGCGGCCATAAGGAGCCTTGGGACCCGTGGGGGCCAAAGAAGACCCGTGAGGGCCACAAAAAACCTGCAGTGGCAATGTTAGGCTTGCGGGAGGTCAGCTGGGGCCCCTCAGAGGCAAGGGGCCTTGGCCTCTGTGTATAATGTATCTATCTATTTAGATATATTTATATATTTATTTATTTACATTAATTTATGGTGTTTAGTGAAGGTGAGAACAGTACAAAAGCCAACAAATAAAATAAAATGCTACCCTTTCTTCCATTACTCTAGGTTGCTGCTGGTAGCAGTGGGGCCCTACAGTGTCTTTAGCCCAGTACTTAGCACCTTTTGCACCTGCAGTAGTTCTGTCCCTAATGGGATCTCAATTGCTGCTCTATGTAACTGGGACTCCATTATCAGCTTATTTATTACAGGTACGATGCCCGCATTTGTCTTCACATTAGCAAATAAAAGCTAAAAATCTCTTGATTTAATACATTTGTTCCCTTGCTACCCAAGTATATATCGGCTGTGCTGCACTTCTTATATTTCCTGTAAGTTTAATCATCTATATTTTCAATTCCTATAAAACAGTCCATATTAAAAGAGTGAATAATTATGTATGCTAGAACTACTCAGATATATAAATCTTCTATGTTTTTGTATGTTGGAAAAAAAACACTACTTTTTTTGCAGAATAATTTGGAAATTAAATTTCATGTACATGTCTTTCTTTGCCACTTATGTTCTTTAGTTTATGTACATACATTATCATTACTGAGCCTTATCAGGATTCAATTTGCTCAAGGCTGAGAGACTTTTATGGCAATTTACATTATATACAAGATGCTGAATACATTTGCATTTGATACTTATTCAGTGAAAAAATACTAAAGAATGAGAAGAAAAAGCGCAATCAAATTAAAATCTGTAAAGAAAGTGAAAATAGTAACATATAGGGACTTCTAGAAACAGGAAAACAACTTATTTTCAGTTGTAATCTATGCCGATTGTTTAATTTGCTATTGCCAAAAATATGCAGCCTTATTAAATTGCGATTTGGTCAATTGAATAGGGCTCTATATAAGCACAGAGCATATTTTTTTTTACAGAAGTCTTTAGTTAGTGAAGACTTTGCTTTTGGATAGAAGTTCACTAACTAAAACTTCTATAAAAAATATGCTGTGTGCTTATATAGAGCCCTATTAAATTTGCTGAATTGCAATTTAATAAGGCTTTTATAATTTGTCTCCCCCTCCCTCCCCTGTGTCTCTCCCCCCTCTCCCTCCTTTGTGTCTCTTTCCCCCTCTACTTTGTGTCTCTTCTCCTGTTCTCCCTCCACTTTGTCTTCCCCCTCTCTTCCTCCCCTGTGTCTCTTCCCCCCCCCCCCGTGCCTCTTAACCTCTGTCTCTCTCCTCACCCTCTCCCACTCTCTCGCCATGCATTGTGCATGCTCAACTTGCAGCCTTCGGCGCACATCACGGCCCTCTTCCCCCCTTAGTTCTTTGTCCATTTCTAAGCGCATGTGCAAGCCCGTAACTTGCGGCCTTCGGCGATCATTGCAGACTTTCCCACCCTAGAGCTACGGAATCTGCTGTCATGCAAAAAAATTAAATATAATAATAATAATAATAACAATGTCACTACCCAGACTCCTTAGTGGCACTGAGAAATTGAGGAACTGAGGAAGAACTGTTTGACTTATTTTGTAATTGCATTCAGTATGTTTATTTCCTTATTTCATTAATGTTAGGCATTCATTTACTATTATTATAAATAACCAACTAAAAGTACAGTTTATGTCATTACACAAAATATTATTCCCCAGATAACTAAATGCAAGAATCATCTGTAAGCTAGAGGAAGTTCAATCTTGAAAAGTTGAAAATTGCACATATGGAGTAATAGTTCACATTTTTATTTCTAATAAAATATTATGACACTTGCTAAATGATTTTCTCAAAAGGAACACGGCAGTTCAGTGAGTGAGCTTCACAGAATCATTTTACTTATTGCTTTTTTAATATGAACAGTGACAAATGGATTAATAGGTTCTGTTTTAATGTAGTAAGAAAGTTAGAAAGTGACAGATTTTAATGGTTTCCTAATAAATAATTGAATGGAGGGGAATATGGAGAAGTTATAGAATTAATGAATTAGAATCATCCTTTTTCTTCAACATTATAGCCTAACTTCTTGAATAACCAAACAAAAACAAGTCAAACTATTTTTAAAAAGTAATACAAATAAATAAATGCGTGTTTAAATATATAACTTTTATATGTAATTATTCTACTCTGGGTTTTCATTCATTTTTCTCCTTTCTCTTGTAGGAGAAAATTAAAAAAAGTGATGTTTGTTCCTGTTCATGAACATTTAGTTAGTCTTCAAAATGCCAAAATATTAAAAAAGTGACATTAAAATGAAATTAAAATAAAATGTTTGTAATTGTAAATGGTTAATTATTGTAAATATTGATAAGATTGATTTTTCTAATAAAAAGAGTAATTATTGTAATATTTTATAAATTAAATAAGTCAGAACATAAAATAATGAATTATAAATTAATAATAATAATTGTATACTGTAAATAATGTAAATACTAAATACTATATATATTGCAAATCTCTGAACTGGGGACTGCTGGTTTGGGAATTATTATTATTGATTGTATTTAGTATTCATGTATAAGTAACTTGTTGCTGCTTGGCATGCTGTGTCATTATGTATGAGCAGATCAGTGTCAGATAAATTAAAATACTCACATTACTAATAAATCTTGTATGTTTGTACCCAACAGAGCCTGAACTACCACTGGTACAGACGGTGCAATGCACTGGGGCCCTGCGCCTTTGAGGGACCCAGTACTCACCCTGACGCGGCCCTCATCAGCCCCTCCACGGCTCTCCCTGTCCCCCCAAAGCTTAATGCTGTGTAATACAGCAGGAATATGCTTAAAGGAAGCCATGTTTGAAATGTTCCTGGATTACAAGAGAGAAGACTTTGTGGGCACATTTGCATGTCCCTGCCCAGGTTACCAGAATGCAGTGTAAAATGTATTTCTCAGAATTCCGTGCAGGAAATACATTTTTTAACTTGCTATAGACGTTCAAATGTAAACACAGGTGTACTATGTATTTTCTGTACTACTGTACGGTGGAGGGCTTCTATCGCTCTTTTGCCCACCATAAATTAAATGATTGTTGTGGTGAACTATCCTACTCATAAAATCTACTACACAATCTAGGATCCAGCCCAACGCTGATGAGAGTCAGTAACCTTGAAGCAGCTGGACATGGCTTGGTTTCTTGGCTTGTGCATAATCCATCTTGGGTTTTGCTTAAAACTGTATAATACAGAAGCCATTTTTAAAATGGTATTGGATTACAAGAGTGAAGCCTCTGTGGGTACATTCGCTTGTCCCTGCCCAGATTCCCAGAATGCACTGGAATAACTGTATTTCTTGGAATTCTGAGCATGAAATACGTTTTTTAACTTATTTAAACCATTCAAATGTCAACACACATATACTATTTATTTACTATATAATATATATATATATATATATATATATATATATATATATATATATATATGTATATTTATATATATTTAAAATGTTTCTGTTTTGTATAAAATAAATAAATGATAGCCAAAAATATGAAAATGGTTGAAAAGGTGCATTGCTTATTACTTTATTCATAGTACAAGTACTTAATTTTACTCATTAAAATGTGTGCAAAAAATGAACATATTGTTAAAGGGTTTCTGGATTTTAGTGGGTATATAATATCCCTGTGTATTTTTTTACTTTTATATACTTTATTTTATTAAAATGTGTTCATAATCTGTTTTTACTGCCTAAAATCCAATAAATAGTACCTGCTTGCTTCCAAACGCCAGTAACCTTATAAACCCAGTTGTTAATTAACATTACATATAAACCAAACAAAACTATCTTTATGAACAATCAGCCCTATTAAATTCACTCAGTTTGTAAAACCGTAGCCCGTAATGTTACCCGCGAGACTTATGGCATTTAAATTGGCTTCTCAAAGCTACCCGCAAACGACTTTTGTAAAAACTCTATGGGACGTCGAAATTTGAACTCTATGGCCCTCATTCAATTGCAATTTGGCCAATTGAATAGGGTTCTAAATAGGCACATAACATATTTTTTTTAAAGAAGTTTTTAGTTTGTAAGCATCTATCCAAAAGCAAGGTTTTAACTAACTAAAAACTTATTTAAAAAAAATATGTTATGTGCCTATTTAGAGCCCTATTCAATTGGCCAAATTGCAATTGAATGAGGACCTATGGCCGTAAATCCTTTGTTGTGTCAAGCCCGTAACTGTTACGTTCCAATCGCGCTATTAAATTGCAACAAATTTCCAAAGACGCCATGGCGTTCAAGCAAATGGAGGCAAAAACATTACGGGCTCCAAATAGGACCCGCAAAGGGTTTACAGGTTTAAAAGACAATATAAACACACTAGATGACTTTAAAATATTGGGAAGCATGGAAAGGCATTACAATTACTTGCACAATAATCCCCTAATACAAAATAGACATTTAAAAAATATTTTATTTCATCATATGTTGGAATGGTCATGCATATGCCAGTATGAAAAGCCATGCTGCAACATGCTAAAAGCAATTAAAGACACACTACCTGATTAAATAGCAACATAAAAAACATGAAAGTGATGCAATATTAATCCTTCCTCACTCACAGAGGCTTCTAATGTGGACCCTGGAATATACATCTTGTTCATCACATCCACATTGGGGAAACAAATAGTGGCCAAATTAAACAGCCACATCACATAGATCAAGTATCAGGGGAACATTTTATTATTTGTTGTTCAGTCATTAAGTTGTGTCCGACTCTCTGTGACCCTTTGGACTGCAGCACAATTAGCTAGGTCTCTGTCTATGCTGTTCCACAAGGTTTGCATGCCAAAGATACTGGAGTAGGTTGCCAGTTCCTCCTCTAGTGGACTGTGATTTGTCTGACCTCTCTGTTATTACCTACCCACCTACAGTGGCCCTACATGGTATAGCTCGTAGCTTCATTCAGGTACACAAGCCCATTCACCACCACATAGCAATCCACAAGGGGACCAGGGGAACATACACCACACTAATCTACTCTAACCCATCAGGAAGGGCCACAAACACACATGGAGGCTATACAGAGGCATGTGAAGCAACAGCCATCCTACACCCATCCTGGAAAGTCCCACGCCATTGCTGGTGGCCATGTGCCAAGTTGTATACCCATTCCCATTTGGTGACCTCCCATTATGTGTTGCTATTCATCAATTTACATTAGTGTGGATTGCTAAGTGGTGGTGGTGAAGGGCTTGTTTATCTGAATGAAGCTGTGAGCTTCACCATGTAGGACCACTGTAGGTGGGCAGGTGATAGCAGAGAGGTCAGACAAATCACAGTCCACCAGAGAATGAACTAGCAACCAACTCCAGGCCCTCAGGGTAATGTTGATACTCCACAATATCACTAATTGGACATTTGCATGTGTATTAACCCTTTATTTTGATTAAATATGATATATATTATTATATTATTATTGTTTATTTAGCGCTGTACATAAGATATTATATATGATATCTAATGCTGTTATGACTCTTATTATTTTTATATGTATTGATCTATTGCATAGTAACTAGGGCTCATCAGTTTACATATATAGGAATGTGAAATATGTGATGTATGTGGATGTCTCATAACCTCAACCATTAAAAACACACTGACATGGTTAGAACGGTATAACAAAGCTTTATTTTATTCACAGACCATAATCAGAAATGGACAAGACTGTGGATTACTATCATGGGTGACGTGTGGGTGGATCCCAGGAGAGCAAGAGGCTTGTGGTAAAAAGGGGATACCTGCAGGGGGTAATGTCATAGTCTAAAATAAGCAGGATGCATAGCACCTACCAGGGTCACATGTGGTCACTACACCACTGGTACTGGAATCTGATGAAAAAAGGATCATCACATATCACTCTATTTAATTGATGAAACCACTAATGTGGATAGCACTTACAACTTGTCTACATTTGCTCAATGAAACAGATGATTAAACCTCTGGACTGTTTAATCCAATCCAATTTCACACAAAAAAAATCAACATGCATGTACAGTACAGTGCTAAATACTGTAATTGTAACAATATACCAACTCACCTGATTCCCATCTGCAAGCATTACTAACTATTAGCTAGGTCTCTAGAATCACTGTTACTTAGATCAGACCCAAGGATCGGTTTTCAGACTGATATTGAGGTCAGGATCACATGCTTCACTAGTGCATATATCAATGCTGACTGGCATTAACATGCCATTGTGAGGCTTTGCAAGTCCACCACCCTAGCGATATTTGTCTACATTTAAGCTAACAACAATCATGTCTTAGATATCTGGCTAGGGGCTGTCATTGAAGGATTGTCTACCTGAGAGGCACTGGGAAAACCTTACACCTCATACATTTCCTTCACAATGCTTGCAGATGCAGAACATGCCTTCATGGACACGAATTGTACCAAAAAAAAAAAAAGACAAAACCTACAAAATAAGGCCTTAAAAACCATAGGGACGGCAACATCTGTTCTCAACAGCATTCCTCAGGGAACATCAATTGGTGACATGTTAAACAGAACCCTACATGTCCACACAGAAGAGAATCATGGACCATGTGATGGGAGGTAGCCATCTGCATTCAAATTATCACCATCACATGATCCAAGACTCTGTAACCAGGCTAGACTAGGTTAACATTGTGACTAATATATTGCCACTGAGGAGTGCTATTGAGAAGGCACAGACATATGCACATCCCCCTAGCACCTCCTCTGCCTAGACACAAGGAAGCAACCCTCCAGGAGGCAGTGGCACCTGCAGTGGCGGTGGTGGAGGCATGGTGTGTGGAAATGTGGGGCCGGGCTGCGGTGGCCAAGGGAAGCATCCTGGGGAGGAGGTGGGGCTGGCGGCCAGAGCGAGTCGCATGGCCCCCGTGGTGACTCCTTGGAATGTGCTCTGGTCCACCCCAATACTGAGCTAAAGAGCTAAAGTTAGCCAAATATCAAAATATCAAAAGTGATGAATGCTACATGTATATATATATATATATATATATATATATATATATATATATATACTAAATAATGTATGGATATTTGTATTTCTCCACAACACACTCCTCTCCCCTCCTCTCTCCTCCCTCCATCTCAGTCCCAAAAAGAAAAGAATGATAAATTAAAATAAGTGTTACTGTTAATATATGAAGGGAAAAAAATGTGTGTTTTATGTGTAATTAATAACTTTTTGGGGATGGGGTGTGGGATGGGGGGTATGGAGTGACCTCGCTCTATATGTGTCTTTATGTTTGTTCTTTAAATTATGTGAATTGCAAATATGTGTAATCTGTAAATATGTGTAATCAAGGATTAAGTGTAAAATATTATATAGTAGAATATAAAAGAACAAAACTGCAAATTACTGTTATGAAATAACTCCTGCTCTCTGTCTCTCTGACTCTCCACCACCAACCCGGGACCTGCGTGCTACTTCGAAAGAAAATACAACACAGTCAACGCATGGGCATGTGAAATGCAGATTTATAATCTCCCTCTGTCAATCATCTTTGGCTAGACCACTTTCTATTGGCTGAGAGTCCTGTGTAGTGATGCCCGATCACGGCTTGACCGGCCCCTTTACAACTTGCGTGCATGGAAAGGGTTTACGGGCTTGCGTCTACAGCCTGTAACTCACGGCATGGTTCAATTTAATAGCTCTGTAATGATGCAGAATTTCAAGCCGGCTGGAAATTAAATGGGGCTGTTATTATTGCTATGTAACAAAAGCTGAATGTTTTCTTGGTCTGACTCTTGGCTTTCCATTATAAATACCTTTGCTCACAATAACAAATGACAATCTCACATGGTGAAAATTGCTATCCTCTATCGCCATTTGTCAGTATCATGGATTCATTGATTTAATCACAGATTACATGGTTTTCATTATGAAGAAAACAAAAGAAACAGCTGTCAGTATGAAAGCAAGGGAAATACATGAAATATTTCCTATATTGTTTTCGCACTGCGAGTCTGTGAGTAATGCTTGCAAATGGTGAGTTGCGCAGGCTCGCAAATGGTGCCAAAGGGGTATAGGGAGGGAGCGAGGAGGATGGAAGGAAAGAGAAGGAAGGAGGGTGAGGGAGAAATAGGGAGGGAAGGAGAGAGAGAGAAAGAGGGAGAAAAAGAGGGAGAGAAGGAGAGAGAGAGAGAGAATGAGAAGGAGAGAGAGCGAGAAGAAAAGGGATAGAGAGAAGAAGAAGGAGAAGGAGAGGGAGAGAGAGAATGAGAGGGAGAGATAGAGAAGGAGAGGAATAGAGAGGGAAGGAGAGGGAGAGAGTGAGAAGGAGAGGGAGGGGGAGAGAGAGAGATAGAGAGAGAGAGGGAGCACAGAGAGAGATAGGGTAGACAGAGAGCAGGTGCACAAACAGACAGAAGGCACAATTTTTAAGACAAAATTATAATGTCATTTTTGACGGGCAAGTGACTAGTAATAAATAGAATCAAATATGTATGTTTCTTGATCCTCATGGGACTTCATGAAGATCCATATCCCAGATGGACACAAGTTTCAGTCTGGAGGAAACAAAATAGACAGCTGTCAGCTTTAAAGCAATGGAAATACATTACACATTTGATCAAATAAATATTTTAAATTAAATAGTATAATATTTACCTGAGGCGGTGGTGATCTTTCTTGTACATCATCATCATCATCATTATTATTAGCTTTGGCTTGGACCATCATCATAATCTTCCTCGGTGCCATTGTCAGGTGTAAAGCGTAATGGTCCTCTGAATTATTTTGCTCCAAGGAACGCCGTTCACTAGCTTCACCACTGATCTTCCTTCCTTCTTCCTCCATTAATCATCAGTCCTGGCACCTGACCCTGCTAGTAAGCAGTAACAACTCCTTCCCCACAGCTTGTCAGATCACCATGTGTAGTTTATCTGTGCATGTGTCCTTTTAAGGTATTGGCATCAGAAAATAAAAGGACCTTTCGAGAAGAGCATTTGAAAATGTTCAAAAATGTTTTGCTCGGTTCACGTTCCTCAGTGATTGGTGGGTGGGACAGTATTTTGAGATATATATTCCATCGGTTTAGGAGGTATGATAAAGGTGTGTATGACTATATGAGACAATGCCACATTTTTTTAAGTTAACTGCGTTTTTATTTAGCATTTTATTTATTGAATAAAATGTCTATTGAATAAAGTTGTTTCTTTTGTTGTTTAATATATAAAATGTAACCACCTTTGATTCAAATAATTATAGTATCTATCCACAACAAGGAAGTATATTATAACCTTTTAAATAGGGATTGAAGCAGCTATATATCACATCTACAGCAATGTAACAATGTATCATTTGTAATAAATGGTCACTTATTAGGCTATTTTGATATTGACCATACCTTTACACATATGAAATTGCAATAAAATAATGTAATTTATAACTACATCTTTGATAATAACCCCCAATAATTATTAAAGAATACATAGTTACATAGTTACATAGTAATTGAGGTTGAAAAAAGACTTTTAGCCCATCAAGTTCAACCTTTTAAGATCTCCTCTGGTCTGCTATGCAGATTAGTTGTTAATTGATCCAGAGGAAGGCAAACAAAAAAATCCCAGTGAAACGTTGCCAATTGTCTCAAAAGGGAAAAAAAATGAATTCCTTCCTGACCCCAGGTACTGGCGATCGAATTTCTCCCTGGATCAATACTCCCAATATACCAAAAAGATTTACTGTACTATTCAAAAAAGAATATCAGTTATTTTAAAAGATTTTAAAAGTATAATAAAAGTTATGTTTTAAGTTAAGTTTTGTTCCATAATAAAAATGTAGTATATATAAGTATGCTTTCTTCTTTTTTTGAATGTATCAAACATGTGACAACTCCACCCTAGGACCACTGTACTATAAAAATAATGTCTGCTAAAATGTAAGCACATGAGTAAGTATACTTGATTTATAATGTTTAAACTTTGTAATGGTAGTAGTTTTACTTTAAAGCTCTTGGTTAATAGGTTTCTGGCCGGCATGCTGTGCTGCTCAGTTCTGACCTTTTTGTATAATTGGAGCGAGGCAGCTGTAACAGACTTCCTGCTGTGTACTCCAGTGTCTGACTGGTGTAAATCTGAAATCTGATCTACACTAGTCAGAAAACTGACCACGCGGCTGCCCCATCCCTAATTATACAAATGAGCTAAGCGTCATATCACGTTGGTCAGAAACCAATAAAAGTAAGAGCTTTTAACAAAGTTTAAACATTATAAATCAAGTATATTTATGCATGCACTTTCATTTTAATAGCCATATTAAATTGCGATGCGGCCAATTGAATAGGGCTCTATTTAAGCGCAGAGCATATTTTTTTACAGAAGTTTTTAGTTAGTGAAGACCTTGCTTTTGGATAGAAGTTCACTAAACTAAAAACTTCTGTAAAAAAATATGCTGTGTGCTTAAATAGAGCCCTATTCAATTGGCCAAATCACAATTTAATAAGGCTGTATATCTTTAGTACAGTGGTCCTTTTATGTTGCGAAGTGTTAATATTCCGTTTTTTTGCATGACCATTAAATTATCTTTCACTGCAAGAGTAAATCTATTTTATACTTAATGACTTCTTCAAAAACCTGTTTATTGGAGAGAGTTAAAACCTCCAAACAAAGCTTTTGTGTATAATTGCAACGTATGGCTAAGTGAGCACGTTATGTAAGAAATATGAAAATGAACACCTGTGTTTGGATGTTGTGTGCTTACCCAAACCAATTAAAAGTAAAAAATGCAAAAATATAACAATCCAAACTGAAACTTGGCTAATTAAACAGAAACTCACTAACGATCACATTTCCCGCTTTGTTATGCCAGGTTTTCTTGTTGTTCCAAATAAACAGTACATAACCATAATGAAAAATTTGGAAAATGTACCGTGCCTTGCAAAAGTATTCACCCCCTTGGTATTTTTCGTGTTTTGTTGCCTCACAACCTGGAATTAACATGAATTGTTTGAGGATTTGCATCATTTAATTTACAGAACATGCCCACAACTTTAAAGATGTTTCATTTTTTTTATTGTGAAGCAAACAACAAATAGGACAAAATAACAGAAAAAGTCAATGTGCGTAACTATTAACCTCCTAAAGTCAATACTTTGTAGAGCCACCTTTTGCGGCAATCACAGCTCAAAGTCGTTTTGGATAAGTCTCTATGAGCTTGCCACATCTTACCACTGGGATTTTTGTCCATTTCTCCTTGCAAAACTGCTCCAGTTTTTCAGATGAATGAGCGGTTTGCGCTTGTGAACAGCAATCTTTAAGTCTGACCACAGATTTTCTATTGGATTGAGGTCTGGGCTTTGACTAGGCCATTCCAACACATTTACATGTTTCCCCTTAAACCACTCAAGTGTTGCTTTAGCAGTGTGTTTGGGGTCATTGTCCTGCTGGAAGGTGAACCTCCGTCCTAGCCTCAAATCACCCATAGAGTGGTAAAGGTTTTGCTCAAGAATATCCCTGTATTTAGCACCATCCATCTTTCCCTCAACTCTGACCAGTTTCCCAGTCCCGGCTGCTGAAAAACATCCCCACAGCATGATGCTGCCACCACCATGTTTCACTGTGGAGATGGTGTTCTTCAGGTGATGTGTTGGGTTTGCGCCAGACATAGCATTTTCTTTGATGGCAGAAAAGTTCAATTTTAGTCTCATCAGACCAGAGCACCTTCCTCCATACATTTTGGGAGACTCCCACATGCCTTTTCGCAAACTCAAAACGTGCCATTTTGTTTTTTGATGAAAGTAATGGCTTTCTTCTGGCCACTCTGCCATAAAGCCCATTTCTATAGAGCGTAAGGCTTATTGTCGTCCTATGTACAGATACTCCAGTCTCTGCTGTGTAACTCTGCAGCTCCTCCAGGGTTACCTTAGGTCTTTGTGCTGCCTCTCTGATTAATGCCCGCCTTGCCCGGTCCATGAGTTTTGGTGGGCGGCCGTCTCTTGGCAGGTTTGCTGTTGTGCCATGTTCTTTCCATTTGGTTATGATAAATGTGATGGTACTCCTGGGGATCATGAAAGATTTGGATATTTTTTTTATAACCTAACCCTGACCTTCTTGTTTGGAGAGTTCCTTGGTCTTCATGGCAGTGTTTGGTTAGTGGTGCCTCTTGCTTATGTGTTGCAGCCTCTAGGCCTTTAAAAAAAGGTGTGTATATGTAATGACAGATCATGTGACACTTAGATTGCACACAGGTGGACATAATTTCCCTAATTATGTGACTTCTGAAGGCAATTTGTTGCACCAGAGCTTTTTATGGTCTTCATAACAAAGGGGGTGAATACATACGCACATGCCAATTTTCTGTTTTCTATTTCTAAAAAATAGTTTTATGTATATATTTTTCTCACTTCACTTCATCAACTTAGACTATTGTGTTCTGATTCATCACATAAAATTCAGGTTAACAAAACATTGAATTTAAGGCTGTAATGTAACAAAATAGGTAAAAAGTCAAGGGAGGTGAATACTTTTGCAAGGCATTTGTAACTCTTTTCCACTGCATACCACCCACCTGTCCCTCAAAATCCTTCTATTTCTTCCAACTCTTATATGTCCCTTTTTAAAATGGGTAATACTAAGTGTATATATATATTTATTTATATATATATATACATCTATAACTCTAATATTAAATACACATTCCTCAGATGCTCCTCGTGCAGGTTTACATATCTCCCTGGTGGTCCAAAGGTTAGGCTTCAGTGCCTTCATTGGTTCTATTACAGTCGGGGAACCAAGAAGTCACACCACCCTGAAGCCGAGCAGAGTTGGGTCTGGTCAGTACTTGGATGGGGGACCACCTAGGAATTCCAGGAGCTGTATGCTGTGGCTCACTGGAGAAGGAACTGGCAACCCACTTCAGTAACTCACCAAACAGATCAACATGACCGTTGATATAAAAATGTCCATGGTGTGTTATGGTCCAAAAGGTCACGAAGAGCCAGGAGCAACTGCACAACGCAAAAAAAGAAATTACATTTTAGTCTTCTGTAATCTTAGAAGGCTAAATGTGGCTACATGGAAGAAAAATACGGTAATCTTTGAAAATAAACAGTGTCTGTTCTTATATAATGTAATATTTGATCATCAAAGCTACTTTGTGCGAATTTAGCTATTATTAAGACCAAAAGTTTGGCATATTATTTAGGAGAATATTCAGCCATAAAGTGATTCAATTGATACTAAATAAGATGTTGTTGTTCATATGGACCAGGCACATCTATCTGTGTTTCTGTTGGTACTTATCCATATGGGTTTCTTGCCAGAGATACTGGAGTGGGTTTCTAGTTCCTTCTCCTGTTCCTCTCTGCTATGACCTGACAATCTTTGGTGACCCTACATGGTATAGCTCACAGCTTCATTGAGGTACACAAGCCCCTTCACCACAACAAGGTAGAGATCCAGAAGGCGCCTTGCTATCCCTTGCGGCCGCTCGCGCCGGAGGAAAGCCTTTCATCTAAAACGGCCGCAAGAAAATCCCGGTTGCTATTCAATTTCTCCGGGAACCCTCTCTGCAAGGCTAAAACCGAGCCGCAGCTTACTTGCAGGAAAAAGGTCCCGCTAGCACCAATTAAGCACATTATAAAGCCAAAATAAAGCCATCCTGCACTCTGAGGAGACTATAAAGTGATTGTAGGTGTTAGCAAAAATAGCACAACATTCCCCTACACTCAAATCCGTGAATAATTTTTTTTTTAATTTATGTCAAAAATCCATGTAAAAAGTCCCAAGGGCTTGGAGCACCTCAGACCCGCCCACGCTGCGGCCGGAAAATAAACAGTTAATGTAAACTCGGATTTGGGCTGATGTGCAAGCTTGAGAGGGGGTTGCTATTAATCCTCATGTCCCCCAATATGATCCCTAGCATTTACAGAGCTGTACAGTGCCGTCTTGAATCTATTTTTGCGTTTAAAGTTTTCTGAGCTTACGGCCGGTTGCAAGATATACGGCCGGCCGTAAGGGGAGATCCTTGAGGGGCCGTATAATTGAATTGCAAGATAACGGAATCCCCGCAAGGAATCGCAGCCTTGCGGCCGTTTTACGGCCGATAATAGAATGAGGCCCTTAGAGTTTACTTTAGTTTGTAGATCTCATTGGCTAACAGAGGGCAAGCCCCCAAGAACATCTGAATCAGTGTTTGTAGTCTAGGACCTTCTTTTGAACCCCCCCCCCCCCCAAAAAAAAAACACTGTGACACATTATCAAATACCCTTTTACTATGATGCCATAAAGAAAAACATTGGACCATATTCAATTCGAAAGCCGAAACTCGATCGAAGACAGACGAATGTGTTGCGGGCTCCCGTTCGTCTCCGTTTGCGATGCTATTCAATTGCCCACCACGGACATTACAGGCCCAAAGCCAAAACCGTAAACCATGCACTGGTTCGGAGCAGTTCAGGGCGGTAACATGATCAATTAAGCAAGCCCGTAACCTCCCAATTCAAATCAGCCAACAGAAAATGAGACCATCATTATTATGGCAGTAAAACATTGTGGTTACATGTCAATCAATTAGGTTTAGGGTCCGATATGCGATCAGACTCGCAAACCCTCACAATAATGAATTAATAAAATGAATGCCAATTCTGTTCTAGTCCATATGGGTGGACTCATATGTATTAACTCATTGATACCCGAGATCGATTTAACCCCAAAATGAAAACTTGCCGCTTTGCTGGCTTGAGACTGTTGTGCAATTAATTCTATTCCCATGACTCCTTCCTGCACAAATTGCTATCATTAATTGTTACGTTGTATTAAAATGTACCAACTGCCTGTCAAATTATGAATTTAATGCCAATTTCAGCAGGGATTTTCAATCTGTAATCTCTGTAAATGCTGCCTTAAAGACAAACTGGGTAGGTGTTTAATGTATATATGATGTTGCAACACAAGGAACCAGGGCCCACAATAGGGTAGGGACCCTCTGTTGCAAGTAATGGTCTGGAGTAAAGGGACACTCAATATATAAGGTGAGAGGGGCAGATAATTATGTTATAGAAAAGAGATCTAACCACCTGCATATATGTTTATCACCTACTTTAGTATATAGAGGTTGTAAGGGGGGCGACCAAATTACTTGAGCCCTCCATTCACTAGCACCGCCACTGGATGTGACATTCCCATTCATTTGGTCTCCAGGGCTATAGAGACATGAGTCCCCTCTGGAGTCTTATCTTTATCACTTCCATAAATCAGAAATGTCTGTTCTGCTTGATCCTTCCAGTGAACCTGACTCTATAGCATTTTTGTCAACTTTTAGTGTTAACCCGGTCTCTTTAGGCTGAACATACTTAAATAAAGGGAGACAATAAGAGGTTAATTGCTGAAGCTCAAAACACATCACAGCGTCCATTAGCATTGCTAGGATAAAGCAGAACAGATAAGTCAGATCAAGATAGAATGTGTAAAGACAACGTTTCACACAAACACTACTACTTTAAATGAGTTTAAAAAATTACTCAACAGACCATGGAGACGTTGGGCGCATTATTGCATTGGGTAGTGCATGCTTTTTAGGGTGAGTATTTATCATTTTCTTGTGAAAAAAGAGTAGACTATAACACCATTATTATTCCTCCTCACCTACCCCACTACTTACCCTACAGTAAACTACTTAGCCCATATTGCTGCACTTTGCTACCTATTTCTCTGAAACCTCCCCTTCTCCTGCACTCCTGCCACCTCGTTTTATCCTACTCACTGTCCCCCAAAGAATGTGCGACATCATATATATAGTTGTCAGTGTTGGTCCCGTTGCAATGTTGATCACACAATATTAAATAATTGCGGCCCTTGAACTGTGAGCCTCGCAAAGCGTGGCGAGCTGTTGATGCCCAACTGAGAGATAATTGCAGCCCTCGCTAACCGCAATGTGGCTGCAATGAGCGCCAAAGGCAGGACTTAGCCTCAACTGTGAGCCTTGCGAACAGTTGAGCAGTTGAGACACGCGGGACCTACGACCCGTACTATATAGGACCAATATCCGTAAATGTACTGTACACCTCGCAAAATTACGACTTTAGGGGGTTGAACCACGGACCTGGAAAAACTTGAAAAAAATTGTTGGTACATATCGCTCCACAGACCCTATCTCCAGCCTTCCCTATCTAAAGAGAAATCCAGCACTAAAATGTAAAATAGTTTTCCAAAACTAACATTAATTAGGCCTGGTAAGAACTACTGTAAGATAATAAAGTTTGAAACAATCTTAATAGTTCAGTATGTATTTACAATTGTCATCAGGTTAAAACAGACAATGATGAATTATAAATACTTATTTGTTACACTTTGGCTGTTTGTGTTAATGTCCAATGTGGCAGAGGGAAAATTGAGAGGTTACAAGGATTTGTTATATAATTGGATCTCGTTGAATTTGACACTTGCGCCCTTCACCCACACATGACCAGGAGCAGGCATCAATAAATCCATGCCCAGCTCTTCAGTAATATACATGCCCTCTCACACACAAAACAATTCAAGGATGGCTCCAGGATCCAACAGAAGCAACAAAATTATTATTTTGTTATAAAAAAATAGCATTATGACTTTGTTCTTGCCTATTTATCAAAGATTCCAAACACACACACAAATATATATATATATATATATATATATATATATATATATATACATCTATCTATCTATCTATCTATATATATATATATATATATATATATATATATATATATATATATATACACACACATTATATATAAATATCCCATTCTGGATCGCTATCTTGTCGTGGTGGAGGGGCTTGTGTACTTCAATGAAATTGTGAGCTATACCAGATTGGGTCACCCAAGACGGACAGATCATAGCAGAGAGGTCAGACAGATTGCGGTCCACTGGAGAAAGAACTGGCAACCCACTCTAGTATCTTTGCCATTAAAACCATATGATGATGTGCCTGGTGTGCTATGTCCATATGGTCACTGTGTTTCGGATTCGACTGGAAGACTGAACAAGAACAATATATATATACTAGCGACTTGCCGGTCAAAAATGACGGCATAATATTTGCAAGCATCGCAATGATGTTGTTTGCCACGCAATGCGAGCCTCTCTATGCATGGCTTCTCTCTCCTTCCCTTCTTCTGTGTCCTCTCCCTCCCTCTTCTCTCCTTCTCTTCTATGTCTCTGCGAGCCTCGCAGAGACAGCCTTCAGCACTCATGGCAGGCTTCGCAGTGAGCGCCCTTGGCGCCCATTGCAGGCCTCTTGTCACAATGACGGGATAACATTTTTCTCTCCCCCCATGTCTCTTCCCCCACTCCCTCCCTTGTGTCTCTCCCCTCTCCCTCCTTTGTGTCTCTTCCCCCTCCCCTGTGTCTCTTTCCTCCTCTCCCTCCCCTATGTCTCTCCCCCTCCCTCCCCTGTGTCTCTTTGCTCCTCCTCTCCCTCTCCTATACCTCTTAAACCCTCTCCCCTGTCTCTGCCCCCCTCCGGTGCCCATTGTGGGCCTGAACAACTACAATATATATATATATATTATTATTATTATTAACTTTTATTTGTATTGCTCCAACATATTCTGTAGCGCTGTACAGGGGAGAAAAACAAGGAAATATACAATAATGACAACAAGCAGAAAATGGAGGGCCCTGTTTTGAGCTTCAAGTCTTGTAAGAAATGCTTTTACCCAAAGCACCCCACAAGATTAGACACTCGCCACTTACAATCTAAAGGTATATATATACTTTGCCGTTCATTGTGGGTCTCAGCATGCGCTAATCTCATTTGCAAACCCGCAACTTTGCAGGCCTTTGCAAGCGTTACACACAAACTAGTAGTACGATAACTATATATGTGATATGCTGTATATTTAGTGGCTTTTTAAGAATCATAATTTCACTAAATACCTTTATATGCTAGACCAAATCACACATTTTCAAAAATACACACATTCTCCCATTATAAGGTTGCAAAAGCTCTATATTGAACTGAGCAAACACATATATTATATTATATATTATATTATACTCAGCATAATATACCTGTCACCTTCCTATCCAAACAACTGGATCAATTGCTTATTGTTATCGAGTATGAAGGCCATTGACAAAACAAACTAACTGTACAGAAATAATTGATGTTCTTCTATTCTAACCTTTACAATTCCAAGAACCAGACGTCTTTTTTTTCTGAATTCAGAACATATTTCGCCTCCTTTAGTCTATCATCCATCAATTAAACACAATTAGATGCCACTGCATTCTCAGGCAATGTACTTATAAATATAAAAGTGTTGAAACATTTGAAAAGGTCTGATCTCAGATGACTTCCAGGCCTTTATTAGAAACAAATGGCTTCACTAATTAATCTTGATAGACAAAAAGAGGACAGGTCTCAAAGGAATTGAGTCACTGCGCCTCTGATCTTAGAAAACAATAATCAATGGGCTATTTGCAGATAGTGTCAAACATAATGTTGCATCTCCTTTCTATCTATAATTTGCCCTGATCAGCATGACATTGGGACAACAAAGTAGGTTTAGTTGCAAACTTAGTTCTGGAGATTTTTAAAAAAAAATAAACAATACATGTTCTAATTAATGCTTACAATATACTATTCATTGGTTTATACAACGTTCATTCTTTTTCATTTACTTGAATACATATAGCATGATACATCTTTAATTATACATTTGTACATTTATATATGTGTTTTGGATGGATAAAAATAATCCCATTATGTAATATCTGTTCCTGTCCAAATCATCCGTCTGTTGGCCATGTGTGCACACAGAGACAAGAATTTACACAGACCCAAAAGTTCTGGTATAAAACTTCTTGTATTCTTCCCAACGAACGAACCCCCCCCAAATACAACATAGGAACTTATATAACATAAGTTGATCAGATATAAGAATCATACGACTCATTGTTAGACAGTGAGTGAGTTATTGATTGGTTGACAAGGTAGGAAGGGTCCTTCCATATTTGGTCTCGGATGTTGATGTCATTATGGTCAGTTTATGTGAAGCTTCTGATTGGCTCTGGAAGGTGGCGGGGCTCATATCCTTATTTGGTCACGGATATGAATGTCATCTGGGAGCTCCCGGATATGATTCAGTAGCCATCTTAGGACTCCCAGGATACAGCTCAGTAGCCATCTTAGGACTGACAGGAAATAAAGAATAAAAGCAATTAGTGCCTTATCTTATGATATATTGTAAGGAAAGGAATGCAGCATGGACATAATATACATTTTCATGAATTTCGTCCACAACATATGCACATTTGCACTTTTATATATATATATATATATATATATATATATATATATATATATATATATATATAAAAGAGAGAGAGAGAGATCCATACATACGCATATTTATCTATCTACCTCCCCCCCCCCTCTCTCTCTATATATATATATATTTGTACTCCGTATAATGGAGTGCTCCTATCAATCTAATGCCCATCATAAGTTAAATAATGTTTAATGGAGAGGAGTTGCTGTATTATAGCTAAAAATTGCTAATTGTATGCAATAAAATAATACATTTAATAATTCATAGCATGTAAATACAATAAGGAACACCATCAAAGATAAACAAGTAAAACTAAATCTAATCATAAATAATATTTAAGCATATTTATAATATAACAAAAATATACAATATAAGAAAATCCTACAACCTTGTGTAAATAATTATCTTTTTTTTTAACAATTGGGTCTGCTTTGTTAATGTTAATTGTTGTCAATTAGGTTTTGTTAAGTAAGTTAAATATAAATTAGATTAAAACTGTCACAAATAAAAAAATATTCTGACATTTTGAAAGGCCCCTCAAAATATTATTTATATATTTATGCTAATTGGGCTTTCATTGTGATAGTTACAACTTTTAAAGGATCATGATTTTTCACAACTAAAGCTTTTCTATTTTCTTTTCTTTTTTTTATTTTATTAATTATTGCTTTTTTCCATCATTTATTCCTTGTAATTTGTACTTCCTTTATTGTTCTTTTCATTTTGCAGTACGCTAAGGCAAGCTTTAGTATTGGCTAATCCAGCAGTGCATTTCTAGGAACCATTAATAGTGAATAGAGAATGAATATTAAATGCATGCATCGCCTTTTATTGTCACTAATGCTTGGAAGATTAATGCTATATTAATTAACTCAGACGAAGCTAACTCAATGACATGTGAAAAAGTACAGTGATTTGCATGATGCTAAGTGATCTAAACATCCTTTAATTGCTCATTATCACATTAAGAATCCGTGTTTGTTTTTATGTTACAATTATCTTATTTTATAATATTTGAGAATAGATAAAGGAAAAAAAAAGGCATACATTAACAACTACATGTTTAATTACAACATAACATTATAAGAAGCATTTATATTAATTTAATAAGGTGGTTACATAAATAAAGCAATACATATTTAAATATTTAATTCATTTTAATTTGTCTTATAAAAAAGACATCTTGTAACTAAAATTTATTTTATTTGTCTAAAAAATTCTAGCTAAACATACACAAGTTTTTAAACACATTTGGTTAATTGATTTTATTTTGTTTTTAGAGCAATCCTCAGGATTCTTAGTTATAAGAGCAATATGTGGATATACCTTGTATTCGAAGTATGTAATTAATTATTCTAAAAACATTTTCAAAAAGCATTTAAAGAACCACTGTGGTCAACATTGAAAACAGTTTCTTGTAGAATGTAAAAAAAAACAGCATCTAATGTATTACTTTTATATGCAATTATGCAACTGTGGAATCTACCATTTTAGTTTCTAGTGATAAGCTTCCTTCTTGTTTCTTAGCTACTATATCCTTATGTGAACAGTTTCATTCGACTGTATAATTTAATTATATTTTATTGTGAAAGAAACTCATAGTCAATGTGCAAAAAATTTGAATAGTTTGCTATTTACAGTCACACATCATACCTCCAGGAGTTACCATCTTAAAAAGACAATGACTAAAAATTCAGATAATGTTTACATGTGACCTAGGAGGTCTAGAGAAAGTTTTGTATTGTCTTAAAGGACCACTGAACTCTACAAATAATGCTAATAAAATAAAAGTACATGACTATACTTGATTTATGAAGTTTAAACATTGTAATACTAGTAGTTATAATTCCAACCTCTTACTTCTGTACTGTGTAACCCCACCCCTTTTGCATAATTAGGAGCAGGACAGCGGTAGAAGACTTCTTGCTGTTTGCTCTGGTGTCTCACTGGTGTACACAAAGCAGGAATTCTGCTACAGCTCCCACCTCCCATTTATGCAAAAGGGGTAAGGTTAAGCAGCACAGAGGAACGGCAGGAATCTATAAAGCTAAGAGCTTGAAATTATAACTACTAGTATTACAAGGTTTAAACATTATACAGTGCCTTGCAAAAGTATTCACCCCCTTGACTTTTTACCTATTTTGTTACATTACAGCCTTAAGTTCAATGTTTTGTTAATCTGAATTTTATGTGATGGATCAGAACACAATAGTCTAAGTTGGCGAAGTGAAATTAGAAAAATATATACAAAAAACAAATTTTTAGAAATAGAAAATTGTCATGTGTGTATGTATTCACCCCCTTTATTATGAAGCCCATAAAAAGCTCTGGTGCAACCAATTACCTTCAGAAGTCAAATAATTAGTGAAATGATGTTCACCTGTGTGAAATCTAAGTGTCACATGATCTGTCATTACATATACACACCTTTTTTGAAAGGTCCCAGAGGCTGCAACACCTAAGCAAGAGGCGCCACTAACCAAATACTGCCATGAAGACCAAGGAAACAATGAAGACTTTCCAAACAAGTAAGGGACAATGTTGTTGAGAAATACAAGTCAGGTTTAGCTTATACAAAAATATACAAATCTTTGATGATCCCCAGGAGCACCATCAAATCTATCATAACCAAATAGAAAGAACATGGCACAACAGCAAACCTGCCAAGAGACAGACGCCCAACAAAACTCACGGACCGGGCAAGGAGGGCATTAATCAGAGAGGTAGCACAGAGACCTAAGGTAACCCTGGAGGAGCTGCAGAGTTCCACAGCAGAGACTGGAGTATTTGTACATAGAACGGCAATAAGCCGTACACTCCATAGAGTTGGGCTTTATGGCAGAGTGGCCAGAAGAAAGCCATTACTTTCAGCAAAAAACAAAATGGCACATTTTGAGTTTGCGAAAAGACATGTGGGAGACTCCCAAAATGTATGGAGGAAGGTGCTCTGGTCTGATGAGACTAAAATTGAACTTTTTGGTCATCAAAGAAAACGCTATGTCTGGCGCAAACCAAACACATCCCCTTAACCCAAAGAACACCATCCTCACAGTGAAACATGGTGGTGGCAGCATCATGCTGTTGGGATGTTTTTCAGCAGCCAGGACTGGGAAACTGGTTGAGGGAAAGATGGATGGTGCTAAATATAGGGATATTCTTGAGCAAAACCTGTACCACTCTGTGCGTGATTTGAGGCTAGGACGGAGGTTCACCTTCCTGCAGGACAATGACCCCAAACACACTGCTAAAGCAACACTTGAGTGGTTTAAAGGGAAACATGTAAATGTCTTGGAATGGCCTAGTCACAGCCCAGACCTCAATCCAATAGAAAATCTGTGGTCAGACTTAAAGATTGTTGCCGCAAAAGGTGGCTCTACAAAGTCTTGACATTAGGGGGGTGAATAGTTATGCACATTAACTTTTTCTGTTATTTTGTCCTATTTGTTGCTTGCTTTACAATCACATTCACAATCTTCCAAGTTGTGGGCATGTTCTGTAAATTAAATGATGCAAATCCTCAAACAATCCATGTTAATTCCAGGTTGTGAGGCAACAAAACACGAAAACTGCCAGGGGGGGGGGGGGGGGGGGGGATACTTTTGCAAGGTACTGTAAATCAAGTATATATATGCATATGCTTTTATTTAAACAGTGTTTATTTTTAGCGTAAGGTGGTCCTTTAACCCACTAGGCTCTCGTAACCCAGCAGATCACAGTATTTTCAAACCAGTGTTTATTTGTAAGTGACAATGTGCAATTAAATGTATAGCCTTGGAGTTTGATTGTGAATGTAGCAGTTACTTGTATCCTCTGAGGCACTGATTGTCTTTGGCGTTGAGACAGCAAGTGGTCCTAGCTGATAGACCTGTACAATGTTAGTCCTTAAGGTTTAGGATCTACTTTACATTTCCAGCATATCCTTGTATCAGCAAGGTAAATAAAATAAAATCATTAAACCATAAGGAAACATGGACATTACATTTACATCTAATGCTATTAAATGCATGGACCTGCCCACTCCCATTGTGCGGATAGACGATTCCTCTGCAATCAAGGTCTCTTTACCAGTCAAATAGGCAAAAACCAAAATGGTTCCATTGAAGCATAATTTCATAAAAAGGTAATAAATTAAATACTGTAGTTAGCTAAGACTACATTGGTCCTTTATAGATACATTCCTGTTCGGCCTTCAGCTTCCACTCTGAATCTTCTTCATATAACTTACAATATTTAATCATTATATATCTCGAAGTTCCAAGTATAAACCATCAAAGGCATTTGCTTAAATCATAAAATTTAATTTTGTTCAAAATATTACACCATATTATTTGTTCGTGCAGTTTCTTTATGCAGGAAAAATGTGTTCTACAAATACATAAAAGTAATTTCCAGATGAAGTAAACACTGAATAATATTTTTGTTGCATCATTTATAAGAGTCAGAAATTATATAAATGCAGCATAAAGAAACAAACAACCAGAGCACACGAGCAGAAATCTAAATTCATTCACAATGGAGTAGATCCACTAAAAATGGTTGAAATGGTCTGCAATTAGGTGGCTCATCACAGTAATATACAGATGCAACTTGAAGTAAATTTAATTTTAGTTATTTGCCACATCTGCAAAGAAAAGATATCAATATTTTTATTGTTAAATTATATATTCACTGCATTATTCCAATTTTCACAGAAACGGCAACTTATAAATATTTCAACATTGAGGCTTCCATTAAAAAACAGTAATCACGCAGTGTATAATAAATATAATTAAAAAATAAACATATTCCTAACTCATTTTGCAGATCTTGCTGTGGATCGAAATATAAATAATTTATCATTTTGGGAATAGGCTTTTTGCAAGATCGCAATTTGCGATGTTAGATAGTGAATTGCACTAAAGCAGAGAAACACTTGTGAATACAGTGATGGTGATCATGCCTAGTGTTTTACAATAAAACATAACCCTAACACTCCCATAACACTTACTTAGAAAATGATCTTAAAGAAAGCTGTGAAATGACTTAATGAATCTCCCATGTTTTATGCACAAATGGCACCGTTCCTTCTCTTCTAGATGATGATGTCAGATTCTTGCAGACACAGTGGCGGAGCTAGGGAATGGAAGGCCCCTTAACCCGCCAAGCCAACTCTTTTGCCCACCATATATTAAATGATTGTTGTGGTGAACTACCTACTCATAAGATCCACAACACATCTGAGATCTCGCTCCCTACTGATGATAGCCAGTAAGCTTGAAACGGCTGTACGTGGATAGGATTCTCAGCTTGTGTATAATCCAACCTTGGCTTTGCATAAAGGCTGTGTAATGCAGTGGGCATAAGCTTAAGGGAAGCCATGTTTGAAATGGTTTATGGATTGAAGAGCGAGGCATTTGTGGGCACATTTGCATGCCCCTGCTCAGCTTCCCAGAATGCAGAGTAATAACTGTTTTTCTTGGAATTCTGAGCTGGAGGCAGGTTTTTTAACTTGTTTTAGAGATTGAAATGTGAACAAGTATATACTATTTATTTATTAGTTCATTGGTGTTTTAGAGGAGGGCTCCAGTACACTGTACCACCTGCACCAGAGGTAGCCCCGCCTGAGCAAATATATATTTTTTACGTATCTAAAAGCCAACAGGAAATACATTATATTGCAGAAGACTGTCTCAAATCAGTGACTAACCCATCATCTCATCAGAGTCAATGCTGGGATGTTTTAGCCATTTTTTGGTCACAGGGTTCTGGCATCATTATAGATGCTTTGATCACGGTGTTGGGATGGGGAAGACAGACCATGCAAGGCAACGGACCCCAGTTAAGCCATGTTTATCAGACTGAAGGACAATAGAAGTCTCTCTTATTGCACATTTGTACCAAGACAGTGATCTACAACTTATGGCTCTAGAGTTAAATATGGTTCAGTACAGATTAACATAGGGTTATTTTTTCATCTCCGAAGAGTGTGAACCAGCAGTGAAACAGGATGAAGAGCACTGTCACAATCTGTTTCTTCAAGGGGGCTTGATATGAACTTAGTTCAAACCTACCCCAGCAGAATCGTGTAGTTCCTGTTCTCTGTGGCACAAAAGATGGCTTCTGAAGAGGTACAGGCAGAGAATACTGCATACAGGTTACTAGTGGCCCATTGCAAGACCACTCCCCAAGTCAGGATACAACACACAGAAATATTCTCACACTGTGGATATGTGAAAACTATCTCTCAACCTTTATTGAATGACCAAAACAACATATTTATACTCTCCAAGACCACACCCTTGTGTACATTTGTGTATGTGTGATGTCAGCCCATCTGACTTGCAACCTTGGGCTATCAAAGCTCTTGAGATCAAATTCCCCAGATATCTATTGCTGGCTAGGGAAAAAACTTTATGTTAAACTAAAGTGTTTGCTTAGGACTACTTGAAGTACATACATCTGTCTTGACTCAAAGTCTGTATGTGTGAGTGCGCAATGATCTGCAGCTAACTTCTATGCAGAGCATTTTTACCAATTCTACATATGTTCTATATCATATTTTCCCTATTATAATATATTATAACTAGGATACATAATAATCATGTACAGGCAACATATAACCACACACAATAACACATAATCCCAATGTAACAATGTCATGCTCCCTTGGCCATATTCATAATTACTGGAAATATGAGTCCTTAAACAATTAAATCATGACAAGCACATTTTGCATGGTCAAGAACAAGCTAACCTATTAGATATTTTGCCCTTGAGTCACTCAGAGTAATTTATTCTTTATTCTTCCCAACTTTTACCACATTAACCTCTTAAAATGCCTAAAATGCAGCTTCCAACGTGAATTTCGCCTTTTCTGCCACGTCTGTAAAACCCAAGAGTACAAAATGTAAATGATGCTATTATTAATCATATCAGTTATCAACATACTAATGTTTTCTATTATCTATTGTTGTGCATGCATTCCTTGCTCTAAAACGCTACATAGTTTACTCCTATCTGGATAAAACAATAAAGGAAAAAAGCACAAATAGATACTGAGATATATTACTACTCCTCTGGGTATGTGTTTAACTTGGACTGTTCCAGTCCTGTGATTGGTTAAGAGGTCAACATGGAGTACTTAATGCAACTAAAGCTGTCGATGCGCGGAGGCTACAGATATGGAGGGCCTTACTTTGGGGCAACTTTCGTAATAATCTTGAAATATTTTAAAATATGTTTTTAGATAAAATCATTATTATATTTAACTAGCGAATTGCCCGTCAAAAAATTACGGCAATGAGATTGTAAGTGAGCTAATGTTGTTTGGTGTATATAATGTGGCTGATTTAGCGTCCTTCGTTTTCTATGTCGTGAGACTTTTTCGGAATATCCGTAGCTGTTTGGTGGTGTTTTGCCTGTTTATGGTGGTGTTTTGCGTGTTTAGGGACCTTTAGCCTCGTTTTCGTTTTGTTCGGCGGACATTTTTTCTCTCGCTCTCTAAACTCCGAAATTTGTGCTTAAATGGAGGTGTAACTTCACTTGCAGAGGTCCTCGGTGCCCCCCCCCCCCTTGCTGTGAGTAACCTTTTTATGTGTTTGTTGTTTGTATTTATTGTGTTTGTAATGTTTTTGGGGTCGCGCGGGTTGCGTCCTTGCTTTTTAATCTCGTAGTTGTTTTTCGGCAAATACGTGGGTGTTTGGTGTTGTTTTGCGTCTTTAGACTGCTGTAGCCTCGTTTTCGTTTTTTCGCCGGCCATTTTTTCTTTCGCTTAGAGAATTTTTTAGTGTCTAAACTCTTTTAATTTGAGTTAAATTGAGGTGTAACTTTAGTTTTCGAGGTCCTGGATGCTCCATCTTCCTGTAAGTAAGCGTTTTATGTATTTGTTGTGTGTATTTGTTGTATTTTTCATGTTTTCATGTGCGCGTGTTGTGGACGATTTTTGCGAGGTCGTAATGGGTCGTAACGTGTCTCGTATTTTCCTTGCGTAACGACGTACATTTTGCGAGGGTCGCTGCCAAGGAGCCATCAAGAAGTAAAGTTATATGAGCCAGCCAACCTGGCTATTTGGATTTTTCACGTGTTAATACTTGTGTTCAACTCAATAAGTGTTCACCACCTCTTCAGAGCTCGATGCTTGGTCATTGGTCACTTCCAATTGAAATAACAGATTATCTTTCTTTCAGTGTGTATACACCGCAGGGATATTCAGTAAGTCTGTTAATACCAATCTTTACACAGTCAAAGGCCAGCACAGTGAGACATAACATGACAAAAAATACATTCATTTAAAATGTAAAACTGCATGGAAAAGTGTAAATAATAGCGTGAAGGAGATTATTTACCTAACAGCTATACCAAAGCTTTATAGTGTGTAACTTTGTATACATGCTTGTTTGTTACTGTGTCAGAAACACCAACTAGAATATCAAGAAACAGGTTGAGTAGATAGGATACATTTTAAGGACTAACTGGATAGGTTTACATACATGTAAATGGTGTTGCTCAGTAGTGTCTGACCCTCTGTGACCTCATGGACAACACAACATGCACCATCCACTTGGTGTTCATGGCAGAGATACTGGGGTGGGTTGCCAGTTACTTCTCCCTGGTTGGATTTGAACCCAGGAGGCTGTGGTGAAAGCACCTGCAGCCTACCCACTGAGCCACCAAAGTACCCTATGTTTACATAACAAGGCTTTAAAAAGGGTATTCCCCTAAATTGCCACCAAATTGTAAATACGTTTGATCTACTATTCAAGCTTTACTTGTGGAAGGACCACTGTAGTGTATTTACAAGTAAAGATCATGTGTTTGTTGGGTATAGACTATTAAAATGGCACGTAGTTTAAAATAAAGCTACTATTTGTTTTTACTTTTTTTTAATTGTATGTTTTCCCTCAAGCAGAGTTACCTTTTCCATCTCTCTGGAGACTAGACCAGCTCTGTCTGAGGGCTGGATCATCATGGAGCTTGAAATCAGGCTCTGCTACACAGAGGTAACAGCTCGATTGTGCTGCTTGCACCTCCCTCGTAGACCCCGACCAGTGACAGTGCATGAACCATCATAGCTCCACCCCTTCTCTGAGCATGCTCAGTCTGAAACCTAGTCTAACTGCTCAGCCTTTCTTTTTGCAAGCAGAGTTGGTCATGCCTCCTGCACATGTAGTAAGAGATATGCAACTCTTTTTGAGGGCAAAATTAACACAGTCAAAAGTAAGAAAAAAGATTAAGCTGCATTTGTTTTAAATGTCATACTGTCTTTAATAGTCTAAAGGACAGCTGTCCTCTAACGTCACCTAATGAAGGAGTGCTTTTACCTGGAAAACTTGCTATGCAACACTGATATCCATTACATTTATCATCTACTCATCTTTTCAGGGCTAACATGGTACCACTCTATACTTATAATATTAGAAGTCACAGCAAGTCACGGCAGTCAGGAGGAGCCTTCAATGCTTGCCGTTGTACGTATAATGATGTACTGTTATATGTCAAGCAGGGTATAATTATTACAATCCCATCACACTAATTATTCAACTTGTTCACTTATTACAGTTATTATTGGTGAGTTCTTTTTTGAAGTCAATGGGATATATTTATGAAATTGTATCAGTGAATTTAAATGTGTTTAAATCTAAAATACATCCACCTGCTATTTATTGTGTAGAAGCCAGAGGCGGCCCCCTATGCACTAACCCCGCCACTGCTAGAAGCTATATATGAAGCAGGATAAACTCTACCTTTTTGATAACTAAACTCTATAGAAAACTTAGCATAGCACTTTTCCCTTGCTTTGATAAATATATCTCAACATGCAGCCCTATTAAATTCGGGCCACGTGTTAAAACGTAGCTCGTAACGTAGAAAGTAAGGCTTACTGCTATTAAATTAGCCACGTAAAGTAGGCCGATGCCGATCTGCGGGTTTGGTGCGAAAAAAGCCTACAGGATGAGCCACCTTGAACTTCGCGCCCGTAAATCCTTTGATCTTTCAAGCCTGTAACCGCTACTATTCCAATTATGCTATTAAATTGCAACAAAGTCACTCCCGAGCAAGCCGTGACACGCAAATGTAGCCCAAAGCCCAACGAGTGCTGGAGAGGACTCACAAGGGGTTTAAAGTCCAATACTTAGCACTTTAACTGCAAATAAAAACACACTACTGTACTAATATTAAAAGGGAAGGTGATGTTAGGTCTTAGAATTAACAGCACAACATTCTCAAGCCCGCAAATCAGCCCACGGGTTTGCAGCTCGTAACTCGCAGCCCGTTCTTATTTAATAGCATAGTAACTCTGCCAAATGTAAAGCCTGCAGCCGTTGCAAACTTCACGTTGGAGTTACTTGCTTCAAATTTAATAGGGCTGATGGTGGCCTCTTGAGTTTATTTTCACAACTGGAGTCATAAAATACATTTAAATGTAATTTTGCCTAGGTCTCATGATCTTGATAACAACGTTGATTTGATCATTTTAGTAAAAAGATGGAACAACTGCTCCAAATTTGTATTATTTGGAGCGTACACTGGACTAAAAGCAAATCATTTTCTGAGCCTGTGTTTCTTATAAATATATAAATATTGTACAGTAATCTGTTATTTTGTGAAATGTAAATGTGTTTTAGCAGCTTGCAATATGTTTTATTTATCAGATATAGCTCTCATTAATGGAAGGACTGGATATTCCCTACAATAGTGCAGCACAAATATTGATTTATTAACTGTTCTTTTGGTTATTTTTATAACTAAGACAGTACAGACACTTTGCAGCAAAATACAGTTAACAAAACCCAATCATTAGCATTAATAACATTATAATGTAAGTATTCTCTGCTAATGGAGCAGATAATATGACAAAATTACTGTGCACTATTATATACTGACATAAATTACTCTGCAGTAGCATTGATTTCATAAACCTGATGCAACTGAAGTAACAGACCGAATTGTTTCATGCGTGACTTTTGGCCGAGGCTTGTGACCTAGAAGTATCTCATGATACATCTGTACAACTTGGGACCACAATGATGAAATAGAGTATAATAGAATGTCAGGATGAAAAGGCACCATTGATCTCTGGGAAATATTCCAATACTCAGGCTCTCACATGGAGTCTGATGGTTTTAAACCAAAGAGTTATTGAGTTCTATTGTGTAACGGAGCAGAACAATTGTTTATGGAATCTGAATTGGAAATGATTTCCACCAGTGTGGTTTCTTCGATAATAATATGGCAGTCATAGTTCATAGTCCTCTATTATACAAGGGACGCTATTCTGGAATTTAATGTACTAATGATTTTATCCATCTGTTAAAGGACCACTGAAGTGTAATATTTATAGGATGATTCTTTAACGAACTTGTCTTGGTAACGAGCAAAATGTTTTTAGGCATTAAAAAATAAATTCAGTCGTTAGTTTCTAATTATTACATTCAATTTTGATTTATTGAAACATGATATTTGTTTACTTTACTAAGTCTATGAAGGAGTATTTTGAGCTCAGTTTCATATAAGTTTGACAACAACTAACTGTAGAAATATAATTGCCTGTTATTTTGGTAATTGGAACAATACACATCCTACTTATTCTAACAATCTGGGATACATAATCCAAGATCCAGCAATAAACACAGTATTAATCTATTGTGGCTATATGAAGAATATTATTATTTTTTTCACCATTATTATAAGCTTTTTCTTGGCAGTTTGGCGTTTCCATCAATTTGTCAACTTCATATATGTGTAAATCTCTTGTTTTCTGTATTTAAACTGCACATTCTTATATTTTTAGAAAAGGATTATTATTATTTTTTTGCTCGTTTCTTTCTGCTCAGCAATAATCCCTGATCAATGGCCCAAGACAATTTTGGAATACATTCTAGAACCTGATATATTTATATTTTTAATTGCCTCTCTTCTTAATACCATTTCATTAAAAGTTATATTTTAATTTTATTATTCACTATAAATGTTTCTCTAATATATTGTTTAGTTTCTGTAACTGTAACATTGTAATTGTATTCTAAATTATTCGCCAGCTTTGCAATTAGTGACATATGATTAAATGTGCTGCCTATATGAGATAAAATATGAGGTGTTGCAAACCCATGACAGCATGAAACGGAATAATAAACCTGAGTAAGCCCTATCCGGATGAAACACATTGGATGTTAAATCCTCTCTATATGGTGTATCATTGAACCTATTGTGCAACTGAGCTTTTGCCATTTATTTTGGAAGTAGCTTTTTACCTTCTGTGAAATAAAGTTTTTTATTTACTACGCCAGCAGGTCTTGTTTTGTTTTCCTCCTTCCCTATTGTTTTCCAGTCCATGATTCTTAGAAATGGAAAGCCATGGGTAAATAACGCTGCTACTTACGGATATATTTATATTTGCTTTCTGAGAAATGGGCAATTTCATCTTTCATCACCAGCTGAGAGATTATCTCACAAGACGCTATTTATGAAATTCTCTCACATAGGTAGTCTTATGAAATGGTATAGTAAAAGGTACTGGAGGAAAGCAAGTTGATTGGAGTAAGTAATACCTTTCAGAGTACCATCTGGAAAAAATATATCTTCATAGATGGGTTGCAGAGCTTTTGAAACCTCACAGGTTTTGATATGGTAAAGTTTTTCTTATATCAGTAAAAAAGGATTTTAGGCAATGAAAATATGTTCATTTATTTTTTCCTCACAAATAAGATTTAGCAAAACTACGGTATTAACTCGAGTATAAGCTGACTTTTTCAGCACATTGTTTTATGCTGAAAAAGCCCCACTCGGCTTATACTCGAGTCAAAAAAAAATCCTCCTCCTTCCCCCCTTATCATCCTCTTCCTCCTTCTCCTCCCCCCCCTCTTATCATCGTATTCTTTCCCCCATAAGTTCCTCCTTACTCCTGGCATATGCTTATGATGTGACGTCACATGCTCGTCACGTCATTAGCATATGCCGGTACGGAAGACGTGCTGCGGCTTCAGGATCGGCATCAGCTCATCGGAGCATAGTAGCAAGTAAGGAGAGAGAGGGATAGGGATTGGAGAGGGTGCAGTAAGGAGAAGGTTATGGGGGAAAGAAGATGATGATAAGGGGGGAAGGAGGAGAAGGAGGGGGAGGATGATAAGGGGGAGGAGGATGATAAGGGGGGAAGGAGGAGGATGATAAGGGGGGAAGGAGAAAGATGATAAGGAGGGGAAGGAGGAGGATGATAGGGGGAGGATGATAAGGGGGGAAGGAGTCTCTTTTGATCCCGCGGCTTGAACTCGAGTCAATACATTTTCATTTCATTTTTTTGTGGTAAAATTAGGTGCCTCGATTTATACTCGGGTGGCTTATACAGTACTTGTAAAATGATAACTAATCCTGTACAGCTTTGATAAGTCAGATGTTTGGGACAAGAAAGACCCCAAAGACTTCTTCTCTTGTATATTTGTAGGGGTGGTTTGTGGAAATTGCTGTTATACTAAATCCACTGGATTAAATTATATTATTATAAAGTGTAAGGTTTTCTAATTTTCGAAATCACTATACACAGGCTCTGTACTGGAGAAAAGTAAGAAGATAAGAATCCAGAGAACTACAGATCAGTAAGACTCATCTTAATAGTGGGGAAATCTTAGAAGGCTTGCTAAGTCGTTGCATGCAGGAATATATCCACGTGAAGAAGAATTAACATGGATTTAACAGTGATAGGTCATGTAAAACTAATCTAATTAGTTTCTAAGAGGAGATAATTAGTAACATGAACAAGGTAACTCAGATGATGAAGTCTATTTAGATTTTGGAAAAGCTTTTGATACTTAGATTTTGCAAATGAATGGGCATTGTGCAAAATAAAGGTGACAGGAAGTACAATAAATATATGCACATGGATAGAAAAATGGTTTTAAGATAGGAAACCATGGGTTGTTGAAAGTGGGGTTCTTTAGAATTTAGTAACATGTCTTCTTAGTAGGATGCCTTTTTGGTAGGATGGAAATTGTCTCCATGTTTGCAGATGATACTGAATTGGCATGGCATCTAAATCAGACCAGGATGTGCTTTCCTTACAAAAGGGACTTTTATAAACTAAGAAGAACAGGCAGTTAAACGGCAGATACAAATTAACACAGAGAAATGTGAAGTTATAGATTTGTGAAAGAAAGTAAACACGCAATTTATAAGATAAATGGAACAAATCTAGGGATGCCAGATATAGAAAAGGATTTTGGAATGTTTAGACTATGGAGTGCCCTTTTGGGCACTCCATAATCCAAAAAAGCCATTGTAGGGCTAGGAAAGTTTAAGCTATCAAGACTGCCTAACCAGAAATTAGATTTATTATTTCTAGACAAAAGCCACCCAACAGAGGATATGATTATCTCATTTTCTATATATCCAGGGTCAATATAATGCTTTGTCAGGTGAATTCTCCTTTCCAAGAGATTTACAACTGACAAACATCATTGCTTGGGTTTAGAAGAAACAAAATCACGTTAGAGAAAGAAAAGGATTGTTCACAATAAGGGCAGTTAGATTGTGGAACTCATACTAAGTAAAACTCAATACAGAGGTCAACAAATGTAAAATCAGTGCCTTGCCTTTGTGATTCCGAATTAATGTCGAAAACACTTAACAAACTTTCACCTTGCACTCTGTGATTCCTGATGCAGTTGAACAATTTGCTACTTAAGCTGGAGCTCATATGGCTCCAACATTAGAAATATAGAATAAAGAAAAAAAATATGCAATAGAATGACACAGTAAATACAATTACCAGACAAGTAGGCTATGGTGAGAAGAAGGGTGATTGAAACACACCCTGCTGTATATACGCCTTATATATATGGTAAGGAAAAATCTACAGTTGTGCTCTAAAGTTTGCATACCCTGGCAGAAATTGTGGAGTTTTGGCATTTATTTTGAAAATATGACTGATCATGCAAGAAAAAAAAATGTATTTTATGGAAGGATAGTGGTCATATGAAGACATTTATTATCACAAACTTGTTTGGCTCCTTTTTAAATCATAATAATAACAGAAATCACCCAAATGGCCCTGATCAAAAGTTTACATACCCTTGAATGTTTGGCCTTGTTACAGACACAAAAGGTGACACACACAGGGTGTTTTTTTAAATTGCAATTAGTGTCTGTGAATAAATCGTCAATGAGTTTGTTAGCTCCCACGTGGATGCACTGAGAAGGCTAAATAATGAGCCATGGGGAGTACAAAAGAACTGTCAAAAGAACTGCGTAATAAGGTAATGGAACTTCATATAGAAGGAAAAGGATATAAAAAGATATCCAAAGCCTTGAAAATGCTGGTCAGTACTGTTCAATCTCTTATTAAGAAGTGGAAAATTTGGGGATCTCTTGATACCAAGCCAAGGTCAGGTAGACCAAGAAAGATTTCAGCCACAACTGTCAGAAGAATTGTTCGGAATCCAAAGAAAAACTCACAGGTAACCTCAGGAGAAATACAGGCTGCTGTGGAAAAAGACGGTGTGGTTGTTTCAAGGAGCACAATACGACGATACTTAAACAAAAATGAGCTGCATGGTCGAGATGCCAGAAAGAAGCCAATGCCTCAAAAAAGCCCGGTTACAATATGCCTGACAACACCTTGATACGCCCCACAGCTTCTGGCACACTGTAATTTGGAGTGACGAGACCAAAATAGAGCTTTATGGTCACAACCATAAGCACTATGTTTGGAGAGGGGTCAACAAGGCCTATAGTGAATAATGGCAGACAATTTGCATTCTACAAAAGACTGCACACTGTCATTGTTGCTAAAGGGGGCAATACACAGTATTAAAAACTAAGGTTATGCAAACTTTTGAACAAGGTCATTTAATTTTTTCTTTGTTGCCATGTTTTGTTTTATGATTGTACCATTCTACAGTTTAATATGAATCCCATAAGAAATAAATGAAATGTGTTTTGACTGCTCACTCATGTTTTCTTTAAAAATGGTACATATATTACCAATTTGCCAAGGGTATGCAAACTTTTGAGCACAACTGTATTCTGAGTACACCTATACAACTCAAGCAGGTATAAAGACAGGTTATACACACAATTATTGTCAGTGAATAGTAATAGTAAGGATTATGGGTGGACTAGAGGCAGAAAAGTGATATGTTTTGAGTCTTATTTGCATGTCACCACTCAGGATCCTAAGCTCACAATGTTAATGTGTATAGACTGACATACATTATCTGTCTGTCTGTCTATCTATCTATCTATGTAGATTCTATCTATCTATCTATCTATCTATCTATCTATCTATCTATCTATCTATCTATCTATCTATCTATCTATCTATCTCTCTCTCTCTCTCTCTCTCTCTCTCTCTCTCTCTCTCTGTATCTATCTATCTATCTATCTATCTTTTTCTTTTCTTACTAAATGTAGAAAGGACACATTCAAGGTGAGTACATTTGCCAAAAGCATTTTTAAATGTTTTATGTACACTAGATCCTGAGATCTCTGAGAAAAGGAAAGTAATTCCTTGTGTGTGAAATATATTTACAGAAAATTTCAATATGTTTGGTACTTATCACCAAGTTAATTCTGGTGATTATCACCTCTCCACAAAGTTCATTGACTTGAACTTTAAAGGATCTTTAAAAGATCCTCCATAACTTTTAAAAGAACCCAACACATATAAATAAATAAAAAAATATATCCAATCCTACATATTTCACCTTCATGTTCCAAGACTTTCTCAAGGGATTGTGGCACTCATTACCAAAGGAGATTGGGACAAGAGATTCAATAGATAACATTAAAAACATGTTTGTTTAAGTTAAGTTGGTTAACTAGAGTACATAAGGTACTGTATTGATCCAGGAAAAGTCCAATAGCAGTTTTGGGATCGGGGTGGGTTTTCTTCCCTAATGAGATAATTATCAATATTGTATTTTTGGTTTTGCTTTTCTGGACCACAATTCATATAATGCAGGAATGAGAGGTGATTTTTAAAGGATGACCTTGATGGACCAATAGTTTTTTTATCAACCTCAATTTCTATATTACTGTAGTTATGCACAAGACATATACAAGTGCATAGTAAGAACATAAGCACTACTCAAGTCTACATGCCATTTACTAATGGTCAATGTACCATTATGTATGCCCCCTATTCACCCCATTACACAGTGTATATCAAACATCTAGATCAGGGGTGGGCAAGTCCGGTCCCAGAGGGCAGCACACATGCCTTGATTTGACGATATCCTTTCTGTTCACAGGTGAGTCAATCAGGATCACTGAAGAAGTGATTGGCTCACCTGTGCGCAGCAGAGATATCATCAAAACCAGTCATGTGTGTGGCCCTCCAGGACCTAACTTGCCCACCCCTGATCTAGATAGACCCCCATCACCCTTACCACACACTTTGAGCCGTAACTTAGCATATTAAGCCACACATTGGTCTAAATACTCAATATATCAGTCACATTTATCTCAGGAGTAATATAATGCAATGAAAAAAAGCTAGTTCAATGTGTATACAGTTTTTAATGCTCATTAAGATGAAACCAAATTGTTTTTGGTGTGATAATGTCCCTTTATCTAAAGTTAAAATGGTTGTGAATTCACATCCAGGTGCCATGTCTTTTTTAATTACTTTTATTGATTTCAAAGATGTAAAACCTTAAAATCATTTTTTTTATATAAGATTCAATTGCATGAAAAGGTTTATTTTTCCAAAACAACTCTGCGTCATACTAACTGGCCATGAATAAATGCATGTGCTGTGAGCAGTATCTACATGTCAGCTATGTGACCCTGCACACTTATAAAAGGAACATAATAGCCTATTACATCCGTCCCTTTAAGATATTCTTATTTAACATTCTTAGGGCATTTGTGTCACACATCACAGACAGGAGCTTTAAATAACTCCGGAAATCCATAGTCACCACATGACTGAGAGGCTCCTTATCACATGAGTGCTCCTAAAGTGCACTGAGAAATACACAGGAGGCTTTGTACTGCACAGCAATACCCCTCATCAGAGGAAATAATAATAATAATAATAATAATACTATTTAAGATAATAATAATACTAATATTATTTAAAATAATAAAATAATATGTATTAATAATTGTAATAATAGTAATAAATAATAAAACATAACAATAATAATGTTTAATAATAATATTAACAATAATAACAACAATAATATTTAAATAATAATAATTAATAATAATATTATTATTATTAATAATAATAATAATAATAATAATAACAAAAAATATATAATACATGATACTACTATTACTACTACTACTAATAATATTAAAATGCATGTTATGAGTATTAATATAAATACTATTGTTTTATGAACTGTAATAATAATAATAATAATAATAATGCTGAATGCTTTTTATAAGTATAATAATTAATTAGTATATTAATATATTAAAAAAATATATATAACTATACTACAGCTCATAATACCATTCATTATAACCGTAATAGTAGTGGGAAACCATAATATTAATATAATAGGATGGATAATAGCAATCTTCATTATATATTTAGCAATTATAATTAACTATACAAGTACGACTGTTAATGATAATAATAATAAGTATTATTATTATTAATAAAAAACAATGAACTAATAATAATCATTAGAACTATAAAAAATATTTGTAACACATACTAATACTAATTGTACATATAAAGGTAATAATGTAATTAACAATAATAATAAATTTAATAAATTAAAACTATTCTTCTTTTATAATTATAACCAAAAAATAATATCAACAACAACTACTTATCATAATTGTTATACATTTAATGAATTATTGATATACTAAAAAAACTTAAAACATTAATAGACTTTAAAACCCCATTATAGAGAAAGCCTCTGATAAAGCCACAGGTGTGACTAAACAGGCATAGGGCTAGGCATTTTTTGGCTCATTTTGTCCACATCCTTTTTTGTATAAGCTAATAACCACTTGTGAGGTTCCCTAATTTGGACATAGGGGTTTGATTATTTGATCTCCGTTATTTGTTACAGCCTATAAGTGTGTGCGTGATAGTAATAACAGGTTTGAGTCTGTTTGATATGCATATCTTTATGATGTAGTTTTTCTTATTAGAGTGACCTATTTTGTTTTTGTGGGTATATTTTTTATACCTAATAGGTATTGAGGTTCTCTTTTTCTTACCTATCTATTATAGAGCTCTAGTTTAATAGGAGCATCTTTATGACAGCTCCTACAGTGGGGAAAAAAGTATTTGATCCCCTGCTAATTTTGAACGTGTGTCCACTAACAAATAAATTATCAGTCTATAGTTTTAATGTTAGGTGTATTTTAACAGTGAGAGACAGAATAACACAAAAAAAAAAGACAAAAAAAAAGAAAAACACATGTCAAAAAAGTTATAAATTGATTTGTACTTTAATGAGGGAAATAAGTATTTGATCCCCTATCAATCAGCAAGATTTCTGGCTCCCAGGTGTCTTTTATACAGGTAACAAGCTGAGATTAGGAGCACTATATTAAAGGGAGTGCTCCTAATCTCAGCTTGTTACCTGTATAACAGACACCTGTCCACAAAAGCAATCAGATTCCAAACTTTCTACCATGGCCAAGAGCAATGAGCTGTCCAAGGATGTCAGGGACAAGATTGTAGACCTACGCAAGGCTGGAATGGGCTACAAGACCATCGCCAAGCACCTTGGTGAGAAAGTGACAACAGTTGGTGAGATTTTTCGCAAATGGAAGAAACACAAAATAACTGCCAGACTCCCGGGGTCTGATGCTCCAAGCAAGATCTCACCTTGTGGAGTTTCAATGATCATGAGAGTGGTGAGGAATCAGCCCAGAATTGCACGGGAGGATCTTGTTAATGATCTCAAGGCAGCTGGGACCATAGTCACCAAGAAAACAATTGGTAACACACTACACCGTGAAGGACTGAAATCCTGCAGTGCCAGCAAGCCCCCTGCTCAAGAAAGCACATGTACAGGCCCGTCTGAAGTTTGCCAATGAACATCTGAATGATTCAGAGGAGAACTGGGTGAAAGTGTTGTGGTCAGATGAGACCAAAATCGAGCTCTTTGAGATCAACTCGACTCACAGTGTTTGGAGGAGGAGGAATGCTGCCTATAACCCCAAGAACACTATCCCCACCGTCAAACATGGAGGTGGAAAAATTATGCTTTGGGGTTTTTTTTCTGCTAAGGGGACAGGACAACTGCACCTCATCAAAGGGATGATGGACGGGGGCCATGTACCGTCAAATCTTGGGTGAGATACTCCTTCCCTCAGCCAGGGCATTGAAAATGGGTCGCGGATGGGTATTCCAGCATGACGATGACCCAAAATACACAGCCAAGGCAACAAATGAGTGGCTCAAGAAGAAGCACATTAAGGTCCTGGAGTAGCCTAGCCAATCTCCAAACCTTAATTCCATAGAAAATCTGTGGAGGGAGCTGAAGGTTCAAGTTGCCAAACATCAGCCTTGAAACCTTGATGACTTGGAGAGGATCTACAAAGAAGAGTGGGACAAAATCCCTCCTGAGATGTGTGCAAACCTGGTGGCCAACTACAAGACATGTCTGACCTCTGTGATTGCCAACAAGGGTTTTGCCACCAAGTACCAAGTCCAAGGGGTCAAATACTTATTTCCCTCATTAACCTGCAAATCAATTTATAACTTTTTTGACATGCGTTTTTCTTGTTTCTCACTGTTAAAATACACATACCATTAAAATTATAGACTTATAATTTCTTTAGATTGTAAGTCTGCGAGTTTCAATCCTGCAAGTTGCTTTAGGGAAAGTGCTTTGGACACCGGATTCCAAGCTCAAAGACAAGGCCCTCCATTCATTGCAATGTGTGAATCTTGAACTTGTCATTACCTGTAACTTAACTTATGTATAGCGCCACGGAAAATGTTGGTGAGTTACAAATAAACCATAATAAGAATGTCTTTGTCCATGGACAAACGTTCAAAATCAGCAGGGGATCAAATACTCCCCCCCCCACCCCCTCACACTGTATATAAGGAGGACCCAATGAGGTCATAGGCCTGCTCTCCTTGCTTTCCCTTTTTGTTGAGAATCTCTTGCTGTTATCTTAGTTGGTTCACTCTATTTTATAGGTAGCTTAGATTTGTTTAATAAATATTTATTTTAGTACTCCGTTCCCCTTTATTGATTTTTACTGTTGATTCAGCTTGTATGTGTTATGCACCAATAGGGAAATATTTATTATAGTGTATTATAGTGTAAAGATTTGTCAAGTGAGCTTTTTGTGCCAAGAGGTTTCCAACTGACAAGAGGACATCCCTTGAGGTTAGAAGTAAAAAGATTCCACCTGAAAGAAAGAAAAGGGTTCTTCACAGTAAGGGTGGTTAATCTGTGGAATTCTCTACCAGAGGAGGTGGTGACAGTGGATTTGATAGATAACTTTAAAAGGGGACTGGATTTATTTCTAATTAAAAAGGGAATTCAGGGTTATCCTGGATATTTAGAGAGAGAGTATTGATCTAGGGATGAATCCGATTGCCAGTATCTGGGGTCAGGAAGGAATTATTTTTTGTTCCCTTTGAGACGATTGGCTAAGTTTCACTTGTTTTTTTTCTGTTTGCCTTCTTCTGGATTAATTAATTAACAAATAATTAACAACTAATCCGCATATTGCAGATCAGAGGAGATCTTAAAAGGTTGAACTTGATGGACTGAAAGTATTTTTTCAACCTCAATTACTATGTGACTATGTAACTTTGTATAAATAGTAATAAAAAATAAAACTTTTCTTCTTTTATAATTGTAACCATAAAATAATATCAACAACAACTACTTATCATAATTGTTATACATTTTATGAATTATTGATATTCTAAATAAAACATAAAACATTAATAGACTGAAGAAGAAAAACAGTTGAGGATTGATTTGATGTGAAGTGAAATTAAATAAAGCTTTAATAAAAACAAATACAATTTCTGGAAAAAATAGAATCACTATATAAAATTAAATGATTCCGGATAAAGTAATTTGTTAAATGCTAAATTTACATAAAAATTTAGTAGAAATGCAGAACACGTAACATCATTTGCCATTTACGGGTGTGAAAACATTTGCGGGCTTGGGGAAATTAATCAACTGAATAGCGATTTAGCGTTTTTAGCCTTGCGAAAGTGAGAGATCAAAGGCTTTTGGAGGCTGTAAGTTACAAGTTTAACCATCACCATTTTTTCAAGCCCGTAATTTGGAAGCAAATTAGCTTGCGACCTCACTTACGGGCTTTCGGATCCCCCGAACCATAATTGAATATGGCCCTATGTTGTAATGCAGAAGCGATTATTTGGTAAAAAAAATAATGAAATGAACTGGTATAGTATGACAAGTACTAATAAAGAGATCCAGCCACTTTTTGATTTGGATCGCATATTTGTATACAGATAATAATTATCAGTATACAAATATGCAAAAAAAACTAAAATAATTGGTTTGATGAAAAAATTATAATTGTTATGACCTATTCTACACAATATAATAAAGTAGTGACATCGACTGACTATTTTTAATGATGTATCTTGTTGTGTAGTGTATTAAAGTAAGGGCATGAAAATAAATGAAACGGCTCTTCACAATATGATGAAGCTACTGTAAGCAGTACTACATTCCTATGTATCAAAGCCAAAGTCTTACTTAGCTCAACCTTTAACCTGCACTTTATATAAATAAGTAAAAAGCCATAGGAGAGGCTATATTCCAAAAGGTTACATAGTATACAGCAATATAATAGGACACAGTATGTTAATTGTAAACCAATTGGGTCACCACAGTTCAGTACAAGGACATTGAGTTCAACCACTTTTATGTTCCATTAGTCTTTTGGAATGGTCAGAAATGCCAATTATGTGTAACAAACACTGCATTTAAAAACATTTTTATATAATTTTATTTTAATTTTATTTTACAGTTTGAAATCAATAAATATTTCCTTATTCTGCATTCTATTATTTTATTTAATTCTTTATATATTTATTTCAATTATTTTTAAAGGTTTCTAAGAATACATTTGAATTAATAGATTTTAAACATTACAGTAACTTTTGTGTATGTTACAGTGAATGTTACAAAAGCTAAACAAATTTTAGTGTGAGTTATGGAGCTCTATGGAGATATATCAGTTACTTCCTGACTCCACCTGAAAAAGGGCCTGATTCAATGGCAAGCCCGCATCTCACAGGATCCAGTCCGTATGTCTACGGGCGTGCTGCAGGCTCCCGTTCGTCTCTGATTCTGGAGGTATTCAATTGCTCAAGCCCGCAAGTTACTGGCCTAAAGCCGACTCCATAAACCATGTACTGGTTTGTAGCAGTTCAGGGAAGGAACATGATCAATTAACCATGAACGTAACCTCCCATTTCGAATCAGCCAATAGAAAATGAGATCGCCATTATTACGGCAGTAAAACACGAAGGTTACATGTCAATCCATTAGGTTCGGGGGTCGGATATGCGATCAGACTCGCAAAACCTGCAAAATACAGAATTATGAAAATGAATGCCAATACTGTTCGAGTCCATATGAGTGGCCTGATATGTATTAACTCATTAATTCCCGAGATCGATATAACCGCAAAATGCAACATAAAAATAAATTCATTTACTGCAGATTTGCGATCTTGAGACTGTTGTGCAATTAATTCTAATGTCTTTCAACTCTTTCCCCATTATTTACAGCGCAGTATTGAATTTTTATTTGCATTTACAGTGCTCATCGCGAGGCCCACGGGACTTAGCTACAATGAGGGCTGAGGCGATCATTGCAGGAGTAGAGATGAGCTCCGCAGGCTCTTATCGTGAGGACCGCGGGACTTAGCTGAATTGAGTCCCAAAGGCACTCATTGCAGGGACCCAGGCACGCAATACTTTACGGCACGCACCAAACTCGAAATACCACCAAAAAACGCAAAATACATAAAGAAAATATGGAAAATGGAAAGAGACACATGGCTGAGAGACGGAGTAAAAGAGACAGAGGGGGAAAACAGACACAGCTGTCAGAGAGTGGGGAGAGGATTGCAATGAGCGCCGAATGCGCTTATTGGGAGCCACACGCTGAGTGTCGAAGGGACAGCATTCCCAGCCTTAAAATTGTTGTCCAGTCATTTTTAATGGGCAAGTTGATAGTAAAAGAATAAAACACAACCTTTGTGATCTATTTTATGCAATTATGTTGTAGAGGGAACAACCTTTCTTATGTCTGTTTATCTGCTTCTACAAATAAGAACCAGTTTAAAGTGCAGAGATTTTTTTCAGCTGTGGAATATCTTAGCATTATTGCTTTCAGTTGGACTCATGACGGAATTTCTCATTAGGCCAACAAGGCAATCGCATAGGGGCACTTTCCTGTAAAAAGCACTTTATTTCACGTTCCCTGGAACATAAGAAAGCGAGAGTAAGAGAGCATGAACTGTATATTTTATATTGTGGGTGAAGCAGTGTTTAGATATCTATAATGCAAGCAAATTAGTATCTTTCTGTTTCCCTATCTATCTGTCATGTTTCTGTCAGTAAGCTCTGTATATCTCACTCTGTGCACACCCTTTGTGCTCTGCCTTTAATGATGTATAGATAATGATATGGTCATATGTATCTATCCTTGGTAGAGCTGACCCTGTCTGTCAAATGCAGCATCACCCAATCAGAATGTCCGTAAAGGAAAAGTCCTGTATCATACACGGACTGCACCTCTCACAGTCCCCCCTGGAAGTGAATACATTGGTGCAATCTCAATAAAGTTTATTGAAAAAAACAACTCCCAGCTCACAGTACATGCAGATAGAGGGAGCTGATTCTGACTACCCTGTTACACACACCAAGCTTATGAGCTGGGGCGAAGAATTGAGGGAGGGAGGAGAGGGGTAGAAGGGGAGATGGATAGAGAGGGAGAGAGAGGGATAGAAGAAGAGGCATAGAATATATCTCTCTAACTTTTTATCTCCCTCTCTATCCCTCCCTCTCTCTTTCTATCCCTATCTTTAACTCTCTATCCACCTCTCTCACTATCCACCCTCTCTATCTATAACCCTGTCTTTCTCTATGGTATTACTTTTGTGGGTAGAGACTGTGTCACTCTTCAGGGTCTAGGCATTTTGTGGTAACATTTTGTGAAGGGGAGGGATTTATACTGTTGAGTGGAGTCAATGTAAGGGGAGGGGCCAGGTCTCTGTTTACCACCCCACCAAGTTGAAAAGTCACCAGCTGCCACTGGATCCATGAGATAGCTTTGATGATAATATTTGTGATGTTCCTTTTTCTTTTCTGGGCCAATTCTTTTTGCTACAGTGTGTCTTTGTAAATTGGCACTTTCCAATCAAGCAGATCAATCTTCTTGTACAGATGAGCATAAACCCACATGGTATATTGCACTCATTAGGAGCTAGCAAATATAGGGAAAAGGTGCAATACAAATGTTGGGCCCCCCAGATGCTAATGCATTTAGCGCTCTCACCACTGGTGCCCTCGGAAAAGACTACCATCCTCAAGCAGATCCCTTCCACTCCAAGATCCTCTTCCTCAAGCCACTGGCCCTCCTACCCCCAGGACACCTTACCAAAGCAGCTCCTTTCCGCCCAAAACCACCTCCTCCAGCCACTAACCCTTCTTAATACGCTTCCAAAAAAGCAGGACCGGGCCAAGCCCTGGTATTCTGCCCAGGATTGCACTGCAGCATAATTACAAATACAATATAATACAGATTGCATATTTTAACATTTAACAATATTTTTATTTTTAAGTGTAGTTTTTCAAGAGTATAGTTTAAAGGAGTATAAATGTTTCCTGGATTAATACATTTCTGCACTCTATAGGCAAAATGCAGCCTATATGTATGCAGCACATCTCATCATTTTATTCTTATTAATATCTAAAAATCCCTCTGTAGCATCAGGGGGGCAATATTGATTCACTATTTAGCTGCTATTTCTTGCTCAGCCAATCTCCTTGCAGCTTTCTTTCTGTATGTCAGCAGCAATACATAGCACATATCAGTGATACACTACATATCACAAGCTGCTTTTCAGCACAAACAGGAACCCAGAGTTAATTCAAAAGTTTCAGCTAACCTGAATGACCAAAGCAAATCATTTAAAATTTGATGCTAATTTAGACTGGATTTGGAGGGCATTAACCCTAATGTTTAACTATCAGCAATGACAAGAGATTTTGCTGATTTCAATGTAAGTGTTTAAATGTTTATTTTGGGATTTTTTTTCATGCAAAAAATGTTTGCATACACTACTGATTCACCTCTATCAGTTGCATTCATAATCCAGCAAATTTGCATATCCCTTGAAAAATAGACAACAATGATCCTTTGATAATAATTATTTTTCCTGAACTCTGTTACGGTAGGAACATAAACATTAACAAACATTGCACCTAATATTAACCCCATGGTTATCTAATCTAAAAACATACTCGTCCTTATGGACCCACATGGTACTTAAACAAATTACCCTACTATGAATCCTATGTCCACATGGTAATGGGTTATTGTTAGGTGCCATGGACCCCAACAGACCTGGTGGAGTTAATGTGCCTGGGAGAAGAAAACAGAAGAGGTGTGATAGGAATGACTTAATGGCTCGAGTTGGGGTTTCCCGAGGTATATAATGGCTCATAGGTGGTAACGGACTGGTGTAGTGTAGTTTTTTGGTAGATATTTTATTAATATGTAATGCAACTGACCAAGTACAAGCAGGTTTGTTGTTTTTATATGTCATTATTGACATATTACCAACCATTGCAGCTTTGCTAGCACCAACGGACATATAGTGCGCATGCGTGACCCCTATAACACACATGCTCCACTTTGATTGCAATGTGTTTAAATGGCGGATTGGCACAGGACTGCATCGGGCATTACTACAGTTCATAGGGGGCATAATTATAATACTAGTTATTTGGTAAATCACAAGGAGACCTGTGCATTGCTAATTAAAGATGAGCCACAGTAGAGTGGAGACGGGGTGTATACACTTGTGCAGCTAAGACCTAAATACACCACTGATGTCTGTAGTATTTTTATATATTTTATCTATGCATATGAGAGTTTAGCAGACCTTATACAAAACCTGAGCAACTTACTCTGCTGTAAGGATATTTTTAAGGAAATCTGAATCTACTAAAATATAACTTATCAAATTGTGCAGAGGAGTTTAAAAGTTTCCTATTGACTTCTTGAAAAAATAGTTTTATTAATTGTCATATAAATTACTGTCTTGGAAGAAATCATGAAAAATAATTAGCAATTAGCCTTCGTGGAAACAACCAATAACGAGTAATTATTCTGAAGCTGGCATTTCTACAGTGTTCTAAAAATGGATTTAATTAATTTATTAGGTTTTCAACAAGGCAGTGACTGCTCATTTCTTTGACAAATATATTATGTTTGTGATCGTAAAGTGTAATGTGACTTGGTAATCAATAGATGGTGCTGTTGCTTTTAAAGGGCGTATAAAGCACATTTATTAAATACCACAAATACCACTACAGTAAATCATATGCTATTTGTACAAAATATAAATTATAATTTTGTACGTCTACTCCTTAATAAATGGTCTATTAAGTGACCTGCAGTGAACTTATTTACTTGTAAGAACCATAAATACAATTTAAAAGGACACAGGAAAGCCCTGCACACAACAATCTATTGAAGAACTTGAGCCTTGTGATTTATAAATCGCACCAGAAACTCACAAAGGCAATATGCCTTAGACACTACAACAATATATATATATATATATATATATATATATATATACAAAGTCAGAGGTGCTCAATCAGAGAGCCTTAATAGGTTAATTCCATGCACATAATAACCTACCCAGAAAGCAACCTCTTTTAGCCACTTGTGCCCTTCATAGGGAGAGATATCCTGTAGTATATCAGTCTATTGTTACTCAATAGAATGATCCAGCCCTTAAACACCAGGCAAATCTACCTTGAACAGTTGAAACAACAAGTCCCCAATGTGTGTTTCGGACCTAATTGGGCCTCGTCAGTGAGGGTCATCATCTGGAGTCCCCCATTACCCTTATGGACATTGGTATAAACAAAAAACAAAGTCAGAGATGCTCAACCAGAGTACGACCTAACCTTAATGGGGGGGGGGGGGGGGGCAAGAGAGAGGGGGAAAATGAAAGAGAGGGTGGGAGAGAGAGGGGGAGAGAGAGACGAGAGAGAGAGATGGAGAGAGAGAGAGAAAGAGAGGATGGGGGAGGGAGGTATAGAGATGAGAGAGAGAGAGATGGAGAGAGAGAAAGAGAGAGATAAAAAGAGGGAGAGAGAGAGGGGGGAGATAGAGAAGGGGGAAGAGAGAGAGAGGGAGGAGGGGGGGGGTGAGAGAGAGGGGAGGGTCAGAGAGGGAGGAGGAGGAGAGAGAGCGAGAGAGGGGGAAATGGAGGGGTTGAGGGAGAGAGAGGGGGAGAGATAGAGAGGGGGAAGAGGGAGAAAGAGAGGGTGAGAGATAGAGGAGAGGGAGGGAGATATATATACATACATATAAATACATAGAGAGAGAGGGGGAGGGAGAGAAGGGGGAGGAGAGAGGGGAAAGGAGAGAGAGGGGGTGAGAGAGGGGAATGGAGAGAGAGAGCAAGAGAGGGTAAAATAGAGGGGGAAGATGGAGAAAGAGAGGGTGAGAGATAGAGGAGAGGGAGGGAGATATATATATACATACATATATATATACATAGAGAGAAAGGGGGATGGAGAGAAGGGGGAGGAGAGAGAGGGGCGAGAGAGGGGGAGGGAGAGAGAGAGAGGGTGAGATAGAGGGGTTGAGGGAGAGAGAGAGGGAGAGATAGAGAGGGTGAAGAGGGAGTAAGAGGGTGAGAGATAGAGGAGAGGGAGGGATATATATATATATATATATATATATATATATATATATATATATATAGAGAGAGAGAGAGAGAGAGAGAGAGAGAGAGAGAGAGAGAGAGAGAGAGAGAGAGAGAGAGAGAGGTGTGGGACCTTTTTATGAATGCACAAGGAATACTATTTCTTACACATTGGTAGCATGCCCCCCATGTCCTCCTTCTCTTGCTAATGAGCTGGGTGTCTCATGACAGTAACATGTGAACCGTATGCATTGCTAATTCACTAAATCCTTTGAAGTAGTTAGGAGGGTTAAATGTTAATCTGTTGCAAGTAGCATTGCAGGAATTCAAGCTATTTATCAAATTTCTGTTATGGCACCACGTAAATAATCTGTATAGTATTCAGTTCTTTATCATTAGATATTAGAACACTATTGAAACATATCCATCAACATGTTTTTATGAAGTGATAGATGCAACTATCCATAAACCTTGCAATTTACTGCTCACTTACCATATAAGAGGTTTAATTTAAAGTGTTAACTTTTGCAGGAAAAAACTAAAGTGTTTCCAGGTGCTAACAGATTGTTAAATTGCTGCAGAAGAGTCACAATATAGCCGGTATATGTTGACTGTAATATTTCTATTTTCGGATTTAATAACCATACAAGGGAGCTCTCGTTAACACTAATACTGATTATAACTAATTGGAAGAAGTACTCCTAGTTCTGGAAGAAACATTTAAATTATAATGACACTAGCGACTTGCCCGTCAAAAAATGACGGCAATAGAATTGTAAGTCAGGGAATGCTGTTTGGCACACAAAGTAAGTGTTTTGGTTGTGTGAGTACTTTCGGAGCTCATTGTGAGTCTTGCGTTGAGCGCCTTTGGCGCTCATTGCGAGCCTCTGGGTTGGTGTATTTTTGGTTGTCAGAGCCCCTTTGGCGCTGAATGCAAGGTCCATGCTGATCGCCTTTTGGTGCTCATTGCGAGGCTCTCCCCTGGTGTAGTTTTGCTCCTCCTAGCACTCTTGGTGCTCCTTGTGAGGTGTACAGTGAACGCCTTTGGCGTTTATTGCGATCCTGTCGTGTGGTGTTTTGTAATTTTTTTATGTATATGTATTTTTTTATGATAATTAATTAATTAATGAAATCATAAATTAATATACTTTACCTATTTGTAATGAATATAGGCATCAAGCATTGTGCTGAAGAGCTAACAATCTGTTTTGATGTTCCTGCAGCATATAATGTAGATTTTCAGTCTTGGAGACCTGAGGTATAATTGTCAGCAATGTGTGAAGTGTGTAGTGTAAATAGGCTGCGTGCGCAAGGTAAAACCATTTGTGTAGCTGTGTAGTTCCGCATTTTGTAATGTGAATGTTAGTATGTGCGAGTTAGTGTTGTAAAATGGCGTTGATTGTGTATGTGTTACGCAGGTGTGGATAATTTTACGTCCTTTCTAATAGTGTATTTTATAACTGGTACGTTCCTGTGTAAAAGTCGTATGTGTCTGGCGGTGTTTTGCATGCTTAGGGGTTGTGTAGCCTCGTTTTTGTTTTTTTGGGCGGCCATTTTTTCTCTCGCTTAGGGGATTTTCGAGTGCCTAAACTCTGGAAATTGGACTTAAATTGACGTGTAACCTCACTTCTAGATGGCTTGGGTGTCCCCCCTTGCTGTGTGTGATTTTTTATTTATTTTTTGTTTGTATTTTGTGTGTTTTTCGTGTTTTTCGTGTTTTTCGTTGTGTGCGGTTCGGCCGTTAAGTTCGTATTTTTTTTATCTAAGTGGCGGTTTCCTTTTGTAAGTGTTACGGGCCGTATTTGTTTTTCATAAGATTTTTTCAAAGTTCTTGCACTGTGAATTCATTAAATTAGAAATGTGTTTAATTTTAGGTTTTCCTTTAAACTTAGTATGTTATTGTGATTTGGAAGCTAGTGGCATGACACAATGGTGGAATGAATAGCAACAGCTCTGAGAAAGTAATATAACAAACACAAAGGATAATCTTCAAAAATTCAGATTGACCCCCCAAAAAATGATGTCCATAGCGTACACAGTGTCTAATAATATTATTTTGGCAGATACCGGTACTTAACAAACAAGTATCTTTTTCATGAAAAGGTTTTATATATTCCTATTTTACTTATTCCTCACTTATGCCCGGGGATTGCTTGATTCTACAGGGTCTGAAAAAGACAAAAGATCAAAAGTTTCCTGAAAATGTAAATTTACTTTATTTGCTGTAATTAAAAATATGTTTTGTTTTTTCAATAACAAAATCTTGTCAATTTCACCCCAAAAAATATAAAAAAAATAAGAGACTTTCGTACACAAGACACAACTATAATTCTATTACATTCTCTCATTATATCTCACCTCAACTACTATAACTCGCTCTTCGCCGGCCTCCCTATCAATCGTCTGCCTCCACTCCAATGAATGGCTCCGCTAGACCAATCTACTATACTCAGTGTAAGTCACTCCACTGGCTTCCCATGGCCTCCTAACATATAAAGGACAATTGAATGTTCTGTATATGATGGTGCATAGCAGTATCTAGTGGCGGAGCTAGGGAGCCCTGGTGCAACAATAATTTTGGGGTCCATGGGACCCAAAAAAATCTGAGGGGCATAGAGTATATAACATATATGTGTGTGTGTATATATATATATGTGTATGTCTGGATATATGTGTGTACATGTGTGTCTATATATACATATATATATATATATAATATATGTGTGTGTGTCCGTATGTAAATATATATGTGTCTGTGTGTGTGTATATATATATATATGTAACACACAAACCCTTCCCTCTAATACATATATATATATATATATATATATATACATACACAGTGACTTGCAAAATATTCACCCCCTTGACTTTTTACCCATTTTGTTACATTATAGCCTTAAGTTCAATGTTTCGTTATTCTGAATTTTATGTGATGGATGTGAAGTTGGTGAAGTGAAATGAGAAAAATATATACATAAAACTATTTTTTTAGAAATAGAAACCAGAAAATTAGCATGTGCGTATGTATTCACCCCCTTTGTTATGAAGCCCATTAAAAGCTCTGGTGCAACCAATTACCTTCAGAAGTCACATAATTAAAAAAAAATGGTGTCCACCTGTGTGCAATCTAAGTGCCACATGATCTGTCATTACATATACACACCTTTTTTGAAAGGCCCCAAAGGCTGCAACACCTAAGCAAGAGGCACCACTAACCAAACACTGCCATGAAGACCAAGGAACTCTCCAAACAAGTAAGGGACAATGTTGTTGAGAAGTACAAGTCAGGCTTAGGTTATAAAAAATATCCAGATCTTTGATGATCCCCAGGAGCACCATCAAATCTATCATAACCAAATGGAAAGAACATGACACAACAGCAAACCTGCCAAGAGATGGCCACCCACCAAAACTCACGGACCAGGCAAGGAGGGCATTAATTATTAATAGAGCAGCACAGAGACCTAAGGTAACCTTGGAGGAGCTGCAGAGTTCCACAGCAGAGACTGGGGTATCTGTACATAGGATGACAATAAGCCGTACTTTCCATAGAGTTGGGCTGTATGGCAGAGTGGCCAGAAGAAAGCCATCACTTTCAGCAAAAAGACTCCCAAAATGTATGGAGGTAGGTGCTCTGGTCTGATGAGACGAAAACTGAACTTTTTGGCCATCAAAGAAAACACTATATCTGACGCAAACCCAACACATCACATCACCCAAAGAACACCATCCCCACAGTGAAACATGGTGGTGGCAGCATCATGCTGTGGGGATGTTTTTCAGCAGCGGGACTAGGAAACTGGTCAGAGTTGAGGGAAAGATGGATGGTGCTAAATGCAGGGATATTCTTGAGCAAAACCTGTACCACTTTGTGCGTGATTTGAGGCTGGGACGGAGGTTCACCTTCCCGCAGGACAATGACCCCAAACACACTGCTAAAGCAACACTTGAGTGGTTTGAGGGGAAACATGTAAATGTGTTGGAATGGCCTAGTCAAAGCCCATACTTCAATCCAATCCAAAATCTGTGGTCAGACTCTTTACAACAATCAACACACAAACCAGGCACTCACACCATACTGAGGATCGGCAGTAACCGTGAAACAGTACTGTATGTGGTTAAGTGACCTGGTTTGTGAAAAATCCATCCGTTGCTATGTCTAAAACTGTGAAATACAGTAAGCATATGCTTTTAAGGAGCCATGTTTAAAATGGTTTGGATTGACAGAGTGATGGTGCATTATGTGGCCTCATTTGCATGTCCCGCCCAGTTTTCCCAGATTGCAGTGCATATACTGTGTTTCTGAGAAATTTGAGCAGGAAATAAGTTTTTATCAACTTATTTTTAGACATTCAAGTGGAATCACTAATGTACTATTCCTTATTTGTACTACTGTACTTTGTACGGTGGAGGGCTTCTATCACTCTTAGCCCACCATATGTGAAATAATTGCTGTATATATATATATATATTTATATTTATATATATATATATATATATATATATATATATATATATATATATATATATATATATATATATATATATATATATATATTTATTTATATATTTATATTTATATATATATATATATATATATATATATATATATATATTGTAAGGGTTTGTTTGTTACAATGATTAATTTAATATAATATATGATAGAGTGATAGGGAGCTTATTATCCCTGGTGGTCCTATCACTCCCCAGTAGTCTCCCCCTCACCTCTTGTCCCTTTAGCTGTCGGATTCAGCTTATTATCGGGTCCCATGAGATCTCGCAAGACTATCTTGTGAGATCTCGTGAGACCCGGTTTTCAGGGGAATTCAGCAGCTAAAGGGACAAGAGGTGAGGGGGGACTCTATGGGGGAGTGAGAGGTTAAATCAAATGTGCGGGGATATGTCCCCCTTGTTCCCCCCCTCTTCCTACGCCCTTGTTTGCGTCCCAGGTGCCAACCCACTCAGCACCACCATCTACTCCATCCCCCACATCTTACAAAATACGCCTTCCTAAAGCAGCATGCTGCCCCAAAGACCCCCCTCCCAGGCCACTGGCCCTCTTAGATTTCTTCCCCATCAAGACCTCTTCCAAAAGTAGCTTCACTTCCCTTAAATTTCATGCTTCTCCAGCATGCCTCAGTGACTCGCAGCGATCCCCCAGCATCCCCCGCAAAACAAAATGTAGAAAAAAATCAGGACAGTGCATCGCCCCAAAGAAGAGCCCTAGTACATGTCACAGCCTGTACTAGCTGTAGCTCCGACCCTTGCAGTATCCATGACTCCATTTATGCAAATGCTTGGTTGCACACAAGGTAAATATTATAAAAGTTGAATTTAATTTTCAAGCCAAATAATTTGGGGTTCAATCATTCTCTCTACTCTAAGTGAACTCTTATTAGTAGTGAAGGACATTGCCCTAAAATGTGTATGTGAAGGCTGGATCAGTTAATAGTAAATTTTCCTGAAACTAACCTATCACGGAAGAGGAGATCTCTTGGCTTTAACACTTGGTTGAGTCAATCCATTTGAAGAGTCAGTCTTTAAAGAGGACGTTTTACCTCTACATAAGTTGTTATATAAAATAACTGATTTATTGAAGTTCCAACATACATGTAAAAGTTTTAGCCCTTGCTTTTTGGGCTTGATGCTCTCTGTTTATTTGTATGTTATAGAAAAAGAAATGTAAGTGCAGATAAGAAATAAAAAGACCCATCCGGATTGAACATTTTATCTACCTTTCAAATTTTCAGTATAGCTTTATGCCCATCCAAGCTATGCTTAAATTCCTTAACTTTGTTTGACCCTAGTACTTCCACTAGTAGGCCAAGAAGTACTCTCTCACATTACCTCTAAAACTTCCACGTCCAAGTTCAAATCATGTCAAGTCACTGTATGTTTGCAATCTTTCTCAAGTGTCCTTACAAGCGTAAAATGAGGAAAATATGGAGCTGATTCCCACATTGCTCCTGGGAAGATACCCAAGTGAACAAAATAACGCATACCTTAAACAGACGTGAGCTGTCTAGGACAGACAGACCCAAACAGCTGTGTTCACGGACAAGGAATGTGGTGTGAAAAATTATTAGTCAAATTGGGAGTCCTGGAGTGAGAAATAATGGAAACAAGCTGTTATCTGGAGAGCAGAAACACTTAAGGCAGGGTTTGCTAAGGATAACACTGGTAGTATTACTGCCTAGGACAGCTGGCACAGGCCTAGGGTGGCACATTTTATAGAGAAACGGGCATTCTCAAGTTTTAAAGGTTTGATACCGCATTATTAAGATTGTGTTATTATAATGAGAGCAGTGGACCTTGCCAGCAGTGAGCGATGCAATCCACATAGATATACAATGCAACCCCTATATTCGTCATTCCAATCCATTTATTCCATAGGAATTAACTAAAATTGGTATAATCCATTCCCAGCCCCGAATCGAATACATCACATATTATAATTGTCAAACTGCGAGACGTTGTCATGCTTTGCGCTGTTGCACACACGCTCCCGTAGCAAGGCGAGCAGTTGAGGCTCAAAACTCACAGCACTTAGGTGATGAGCGCCGAAGGTGATCATCGCCTGCGAGCCTCACGTAGCGTGGCAAGCAGTTGAGGATTAAAACTTGCAGCACTTAGGCGATGAGTGCAGAAGGCGCTTATCGCCTGCGAGCGTCGCATAGCGAGACGAGCAGTTGAGGTATTAAAACTCGCAGCACTTAGGCGTTGAGCGTCGAAGGCGCTCATTGCGTGCGAGCCTCGCATAGCAAGGCGAGCAGTTGAAGCATTGAAAGACACGGAACTTAGACTAAATGAGCGCCAAAGGCGCTCCTGCGAGCCTTGCAAAGCGAGGCGAGCCATTGAGGCATTGACAAACGCGGGACTTAGCCTCCATGCAGTTAGGAAACATGGGATTGCCTTAGGCTGCAAGCAGTTGAGGAATGAAAGACCTAGACAAAAAAAATGCCAGGTAGGATAAATACGAGGTTAACGGCTGAGCCGCTCAAATCCCAAAACAACAACAAAAAATACAAAAAAAACCTCACTCAAACAGCACAAAGGGCCAGCCAGGACATCTGGGAGTGAGGTTGCATGACCCCAAACCGCACAAAACACCGCCAGCCGTGTAACACTTACTCAAGAACGTATGAGGTACAAAATACACTATTAGAAAGGCCTGAAAATGCACGCGAGCAGCGTAACATATACACAATCGCCTCCATTTTACAACACTAACTTGCAACTAATAACATTACGAATCTAAAATGGCGCTTTACCCCACTACACCAACGGTTTGGCCTTGCACACGCATCATATTTATACTGTACAATTGGCACATCGCTGACACTTTCTCCTTAATAAGAAATAGGTAAAGTATATTAATTTATTAAGTAATTGATTAATTATTTAATTAATTAATAGTAAAAAAAAAACTGCTGTTACTTTATGAATACATTAATGCTTCTTACTTCCTAATACATTTGTTCATTCGGAGTTAATTATTAATGTACATTAATTTATTTTAAGTATTAATTAGTAATGGGATTTTTTTTTTTTATACTTTACACACACTAAAAGTTTTTTAATTGTTACACTGTACTTATATATATTGCGCCAAAGGTGCTCAGAGGAGCAAAAGTACACGAGAGGAGTGGCTCGAAATGAGAGCCAGAACCTTTACATTGTGTCGCAAACAGCATTGCCATGGATTCAAATTTTATTGCCCCATCATTTTTGACGGGCAAGTCGCTAGTAAATATATAAACATTTTATCAGAACTTTATCTTTACTGAGGAACCATGATGGCAGAAGCTGAAGAGGAGCAAAGTAATTATTATTGTGAAGAAGGCAAGTCACCTTCCATTAAAACATCCGGTAACTCCAATTCTGGTGATTTGTTTTTTTTTGCCCTTTTTCCGACGATTGGCTTGCAAAGAATGTGTAAAACGGCGTATATTTCTGCCGTTTTCTTTTATATTTTACGACTACTATTAGATTTTTGGATGAATAAAGGAGCATTTTTTGCCTAGACATGTGACTAATGTTGGATTTGATGACTATAGGGTGGATGAATTAACATTGTATTTTAATAAAATGATAGTGTTAACATTTAAATTACATAAAAAATCCCAATTTCTCATCATAAGCATTTTCCATGGTTATCTGCTGATAACCACAATACTGCATAGCTAGCCTAACATTAAATAAGAAAGTCATATCAAGTCATATCTTTAGCTTTAGTCCTTCAATTCAATTCAGTCGAAAAATCGAGCCTCTAAATTTAGCAGCCTGTGGGATACATGTTCCTTGCTAAATCTTTTCCCCCCAGGAAATAATAATCTAGATTCTCCAAGGCCCACCAAATTGGCAATGACTCATCTTCTACAGCTCCATTTTTTTGGTTAGTTTTTAGTTAAAGGCAGAGTAAATTCTCAAAGTTTCTGTCAGGGATTTAAAAAGAGTGCTTTGAATATAAAAAAATTTGTGTTAAAAATGAGTTAAAGGGATATGGAAGTTTTCTGTATTTTACTTGATATATAATATGCCTGCGTATCTGTTTACTTGCAGACACAGACTCACTAGGGCTGGATGTGCAGTGTAGTGTCCTAGCCAATCAGGGATCGTGTCTCAGCAGCACGTGGCTGAGAGATGGTCACTGATTGGTTAGTATGAGACACTGTACTGAAATTGCAGCAGAGTCTTTGTCTTCGTGGGCCCCAGAGGGCAGACCCAAGCAATTAATTTGTTTGATTTTAGGAAGTAAAGACATAGGGCCTCATTCTATGAACGGCCGTAAAATGGCCGCAAAGCTGCGATTCCTTGCGGCCATCTTCCGGCACCGTGTAGAGCTACTGCTACCTTGCTATTCAAATGAACGGCGCCGCAAGGATATACCCCTCACGGCCGGCCGCACATCATGCAAACGGCCGCAAGCGTTTTTCCTGCGCCCGTAAATCTTGTTTTCCGGCCGCAAAGAAAACTGTAAATGCAAATATAAATTCAAGATGGCACTGTAAAGCTCCGTAAATGCTAGGCATCATAATGGGGGACATGAGGATTTATAGCACCCTCTCAAGCTTGCACATTGCCCAAATCCGATATATCATTTACGGTTTATTTTCCGTCCCGTAGTCCCGCGGGCTCGTCCTTGTTAAAACCTGTACGGGTTCGGAGGTTGAGGGCCGCAAACAAAGCATTGTAGAAGCCAATATATATTCAATCCAGCACTGCAAAGCACTGTAAATGATGGGGAAGATAATGGGGGGGCATGAAGATTAATAGCAAAACATTCTCAAGCTTGCCCATCGCCAAATTGTACTTTGATTGTAAAATCCGTCCAAGTCCCACAGACTTCAATGATCCAGCCCGTAGCTCCTTATTCAAGCCCGTGCGGGCTTGGAGGGCATGCATAATAGATAAAACACGAAGATTGAACATGAAGTTAAATATCTTTATTTGCGGATTTGAGAGTAGGGGAATGTTGAGCTATTAATTCTAAAACCAAACATCACTTTCACTTTCAATGAAAGTACAGGATGACTTTTCTATGCTACGACTTGTAAGTAAGCCCTTTACGACCCGTAGGTCTTTTTTACCCATTTACGGACTTGACGGAGGCTAATCCCGCAGCCTTTGCGGGTCTGAGGTGCTCCAAGCCCGTGGGACTTTGTACACGTAAATTTGACATGAATTAAACTAAAAATGATTTTCAGATTTGAGTGTAGGGGAATGTTGTGCTATGAATGCTAACACCTCCAATCACTTTATCGTCTCATCAAAGTGCAGGATGGCTTTATTATGTGCTTAATTGGGTGCTAGCGGGACCTTTTTGGTGCAAGTAAGCTGTGGCTCGGTTTTAGATAATTACGGCCATGACGAGAGGGTTTACATAGCAATTGATTAGCAACCGTGGCTTTCTTGCGGCCGAAACTCTTGCGGACGTGTAAGATCAAAGGCTTTCCTGCTGCACGTGCGGCCGCAAGGGATAACAGGGCGCCGGCCGCAAGCCTGCCGGAGCCCTCGGCGGCAAGGGAATAGAATAGGCAAATAGCCTGCGGCCGGTCCTTGCGACCACGCATCTCCTTCGGCCGTTAATAGAATGAGGCCCATAGCTTTTAAGCACTTCTTAATAAAATAAAGCACATCAATGTAAATAGATATCATAGGTATTTAAGATATCTAGTAAAATCCAGAAACCCATATCTATATCACTTTAAGCCCTATAATCTTAATTTGTATCCTGCCACAAATATATGTCTTTGCAGCAAATGCTCCGCCCTTCTCTGTTCTCAAAAAATGGTGGAGCTTATCAGTTTGTCACCATGACACTGCCTTCTAAAAGTGTACTTGATACATAACAAATATAAGGAAAGGATCTTGTAAAGGGGTTTTTGATTACAAATATTTTTTGGGGGGTTCCCTGGTGGTTCAGTGGTTAGGATTAGGTGATTTCACCGCTGCAACTTGGGTTCCGTTCCAGTCAGGGAACCAAAAGGTCCCACCACCCTGAAGCCAAGCAGGGTTGGGCCTGGTCAGTACTTGGATGTGAGACCACCTAGGAATACCAGGAACTGTATGCTGTGGCTCACTGGAGAAGGAACTGGCAAATTACTCCAATATCTCTGCCACTGGGGCTGGGACATACACACTCACACAGACAGACACACACAAACATGACCTAAGCAAGGCCCAGTTGGTATGTACGGATATCGGTTAAACTCAATTAACTCTAACATATGACAATTTGACCCAAACTACTTCATAGGCTAAATTTAATGATTAGACACAGACTACTTGTTGGGAGGAAGACTGGCCACAGCATTTATTGGTAAACACAAGTAAACATAATAACCATAACCAATAATAAATAAACATAACCACGTGAGGGGAGGAGCCTGGCCAGAGACAGTACGCCCTACGCCCTGAAGCCTCATCCAGGGCCTACCGTGTTGTAACATCCGTACCACCGTAGGGTAGGATCTTACCCATTTTTCCACTGTCCCGGCGACTCCCCCCACGACCCGCCGCTGTGACAACAACATAAACATAATTTGTTAGCATATAATGCACACTTAAACAATATAACAATCACAAGTGCTCCACCAAACAAGACAATCTTTAAACTTGACAATGTACAACCATCATTTTATTTATTTTATCCATTTCCTTTTTTTTTATTTATTTATTTATATTTTAACTTTTTTATTTACTTATTTATTTTTATTTTTTAATTACAAACATATCAACATTAAACAAAAATACTTTAGGGATGGGTGGGTGGGTATCTTCCCTCATGTCTAGCTGGGGGACTACTGATAACTTTTGGCGGCAAAGCAGCCTATAACGGCTCCGCCTCCCCCAGCTTGCCACCTCCTTCCATACCGGTCCTGCCAGGTCAAAGGGCTTTACTCCCAACCACAGCAGGCTGGGGTGGCCTCCAGGCCCTCCACATTCACTCACTCGCTCTGCCCACACCCCCCTTCTCCCTCCTCCTTCCCTCCCTTCCCAAACCTCCGAGCTGTGCTCAGAAATAATTGGAAGAAGCGGTGACGTCACAGCTCTTTGCTGATTGTTAGCCAGCACATGCGCTGTTAGCTAGGGTACACATTTAGAAATCAGTACCCTAGAGCCTGCTGCAGCAGTTGCTGGGGTTGTAAACATCACCCCCAGCACATTTTGTTTTTTTTTTGCAAATATTTTTGCTAGATGGGTTATGATGCTCCTCTACAGGATGCATTCATAACCCACCTCACTTTAATATGCCTTTAATAAATACATTTCAGTATTAATCTCTGAGTTCTGAGCATGCTCAGTCTTTTCAGTTTCTCATGGCTTTACACTGCACAAAATAAAGCCATACCTCCAGTGGATAATTAGCAATTATTGAAGATAATAACCCATTAGGAAGATATCAGTCCATGCCTAGTGAGTGTGTCAGTAAGGCTGAATGACAGCAACATTGTGTACATTTTCTATATAATTTTTTTTATTAATATTTAATTGATAAAGTCATTGTTATTACCTAGGATTTCAAATGATAAGATATTTGGATCATCATTTGCTCCTTTAAGGAATAGACCATTTTTGCTACAGATCACAGAATCAGAATAGATGTTACCTTCTGTAATACTTCTTTAGATTAATATTCCGGACATCTCCCTCTTACAGACTACCAGGTACCAGAGAAGATCACATCTAAGATGAAAGTGTGATGAAATAATTAAATGGAACATTTTGTAATGTATAAAATTACAGTATCATCCTTATATTATCTTCAAAGTGTATTACAAAGCCATGTAGACTAAAACAGAACCCCCAAAATGACATATAGTAATTTTAATGTGATTTCTACCACAGTTTGAAATTGAATATTGAACTGATTACAAAATTAGCTGTTCTGAATTGTATTAAGTTTGTAAAAATTATCAAAATGAATCTCCAATCAAAATAATGTTATATGTTATTAAAACTGCACCGAGGAAAATCCTAATTTAATTACAAGGTGGGATTTCATTTATCCTGCTAAATATACTTTGTAAAAAAATATGATCACCAATGTTTTATATTTCATTAAGTAAATTAAAATAAATTAAAATAGGCACAGTAATTTAGTTATGAAAGTAAAGAACCAGATCAAGTACAGAAACTCAAGGACCGGACAGGTGCTTAATGTTATCATACATGCTTTTCTTTATTGATTCTAAAACACATTGCCTATAGAAACATGGGTGTAGGAGTCAAATGAAATTCTGTTGGGGGGGATACTGCCTATAGTATAAAAATACCACATAAATACTTCTCTACGCATGAACACACACTTTGAAACATCTGGGGGATTTGTCCCCCTTGTCCCCCCCAGTTCCTACACCCATATATATAAATAACTTTTTCAAAATAAGATCATAGTGGTAATAAAAAAAAATACAACCTATAATGCATTGCCTTGTATTTGCCTTGGAATCTGCCATTTTGGTTTCTGCCGATCAAATGTGTGAAGAGAATTCACAAGAAATCCCTGTCTTCGCACTGAGAATACGGCAGTAACATCTGCCAGTGCTAGCACCAGAAATAAACTGCACTAGCTTACGACATAAACAACAGCAGGTAAGAAAAAAAAAATGGATGCCTGTAATAAAGAATAACTGCATACAAGAATTGTAAAGGTTGTATTTATGTTTTAATTTCATTTTCTAAACAAATACGCTCCTGAGGCAGGGAGTCTATAAGTGAGGTTGAAAGCTAATTTGTCATTCAATTGGCTTCTTTTGGAGCAGTAGTGATTTATGATTCAAGCCTGGCGGGCTTAAAAAAAGTTACAGCTTTAACCGCGCAAAGCCCGGAAATGTTTTCAAAGCTGTGAGAGGGGGCCAAAGAGAGACAGGAGAGGGAGAGGGTGGGGAAGAGACACAGGGGAGAGAGAGAGGGGGAAGAGACACAGGGGAGGGAGAGAGGGGAAGAGACAAAGGGGATGGAGAGAGTGGAAAATAGACACATGGGAGGGAGAGAGGGGGGAGAGACAAAGGGGAGGGAGAGGGTGGGAAATAGACACATGGGAGGGAGAGAGGGGGAAGAGACAAAGGGGAGGGAGAGAGTGGAAAATAGACACATGGGAGGGAGAGAGGGGGAAGAGACAAAGGGGAGGGAGAGGGTGGGAAATAGACACATGGGAGGGAGAGAGGGGGAAGAGACAAAGGGGAGGGAGAGGGTGGGAAATAGACACAGGGGAGGGAGAGATGGGGAGGAGACACAGGAAGGGAGATAAGGGGAAAAAATACAGGGCTGGAAGAGGAGGGCAAAGAGACATGGGAGGGACAGAGGACGGCAAAGAGACATGGGAGGGAAAGAGACACTGGGCAGAAAGAGACACAGGGCCGGGAGAGAAGAGCAATGAGACATGGGAGGGACAGAGGAGGGCAAAGAGACATGGGAGGGACTGAGGGGAAGAGACACTGCGGAGAAAGAGACACAGAGAGGGAGATACTGGGAAAAAACACAGGGCTGGGAGAGGAGAGCAAAGAGACATGGGAGCCAGAGGGGGAAAGAGACACTGTGGAGGGAGGGGGGGGGGGGGGAAGAGACACAGGGGAGTTATGGGCTTGCGCATGCAAGAGGGGGGCAGGGACTCGCAATGAGCTCTGAAGGGGGGGAGAGCCTCGCATTGTGTGGCAAACAGCATTGCCAGGCTTCAAATTTTATTGCCGCTAGTTTTGTATAAACATTCTCCTTGTGATGCGTCACTATTCGATCCTCTGATTATTAATTTAATCTGAGCTCAGATATTGACTGATGCTGCTGTGACCTCAGTAGTTTGGCAGACCTGCATGCCATGCCTAATAATCTGGCAGACCCGCATGCCTGACTACCAATGTAAATGTGGCTAGCTGGGGGCACAATGGCTCTGAAGGCGACAACAGAGCCTTATAACCAGCTCCACCCGCAGCCAGTCACTTCCTTCCCCTCACACATGGTCCAATCCAGAAAATACTGGGTGGCCTATAGAGTACTCCATCCATTAAATAATTATATATATGTATATATATAGCTTGTGTCCTAAAAAAAATCTTCCTAGCTCCTAAATTTGATATTTTTGTCCAGTAAAAGCTTTGTAACCATGTTCCCTTCTAAACACTGCCGTTGATTATTACTAATATAATCATATATTAGCCAGCTGAATAATTTGTGCTTCTACACTCACACTAGTATAAAAACTGTATCACTGGTATTTAGTAAAACATTACATACAGTATACAAATTCTTATTCTTTGCTTTCCAAATATTAAACCTTTTTTTTAAATCCCTACCATATTTAAAAATCCTATAATATACAAAAATAATGGCATGAAGTGAGTGGTGATGCTCCAGTAACTCCAAGTGCAATCTGCTGGTGACCAGAGCTCTTAATAACAAATAAGAGTTAATTTACAGGTGTACCTAAGCCTTGACTAATGCTTAATGCCTAACCATTACTTATATTTTTAGAAAATGTACCCGACTAACAAGTGTTTAAACATCATGGCGGCTATCCTTATTACAGTTTTAACCATAGAAGTAGGTGATAATGTAAATGTGCCCCGTGGTGTTTGAACACTTAAACCAACCGTCCATTGAATTGCATCTTTAGCGTAACCTCCTAGACACTATTTAATCAGACACCTTTTTACTTACTTCCTTGAACAAGTAGTGGGTTCATTTCTATTCACAATATACAACTAATGTTATTTTAACAGTCACTTCAGAATGAATGGATTCTGACATTGGGTGACTCATTCAACCCTATATGCAACCTACATATTCTGTATGCTTCTTAAAAGACAACGGGCAATTGGATTAGTCATATTGCTTGCATTATTACATTCCAGGTTATCAAATCTTTGTGTAAACATGTATTTTATTGTCTGACATGAACATTTTACAGCTTTTTTGTTGTACATTGTTGCCTACTGCAATAATGTCTCGGTGGATAATATGATTACACTTGAACATGAGTGGGCTGCAAAATTCCATCATGTGATGAGTTGCGAGTGCACCCGAAGCATTAAGGTACCCAGGATCAGGAAATTAATTAATAATGCACAAGTGAATCCCAATAATCAGTATTTTGGATCAGGCCATGGCTGGATTTATCAGCAAGCAAACTCGGCAGCTGCCTGGACTCCTTCACATCTACTGGCACATGCACAACTGTTCAGGTGAGGCAATTTTGCAGTCCCCTCATGTTCTAGTCATTATCTGCCTGACAAAGAGCCTCATTCAATTGCAAGCCCGTAATTACCTGTAACCCGACATTTTGGCTGCGGGTCAAATTTTTAGCAACATTTATATGTATTCAATTATCTCTAACCTGTAATTATAGGCTTCACACGCAAACCATGAACTCGTAAGTAGGATTTCCGAGGCATGATCATGTGGTCTGGAAATAATTAAGCAAGCCCGTTAGTTACCTTTTTTTGACTGAGCCAATAGTAAATGAGACATCATGACATCAGTAAAACATGGAGGGTGGCTTATCGGGTCCTTGATTTCCTGCACAGAAATAAAAGTTATAAATAATTATTTTTTATTGTATGTTTGCGAGCTTGAGACTGTTGTGCAATTAATTATAATGCCTTTGATTGCTTTTCCAGTATTTTAAAGTACAGTAGTGTGTGTTTATTTGTTGCTGCAGCTATACAAACAGGTGTTTAGCCCTATATAGTATTAGTATAATTTTTTGATACATTTGCCATTTACGGGTTAGAACGCAATTGCAGGCTATGTGAACGTTTGTAATTGAATATTGATTTGGCGTCTTTAGCACTGGCAACATTTACAGGCTTAAAACATCAGTGGAGGAGATCGGACAGAGTTAAGTTTTTGGCTGACCCACAGTCCATTTGAGCCTGTAACGCGCAATTGGAATGTGAGTAGCAAAATGTATCCAATTCAATATCAGGAACATTTACGGGTTGCATTATGGGTTAAAGTAATTGCGATTTGGGCAATTGAATGAGGCTCAATGTGCCTAATGATACACCAGCACAGATAATCAGGGGCTCCACTAAGGCATTCATAGCCTCTTCATACTCTGTTATGGGAGGCATATCAAAAGATGAACATTTTTGTGTAAGTGTAAGCTAAAAATGATGAAAGGATGACAAAACTGAGGAAGCCAGGTATAGAGAAAGATAAGTCCAAAATGTGTGTCAGATCAAAATCTAAGTCCCGAGCCACTCTAGGACTACGGTCCGCAGGTAACAGATACAGCAGAAAACAGGAAAGATCCAAAGTGAACTTTGGCATTATTTAAAAAAAAAAAAATTCAATGCATGAAATTGGAAATCCAGTGTGCTTTAAATCTCAGGGAAAGAAATGGTATAAAGTGGAGCAAACTATTGTGTAATTTTTTTTTTTTTTTTATTGATTTCCCTGCTATTCATTTTATTGAAGGTTTAGTTAGATTGTCTCCTTTTGGCTTCTTAAAAAAAATACAGATTTCATTCAATCTTTGCCTTTTTGGATTGATTGTTTAGTGTTTTGTTTACATTTGTAGTTGACAATATTATTCTCTCTATAAATCAATTAGCTTTTAGCTGGCAGTTGTTGACCAGAAGTTTATGTGATCTAGCAGAATAAATATATTGTGGCCAATGCTTCATTTAAGCAACTCGGACCAGAAAGGCAAGTTTTAATGGAGCCATACATTTGACGGCAGAGAAGAACCAACATTTTCCATTTGGTTTGTCCATTATATCCATGTAAAAGTTTGCCTTATTTAAGCCTAAAGATAGCTTTATGTTTATCCCAGGCATGTTTTACTACTTTTACAACTTCAACTGGAAGGCTGTTCCATATTTACTGCATTTTCTGTAAAGTAGTACGTTCTCACATTATCCATAAATATTCAATTTTCCAACCTCAAATCATAACCTCTTATTGTTGTATTTCTCTCTTTCTCTTTAAACTTTATTAAATATTTTTTATATACTTTGAAAGTTTCTAATGTATTACCTCTCTCTCTTCTTTAATCTCTAAACCTCACATATTTATAATTAGCTGTAAATGGTACTAAAGACTTTTAGCAAAGTGGCTGATACAATAATAATTGTAAGGGTACTTATTATTTTATATTTAAGTAATCTAAATAGCAATCTCACAAAATGAAAAGGTTGAAAAGGCTTTTATTAAAAATAGGAAAAAAAATAGCTTCAAATTGATAGATGAAACTAATTTTTACTGCATAGCCTGTAATTACATAGATGTGAGCCAAAACCAATAACTTTCAAGTTAAAAATAAACCTGATTCTAAACCACTGATGGAGTCTTTTTCCAAACACAGTCTTCCCAAAAACAGGGATCTACAAAACATTTGGTTGCATTTTACTTTAATATTACATTATTTTAGAATTGGTGATAATTATGGTATCCAGAACATGCCTTTGCTCTTGTGATATGGCTTAATGGAAAAATAAGAAGTATCTTTCAATTCTAATGATGGAATCTGTTAAAACTAATTTGGCAGACCTTATTTTAGTAATTTTCAAGGAAAATATTATAGTAGTTTTCATTTTTCATAATAATCATTTTGTAACAGTCTGATGTAGCCATTGCCTACTGAAACGTCCAATCATACGAGAGTCTACAGCAGGGCTCAGCAAGCGACTTATGGCTCAGTAAGGATCAGAATGTGGCTTTTCTGTCAAACCTATAATCATTAGGAGTAACAGTAATGTTCTCCAGTTATTGGAGAGCCAAAATATGGGGCCAGATCTAAAAGTCAAATTGTAGGTGAGACAGGTAATTAAGAGATTTCCTAGTTCCTGCAAGCTTTGTCGTATATACAAAATGTACGCTGTTAAAATAATGTACATGCAGGGCAGTGAATCTAGGCAGTAGATATAACAATTCTCTGCCTCTCTTTCTCTCTCTCTATGTATATATATATATATATATATATATATCTATCTATCTATATATATATATATATATATATATATCACATATATAGTTGTGAGCGTACGAGTTGTTGCTAACGCTGCGGGCTCGCGTAGCGAGTCGCGGGCCTCGCGTAGCGAGCCCGCGGCCCTCGCGAAGCAAGGGCACTGTGCCAGGTTCTCAGTTGCTGGCATGGAGCGCCGAAGGCGCTCCTTGCCAGCAACTGAGGACCCTCGCAAAGCGAGGGCCTCAGTTGCTGGCTTGCAGCGCCGCAGGCAACTGCGACCCTTGCAAAATTTCAAAAAAAGTTAACGTCGCAACACATTACGACACTCGCAAACAACATACGACACACGTTCACACACATTACGACACTCACAAACAACATACGACACACGTTCACACACATTACGGCCTCGCAACACTCGGACGCAACTCGCGAACATTACAAAATTACAAACACAATACATACACACAGCACATACATAAAAACCTTACCTACACAAACACGAAGCACCCAGGACCTCAAAAATGCAACTTACAACTTAATTGCACTCAAAATAAAAGAGTTTAGACAATAAATAGTTTGTTAAGCGACACAAAAAATGGCCGACGAATAAAACGAAAACGAGGCTACACACGCAAACACCATACGAGACACGTTATCACACATTACGACTTCGCAAACATCGGACGTAACACGCCGACATACAAACATTTAAAACTTAAGAAAGACACACAACAAACACATAAAAAGCTTACCTACAGCAAGAGGAACCAGCCAACACCTCAAAAAAACAACTTACACCTACATTTAAATCAAAATAAAACACTTTAGACACTAATACCATCGCTAAGCGAGAGAAAAAATGGCCGACGAACAAAACGAAAACGAGGCTTCAGACGTAACTACACTACACTTACTCGCAATAATGAAACACATACTATGCGGAACGTATCACAATCATATTAAACACCATTTTGAACAGTAATACGCAGAAAATGGCGGATGGAACGCAAATTCTAAGCTGGAACGCAAATAGCGCATGCGTATTGCGTTCTAACGGTCTCACTTTCCAGAACTTTCTACAAGTTTATAAATACTGCCTATTTCAAACAAAAAAATACATTTCTCCTCAGGTGATGAACGGAGTGACTTCTGAGATAACTGCTGCTTTTACTTGAGAAGACAATTCTTTACTAATTTACTACTTTGCATTGTGCAAATTACAACTGAGAGGTAAGCAATAATATATTACATTTTATTATCAGGACAGCTCAAACAAATAAAAAAAAAATATAGCATTTATGTAGTGACGGTTCATTTAACAAAAAAAGAAAAAAACATAATTCTATATTAAACAGAGGTTTATGTATAGTGACATGTGACACGCACATATATGTCTATAATGTATAGTGACATCTGACACGCACATATATGTCTATAATGTATAGTGACATCTGACACGCACATATATGTATAGAATGTATACTGACATGTGACACCCACATTTCTGTGTATTGCCCCTTCATAGTGACATGTGACACGGACATATATGTGTATAATGTATATTGACATGTGACACACACATTTATGTGTACTGCCCCTTCATAGTGACATGTGACACGGACATATATGTGTATAATGTATATTGACATGTGACACACACATTTATGTGTACTGCCCCTTCATAGTGACATGTGACACGGACATATATGTGTATAATGTATAGTGACATGTGATACGCACATTTATGTGTATTGCCACTGCAACAAAATTAGCTTAAAACAAAATCAGTAAACAACTACATTTAAATGACATTATATGTCATCTATACTGATATGTCACACGCACATATATGTGTATCATCTATAGTTACATCTCACACACACACATTTATGTGTGTTAGAAAAAAATAATATAAGGTTAATTTAACCATTTAAATTTGAGTCATGTATACTGATATGTCACACGTACACAAAATAATTACATTAAACTATGGAATGTGCTTCATGTATGTGACAAATGTGTGTAGCCCCCAACAAAAAATAAGGTTAATTGAAAAAAATTACACAACTATATTTCAATGACATTAATTTACTGCAATTCAATAGATCATATAAAGCTGAATATTTTTCTTTCTTTCAAAATTCAAACAGACTCTGCATCAACAGCGTCCCTCAACAATTTGCACCGTGCACTGTGAAGCACAATCCCTTTTAAAGAACACCAACAAAGAAGAAGAGGTAAGATACAACAAGACATTACATGCTCAAAAGCCCATGCTTTGCTAGATGAACAATTATAAATATACAAATAACTATTTCACTTTCTTTTTCAAAAAGACACTACAAGAAGACCGGCGCATTAAGATTGGCAGGAGGGGACCGTCTGTCATTCAAAACTTCAAGCAAGGTAAAGTATTAAGTATAAACAAGAAAGAACCATGAGCCTTATTCAATTGTGACTTCCTCAATTGAATAGGGCTCTATATAAGCACATAACATATTTTTTATACAGAACATTTTAGTTACTGAACTTCTAACCACAATCAAGGTTTTCAATAACTAAAAACTTTGCTCAATAAATATGTTATGTGATTATATAGAGCCCTCTTCAATTGGCAAAATTGCAATTCAATGAGGACCTATATATCTTTAATGGCCAAGGGCCTCACTCAAATGTGATTTGCCCATTTCAATAGGGCTCTATATAAGCACATAGCATATTTTTTAAAGGAAATTTTTCGTTTGTGAACACGTTGCTTTTGGATACAAGTTCACTAAATACAAAATTACGTAAAAAAATATGCTCTGTGCTGATATTGAGCTCTATTCCATTGGCCAAAACACAATTGAATGAGGAGCTCACAATATAACAAATGCAGTAACCAAAGGCCCTCATTCAATTGCTATTTTGGAGAATTAAATATGGCTATAAATAAGCACTTTTAGGCCCTTATTCTATTTTAACAAATATATTTGATGTGCTTATTTACAACCCTATTCAATTTTCTACATTGCAATTCAATAACGGCCTTAGAGTACTATTACATTGTAAAAAATGCAATTTGACCAATTGAATAGGGCTCTAAATAACAACATAACAATTTTTTTTAAAGAAGTTTTTAGTTACTAAAAATATATCCAAAATAACGTTTTTCAATGACTAAAAACTTATTTAGAAAAATATGCTATGTGCTTATTTAGGGCACGATTCAATTAGCCAAATCGCAATTGAATGAGACACAAACTGCTACACACAAAACTGAATTTCTTATTCAATGTTTAACAACCTATAAGCCTTACAAAGAAGCAAAAATAAGAATAACAAAAGTGTTGCGTACCTAATAGCATTGTACAAAAAATCACACAAACTCATAGGAAACTACTTTAACATTCTTCTTTAATGTTTAACAACCTATAACCAGTACAATCAAGAAGAAATAACTTTTGCACAAGTGCTGCGCACCAAACAGGATTGTCAAAAACTAACACAAACACATAGCAAACTACATTAATTATATTATTTCATGTTTCACTAACTATAACCATCCCAATAAAGGTTAAATAAGTATACCACAAGTGGTGCGCACAAAACAGGATTGTACAAAAAATAACATAAACACATAGCAAAATAAATTTATCTTCTTATTTAAATTATTTAAAAGACATTTCACTCGAACTACATTTTCTATTTTATATTACAACAGATACTGCGTGAAGACAATCGGACGAGGACTTTTTCCACAGGACCGGACCATCGGACGAGGACTCGGACCAGACCAGCAGACGAGGAATTTCAACACAGGACCAGACCAGCAGACGAGGAATTTCAACACAGGACCAGACCATCGGACGAGGACTTTCACCAACGGACCACAACATCGGACGAGGGATATCGCCACAGGACCACAACATCGGACGAGGGCTATCGCCACAGGACCACACCATCGGACGAGGACTTCCAACAGAGGACCACACCATTGGACAACGATTTTGAACCGAGGACCAACAAACATTCGGATTTAAATCACACTTCAACCAAGGTAAAGTATAATAAGTACTAAAGTATAAAACTAAAGAAACTGCTTTCAGTTGCATCTGTGTCAACAGAAAAATAAAAGAATTAATTTACTATCTCCCTTATTTTATTTAAATTGCTACTATGCAATACATAGCTCAATAACCACATCACTTTTTTTTTTAGCAAAGAAGTTTTGCAGTGCTAAATATCTATCCACAAACAACGTTTTTAATAAATAAAACAATTATTTTAACAAAATATGTAACATGCTTATTTACAGCAGTATTCCATTGGCCAAATTATTAGCCATTGAGGACAGGAATTATAAATTTAACTAAATATAAATGATACATTAATGATTTGCCTTTTATTTCACCAATTGTGCACAAGAATCTTTAACAGGAATTACAATTTTAAATATACACAATTACATTTATTTTTTTTCCTTTACAGATTAATATGGCTGATAACGAGACCAAAGAAGAGAAGAAAAGACGTCAAACTAGAGAAAGACAAGAGAGATGGGCTGCCCAGCAGACACCGGAGGAGAAAGAAATTCGACGAGAAAAAGAACGCAAAAGACTTGCAAATAAAAGAATATCAGCTGCAAAAATGAAAGATACAACCAAAAAAAATAAAAAAATAATAAAGCATTTACAAACTGTTCCCAAAACATCAGATGACATTTTACAACATACCAGTCAAGACACACCAAAAAAAGCAACTACAAAAACAAAGCATTTACAAACTCTTACTAAAAACTTACAGGACATTTCAACCAAACAAGTCCAACATATACCAAGAAAATCTACAAAAAAAACGAAACATTTAGAACCTGTTGTTGAAACATTTCATGACTTTTCATCTGATGAATATGAAAGTCAACATCCAATATGCTTTGCAAATTGTCCTTTACTGAAGTCTTTAGCAGTAGAGGTTCATAGTTGTGGGGACATGAGTACTCAATGTCAATTTTGTGAGGCTTATTATTTTAAACAGGAGAGACCCCGAGATGGACAATTTATTAGTTGTTGTCAAAAAGGAAAGTTCAAACTTCCAGAAAGGAAACAATTTCCAACCTATTTACAAAATATTATGACTGAACCTACTTTTCCAAATTACAAAAATTTTAAGACAAACATAAGATCCTACAATAGTGCCATATCATTTGCATCTATGGGGGCAACATTGGCTGCTAATGTACCAGGACATGGTCCTTACTGTTTTAAAGTCCAAGGACAAATTTATCATCGGACTTCACATTTACATCCAGAGGAAGGAGAGCAAAGAAAATTCGCTCAACTATATGTCCTAGATACAATGGAAGCTGTTGACCAACGTATGCAGATGGAAGAAAATAAAAAATGCTTAGCCAGTGTTTTTATAGAGCTAAATAACATTATGGACAACAATCCCTACAGTAAAGCTTACAAAAAATTGGCAGAAGTAGAAAATGAACAACTACTTCATGCACAAAGACATCAATTACCCATGCCAAAGGTTAATATGGTGCTTAAAAGAGACAGACATACTGATAAACGTCGTTATAACTTGCCAACATCAAATGAGGTTGCAATGGTCTTTCAGAATGATGAAGGAGAACCACCATTTCAAAGAGACATTAGAGTATATCCCAGAAATGAGGACCAACCATTTATTAATATTAATATCTTAAGTCCAAATTTAGATCCAATGACATATCCCATCTTTTTCCCACACGGAGAAGCCGGTTGGCAACCAAAATTAACCCTTCACAGTTACCCAAATGCTAAAGCCAGAATCCGAAATAATGTTTCTATGCTTGAATTTAAAGTTGCTCAAATTGCCATTAGAGATGAATTTAATCCAATTTTATGTGGTGGGAAACTAACACAACAATGGATTATTGATTCATATTTGCAAGTTGAGGCAAATAATTTAAACTTTATAAAATATCAACAAGATAAACAACGTGTAGAACAATATTGTGGACTCATGGACTATGTTGCTGACGTGGCTACAAGCAGAGACATGACAGCTGGCAAAGCCATCATTTTACCATCTTCCTTTCAAGGATCTCCTCGAAATATGAGAGAAAGATACAATGATGCTATGGCTATTGTGACAAAATTTGGAAAACCAGATTTATTTGTGACATTTACATGTAATCCACAATGGCCAGAAATTAATCAAAATCTACTTCTTGGACAAAGTGCTTCAGATCGACCAGATTTAGTAGCCAGAGTTTTTAAGATCAAATTAAATGAATTAATACGTGACTTCACTATAAATCAGTTATTTGGCAAATGTCTTGCTTATGTATATACCATTGAATTTCAAAAAAGAGGCCTTCCACATGCACATCTTCTCATAATACTTCAAGAGAAAGATAAATTAGATACTTCGGACAAAGTGGATGCAGTCATAGTTGCTGAACTACCAGATCCAGAACTATATGGTAGACTATATGAGATTGTTACTCATCGCATGATTCATGGACCCTGTGGAGACCTTAATCCACAATCACCATGTATGGAAAATAATCAATGTTCAAAAGATTTTCCAAAAGATTATAGAGACAAAACATATGCAAATTGTGATGGATATCCACTTTATAAAAGAAAAGAAGGAGATAGTGCCATTATTCGTGGAAAAAAAGTGGACAATAGATATGTAGTACCCTACAATCCACATTTACTCATGAAGTACAACGCCCACATCAACGTAGAAGCCTGCACTTCCATCAAATCCATTAAATATGTCTACAAATATATTTACAAAGGTTACGATGCAGCTACTGTAGTCGTCAAAAGTGCAGACAACCCTGAAAGTAGTGAGTTAGTACATGATGAACTTGCATCTCATGTCGATGCTCGCTATGTCAGTGCGCCAGAAGCTATGTGGCGGCTTTTAAAATTTGAAATGCATGATAGATCACATGCAGTATATAGGTTAGCAGTACATTTGCCACAACGACATTTAGTCTATTTCCATGCTGGAAATGAAATGAATGCATTGGCCCAAAGTGAAGATCGTCACACTACACTAACTGCATGGTTTGCATTAAATTCCACTGATGCTCAAGCAACACAATACTTATATATTGAAATTCCATATCACTATGTTTTTGTGAATGGATTATGGAGAGCAAGAAAAACCAGAGGCAATAAAATAATTCCACGAATTTACACAGTCAGTCCAAGAGATGTTGAACGATTTTGCTTACGGATATTACTTTTAAATGTTCCAGGAGCACAAAGTTTTGAACAATTAAGAACTGTTAATGACATTGTATATGAATCCTTCCATTTAGCTGCAAGACATAGAAACTTACTCGCTGATGATACAGAGTGGGAAAGATGTTTAGAAGAAGCAGCACAATGTCAAATGCCACGACAGATGAGAGAACAATTTGCTTTTATTTGTATCTTCTCAAATGCTCCAAATGCATTAGCTTTGTGGGAGACTTTTAAAAGTAATATGGCTGAAGACTTTATGCGACGATACAATGAACCCATTGCACACTTAAAAGCCTTAATGGAAATTCAAGAAGTCTTTTTAACTCATGGATTAAGTTGTGCAAGTTTTAATTTGCCTGATCCAGGTCTAATAGATGACATTAACTTTGAAGACTATGACATTCAACTACAAGCAGAAAGAACAGAAGAAAGACTTGCAACTTTAAATACACTACAATTGCAAGCATTTCATGCCATTAAAAATGCTATAGATGATGACATGGTGACAGAGCGTTATTTCTATCTTGATGGACCTGGCGGATCAGGGAAAACATATTTGTACAATTTATTAATGAGTTCAGTACGAGCACAAGGAAAAATAGCAATGGCGTTTGCCACTACTGGAATTGCTGCACTTTTATTAGAAGGTGGAAGAACTGTTCATAGTGGATTTAAACTGCCAGTGCCTATTTTGGAAAATTCTGTGTCAGATATTCGCATGACATCCTTACAAGCAAAGAAATTGAAGAAATGTAAATTAATTATAATAGATGAGGCCACAATGATGTCATGCTATGCCCTCCAATGTAATGACCGTTTGCTTCGTGAAGTCATGGATAATATTTTTCCATTTGGTGGAAAGGTAATGTTGTTGGGTGGCGATTTTAGACAAACATTACCTGTCGTTGTACATGGAAATAGAACAGACATTATTGAAACATGTATAAAGTCAAGTACAGTATGGAAACATTTTACCCATCTTCAACTGCAACAAAATATGAGATCAGAAGGCCAAACTGATTTCAATAATTGGCTTATTAAAATTGGAGAAGGCAGAACAGAAAAAATACTACATTTACCTGACGACACTGTAGAGATCCCACCTCATATGATTTGTCAACAAGATATTATATCGGCTATATTTGAAGGGAGCATAAATAACGAAGAATATTCCGAGCTTGCCAACCAAGTTATACTGACGTGTAAAAATAAAGATGCATTAATACTCAATAATGAAATCTTTAAAAAAAATTCATGCACCACAAAGAGATTATCACAGTGCTGATTCCGTACTTGCTGATGACAATGAAAGTCAGGCAAACTTTTCAACTGAATTCATTAACTCTTTAACTCCTTCTGGAATGCCACCACATATTTTGCAGCTAAAGAAAGGTGCAATTATCATGTTACTGCGAAATATGAACCCCAAAAAAGGCCTATGCAATGGCACAAGATTAATTGTTCAACAATTAAAGGACCATTTTATAGATGCTGAAATTTTAACTGGGACCCATAAAGGAGAGAGAGTTTTCATACCAAGAATAGATTTAGCACCAAGTGAAAGTAGTCTCCCTTTTATACTTCAAAGAAGACAATTTCCCATTATTATGGCATTTGCCATGACCATTAATAAATCACAAGGTCAAACTTTCAAATCTGTGGGTATTTACTTGGAAGAACCAGTTTTTGCACATGGTCAATTGTACGTTGCGTTGTCACGCTGCAAAAATCCACAGGCTATTAAAGTTTACATTGAAAACAGGGAAAGTCAAGGTGATTTATTAGAAGATGGACGTATTTTTACTAAAAACATTGTCTACTATGAAGTACTATAACTTTGAAGGATACAAATTAAAGATGCCAAGATTTTTTTAAAGCATTGCAATATACATAACAATTGGTTGTTTAATTCAGTCATAATTAATGTAAGTCATGTTTATGAATGATTTGCCTCACAAAATACTTGCCTTGCATTGTTAGTAAAAGTTATGTTAAAATTTTAAGTCACTATGTTAATGTTTCTAATGTTACAAGTTTAAAAAATATATTTTCAAGTTATTTCATTCAACAGATTACAAAGTGGATGTTAAGAGGTCAAGCACCTTTTAAGTCACAATGTAAATATTGTCTGTTATCTAAAGATTACTACCTACATTAATGTTTATCGCCAGTTTATGTGCTCAGTAATAAATTACTTTCATTACGTACCTTTTAAGAAGACTTTTACTGTATGCCTTCCTCTACATTCAATGTATATTCAAGTTAACAATTATTGTGATAGAAATTGAATTTTAATACTGATTAATTTAAATGTCAATTGTTTTTACATTCAAATGTTAATACTTTTAATAAAAAATTAGGTTACAAAATGTATTCACTATGTTCCTGTTTATAATGTTCAAAATTATACCAATGTTTTGTCAACTTCTAAACTTACATAAAAAATAAAGTTCAAGTTTAAAAATATATACTTTGATGGTTATTGCTTACATATAGTTTAAACTTCATGTTAAAATTCGCGACGTTTAAAGAAGGGTTTTTACTTTTTGCTTTCCTATTCATTCAATGTATATTAAAGTTAACAATTCTTCAGATACTAATTACATTTTAAAAAACCATTACATCAACATTTTACTAAAATACACGTTTATATTAAAATACTTACAAGGGTCAAAAATATATGTTAATAACTAAACAACTTGACAAACATATACATCACATTGCCGTCATTTTTTGACGGGCAAGTCGCTAGTATATATATATAAATGGTCCAGTCACATTATCATGACCACCAGCTAATATGTCGAATAACGGACAGCAGGTAGACGACATGGTAGTAAATCAATAAGATGCTGGAAGGTTGGCATCAGTATCTGGGGCCATGCAAACTGCAGTGCATCCGACAGCTGCTGAAGAGGATCCATACGGCGAACACGGAAATCGAGGTGGCCCCACAGGTGCTTGATGGGGTTCAAGTCTGGGGAATTTGGAGGCCAGGGAAGTATTTGGAAGTCTTGGTCATGCTCCTCCAACCACTCCCGGACAATTCTGGCTGTATGACATGTTGCATTGTTCTGCTGGAAGATCCTATCTGCTCCAGGGAAGACAATCATTATGTATGAGTGTACTTGATCTGCCGCCATCAGCTTGTGTTTTTCCAACAATTGTTGCAGACTATTGGTTTTCGGAAGGTTCGCGCCTGACACACCAACATCTGTCCAGTTGATGGAGCAGAAAATTACACTTATCAGAGAAGGCAACACTTTGCTAATCAGAAGAGATCCACATTTGGTACATGCAAATTGAAGCCAATTGCTTCAGAGCCCCATACACAACTGGGTTGACTATACTGTTAAACACATGTCTGGTAGCCCACTGGTTCATTTGAATGGGGGGTTGCTCAACTGTAGCATGTCAGTTGGCCCTAACACACCTTCACAGGCGACTGTGACCTCTGACATCCATGACAGCTTCCACACTGTTTATTTGCAGTGGTGCCATTCTTCCAGTCACAGTACACTTTAACCACAGCAGCACGAGAACAATTCACAAACTGCGCTGTTTCAGAAAAACTGCCACACTTGGGCCGAAAGTTAATGATCTTTCTCTTTTCAAAGTCAAATAAATCACACGTTTTACCCATAACATATCATATGTTTGCACAATGTCTACATGTCACTATATATACCGTATATACTCGAGTATAAGCCGAGTTTTTCAGCCCCCATGGCTTATACTTGAGTCACTCTCTCCCCATGTCTCTCTAACCCCCCCGTGTCTCTCTAACCCCCCCATGTCTCTCTAACCCCCCGTGTCTCTCTAACCCCACATGTCTCTCTAACCCCTGTGTCTCTCTAACCCCCCTGTGTCTCTCTAACCCCCTGTGTCTCTCTAGCCCCCCGTGTCTCTTTCCCTCCCCCATCCTCATGATCATCAACCCCCCCTCCTCATCCTAAACCCCCTCCTCACTTTACCCCTCTAAATACCTTCCACTCTCCCTTTCCCCTCACTTACCTCCATCTGCAGCTGCTCCTCCGCACCTCCCTGCGTTGGGACCCGGCATATGCTAATGACGTGACGTCATATGCGCGCCACATCATTAGCATTGGCTGGGTCAAGACGCAGGAAGGAGCGTGGAGGAGCGGAGGAACAGCTGCAGATGGGGGTAAGTGAGGGGAAAGGGAGAGGGGGAGGTATTTAGAGGTGTAAAGTGAGGAGGGGGGTTTAGGATGAGAAGGGGTAAAGTGAGGAGGGGGTTTTAGGATGAGGATGGGAGGGTTTTAGGATGAGGATGGGGGGTTGAGGTTGAGGATGGGGGGTTGAGGTTGAGGAGGGGGGTTGAGGGGGTTGAGGATGGGGGGGTTGAGGTTGAGGATGGGAGATTGAGGTTGAGGATGGGGGGTTGAGGTTGAGGGTAGGGGGTTGAGGTTGAGGATGGGGGGTTGAGGAGGGGGATTGAGGAGGGGGGATTGAGGATGGGGGTTGAGGATGAGGATGGGGGTTTGAGGTTGAGGAGGGGGGTTTAGGATGAGGAGGGGGTGAGGATGGGGGTTGAGGAGGGGGGATTGAGGAGGAGTATTGGGGGGTGAGGATGGGGGGGTTGAGGTTGAGGAGGGGGGATTGAGGAGGAGGATGGGGGTATGAGGATGGGGGGTTGAGGTTGAGGAGTAAGGTTGAGGTTGAGGAAGGGGGTTGAGGAGGGGGTTTAGAATGAGGAGGGGGGTTGAGAATGGGGGGGTTGAGGATGAGGATGGGGGTTGAGGAGGGGGATTGAGGATGGGGGGTTGAGGGGGGATTGAGGATGGGGGGTTGAGGATGAGGATGGGGGTTGAGGTTGAGGAGGGGGATTGAGGATGGGGGTTGAGGGGGGATTGAGGATGGGGAAGTTTAGAATGAGGAGGGGGTTTTGAATGAGGAGGGGGGTTGAGGAAGGGGGTTGAGGATGGGGGGTTGAGGATGGGGAGGTTTAGGATGGGGGGTTGAGGATGGGGGGTTAAGGATAGTGGGTTGAGGATGGGGGATTGAGGATGGGGGGGTTGAGGTTGAGGAGGGGGGTTGAGGAGGGGGGTTGAGGATGTGGAGGAGGGTTGAGGATGAGGAGGGAGGTTGAGGATGAGGAGGGAGGTTGAGGATGAGGAGGGGGGTTGAGGATAAGGAAGGGGAGGGGGGTTGAGGAGGGGGGTTTAGGATGAGGGTGGGTGGTTTAGGATGAGGATGTGTGGTTTATGATGAGGATGGGGGGTTTAGGGTGAGGATGAAGGGTTTAGGATGAGGATTGGGGGTTGAGGATGAGGAGGGGGGTTGAGGAGGGAGGTTGAGAATGAGGAGGGGGGTTGAGGAGGGTGATAAGGGAGGGGGGAAGAGACACAGGGAAGGGAGAGGGGTGAAGAGACACAGGGGATGGAGAGGGGAGAAGAGACACAGGGGAGAGAGGTGGGGGCACAATAAAAGGGCACACAAGAGGTTGACACAGAGGGCACAAGAGGGACACAAGGGGCAGCAAATTTCCCACCCTCGGCTTATACTTGAGTCACTAATTTTTCCAAGTGTTTTGTGGTAAAATGGGTGCCTCGGCTTATACTCGGGTCGGCTTATACTCGAGTATATACGGTGTATGTATGTATATATATATATATATATATATATATATATATATATTTATTTATATTCACATTCAGCTATATATGTAACTTGCAGTATTAAACAAGACAAGTTGTGAGAATCAAATAACAAATTAATTTGATTCTCAAAATATCTGCAGGGAAGAGTGGACATCATTTACTTAAAGGAGGAAACGGACCACACAAAATGAACAAAGGAAAGTTCTTAATTAATCATCAGTCATTAGTCAAAATGAAAAGGTACACCTTAGCAATGAAATTTGCTATTATACGTGTCAGGAAGGCTGAGAGACATACAGCAATCATATGTATAAAAAGATATTACCTAACATAGCTGTCATTGGTATTTTTTATTTATAAAGCATACAGTATTCCGCAGAGATGTGCAATACGGGAATTTTTTATAAAAACAGTAATGCGAATAGTGAAATCCAGTAATCCAGTAATCTTTTTATTTTGAAGGGCATCATTGTCGGAGGGTTAATTTGTAGTGGAAGAAGTTTACATTAGTGTGTGATTTCCTCCCATGATGTTCAGTGGTGCGGGAGCACTTTTGAAGGTATTCTGTTTGCTTTGAGTGTCACAGATGTAGCTGACAGCAGAATGTGGTGGTTCTTATGTCAGGTGCAGAGGCTAGTGAGTAGTGATATTGTGAAGCAGTAATTTTAGGGCAGATGAGTGACTGTGGTGATGTTGGAGATGAGTGACTGTAGTGATTTGGAAGGTTGCTGAGGGTCAGTACAAGTGAGGTGTCTACTATGTTTGAGGAGGCTGGGGTGATAGGGTTGGTTTGGGGGCAGTTTTGAGGCTGCATATTAGGTGATGATGGTCAAAGAGAGGAAAGGGAAATTGATGAATTGAGACTGATGATTGGGATTATAGAAAACAACGTCAATGGTGTGAGCATCACAGTGTGTTGGAGAAGTAGTGCAACGTGATAAGTCAAATGCTGATGATACAGTGGCCTCCAGGCAGGCTTTGCCTCAGGGTTGCCAATAGAGATGTTAAAGTCACACATGGTTGATTATGAGATGGTGAAAGGCATCAAGTGAGGGAGCCAGGCAGAAAAGTGGTCCAAAAATTGGTGAGATGAACCAGACTGGCAGTAGATTGAATAGAGTGGGCTTTGAAGGAAGGCAAGGAAAAAGAGGAGGAGAAGATATATAAGCAGCAGCATGTGACAGAGGAGTAGGATCCCTATATGTCTTCCCTGACTATCTCAGGGACCAGGAGTGTGGAGGAAATGTAAGCCACTTTATGACAGTGCAGTTGGTACCAGATCACGTGAACCAGGTTTTAGTCATAGCAAGTAAATTAATGGAACTACTTTCAATATGTATATGGGTGGGACTTCATTGAAAGTATGTAAAACGTCGCTTGAAATATGTTCAAACTCCATTCCAAGTGTCTTGCAAACATACTGTAGCTATTCATAGATTTTATTGAAAAATATATAACATATTTCAATTAAATTTATGTTTGCGTGAATTCAAAAGTGTTTGCCGAAGCACATATGAATATGAAAGTCTGCTTTTACATTTTTAAAACATTAGGAATGCACTTTCTACATACATATTTACAGAACTGCTGTAATTTAGGAAAAACCTCAGATTTGTAAACAATGTAAAAAAACTAATATTTTAACCAGCTGTGTAAAGCAAGAGCATAAATTCATTTTTGGAGACATTCTTACTTTTACAGATTTGTTTATTATTTTTATTTATATATTTGTTAATGTTGTTAGTCTTTTACATATTTTACAGATGTGAAGATTTTACTAAACTACTGTGTTTTTTAATTTATAACATAAATACAACCTATGTTCAGGTGCAACGCCTCCTTTAATAACAACAAAAAAAACAGTGAATCTAAAATTATAATGTATCATGAATCTAACCAGAGCATAGAAAACTTGAAGAAAAAAAAACAATAAACAAGGATTTCTGGCATTAGTCTAAGCCACCTGTAAAATTTGGGCCACTCATTCTCACATTAGCATCCACCAGTCTGGCAGCAGAGACACAATATACACAGAAGAAACTCTGAGAAAAATGTTTTATGTTAGAAGGAAAGAAAATGTATTAATTAACATAAATAACTTTTGCCTTCTATCAGCCAAATTAATATGTCATGTAAGTGTAAGGTAAAAGGTATTTTAGCATCTAGTTCACCTCTTGTTAAAGAAATACGTGTTTATAAAGCTATAAATAAAGCCATTTGTAATAAAAAATAGTTTTAAGAGGATTCTTCTTTGCCTGAGGTGCTGGGGCTTTCTCCATCTCCATCACTGCACATGGATCACATTGTTTTTGTGGGAGCCATGTTGACAAGTGTTCCATTCATCTGGTACGTATGGTCATCATCTGGCTCTGTGGGTGGAGGGAAGGAAGTTCTTTCAGCAAAGAGGCTGTTCCTTTTCTCCTATCAGATTCTATCATGACATTAGAGATAACATCATTTTGGTTGGATAATGAATGGATCAAGTGGATCAAGTGGTACACTGGACCTTTAAATAATGTCTTGACTTCGCAGCTTAGCAGGCTTGAGCTAGAAATGGAATCTACTTCCTCATGATGGGCTGGCTACTGTTTTTTAAAGCATTAATCTAGTACACTGTACTCTATGATATCCATTATTTCTAATTGTTCAGATGAATATTGTCTATTCCAAGTGGAACCATGTCCTAATTAGTGTCACAATATTCTAATCTGTGGCACAATTTGCTATTTAGTTACTTTAGTGTCAACTTTCTGAGGTGGAAGGAGACTTTAAATGGAGAAGAAGCTTCTCCATCATCAGGTCTAATGCAAAGCTTACCCTCTAGAGAGGGAAATGGATTTATATAGTAAAGAATAATTGCATATAAAAGTTACAAAATGATAAAACAGTTTCCCCAGTTTATTTAAAACTGTAGAGTTTAATTATCTTTTGTATGTTCTAATTTTTTTTATATAAGAAAGCACAAAATAGGCTCCTTATATAAAGAATAATCTATGTTATTACTGGAGTGGTAAGAGATGGATAGATGTTCTGTTCCCAAACCAAGCTGCTTTCATATCCCTCCATTCAATGGTCTTCTGAGCAGTGATTACTCACATGGAAATATTTGGCTCATAGAATCTCCTGGAAGACGTTCAGAGCAGCCGCTGGCAAAGCAAGAAAACAGCAGCCTTGGTTTAACACTTGCTGACTCGGGGAAAAAAATACCAGATGGTAGACTCGTATATCTTCAGAAGAAAAATATGCTTCAGGAAAAGCCTTTATTTAAAGAATTTTACAGTTTAAACAGAATTATAACTAAATAGGCATGGCTGATCAGCAATGGACCACTGAAATGTCTTATTTATAGTATGCACTTGCCTTTATAATATGCAAAATGTTTTCAAAAGTTTATACAGTGTTTAATTTTTAACTATTATTTTCAATTTTCCTTTAAGGATACAGTACATTTGGGCATATTTACAGATTTGGGCACTTGGTAGTAATGGCAGTACTCTGTTAACGTATATTACCACTATGAGAAGACCTGGAATAAGACAAAATTGAAGAGCAAACCTAAATAGAATAATTCCCCTGAAGGCTCCAGGAAAAAATATCAGTTCAAGATGGCGGCCTCTATGGCATATGCATGCTGTTATGCTCATCACTTACACAGTTTTTCACAAGAATAAAATAAAACGATATTTGCCCTTCTTTTATTAAAATGTAAATGAATAATAAAAGATGATACATGTAAACTATGTTGTTGATTAGTCTTTCAGTCGTGTTTGACTCTCTGTGACCCTATGGACAACAGCACGCAAGACACGTCTATCATTATGTCTCTGGTCTCACTTATCCATACGATTTTCTTGGCAAACATACTGGAGTGGGTTGTCAATTCCTTCTCCAGTGAACCCCAATGTTCAGGCATCTGAAAAAGAAAACTTGAGGTTTCAAAAGCTCTAATCTACAAAGATTCTTTCTTCAGTTGTTCCTCTAAAGTGTATCTCTAACACCAGCTTGACATATCTCCATGACCAAGGACTTTTATAACATGAAAGTTATAAATTGATCTAAAATATGTGTATTTTTTATGTGATTTGAAATGAACACTGAAGAAATTAAGTAACCTCTTATACTGTTGGCTATGCAACAAGCACTTGACCCACAATACATAATTTGAGCTGATGGGCTTTCATTCAAACAAGGGTCCCAGTGGGCTTGGCCTAATAACATTGGATAGCAGATTAAAGGCCAGGAGCAGGTTGCAGACAGGATGTGCAAGGCCATCAATTAGAGGTTTAGTCAGGTGGCAAGCAGAATAGTTAAGGTCAAAGGTCAAAAGCTATAGGTCAGAGCAGACAGCAAGCAAGAAAAAGGTCAATGCACGATGCGGAAAAGGATGAACAAAAACACTGGATTACATCTGTCCTTGGGTAGAGGTGCATTGTGATGATGTCTCTAAATTAATGAATGTGAATTAATTTGTAATCGCATTGATTAAAAAAATTCAATAATAATATTTTTCAACCTTGTATAACTTATAGTGCATAAAATATGAGGTATAGTAAAAGAGATTCAAATACTGCTAGTCCTTTCCAGTTTAAATTTTTTTGGAAGGGAAAGAAGTAGATAGATGTAGATATAGGATGTTCTTGGGTGGTGAGATAATGAGCCAAGAGTATGTGAGGCTGTAACTTAGTAGGGTATGAAATATGATGAATAATTAGAATTTTAAATGACTTGCTCCTGCAGTGATGTGATAAAACATTATAGACTTGTTGTAGAAAGAGCCCAGGTAATATATATGTTGTGTGTGTGTGTGTCGTTCAGTCGTGTCCGACCTAATGGACCGCAACATACCATGCTGATCCACTTGGTATTCATGGCAGAGATACTGGAGTGGGGTACCAGTTCATTCTCCAGTGGGACACAGCATACAGCTCCAAGTATTCTTAGATTGTCTCCCATTCAAATACTGACCAAGCCCAACCTTGCATGGCTTCAGGGTGGTGTGACCTCTTGGTTCCCTGACTGGAATCAAACCCAGGTCACAGTGGTGAAAGCACTGAATCCTAACCACTGGACCACCAGGCAACCCTAATATGTATGTTATTTATGGAAAAAACAAAACACTAATTATAACTCAAGTGCAGCAGGGCGGATATTACTTAGGCAAACAAAATTAAAATAAATGAGAGATGGACACCAGAGAACTGACACTGGTTAATAGTTTGTCCTGTGGGATATAGTGCTCACTGAGTTATTAATTAATTAGTTGTTAATTAATTATACATCAATTATTTAATAAAAACTTTTTATTTATTTTTTTATTTTTTATTATTAATTAATCCAGGGGAAGGCAAACAGAAAAAAACCCAAGTGAAACTTAGCCAATCGTCTCAAAGGGGAAAAAAATGTAATTCCTTCCTGACCCCAGATACTGGCGATCAGATTTCTCCCTGGATCAATACTCTCTCTCTCTAATTATCCAGGATAACCCTGTATTCCCTTTTTAATTAGAAATAATCCAGTCCACTTTTAAACTTATCTATCAAATCGCTGTCACCACCTCCTCTGGTAGAGAATTCCACAGATTAACCACCCTTACTGTGAAGAACCCTTTTCTTTCTTTAAGGTGGAATCTTTTTACTTCTAACCTCAAGGGATGTGCTCTTTTCAGTTGAAAACCTCTTGTCACAAAAAGCTCCCTTGACAAATTTTTATACTGACCCTCTATGTATTTATATAAGGTAATCATATTTCCTCTTAGATGCCTTTTTTCTAAGTTTTGTTGCCCTCCTCTGTACCTTTTCCAGGTCTAAAATGTCCTTTTTATGAAGTGGTTCCCAAAATTGTACTCCATATTCCAAATGAGGGCATACTAGAGATTTGTATAGTGGCAGAATTATATTTGCTTCCCTTGCTTTTTTACCCTTCTTAATACATGCTAATATTTTATTTGGCTTTGAGCACTGTTACTTAGGTGGTTGTCCACAAGCACTCCAAAATCCCTTTCAATATCTGATACCCCTAGATTTGCTCCATTGAGATTATAAATTGCATGGCTATTTTTCCTTCCCAGATGCATAACTTTACATTTATTCATATTAAATCTCATCTGCCATTTAGATGCCCATTCCTCAATTCTATGTAAATCCCTTTGAAGGGAAAGCACATTATTATCTGATTAAATTACCTTGCACAACTTTGTGTCATCAGCGAAAATGGAGACACTACTTTCCAGTTCCACCCCTAAGTCATTAATAAATATGTTAAAAAGAAGAGGAACTAATAATTAACCCTGAGGAACCCCACTTAACACATTAGTCCAATCAGAGTATGTCCCATTTATAACAACCCTTGGCTTCCTGTATTTTAGCCAGCTCTCAATCCATGAGCAGATATTTACTGCAATTCCTGTATCTCTTAGCTTGCACAATAGTCTCCCATGTGGCACTAAATCAAAAGCCTTTACAAAATCTAAAAAAGACTACATCCACTGAGTTGCCTTGATCATAGAAACTAATTAGATTTGTTTTACATTACCTATCCCTCATAAATCCATGTTGACTCCTACTTATAATCCTGTTCAAAGAGACATATTCTTGTATATTATCCCTTATTAACCCTTCTAAAAGCTTTCCCACTACAGAAGTGACGCTCACTGGTCTATAATTCCCCAGATTTGCTCTTGCTACCTTTTTCAATATAGGTATCACATCAGCTTGTCCCCAGTCATCTGGTAGAGACCCTGTGTTCTTGAAAAATCTTGAAAAATTAAATATAATGGTTTGGCTATTACAGAGCCCAGTTCCCTCAGTACCTTTGGATGCATTCCATCAGGACCCGGGCTTTATTAACATTTATTTTTCCCAACATCTTTTGTATTACTTTCTGCTTTAAACAATTATTTGGCAAAGGTAGTGTAGCCCCATTATGTTGCAGTGTCCCAACCACTGGTACCTCCCTTGTGTTTACCGAAGAAAATAACCTATTTAGCTCATCTGCCTTTTCCTGCTCACTCATTTTCAGATGGCCTGTGTCACATTGTAATGTTCCTATAGCTTCCTTCCTCGCCTTCTTCTCATTAATATACTTAAAAAATATTTTAGGGTTAGTCTTTCTCTCTTTTGCAATACATTTTTCATTTTCTATTTTAGCCAGTCTAATCGCGCTTTTGCAAGCCTTGTTGATTTCCCTGTACTCACGGAAAGCAGTCTCTGTCCCCTCTTGTTTGTATAATTGAAATGCCTGTTTTTTACTCCGTATCTTAAGCATTGTTAAACCACATTCGATGTGATTTACTCCTTTTACTTTTATTCCCACATGGTATATGTGTATCTATATTTAGTAAGGATTTAAATGTTGTCCATTTATGTTCAGTGTTTTTACCTATCAGTTCTCTGTCCCAATCTATACTTTGTATTGCTGCCCTTAAACCATTAAAATCTGCCATTGTTGGCCCCTTAAAATTTAGTTTTTTAATTCAATCTCAAATGAGACTGTGTTGTGATCACTGTTTCGCAACAGTTGCCATATTCCAACATTTGATACTATATCCATATTGTTTGTGATGACTAAATCTAAGATAGCTTTATTTTTAGTAGGCTCTTGTATAACCTGGGCCAGACAACGATCCCTGAGTGTACTCAAGAACCTGCTCCCCTTAGCTGTACTGCTGGTCTCATTTATCCAGTTTATTTCAGGGTAATTCAAATCTCCCATTATTAGAACTTGCCCATGCTTAGCTGCTTTTCCATTCTGTAAGAATAATTGTATTTCCTCACTTTCAGCTATATTTGGGGGTTTATAGCATAATCCTACTAATATTAGTTTGGAATTTGCTTCTCCGCTATTTAACTCTACCCACAAACATTCAACTTTATCACTAGGTCCGCCATAAATATCTTCTCTGACTATAGGCTTAAATTCAGACTTAACATACAGACAAATCCCTCCTCCTCTTTTACCATTGTCGCTATCTATCCTAAATAAGTTATAACCATCCAGATTAACAGTCCAGTCATGAGATTCAAACCACCACATTTCTGTAATGCCTATTAAATCCCATTTGTTAATAATTGCTAATAATTCTCACTCTCCCATTTTTCCTGGCAAGCTTCTGGCATTAGCAAGCGTACACCTTATGTTATGAGTCTGTAGATATGAAGTGCCTGCCACTGTACTTGAGTTACTTAGTACTACCTCTCTATTGACTATACTGTCTCCTCCTGTTCTCCCTGATTCCCCTTCTAATTGTAACCCAGCTACCTCACTGGACATCCTCACTAGCTCCAGCTCCACCCTCCATGCTGGGCCCAGCTAAACTGTGCTCCGTGACCACCAATCAATCACCTTTCCAGTGTAGCAATATCACTAAGTGCTGCAATTCTCCAATTTGAACTTGCAGAGAGGCAACATGCTCTCACCTCTCACAGAGGTATGGACCCTGGATCATCTGTTCCAGTATTGCATACATATGACAGGATGTACATTGAGTGAGGTTGCCACTGGACTGACTCATAATTATTATTATTGTCTACAAAAAGTCAGTGGGAAAAATAAAGAATATAAAATAATATATTTGTATAAAGTTTTGATTAAAAAAAAAAATAATACAAAAACAAAAACAAACAAAAAAAAAAAATATATATATATACATATATATCTTTTTTGTATTCTTCCACCTTTGCACTATAAATATGCCCGCTCTTATTCTTTGAACTCCCTCCTTTTATTTAAGCTCTTACACTTTTACTAGACTTGCACTAATACTAGAAATGTTCGCAAGCTTACAATTTCGCCCCTTCTCCTGTTTATATTAACTTCTGCCTTCTCACCTGGGCACAATTAGTGCACTCTGCAATTTATCAGCCTTTACTTGCAAAGGAAAATCCACTTGCAAACAGCCACAAAACAGCTCACAAACCTTTTATACTAGTTTAACAGTCAAGCCACACCCCTCTCACCTGGGCACAATTAGTGCACTCTGCAATTTGTCAGCCTTTAGTTGCAAAGGAAAATCCATTTGGTGTTACCCTATTAGATTTATGGGAAAGAGATTTGCATATGCGATAAACAACAAGTGAGAGACGTACACATAACTGTGAACATTACTTAAAGGCATATTGAAGGTACCTTGTTCATATTAAATTAATCTATTTACTTGCAAATCTAAACATCATCTTATTAACAAATGCTTAAAGACATATCTAAGTGAGCTGGATTAATACATTTCTGCACTCTACAGGCAAAATGCAGCCTATTTTTATGCAGCATATCTCATATAACATTTATTTTTTATTTTTTATATCTAAAAATCCCTTTAATAATTATGTTGATAATGTGTCTAAATAGGCATCTGATCCCCCCAATCAGCATTCAGCAGCCAGGGAGCAATATTAACCCACTATTTACCTGCTCTTGCTTGCTCAACCAATTTCCCTGCAGCTTTCTGACACATATCAGTGATACATTACATTTACCAGGCTGCTTTGCACCACAGACCGGAATCCTGAGTTAATTCAAGAGTTTCAGCTAACCTAATTGGCCAATTCAATTCATTTTAAATTTGAGGCTAATTTAGCCTGTGTTTGGAGGGGTAACCTTGATTTCCTTCGGCTAAGTGCTACAGTTTAACGGCTCGCAGCGATGAGTGCTGCCTAAGTCGTACGCACCTCGCAAAGCGTGACAACGTCTCGCAGTTTGACAACTATTATATGTGATTGCACAACAATCGCAAGCTCCCAAATTGCCAATCAAAAAGCATTTTATTTTATGTTTCATTTCAGGATTATATCAATCTTGGGAATCAATGAGTTAATACATATCAGGCCACCCCCATGGACTAGAATATTATCAGCGTTATGTTTTATTATTTTGTGTTTTGCGTGTCCGATTGCATATCGGACCTCAAAACCATAATTGATTAACATTTAACCTCCAAATTATACTGCTGTAATGATGACGGTCTCATTTTCTATTGGCTGTTTCTAAATGGGTAGTTACGGCCTTGCTTAATTGATCATGTTCCCGCCCTGAACTGCTGCATGAATGGGAGCCTGCAGCAGGCCCACAGACATATGGCCTGTATCCCGCGAGATGCGGGCTTGCAATTGAATCGGGTTCTCTGTTTTTAATCACCAAAATCTTCCAAACAGTCCCTGCAAAGGTCTGCTTCTTGTACCTCATGAACACAATGTTTCTATAGTACTACATGTACTAGTCAATCACAGATTGTCTCGCAGCATTTCTACAATATGCTGTTGTGAAACAGTTCTGTGATTGGTTATTTCATCTAGTACCAATAGAAACACTGGTTGCATGAGCTGCTGGGACAGACCTTTGTAGGAGCTTTTTAGAAGGTTTCAGATAGTAAAAACAGCTTTTAAGCACTTGCTAATATAATTGTCTAGATATGCAAATAGTAACTTAGGCCCCCATTCAGTTGTCCAAATTGTAATTACTGAAGCCTGTAATGTAGCCCGTAAAAGTTACTGATATTCAATTGGCTGCATTTTGCGACTTACAATCCATTTGCGAGGTTAGAGGCTCAAAATCACTGCGGTTAAAAAAAATTAATTCCGTTCTATCTCCTCCTTTGATGTTTTAAGACCATAAATATTACCAGTGCTAATCCATCTTCAATTACAACAATTCACTAAGCCCGCAATTTCCTTCAAACCTGTAATTGGCAAAAGTATAAACAATTTCTATGAGTACTGGATAGGACTCGCAAGTGGGTTAAACCTGTTCTTAGCACTGTAAAAGCAAATATAAACACACTACTGTACTTTAAAATACTGGGGCCCTCATTCAATTGCAATTTTGCCAATTGAATAGGGGTCTAAAAAAGCACATCACATATATTTTTTAAAGAAGTTTTTAGTTATTAAGCATCTATCCAAAAGCAAGGTTTTCACTAACTAAAAACTTCTTTAAAAAATATATATTATGTGCCTATTTAGAACCCTATTCAATTGGCAAAATCACAATTGAATGAGGGCCTGGGAAAGCAATGAAAGGTGTTAGAATTATACATAACAGTCTCAAGCTTGCAAATCTGCAATAAAAAGTTTACGTTTTATTTCCGTGTTACATTGATCTCAGGAATCAAGGAGTTAATAAATATCAGGCCAACCACATGGACTAGCACAGTTTCTTCATTCATTTTTATTGATTTCTACATTGCTGGATTGTGAGTACGATCCCATATCGAACTTCTAAACACTAATTGATTGTAGTTGAAACTCCATGTTTTACTGACGTCACGATGATGGTCTCATTTACTATTGGCTCTTTTGAAAATTTTAACATACGGGCTCGCTTAATTGATCATGCCCTGAAATGCTACATATGGGTTCAGGATTTACGGTTTTAGGCTTCAGCCCTGTAATTGCGGACTTGAGTCAATTGAATACAGCCGGAATTGTAGCCAGCAGACATGTGGCCTGTATGAAAGTAATTACGGGTTTGCAATTGAATGGGGGCCTTAGTAGATTCATTTAGTATAAAAATCCATGTCCCTTTAATAGCATGCCCTGTAGGATGATGCCTAAATCTCTTGTGTTTTTGCTTATTTGTTTATATGAGGGCTGAGTACGCCTCTCTCGTATGCCTTGGGCCCCTTACTAACTGTGCCTAGGGAGATCAATAGCACCTCATATATGTTTGGACGTTGCTGATGCTCCTGTACAGTTGAGGCTTCCATGGCATTTTAATTCGGTCCTCAGCGGCAGGTACAGTTTTGTATTAATTTATGCCAATCTCCCTAAAGAAGTGAAAGGGCCCTAAACTGTGAAAGTGGCCACACTTAGTAGATGCATAAACATATATTAAAATGTCTTGTGGAAGAGAGGGGACACAAAATAAATGAGTAGTGAGAGGAAGTGTTTTGTGGAACAAGTTCAAATAGTAATCCAATGTTAGAAAGAAAAGGAACAGGGACAGGGTTTAACCGGGCTACTTTGCTTAGTGGGCAAGTATCATGGCATTGATGAAAGCCAAGCAGGTGAAATGTATATGTCGGTGTTGCTGGATGTCCTGTTCCAGTGAGATTTGCCCTGTCTACTATTCTGCAAGAAATATCTCCTCTGTAAAGGGAACAAAAGCTTGAGAGACTGAACCCGTACTAAGTCTTCTTGCGTCACCTTATTTTAGCGCTTGGTGTAAGCAAATGGTGACTTTTAATTTGTGATTGCAATGCTTGAAAATTATTTCAATATACTTGAAATCTCATGATTTACTTAGGCTGTTTCTTTTTTAATGTCTAAGTATAATTTCTGGAACAATATAAATAATGAGTTTATTTTGTCTATTTAAGACATATAAATGACTCACTGATTAATCCGCTCATAGTTTGTCTTTTAATCTGCCATCTATTGTTAATAACAAACAAAACCCTCAATTAACTAGAATAATTGCGCTCTGCTTGTAATATGCTATTGATTATTCTGTTATTATTTGGCATGTTCATGAAAGATACACTTCCAGATTACAAATAATGTACAAATAAAGTGCCATTTATAAAATGCAATCTCAGTTCATAGCCATGAATTTACTGTATATTTTCTTATTTACTTTTTCTACTTGTTTTTTTTTTCAATAATTATTATAATAGGAAAACTTGTGGAATATACAAGTTAATTAATTGTTTCAATTTAAATAATATTTTTGCCAAATAAGGTGAACATGTAGTGTAATTCTATGATTTTTATTATCTTCTTCATTATAATCTATTATGACTTATCACTGTGAGTACACTGTCTTGGAGGTGCAAGAGATGGCTGTGTACAGAATGGACTTTCTTACTCACAAGGTGATCTGCAATGGCTGTTGAACGATATTTATGAGAAAATAAACACATAGCAAACATATAGTAGTTTTGCACATACCATTGCTACAGATTTTCAATGAAAAACAGCTCTCATTACCCTTTGCTATTTAATTTTGATCATCCAGCTCATGGGTTATATGAAAGGGTCTCTTATTCAACATAGTCGTTGTATCTAAATGTTTTAACACAATTAATTAATTCATTACATTTATCCTCAATGTAATTATAATATCAAATTTACAGTTCAATTATTTCTAAGAAGCCCACCAGTTTCTGGAACCTCCCCCTTTCTTAACATTCTTTCTCATGATAGGTGCTGTCTTGCACAGCTGTGACCTAAAGCTACATGCCCAAGAGATTGGTTTCACACTACCAGTGCCTGATGCAGCTAGCAAGCAGCCAGTGACCAACGGTGTGCCTGAGACATTAGTTGTATGAAGTCCCTCCCTTGTGAGCGTGCATTTTCCTCACAGCTGTGAAACATGGCACCTCTAATGGAAATTACTTTGTGGAGGATGAACTTAATAAAAGTAGTTAAAACATCAATCTTTAAAAGAGGATGTTTAAAATGTATCACCTACGTTGTCCTTTAATTTGGTACTCAATATCTACAGGAGAGTGTGACCAGCACTCTTTTGAAGGAGGAAAATGAGTACACAAAATGAGCAAAGGAGCACTCTTAAAGGATCACTGTGATGCCCCAACTACATGAGCTAGATGTTTTAATTAGGCATTTGTTATTATTACAAATTATGCTCAATGATTTTAAAAAGCAATGTTCAACATTAAACTTACTTACCAGCTGCTGCTGGTCTCCATCTGCTATAAGATCAATGGCAACTGCTAAATTTTCAGATACAAACTATACTAATGTAATGCTCTCCATTGGCTGAAGTCTATTAAAAAGGCTTCTCTTGGCAACAAAATGTTCCGGCTGGGGCAGCCTATCAATGCTTGTTTATTCTTTTATCATAATTGATTGTTCTTTAAAACCTATAGACCTATTTCTCAGCTGATCGGTTCACTCTCTTCTTAATGACCCCATGAGGGTGGAGACAAACATTCAACTAGACACTAGTGTTTAAAAATGAATTTAATAATGAAAACTTTTATTATAAATTTCAATTTTGTTGATGATCAATACATATTAAAAGCAACTGATTTCTCTGCAAAGGGCATGACAACGGTCCTTTAATTAATTATACTTAAATGGTAGATAGGAGTCCAAGCAGAGTAACAAACACGCATCACATCAGAGAAATATTCTAGTTTGACCATCTCTGAAAGAGATGAGAAAGTTTGATCCTATCTGCTGTGAAAATTACTGCAGATTTTTCTATAAGAGACTAACGCCCAAAGTTAAGAAGAGGTATGTTAGCGGGTTTCTATAGCAATGGGGGGGGGGGGGTCCCTGGTGGTCCAGTGGTTAGGACTGGGTGTTTTCACTGCTGCGACCTGGGTTTGATTCCAGTCAGGGAACCAAGAGGTGGCTGAGCCGCTTAAGGAGCAAGGAGCATAAGAAGTGAGTGGCTATAAGCACAAGCTACAATGAAGAGACTGTATAAGCAGAAATGGTGTATGGTATGAAAGGACTACATCATAATAAAGTCTGCTACATGATCATGTCAATAGCCAGATTAGTTGGAGTAGATATAAATTAAAGGTCTACTGAAGTCACCTGATGTTTTCTGCACACCTGAATCTGATGTATAAAGAATTAACTGTTTTGGCCACTGCCACTAATTAAAATAAGCTATGCAGGTTGAGTAAGTGAGTGCTGCATTTGCTATCTCAGTTATATTGTTCTTTTTCACCCATTGCTAATCTTGATAGTCTTACAAAGAGATGGCTCTGTGGGTAAAGCAACCCACTTAAAAATATAATAATTCAGATGTTTTTTTTAAATTTAGGTTACCTGATGAAGCAGAAAACAGGTATATCCGGTAAGCAGATCACTATCATACAACCATAATGGTTGTAATCCATTTAACATAATTATTTGAACTAAATACATGTATTAATATTAGAAAAGAAGATTTGAATTTGAGGTCATTACTTTTATTCTCAGCTATTGCAATTCCACCTGTATATTTAGCAGTTTCTGTCACTGGCAGTGTTACTGCTGATGCAGTAGGTGCAAAGCACTGGGGAACACAACAGGATATGGACTCTTTCCTACCAGCAAAAAACAGGAATAAAGGGGGACTCAACTTATTAGGGGAGAGGAGCAGATAATTATTTTTATAGTAAGATGGTCCGACCACCTACATATATATATATATATATATAGAAAACAAATAATACATTAATAAGCCCATTTGCATGTCTAAAAGGCGGGGACATGCAAATGAGAATACAATGTACCTCACTCTTTTAATCCAAAAATAGCAACTTTATACATTGCTCCCTTAAAGCATATGCCCGCTGTATTAAACAGCTTTTAAGCAAAGCATCGGGTTGGATTTTACACAAACCAAGAATCACTCATATACAGGCCTGTTTCAAGCTTTTGGCTATCATCAGTATGAGGTAGATTCTGGTTTGTGCAATAGATTTTGTAGGATTGGGTATTCCACAATAATCATTTAGTGTATGGTGAGCACAAAAGTGAGAAAAGCTCTCCACCGTACAAAGTACAGAAAACGAATAATACATTAATAAGCCCATTTGCATGTCTAAAAGGCGGGGACATGCAAATGAGAATACAATGTACCTCACTCTTTTAATCCAAAAATAGCAACTTTATACATTGCTCCCTTAAAGCATATGCCCGCTGTATTAAACAGCTTTTAAGCAAAGCATCGGGTTGGATTTTACACAAACCAAGAATCACTCATATACAGGCCTGTTTCAAGCTTTTGGCTATCATCAGTATGAGGTAGATTCTGGTTTGTGCAATAGATTTTGTAGGATTGGGTATTCCACAATAATCATTTAGTGTATGGTGAGCACAAAAGTGAGAAAAGCTCTCCACCGTACAAAGTACAGAAAACGAATAATACATTAATAAGCCCATTTGAATGTCTAAAAGGCGGGGATATATATATATATATATATATATATATATATATATATATATATATATATATTATTTTTTAAATGTTTTTTTATAAGCACCTACCTTGTATGGAGATGTTTCAATGGGGCCCTGGTACAAAAATGATTTTGTACCAGGGCCCTCCATTCACTAGTTCTGCCTCTGGTTTACGTGGAGGGCAAACTGTAAAGCAACTCACTCACCTATCTATTATAATGATGTGAGCTATTGAGGAAGCGATAGTAGGCTAGAACCATGGAGTGCAGATCTGTCTACTTTAAATATCTGAACATGAGTAGCTGCAGTAAAGTTCATTAAAATGATAGTTACATACCATTGAAATGTCAAACAAGAAAACAATGGAGGCAATTGACACTAAGGTATGTCTTGTAATTATATTGCTAGTGAAAACCATACACACACAGATTCTTGTATACATTACTGTGACTTCACATGACCTTGTGCATATTGTACTTATACGACCTCCCTATATTTTATTTCATTTAAAAAAACATTCAGTGTGTCAGTAGGTGCTATGCATCATATACAAGGTTAAAACTGTACAAATATTGCCAACCTCCTATTCTAGAAACATTTTCTTGAATCATGCATTAAAGGTCCTGAAGTCACTATATGTACTCTGCACCATCAGAAAGAGTTGGAAAACCACAAGGAAAAAGTGTTTTCCTTTTCAAAATTGCTGCAAATATAAGTTATCAGTGCTTAAAGCCAGTGCTTCTAACCTGTCACTGAATTCTATTAATATATAATGAGCTACAAAGGCCCCTAGATGTAATTCCAATAAGCTGTACCGCTTCTAGATACATTGTTACAGATCCAAAATGATTAGCTAGATTAGACATGTTATTATATTTCCCTTATTCTAAAGAATAAAAAATATTATTATTGTTATTATTATTATTATTATTAGTAATTTCCTTTATTTTTAACGTGCCAACATATTCCTTAGCACTGTTCAGAGTTTACATACACAACAATACAATATTAACACATAGCAAAAATAGGGGAGGGGGTCGGTTTTGTCTTTGTGAAATATAGCCAAGGGTTAAATTCATCCAATTCTTTATTTGTAAGTTCTTATTTTCTCAGAACTCCTTTGCTTTATTCAAAATAATATTTTTACTCATTGTTGGCAATTTGACTTTGCTGTTCTACAGTAACAAGGTTCTCCACAATGCAGTGTGTAATTTGTTTACCAAGCATACAAATCTAAACAAACATGTACATTCCCTAAGTTAAAAAACTAAATTAAACCAAAAAAATCTGGTAATGCATGATTGAGTTTAATTTTTGTGTCCCCTATTCATTTATCTCGGGGGGGGGGGGGATTTGTCCCCCCCATCCACCCAGTCCCTATGCCCCTGTACACCTCTATCTGACGGTGCAGAACATATATGGTGACTTCAACATGTGCAAAACTATAAAATGCAACCTTTTTTTTAAAGGATACGTATCTAAATAAAAAAGTAAACTAAAAATAGTATCCTTTTATGCATAGTCATAGAACTTAACTCAAATCCAATAAAATAATATATAATTTAATCTATTTAAATATAATTGATACTTTACCCATTTTTTAGCAAAATAAAATAAATATTTGTAACAATCCATCTTCTCTGTCCTTTAAATAATTTAATGTGATTTCTCTGAGAAGCTGAGACAAAGTTACAAATCTTAAAATGCAGCATTACGATCTCCTTGCTAATTAAGAATAAAAACATGTCAAAGTGTTTTAGATAATACAGTCTCTTTTATTGAAGACATCATTAGTCCTGGAACGTTTTATTTATGTACAATTGTTAAAATGTCACAGGAAAACTCTGCAGACAGAGATAACGTAAAATTTAAAAGAATAAGAAATATGTAAAACTTTTAGCTAGAGACATTTTTATAGTTGTACAAGAGCTAATTAACTGTATAAGTTGCAATGTATCACCAGTGTAATGAGAAAGCTATCTAATTTATTATAATAAATGTAGAACAAATGGTAAAAGGAAAGTAAATTAAAACAGCAAGAGAAAGGGCTTACAAGAGATAAATGTAATACAAAAATAATCATTGTTGTGTTGGCCATGGACAAATGCAACTTAGAAAGGCAACTAAAAAAATATCTATAGATGATTTAGGGCCTCATTCTATTACCGGCCGTAAATCGGCCGTAAGGCTGCGATTCCTTGCGGGGGTTCGGTTAACTCGCGATTCTATTATACGGCCCCGCAAGGATCTCCCCTTACGGCCGGCCGCATATCTTGGAACCGGCCGTAAGCTCTGAAATATAAAAACGCAAAAATAAATTCAAGCCTGCACTGTACAGCTCTGTAAATGCTAGGGATCATATTGGGGTACATGAGGATTAAAAGTAACCCACTCTCAAGCTTGCACATCAGCCCAAACCCGAGTTCGAATTAACTGTTTATTTTCCGGCTGCGGCGTGGGTGTGTCTGAGGTGCTCCAAGCCCTCTGGACTTTTTACATGGATATTTTACGTATATTAAAAATAAAATATTTTACGGATTTGAGTATAGGGTAATTATGTGCTATTTTTGCTAACACCGAATATCACTTTATATTCTTCTCAAAGTGCAGGATGGCTTTATTTGAGCTATTTTATGTGCTTAATTGGTGCTAGCGGGACCTGTTTGCTGCAAGTAAGCTGCGGCTCGTTTTTAGCCTTGCAGACAGGGTTCCCGGTGCAATAGAATCGCAACCAGGCTTTTCTTACGGCCGACTTCCTTGCGGCCGTTTTAGATCAAAGGCTTTCCTCGGCCGCAAGAGATAGCAAGGCGCCGGCCGCAAGCCTGCCGGAGTCCCCGACCGGAGGGGAATAGAATAGCCGTAAAGCTTGCGGCCGGTCCTTGCGGCCCCGCAGCGGCTGCGGCCGTAATAGAATGAGGCCCTTAGTTTTTAATCTTTCCTACTCCGACATACTAATCCTAGAATCTTTATTCTTCTTTCAGGAACCCACTCATTCCTTGGAATCTTATGTTATAGTAAAGAGCACAAGGCTTCAAGGAACAACACATTGAGGTATACAAGACACCATTGGTATATTGAGGTATACAAGACACCATTGGTAATTGGGCACATAGTCTCTTTTATTGCAAGATATTGTCAGGGTCCAAGCCCATGTTCGATCTCATCGCTTAGCCCGCGTATGACATTTACGACAGTCCTGTGCAACAGATTAGTTGTTGCCTCTTCGCAGTGCCTGTTGTAAGGTCATGTAATTGGGAGTGCTTCTGGTTGCTCCTGTGTCATCCTGCTCTGGTTTACTACAGTTCCTGTTTTTTTTTGGACTGTTCTTTGTTGCTGACCTGGATTGTTAATGACCTTGCTGGATCTCTGCCGGCCTCTGATATTTGGCTTGCTTGACCACTCCTTTGCCTGTGCCCTTGGAGTTGTTGCTTTGGATTTGCCACCCACTGGTACTTTCACACCGTCAGTCTTGACAAATATGCTTAATTTTAATAACCTGTACCACCCCTCTTATGTGTCCATCCCCACTATTATTACCCTAATAGCGCTTCTTCTCATCGTCAGTTGTATTACATCTGCTTTTCCTTCTTTTACTCTCTTTGCCATTCATTAATCTCAATTCCTTTCTTCCTCTGCCAGAACCTCACTTACTCTTTGCAGACTTATGTTATTCTGAAGACCAGTTCTCTCCCTCACTGCCCCTCACCCACCGTTCCCTGATCAGTTATTCTATATAGACACAGTAATTACTGATACTTGCTCAGTTAGAAAACCCACTAACTGGTTATTTAAAGGAATACAAACATATACAAGAGACCTTTGGAATTTGTATTAGATTATTATATATTATATATATATATATATATATATATATATATAATTCATACATAAGTCAGTTAAAAGGTATCAAATATTTTACTTAGATAATACATAATATTCTTATTAAAGCAAGCATAAGTAATGGTCACTAACTATATATTAAGTTGTTTATATAAGTATTAGTTAGATACTTTACACTTATATTTCTACTATGTTCAGGTTTTATATACAGTATAGCTTTTATGTAAATTATTCCATTTACTATTATAATTCTGAAGAAAACTTCCCAGATTTATCACACCTAAGTACTCGTCCACTAATACACTTTCATATATTGTTTTATATTTAAAAATATATATCAATATATTTATAGTTCTATTCATATTTACATAGTACTCAAGAAATTATATATTCTTAGCAATTTTTAATTTAACACTAATTATATCACAATAACCAATATTTCACCTAAATATCATTCACTTTTAATTTGATCTGTTTTAAATATGTAATCCCAATATAAACATATACACTTTTTCTAATCTTGTTAGTATTTGAATTATATATATTTTATATTTTAGCTTTATCTTTATTAACCTTTTTAGTTTCTCATATTACGAACCATTTTATGATAATTAAAACATAGTCACATCTAAGTTTATAATCTTTAGACAACAATATATAGTATTGGTCATCTATTGAGTTATTCCCTTATTTATAATAAATAAGTTTATCTCTAGAATGGTCCTCAGTTATAAGTTTAATACTGCAGCAACAATTTTGTGCTGATATAACCTTCAATGGTAATTGTCCGTTAACTAAACACACCGGTACTAATAACCTCTAATGTACAGCTACAGGAGTCGCCAATTAGAAGTATAAAGATCACACAGCAGCAACAAATCTGAGCTGCTATAACTTTTAATATCAACTGTTAATTGACATCGGAATGGAGAAAATATCCATTGGAGCTCGGACATTTGTTGCAAAAGCGTATTGCGAAACCGGTCCAGATGTCCCACCTGGTATTGGGGTCTCACTGATCTTAGGAGGGCCAATTAGGCCACCTCAGAAATGATATCAAAGCCCAGGTAAGAGTGTTGGTTTATCCAATTTATGATTGTACCATGAGGCTCCCCAATGGGATTCCTCTTATTTATGATGTGGATTGTATCCTAGCTTGCAGGAATTTTATGGCCTGTGGTCTCTCTCATTGGGCACACTAACACTTTTTTTTAGTCTTGGCCACACCAGGTCTTTTATTTATCCTTACCTTATTTTAGTCTTACTCCTCTCCTATTAAAGCTACACTGCTATATTAGTGGCAGCATATGCCAGACATTCATTTTTGGTTATACCGATGATTGAATCATTTTATGTGGATTAACCATTTATTATACTATTCTAAAAGGGCTCTTTATTCACTTTATCCTTGCACTAGGCACTTTAATTTTTGGTTTCAGGGTTTCAGCACATGGCACTTTTATATGGTACCTTTACCTTCTCTTTAGTGCTTAGTGCTGAACAGCATCTCCCATCACTTTATTCACCTAGGGCCTCATTCTATTATCGGCCGTAGGAGATGCGGGGCCGCAAGGACCAGCCGCAGGCTATTTGCCTATTCTATTCCCTTCCGGCCGGGGACTCCGGCAGGCTTGCGGCCGGCGCCTTGTAATCCCTTGCGGCCGCACGCGCCGGAGGAAAGCCTTTGATCTTAAACGGCCGCAAGAGTTTCGGCCGCAAGAAAGCCCCGGTTGCTATTCAATTGCTCCGGGAACCCTCTCTGCAAGGCTAAAACCGAGCCGCAGCTTACTTGCAGCAAAAAGTTCCCGCAGGCAAACAAATAAGCACATAATAAAGCCATCCTGCACTCTGAGGAGACTATAAAGTGATTGTAGGTGTTAGCATTCATAGCACAACATTCCCCTACACTCAAATCCGTAAATATATATTTTTTAATTCTTGTCAAATATCCGTGGACAAATTCCGAGGACTTGGAGCACCTCAGACCCGCAAAGGCTGCGGGATTAGCCTCTGTCAAGTCCGTAAATGGGTAAAATAGACCTACGGGTCGTAAAGGGCTTACTTACAAGTCGTAGCATAGAAAAGCCATCCTGTACTTTTATTAGAAGTGAAAGTGATGTTTGGTTTTAGAATTAATAGCTCAACATTCCCCTACTCTCAAATCCGCAAATAAAGATATTTAACTTCATCTATCATGCAAGCCCGCACGGGCTTGAATAAGGAGCTACGGGCTTGATCATTGAAGTCCGTGGGACTTGTACGGATTTTAAAATCAAAGTACAATTTGGCGATGTGCAAGCTTGAGAATGTTTTGCTATTAATCCTCATGCCCCCCCATTATGTTCCCCATCATTTACAGTGCTTTGCAGGGCTGTATTGAATATATATTGGCTTCTACAATGCTTTGTTTGCGGCCCTCCACCTCCGAACCCGTACGGGTTTTAACAAGGACGAGCCCGCGGGACTACGGGACGGAAAGTAAACCGTAAATGATATATCGGATTTGGGCTGATGTGCAAGCTTGAGAGGGTGTTGCTATTAATCCTCATGTCCCCCATTATGATGCCTAGCATTTACGGAGCTTTACAGTGCCATCTCGAATTTATATTTGCATTTACAGTTTTCTGACTTTGCGGCCGGAAAACAAGATTTATGGGCGCTGGAAAAACGCTTCCGGCCGTTTGCATGATATGTGGCCGGCCGTAAGGGGATATCCTTGCGGCGCCGTCTATTTGAATTGCAAGGTAAAGGTAGCTCTACACGGGGACGTAAGACGGCCGCAAGGAATCGCAGCTTTGCGGCCGTTTTACGGCCGATAATAGAATGAGGGCCCTAGACAGTAGCTACTGCCCTGCATGTGGCACCTTTATTGTCTACTATTTCTAGGGTTTTAAACCTAGCATATCTACACTTGGCACTTTACTTCTGTACTCTTTTTTCTTTTTCTTGTTTTTTGTGCTATTTAGCATTTTCCTTTTTCTTATTTGTACACACAGCATTACCTGCTTCTAGATGCAGCACACATAACTTTTTTGCTTATCCACAGACTTATTAGTCTTTTTAGTCACTTTTTCCTTTTTTAGAGGTTTTTTACTCTTTTCTACATACCGATTTATTGCTACACTCCCATTTAGTCTTCTCTAATTTTTTTACACTTTTTTCTAAATCCTATAGCCCTCCCTAATTTTTGAGCATTGCTTTACAGTGCCTTACAAACTAGCTTTGATCTGTATTTTATAATTATTTATAATTCCAGCTATGTTTTTTTTTGTCCTTTCTATTCATATTATATATTAAATATTCTAGCATTTCATTTTTATTATTTTGGAGTTTTTATCTCTCTGCTTGTCTTCTCTTATTAATAGATTATTTTAAATTCCCTTATGCTGAGCTGGTTGTGTACTTATTTTTTTTATTTTTTATTTTAGTGATAGATTTATCTGTAACACTGTGTGATGAGCATGTGGTGGATTTGAAATGTATGAAATCACATATTTTTTTACGTTTTATTTTAATTAACATTTAGTAATCAAAATGTAATCAGTTAACATTTAATTCTGATGCATCAATAAATCATCAATATGTACTAGTTACCAGAGGCGGAGCTACTGCCGGTGCAGCTGGTGCAAGACACCAAGGCCCCTGACCTCTGAGGGGCCCCTGTGGTCCTCCTTCGGGGTACCCTGTGGCCCCACAGTCCCCATGGGGCCCCATGTGACTTTCCCATTGCCCACCATGGATCCCATGTAGCCCCTGTGGATCCCATGTGGACCCAGAATATCCCCTGTGGCCCCTGGGGTCCCTGTGGCCCCTTACAGACCACTGTGGCCCCTCACAGGCTCCAGGGGACCTCTGTTGGCCCAGTGACCCCCACAACCCCTTATGGTCCCCGTGGACCTCCCGTGGTTTCCCTGAAGCCCCTTATGGTTCACTGTGAACACCCACATGGCCCAGGGGCCCCCACAGCCCCTTATGGCCCCTGTGGATCTCCTGTGCATCCCCTGCAGCCCCTTAAGGCTCACTGTAGCCCCCCACAGGCCCTATGGCCCCTCTGGACCTCCCGTTGGTCCCCTGCAGCCTTTTATGGCCCATTGTGTGCCCCTCATTGTGCCCCCCGCAGGCCATTTGGCCACCATGACCCCTAACGGTCCCCACAGACCACTTGTGGCCCCTCGCAGACCTCTGCTGCCTCCTTTAGCGCTCTGTGTCCTCCCTCGGCTCCTTGTGGCTCCCTTGGTCCTTCCTGGCCCCTGTGGCCCCTTCAGGCCTCTGTGGCCTCCCTCGGCCCTCTGAACTGCAGTGGACCCTTCTCACCCCAGGAGGGGAGTGCAGCACCGGGCCGGTAAGAAAGTATTTATAGTACTATAATATATATAGATGTATATGTACAGTATCTAACAAAAGTGTGTACACCCCTCACATTTTTGTAAAACTTTTATTATATCTTTTCATGTGACAACACTGAAGACATGACACTCTGCTACAATCTACAAAGTGCACTCCAAGCGTTTTTGTTTGATTACAGTAGAGGCTTTCTTCGGGCAAGCCTTACATATACCGTATTGGTCCGAATATAAGCCGCACCTTTTTTCCGATTTTTGAGCTTGTGAGTTACGGGTGCGGCTTATATTGCGACCGTAAAAAAAATCATTGCCGATTTGCGAACTTTGCTTGTTACGCGTGCGGCTTCTATTAGCGAACGCAAATGACTGCCGTTTTTCGCGATTGCGAGTTAAAGGTGCCGATTTTTGTGCTTGAGACTGCGGTATTGAATAGCGATTTACGGTTTTAGTGATTCTAACATCCTGTAAAGCCTGTAACCTGCAAAAAAAAGCTCCAGTGCTAATTAGAAAGCCTGTTTCTTGCAATGGCTGATCACTTTGAGAGTCTTTTTCTCTCCAATTTTACGGGTGCGGCTTATATTTGAGTACTATCTTTTTTCTATTTTTTACCCTTGAACTTTAAGGTGCGGCTTATATGCGGGTGCGGCTTATATTCGGACCAATACGGTATTTACTATATCTATATATATATATATATATATATATATATATATATATATATATATATATATATATAAAACACAGACCCACATATTTATATATTTATTTTTTCTGTTTATTTAAAATATATTTTATTTTTTGCACCAGGGCCCCCTATGAACTAGCTCCTCCACTGCTAGTTACTAATAAATAAACAGAAAAACACATTTCCAATAAAATATAGTATTCATTAAAAAAGAGTTTGTTTTATTTTTTTTTAAATAACATCCAACTTTATTTAGGTACTATAATTAGGATTATGGTCTCATTTACTATTGACTAAATTGGTAGCACGACTATAAGGCACGTGATACATGCGAGCCGACGCATGGGTGCCGACGCACGCACACAAAAGCACGCCTGGATATCAGCCGACATCAGCGCACCGCTTATATCTCTCCAACTCTATACAGCAGGTCAGGTCTCCTCATCCCAATCCAACTCCATCTTACCCACCTATTGTATCCTCTATCTCTCCTTCTCTTCCCTAGTTTATTCCTCCAATTCTGTCTCATTCTCTAGTCTCTTACTTTTCTCTTTTCACCTCTATCCACCATTTTCCTTCCTCTGTTCCTCTTCCCTCTCTATATAAGTCATACCTCTGTGTATATATTATTTATATCTCTGCATATCACGCTGTCCTCTCTCCTGTAGCTGTCCAGCCATTTCCATGGAGACCAGAAGCGGGCATAGAGAGGGAAGAGGAACAGAGGGAGGAAAGAGCAGGAGAGTAGGAAAATGGACAGAGGAGAGGGGTGGAAAGAGAAAAGTTAGAGGCTGGAGAATGAGACAGAATGGGAGGAATAAACAAGGAAAGAGAAGGAGAGATAGAGGATACAATAGGTGGGTAAGATGGAGTGGTATTGGGATGAGGAGACCTGACCTGCTGTATAGTGTGGGAGAGATGTCAGCCCGCGCTATTTCCGAGCGCGCTTTTGTGTGTGTGCGCATGCACCTTAAAGTCGGTGTGCCGGCTAAATCGAGATTTATTACTATGATTTTACTTACATCGTCACACATGCTAGCCTCGCGAAGCGAGGTGAGCCGTTGAGGCATTGAAGCCTTCCAAGCCTTCCAGGACTTAGGCTGAAATGAGCAACGAAGGTGCTCCTGCGAGCCTTGCGAAGCGAGTCGAGCAGTTGCGGCATTGAAGCATGCGGTACTTAGGCTGAAAGGAGTGCCTGTGGCGCTCCTGTGAGCCTCGCAAAGCGAGCAGTTGAGGCAAACAGGACTTAGGCTTCAAGTAGTTGAGGAAAGCGGGACTTAGATAAGAAAATCCGACCTTGGAAAAATATGAAGTTAACGGCTGAACCGTTGAAATGGAAAAATACGAAAAAAAAGCAACTTCTATTTTTAAAAGGCTGTGTACCACTAAAGTGTACTTTAAGTATTTCATTTTCTAACTGAGGTATTATATACTGATTATTCCACATGGTAAATTAATAAAGGGTTGACACAAAACATACTTGTCTAGTACAGATCTGGCACTATTTTGCAATTGTATTACCGTATATACTCGAGTATAAGCCGAGTTTTTCAGCCCTTTTTTAAGGCTAAAAAGGGCCCCTCGGCTTATACTCAAGTCACTCCCCCCACGTGTCTCTCTAACCCCCACGTGTCTCTCTAACCCCCCCGTGTCTCTCTAACCCCCCCGTGTCTCTCTACCCCCCTGTGTCTCTCTAACCCCCCTGTGTCTCTTTCCCTCCCCCCTCCTCATCCTCAACCCCCCTCCTCATTCTAAACCCCCCTCCTTACTTTTTCCCCTCTAAATACCTCCTCCTCACTTACCTGCTTCTTCTCCGGTCTCTGCTCCTTCTGTCTTGACCCGGCGCACATGTGACGTCACAAGAGCGCCACATCATTAGCATATACCGGGTGCTGGCACCCGGTATATGCTAATGACGCGGCACGCATGTGATGTCACATGCGCGCTGGGTCAAGACGGAAGGAGCAGAAGCCGGAGAAGAAGCAGGTAAGTAAGGGGAAAGGTAGATGGGGATGTATTTAGGGGGTTTAGAATGAGGACGGGGGTTGAGGAGGGGGTTGAGGGTGGGGGGTTGAGGATGGGGGGATTGAGGAGGGGGTTGATGAGGAGGAGGAGGGTTGAGGTTGAGGAGGGGGTGAGGAGGGGGTTTAGGATGGGGGGGTTGGGGATGAGGATGGGGGGGTTGAGGATGAGGATGGGGGTTGAGGATGAGGGGTTGAGGGGGGAGGAATGAGGATGGGGGGTTGAGGAGTGAGGTTGAGGGGGGTTGAAGAGGGGGTTGAGGATGGGGGGTTTGAGGAGGGAGCATGAGCAGGGGGTTGAGGATGAGGATGGGGGGGTTGAGGATGAGGATGGGGGGTTGAGGATGTGGATGGGGGTTGAGGAGGGGGTTGAGGATGGGGGTTGATGAGGAGGAGGGAGGTTGAGGTTGAGGAGGGGAGTTGAGGTTGAGGAGGGGGGTTGAGGTTGAGGGGAGTGAGGAGGGGGTTGAGGATGGGGGTAGAGGATGAGGATGGGGGGTTGAGGATGAGGATGGGGAGGTTGAGGATGAGGATGGGGGGTTGAGGGTGGAGGATGAGGATGGGGGTTGAGGAGTGAGGTTGAGGGGGGTTGAGGAGGGGGTTGAAGATGGGGGGTTTGAGGAGGGAGGATGAGGAGGGGGTTGAGGTTGAGGAGGGGGTTGAGGATGAGGAGGGAGGTTGAGGATGAGGAGGGAGGTTGAAGGGGGGGTTGAGGATGAGAAGGGAGGTTGAGGATGAGGAGGGAGGTTGAGGTTATGGAGGGGGGTTGAGGTTGAGGGGGGTTTAGGAGGGGGTTGAGGATGGGGGGTTGAGGAGGGGGTTTAGGATGAGGGGGTTGAGGAGGAGGTTGAGGTGGGGTTTTGAGGTTGAGGGGGGGTGAGGAGGGGGTTGAGGATGGGGGGTTGAGGATTGGGGGTATTGGATGAGGATGGGGGTTGAGGATGAGGATGGGGGGTTGAGGATGAGGATGGGGGTTGAGGAGTGAGGTTGAGGAGGGGGTTGAGGATGGGGGGTTTGAGGAGGGAGAATGAGGAAGGAGGTTGAGGAGGGGGTTGAGGATGAGGAGGGAGGTTGAGGATGAGGAGGGAGGTTGAAGAGGGGGTTGAGGATGAGGAGGGAGGTTGAGGATGAGGAGGGAGGTTGAGGTTATGGAGGGGGTTGAGGTTGAGGGGGGTTGAGGAGGGGGTTTGATGATGAGGGGGTTGAGGAGGGAGGTTGAGGATGAGGAGGGGGGTTGAGGAGGGAGGTTGAGAATGAGGAGGGGGGTTGAGGAGGGAGGTTGATAAGAGAGGGGGGAAGAGACACAGGGAAGGGAGAGGGGAGAAGAGACACAGGAGAGAGAGGGGGGACACAGAGGGCACAAGAGGGACACAGGGGGTAGCATATTTCCCACCCTCGGCTTATACTCGAGTCACTCATTTTACCCAGTATTTTGTGGTAAAATAGGTGCCTCGTCTTATACTCGGGTCGGCTTATACTCGAGTATATACGGTATACTTGTGAATATTGAATAATAGTTTATTTAGGTTTCTGGAATTTTTATTTTAGAAGCTGTATTACAAGGGTGAATATGAAAGCAGTGAAGTGGTTGTCGGTCAGAGCCTAAGGGCCTGAGGAACCATCTAAAGAATTGAGTGACAGGTAGAAACAAATACTTATTGAGAGCTACTTGGCAAATAAGAATGAAAGTAGAAGAGAGCTGAAGCTCCAAAACCAAAGGCTATATCATGTCCAACTGTGTTAAAAGGCTTTCCTGTCTACAGAGCTCTGCTATTTAAGTCTGCACATGTCACTCCAAAGTTTATTGCATTACAGAGTTTAGGAAGATGGTATTTTGGGATTTTCAGTTGAAACCTGATTGCTAAAATGAGTATAAAATCACTTGGGCATGTTATATGACCATGAAAGTAGAAAAGCTGGCTTGAATAGATCACCTGTAGATTTCCTTTGCTGTGACAAAGTAAAATGATATGATAATATTGCTAATTTTAGAAATAGTGTTTGCAGGGTGAATAGTACAGTTTAAAAAATGTAAGGATAACTCCATGTATTAAGATACAATGTATTATCTCTATAAATGCACTCCAGAACCCTTAGATTTTGTATGCAGTTTGTACCTGTTATTTGTTTGTTTAATCATGTGACATCAATAAAATTGATGTAAAAAAACTTATAGAGCAGTCACATCAGGACTATGCAGTTTGAGTAATTGACCTATGTAGTCTAAATGTGAAAAAAACAATTAATTCCTGATCTCTGCATAGCAGATTCTATTGAAAGTGTGCAATTTCATTATACATACATTAACTAAGCTCCAAATTAAAATGCACATAATATTTTTCCATTTGAATAGCAGTTCTCCACTTAAGTTATGCTTTTGCAACTCATTAAAGGACGACTATTGTCATATATTTACAAAATGCTTTTTTGATAAATTGCAGAATGTTTGTGGAAAGCGAAAAAAATTAATTAATAAATTTGCTGTCATTTGAAATATTTCTCAGAAGTCATTTCACTCTGCTATTCTTGCTTTGAGAGAGACATATTTAATCCATCATTATTGAAATATCACAAATTGCAATCACTGTCTTTATTTAGGACTAGCGAGATCAATTAGATATACAATAGATAGAAGATGACACAATAGAGAGAGGTTAAGGTAATTTTGTGCATAAACACACTGAATAAATGTCACAGTTACATTTAATAGGTTAATGCTACAGTGTATGATTGATTATCTTAGTTTTTTTTAAAAGAAGAATTGGGTCTTGAATGTTATCTTGTTTATCAGTAATTCCACTATATTTATGGAGAGCAGTCGCTACTTTTTTTAATGGATTTGTGAGCGGATTGGGTCAAAGGTTCTAAAGTCAATTTAAGAGCCAATCAGACTGCAACTGGGACAGAAACCATGTTTAACAATGTAGATTCTGGGCAATAGGAATGTTAAGTGAAACAGTGCTAAATGGGGTCATTTTATCTTAGGGTAGATAGTGATAAGGGAAACTCATGGAAAAAAATATTAGTAATTAAAATTTCAAAAGTTTTGACTTTGTATAAACTTTTTAGAAACATCAAACATAAAAATAACACAAACTGCACAGTTTTTTTAAAATAAAACTTAAAGAAACAGCAAACATTAACTAAACAGTTCATTTTTAATGGCAGATGTTGAAGCTTCTGGGTCATCCTGCATTGTTTGGGTTTATGGACACAAACTTGACCAAGGACACCTGTCTTTGCTTTTTAAGGCCATCCAGCAGATGCTAGTAGCAAGACACTGCCCCAAGAATTCTGCATCTCACATTTCTGCTGCTGCCACTGTCTGGATCATTAGCCACAAATTCATCTATAATGTCATGGATGGACCTAAAATGTTTGGAAGGAAACTGGAAACTTGTTTGAAGGTCCTCATTTGAATATGACAGTAGATGTAAAAAAGTAATTACATTCTCTAATTTATTATCCTTTATATGCAAAAATGACGGCAATACAATTTAAAGCTTGGCAATGCTGTTTGCCACACAATGCAAGGCTCTCCCCCCTCTAACTTGCAGGCTTCGCGATGAGCTCCTTCAGCGCTCATTGTGAGCCTCTCCCTCCCTCTACTTTACAGGCCTCGTGATAAGCGCCTTTGCTGCTCAACGCGAGTCCCACAATGATCGGCCAACCGGCAAATTTCGTGCCACACAATGAGCGCTTTGGAGCCGTTGTGAGCCTCTCCCCCTCTACTTTCCGGGCCTCACGATGTGCGTCTTTGGTGCTCATTGCGAGCCTCTCTCCACTCTTCCAATCCTGTGTCTGTTTTCCCCTTTCTCCTTCTTTGCCCCCTCTCCCTTCCCAGGTTTTCCCCCCCTTATCTCCCTCCCCTGTGTCTCCCCCCCTCACCCCTTTGTGTCTCTTTCCCCCCACGCCCTCACCTGTGTCTCCATTTTTTCTCTCTTAGCCGTTCTGAGACCTCACAAAAACGCCAATTAAATGGAAAATTAGCTTGAACTTCACTTACAGGCTTCCTGCCTCTCTCCCTATGCTGGGTGTGAGGTTGTAAGTTTAATTTTCTAATTAATTGGTGTCTTTTGGCGGTCTCCTAATGGTTTCCGAGTTACTGGCTTGAAAAAAATGGAGGCCGTTAAAGCCGTAATTTTTTTGAAGCCTGTAACTCATAAGCTGTTTGGAGCCTCCCCCCCCTCTATGTTACTGGCCTTCGATGCTCATTGCAGCCCCGTCAAGCTTTTGGCACTCATCGTGAGCCCCGCAATGAGTGCCTTCAGTGCTCATTGCAGCCCCTGCCAAACCCTAAACTTTCGGGCCTCGCAATGAGCACCTTCGACCTTCGAAGGCTCCTTGCGCATGCACAAGCCCGAAGCATTTAACATAGCGTTAACCGACAAACTCGCAATTACGACAACTATTATATGTCATTATGTTGTAGTGGAATCTACCATTTTGACTTGTTAGATCAACTTCCTGTGGTGGGATGAAACTTTGAATAGACAGGTATCTTCACAATGGGAATCTGACCGTTATATTTGTCAGTGCTTAAAACCGGATTATATAGAAATGTGTTACTTTTTGTGAAAGGTTATCCATGTAAACTAAGAGGCAGAAGCAGCGAAGAATCCAAAAAGGAGTAAGTAATGACAATTGCATATAAAAGATGAAAAATAGGATCAATATAAATTGATCCTTTAAAAGAATCCAGGATAGGTAACTTCGGCTCCCACTTTAAGAGCTTTCCTTTTTGCCTTCAGGACTTCAGTCAAAAGTTTCAAGGTGTCAACGTTCTGGACCTCCCACCCAAATATATCGGGGTGTTTCCTTTGTTGACGGAATGAAGCCCTCTGATGCAGGACAGAGCCCTGTTGAGGGAGAAAAATGTTTAGGGTGAAACTATATGTCTATATTGTCATTTTAACTTATTGTGCAATAAACAGCTTGAATTTCACTTTTTCAATAGATCTTTTGGCCCTCTTAATTATTGCACCACTGACTAGAAGTTATTTTGTTAGCTTATATAGCAGTCATTGCTAAAAATGCAATTTATAATTATACTATTATATTATAGTTCCATGAGCAGCTATGGACTGGAGGCCAGTAGCAGCAGGAACTGCTGAGGAGAAGCAGTGAAAGGACAAGAGGTAGAAGCGTATCCAATGATGCAAGCTAAAAGTCGAGGAGGAGAAGACATTCCGGTGAGTAAACAAGCGATAAAGATCAAAAGCCAGACAGAACACGCCAGCCAAACCAAGGGTCAAATACAGGGAATCAGCAGATTGAAGAACAAGAACAAAGCCAAAAAGCTGCATAGAGCAGAACAACTGAGCACTGAACGCTCACTGTGCTTTAAATAACAGTAGGTCAATCAGCAGCTGTTAGCAATTATTGTCTTTGATTACCAACCCAGTGTCCAGAGAATCAGCGTTAAGGACTGCTAGTAGTCACTTTTTTTTTTCTGTGGTTCTTTCAATAAATAAACTTAATAACTGGCAAAATATTTTTAGAAATAAGAGACAGTCTTTATACTTTTATCTTCTCTATCCAATTATTCATTACTGTGGCGTTCCATGTAGTTTTCTTTTATTTTTTCCTCTCAAAACTTAATGAATAAACACGCAGTTGTAGATACCACATTTCCACAGTGCACAAAGAAATTTTTTGTGTATTGAAAATCTCTTCCCACCTCAACAGCAGAACAATAAAAGGTAGGTCCTACAGCAGCATCATTGCATATATAGTAGGCAACATAGTAGAGGCAATATTATTGAAAAAAACATTTGTCCTATTAAGAGTAGTTTTAGTAGTTAGCAAACCATGAGTAAACACCATCTCATAAGATTCAACATACACCATGATTTTACTACAACAGTATGACTAATATATAAGTAATAAAAGAAAAGTAAAATGTCCCTATTCAGTCTATGAGCATTGGGTTTTTGAAGCTCCTTCCTTGTGAGCATTGGTTTAGGTCACTGCTGTGAAACATCGCACCATAAGTGACAGAGAACAGGAAGATGCAGAGAGGCTCCAGAAGATGAGAATCTGATAGTCTGGGGGCTTCTTATAAGTAAGTAAAATAAGTAAGAGACAGTTACATTAGGGATGATACAATTCATTCAAGTCACCTAGAGCCCCATTCAATTGGCCAAATTGCAATTACTTCAACTCGAAAAGCAGCTTGTAAAGGTTTTGGATATTCAATTGGATACTTTTCCAATTGCGAGTTACCTGCCCAAAATCACTGGAGGCCAGACACAGACGTAACTCAGCCCTATCTCATCCATTGATTTTTTTAAGTACACAAAAGTTACAAGTGCTAAAGACGCAAAAAACGATATTCAATTATAGAAGTTCAAGTAGCTTGCAAATTCAATCTGACCCGCAACTTGAAAATGTTTTAAAAAATATTACTAGTACTAGACAGGAAGGGCAATGGGATTAGACACTAGTTCTGACAACTGCAGCATCTATTAAACACTCTACTGTACTTTAAAATACTGGGAGCCCGATTCAATTCCAAGCCCACAACTCGCGGGATCTAGGCCATATGTCTGCGGGCATGCTGGGGGCTCCCATTTGTCTCCGATTCGGGCAATAATCAGTTGAGCAAGGGCGTTAGTTACGGGCCAAAGCCTCAAGCCTGTAAACCCCTCCTGCAGCCGAAAACTGTTAATGGGCGGGTCGAGATGAGATCCGCAGTTACAATCCAATCATGGTATAACGTAGTGTGACACAGACCTCTCTGTCAATCGAAAACAGTCTAGCCGCAGATGATTGACAGAGGGTGATTATAAAGTGGTGTTCCACCTGTCCATGCATTGACTGTGTTTTATTTCCTTCCAAAGTAGCACGCCGGCCCCAGAGGTGGTGGTTTTTCAGTGAGAGTGAGAGAGTAGGCGATTAGTATGAGCAGTAATTTGCGGTTTTGATTATTTCTATTATACTATTTACGATTTTACACTTAATCATTGATTACATATACAGTATTTACGGATTACACATAATAGCAATACACATAAATTAAAGAACATACAAAGATACACATAGAGCTAGGTCACTCCATACACCCCCCCCCATCCCATTCCTACACACCCCATACACATAATACACACATTTTTTATTTTCCTCATACATATACAGAAAACCTTTCTTGTTTTATCCTTATATTCCTTTTAGGATTTAAATGGAGGTTGGAGAGAGGAGGGGAAAGGAGTGGAGAGTCAGGGAGGAGGAGATGAGGAGAGGCGAGGAGGAGCGAGAGGAGAGAGAGGTAGTCCTGGGGAGTGGTGGACGAGAGAAGGAAGAGGAGGTGAGAAGTGGTGGAGGAGAGGAGGAGGAGGTTGGGAGTGGTGGAGGAAAGGAGGAGGAGATTGGTGAAGGAGAGGAGGAGGAAGTGGCCGAAGTGTTGGAGGAGTAGAAGAGTGGAGAGGAGGTGGGTTGTGGCAGGGCGGAGGTCATGCGCAGCCTGGCTCTGTGCAATAGGGAGGAGAGGAGGCACTACCTAATGACTGAATCGTACCTAACCAGGCTGCTCAGGATGGGGGCAAACCAGAGAGCGCATTCCAGGAGGTTACTTCAGATGCCCCGCCTCCTCCACCCCAGAGGTTTCCCCTGCCTACCCGAAGCCAGGCCACTCCTCTTCTCCCCCCGATGCCTCCACCACCACCACTGCGGGTGCCACTGCCTCCTGGGGGTTGCCTTCCCGGGACCCCCCCCACCACCAAAGAGACGGCAGATGGCCATGGGGATGGGGGCCCTGTGGCTAGGAGGAGGAGGACCTAGAGGCTGCACAGATGTTTGTGCCATCTCAACAGCACTCCTCAGTGACAATCTATTGGTCCAAATGTTAACCTAATCTAGCATGGCTACAGATCTTGGCCTATGTGATGGTGATATTTTGTACGCAGATGGCTACCTCCCATCACATGGTCCATGATCCTCTGTCTGCGGACACGTAGGATTCTGTTTAACATTTCACCAATTGATGGTCACTGAAGAATGCTGTTGAAGGCCCTATTTTGTAGTTGTTATGTTTTTTTATTTGTTTTGGGTCCAATTCAGGTCCATGAAGGCATCTTCTGCATCTCCAAGCATTGTGAAGGAAATGTATGGGGTTTAAGGTTTTCACAGGTAGACATTCCTTCAATGACAGCCCCCCTTAACAAATAGCTAGCATTTGCAAAGTCTCACAATGGCATGTTAATGACAGCCAGCATTAATATATGCACTAGTGAAGCATGTGATCCATGACCTCAATATTAGTCTGTGAACAGATCCATGGGTCTGATGTAAGTAACACTGAATCTGGCTGCTGACCTTTGTGTCCTCTCCGTATTAATGTTTTTTTCCCCTATTGCTGATATCATGAGTATCCTTTAACATGTGCTAACACCTGTATAGCTGATGGATGTGATATCAATGTTGATAAACAATATCATATGGAGAAGATGATAGTACATCTTGACCACTGACGCTGGTCAAAGCTAAGCATTTATTATGAGATGACACATCATTATTAATAGTCATGGCCAGTGAGTTATCCTGAGAACTAGCTAATGGTTAGTAATGCTTGCAGATAAGAATCAGGTGAGTTGGTATATTGTTACAGTTACAGTATTTAGCACTGTACTATACATGCATGTTTTTTTTATTTTTTTTATCCTCCTCTGCCTTTTTTTTTTGACCACTTTTTTTCTGCTTTTGTTTTGTTAACACACTGAATGTGTGAAACTGGATTGGAGGTTTAATCATCTGTTTCATTGAGCAGATCTAGCCAAGTTGTAAGTGCTATGTGCATTAATGGTTTCTTCAATTAAATGGAGTGATTTCTAATGATGCTTTTTTCCCCTCAGATTCCTGTTGCAGTGATGTAGTGACCACATGTTACCCTGGTAGGTGCTATACATATTGCTTATTCTAGACTATGACATTACCCCATTTAGGTATCCCCTTTTTTCCCACAAGCCTCTTGCTCTCCTGGGATCCGCCTTCACCACACCCATGAAAATAATGCACAGTCTGGACCATTTCTGATTGTGCTCTGAGTATTAAATGTAATGCTTTGTTATACCGTTCTAAACGTGTCAATATGTTTTCAATGGTTGGGGTTTTGGGACATCCACATACCTCACATTTTGGTCACATTCTTATATCAGTAAACTAATGAGCACTAGTTACTAGGCATAGTTCATATGATAACAAAAATAATAATAATAATAATAAAATAATATCATAAGATATCATATAATAATATCTATCATATATAATAATAATGGGTTAATACCAATTTGTAGTACTGTGGCGTATCACCATTCTCCTGAAGGCCTGATAAGATTAGCACATGTGATAATGTGAATTGATGAATAGCAAAACACTTAATGGGAGGTCACCAAATGATAATGGGTATACATCTTGGCACATGGCCACCAGCAATGGCGTGGGACTTTCCAGGATGAGCCTAGCGGAGATTATCCCTGATGGAAGTGTGTTGGCTGTAGCTCCACGTGCTTCTGCACAGCCTCCATGTATGTTTGCGGCCCTACCTGATGGGTTTGAGTAGATTAGTGTGGTGTATGTTCCTCATGTCCCCTTCAGGATTGCTAAGTGGTGGTGGTACCTGAATGAAGCTGTGAGCTATACCATGTAGGGCCGCTGTAGGTGGGCAGGTCATTGCAGAGAGATCAGAAAGATCACGGTCTACTAGTGAAGGAACTGGCAACCCACTCTAGTATCTTTGTCATGCAAACCTTGTGGATATGCACAGACAAAGACATAATTAAGTGTGCTGCAGTCCATATGGTCACAGAGAGTTGGACACAACTAAGGGACTGAACAACTTAATGTAAAATGTTCCCCTGGTTCTTGATGTATGCAATGCGGCGGTGTAATTTGCCCACTATTTGTTGTCCCAATGTAGATGTGATAAGTCAGATGTATATAAGATGATCTTTGTATTTTTAGGGTCCACATTAGAGCCTCTGTGAGTGAGAAAGGGTTAATATGTCAGCCATTTCCATGTATTTGTGTTGCAATTTAATGAGGTAGTGTGTCTTTAATATCATGTAGCATGGCTTTTCATATTGGCATATGCATGACCATTACAACCTATGAGAAAAATAATATATATTTTTTGCTATATTTGATATTTGGGAGTTGTTGTGCAAGTAATTGTAATGCGTTCCATTGCTTTCCCCTTATTTTAAAGTGAATTGGTGTGTTTTTATTGTGTTTTGCAGTGTTACAAACTAGTCTGTAAACCCTTTTTTGGATCCTATTTGGAACCCATAAGATTTGGACCGTCAATAGCCATTAGTGGGCACAGCGGCTGCTTTCTTCAGCGATTTTTGCAATTGATAGCGAGTTGTGATTTTTTCGGCCGTGAAAGATCAAAGGCTTCGGGAGGCTGTAAGTTCTGGGTTTAACCACCGCAAAGTATTCAAGGCCGTAACGTGTAACCCATTTGGAGCCCGCACAAAGACGTAAATTGAATAGCAAACAATAGCTCAATTGAATCGGGCTCTGGGAAAGCATGCAAATATATTTGAATTAATTGCACAACAGTCTCAAGCTGCAAATTTGCAAATTTATTTCCGTGTTATATATATCCCGGGAATGAACCAGTTAATACATATCATGAAACCTGCATGGACTAGAACAGTTGCTTTAATTATTTACATTGCTGGAGTCCGATCACAAATTTTACTTTACTTACCAAACATTAAATAGTTTAGTATAAACTCCATATTTTACTGATGTCATGATGACGGTCTTATTTACCATTGGCTGTGTCTAAGAAGTAAATTACAGGCTTGCCTAAATCTTGTCAGATCATATGATTATGCCCCCTGAAATCAGACTTACGAGTGTATGTTTTTTGTGTGGAGGCTGTGGGAGGGCAGTTGCGAGTTAAAGACAATTGAATGAATTTAAATGTTTAAAAAAACTAAGCTGCAGCCAAAAATTCGGGTTAAAGGCAATTTATGGTCTTGAAATTTAATGGAGCCCCTAGGTGATAAAGCACAAAAAAGTTGCCTAAATAGTCTCTGTAAACAAACCTGGTAAGGCACTGGATTTGAGCAAGGGACAGGCCAATTCTACTGAGATTTAGATATATAAATAGAACATACTGGAACAGCAAAGTGACAACTTGAAATTCACATTATAAAATACAATCTGACTATGAAAGTGTTTCTTATATGTAGTTTCAGAGGAATTGTCAGATGACCTTATTTTCTCAAGGACACAGCAGAGGAAAGGACAATGGTTTTATAGTTGAAGTTTTAATAGACATGCAGTAACATGCTGTGTTAGAGAGAATATATCAAATATATCTCAATATGCACTGCTTTAAAGGGACATGGAAGGTTCCTTGTTTTTAATATTAAAATATTTTTTGCATATTTTAAATAATTTGATTAACAAGCTCTGTTTGTATTTACTGAAACCTTCTAAGCAGTCCCTGTAATGGTCTGCCCCCTGTAACATGTTAATACAATGTTTTTATGGTTCTAGATGTATTAGCCAATGACATGCTGTGTCTCAGCAGCATGTTACTAAAATGAGACATAGCCTGGGATTGGCTAGAAATATTGTACATAAGTTACAGAGGGTGGACCTTTATAGGGACTGTATGCAGGAAACACAAAATGTCTTTAATAGCTATTTAAGGTTTCTTGTAATATTTTTGCTATTTGTATTCCATGTCACTATTTTTCCAGAAAAAAAAGTTTTCATTCAATTATATTGTAATAAAAATACCAAGAGTGCACAAGCACAGTTATTTTTCATTTCTTTCATTTACCATCAATATGCATGGGAAAGGGGGAAGATACAATATCTTACAATATATATATAGTAAATGAATATTGCATCTGTGTTCACATTTGAATGTCTTAAGCAAGGGGAAAAAAGTTGACTTAAAAAAAAAAATGCAGATTAAGTGAGAGTTTTTGGCAAACGGGGAATAGAGGCAGGTGCCGGTTGCTTGAGAGTCCCGGTTGGTTGAGTGCCGGATAATCAGGAGTTTACTGTATATATATATCACATATATAGTTGTGAGCAGACGGGTTGTTGCTAATACTGCTGGCTCGCGTACCGAGCCTGCGGCTCTCGCCACGTGAAGCAAGGGCCTCAGTTGCTGGCATGGATCAAAATTTACGGACCTACGACAAACAAATACAAGACGCGTTACGACCCATTACGACCGCGCAAAAATACGACCTTACCGCCCGAAACTCGCGCACATGAAAACATTAAAAACACAATAAATATACACAACAAATACATAAAAAGGTTACCTACAGCAAGGGGAGGCAGCCAGGACCTCGAAAACTGAAGTTACACCTCAATTTTACTTGAAATAAAAGAGTTTAGACACCTGGAAATCCCCTAGGGGAGAGAAAAAATGGCTGCCAACAAAAAACGAAAACGAGGCTAAAGGACTCTAAAGATGCAAAACACCATGAAACACCTACCCACGAGATCGCAAAACAAGGACGCAACCAGCGCGACCCAAAAAACATTACAAACACAATAAATACACACAACAAACACATAAAAAGCTTACCCACAGCAAGGGAGGGGGGGGGGGGGGGGCACACAGGACCTCTGTAAGTGAAGTTACATCTTTATTTAAGTCAAAATTACAAAGTTTAGACACCAGAAAATCACCTAATCGAGAGAAAAAAGGGCCGCTGAACAAAACGAAAACGAGGCTAAAGCACCCTAAACACGCAAAGCCCCACCAAACACCTACGGATTTTCAGAAAAAGTCGGACGACATCCGAAAACAAGGACGCAAAATCAGCCACAGCCGCATACCACACATTAGGCGCCATTTTAGAACACTAACTTATACAATCCGGAAGTACACAGCTACCCTAACGGATTTGCCTCGCACACGCACACTATTACACTACACACTGCACACATTCATGACACTTACACAGCAGCTCCACAGCACTGATGCTGCAGCAACATCAAAACAGATTGCCAGCTCTTCAACACAATGCTGCATATATTACTTCACAATAGGTAAAGTATATTAATTTCTTATTTTATTAATTATTCATTGCCATACATCCAAAAAAAACAAGTCTGCTCATAGCACACAAACAACCCAGAGCCTCGCAATGAGCACCGAAGGATCTTGCAACAACAACAAAATTAATGTCGCATACAAACAACATTACCTGCCTAACAATCTTATTGCCGTCATTTTTTGACGGGCAAGTCGCTAGTATCTATATAATGCACTCCAGAATTTTAGGCCACTATGGTGATGAAGAGCAAGATAGGCTATGGGAGAACTTGTATTGATCTGAGACCATTCCTTTATACAAAATATCTCCAGATTTGTTGACTTTCTGCTTCAGCTCACCCCACAGGCTTTCAATGCGATTTAGGTCAGTGAACCATTTTGTTTGGATTTGGAGGTATGCATTGAATTATTGTCTTGCCAACAGATTCAACCATAAACCAGTCTCACAGGCAGGAAGATTTTGATCACAAATCTACAGGTATTTGATGGTTCATGATGCAATATCCTAACAAGATTTCAAGGGTGTTTGGAAGGAAAAAAGCCCCACAACATCAATGATCCACTAGTACTCCACAATGGGGATTAGGTTATTTTCGGCATGAGCTTAATTCTTTTATACTAAATGCACATTGGGTGTTTGATTCCAAGAATCCCTACCTCCCAATTTGTTCTCAAATGACCATAGAACATGGTTCCAGTCATAGTTCTAGTGATATTAAGTGCACTCCAAGCGTTTTTGTTTGATTACAGTAGAGGCTTTCTTCGGGCAAGCCTTCCATATACCGTATTGGTCCGAATATAAGCCGCACCTTTTTTCCGATTTTTGAGCTTACGAGTTACGGGTGCGGCTTATATTCGCGGCCGTAAAAAAATCATTGCCGATTTGCGAACTTTGCTTGTTACGTGTGCGTCTTCTATTCCCAAACGCAAAATTACTGCTGATTTGCGCAATTGCGAGTTAAGGGTGACGATTTTCGTGCTTTAGACTGCGGTATTGAATAGAGATTTACGGTTTTAGTGATTCTAACATCCTGTAAAGCCTGCAACCTGCAAAAAAAGCTACAGTGCTAATCAGAAAGCCTGTTTCTTGCAATGGCTGATCACTTTGAGAGTCTTTTTCTCTCTAATTTTAAGGGTGCGGATTATATTTGAGCACTATATTTGTTTTATTTTTTCCCCTTGAACTTTACGGGTGCGGCTTATATGTGGGTGCGGCTTAAATTCGGACCAATACAGTAGTTTGTTGGCATGGAGGAGGTGTCTAATTGTAGTTTTGAAGATTTGGGAAACCCAGAATGCAACCAACATCTGCAATTGTCCAACTGTGATCCTTGGAGATAGTTTTGCTTCTCGAACCATGCTCCTCACTGTATGTGGGGTCAAAATGCACTTGTGTCCTTTTTTAGGCAGGTTCATCACAACTCCTGCTGTTTGAAACTTCTTAGTTATTGCCCTTATAGAGGAGATGGGTATTTTCAGGTGTAAAACTATTTTATAGTCATTGCCTGAGTTTTTTGAAGATCAGCAATTGTTTGGCCGGCATGCCACCTTATATTTATAACCAAATAAACCAAGAAGCTAGGGGTAACCACTCCTAAAGTGTCCTTAAAAAAATAAATATTATTGGGACATGTCAATTAGGTTTTGTTTATAAGAACTTGTAGGGATGCCATTGTCACATGTATTTTTTTAAATAATTTTACATCACTGAGATTTAATTTATATTTTGAGTGTAAGATCAAGCTGATTATCAACAAAGACATTTTATCATAGTCTCTTTTGCTCTTCTTTACAAGGGGTGTCAATAATTCTTGAGGGCAGTGTATGTTTGAGCTGCAGTATAATCTACCAAATTTTCTTTCAACTAAAGGAAGTGCCTCTCTGTGCACAGAAAGTATTGTAAATCTCACTAGCAAACAGGTATAACTTATACATATTAATTCCTGCACATTGGCTGACAATGACAAGACCCACATTTTTTCTGCACTAGGAGCTAAAAAAAAAAAAAGAAGAAGAAACTTACTGTAAAACATTATCAAACACTCTCAGATGCACACACTTTCCATAATCCTTTAAACTGCTTACTCTTTTCACTGAGATCTGTTTTGTGTCATGTTTACCCTGTCTGCCAGTGTCAAGAAGGCTAAGATCATTTGTTTGACTTCTCTTTAACTGACCATCGAATCTCTCAAAGAGGAGAATATGTATTGGGACTGATAAATCCAAAAGTGATAGTTGGTGCTCAGGAATGGGTATACAAGGAAATTTGTGTGTGATATCTCTTTCTGCTTTTTCTTGTAGTGTGCTGATGTCTCAAATCAACACTGTTCAGGAGTGTGTCTTGGTGCTTTTGCAGAGAAAAAAAAAAAAGAAGATGGAGGGGGAGAAGTAGTGCACAAAAACTAGTGCAAATTATTCAGGGTGATATGGCTAGTGATAATCAGTTTAGTTAACCAATATTTGTGACTTTCACCTTTTGAAACTTCAAATTACATGAGGTATTTGGCTTGTGTCTTGTCACTAAATCCCAACTGAAACTGGTTGCTGACTGTAGCCTTTCCTCTGGATGGTTCTATGTTCACTTTGTTGCCTTAATAATTTTTCTTGGATTTTTATGTCTATGTATTAAACTTGTGATTTTGAAGGTATACATATATAAAACATTAGACGTGTACACATCTTTATGTGAATACTATGTGATCAATTTCATCCACCAAATTTTATGGTTATGGATATATCATTTACTATAGAAATTATTGAAAAAAATGAAAATATGGTATAGTCCTCTCTATGTAAAAGAGATAAATGATGAATCAGATGTCATATAGTCAATTTATTGGTCATTATATTTACATGTATAAGGATAAAACCAAAATCTAAAACACGTTTCATCACTAATTTCTGCGGCTTCTTCAGTTGGAATAAATCCTTATGTGCTTGTCTTGAAATGGTTTTCAGTGAATCTCTCACTGCTTTCTATTAATAAGTTCAGCCTCTTATAGCAAACTTCTGAGAAAACATTGTTAGGGTTTAAATAGATTTAGATGGGGTTAGATAGGCCCAGTAGGTCTAGATGGCGTTAATGGGGTTTAGTTTGGGATTATGGGGTATAGTTAGGGTTAATAGTGTAGTGCAGTGCATAGACTTTGTGTCATGAGGGTCCTTATAGTGTTATTATAGGGGTTAATTAGTGTCCTATAGGGGTCTATAGACCCCTATTGGACAGATGGGGTTAAATAGAGGCTTACGGGGGGTCCTTGCGGGAACTTCAAATTTTTAAATGCATCGGGGGTCCCGATTGAGACCGATCGGGACCCCCTTTTGCAAGGGTTAATGGTTACCCCCAGCATAGAGGGGGGTTATTGTTAGGTGCCGCGGTGGTACTTACATCCCCACGGCCAGGATTTGCTAATGGTGTGCCACGGGCCCTTTAAGGACGTGTAGTAGGAATTTTGAATTATTTAAATGCAACCAGTGGCCCGATTGATGCCGATCATGTACCACATTGCAAGGGTTAATATGGGGACACTTTGGGGGTCCCAATGGGGACCCCCAGCATGGGGGGGTAATTTTAGGTGCAGGATGGGTACTTGGAGTGCCTCCTGTGGCAGGGCTAGTATGTGGAACTGTCGCGCAGGTACCAGTCAGGACCCCCACGGCAAGTGATGATGTGAGGAGCCTGCAAGGCCATCTCGCAGGCTTTTACTTCTCCTGCCCTGTTGCTCCGTGTTTGACACAGACAACCGTGCTGAGTAGCTCATACGATGGTTGCAGCAGGTCTAATTTAATACCGTCGTAATTTTTCATATTTCAAGCACATAGGGCTTAAGTTCTAACCGCGTATCTACGAGGCTGATATTTAATAGGACTATCAATTGGTGGCAGCAAGCTGTGTATATATCTTTAATAATTACTTGAGCATATAATTTTAATAGTTTGAGTTTGGACCAACCTGGGGCTCCCCCACTTAGCAAAATGGTTGCACATGCTTGACCTCTAAAACATGTGCTACTCTTTGATGTGTAAAGGGGTGGATAGTGAATGGATACATAATGCTACATCGGGCATTAACCTGCATTACTGCCTATATAGCAGAACTAAATACAATACTTGCAATTTAGTAAATAGCATGTAAACCTGATGCGTGTCCTAGTATTAAGTCCCCCCAGTGTTTCTTTAAGAGAGATAGATCTTAATAATGCTGTTGCAGTATACGGAAATACTCCCAGGGGTCAATATAAAAGAACTGATTTTTTTTCTTGCTTGAGAAGACAGATTTGACATATTGTACAAATCTTTCAGGCTGCTCCTAAATTCCTGCTGGCAAATAGCCTGTAGAGTTCTCGCCATTACTATATTTTCTCTCCATCTGTCCCAGTCGGTAAGGTGATTTGTCATTTCTTCTTCTTCACATGCAACCAAGAGAAAAATTGCCAGATTCCTTGCCACCCTGGATGATTTAAATTGTATATCCAGCACCCTCTCCTTCACCCTGGGTGCACACAGTTGAAGAAGAGGGTAAAATAATCACCTGGTAAGAGAAAACTAAACACAGCAACAGTGCTAAAAAAATTCTGAATTTATACAGTGTGACCATGCAAAAGCCCCAGCCATTGCAGACATGAAGAACATACATACACAGATACACATATACACAAATATAATTACAATGTAAAATTTTGAGTGGGACTGTTAGATAATTGGGCTTGAAGGGCCTCATTCAATTGTGCTTTCGGGAGATCCAGGCTTTGGAAATAGAGCCCACAAGTTATTTTGCTATTCAATTGGCATCTTTTTTTGCGGGCTTCCGATCGGGTTGCATGCTATGGCCCCCGATTCGATGCAATGGTTCACATCGCAAGTTAATGCCCCTCCAAGCCTTTGATCTTTCACAGCCTCAAGACTTCTGAACGATAAAATCGAAAATCGCTATTCATTGCTCTGATTCCCCCTCACTAACCACCCCGGTAAGCCCACAAATGGCAAAAATTCTACGGCAAGTTAATGGTACCAAGGATGTCTCACACAGGGCTTAATGACATGTCTGGAGCACTTTAAAAGCAAAAAAAAAAAAAAGGCAATACTGTACTTTTATTAAAAAGAAAAATGATGTTAGGTCTTAGAATTAAAAGTACAAAATTCTCAAGCTCGAAAATCAGCCCAGAAAAATACTTTATTCTACGTTTCAATTCTGTGTTATATCGATCCCGGCAATCAATGTGTTAATACATATAATGGAACTCGCATGTAATAGAATATCATATTTACGGTTTTATCAATACTGCATTATTTCTGGAATGTGGGTCCGATCGTAACTCGTAATTGAAACCAGTAGGACTTTGAAATCAAAACTCCATTTCTCAAAGGCGTAATGATGACGATCTCTGTTTCCATTGGCTGCTTCTATCGCAGGAGTTACGGCCTTCATGTTCAAGTTCGCAAATGCTACATACGATGGCATGGTTTCCGAATTTTGCTATCAGCTCATAACTTGTGGCCTCGAGCAATTGAATAGCACCATAAGTTGCGAACACTGCAGGCCCACAGCAGTCCTGCAGACACACAGCCTACTACGATCGAGTTGCAGGCTTGCAGTTAAATTTGTCTCTAAGTATTTTAAAATTAAGTTACACATAAAGAGAATCCCTCTCTGTTAAGTCTCTTTATTTAGGTGCATTAATTAACTCACACAATTTAATTAACTCACACAGTGGGGGTGATAAAAAGAGCAGGTCCAGTAGATAAATGACATGACTGATTTTGGGGCCAAGATGGGACTCCCTTGAACCCCAATAGCAATCCTGTCATTTGAATGTGTTCTGGGGATGGTGACTGGTGCTTTTTTCCTTTTTTTTATTATGTGTAATTTTTAATGGATATTGTGTATCATATTATGTCTTGTTTTATTGCTAATATATGGTCACCAGTACAAAATGGAGCCCGGGGCTGGTCTTAACTGGTTTAGATAACAGACCAACCCCCAGGAGTGGCTTACCCTTCTGAGACATCAGCTCTGTCCCCACTCACACAGGGCCATTCTGAATGGGCTAGGCTAATTCAAGCAGTACAGCTATCCATCTCATTGGTGTTTGTGCATTCAAGCAGGGAATTCAAACTAGTTCACTCCCCAATTCATGTTAATGCTGTTTTTTTTTCTTTGTTTCTGTTTTTTCCCCCTGAAATGCTCTGTTTGGGACGCAAATAAAGTTGGATTCTTGTTCTTGTATATTCAATCCTAAGCAAAGGGATGAAAAAAGAGTTTATTATTTTTAATAAGTCAGTAACCCTAGGACTGAGCTTGCAACCTGTGATGTCCTGAGTTCTCCTAGGAGGTGTTCTGCTGGGTGCTGAGAGATTGAACACAAGAGGCACGACACAGAGGGAGAGAATTAAGATGCACGTGGGCCCTCAACTCTGGGTCGTCACTGTATAGATTCGAATATTGACAAGACTTAATAATTAAAATCGGTGACTATTATTATTGTTCAGAATTGTATGTGCTCTTCTTCTTTATCACACCCACTGTGAGGGTTATTTAATTACTCTAACAACTGCCAAGCTCAGTTTGCTAGTACTTCCACTCAATATGCTTAATAAAAGCAGTTGCAATTATATTTTATAGCATTATATTTTTAAACATATTATTATATAGTAGTATATCTACAATAACTATACATTTGCTGGGGTTAATTTTCAGTACCTAAAGTGCCAACCCAGAGCCACCTCGGGATTACACACTTCCTCAGTCCGACGCCGACATCCATCTAACTGGGTTCCCCTTCCTGAAAGAGTAGGTGACGTGGGGGGCGGTCTGGCCGTGTCAGTATCCCCAAGTGTACCGCTTTAACACTCAGGGTTACTGACACGGCCAGACCGCCAGGGAGGTTAAAGAGACACAGGAGCATTATAATAGTTAAGCATGCTTTTCACTAGTATGTTTAATTCATTACAAAAAATAGAGTAAAGAAATTAGCACATGAAATATAATTTACTCTCTCTAGATCGGACATGTTAGTCTTCGGGGTCCAGATTATGGATACATTATTACGATTTTTTATCAGGTTAGAGGTATATTGATAATAGCTTGATCATTTTGATCTATTTACACAGGTATGTCCAGAAAATCTGGAATGGTTACAGTTGGTTACTCAAAAATAATGTTGAATACATAGTTCTAGATTCATTGGCAGCTGCCTCGTGCAGTAAATTTGTTTTAATGTATTAGATTTATTGTTACCCATGCTCTCTTCTTCAAATATATGATTTTGATGGCCTATCTGGAGGCCCCGAAGTTCCCCCCTTAACCCATCCTAAATTGGGCTGTGTTGTTTAGCCATTTAGTCGTGTCCAGCTCTTCATGACCTTATAGGCCACAGCACACCAGGCACAATTGTTATGTCTCTGGTCGTGCTAATTCATAATGTTTTCTTGGCAAAGACACTGGGGTGGGTAGCCAGTTCCTTCTCCAGTGGACCACGATTAGTTTGACCTATCTACTATGACCTGTCCATCTTGGGTGACCATACATGGTATAGCTCACAGCTTCACTGAAGTACACAAGCCCATACACCATGACAAGGTAGCGTTCCAGAAGTTTGTGATGTAATTACCAGCTCACATTGTAACGGGATTAACTCACACACACCCCAGATTGTCCAATGGGGTACTGCACAGGGCAGTACTTGCTGACTGAGTTAAAATGGCAGGTAATTTAATCATGTATGTGGCCTTAACCAAAGTTGTATTCTGTTTGCCTATAAATATTCTGTAGCTAATAAAGTGAAGAGTACCCTCTTCGGACACAATACAAGTGTCTATGGTGATCCAAGGGAAGAAAACAGGACTTCCTTCTAAGGTCCTTCTAGGCAGACAATATGCCTGAGAAATGTAGATCTTCCCTAGGAATACTTACCTGCTCAGTTAGCTAACTCCAAAGTTCCAGTGTTCCAGTTCCTGGTCAGCATCATCCAGGAGGCTGAGAGCTGATTTAACCAACACAGAACCACACTGGCCGAAAGTAAAATGGCATTGCTGGCCCAACTGGCTGGGTCCAGTGACAGGGGAGCAAGCCATCTGATTCAGCGCCCATGACCATGATACAAAAGAACCACCCTAATGACCTAACAAAAATTCTAGATGTTTTACGTAGGCATTGGTAAATATTATTTAAAAAGCAATGTTTATATTAAACTTGTTTTCAGATTTAGCTGCCTTTGGGCGGGGGGGTGGGGGGGCGTATAGTAGCCCCTTTTGGCAGGATACTTGCTATGATAAAATTTCCCTTTGTAACAAGTTTTATTTTGGGACAATCTATGAAAGTTTGTATGTTTTCTTACTTAATCACATTCCTTAGGTCTATCAGCATCACCCCCCACCCCCTTTGATAATAATACCAGGGCTGGGCAAAACTTTGAGCTTTGAAAGTTAATTTAACATTCAATATTGCTATTTTATTAATGATCAATGCATAATTTGCTCCTCTTGTTAGGGCACTGCACTGGTACTTCAAGTAGACACACTACAGTCAGAAATGTCCCCACATTGTTGTGCACTTGTGAATGAAATCTTATACTTCAACTGACTTTTACCAATTTAAATATACATTATAAATCCAGTCTATGCTTTTATATCTCTCCAAGTAATTCCTCCAGCATCACTTTTCCATCCATGTTCTCCAAAAGGAAAATGTCTGTTATTTTAGTTTTAATGTGCCCTTCTCCCCACTTCCTTTTAGGTACTCTTATCAACACCCTAACACACCTCAATTATCTGTCCCTAACCTTAAATGCAGTCACTTAGGGCCTCATTCAATTCGGGGCTATTACTTGCAAGTAACTTTCCGATTTGCTACTATTGGGCTACTTGCTACAGTAGCTCTACTTTTACTCACCTATTCAATAGTCCCCTTTCCCGATAATCGAAAACCATGCTATCGGCAGTAAGCATTTGCGTGCTTAAACATATTCGTGGCCGTAAGCCGTAACTCGTGTTTCAAGCCCGCATACTCGGAGCGCTGTAATTACAAATATTAATTCAATACAGCACCGTAAAGCACTGTATATGATGGGGAACACAATGGGTGACATTAGAATTAAAAGCACAACATTCTCAAGCTTGCACATCACCAAAATACAATACTTTATTTCATGTTTAATTTCCATCCAGCATCCTACGGGCTTCAACCTCCAGGCCCGTAACTCATTATCCAAGCCCGTAGGAATTCATTGAAATATGTAGGTTGATTCCAAAGTCATACGGGCTTGGGGGTTGGAGCCCGAAGGACTTTATGATGAAAATTGAACATGAAATAAAGTATTTATTTTTGCTGATTTGCAAGCTGGAGAATGTTGTGCTATTAATTCTAAGACCTAACATCACTTTCACTTCAAATAGTGCTACGATTTGTAACAAAGACCTTTGCGAGACCTTCTTGGTACCAGTAACCTGTAGTTCGCATTTAGCCATTTACAGGCTTGACGGAAGAGTCAATCGGAGCAATTGAATAGCGATTTGTGTTTTTTGCGGCAACAACTCTTGAGGTTGTTAAAGATCAAAGGCTTTGATGGATCGCGATTATGGGACAAGTAAGGCATAGTAGCGTGCCGTAAGTAACCCGAACGGGGCACGCAAGTAGAAGGCATTTGAATAGCAAAGTAACTTGCTATCTCTACTTGTGGCCTCGATCTCAAGAAAGTAGCAATTGAATGAGGCCCCTAATATGTCAGGAATGCTTTACTGTAGAGAAAAAAATGCTAGCACAATACATAGTCAGCTTTTAGTGCTCTTGAAAATGAATTTGTAAAGCCTACAATATTTTTTTATGCCTGAGAAAAGTTCCAGTTGAATAGATCTAGAATAAAGTTAAATCTATGTTAGTACACAATAGAAGAACATATGCTTGGAATTGTCTTTTTATGGGGATGGTCATTTATTAAAGCTATTCAGCTGTAAAAGTAGCAGAAAAATAAAGTACTTGAAAAAAAAACATGATAGATGCTATGCACTTCTTTGACCCCATTTGGGAATTTCTTATAACAGAAGCCCTTGAGTGACATAACAGATGTGACCGTGATCTAAAAGCAAAGTCAGAGCTTGCAAATACAGAACACATGGACTCAGTTATATCAGTTCCAGTAGTTTATCATTATTGTATATACTGTCAGTCTCCATATATAATCACTTATAAAGCCCCGGGTCCTGATGGAATACATCCAAGGGTACTAAGGGAACTGGGTTCTGTAATAGCCAAACCATTATATTTATTTTTTCAAGATTCACTCAACACAGGGTCTCTACCAGATGACTGGAGAAAAGCTGATGTGATACCTATATTTAAAAAGGGAGCAAGAGCAAATCCGGGGAATTATAGACCAGTGAGCCTCACTTCTGTAGTGGGGAAGCTTTAACAAGGGTTAATAAGGGATAATATACAAGACTATGTTTATTTGAACAGGATTATAAATAGGAGTCAACATGGATTTATGAGGGATAGGTCATGTCAAACAAATCTAATTAGTTTCTATGAGGAGGTTAGTAGGAACCTGGATCAAGGCAACTCAGTGGATGTAGTCTTTTTAGATTTTGCAAAGGCTTTTGATACAGTGCCACATGGGAGACTATTGTGCAAACTAAGAGATACAGGAGTTGCAGTAAATATCTGCTCATGGATTGAGAGCTGGCTAAAAGACAAGAAGCAAAAGGTTGTTGTAAATGGAACATACTCCGATTGGACTAATGTGGTAAGTGGGGTTCCTCAGGGTTCAGTATTAGGTCCTCTACTTTTTAACATATTTATTAATGACTTAGAGGTAGGATTGATGACACAAAGTTGTGCAAGGTAATTATGTGGTAATAATGTGCTTTCCCTCCAAAGGGATGTACATTAAATTGAGGAATGGGCATCCAAATGGCAGATGAGATTTAATACGAATAAATGTAAAGTTATGCATCTAGGAAGGAAAAATAGCCATGCAATTTATAATCTTAATGGAGCAAAACTAGGTGTATCGGATATTAAAAGGGATTTGGGAGTGCTTGTGGACAACCACCTAGGTACCAGTGCTCAAAGCCAAGCAGCAGCTGCAAAGGCAAATAAAATATTAGCATGTATTAAGAAGGGTATAGAAGCAAGGGAAGCAAATATAATTCTGCCACTATACAAATCTCTAGTAGGTCCTCATTTGGAATATGGAGTACAATTTTGGGCACCACTTCATAAAAAGGACATTTTAGAGCGGGAAAAGGTACAGAGGAGGGCAACAAAACTAATAATGGGAATGGAGGGGCTAAGTTATGAAGAAAGACTAAGCAAATTAAACGTATTTTCTCTAGAAAAAAGGCGTCTAAGAAGAGATATGATTACCTTATATAAATACATCCAGGGTCAGTATAAAGATTTGTCAAGGGAGCTTTTTGTGCCAAGAGGTTTTCAACTGACAAGAGGACATCCCTTGAGGTTAGAAGTAAAAAGATTCCACCTTAAAGAAAGAAAAGGGTTCTTCACAGTATGGGTGGTTAATCTGTGGAATTCTCTACCAGAGGATGTGGTGACAGCGGATTCGATAGATAACTTTAAAAGGGGACTGGATTTATTTCTAATTAAAAAGGGAATTCAGGGTTATCATGGATAATTAGAGAGGCAGTATTGATCCAGGGAGAAGTCCAGTCGCCGGTGTCTGGGATCAGGAGGGAATTGATTATTTATTTATTTTTAATTTTTAATTAATTAATTAATTAATTAATAGTTAATCCGCATATTGCAGATCAGAGGAGATCTTAAAAGGTTGAACTTGATGGACTGAAAGTCTTTTTTCAATCTTAAATACTATGGGCCTCATTCAATTGCGTTTTGGGCAATCGAATAGGGCTCAATATGAGCACAGAGCATCTTTTTTTACAGAAGTTTTTAGTTAGTGAACTTGTATCCAAAAGCAAGGTCTTCACTAACTAAAAACTTCTGTAAAAAAATATGCTCTGTGCATATATAGAGCCCTATTCAAATGGCCAAATCACATTTGAATGAGGCCCTATGTAACTATGTCTTTCTCTGTTCTAAAGAAACTTAATTGATTTTGCTTTTTATTTAATTTTTTAACTCGACAGTTCTCATATACCCAGTCATTAGGAAAGAGTAAGGCCCCATTCAACTGTCCAAATTGAAATGACTGGAGCCCGTAATGTAGCCCGTAAAAGTTACTGATTTTTAATTGGGCTCTTCTAGCTACCCACAAACGATTTGCGAGTCACAGGCTCAAAATCACGGCGGTTGGCAAAAACTTAACTATATACTCCTTTGAGGTCTCAAGCCCGCAATTGTCACCAGGGCTAAAAAGGCAAGATCATTATTCAATTGCAACCATTCAACAAGCCCGCAACTGCCTTCAAACCCGTAAATGGGAAATGTATCAAACATTTCTATGAGTACTAGATAGGACTCGCAAGTGGGTTAAATACCTGTTTGTAAAACTGTAAAAGCAATTATAAACACACTAATGTACTTAAAAATACTGGGAAAATAATGAAAGGCATTAGAATTAATTAGACAACAGTCTCAAACTCGCAAACCTGCAATAAAAGAATATTTTTTCAAGTTTTATTTTAGTGTTATATTGATCCCAGGAAACAAGGAGTTAATACGTATCAGGCCACCTACATGGACTTAAACAGTTTCTACATTCATTTTTATTGATTTCTACTGCTGGATTGCTAGTACGATTGTATATAGGACTTCTAAACACTAATTGATTAAAATTTAAACTTCATGTTTTACTGGTACTATGATGACGGTAATATTTACTATTGGCTCTTTCTAAATTGTAATTTAAGGGCTTGCTTAATTGATCATGATCATGTCCTGAAATGCTACGTACGGGTTCATGGTTTACGGTTTTCGACTTTAGCCCTATAATTGTGGGCTTATTCAATTAAATACCTCTGTAACTGTTGCTAATTTCTGCCCCGCAGACATAAGGCCTGTATGAAGGTAATTACGGGCTTGGAATTTAATGGTGGCCTATGTTTCTGTCTAGTGAGTTCCATTTTATAGGTATATAGAATTTCATGGATTATGAATGCATCTGAAAGAGGAGAATCAGTAGTGTATGCATTTTTTGCATGACAAAAGCCCAAAAGAAACATTAAAGTTAACAAAACGTCTTCAGTTTTCTGACAGTTGATTTTGAGAGTGAAGATAACAAGCTAAATTAGCATAAAATTCATATTTAGTTGTAGCCAATCAGAGTCAGGTACAACAATGTTGCTTCTGACAGGCTCAGTACAACAACTGGTCAGAACGGCAGAGCTCTGACATCACTTCCTTTGGTTCATCTTCCTGATGTTTCAGAGAAAGACATTCTTACATTAAAAAATGTCTCACTTGGGATGTAACTGTACTTATTGCTGATTGTGTGTGTGTATTCCATCCCCCAGTGCAGTGGTCCTATGTGATTGTTATTTACATTTATGAATAAGTAAGGGAGGGGCTGTTTGTAGCTGTAATATAGGAGCAAAGGTCTTGCAATAAAATGATATCTGCTATCAATACTAAGAGAAGTCAGTGTTAGTATTTATGTATTTGTTCCGATGTATCTAGCTATAGACAATAATATGAAATCACCCTAAGAAAGAGGTAAAGGCTGCAAAGAATAACATAGTGTTTTACCACCATAAAAAAAGTTTTGCCTGTTTACTTTATTTCTGCAAAGAAACCAATACAACTACCCAGATTTACCTTTTTGGAGCACTTGGGCAGTGAAGTGGAGGAGCCCCTGCGAGTGTGTGCGCATTTCTGTGCATGTATATCACTCTCTTGCTGTGTGAGCAAATCACAGACATTTTTCCAACAGCCACTTTTACAACATACTGTAACTACTCATACAAATACAGCCCAATTACTTGTTTATTACATGTGTTTGATGGTGGGCCATAATAATGCACAAAACTATTATTTACTAGAATATTGCCTGTCAAAAAATGACAGCAATGAAATTGTAAGTGAGCTAATGCTGTTTGGTGTATAATAATCAAATAAATAATACATTAATAAATTAATATACTTTACCTATTTTCAAGTAATATATGCAGGAAGCATTGTGTTGAAGAGCTGGCAATCTATTTTGATGTTGCTGCAGCATTAGTGCTGTAGAGCTGCTGTGTAAGCGTGATGAATGTGTGCAGTGTAATAGTGTGCGTGCGCAAGGCAAATCCGTTAGCGTAGCTGTGTACTTCCGCATTGTAAGTTAATGTTCTAAAATGGCGGCTAATGTTTGGTATGCGGCTGTGGCGTAATATCTGTAGCTGTTTTGTGGTGTTTTGCGTGCTTGTGGTGGTGTTTTGCGTGTTTAGAGTCCTGTAGCCTCATTTTCGTTTTGTTCGGCGGCCATTTTTTTCTCTCGCTTAGGTGATTTTCAGGTTTTTAAACTCCAAAATTTGGACTTAAATCGCGGTGTAACTTTACTTACAGAGGTCCTGGGTGCACCGCCCTGCTGTGGGTAAGCTTTTTATATGTTTGTTGTGTGTATTTATTGTGTTTGTAATGTGTTTGGGGTTGCGCGGGTTGCGTCCTTGTTTTCGAATCTCGTATGTGGTTTTCGGCGATTCCGTAGGTGTTTGGAGGAGTTTTGCGACTTTAGACTGCTGTAGCCTCGTTTTGTTTGTTTCGGCGGCCATTTTTTCTCTCGCTTAGAGGATTTTTTTGTGTCTAAACTCTTTTATTTTGAGTTAAATTGAGGTGTAACTTCAGTTTTTGAGGTCCTGGATCCTCCCTCTTGCTGTAGGTAATGTATGTGTTGTGTGTATTTATTGTGTTTTTCATTTTTTCATGTCCGCGGGTTGCGGCTGATTCTTGCAAGATCGTAATTGGTCGTAACGCGTCTCGTACTTTTTTGCAACGGCTCGCATGCTCACAACTATATATGTGATATTTTTCTATGGGACGGCAGCGAGCGCATGTTACACAAACAAAAAACTAATTACAAGAGTTAAAGGGCTACTGCACAATAATAACACAAATTGTTTGAAAAAAAATAGTCTAACTAAAGTAATCAGGAAAGAAGTCATACAGTTAGTTTTAATTAGAAAAAATAAATGTTGATGCCTCTGCTGTGCCCTAGGGGAATCCATGATACATAGTAAGAATTTGTGTATGTGCTAGAGGGGCCTTTACTTTTCTGGAAAAATATTGATGCATTTCCTGAAGCAAGAAGTCTGATTCTGGGCCAGTAAATGGGAAAGGGTGTGGTGTTAGTTTCAATCTTCTCCAATTATGAAATGCTTTCTGTTCTGTCCTTCCTCAAGCCTCCCTCCAATGATAGCCATGAACACACCTTCATGATCAAGCTCTCATGAAGTGATGTGACCGGCACAAAATGGATTCCTATACTCATAAACAGAGACTATAAAAATTCAGATTCTCCCAAAAATATTTATGTACAAACAAGTTTCTTTTTTTCTTGAACTGCAGGGGGCCCTTAATGATAAAACTGAACGCCATCACCTATAACATTTAATCTGTCTGTAACAGCTGAGCAGTGTCTTCTGTGCTGGCTTCAGACAGGTTTTATCGCTGTGCAGGCATCAGACTAGGTGAGCGCGCATGCGCAGTCCTTCAGGCATGACATTTGCCACTGCCATTGCAAAGTGCAGCGAGCGAATGAGATCACGGTGATAGACAACATCAGGAGAGACAGCATCGGGAAAGACAGCAATGGGAGAGAGCGTAGATAGAGAGGCAGGACAGAGAGAGAGATGAGAGAGAGAGGTAAAGAGAAAGAGACAGGACACACACACAGAGATGCACAGAACAGAGAGAGAGAGAGAGAGAGATAGGACACAGATAGAGAGACAGGTACAGAGAAAGAGAGAAAGAGAAGGGGTGAGAGAGAAACACAGGACGGGGAGTGCACAAAGAGAGAGTGCGCAGAGAGAGAGAGCACACAGACAGAGCAAGAGTGCACAGAGAGTCAGAGAGCACACAGACAGAGAGAGAGAGTACAGGCAGAGAGAGAGCACAGAGAGAGAACACCCAGAGAGAGAGAGCACACAGATAGAGAGAGAGCACGTCAGCAGAGAGAGAGAGAGCTCACAGAAAGAAAGAGAGCACATACAGAGAGAGCATGTAGAGACAGAGCTTGCAGAGAGAGAGAGAGTACAGAGAATGAGTGCACACAGAGAAAGTACACAGAGACAGAAGGAGCACACAGAGAGTGAACGAATACACAGAGAGGGCGCAAACACGTAAACCATTTGTCGAACATTGGATGCGCAGCCGTGAACATGATCAATTAGTCAAACCGGTAGTTACGGGTTTAACTGGAGCCAATGGCAACAGAGATCGTCGTCATTACGTCAATGAAAAAATGGAGGTTGGATTTCAAAGTCTTACGGGCTTCAATTACGAGTTTCGATCAGACCCACATTTCAGAAATAATACAATATTGATAAAGCCCTAAATATAATATGCAAATTTTATTATATGTGTTAACACATTGATTGCGGGGATCGATATAACACAGAAATTAAATTAAAATAAAGTATTTTATATTGCAGATTTACTAGCTTGAGAATGTTGTGCTATTAATTCTAATACCTAACATCACTTTCCCTTTTATTAGAAGTACTATAGTATGTGTATATTTGCATTTACAGTGCTACAGATAGGACTTTAACCCATTAGCGGGTCCTCTCTGGTACCCATTAGCCTTTTGGCTCCATTAGTGGGTTATGGGCTTGAACACCAGTGAATTTGTTGCAATTTAATAGCGTGTTTGGAAACGTAACAGTTACGGGCTTGACAGATGAAAGGATTTGCTGACGAGCAGTTCAAATTTCCACATCCCGTAGTCTTTTCTCACCCTTACCCTGCAAGTCATTGGGGGTTTGCTTTCCGGGGCCAATTTAATAGCTACGGGCTACGGTTTTCAACGTTGATGGAATTTAATAGGGCTACTAGACACAAACACAGATACAGACAAAGACACAAATACACACATATCATGATCACACACACACACAGACATACAGTAGCATAATAGATGCATCACAAACAAGTGGAATAATCCTTTAGATTGTCTGCAAGTTTTCAATCTTGCAATGTGCTTTGGGGAAAGCACTATGGGCGCTGGATACTAAGCGCAAAGAAAGGGCGCTCCATCTTTTGTAATGTGTTCATATTGTTTTGCCTTGATCACAACGTATGTTGGCGTGTTACAAATAAATAATAATAATAATAAATGGATGACAAGAAGAGTGGCAGACAAGCCTGCTTTAATTTGCAAGGTTGCTGCCAGTTAGTCAGAGTACTAAGACAGAGAAGCTCAGTGCTGCGGTGCCTCATGCTTGATGTCAGTGAGCACAATCAGCACAATTTCCCACCATGCTGAATGGCAGTTATACAGCAGCTTCCTTCCAGTTTGTAGCACCCCAGTTCCAGATGGTCCTTTAAAAAAAAGACAGGGAAGTGCCCTTAAGCAGCTGCCTAGTTAGCCTAGTGGGTAATCCGGCCAAGGTAACAATCTCTTTCTCTGAAGCCCTCAGCTTGCAAATATTTTTTTGCTTTTTCTTTTTTAATTCAAATTACTATTAGCACTATTAGCAGCCTATAAGTAAGTCTTTAAAATAGTTTTTACTGTTTAAGCTTTTCGAGAGCCTTTTAGTAGCAAATCAACCCATTTTTGCTAAAGGAAAATTGGCACTAAGTATAGTGTAATTATAATTTACTAAATTATTAGTTAATATAATTAGGTCTGTGATAAGTTGCGGTAATGCAGTGCTATGTATACACCCCCTATTCCCCATGACACCCCTCAACAACACCCCTTGTACTTTGGGGTGGGGGCACTTTATCTCCATTGGGTCTCTAATATAACCATGTGTTCCCTTATGGAAGCCCATGGCACCTAACAAGTTAACATAGGGGTCCCTACAAACCCTTATGGTAAACTAATGTATAACCATGGCTTCCCTATGGACCCCATGTCACCGAAAATTAGCCCATTACCATGGAGGTCTCTATAAACCCCCATAGCTATAAGATGGGAGAAGGGCCTTTAATAAATAGTGCAATCAACATCCATTAGTAAATTCCCCATTTATATTAAAGTATATCTTAAGTTGACACTGTGGCGGATTCACATATAGTATAATTTAAAACTATAGGTAGTTATAAGTACTTTATCAACTGAGTATTATTTAAAAAAACATAGAATACTAACATGTACAATATTTTGGCGTCTTTTTGCGAGCCACCAACGATCTACGGGTTACAGGCTGAAAATCCCTGAAGTTGTCAAAATCGTAACTCCGACCCAGCTAAGCCTTTGATCTTGCAAGCCTGCAAGAGTTACAATCTCAAAACGCTATTCAATTGCTACAATTCCTCAAGGCCACAAATATTTTCATATCCCTAAATGTCAAATGTAGAAGAAAATCCTAAGAGTACAAGATAGGACTCCCAAGGTGTTTAACCCCTGTTCGTAGCACTGTAAATGCAAATATAAAATGAATACTGCACTTTAAAAGACGGGTAAAGTGATGTAAGACATTATAAGTAATTGCACAACAGTCTCAGGCTAGCAAATCTACAATAAAATTATTTTTTTTATGTGTCATTTCGGTGTTATATCAATCTCGGGAATCGATGAGTAAATACATATCAGGCCACCCTCATGGACTAGAACCTTTCCTTCATTTATTTTTATTATTTTATGCATTGCCGGATTGCGAGTTCGATCACATATTGGACCCCTAAACGCTAATTGATTGAAGTGTAACCTCCATGTTTACTGACGTAATGATGCCAGTCTCATTTTCTATTGGCTGTTTCTAAATCAGTAGTTACGGCCTTGCTTAATTGATCATGAACACGCTCTGAAATGTTGCATACTTTCAGCCCGTAAGTTGCGGGCTTGTTCAATTGAATCGCTCTGTAATTGTAGCAAATTTCAAGCCTACAGTCATACGGCCTGTATAGCATAATATGCGGGCTTGTAATTGAATGAGGCCCCTAGTGTTTTTGTGTGCAGGCAACTGCATTCAAGACAATGAACCCAACATCTCATGGGCTAATCAGAAATTAATTAATGCTTTTTAATAAAAGATTCAAATCTGTTTCTGGGGGTATCAGAAAGGTGCTTTTATAACTTACTTGATATTGCATGAAAATACATGAAAAAAATTATTGTGTTCCATGTCCCTTTAAGCTAATTTGGCAAAACTCAGGTTATCACAAGTATACATATTTAAAGTAGCATTGAAACATTATGATGCCAGACAAAATGTTCTTTTTATAGCATAATAACGTATCACATGCTCATTTTTAAAACCTTTTAGTGATTTTATCTTGGAATATTCCTGTGTATATTTTTTGGCACACACCTCTTGGTTCTGAGGCCGTACATTCCCTCTTCTAATGATGGATTGAAATCCATTTCACACATGTTTAGCATTTCCCATAGTTTTTTTTTCACGCTTTGACAAAAATATGCCAAGTAAAGGTGTCACACAAGTTAAAAGCCTCAAATTAGACCAATGATAGCCTATGTGGGACTTGGAGCATGAAATGCAATTTTACTGCTAATTCTAGGTTGATGAGTAATCGTTTCCTTGAGACTTTTGCAGTTATACAGCTGGCTCCTCCAGTATAAATCTTGGGAAGGTTTCAGGAGCCATTCTCAGAAAGCCGTCTGTACAGGACACATCTCTTTGTGTGGATTTAGCTTCACCAACCAACTATATGGCTTCAAACCGTATTAGGAACTGGTGGCTCCTGGCTTTTCTTGCTCTGCCATTTTGCCTTTGTCAAGAAGAAAACACGGAGGTGAGGAGAAGATTTAAAAAACCAGTGGCCAGAGTAGTTGGGAGTCGTCACCAGCGGACGGGCAATAATGGTGCCAGCAGGGAGGTGGTAGGAGATCGGAGCCATCTCATTGAGTTTCTTTCCATTAATACCTCTACCGACAATATGGTGATGAGTCCAGAGATAGATGATCTAGAACAAACCACACACAGAGTCCAGGTACTCTGAATTCCAAAAATCAACATAATGTTCATTGATTCCAATATGGCTTTGCCGTATATTAGTATATTCCAGGGATTGCAATTATAATATGTCTCATAGCTATCTTATGAAATTTAAGGGGATGTGGTCACCCCCAAAAAACAAGTTAGTCACATCTAAACGAGCATTACAAATGGTCTATACATTATATTAGCAGTTTATCTCTACAGCATTGTCTATGTGACTCCTTTATGCTAATTTGCTGCTTAATTTTCTAATTTGTAGCTTGAGAAGGGTGGGAGTCTAACTGCATGGTAATATGGAAGCACATTGTTCTGCCACCACAGAAACAAACGAGCAGACTATGTTACTAATTAGCACATCAAGCAGCTGATTAGGCTCGCAATGTTGCTAATTTGCAAAATAATACCTCAAATAGTACAACATACAACTTGATTTTGGGGTGACCCTTTAAATTATTATTTTAACGCTGTCCATATGTATTAAGATTTTTACTGCATTCTAAGATGTTATACATTCCATATAAAAAATCTGTGCTAATATTGTTTTATTGTATTATCAATTACACCATTCATTTTGTCTTTTTAATAGATAATGTAAAATGTTTTGAAAACCTCAAAGGCTTATTCTTAAAGTGTCCTTGAAGTTTTTGTAACTCATCTATGATTTTTTTTCACCAATATTCTGTTCTCCATAGCAATCTGTATTTAAGGAAATAGATGTTTTTAATGTTGTGTCAATGTACAAATGATGATAGTTCTACGTCTTGTTTATACCTTCCTTGTTTGCTTTATTAATTGTTTCAGTATGAGATTTTATAAATGTTATTTTTTTAATACATAAATCACCAGTTATATTATAGTAATGTTAATGATTATGAAGTCACAGTAATGGGACAAAGGTGGACAAATACTTTTAATGTAACTTTTAATCTTAAAGAGACACTGTAGTTTGATAGAAACTTCACAAGTTTATGAACCATGTAACAAATTACCAATATTAGCCGGTATCCAACACAGGAACCTAAACACATTTTAGAGAAAATGATCTTGATTGAGTTCCATTTTGGTCTGCGTTCAAGTCTGTAGCTTGAGGGGGAGTAATTCTATTACTCTTTCTATTGTCAACGGGCTGTATGAAGTGGCACTTTTGCAACAGAGCTGAATAGAGATCTTTTCTGAATCCCCTTTCCTCCCAGGTTTCTAATCCATTTTGGGAAAACAAGGCTAGATATCTGTTATCAATATGCAATATTGAATAAAAATGAAATGCTGTATTTATATATTTTAATGAATACAAAAAATATAAAAAGCACAAAGTTGTGATGTTTCCAGCACCTCATATATTTGCTCCAGTTTCCACAGTAATAATTTTTTTTTCAATGGCAGATAGAATAATATTCAGAACACAGTCATACAGTATTTACAGTAGTTAAGTAGTTAAGGCTGTATCCCCCCAGAGTTATTCTGGCTCATACACTCCTGATTGTGGGTAATGCTAAGGAAATTAGCTATGAGAGACTGTAAGGTGCTTCAATTTGTTGTATTTGCTGTGGAGAAAATGCCATTGCATCCCTTTGAAGCCTCGGTAGTACCTTAGTGAACATACCCCATTTTCTCTTGAACTAAAGCTTGATTCTAATCACGGACTGCAGGGTTGTCCAAAGAGATTCAGGGTGCATTCCCAAATTAATTTAGGGATCTTTCCTGTTATCTTCCCTCCATGGAGTACCACTCTTCCTACGTTTTGTTATCTGGCACTCCCCCAAAATGTAACCCTAAACCCTAACCCAAACTCTAACTCTGATCCTTCATCCTAACACAAACTGCAACATGGTGGGCAGATAATAGGAGAGATCCTAATTTAGATCAAATGTAAAGTGTATACATTTTATTGTGAATTGCATATTGTGAATGCATATTACATTAGTAGACAAGTCAGACTTGAGGACCTACTGTTAATACTACACATTATATATACAATATAAAATATATATTAAATATAAATAAATATATATATATATATATATATATATATATATTATCACATATAATACTTGCGAATTGCGAATTGTTGTCACGGTTGCAGCCCAAAGGGCCATAGGGCCGCAACTGCGAGTCTCGCGAAGTGAGATGAGCGACACAGGGGAGGGAGAGGGGGGAAGAGACGCAAGAGAGGGGGGAAGAGACACAGGATAGGGAGAGCAGGGCAAAGAGACACAGAGGGAGTAGAGGGGGGGAAAGACAAGGGAGGAGGAGGAGGGAGTAGACACAAGGGAGAGAGATTAGGGGGTAAATGACACAAGGGAGGGAGGGAGAAATGAGACACAAGGGAGGGAGAGGGGGAAAGAGACACAAGGGGGGAAAGGGGAAAAATGAGACACATGGGAGGGAGGGGGAAAATAAGACACAAGGGAGGGAGAGGAGGCGGAAAGGAGACACAAGGGATGGAGAGGAGGGAAAGGAGACACAAGGGAGGGAGAGGGGGAATGGAGACATAAGGGAAGGAGGGGAGGGGGAAAGGAGACACAAGTGAGGGAGAGGGGAAGGAGACACAAGGGAGGGAGAGGAGGGGGAAATGAGACACAAGGAAGGAAGTAGTCAGGGGCAGAGGCTCACGATGAGCGCTGAAGGTGCTCACATTGGGTGGCAAACAGCATTTCCAGCATTCAAATGTTTTTGTTGTCATCTTTGACGGGCAAGTCGCTAGTATATATATAAAGAATCAGGTGTGTATGTGAGTCACAGACTCTCTAAAGCTCTCTTCCCTCAGAAGGACTGAAGTTGTTAACCTCTCTGTGAAGTTAATTAGCTGCACCTGTATAACTCAAATTTAAGACAGCTTCTGGAGTAGGGGAGGGGCAGCGGTTGGACTGGAAAATATATACAGCATCTGGTATTGAGTGTACCTCTATCAAATTGTCTAACCCACAGAAGACTGTTAACTATATATACGGTATATTTATATATATATATATATATATATATATATATATATATATATATATATATATATTAATAACTGTGGGTACTCAAGTCTGATTTTTACCGAGGTAAATTCTGCTCTGACCTCTAACATTAATTAATTTTATGGCCAATATTCCCATACAGCATTCTTCTTTTAGCGACCAAATCCATAATGTAAATAACCATTGGCAAATTATTTTTTTGTTTGTTTTATGTTGACACAATGATTATGAAATAACAAACAATTGTATTAAATATTCACTGTAATGATTTGTCTTTCATAACTCTTAAGTAGTAGACTGGATAAGACTTCTATGCAGCTGTCTATTTATTGCATGTATATCAGGCAAAACAGTTTTCAATATAATTTTTTCACCACATAATATCAGTCATAATATATTGAATTATATTAATATTAAATTGCAGATTTTTGCTTTTTTAAAGTCATGAAAACTGAAGTAATACAATGGGCAATAGATGTTTCTGTACGTTATTTGTTGTTTACAACCATGTAACATTATTGTATTGCTTTCTGGTAGAAAAATACAATATTATTTTTGTCTATAAAATGTATAAAATCTGTGTTACAAAGAAAAGAACTCTATGTGCGCCGTACAGCTGGGTCAGATGTAATAATAGGCTAGTACATTGAGTACTTCTGTAACCTTTTTACACAATAAGAGAACTGAACAAAACATTTGTATAATAGCACATAAAAGCTGAGCGTAATATACACTGTTATATTGTACATAAATGGACCATCAATTCTAAAACTAATGTGAGTTGTTTAAAAGTCTGACAAAATAACTGCAAAAAAGTCCCCAGTCCCAAGTAAAGGAGGGAAAAATCCACTTGTGTTAAAAGGACTCTATACTCTGGATATTACTTTGCTTCCAGTGCTGGTTCAACCTTTTTGGAGCACCTGGGCAGTTAAGTGGAGGAGCCCCTGCAAGCTATTATTGCATTTGATGGTGGGCCATATTATTTACATTTTTTTTAAGACGAAAGTGCCCCTAGGCGGCTGCTTAGTTGGCCTCATGGGTAATCTGCACCAGAGCAGTAAGAATGAAACTGAGAAGCTGATACAACATTTAGATTTGATGCTCTATTCAATGCTTGTGTTAACTTTAAAGATTTGCTTAACTTGGTTGTTCAACTGCACCAGTCCTTAAGGGACAATAAGCTACTTTGTACTTATATATTCTTTTTCTCGCTTAGGCAATTTTCGATCCTGTAAAAACAGCAAATATGCCTCAAATTAACTTGCAACCTTAGTCACAGGCTCACTGGCTCTCCCCCTGTGCTGTGTGTGAGTGTGTAAATGAATTTGAGGCATAATTGTGTTTTTTTGGCCGACTTTCCAGTTGCATGGTTCAGACGTTTTATGTGCTTCGGTCCTAAGTCTTACAGGGCTCGCGATGAGCTCTCCCTGCACTGAGCGCCTTTGGCGCTCATTGCAGCCTATGTCCCACGGGCCTCGGAGTTGCTTCGCGAGGGCCGCAAATGCGTTACCAACATTGTAAACGTCATCAACAATTGCAAGATCCACAACTATATATGTGATATCTATACTAGTCACTTGCCCATCAAAAATGATGGTATAATATTGTATTACATATTGGGTGTTCTGTTTCTTTGTGCACCCTCTTTCTTTTTACCCTATGTCAATCCCTGTGCGCCATAGCTCTCTCTCTCCTTCTTTCTCTCTCTCCTTCTCTCCTTCTATCTCGCCCTCACTTCTTCTCTCTCCCTCATTCTCTCTCTCTCCCCCTCTCTGTCTCTTTCTCCCTTCCTCTCTCTCTCACTCCTTCCTTCTCTTTCTTCTCTATTTCCCCTCCTCTCTCTCTCTCTCTCCCTTCCTCTCCCTCCCTCCTTCTCTCTCTCTCTCTCTCCCTCTCTACCTCCTTCTCTCTCCCTACATCCGCCTCTCTTTCTCTCCCCTCCTTCTCTCTTTCCCTCTTCCTCTCTCTCTCCCTCTCCTTCTCTTTGTCCCTTCCTCTCTCTCTCTCTCTCTCTCTCCCTTCCTCTCACTCCTTCTCCTTCTCTCTACTTCTCCCCCTCCTTACTCTCTCCATCTCCTCTCTCTTTCCTTCTCACTCTCTCTCTCTCTCTCTCCTGCCTTCCTTCTCTCTCCTTCCCTCCTTCTCTCTCCCTCCCTCTCCTTCTCTCTCCCTCTCTCTCCTCTGGGATGCTCTTCTTCTCTCTGTCTCTCTCCCTCCCTCGCAATGTGTGGTGTTTCTCTCTCCCTCCCTCCTTCTCTCTCTCCCTCCTCTATCCCTCAGTCCCTCTCTTTCTCTCTCCCCTCCTCTCTCTCTCCCTCTCCTTCTCTCTCTTTCTCTCTACCTCTCCTTCTAACTCTCTCTTCCCCTCCTTCCTTTTCTCTTCTTCCCTCCTTCTATTTCCCTCCTTCTCCTTCTCTCTTCCTCCCACTACCTTCGCCGCCCAATGTCAGCCTCGCAATACTATTGTATGTACCTTAAACACACCTGAGAACAGAGGATAGTAAAATATGACATATAAGACAGTGCCCACTCAAGGTGGCTCTCAATGTTCAGATCATTTGTGCCATTAGGTCAGAGAAACTTCCTGTAGCATACCAGCCCTAAAATGCTAGGAAGGATCCCTTGCACAAAGTAAGATCACAGGGATATTGTTCAGCTTAACAGTGAGAACTGAAATATCTGGATTATCATATAATCTTTAGGGAAACACTAAGAATACAATGTGCAAAAGAAATTCTCTTTTTATAAAAATGACTACTGATTGACAAACAAGAATTTGTAGACTGCTTGTTTCCACCCATGAATTGTCTCTATGCATAAGGTGCAGGATAAAACAGAACACAGATATAAACTTCATTGTTTTGAAAACCTTTATTTGAACTAAATAATATATCGGTGTCAAAATAAGGGAAGAAATTGGTGTTAAACTTTGAACCTAGTATGTCAGCTGCCACTCTGCTTCATAAAAGACAAGAACAGAACTAATTAAGCTTTTTGTGAGAAAGCTTCAATAAAAATAACTATCTAAAACTTTGTAGATCAATATAAAGCATTTAAACAATCTATTCAAATTACATTCAAGCCTTTACCCGATGGTGCTCAGCATTGTTTGCGACTTTTTACACCTCTTTAATCTTTTGTTTTTGCAAAGCTTGTGTAAATACATAGCAAAATGTTCTAAAGATTCAAATAAATGAAATAGATGAATGAAATCAGATTTACAAATAATAGAATTGCCTTCTGTTGTTTTGGTGACAGAATACTTCCTAAATGTGTGTAAGTCTATCCATGTTTCTTTGTCTACTTAGGTTTATTTTTTTCTTGTGTTTCAAGTGGCTTTATGTTTGTTTAAGATTGGGAGCTTGGCAGCACATGCTGCCAGCAGCCAACACGCCATACTTCCAGCAACACACAACTCTTCCAGAATACTTATCATAAACAGACACAAAGGCATACAGAGAACAAGTAATACAAACAAAGTAAAAAAATAATTAAACCAAACTATCATTTATTTACACTAACTTTCCCAAAATATAGCTGTCAAATAATATTGAGTTTCTTTAGACAAATCAGGCGACAAATCACATATTATAATTGTCAAACTGTGAGACGTCGTCACGCTTTGCGCTGTTGCCGAAGGCGCTCACCGCCTAGCGAGGCGAGCAGTTGCGCACGACTTAGCGAGGCGAACAGTTGAGCCATTAAAACTTGCAACATTTAGGCGATGAGCGCCGAAGGCCTGCGAGCCTCTCATAGCAAGGCGAGCAGTTGAAGCATTAAAAAACGCAGGACTTAGACGAAATGAGCGCCAAAGGCGCTCCTGCGAGGTGCAATGTTGAGGCATTGAAAAACGCGGGACTTAGCCTCCAAGCACTTAGGAAACGTGGGATCGCCTTAGGCTGCAAGCAGTTGAGGAACGCAGGGCTTAGACAAAAAATACAAGGTCAGAAAAATACGAAGTTAACGTCCGAACCGAGTAAATCTGAAAACATGAAAAACACAGAAAATTAAAAAGAATATAGAAAAAAAAATCACACACAGAACGGGGGGACAATCAGGAAGTCTGGGAGTGAGGTTGCACGCAAATTTAAGCCGAATTTGCAGAGTTCCGGCATTTGAAAATCGGCTAAGCGTCAAAAAAAATGTCTGGCGAATAAAATGAAAACGAGGCTACACGATACCGAACCGCGCAAAATACTGCCAGCCGCGTACAACTTTTTCCCAGGGACGTATGAGGTACAAAATACACTATTACAAAGGACGGAAAATGCTCGCGAGCCGCGTGACACATACACAATCACTGCCATTTTACAACACTAACTTGCAACATTACTAATCTAAAATGGCGCTTTACACAACTAAATCAATGGTTTGCCCTCGCGTACGCAGCCTATTTCTACTGCACATTTGGCACATTGCTGACACTTTCTCCTCAGGGCAGCAACAGTCCAACTGTACAATGTATAGTGCAGGAAAATAAATAGAAATTGTTAGCTCTTCAGGCTATTGGTTTATGGATACATTAATTAGAAATAGGTAAAGTATATTAATTTATTAAGTAACTAATTAATGAATTATTATTAAAAAAAAAAAAATATATATATATATATATATATATATATCTGTCTTTGTGATGAGCGACGAACATGATCATTGCAAAGCACAAAACTGGAAGGACACAAGGGCAAGCTCGCAATGAGCGCCGATGGTGCTTAGAGGAACAAAAATACACGAGAGGAGAGCCTTGCAATGAGCGCCGAAGGCCCTCAGAGTAGAAAAAGTTTTACATTTTGTGGCAAACAGCATTGCCATGGCTTCATATTTTATTGCCCCTTAATTTTTGACGGGCAAGTCGCTAGTAATATTATAATAAGTGTGTGATGCCTCTGTAGGCAACCTGAACAGGGTTGTCCACAGAAGTTTGTCCAATTCAAGAGAATGGGGGACAATGAAAATGAAAATATTCCCATAATTATAGCAGCGTAGAGTATCAAATGCATAAAACAAACACAAATATCTAACATGTTTCAACATACATTTACCCACATGGGCTAATATTAATATTATTATTATTATCTATTATTTATAATGCGCGAACATATTCCACAACGTCCATATATGCACACACAAGCTTCCACAGACATCTAAATGTTAAAATCGACACCATTACATTATGAGGTGAAATTACTAAGAGGATTTCAGATAAGCCACAACCTAATGTGGCTCATCCGATTTACCGCTACTCAGGTCTCCATGAGATCTACTACATTTCTGGTATTATAATTAGGTCTACTATGAGGCTCAGTGATGCCCAGTGTAGCTTTATATATCCACCCCTTTATACATTGTGATAAGGGTGTGCATGCCCAGCACTGTCTATTAGCGTAGGTGCCATATTGGTTCATAAACCTGCAATGGCTGGCAGTATCTAAGTAATGATGTATGACAACAACAAACCTGGTGAAATGATAATATGAATGTGTATTGTCGCCAGCGCTACATATTAATAAAACATCTACCTAACGTGAACACATTACACCAACCCACTATCCCCTATGTGCCCGGTTATACAGTAATTGAGGTTGAAAAAACTTTTAAGATCTTCTCTGATCTGCAATATGCAGATTAATTGTTAATTGATCCAGAGGAAGCAAACAGAAAAAAAAAAGTAAAACTGTCTCAAAAAGGAAAAAAAAAATTGCTTCCTGACCCCAGATACTGGCGATCAGATTCCTCCCTGGATCAATACTCCCTCTCTAATTAACCAGGTTAACCCTGAATGCCTATCTTATTTAAAAATGTATCTAATCCCGTTTTAAAGTTATCTATTGAATCCGCCGTCACCACCTCCCTTGGTAGAGAATTCCACAGATTAACCACCCTTACTGTGAAGAACCCTTTTCTTTCCTTAAGGTGGATTCTTTGTACTTCTAACCTCAATGGATGTCCTCTTGTCAGTTGAAAACTTCTTGGCACAAAAAGCTCCCTTGTCAAATCTTTATACTGACCCTGGATGTATTTATATAAGGTAATCATATCCCCTCTTAGACGCCTTTTTTCTAGAGAAATTTGCTTCATTAAATGTATAAATCGCATGGTTATTTTTCTTCCCAGATGCATAACCTTACATTTATTTGTATTAAAGCTCATCTGCCATTTAGTTGCCCATTTCTCTAATTTATGCAATTCCCTTTGGAGGGAAAGTACGTCATTTTCAGATTTAATTACCTTGCACATGTGGCACTGTATAAAAAGCCTTTGCAAAATCTAAAAATACTACATCCACTGAGTTGCCATCATCCAAGTTCCTTCGAATCTCCTCATAGAAACTAACTAGATTTGTTTGACATTGCCTTTCCCTCATAAATCCATGTTGGCTCCTACTTATAATCCTGTTTGAATAGAAATATTCTTGTATGCTATCCCTTATTAACCCTTTTAAAAGCTTTCCCACTACAGAGTGGGAGTGAGGCTTACAGGTCTATAATTCCCCGGATTTGCTCTTGCTCACCTTTTTTAATATAGGTATCACCTCTGCCTTCCTCCAGTCATCTGCTAGAGACCCTGTGTTGAGTGAATCTTGAAAATTAGATATAATGGTTTGGCTATTACAGAACCCGGTTCCCTCAGTACCCTTGGATGTATTCCGTCAGGACCCGTGGGCTTTATTAACATTTATTTTTTCCAACATCTTTTGGATTTCTTCCTGCATTAACCAATTATTTGGTGAAGGTAGTGTAGTCCCATTTTGTTGCAGTGGTTCCCAACCACTGGTACCTCTCCTGTGTATACAGAAGAAAAGAACCTATTTAGCTCATCTGCCGTTTTCTGGTCACTAATTGTCAGACAGCCTGTTTCACATTGTAATGTTCCTATAGCTTCCTTCCTGGCCTTCTTCCCATAAATATACTTTAAAGATATTTTAGGGTTAGTCTTACTTTGCAACTAAGTTTTTATTTTCTATTTTAGCCAGTCTAACAGCGCTTTTGAAAGCCTTGTTGATTTCCTTGTACTCCCGTAAAGCAGTCTCTGTCCCTTCTTGTCTGCATAATTGAAATGCCTGTTTTGATCTTTAAATGATTGTTAAGGCACGTTGGATGTAATTTTTTTTTTATTTCCACATGGTATATGCTGATGTTTATGTATATTTAGTAAGTATTTAAATGTTGTCTATTTCTGTTCCGTATTTTTACCTGACAGTTCTCCGTCCCAGTCTATACTTTGTATTGCTGCCCATACATCGTTAAAATCTGCCCTTTTAAAATTCAGAGTTTTTGTTGGCCCCTTACAGTTTTGTTTTTTTATTCATCTCAAATGAGACTGTGTTGTGATCACTGTCTCCCAAAGGTTGCCCTATTTCCACATTTGATACTATCAATATTATTTGTGATGACTAAATCTAAGATAGACTCATTTCTAGTAGGTTCTTGTATAACCTGGGCCAGATAATGATTCCTGAGTGTACTCAAGAACCTGCTCTCCTTAGCTGAACTGCTGGTTTCACTCATCCAGTTTATTTCAGGGTAGTTAAACTCTCCCATTATTAGAACTTGTCCATGCTTAGCTGCATTTCCAAACTGTAATAATAATTGCATTTCTTCTCTTTCAGTTATATTTGGGAGTTTATAGCATACTCCTACCAATATTCTTTTGGAATTTGCTGCTCTGCTGTTTAACTCTACCCACAAACATTCAGCTTTATCACTTGGTCCACCATAAATATCTTCTCTGACTATAGGCTTACATTCAGGCTTAACAGACAAACCCTCCCCTTTTACCATTGCCCCTATCTTTCCTAAATAGGTTATAACCATCCAGATTAACAGTCCAGTCATGAGATTCATCCCACCACATTTCAGTAATGCCTATTAAATCCCATTTCTCATTAACTGCTAATAATTCTAACTCGCCCATTTTTCCTGGCAACTTCTGACATTAGCGAGCATACACCTTATGTTATACATCTGTACTTCTGGAGTGCCTGTCACTATACTTGACTTACTTAGCAGTACCTCCCTATTGACTATACTAACCCACCCCCATCTCCTCCCACATGACTAGTTAATTCATTCCTTACCCCCTCTACACTTTCTACCCCATTACTTCTATCTAGTCCCTCCCCCGCACCTATTAGTTTAAAAACTCCCCCAGCCATTGTACCATCCTTTCCTCTAGCACAGCAGCTCCCTCCTCATTAAGGTGCAATCCATCCCTGCTACAGAGATTGCACCCAAGTGAGAAGTCAGCCCAGGGCTCTAAAATTATGGATTATTTTGTGAAAACTCTTTGAATAAAACTTTAAAAAAATCTTATCTACTTTCAAAGTCCATGCTCATGTAACAAACCAGGGACAAGGATGCAAGTGATGTTTATTTGTTTATTGTTTAATCAACAGACAACACAACAAACTGACTGCAATTCATGCTGCAGAGGGGACTTTGGATATCGAATGCAGCCACCACTCCCTGGACCCCCTGGGCAACCTGGACCCCCTGGCATGCCAGGTATTATCATTTAAATAAATCATTGTTTTAGGGGTAGACTGCATTCTTTTGGATTTTACTTCAATTTGAATTAAATCACTGCTGAAGTCACATGTTTTTCTAAATGGTCTTTTGAATAACTAGACTTGATGATGAGAAATGTTTTTAGAAAGTAAAACATAATTATAGCAATTCATTTTTAATATCTTATATGCAGTGGCTTCCGGTTCCATTTTTTTTATACCCTTCTAAACAAATGAGTTTCCCTCAATCCTGTTGAAAGCAGTGGCAGTTTTTTGCATTCTTATTGTGCAAATAGAAGCTTCCACGAAAACCTAAGTCTCTTCCCTCCTCATGAAGTTGATCATCATACATGTATTTATGCGTATATATATATATATATATATATATATACTAGCGACTTGCCCGTCAAAAAATGACGGTCAATAAAATTTAAATGTTGTGAAATTTATTTGCAACACAAAATGAGTCTACTACATTTGTCCCTTTTTTGTTTCTAAAAAGAAATACACATTTCTTTTTTTAACTTTTTATTTTTTGTAACTTTCAACTTATATTTCATAATCATTTTTTTTTTTAAAAACAATATAATAATATCTTAATTTTAATGCATACATATTGTACTTTTTAATGCATACATATTGTAAAGTGTAACATGAAATTTTGTAACAGGCAACTTGTATATTATACAATCTTTCAACCTTCTTTTAACAATACTAACACTTTTAAATAGATATTTATCACTTAGTAACTGCAGACTATATTAACTTAGAGTAAGTACATTTTTTTACAAATATTTTTTTTTTTTTTATTTGTAACATTTTTGTTAAACTCTCGTTAAACTAAATTACCATTGAATTCAGAGGAAGGCAAACAATAAAAACCCCCATTCAAACTTTTGCAATTGTATCTTAGAGGGAAAAAAATTAATTCCTTCCTGACCCCATTAACTGGCGATCGGATTACTCCCTGAATCAATACTTTTCCAAATCTTATGAAATGATTCAACTACATAGTAACAATACATGTTTGCCTATAACATATCTCTTTAACAAACAGTTTTTAAACTTTTTTTTTGTGGGACCAATCATATGAACATGAAACTTGTAACCCATTTCAATATGTTTAAGGATGTTTAAGTTTTTTTTTTATTTTCTGTTTGTCTTTTATGCAAATATCACATAGCGTTTCCAAAGTGAAATAGTGGTCCCCTATTTAAAGAGTCCCAGAGTACTTACATTTTGTACTGGAAGTCAAACCACTGTTCTCTATGGATTTTTTTGTCCATTGTATATAGTTTGTTCTTGAAATGTTGTTTTTGTGCAATAATATTGAGTACCTTAAAATGTTGTCATAGAAATGAAACTACTCTACTCTATGTTTACAACACCTCATAGTACACAATGTTTTTTGTGTAAACGCATCCATCGTCTAATAAATGACCCTGACTTTCATTTTCGTCAACAGTCACTTTAATTTCGTTTGGATTGGTGCACCTTGAAAAAGCAACATAGAGTTGTCCATGTGCAAAAACTGGTTCCTTTAAAAAAATCCCAACAGACTTAAAAGTTTGGCCTTGTGATTTATTGATGGTCATGGCAAATGCCATGATAACTGGAAACTGTCTCCTTTGAAGGACAAAAGGCAAACCACTCTCGCTTGGAGCTAAATCAATTCTTGGTATAAAAACTCGGTCACCTCTATGGGTCCCAGTTATAATTTCTGCATGTATAAAATGATCTTTTAACTCATGCACAATTAATCTGGTGCCATTACAAAGTCCTTTTTTTGGATTCATATTTCGCAATAACATGACAATTGCACCTTTTTTCAATTGTAAAATATGTGGTGGCATTCCAGATGGTGTTAAGGAATTAATAAATTCGATACTAAAATTCGATTCACTCTCTTTATCATCAGCCAGAACAGAATCTGCACTGTAATAATTCTTCTGTGGTGCATTGATGTATTTTAAAATTTCATTATTTACATTCAAGGCATCGATATTTTTTGATGTTAATATCACTTTGTTTGCAATGTCTGAGTAATCCTCGTTATTAAGAGTGTTTAGAAATATGGCTGATATCAGTGATTCGTTGCAAACCATTTCTGATGGAATTTCAATAGTATCATTTGGTAAATGCTGTATTTCTGGATGTTTTCCTTCTCCGATTTTAATAAGCCAATCATTGAATTCATTTTGGCCTTCAGATCTCATATTTAATTCTAATTTGAGATGTGTAAATATTTGCCACAGTTTACTGGTCTTGATACATGTTTCAATGATCTCTGTTCTATTTCCGTGTGGCACAACAGGTAATGTTTGCCGAAAATCTCCTCCTAACAGCATCACCTTTCCACCAAATGGCAACTTATTATCCATCACTTCTTTTAAGAATCTGTCAATACATTGCAGTGCGTGACATGACATCATTGTTGCCTCATCTATGATAATTAGTTTCGTTAGTTTAAATTTTTTTGCTTGTATAGAATTGAGTCGAATATCTGACACTGATGTTTCCAAAATGGGAACTGGCAGCTTAAATCCACTATGAACAGTTCTACCACCATCTAACAAAAGTGCAGCAATTCCAGTTGTTGCAAATGGCATAGCTATCTGACTGTGTGATCGAATATAACTCATCAAACAATTGTAAAGATAAGTTTTTCCAGATCCACCTGGGCCGTCTAGATAGAAATACCGGTCTTTGACCATTTCATCATCTGTAGCATTTGTGATGGCCTGAAATGCTTCTAACTGTTTAGTATTTAATGTTGCCAGTTTTTCTTGTGTTTTTTGTTTTTGTAGCTCAGTGTCATAATCATCAAAATTAATGTCATCTATAAGTCCTGGATCCGGTAAATTAAAACTTGAACAATTTAATCCATGAGCAAACAATATTTCTTGAATTTCCAACAATGTTTTTAACAGAGCGATTGGTTCTCTGTAACGTTTCAAGAAGTCTTCTGACATGTTTAATTTAAATGTTTCCCACAAAGTGAAAGCATCAGGTACATTGCAAAATATGCATATGAATGCAAATTGTTGTCTCATTTGCTTTGGCATTTGACATAGCGCTGCTTCTTCCAGACACCTCTCCCATTCTGTATCATCAGCTATGAAATTTTGCTGTCTTGCAGCTAATAGGAATGTATCATAAACGATGTCATTGACTGTACGTAAATGCTCAAAACTCTGTGCACCGGGAACATGTAGCAGAAGTAATCTTAAGCTGAAACGTTCAATATCCCTTGGACTGACGGTATAAATGCGTGGTATAATTTTTTGTGCATCTCTTCTTCGTTCTTTCCAGTGACCATTTACAAATACATAGTAATATGGTATCTCTATGTATAAAAATTGTCTGGCCTGCGTATCCTGACAGTTTAATTTAAACCATGCTATAAGTGTGGTATCTCTGTCTTCACTTTGACATAATGCAAGTCTTTCATTTCCTTGAGTAAAGCAAACCATCTGACTTTGAGGCAAATGTACAGCTAAGCGATAGATAGCATGTGACCGATCATGCATCTCAAATTTCAAAAGGCGCCACATTGCTTCATGAGCACTAACATAGCGAGCATCTAAATAATTTGATAGTTCATCGTGTACAATTGGATTTTCGTTTTCATTTACAGCACCTTGTACAACAACAGTAGCTGCGTCATATCCTTTGTATATATATTTATACACATACTTAATTGATTTAATCGAAGTGCAAGCTTCTACATTGATGTGTGCATTGTACTTGATGAGCAAATGTGGATTGTATGGAACAACAAATCTATTATCAACCTTTTGGCCCCGGATAATAGCTGTTTCTCCTTGTGTTCTTTTATACAAAGGATATCCATCACAATTAGCATAAGTTTGCATTTGAAATTGTTTTGGGAATTCTTTTGTACATTTTTTATTTTCCATACATGGTGAATTAGGATTCATCTCTCCACATGGGCCATGAATCATTCTATGTGTAACAATCTCCCAAAGTTTTGTATATTTTTCTTGGTCTGGCAATTCGGCAGAAATGACTGAATCCACTCTCTCTGCAGTTTTCAACTTATCTTTTTCCTGCAGTATTAAAAGTATGTGAGCATGTGGCAGTCCTCTCTTTTGAAATTCAATAGTGTAAACAAATGCCATACATTGTCCAAATAATTTTGCTTTAGTGATATCATGTATTAATGAATTCAGTTTGATTTTAAATACTCTTGCCACTAAATCTGGTCGGTCAGATGTAGTTTGTCCCAAATACAAATTTTCCTTGATCTCTGGCCATTGGGGATTACACGTGAATGTAATAAATAAATCTGGTTTTCCAAATTTTGTGACAATAGCCATGGCATCATTATACCTTTCTCGCATATTGCGAGGAGATCCTTGGAAAGTTGATGGCAAAATAATTGCTCTTCCAGCTGGAATGTCTCTGTTTGCAGCTATTTCAGCCACATAATCCATTAATCCACAATACTGTTCAACTCGTAATTTTTGTTGTTGAAATTTAATGAAATTTAAATTATTGGCTTCAACTTGTAGATATGAATCAATAATCCATTGTTGAGTGAGTTTGCCTCCATGTAAAATTGGATTAAAGCAGTCACGGATAGCAGTTTGTGCAACTTTATATTCCAGCATTGAAACATTAGATCTAATGCGAAGTTTAGTATTGGGATAAGTTTCCAATTTTAATTTTGGTTCCCATCCAGGTTCACCATTTGGAAAGAAAATGGGATATGTCATTGGATCTAAATTACAACTTAATATATTGATGTTGATAAATGGTTGTTCTTCATTGCGTGGATATATTCTAATATCACGCTGAAAAGGTGGTTCACCATCCTCATTTTTAAACACCATAGCAACCTCATTTACTGTCGGTAAATTATATCTTCTTTGATCAGTGTTGCGATCTCTTTTTAACACCATATTTACTCTTGGTATAGGCAATAGATGTCTTTCAGCATGTTCCTGTTGTTCTTTTTCCAGCTGTGCTAATTGTTTGTATGCTTTACTATATGGGTTGTTTTGCATAATTTTATCCAGCTGTTCAAAGACTATGCGCAAACACTGTCTATTTTCTGGTAGTGTCATTCTTTGTTCCACAGCTTCCATCGTATCCAAGACATACAACTGTGCAAATTTCCTTGGCTCTCCTTCTTGTGGGTGTAAATGTGAAGTTCGGTGGTATATTTGACCTTGAATTTTGAAACAATAAGGACCATGTCCTGGTACATTTTCTGCTAAAGTTGCACCCATTGAAGCAAATGAAATTGCACTGTTATAAGACCTGATGTTTTGTTTGAAATTATTATAATTTGGAAATGTTGGATCACTCATAATACATTCTAAATAATATGGAAATGGATGTCTTAGTGGAAGTTTCACCTTTCCTTTCTGACAGCAACTAATGAAATTTCCATCAGTAGGTCTTTCCTTTATGAAATGATAGGCCCCACAAAACTGACAAAGCACATTAAGTAACCCACAATAATGAGTATCTACATGTACTGCAGTATTGAACACATTGTCATGCATTTTTTCCACATATATATCAAACCCACTTTCTATATGTACATTGTTGTCATGTGTGTCTACATTTAAGTCATTCTGCACAATAGAATCATTAGACACTGGTTCACATAGATGTTTTTTTTTACTTTTCCTTTTTTTGCAAGGCCCAACAGACTCACTTTTGGCTTTCTTAGCAATCTTTCTTTTATTTAAAAGTCTCTGTTGATCTTCTTCTCTCAAGCGTTGTGAAGTTTCTGGTGTATGAGCATCTCTCCACCTTTGCTTCCTTTCCCTTGCCAATCTTCTTTTGCGTTCCATTTTGTCTTCTCCATTATCTTCCATTTTTTAATCTGTAATAGTCAATATAAATATTAATTAGTCTTTCTTCTTATTTTTGTGTACATATGTCTTTTTACTTTTTGGACTGTTACATTAAAGTTGATGAATAAACGTTATCCTTGTTTCCAATGAAATAAATGAAACCATTTTTCAAATTATTTTATTGACATATATTAAATTGGTAATAACTGGACATATATATTTATTATATCAATTATTCATCTTTCAATTCATTTTAAATCCTTCTTGATTCACTTCACTGCATACATTTTTTTTTTTTTTGGCAAGTGCTTCTTCGTTTTGTTAAATGTTTGTATTGCTTCGTATTGTCTATTCAACTTTCCATAATTTTTTTTAACATATGCTGTTTTGATGTGTCAGGACCAAATTAAATATTTACCTGCAAAGACGGTCTTGATGTTGTTCAAAGACTGTGTGTTTATTCACTTTCCTTGATCAATAATCTGTAATTTAAATTTTAGAATCTTTGTATTATTTCACTTCACCCATATCATGAAATAAACATCAATCAAGAGACATATATTTTTATTCCTTAAAAACCTGAAAGCAAATTCTTTAATATGTTCCTATAGTAATCTAATACAAAACTGTTTTTGATATTACTCATTATTAATAATTAATTCATTAAATAAAGTGCATTATGAATGTTATTTTTAATTCTTTCACACAGGTAAGCACAATATCTAACGAATTAATTACTAATGTAATATACATTATTAATTAATAATTATATTTAATGTACATTATTAATTAATGCAGAATATATAAGCAATTATTAATTTAATGTACATTATTAATTAAATTTAAACTGAAAATATAAACATGAGTCTATCTGAGAATTAAATTATTAAAATCATGTACATTCTTAATTAATGAATCAATGTGTTTGTTTTCTGCACATTCTTAAACGCTAACATTTTTGATATTACTGTTTAGTAATAATTAATTAATTGTAGAAAGTACATTATAAACGTTATTTACAATTCTTTTACACAGGTAATTACAATATCCAATTAATTAGTAATGTAATCTACAATTAATTAATGTTCAATATATAACCAATTAATTTGTAATAGAATGTACATTATTAATTAATAATTAAATTTAATGTACATTATTTATTAATTCATGAATAAATGTGTTTCTTTTTTATGGACATTCTTAAACGCAAACTCACTTTTATATTAATGCTTAATTCATTAATTATTTAATGTACATTATCAATAGTATTGTCAATTGTTTCACACAGTTAAGCTCAATATTATATTTCTGTTAATGAAATAATGTACATTAATTTAATAGTTAATTGGTTATATTTTATTGATTATTAATTCTTAATTAAATAAAATACATTATGAATATTATTTACAATGTTTCACACATTTAAGCACAATATATAATCAATTAATTATTAATTTAATGTACATTATTAATTAATAATTCAATGTAATGTACATTAATAATTAATGCACAATACATAACCAATTATTAATTTAATGTACATAATTGTCCTTATTAAGTAACTAATAATATAGTAATTAATTAATGATACTTCTTAAAATGTACCTTTTGTAATTCAATGTTCCTGAATCAGTATCCTGAAGAGCTATCAATCTCTTTCGATTTTCCAGCATCCGAAAATGTCCAGTCACACTGTCATCACCTCAGGAAAAGGTGTCAGTAATGTGTCAATTGTGCCCTATATAAAGGTTTTTGCGCGAGCCAAATGCATTGTTTTCGGCGGGAAATACGGGTGCGCGAGCGAAATGCATTGTTTTCGGCGGGAAATACGCTGTTGCTCGAGACCAATGTGTTGTTTTCGGCGGGAAATCGGAGTTGGCGCGAGACAAAGGCGGGAAATCGTAGTCGGCGCGAGGCAAAGGCGGGAAATCGTAGTCAGCGCGAGGCAAAGGCGGGAAATCGGAGTCTACGCGAGACAAAGGCGGGAACTCCGTGTTAATCCGGAAATGTGTGGTGTGCGTCTTATCGGATTTTCCGTAAGTGTTTTCCGTGGCTATAGTGCTGTAGCCTCGTTTTCGTTTTGTTCGGCCGCCATTTTTTCTCTCGCTTATTTTTTTTAAAGTGTCTAAACTCTTTTATTTTGCTTTAAATGAAGGCGATAGTTTTTGTTTTGAGGTCCAGGATGCTTCCTCTTGCTGTCGGTAACTTTTTTATTTATGTGTTCTGTGTATTTAGTGTGTTTTATCTTTTTTCTTGTCCGCGGGTTGCGTCCGATTTTTGCGATGTCGTAATGTGTCTTATACGCCGTCACGGATTATCCGTAATGTGTCTACGCCTTTTTTTTCGGCCGCCATTTTTTCTGTCGCTTATTTTTTTTTTTGTGTTTACATTTTTGTATTTTAAGGTAAATCAATGTGTAACTCGCTTTCTGCAGGTCGTGGATGCTCCCTCTTGCTATCGGTTAGGTTTTTATGTATGTGGTGTGTGTAGTTATTGTTAATTTTAATTTTTATGATAGGCGGTTTGCGGCCGTATTTTTTTACTACGTTTTAACGGCTCGCCTCGCTACGCGAGGCTCGCCGGACGATGAGCGCCTGCGGCGCTCATCGCTAAGCCCGCTAAAGTTCTACGGGTTAACGGCTCGCCTCGCTTCGCGAGGCTCGCCGGGCGATGAGCGCCTGCGGCGCTCATCGCTAAGCCCGCTAAAGTTCTACGGGTTAACGGCTCGCCTCGCTTCGCGAGGCTCGCCGGGCGATGAGCGCCTGCGGCGCTCATCGCTAAGCCCGCTAAAGTTCTACGGGTTAACGGCTCGCCTCGCTTCGCGAGGCTCGCCGGGCGATGAGCGCCTGCGGCGCTCATCGCTAAGCCCGCTATTCGTACGGACCACGCAAACAGCGTGACGACGACTCGTAGCAGGACAATTATAATATGTGATATATATATATATATATATATATATATTTATATATATATATACATCCACTATAATTGTTTACAGTTGTGAGTAACACCTGCAAGTTGCGTTCTGTTGTCCCTAATTCCCGGGACACGTATGCGCTGGTGTGTCGAATTTGTACTGTGTGAGAGGAGGTGACGGGAGGGGCTAGAGATAGGGAGGGAGAGAGAAGGAGGGGGAGATAGAGAAGGAGAGAGAGAGAGGGAGACAGAGAGAAAGAGAGAGTGAGTGAGTGAATGAGTGAGAGAGAAATGGGAGAGAGAAACAGTGGGAGATAGAGACAAAGGGAGAAAGATGGGCAAATTACCAGTATATAACAGTGTAGATTTGCTGTCCCCTCAAAATAACAACACACAGCCATTAATGTCTAAACCGTTGGCAACAAAACTGAATACACCCCTAAGTGGAAATGTCCAAATTGGCCCCAAAGTGTCAATATTTTGTGAGGCCAAAAATTATTTTCCAGCACTGCCGTAACCCTCATGGGCATGGAGTTCACCAGAGCTTCACAGGATACCACTGAATTCCTCTTCCACTCCTCCATAATGACATCACAGAGCTGGTGGATGTTAGAGACCTTGCTCTCCCCCACCTTCCATTTGAGGATGCCCCACAGATGCTCAATAGGGTTTAGGTCTGGTGACATGTTTGGCCAGTCCATCACCTTTACCTTCAGCTTCTTTAGCAAGGCAGTGGTCGTCTTGGAGGTGTGTTTTTTGGGGGCATTATTATGTTGGAATACTTCCCTGCGGCCCAGTCTCCAAAGGGAGGGGATCATGCTCTGCTTCAGTGTGTCACAGTATATGTTGACATTCATGGTTCAATCCATGCACTGTAGCTCCCCAGTGCCAGCTGCACTCATACAAGCCCAGACCAAACATATATACTCATATGTCTATATGTGTATATAGTATTTCTATAATATGTGGTGTTGATTCCCCCTATAGGCATTTACCTGAGGATGTCAGATGCTGCCTCCACTCTCTCTGCATCGCTGTTTATGTTCGAACTTAGGGTTTCATCTCATATCAGTGTTTTTTGTGTTCTTTGTGCCTTATCCGCTTATATGTCATTTAGGGATTATTATAATTTTCCTCTGTATCGACGTATACTTTTGGTGGTGCCTGCATGAGTGCTGCCGGCACTGGGGAGCTACAGCTATAGTCTGTAGATATTATTGGTTGGCAGAGGACAAGCCCCCAAGAGCAGTTAAATATCTAAATTATGAGCTTCATTTGAAAAAAGAAAACACACAAAAAATGCTCCAATAGGTTTTAATTACTCATGTGGTTAGTAGAAACAGAGCTTATTAAATACTGTGAAGGGCAGTGATGCCTGTTTGCAGTTCATTGCAGCGCATCACAGCAATTGCAATGGCTTAAAGAATCTACCCCAATGTATTAAGAACTCAGTAAAGAACATAAATCATCTGCTCTATACCCTGTTCTGTAATTTTGTTCCAATACAAGCCAATTTCACATTCTTTATTAACCAACTTTTCTGTTAGAATCAGATCTTACAATAACTGTATAAATGTTATATATATTGTACAGGTCAGTTGATAGCGATTATTACTGCTCAGTTGGGGCTGGAGGCTGATATAATAATGTCGCAGTCAGCGGGAGCTCACATTGAAACAAATGTATTATTTTTATTTATTAGTTTATATGACCTTGAAAAGAATCTTTTATAATACAGTTTTTATTGTTTTCTATTATTGTGCAATTCACAATGCTCCTTACGCTCCAGTGATACATAGTTGAGAGCTAAAGTACAAAATACTGAATTGTAATTAAAGTGAAGCAAAAGTGACTGGTGTTGATTGAAGCTTGAATTATTTTGTCAGTAATTACTTACAATTACTCACAATTCAACTGTAAAGGTCTCGGATATTTGATACATGTAAAGTAAACATATAAATAAATGTAATTGTTATTGCCTGTTATTAATATTTGAATGTGAAATTTAGATGTTTTATAGGCATATCCAAGTTTCCTGGATTAATATATTTCTGCATTCTTCAGGCAAAAAATATCCTTTATATATGAAACACATTTCTTAAAACATTTTCTTTTTAATAATATCTAAATCCCGCTAATGATTTTGTTGACACCCCCATGGGGTGTCTACACAGGCTCCCGATGCCCCCCAATCAGCATGCAGCATTAGGGGACAAATTCTAACCCATTATTCACCTGCTGTGTAGTCCTCAGCAAATAGGACAGCACTGGTGTCACCCCCCTAGTCACTGCTGGGTTATTACACACCCTGCTGCTTCCTATTTCTGCTGTGTGCTGTGCTGCTGCCATAGCACCTTCTAACATGGACCACACTACATATCCCAGGCTGCTTTGCAGCACAAACGGGAACAGAGTTTTATTCAAATGTTTCAACTGCTTCCTGCTGATTGGCCAAACAAATTATACTAGCCCGGGTTTGGAGGGGGTGCTAACCCTAATCTTCAACTGTTAGAAATTAGAAAACATTTTGCTAACTTCAAGGTCAGTGTTTAAATGCTTATTTTGGTATTTTTTTCATGCAACAAAATGCTTTCATACACTATTAATTATCCTCTATCAGATGCATTCATAATCCAGGATACTTAGATATGCCTTTAAATATAAATTAGTTGAAAATATTCCCCTCTCTGTTAGTAACTTTATCTAAGGTGATTAAAGGACCACTGTAGTTCAAGAAAAAAGACACTTGCTTGTCAAGCATGTAAATGCATCCATTTCATTTTTGTCACATCCTGAGGAATTGGCACCACACCCTTCCCCTGCACTGGCCCAGAAGCAGGATGTTTGATCAAGGAATGCAACCATAGCTCAACAGAAAAGTAAACGACCCTCTCTGGTACCCAACTTACATCAATTCATCATGGATCCCTTCAGGGTCCTGCAAAGGCATCAACATTTATTTTTTCAAATTAATAAATAGTTGTATAGAATTTTTTAATATATATGTATATATGTTTTCCATTGTGTAGTGGTCGTTAAACTAACTAACTGATAAGTAGAAATAGCATGTAGTTGGTATAAAAAAAAGGTTACTGAGATTCCAATTTTCTCCACAGAAAATAGACATTGCAGCCTTCAGCACATGAGAATCCAGGGAATGGTTTGCCTCTGTAGAGCATAATTGCATTTTATAATCAAAAAGGCTGTATTTATGTTAATTTCTAATAAAATTGGCCTAATCTAGTTCTTCAAAATAAAGTGTATATGGGGCTGTGGGAGTCAATCTTCAATACAGGATTGCACAACTCCGAACTGTCCTCCTTATGGAGTCCCTCTTCCCCTGTCCCTCAGCCTCTCAAATAACCCTTCACATTTAAAGGGCCAGCGTTAGTACTTTTTATGTTAAATCTCTTTTTGTTCACTAATAATTAACATAAAAAAATACACGTGCAAACAATAAATCATATCTTTAGCCTCAAAATATAATTTAAAAACACAGTTTAACTCATTAATTGCCACTGCTGTACCCCTCTTCCAATATTTTTCTTTTTTCTTTTTTTTTTATCGTTTTTATGGCTAGTTTACTGTTTTTATGATTCATTTTGTGTACTATCTCACAATAAGTGGTGTTATTTTCCATTTGGTAATTAATAGTGTATTCAGGAGTGTGCTGATTTAAATTTCACTATAGTCTTTTGAGCTTGGGTACCACCGAATACAGGTTTTATCGTTCATGGGTGAATATTCTGCAGCTTATAAATTGTAGGCTGCCTCAAAGGAAAAGCCAGCCCTGGACTACCAGGCAGTTTCCACTCTGCATTAGAGAAACAGCCATCCACTTAATCTAAAACTCTTCAATAATCTAACATGTATAAACTCTATACCAAGGTTGGCATACAGTACCAGGAAATGTATTATCACTAATATATAGCGCCACAGTGAAAGCAATATTAATATAGGATAGCTCATTTCTTTGTAAATAATAAACACAAACATTTGTAAAAGAATACATTTAAACAGATTTTCTTAAAGGTATATGCAAGTGAGCTGGATTATGAATGCATCTGATAGAGGAGAATTAGTAGTGTATGAAAACAAATTATGCATGAATTTTTTTTTTTTAAAACAGTTACCCTTAAGTCTGCTGAATTTCTTGCATTTGCAAACTGTTTTCTATCAATGTTGACACCCCCTGAAAATCCCAGTGAAAATTAGCATAAATAATCCATTGTGTCTTTTTGGTCTGTGAATTCAGCTGTAGCTTTCCTTAAATTTCTGTAATACCCAGAACAAAGTCTGTGTCCCTTCATTCACTGATTGTTTTACCTACATCCCAGGTGAAATTTCCCCCAGTCCGAGTGATTTGCCCCTGTACCCCCCCTGTGCCAGTAATTCACCCCATCCTTTCCCCCAGCCCCAGTGAATTGCCCTTGTGATATCTCCCAGGCTAGTGAATTGCCCCTGCGATCTCTCTCAGCCCCAGTGAATTGCCCTATTACCTCCCCAGCCACAGTGAATTGCCCGAGACCTATCCTAGCTGAAGTGAATTGCCCCATTACCACCAACAGCCTCAGTGAATTGCCACTGAGATTTCTCCCAGCCCCAGTGAATTGCATGGACTCACTCACACAGAGACACATGCACCCACACAGAGACACATGCACAGACCATGAACGTTCTCTTCTACAAATGTTACAGGTTTGCCTAAAAGACAGATTAAAATAGGAAGAAGAAGCTGAAATGTTTGGTTTCAGTACAATTATAATTTATCCGAATTTATCAAGGAGAGGGTGTATGTCTAAAGAACATCTGTGTAACCGCTCATGCGTTTTTACTTGAATGTCCATTTATGCTCCTTAAAGGACCCAGTGTTGCAGCCTCATCTGGATGACTGCATACAGCATTGCTGATTGGCTGCAAATCTGAGCATGCTCACATGGATAGGGTACACTTTTACAAAAATGAACCCTCTCAGGAGACTAGCTCAATTTTGGAGGTGTTAACATCACCTGCAACAATTGTTTTTTTTTATTCAAAGCTAGAAAAAATAGTGCTTGCAAATAAATGTAATCATACACTACTAATTCCCCTCTATCAGATGGATTCATTACCCAGCTCATTGCATATGCCTTTAAGCTATTATTCTTGAATAGGGTTCCTTTGATATATATGGATCTTTATAGAATTTGTTTTCCCTTCTGGATTGCTACCTTGCTGTGTTGATGGGGCCTCTGTACCTCAATGAAGCCTTGACCTATACTATGCAAAGTCACCTAAGATGGGCAGGTCATAGCAGAGAGGTAATACAAAATAATTTCCCATTGGAAAAGGAACTGGCAACCCACTCCAGTATATTTATCAAGAAGATGAGCCTACCACATCACTGGGAAAGAGCAAAACGAGAGTACAAGTAGCAACAGATCTTATGAAGTGGTTGAGCGCAAGTCGAGAGGACACCCAGTTGCTGATTTGTCTGGAGGTGAAAGGAAATTCCGCTGCTGCAAACTACAATTCAGCATTGGACCCTAGAATGTTAGAACTATGAACCAAGGGAAACTATATGTGGTCAAACATAAGATGGTAGACAGAATGCCAGAAGAACTTTGGAGAGGTTTGTGACATTGTCCAGAAAACATTGCTGGGAAAAATATCAACAACCATGGATATGCGGATGATACTTCTCTGATGGCTGAAAGTGAGCAGGAAATAGAGGGCCTGTTGATGATGGTGAAAGAAGAGAGTGTAAAAGCTGGCCTGATGCTCAATGTTAAAAAGATATAAACCATAGTAAGTGTAGTAAAATACAAAAAACTAGAAAATGTGTTTATAATACTGCACGGATTTGCAGTTCAGATGTTATGTAGTTTTTTTAAAATCAGTGATCATAAAGTATGTGAATTTGCTTGGCTTTACTGGATTAACATACCACTGTAGTTTGGTAAAAACATAACATTTGGAAAGTATGTGCCCTCTTGAGTGATTAAATCAATGCTGCCTCCACACCATCCTCAACATCCGCTGGAATGACCACGACACCAACACGAAAGCCCTAGAACAGGCTGTAGTCTTCGGCATAGAGAACATGCTGTTGAAGACACAGTCATGCTGGGCAGTACACATCTCTAGGATGGAGGCTGATTGCCTTCCAAACATTTTGCTAAATGGTAAGTTCAACACTGGTAATCGTGACAGAGGAGGACCGAAGAAGAGGTACAAGGGCTCATTGAAACAATCCCTTGATGTCACATTGACCATCATCGATGGACGGATTTAGCTTCAGACCGCAAGACCTTGAGAAATACCATTTACTAGGTTGCCTCCTCTTTCAAGAGCACACGCAGGTCTGGTGTTGAGGATAAAAGGAGATGGAGGAAAAATAGTGTCACTGAAGCACCCAAACCAGAGCAAGCCTTTCCGTGTAACCACTGCGGTCAAGCCTGCCTATACCGCATTGGCCTCCTCAGCCACCAGGGAGCCCGCAGATATGGAAAACATCCCTTTTAAATCTTTGTTCGCAAAGCCAAGTCAAACATGTGGCACAGCAACAACAAGTTCTGCTATCTAAGCCATGAGAATAAAACATTTTTAGAGAATTAATATTGATATAATGCAAAAAAAAACGTGTAATTTAGTTTGAACCAATTTGTATTGCCATTGACCTAAATATTGCTGTGTTAAGTATGGCCTGTGCGTGCACTGGGGCTAACTAGAAACACAGATGTATTTTTTTAATCAGGCTGAAATTTGGTTTTGATTTTTTATCTTTTTTTTTCATGCACAAAGATTTTAAAGAGTTACAGTGAAATTTGAGTGGGAGACGGACACTTCAAGTCTTCAGCTGTCTATAACTTCCCAAGGCTGCTGTCAGAGAGTTAGTTATATTTCACTCTGAAACAAGCTGCTAATTGGTCTCCCCATCATTCATCTTTATTCCCATCATTTTGGCAGGCATTGAGCATGTTCCTCTGGATTGGTTTATCAGCAGTTTTACCTAAAACAAATTTCTAAAATTATAGAAAAATGTATCCTAGACAGTGTGATCTATATTAGGCCATGAAGTGCTGCTCACCTTTGTAAGCCCCTAAATATGTTCTCCATATCAGGTAGAATAATATTTTCAAGTTAGGTATATTAAAATAAATTAAACAACATAAATAAATTGACAATAATATATATTAATTAATGTGTGAGCTAAGTCATTAATCAAAATACATACAATTTCTGTTAAAGGCTCAGCTATACATATAACATATCACATTTAAAGCCTACACTTATTGAGAATACATGATTGCCAGATGTCCAAGTAACAAACACAGTTCTGGATTTCAGCATTTCCCTCCTGTGCCACAATGAGTCAATCACTACTTGAGACATTCTTATTATCTCATATGTGTACGGGGCCCAGGCCTAGGGCTGCACTTGTTCAGGGGACAGCAGGCTGTTTGAAGATTCAACGCAGTACATCGAATTATCTTTGAATATGCACAGTAATGTCTATGTGCAGAGATATTACTGTATGTGTACTTTTCACTTTCTAACATACCATATACATAAACTTATGTTAGAGGTATTCAAAGGTGGAATGGAGGAGCCCATTGGTCCTGTGGGTCCTTCTTTCCCTTCCAAGTGCTGTTACCACAGCCTAGCCCATGATCCTATAACACTATGCACTCAGATATCAATGTATTGAATTGGTGCAGATGTGAGTTACTATCCAGGAGGGCCCAGCACAAAACATTTGGGGGGGGGGGGGGGGGCATAATGTGTACATATCAAATGAACCATTCTCAATCTTCTTCCTCTTTATATCTCCTCACCTTTCCTACCTCCTCTCTCTTTAACACTCCACTCTCTTCTTCCCTTTGTTAACTGTCACCTTTCCTCCTTCCTCTCCCTCTCTCACTCTCTCTCTCCCCTTCTCTCACCTTCTCCCCCTTCTTTCACCCTCTCCCCTTCTCTCACCCTCTCCCCTTATATATCACCCCTTCTCTCCTTCTCCCCTTCTCTCCCTTCTCTCTCCCCCTTTTCTCTCTCTGGCGGTGGGCGGCAGTTAGGGGCATATTTGCTTCCACCAAGGACTTCCACCAGGGATGGGTTCCTACCCCCCCCTTTTTTTGCTATGTCACTGGTTACTATGTCTGTTTCACCAGCAAGTTGCTGGAAAAGGCTATAATGTGTTGTATATGTATTTGTATAATCAACCTAGAGTACTTACTTTTAACATCCTGTTTGGAATTTTGTATCTGACACTAGATGGGCTAGCGATAAAACAAGGGGCTGCCCCTAACCCTATCCCCTATCACAGCCAAGCACATGTGACTAATAGTCTATACACTTGATTAATAACCATTTTGTGATTGCTCAATGTTTTGTTTGCTGAAGGAAGGGGCTTCTCATGATTGGTTAATATACTACATAAATATGTTGTTCTTTTGCCATTAAAGTATGCTCTTTTTGGAATTCGCATAACCAAGGTGTGGCTTTCATTCTGTAAGGAGGTATTTTTATTGTTTTGGGGAATTATTATTACTGCACCTTATGCTGGTATGCTGTAACTTGTTCTGACTCCTGGCAAAGTTGATCCTGTAAGCCTATGTCCCTGATTTCTATGACTGGTGGTTGTGGATTTGCATGCTGGGTACAGAGAAACCTAAACCCTCATAATCCTGGAAAGGACTCCTATAACAGAAAGGCAGGCAGTTTTGTGGGGAACATGGACCTCTCCCCTCTGGGTTGTGACACTGGACTTTAGGTATTTGTGGTACTGCCTCTTCATAATATGAATTGAATATTAATTTTGTTAATGATAGTTACATAATATTTGAGGCTGCAAAAAGTCTTATAGCCCATCAAGTTCAACCTTTTAAGATCTCCTCTGATCTGCAATATGCAGATTAGTTGTTAATTGTTAATTGATCCAGAGGAAGGCAAACAGAAAAAAAATCTTTATAATGACTCTGGATGTATTTATATAGGGTAATCATATCCCCTCTTAGACGTCATTGTTTTCTAGAGAAAATACATTTATTTGGTTAGTCTTAGCCCCTATATTCCCCTTATTAGTTTTGTTGCCCTTCTCTGTACCTTTTCCAAGTCTAAAATGGCCTTTTTATGAAGTGGTGCCCAAAACTGTACTCCATATTCCAAATGAGGGAATACTAGGGATTCGTATAGTGGTAGAATTATATTTGCTTCCCTGGCTTCTATGCCCTTGTTAATACATGCTAATATTTTATTTGCCTTTGCAGCTGCTGCTTGGCATTAAGCACTCTTTCAATATCTGATACCCCTAGATTTGCTACATTAAGATTATAAATTGCATGGCTTTTTTTCCTTTCCGAATGCATAACTGTACATTTATTCTCATCTTAATCTCATCTGCCATTTAGATGGCCATTCCTCTAATTTACGTAAATCCCTTTGGAGGGAAAGTACAACATTATCTGATGTAATTACCTTGCACAACTTCATGTCATCAGCAAAAATGGAGACACTACTTTCCAGTCCAACTTCTAAGTCATTAAAAAATATGTTAAAAATGAGAGGACCTAATACTGACCGCAGAGGAACCCCACTTACCACATTAGTCCAATCTGAGTATGTTCCATTTACCATAACCCTTTGCTTCCTGTCTTTTATCCAGCTCTCAATCCATGAGCAGATACTTACTGCAATTCCTGTATCCCTTAGTTTGCACAATAGTCTTCCATATGGCACTGAATTAAAAGCCTTTTCAAAATCCAAAAATACTATATCCTCTGCATTGCCTTGATCCAAGTTCCTACTAACCTCCTCAGAAACTAATTAGATTTGTTTCACATGACCTATCCCTCATAGATTTATGTTGACTCCTATTTATAATCATATTTGAATAGACATATTCTTTTATATTATACCTTATTAACCCTTCTATTAACCCTTCGAAAAGCTTTCCCACTACAGAAGTGAGGCTCACTGGTCTATAATTCCCCTGATTTGCCCTTGCTCCTTTCTTAAATATAGGTATCACCTCTGCTTTTCGCCAGTCATCTGCTAGCGACCCTGCGTTGAGTGAATCGTGAACAATTAGATATAATGGTTTGGCTATTACAGAACCCAGTTCCCTCCATACCCGTGGATGTATTCCATCAGGGCCTGGGCTGTATTAACACTCTTTTGGATTTCTACCTATGTTAACCAATTATTTGGTAAAGGTAGTGTAGCCCCATTATGTTGCAGTGTCCTAACCACTGGTACTTCCCTTGTGTATACCAAAGAAAAGAACCTATTTAGCTCATCTGCCTTTTCCTTCATTAAAATGCTTAATTAAAACAACTAGAACATTACAGTGCCATTTATACTTTTTTATACTAATGGCAAATAATAACATGCACTCACTGATTCATTTTCACAATTTGTAGGAAATCATGGGAACAATGGAAACAATGGTGCTACAGGACATGAAGGACCGAAGGGTGAAAAAGGAGATAAAGGAGACATGGGAACAAGGGGGGAGCGTGGTAACATAGGGATAAAAGGAGAAAAAGGATACCCTGGAATTCCACCAGAACTTCAGGTAAGAATGCTGGCAATTCTAATCCTGGTTATGTTGCAATAACTTGTACAGTTATATTTTATTTCTAGGGCACCTGTATGCTCTGTAGTTTTAAGATACAGTATGGATACAAATTTGTACATACATTTAAGGAGTGTGTAGATAAGAAGAAATAATGCATTGGTGCAGGAAGAGATGTGTGTACTGCACTTGTGAGGACTCACAGTCTAAGAGGTAAGAGGGAGGTAGAGATTTAAGATAAGGAGATTGTTCGATTTATATACGTTATAGCATGATGGAGGGAGAAATGTGAGAGGACTAGAATAGACCTTCTTTAATGAAATTGTGGATAATGGAGACAAGGAGTCTTCAGTATTCAGAGAATAAAGACTATAAGAGAGCCTAGTAGAGTGAGGTAGAGAAAGTATTAATGCTGGAACAGGATCCCTCAAACATGTAGTATGTAGGGAAGATGAGAACACTACACACTTCTTAGCAACATTTTAAGAATTTGTGCTGCTGTTACTGTGGACGTCTCAGGACGGAGATGTAACATGTACAAATGAGCTATACATGTACAAATGGGCTAAACCTTTTCCTTCAAGGTTCTGCAGTTTCATTAAATAGTGGTTTGCATAACAGCCATTAAACCTTTCGGATAAAATGAGGATGACTGTGCTAGAATAATGGTTAAATAGGAACAGAAATACCTATTGGTAGTGACAATTCTGTTTATAACTGTACCTAAAACTTTCTGGTAAACATAAATACTCATGGGATCACATAAGTCTGAATTGGCTGAGGCAACAGAAAACCTAAATATGCGTCAATAAAAACGCGTCCATAATGTATTAAAAATGTATTTTCATAATAGAAAACAGCTTTGAATTTACTAAATGTTGGCTGTCACTCAATGTAAGAGACCCTGCCACCAATGTGGTTTTTATAACTAGTACAGATAGTTAATCTTCTCTAGAAATGCCATTTAATGTAAAATAAGTTTAATTTCAACTCAATCTTGCAAAAACAACAACTTTTTAACATGTCTTTTCCATACCTTTGTACCACGCATCATACTATTTTGTAACTGAGTCATTTAGCCAATAAGTAATTTATTTAATTGAACACCTGATATACAGGACATAATCTTTCTATGCAGAACAACAGTCCTATTAGCCTTTATGTCACATTATGCCAGGCTTGTAACTGGTGTCTCCGCTATTATATAGATGAAGGAACTTGAGATTATACAGGAAATAGTTATTTGAAATGACATTTACTTGTTTTGTCTCAGTAAATACAGAAATGTCTCTGCTATCTGGTAGTATTCAATTACTTGAATGTCCTTTTGAACGTTTTAATGTCTGATTAATTTGCCCATAATAAATTGCAAGAAGCTGGAGGAGGTTTCCATGGTTACAGCTCTCAGCCATTTTGAATTTCACATATTCATCTTTCCCCTCAGTGTCATATTATTTTAACAAAGCATTGCTGTGAAAGATTTTAGAATTTATGACATAAACAACTAAAAATGCTAATAATGCGATTCAAGGCCTTGATCGTTTGGCACTTGGCTGACATACAAATTAAATACCCTCATTCTGAACTACAGCTAAATCTCTAATTGAAATGTTTATGGGAACTTAAAGTACTGTGTAAACATATAAAGGAATTGACAATCTATAATTTCTGAAATTCAATTTTATGGATAATCTAGATATGCTAGGCAAAATGTAGATGTTCTTGGGCTAACTGCCCCCCCCCCCCCCGCCTCAATGCGAGGTTGTTCGTTGTTTGTGTGCTATGAGCATTGTTTTTTTTTTGCTAATGCTTATGAAATAAGTAATAAAATAATACATCAATATACTTTAACTATTTTGGAGTAATATATGCAGGAAGCATTGTGCAGAAGAGCTGGCAATCTGTTTTCATGTTGCTGCATCATTAGTGCTGTGGAGCTGCTGTGTAAGCGTCATGAATGTGTGCAGTGTGTAGTGTAAATACTGTGCGTACGCGAGCCAAAGCCGTTAGGGTAGCTGTGTACTCCCGCATTGTGTAAGTTTGTGTTGTAAAATGGCGCCTAATGTGTGATACGCGTCTGTGGCTGATTTGGCGTCCTTATTCTTGGATTGCGTCCGTCTTTTTCGGAAAATCCGTAGGTGTTTGGTAATGTTTTGCGTCTTTAGAGTCCTGTAGCCACGTTTCAGTTTTTTTCGGCAGCCATTTTCTCTCTCGCTTAGGGGATTTTCGGCTGTCTAAACTCTTGTATTTTGAGTGAAATTGAGGTGTAAGTTCAGTTTTCGAGGTCCTGGGTGCCCCCCCCTTGCTGTAGGTAAGCTTTTTATGTATTTGTTGTGTGTATTTATTGTGTTTTTAATGTTTTCATGTGCCCAGGTTTCGGGCTGTAAAGGTTGAGTTTTTTTTCTAAGTCCCGCGTCTCGTATTTGTTTTTTGTAAGTCCGTAAATTCTGCAAGGTCCGCAGTTGCTGACATGGAGCGCCTTTGGCGCTCCATGCCAGCAACTGCGGCCCTCGCTTTACGAACCCGCATAGTTAGCAACAACCCGCATGCTCACAACTATATATGTGATTCTAAGTAGTGAAAATCAGTATAAACAACTTTTCAATGTATTGTAATAATCTATATTTGTATATACACATCTAATTTTATATCTGAATAAACTGGTAGACTTACAAGTTGCAACCAAACCAGCTTGAGACTGGACTTTAGATAGATGTTGTACATCTGATGTAGATCTTGCACGTTAGACAATGACAAAATTCACCATTTTAATGAGTTTGCACCCAAAACATACATGTCATTTTTTTTATATTTTTTTGACATTTGCAATATTAATACAATAACTTAAAGTAAATGAAATGCAATATGAATACATATTATTAGACATATGAAGGAGCATACTAATATACAGGTACAATTGGGAGATAAGGAAAGTGATTGGCCGCAGTACATCCTATCATCATAAATAAGGAGAGGATGGGAAAAGGAGGGGACAGAATAAGAAAAAAACAAAACTTTCCAAACAAACATCTACTATGGGGAACTCACCCCTGCCTACAGCCACAATTCCCTCTTGCTGAGTGACGAAACAGATGAACAAGCCCAGTTAGTATAAAAATAATAATGATAAGGATTTAATATTTGTGACATTTTATTTATCCAACTGGACATACTCTTCTTATCATCCTCCACTGTGATAGCTAATTAATCATGTGGAATAAAGTACCGTAATTAAAAACAATGAAGATCTTTTCATGTAACTTAAGCTTAACATTTCCACATTTAATTACCATAAGTTCAGTGATATTATCAAAAAATGTAAAGAAATGTTTGTGACTTGGCTGGAACATTGGAATGGATCACTGAAAAAGTGCAAGTCAACAACTTAATTACGAAAAGAAAAAGTTAGAACACAGGATTAATGCAACTAATATATCAACTGCTTTTGTGAAAAGGAGCCTGAAGTCAATATTTCAACAACCTTAGGCTAAATGTAGGGAAGACATATGACAAAGTAAGGCATGTCAGGAGGCTGCAAGGTTATACATTGTGAAAGTGGCACAGATAAAACTTGCTCTCTGATTTATTTCAACCAAAGAGACAAAAAGAAGAAAATCAACAGAAAAGTATTTTTGTGATTAAATGGAAAGGTGAAATATAGGTGATCTCATTACTTGCAAAATGAGTTAAATCTGAAAACACCATGTCAGGACTTTTTTTTTTAAATCATTTTTGTTGAAAATCAAGAGAGAATGAAGTGGGAGAAGGGAGAGTTGATATTTGGCTTATTTCTACAGTAAATTGGGAATTCAGAATGTTCTATACTCTATATATTATTATTGTTGTTTAGTCGTTCAGTCATGTCCGACTCTCCGTGACCCCATGGACTACAGCACACCAGGCACATCTTGTATCTGTGCTTATCCATAAGGTCTTCTTGGCAACTGGACTGGGTTGTCAGTTTCTTCTCCAGTGGACCTCGATTTGTCTCACCTCTTGGTTTGACTTGCCAACCTTGGGTGACCCTACATTATATGGCTCACAGCTTCATTGAAGTACACAAGCCCCTTCACCACGATGAGGTAGTGACCCAGAAGGGAACTCTATATATGCACTACATATACTACCTGCACCACACTGAGTGCTTCCAAACATTTTGGTTCGATCTGCCCTGCATGTAGCACTACATTTACCTGCTGTCTAATAAAATTTGTTGATCAGAATAAAGAAAATACATTTCTTTTTTACATGAAATTTAAATGCATTATGAATACTTTTTGTATTTCTGTATTTCATCTTTCACCAATTTACATTATTTCACACCCAATCCTCCCGGACTCTCCATAACCAGAACATCCACCACATACCCCCTTGTTGGAAATGTTCTCGTCTCTCTCCTTCCTCACCTCTTCCTCACCCTTATTTTCTTTTCTTTCATTCCACTCTTTCCATTGCCACTTTCTCATCCAACCTGCAGCATATAATCTCTTTTAACCCTCACTTTGTATTGCTGTGTCCTTTCAACCATCACCACCACCTAATCACCATCTCAACTCTCTATCTACATTACCTGGCATTATCTCCCCCTCCTATCTCATTCACCAGATGTCTCCTTACTCCATCGAGCCAAATAAACAGTTAGTAAATATGTTGTATTTCTCAGCTGATGATGTAAGGAGACATCTGGCTTAAGTAAGAGATAGGACAAGATGCCTACAGAACAAACCCAATTGGAAGTGAGGCTATAGTGTGACTCAAAAAGCCAAGATGTCTCATCAACATCTATCCTTGGCCTTTCAGGCTACAGTGATACAGTGACAAAGACAATATATGAAAGAACAACATGAGCTATAGGTTCTAAAGTAGTGCATTAAAATCAATCTTGCATACAACTAGAAAATGCAACTAGAAAACAATCACATCCCATCACATCTGCCATGTTCTCTGTCTTCTACATATTGAATCATGGGTGTAGTTAGGTTTTATGCTGCTCTAGGCCATTCAGATTTGGGCACCTCCCACACCCCACTTGCGGCTCCCCCCTTTCCACTTTCTATATCTAAAATCTTTTATGTGTTTCTCTCTCTCGCTATATATATATATGTATATATATATATATATATATATATATATATATATATATATATATACTACACAGTATATATATAAATATATATATATATATATATATATATTCATATTGTATGAAATTGTCAAATACACTTACAGACAGAAATATCACTGTATATAGACATTTCTGCTCATATACAAACATTTCAGTGTACTGTGCTGCATCTTCAGGCAGTCTGCTGCCCCCTGTAATTGTTCTGCCCTAGTCCTGGACCTGTGTTGTTCTTCCCTATCAAATATGGCTTCAGGATAAACACAACATCTGTGCCAAGTAATGCAACTTAATATTGTCACACATGCAATAATATGTATTTTCATTGCTTTCATGGTAACTAATGAAACATCAATAACTTCTTACCACAAATTTTGAACATGAAAAAGGACACTGAAATCCCAAATTTGCATTTAAGAATCAGGTTTTAAATATTACAAAATATTTAGTTTGCTTGAAAATGGCTGATGCAAGGGTTGTATTAAATGCTGATTTGAACCATATGCAGACTTAGGGCCACCTACTGTTTATTTGCATTTAGGGTGTGTCAGAGCACTGCACCAATGGAGTTATTGAGCTCTATGGAAAAATCAGTTACTCCCTCTAGTGACTATTGGTGATAATGATGTTCCTGACATTTTAAAAGGGTTAAAAGGGAATTGTTAACCCTATTTAAGAGACCCTGTAGTCCAACATCATCTCTCATTCATTTAGCAAATTTTGTTCTTCTCATTACAAAGTTTTTTAAAGAAATATAAGGAGACTGTTGTTAATAAATTTAATTTCAAGTTGTAAATGTCAGCATTGTTTTAACTTTCTCTGATCTCTTATGTTATACAGAGTGACAGGGATACTTGGGAATTCATTATAAAGGTATAATCAATTAAGAGCCTCTTAATTTGAAACTAATTAACAAATTGTGACACTGTCTACTAAATCTGCTTAGGCACATCAAACAATTTCATCTATATCTGTGGTGTTTTAGAATTCATTTTCTTAACTTAATATTAATTATTTTTTTTGAGCAAAAAAAATATTTTTTATTGGAAAAGCATGTTTTTAGCTACTTGATGGAAAAGTTAGTACCTGTTATTATCCAAGTATGTTATGCAAAAATAGTCGGATCGTTATACTTCTTTAATCATACTCTTTTTTTGCAGCAGCGGCTGTCAATAAATTGAAATGCAGATGTTGGAAGAAAACAGCTTATTCTTTCTCTCTGCCTTACACTTGACATTTGAAGTGGCATTTAGATATATCACCTTCTGTGGTATAATGTTATACAGGCATGGCAGGCTTTTTATTTTAGTCTCAGTTTAGATGCTTTTTTACATCTCTATGTACAGAAAACAAGGACTATGCTCCAATTTCTGGTGGAGAACTGATTTAAAAAGAGTCAATTGTAATTGGTCAGACATATTGGCCCCTATTCAATTGAGGTGGTTACTGGAGCCCGTAAACTAATTTGCTATTCAATTGGCGTTTTTTAGTGAGCGGCAAACGATTTACGGGTTACAGGCTGAAAATCTCTGCGGTTCTCAAAATCGTAACTTACAACCCATCTAAGCCTTTGATCTTTCAAGTTACAATCGCTAAAATTGCGAATCGCTATTCAATAGCTACAATTCCTAACGCCCGCAAATGTTTTCACACCTGTAAATGGCGCATATAGAAGAAAATCCTACGAGTACCAGATAGCATGAGTAAGGGGGTAAAACACCCGATCTTAGCACTGTAAATGCAAATAAAAAATCAATACTGCACTTTTTAAGACAGGGAAAGAGATGAAAGACATTAGAATTAATTACACAACAGTCTCAAATCTGCAATAATAAATTATGTTATGTTTCATTTTGGTGTCATATCAACTCAGAAATCAAGGAGTTAATACATATCAGGCCACACATGGCCTGTCATATCGCCATTAATTTCTAATATTTTGTACATTGCCGAATTGCGAGTCTGATCGCATATGGGAGCACAAAACACTAATTGATTGACATGTAACCTCAATGTTTTACTGACGTCATGATTACGGTCTCATTTACTATTAGCTGTTTCTAGATCGGTAGTTACGGTCTTGCTCTGTAATGCTACATACAATTGCGTAGTTCACGGTTTAGGCTTTTGACCCGTAAATTGCGGGCTTGTTCAATTGAATCGCTCTGTAATTGTAGCAAATTTCAAGCCATCAGACATACGGCCTGAATAACGTAAACTGCAGACTTGCATTTGAGAGCTATTATGTACAAAGTTGCTTTTCATTCTATTATACATATATGTATTATGTAGAAAAATAACTAAATTATATGGATCCTAATAGATAATTAACATATAATGTTGTACTTTTGAGTCAGCGACCTATGGTCCAGAGCCCCATGTGGGTGAATATTTGACTCTTGCTTAGCCTCCAATATAACATAATCAATTAGCTGAGAAAGTGTTATTGCCCAGGCTTCTTCCAGACAGGAGCGTTTCTTGGTATTGCCAGATTGCCCTCTTTAATGGTACAATAGAACCATCCCATACACTTGGTTTAGTTTCTTTTCTCTTTCTTTTTCTTGTATAATGAATATATTTACACTCATCTTTTGAGTGGAGTAACCCCATATATACTAATAATAATGTATACAATTAGCTAACGGTAAAGAATAGATATATTTTTGGTTTGTTGATGGGTTTAACTCAAGGAAGAATTTCTATCTAAGTTGCTTCTAAAACACATTAGTTTTTTTCATAAAAAAAGTAATTGATCAATTTCTTGACCTGGTAAGACCCAAAGTCCCTGACCCCCCAGACACAACACAACTGTTGGAGGTACAACTGGCCGCAGCGAGTTTTATTAACATAATATGCATATGTAAATCCGCTACAATGGGGGAGGAGCCCCGGGCTTGGCAGTAACCCCATCCCTTGAGTCCACGCTCAAGAGGTCAACACCTTCCCAGGGCTAGGGATGGCCCCTTCTCACCATTGGCCTGGGCAATTCCGCCAACCGCCCCAACACAACTATGTAAAACTCTGCTGGAACAAGCCACATACACACCACGTGAGCAACATAAGTATTGACTTATTTTCATTATTTTTTTATTTTTTTTTTATATATAAAAACTTGACAATCTCAAATGCTTTTATAAAGGGGAGGGTGGGTGTATGCCTGATTCCCTGCCTGTCGCGGAGTGAGGCAAGATGGCGCCCGCGCTGGCCTAGGGGGGTGGAGCAACTGCAACCTCTCACACAAGGCCCGACCCCGCATCCTCTACCGGCACTTGGTTCCACCAAGTCAAGGGACCCCCACTGCGGATACCAGCTCACTGGTTCCGCCCTGGGGGTCCTTCAGTAATGTTTATAAATGGACTAGGACAAGCCTGTTCAAAAACACATCAAACTACAACTAACTTATCTTTCTCTACTACATTTTATTTACCTTGTTTGGTAACCAGTTGCATGTATAAATGCTTCTGTTTATATACAATAAAACATGGCACTGCTTATGGCTGATTCAATTGTTGTCACTAAGCTTATTTCAATACCATAGTCATAAAACAGAAACCCCAGAGGAAGTCTTACAATTCCATTTGTTTGTAGAGCAAAGATTTAATAATATAATGTCTGAAGTTAACACGCTTGTCATATTGTCATAAATTTAATAAAGCGTTGTGTATTGGAATGAATTTTTTTTTTTGGGGGCAGCTGCGACATTGATAAGTAAGCTACTTTCCTAAACGAATGATAACTCGTTTTATAATTGCAAAAATAATGAGGTTTGTTCTGACACAGTGCCTCCTTTACAGTATTGCATTTTGATTGATTTTACTTTGACCTGTCAAATTTAGATTAATTTCAGAATGAGAACTCTAGCGTCGTCTGCATACTCAGAAAAAAGAGGAGGGATGCATTCTGGGAATATTTATCTGCTGTAATTCATTCAGCTTAAGACAAAGATATATATATATATATATATATATATATATATATATATATATATAATATTTTATTTGTAACACTCTGACACATTGCAAAGGATGGAGGGCCCTGTCTTTGAGCTTAGAATCCAATGTCCATAGTTCTTTACCCAAAGCAGCATGCAAGATTGAAAGCTCGCAAACTTACAGTCTAAAGGATCTAAATATATATATATATATATATATATATATATATATATATATATATATATATGCATTAAAGCTGTGTAATACAGCATGCATAAGCTTAAAGGAAGCCATGTTTGATAATGGCTACGGAATGAAGAGCGAGGCATTTGTGGGCACATTTGTGTGTCCCAGCTCAACTTCCCAGAATGCAGTGTAATAACTGTTTTTCTCGGAACTCTGAGGTGGAAGCAGGTTTTTTTACTTGCTTTAGACATTCAGATGTGAACACAAATGTACTTTTTTTTTACTACATATATATATATATATATATATATATATACACACACACATATGTTATTTGTTTCATTGATTTACTGAGTGTGACTGTAAATAAACACAAAGGAATTCTATTTCATTTTCACTAATTAGATCTGATTTAATCATTACAAAAGTGGCAGGTCACACAAGAATGTTTATGAAGATATCAGTGGAAAACTTTTCTTTAGGGGCAAAAGGTTGCTAAAGCTGCAGATCTGTCCCTCTATAGCAATAATCTACATTGATCCATAGATGACACCCTGTATTTTATACATTTTCTTGTGTAGTGGTACCTCGGTTTTCAACCTCCTTGGAACTAAATTTTTTTATATTCAACCTGCCTGGATAAGCAGAAAACCTTGGCACTCATCGCGCTACCTTGGTACTTAACTTTTTTGGTACCCAACCTGCCATCTGGAACGGATTAAAATTGAGAACCAAGGTACCACTGTGTGTGTGTGTGTACATATATATATATATATATATATATATATATATATATATATATATATATATATATATAATGAAATTGATGAGCTGGAAATATTGTTCTTATTTTACCCTTTACGTGGCAAGAAATACATTGGCAAATTATTTTATGCCAGTTTTTTGTTATAATAAAAATTGCACAAAAAACATATTTTGTAGACATATTTACATCTGTCTGTCTTTCTTTATATATAACTAGCAACTTGCCCATCAAAAATGACGGGGCAATAACATTTCAAGCCATGGGAATGCTGTTTGACACAGAATGTAAACCGTTTTGGACTGTGAGGACCTTTGGCGGTCATTGCGAGGCTTGCGCATTCGGTGCTCATTGCGAGCCTCTCCTGTTGTGTACTTTTGGTCCTCTGAGAGAGATATATATTTCTATGTATATGTAGTTAAGTAATAATGAATGATTTCTTAAATAAATTAATATACTTTAATTATTTATAATTCATATATGCAGCGAGCAACAGGCTGAAGAGCTAACAATCTGTTTGTATTTTGCGTCTGCATACAATATACATTGTGAGTGTTGGTGCCCTGCTTATAAAGTGTAATGAATGTTCCAAGTGTGCATTCTAAATAGGCTGCGTGCGCGAGGTACAGCCGTTGGTTTATTGTGTAAAACGCCATTGTATAGTCCTAATGTTATTAATGTGTTACGCATCCCGTGAGTATTTTCCGGCTTTTGTAATAGCGCCTTTCTGTTTTGCGCGGTCCTTGGTCGTGTAGCCTCGTTTTCATTTTTTTCGGAGGCTATTTCTTTCCTTGCTTAGGCTATTTTCGAGTGAGCGAAAATCATCTAAATCTAGTTAATTTTACATTCCACCTCACTCCCAGACATCCTGACTGTTGGCCCATGCTGTCTGTGATGTTTTTGTAATTTTTTTGGTTGTATTTAGTGTTTTTTTAATATTTTTTTATTTTTGTCGTTCGGCCGCTAATCTCGTAATTTTTTGCGTCTCATATCATTTTTTTCTAAGTCCCCCGGTTGTGAAACGCTTGCACGGCAAGGCGATCCCATGTTTTTGAAGTGTTATTCGGCTAAGTCCTGCACTTTGTAGTGGCTTAATGGCTCGCCTCGCTATGCGAGGCTCGCAGCGATGAGCGCCTTTGGCGCTCTACATCTAAGTGCTACGCGTTAACGGCTGGCCTCGCTTCGCGAGGCTCACAACGATGAGCGCCTTCGACGCTCATCGTCTAAGTCATACACGTTAACAGCTCGCTTCGCTTAGCAAGGCTCGCAAGCGATGAGTTTTGACAACTATTATATGTGATGTGTGTGTGAAGGGTAAGTGATCTGCCAAGAAGAATGTTTGGCGTTGTAGGAGAACTTTCATAAACTAGCAGAACTCTCCCTATAGTATAGTGTTCAGAGAATAGTCTTATCTTTGCACATCTTTTTGTTTCAAGAGTGTAGGAGCAAGAAACCCATTTTAGTTATTTTGATACCATTTTTGAAAGCACATTTTTCATAAATGTAATCAGTGTAACAAATAACACAAAATAATACCTTTCAATCCCTTAGATTAAAATAGATTTTGTGAGTTATCAGAAATTGTATTTCTGTCTTTAGAAAGACAGCAAAATATACATGAAAATAAAGAAACCACATTGATGTGTTTCTCTTACAATGCAGAAAATAACAAGGAAATGAACATGGAAATGTGCAAGGAAATGTATTGGAGAAATAAATACCTTATTTTTGGGTAAAGAAGTGTGAGATGGGGATTGTTAACAACAACAAAGTAATTCAATGTTCCGTTTCACTTCGGGGCTTAAACGATATATTGGCTCATAATTCTAATGCCGCATTGATGCCTGTATATAAATAAATACACATAGCTTATCTTTACCTTTGATCCTTTTAGCTTGTTATTATCTATTTTACGCTGTTATTATGTTGGATTCATAAGAACATCTATTATAAGTTACTTTCTTACAGCATGTGCATATCATTTGTCCCTCAAATACACTCATCCTATTATTTTACTTAAAAAAAACACCCCTCACACTTAATTTTCCTATGTCCTCCATTTTTCATTTTTTACAAATCACGTTGATTATATCCATTTACAGGTTTAAAACGTATATATGGACCACCATTTGAGGAGTTGGGAGTTGCATACGTGGCCATTAAAGTGAAATGGGATTCCAAATAGTTATTTAGTGGCACGCTATCGGAGATCATAACTGACTTTGGCGAGTGGAGGAATCATCCATGGTTTTCCACTGTACACTTTGTTTTAGTTCTGATGAAGGCCATGATTTTCAGCACGCAGTCTTTAATTAACGCCTTTCAAACACATAAAGAACTATTAGAATCGGAATCATCTACAAACATTGTTTAATTCAAGGTCACCAATATCAATGCTTTATTAATAATGTAATGATGCATCAAATATATTTATACATTGCTGTTTATTATGTATATTATATATAACTAGCGAATTGCCGGTCAAAAAATTATGGCAATAGAATTGTAAGTCAAGGAATGGTGTTTGGCACACAAATTAAGTGTTTTGATTGTGTGAGTACTTTTTGCACTGATTACGAGCCTCGTGGTGAGAGCGTTTGGCGCTCATCGTGTGGCTGGCAATGAGCGCCTTCGCCGTTTATTGCGATCGTGTATTGTGTTGTTTTTTAAAGTGTTGTATATATGTATGTTTTAATGATAATTAATCACTAAATAAATGAAATGATAAATTACTATATCTTACCTTTTTGTAATTAATATATGCAGCAAGCAATGTGCTCAAGAGCTAACAATCTGTTTTGATGTTCCTGCAGCATCAAATGTAGATTTGAACTGTTGTTGAGCTGAGGTGTAAGTGTGAGCAATGTGTGCAGTGTGTAGTGTAAATAGGCTGCGTACGCGTGGGAAAAACTTTAGGGTTGCTGTGTCCTTCGGCATTGTGTAAGTTATTGTTGTAAAATGGCCGCGAATGTGGTACGCGGGTGAGGATGATTTAGCGTCCTTGGTAATAGTGTATGTTGTACCCTGTACGGCTTTTTGTAAAAGTCGCATGTGCTTGGTGGTGTTTTGCGGCTTTAGGGGTCGTGTAGTCTTGTTTTCTTTTTTTTCTGCGGCCATTTTTTCTCTCGCTTAAAGGATTCTCGAGAGTGTAAACTGTGAAAAAGTTAAATTGACGTGTAAGATGACTTGCAGACATCCTGGGTGACCCCCCTTGCTGTGTGTGATGTTTGTATGTGAGTTCTGTTTGTATATAGTGTTTTTCGGTGAGCGCAGTTGGGCCGTTAAGTTCGTATTTTTTGTGGCTCGCATTTTGTTTTATGCAAGTTGCGGTTTCCTTTTGTAAGTGTTACGGGCCGTATTTTTTTTAGTGAAATGTTTTTAAAGTGCTACGGGTCTCGCAGTGTGAATTGTGTATTTGAGTGTTGTGTTCATGTGTAGTCCCGCTGGTCGTAGGTATGATGGTAAAGTGTTGCGGGGTCGTAGGGATTAGCACCTACGGTGTTCATCTACACCAACGCAAGGAGCGTCAAAGGGTTTTGGCAAGCCCGCCTGCTGACAACTATATATGTGACTAGCGAATTGCCCGTCAAAAAATGACGGCAATGAAATTGTAAGGTAGCTAATGCTGTTTAGTGTGTAATAATGAAATATATAATACATTAATAAATGAATATACTTTACCTATTTTAAAGCATTGTGTGGAAGAGCTGTGAATGTGTTTTGATGTTGCTGCAGCATTAGTGGTGTGGATCTGCTGTGTAAGCGTGCTGAATGTGTGCAGTGTAACACTGTGCGTGCGCGAGCCCAAACCGTTGTCGTGTACTTCCGCATTGGCGTGAAATGGCGAGTAATGTGTGTTATACGTTTGTATCGGAATATCCGTAGGTGTTTTGTGGTGTTTTGCGAGTTTCTTGTGGTGTTTTGCGAGTTTAGAGTGCTGTAGCCTCGTTTTCGTTTTGTTCGGCGGCCATTTTTTCTCTCGCTTCGTTTTTTTTTTAGTCTCTAAACTGTTTTATTTCAAGTAAAATCGAGATGTAAGTTGTATTTTTGAGGTGCTGGGTGCTCCCTCTTGGTGTAGGTAAGTTTTTTATGTATGTGGTGTGTGTATGTATTGTGTTTTACATTTTGTAATGTTCGCGAGTTGCGTCCGAGTGTTGCGAGTCCGTAATGTGTGTGAACGTGTGTCGTATGTTGTTTGCGAGTGTCGTAATGTGTGTGTCGTAGTGTTTGGGTTGCGACGTGAAGTTTGCGAGGGTCGCAGTTGCTGGCAAGGAGCACCTTCGGCGCTCCATGCCAGCAACTGCGGCCCTCGCTTTGCGAGGGTCCTCAGTTGCTGGCATGGAGCGCCTTCGGCGCTCCATGCCAGCAACTGAGACCCTCGGGCAGTGCCCTCGCTTCGCGAGGGCCTCGGCTCGCTGCGCGAGCCGCGGCCCTCACTACGCGAGGGCCGCAGCTCGCTACGCGAGTCGCGGCCCTCGCTTCGCGAGGGACGCGGGCTCGCTACGCGAGCCCGCAGCGTTAGCAACAACTCGTACGCTCACAACTATATATGTGATCTCTCATAGAACATTTTAAAATGACAATCAAAGGGTTGGTGCATTGTAAGAGTGAAGTGAGTTAAGAAAATCCAATTAATTTTACTGCATATTCAATTTGTGTCCCCTTATGATAGTCAATTTAATCTTTATAGATGTTATCAGAATTGTCTTCTACCAATATAGTAATTGAAAAAAAAGTTTGAATTTAGTAATTGTAAGCTTTAGAAGCCAGTTCATAAAAGCATACCATAAATTTTACAAATCATATCACATTTATACTATACATTTGACACAACAGTGGTTCTTTAATGTTCTGAACTAGATGTTTCACTAAAAAGTGACCTTAGCCACAGCTAACGCGCATTTCCCCAAGAAATTCCACATAATGTTCATGCCAAGAAGAATTCCTTGGGCACAAGTGGAAAAATGCCATGGTCAACCGTGTCTTATGTGTGTGCCCAAGCTAATAAAATAAATATTCTCTAGAACATTGAGTGTTTTATAGTATATTTTTACAAGTTGTCCTTAAATAACACTCGGTGCACAAATCTAATATAAATTTGTGCATTCAGTATAAAAACAACATCAATGTTCCTGATAACTGTACCATAGAGTGCGGTAGGATTATTTCAAATAAATGTAAGATGGCATGCTAACAAATATGTATTTATATTCTTAGGTTGCTTTTATGGCTTCCATGGCTACACATTTTAGCAACATCAACAGCGGAATTATATTCAGCAGTGTTGAAACTAATGTCGGGAACTTTTTTGATGTAATGACCGGAAGGTTTTCAGCTCCAGTTACAGGTAAGTAATAACAAAATGGAACAGAAAACATACTAGTTTTCAGTAATTTTAGAAAAAAAATGAATATAATCAGTAGTGGCAAAAACATAAACCAGGGCACTGTCACCTAAACAAGATTTTTTTTTTTTAAGAACATTATATTGGCTATATATTTTACTAGAGTTTTTCTCCACACTGAATAATTCTTGAGGTATTGAGCATTGTATGTGATGCATTAATATGCTAATGTGTGGGTCATTATGTTAATTTGTGACTATTGTGCTTGATAAGGGCAGGTGAGTTATTCTAACTATATAATAACACTGGGGGTAGGTTGTTCTTGATCGTTCAGTTGTGTGCAAAAATAGTGTGTCACTAATTAACATTTAGTAACAGCTAATTAGTACATGTGAGTCACACATTTGCATAACAAGGTAGCACAAGCAATGCTGAATAACTTAACAATTGTGTACTAAAGAAAAATGTCAAGTACAATGTAAAGCCTGTATTTCATGCTGTTTAAGATTTGTTTTTGGGAACAGGGAAGTGAGCATAGTTTTATGAGATATATAAAAAATGACTGGGAGATTAACATTTTGGTCTTTGGTTACTAAAGATAAAGTCCATTGGACTTAACTAACTTTATACTTTGATTTACAGAGATATTTCAACTGTAAAAGTAAGACTTGCCTCGGAGAATCAAAAACAAAAAGGCACATAGTATAATTTAATATTTAAAATTATATTGGAAAAGGCCAGTTTTTATTGAGATTTTGCTACAAATGAAATAAATATTGTCCAATATATATTACTGTCACTTATGGGGTTCTGTGTTCTTCATACTGAACAATTAAGCATATATTTTGTTTGTTTAGTTGTGTCCTACTCTCTGTGACCCTATGGACCACGGATGCCCCTCTGAGGTCCATCAAGCTCCTGTTCATTGCTTCAATGATCTCACCTATCCAGCTCTGCCTCTGCTGTCCTCTTCTTCATGAGCCTTCACTCTTTCCCAGCATTAGAATCGTATCTAGGGAATCCTGTCTTCTCATGATATGGCCAAAATATTTGAGCTTTAGCTTCAGGATCAAACCTTCCAGTGATCAGTTTGGCTTGATTTCCTGTAGTATTGATTGACTGGATCTTCTTTCAGTCCCAGGTACTCTACGCAGTTTTCTCCAACACCACAATTGAAAAGCGTCAATTCCACAGCTCTCAAATTTCATTCATTATGGTCCTGCTCACACATCTGTAAGTTACTACGGAAATACCATAGTTTGAACAATGCTGACCTTTGTTAATAATTTAATAACACTTTAATAGCTTGTCCAGATGCCTTCCTGCCCAGGAGAAAATGTCTTTTAATTTCATGAGCCCAGGAAAATAAAAAGTATGACTTCCTCCACATCTTCCCCATTTATTTACCAGGAACTGAGATTGTTGCTTGCCATGACCTTCGTCTTTTTAATGCTGAGCACAGGCCATTCTTTTCTTCCACCATCATCAATAGGCTCTTTAGTTCCTCCTCACTTTCAGCCATCAGAGTAGTATCATCAGCGTATCTGAGGTTGTAGATATTTCTTTCAGCGATATGGATCGAACAAATAAGGTAACAATATACAACGTTTTGGCACTCCTTTCCCGATATGGAACTATTGTGTTCCATGTTCGGTTCTGACCGTGTTTCTTGCTCCACATGCAGATGCCTCAAGACACAGATGAGATGGTTTGGTATCCCCACCTCTTTAAGAACTTGCCACATTTTGTTATAATCCATAAAGTCAAAAGCTGTAGAATAGTCTATGAAGCCAAGTAAATGTTTTCTTACTTTCTTTATGATCCGGTAGACATTGACAATTTGATCTCTTGTGCCGCTTGCACATCTGTAATTCTTGGTTCATATATTATTGGTGGATACTAAGCAGTACCTTGCTGGCTATGGAAATTGGTATAAGCTGTGAGAGAGCCAGAGATCCCAGGATTACAACTGATCAGAATAGATTTTTTTCAGTGTCCATAATTTAGGATCAGGCTGAAATCCAGAAGAAGGCCAAAGATTGCCAGAGACATAAAGCAGACAGCAGAATAGAGGAATGAGTCAAGGCAGCCAGCAACATTACAGGATCCCAAGATAGGCTCATAACGCTGACAGCAGAAATAGATCTCAAAGAATTGGCAAACCTGGGAGCCAAAGCTGGATAAGTCCTACTCTCTAAAGCTATTTCCCTCAGAGACGTGAGCCAGCTGACTTATGCCAGAAAGGGATTAAAGTAGCACTCACATGTCTCACACAGGCCAATAAACCAATTGTCCCACCTAACCTAACAGTAAACAGTATTTCCACTGTAGCGAAGGATTCTGGGGTATGACATGCAAATAACGTTCAAAATGTACCACCTTTTTTGTTGTTGTTGTCTCAGATATATTAAAATGGGTATACATTTTCTTTTATGGGGCTCATCACTGTGAGGCTGGTGCTGGCAACTGCGAAATGAGGTAGGAGAGAAACTTTTCCTGATTAAATATGTCATAGAGGTAGAAAGTGACTAAAAAACCCTCCACTCTAGATCCAGAAAGGAAAAAAAAATTTTTTTGAGTACATGTCTGACACAGAGGAGGGTTTTGCATTTACTATTCTACCCACAACAGTAATTTTATAGCACTTTTAGTATTTTTTAGGGTTTGACTCCTCACATTGTTTTAAATAAAAAGGCAGTTCAGGGTTATCCTGATTAATTAGAGAGAGAGTATTCATCCAGGGAGGAATCCGGTCGCCGGTATCTGGGGTCAGGAAGGATCTTTTTTTTCACCTTTTGAGAAGATTGTTTTTTTTTCTGTTTACCTTCCTCTTGATTAATTAACAATTAATAATTAATCTGCATATTGAACTTGATGGACAAACAGTATTTTTTCAACCTCAATTACTATGTAACTATGCAACTATGTAAATATGTAACATCCCCAGAAGTCGGCAGCTTGCATTAATAAATTGACACCCTGCTCTCCAGAAAAAATAAATGCCCCTATCGCATACAAACAACAAAATATCAAAATAAATAAAAAACATAACGATCAAGATATCATGGATACTCCAGAGTCCAGCTGAGGCATTAAAATGTTTTTTCTAAATAATAATTTGCTGCTAAATTATGCTTTTAGTCAAGCTCAGAGTTTTCAAATATAATTTTTGTTTCATTGTACAGGCCCTTCAAAGCTCTTTAAAATGATCGCAGAACCCCATATGCGATAGTCTACTTTAAAATTCTTAATATACCTAATGCTAGAATTTTATGTACTTTTTATAAATTTTTATAGTTTTCTTTTGACCCTTTGAATGGTCAGTGTTGAATGATGAAGCCATCCATTAGAACGGTGGTCCCCAATCCCCGAGCCGTGGACCACCACCTGTCCGCTGCCTCTGTTCAGCTGGGCCGTGTGTCGTCAAGAAGACCATGGGCGGATCTATCACCGATATAATCCCCCGGGGCTTGTCAGAAGCCCACCGCAGCCCCTTCAGCCCCCCTTCTCTTACTTGTGCACTGAGCTCCATTGTTCAGTTCCCATTAGTCAGAGGGGTTGGGGGATAAATGGGGCAGCTGGGGAGGAATGGAGCTGCTGAGGGGGGGGGGGGGGAGGAAATTTGGGCTGCTGGGGGGGATGGTTGGAGGCTGAATGGGGCTGCTAAAGACTAAATGGGGCATCTTGGGGTTGAATGGAGGTGCTGGGTGGGAGCTGAATGGGGATGCTGGGGTTTATAGGGCTGCACCGGGGTTGGGGCTGAATGGTGCTGCTGGGGCTGAATAGTGCTGCTGGGGGTGAGTGGGACTGCTGGGGGCTAAATGGGGCTGCTGCGAGTGGGATTGAGCTGCTTGGGGGGAGCTGAATGGGGCTGCTGTGGGTAATGGGGATGCTGGGGGGGGGTGGGGGCTTCTCCTGGGGGTGAATGGTGCTACTGGGGGTGGAGGTTGTGGGCTGAATGGTACTGCTGGGGTTGAATGGAGCTGCTGGGAGAAAAATGTGGCTGCTGGGGTGGAATGGAGCTGCTGGGGGGAGCTGAATGGGGCTGCTGGGGGGTTAGGGGCTGCTACTGGGGGTGAATGGTGCTGCTGGGGGGGGGGGGTTGGGGGCTGAATAGTGCTGCTGGGGGTAAATTGGGCTGCTGGGGGGGGGGGGATGGTGTTGCTGGGGGGCTACATGGTGATGCTGGGGGGTTGTGAACAGGGGTCCACCTAGTTTAAATATACAGTATCTCACGGAAGTGAGTACACCCCTAACATTTTTGTAAATATTTTATTATATCTTTTCATGTGACAACACTGAAGAAATGACCCTCTGCTATAATGTAAAGTAGTAAGTGTACAGCCTGTATAACAGTGTAAAATAACACACAGCCATTAATGTCTAAGCTGTTGGCTACAAAAGTGAGTACACATCTAAGAGGATATGTCCAAATTGGGCCCAAAGTGTCAATATTTTGTGTGGCCACCATTATTTTCCAGCTATGCCATAACCCTTTTGCTCATGGAGTTCACCAGAGCTTCACAGGTTGCCACTGGAGTCCTCTTCCATTGCTCCATGATGACATCACAGAACTGGTGGATGTTAGAAACCTTGCACTCCCCCACCTTCTGTTTAAGGATGCACCACAGATGCTCAATAGGGTTTAGGTCTAGAGACATGCTTGTCTAGTCCATTACCTTTACTTACAGCTTCAGCTTCTTTAGCAAGGCAGTGGTCGTCTTGGATGTGTGTTTGGGGTCGTTATCATGTTGGGGGGAGGGTTTGGGGGCTAAATGGGGCTGCTGGGGGCTGAATAATGCTCCTGGGGGTGAATGGGGCTGCTGGGGGCAAAATCGGGCTGCTGGGAGTGGAATGGAGCTGCTGGGGGGAGCTGAATTAGACTGCTGGAGGTAATGGGGCTGCTGGGGGGTTGGGGGCAGCTCCTCGGGGTGAATTGTGCTGCTGGAGGGTGAATGGGGCTTCTGGGGGGTGAATGGTGTTGGGGGGCTGCATGGTGCTGTTGGGGGATGTGAATGGTGCTACTGGGATTTATGGGCAGGGGTCCACTGCACTACAGAAAAGGAACATGAAAACCTAGTTTAAATATACAATATCTCAAAAAAGTGAGTACACCCCTCACATTGTTGTAAATATTTTATTATATCTTTTCATGTGACAACACTGAAGAAATGACCCTCTGCTACAATGTAAAGTAGTAAGTGTACAGCCTGTATAACAGGTACATTCACTGTCCCCTCAAAATAACTCAACACACAGCCATTAGTGTCTAAACCGTTGGCAACAAAAATGAGTTTACCCCTTCACTGGGGGGGGGGGGGGGGGGGGGGGGTTGTGGGGATATATATATAATTTTATATATATAATTGTATATGTAATATAATACATGTATAATAGGTGTCTGTCTAAATAGGTGAAAAATGGAAAAACAAGAAGAACAAGAACAAAAATGTTGTTCTTGTTTTTCCATTTTTTCCCTTTCCTCTCTTTCTGTTTACTGTTCTTAGTTCATATTTGTATCAGTTTTGCTTTTTGGCTTGATAAAGAGAGGATCTTTTCTCGAAAGCTTGTCGCTATATTATGAATAGGTTTGTCCAATAAAAAAGGTATCACTATTTACTGCAATACTCTGATTATTCAACTGGATTACTGGACACTCACGGCTACCTCAATCTTTATTTATATATACTGTATATACAGTTGCAAGCAAAAGTATGTGAACCCTTTGGAATGATATGGATTTCTGCACAATTGGTCATAAAATGTGATCTGATCTTCATCTAAGTCACAACAATAGACAATCACACTCTGCTTAAACTAATAACACACAAAGAATTAAATGTTACCATGTTGTTATTGAACACACCATGTAAACATTCACAGTGCAGGTGGAAAAAGTATGTGAACCCCTAGACTAATGACATCTCCAAAAGCTAATTGGAGTGAGGTGTCAGCCAACTGAAGTCCAATCAATGAGATGAGATTGGAGGTGTTGGTTACAGCTGCCCTGTCCTATAAAAAACACACTCCAGTTCTGGGTTTGCTTTTCACAAGAAGCATTGCCTGATGTAAATGATGCCTCACACAAAAGAGCTCTCAGAAGACATACGATTAAGAATTCTTGACTTGCATAAAGCTGGAAAGGGTTATAAAAGTATCTCCAAAAGCCTTGCTGTTCATCAGTCCACGGTAAGACAAATTGTCTATAAATGGAGAAAGTTCAGCACTGCTGCTACTCTCCCTAGGAGTGGCCGTCCTGTAAAGATGACTGCAAGAGCACAGCGCAGACTGCTCAATGAGGTGAAAAAGAATCCTAGAGTGTCAGCTAAAGACTTACAAAAGTCTCTGGCATAGGCTAACATCCCTGTTAGCGAATCTACGATATGTAAAACACTAAACAAGAATGGATTTCATGGGAGGATACCACAGAGGAAGCCACTGCTATCCAAGCAAAACATTGCTGCACGTTTACAGTTTGCACAAGAGCACCTGGATGTTCCACAGCAGTACTGGCAAAATATTCTGTGGACAGATGAAACTAAAGTTGAGTTGTTTGGAAGAAACACACAACACTATGTGTGGATAAAAAGAGGCACAGCACACCAACATCAAAACCTCATCCCAACTGTGAAGTACGGTGGTGGGGGCATCATGGTTTGGGGCTGCTTTGCTGCGTCAGGGCCTGGATGGAATGCTATCAAAAAAAATGAATTCCCAAGTTTATGAAGACATTTTGCAGGAGAACTAAAGGCCATCTGTCCACCAGCTGAAGCTCAACAGAAGATGGGTGTTACAACAGGACAACGACCCAAAGCATAGAAGTAAATCAACAACAGAATGGGTTAAACAGAAGAAAATACGCCTTCTGAAGTGGCCCAGTCAGAGTCCTGACCTCAACCCGATTGAGATGTTGTCGCATGATCTCAAGAAAGCGATTCACAGACATCCCAAGAATATTGCTGAACTGAAACAGTTCTGTAAAGAGAAATGGTCAAGAATTTCTCCTGACCGTTGTGCACATCTGATCTGCAACTACAGGAAACGTTTGGTTGTAGTTATTGCTGCCAAAGGAGGTTCAACCAGTTATTAAATCCAAGGGTTCACATACTTTTTCCACCTGCACTGTGAATGTTTACATGGTGTGTTGAATAAAAACATGGCAACATTTAATACTTTGTGTGTTATTTGTTTAAGCAGACTGTGATTGTCTATTGTTGTGACTTAGATGAAGATCAGATCAAATTTTTTGACCAATTTGTGCAGAAATCCATATCATTCCAAAGGGTTCACATACTTTTGCTTGCAACTGTATATATATATTTACGACCCCAATTTACTTACTATGGTCTGCACCCCCACACACTTGCATGGCTGGCTGATCAGAACATTATTTGTTAATCCTGGAATTTTTTGTTGTATTTGTGAATCTATAATCAGTATTGACTCTGACTCGACAAAGAGGGGAACACTCTCGAAAGGTTGTCATGAAACCTATAATTATGTTTGTCCAATAAAAAAGGTATCCCTATATACTGCAATACTCTGATTATTCATCTATATATATATATATATATATATATATATATATATATATATATATATATATATATATATATAAAATGAGTTGCCATCGGCCTCATTGTAGATGAATAATCATAGTGTTGCAGTATATAGTGATAGCTTTTTTGATTTATTTATTGGACAAACATATTCATAATATTCATAATGACAAGCTTTGGAGAGTGACCTCTCTTTTTCACGTCAGAAGCAACCTCTCTGTCAAGTCTTTTTTTTTCTCTTTTTTTTCTTACAGATTTATTGTGGTCCCTCTACTCCTTAAAATGTGAAGACATTTACGGCCCCTTTATTTACTGTGATTACTCTGATACAACCCTATTTATTTACACCTCCTCCTACAAGATCCACCTGAATTGATAGTCACCCCCTCATCCTGTTACCCCCCTGTAGTCTGCTCCTGTGGTGCTATTGGAGCTGTGGAAGAAGAATAAGATATATTTATTTTACATTTTTCCTAAGCATAATATAATTTGTTATTTGTCTGTTAATTTTCAATTATGGGGTTCATAAGTAAATGTATGGGACATGGAAGGTTCCAGTTTGTAATCTAATAATAATCTACTAAGTAATTAACTGCATATGTAAAAATCATAATCTTCTATGCCAAAAGCTGTGTTTTGCTTCACTGAAATCTTCCAAACTCTCCCTACAAAAGTCTGTCCACTGTACCTAATGCATACAGTGTTTCAGTTGGTCCTAGGTTTACTAGTCAATCACTGACCAAAACACTGTGTGTATGAGCTATTGGGGGCAGACCTTTGTGGGGTTTGATGGTTTCAGTGACTCAAAACATAGATTTTAAGCACTAGCTTCATGTACCGTGGTCCTCAGGATACAGAGAAAATCAACAAGGTGGATTCCAAATTCAATGGATTCTACAAGGACAACAGCCTTGTTATATCAGAGTGAAGAGGTCCCTATACCAAAAACCATATAAGATAATAAATGGAAATGTTCACAATTTATTATCATTTATTTTATAGTACAAATCCTGTTTTATTGATTCCATGGTGAGTTACAACTTTTATTTTAATAATACTCACTCTGTAGATGGGGCCTATCTATAGATCATGATTTCTGTAACTCAAATAATAAAATGTATATAGTAAAATAGACTTAGGAAGTATTTCACTGACAGCTGATTTAAGGATGTGGATGTTTTCATATAAATACATAGAACATGTAATAATTATATGAAAGTCTGGAAGAAAGGGGTTGGAAGACCTGATTTAGACCCAGTTCTGCCTACGGATAACCCCAGGTTTATGTACATACACTGGACTGGATCCTTCCAATAGACACCAGAGTGAACACCCCATCGGGCATCTTCAAGTTAGATAAGCGCAAAATCTGAAACAAATATATGTAGGTGAATTGATTAAATGTATTCTCTGCCCATCTTCCCTAATAAACAATGTCCATTTACCCAGGCTACCCGTGGCAGTGAGTACCCTGTAGTGGGCAGCTAGAGCTTTACATCAGCTGCACCTCCGCTACTTGCTATAGTGGGTCAAAACATTGCCTCAAAACATTCAAAACCTCACTAAAAACGCATCTCTTTAAAGAAGCGTATCACCTTCCACCCTAACACACTCATCACCTCTCTCTCCCTCCTTTACCACACAAAATACCTTTAGGTTGTAAGTTTACGAGTTTCAACCCTGCAGGGTGCTTTGGGGAAAGCTCCATGGACACTGGATTCGAGACTCAAAGACAGGGCCCTCCTTGCTTTGCTATGAGTTGATTTGTATTTACCTTTGCCTGGAACTTATCTTACATACAGCGCTACGGAATATGTCGGCGCATAATAAATAAACAATAATAATAATAATAGTGGGTAAATACTTCACTATAAAATCTATATAACACGGTTTGGCAAAATTGGCTGGCCATCGTTGCCTGAATTATAATAATAACCATAATATACTGTATGGTTCATGGCAGCGATGAGCAGGGAGCCTTACAACTACATCACATCCATCTTTAGTGCATCCATCCGCCATTTTTTCAGTATATACCATTACCATGCTAATGTAGACTTACTATTTTTCCTTGGAGTCATTGCATTTTTGTTATTTTAATAGATATTGCATTTTAATACATACACACATCACATAAACTATCCTGTTTTTCCACACTAATTCTTGAGGGGAAAAATGTATATATATAAAGATTTCAGAATGTTCTTAAACAAATATTTGATGGAAATATTTACCCTGCGTAATTTATGGCTTGTCGGAAATATACCACTTAGAAATAAATGAGAAATATAAAATATGTAAGTTATCTTTCTGTAGACACATAAGAAATACAGCGGTAAGCTTTTATTACAGAAATTCAACAGATTCAAAAATGTTTCATTTCATCTATTTTCTTTAGCTTTAGTTATCAGATTCGGTGCTTCCACATTCAGTCGTTTCCTGGTCTGCTTTCTTGCAAGAAATGATGCATTACTCATAGAGGCTCTGCTTCTGCATACATCACTGCCAAGGACTGCGCAATATTTCAGGGACTGTATATTTTTCAATAAGATTTATATTTGTCGGTCTCCTAAGTTGCTTACATAATGATAGCTCTCGCACATTGACATTTAAGGCAATTATTGTGAAGGGTCATAATTCTAAAATACACATATTGCGTACATAAAAAAATAAATGTTAAATGTCACCTTAGTCTCCTCAAACGTAGAGCCATTATATACAAATTAGACAATTTTAGGGTAATATAGGCTTTTAAAAACGTACATTTTGCTAGAATTTCAATATCATTCTTTTAATTTCTAATTAATATTAAGTAATTATGGGCAGCTGGTAAACTACTATATACCGTATTGGTCCGAATATAAGCCGCACCCGCAAATAAGCCGCACCTGTAAAATTCAAGGGGAAAAAAATAGAAAAAAGATAGTACTCGAATATAAGCCGCACGCTTAAAATTGGAGAGAAAGAGACTCTCAGCCATTTCAAGAAACAGGCTTTCTAATTAGTACTGTAGCTTTTTCTGCAGGTTACAGGCCTTACAGGATGTTAGAATCACTAAAACCGGAAGTCGCTATTCAACTGCTACAATACCACAGTCTCAAGCACGCAAATCGGCACCCTTAACTCGCAATCGCACAAATCGGCAGTAATTTTACGTTCGCAAATCGCTATTCAATTGCTACAATGCAGTCTCAAGCACGCAAATCTGCAGTAATTTTACGTTCGCGAATATAAGCCGCACATGTAACTCGCAAGCTCGCAAATTGGCAGTCATTTTTTTACGGTCGCGAATATAAGCCGCACCCGTAACTCGCAAACTCAAAAATCGGAAAAAAGGTGCGGCTTATATTCGGACCAATACGGTATATTAAAACAAATTTACACTATTAATTGTTCAGTGGTGATCTCTTAATAATATATCCATATCACAGCAGAAATATAGCAGACACTGAAGGAATTTGCTAAGCATCTCACGTGACCTCTTCATTTGCTATTAACAACAACTATGAATATTCTTAGTACTCCCCCATAAAATAAATTGTTCTATTCAGTTATAGGTTTTGCTTTTTCCACACCCTACATCCATATCGATCTGCATCGAAGCCTAATTCCTGGAGCACATCCTAAACCTAACTCTGTAAACAACTTAAACATAAAGGGCCTCATTCAAATGCGATTTTACCAATTGAATAGGGCTCTATATAAGCACATAGCATATTTTTTTACAGAAGTTTATAGTTAGTGAACTTCTATACAAATCTTAACTAAAAGTCATCACTAACTAAACCTTTTCTGTAAAAAAATATGCTTTGTGCTTATATAGAGCCCTATTTGATTGGCCAAATCGCATTTGAATGAGGTCCTTTATGTTTAGGTTGTTTAAAGAGTAGTTTGTAGACTGAGTAATCAAACAATATGTTCAATTCCACATTATTAGAAAGAGCAAATTAATACTCAAATTAGTCCTAAATAAACAAATTGCTCTCAAATAGAGAATATTCGACATGTCAGAATAATTCAACATGGGTCCTTTTCTTCAGTTCATAATATTATTGTCAAAAACCCAACTTCTGGGCAACCTCACAGCAAATTCCCAGCACCCCAATATAACACTCAAATGCGATTTGGCCAACTGAATAGGGCTCTATATGAGCACATAGAATATTTTTTTACAGACGTTTTTAGTTAGTGAAGACCTTGCTTTTGGATAGAAGTTCCCTAACTAAAAACTTCTGTAAAAAAATATGCTCTGTGCTTATATAGAGCCCTATTCAGTTGGCCAAATCGCATTTGAATGAGGCCCAAAGGATTTAACACCTGTCCGTTACTTGATTATATAGTGTTGTTGTACCTTACAGAGCATTACACACATACTAAAGAAACGTTATCTTATGTTCAGTGCTACGGAATAAGGTGGTGCGTTATAAATAAATGATAATAATAATAACAACTCATATTTAGGGCAGATAAAGATAAAATATGATACATTGGCTAAGTTTCACTTTTTTTTTGTTTGTCTTCCTTTGGATTAACGAATAAAAATAAAAAAATTAAATAGTTGATTAATAATTAATTAACAACTAATTAATTAATAACTAGTCCACATACTGCAGATCAGAGGCGATCTTAAAAGGTTGAACTTGATGGACTGAAAGTCTTTTTTAACCTTAATTACTATGGGCCTCATTCTATTACGGCCGCAGCCGCTGCGGGGCCGCAAGGACCGGCCGCAAGCTTTAAGGCTATTCTATTCCACTACGGCCAGGGACTCCGGCAGGCTTGCGGCCGGTGCCTTGCTATCTCTTGCGGCCGAGGAAAGCCTTTGATCTAAAACGTCCGCAAGGAAATCGGCCGTAAGAAAAGCCTGGTTGCGATTCTATTGCTCCGGGAACCCTGTCTGCAAGGCTAAAAACGAGCCGCAGCTTACTTGCAGCAAACAGGTCTCGCTAGCACCAATTAAGCACATAAAATAGCTCAAATAAAGCCATCCTGCACTTTGAGAAGACTATAAAGTGATATTTGGTGTTAGAAAAAATAGCACATAATTATCCTATACTCAAATCCGTAAAATATTTTATTTTTAATATCCGTAAAATATCCATGTAAAAGTCCAGAGTGCTTGGAGCACCTCAGACACGCCCACGCTGCAGCCGGAAAATAAACAGTTAATTTGAACTCTGGTTTGGGCTGATGTGCAAGCTTGAGAGTGGGTTACTTTTAATCCTCATGTCCCCCAATATGATCCCTAGCATTTACAGAGCTGTACAGTGCAAGGAATCGCAGCCTTACGGCCGATTTACGGCCGATAATAGAATGAGGCCCTATATAACTATGTAACTATGTCGGTATACAGAATTCTTAGTTGAAGTCCTACATACTGTTCAAATACATGAAAAACCCGGCACGCTGATTTGTTCATTGTTTGGCACACATTGATGTACTCTAAATGGTCTTTGTTTCCTATGCCATAGCTGAACTTATATTCCACTAAATGTGACCAATCACATTTCTATGCCAAACAACCAAATTTTACTGTTGTACTATTAATGACCTGTGTCTTCTTCTGGACTCTTCACTAGGCTTAGCTCTTATCTTTGGCTTGTACACAAACTCTGTTCTACCATTTACATGCCTTGAGCTCCACTGGTCGTTATCAACTCGTTGTCTTGTCTAATCTTGTTTTTTAACTTCGTAGCTGTCGAGTTTTAACAAAACCTTGCATTTCATCCCTTATTCCTATTTTATTTCAGGAGTGTATTTCTTCACATTCAGCATGCTGAAGCATGAAGAGGTTGAAGACGTGTATGTGTACCTCATGCATAATGGTAATACCATTGTAAGCATGTACAGGTAAGGTGGGGGGCAGGGTAGTATTTTATATATTTGGCAAATCCAAACATAACAGATTGAAATAATATTGAAATGTATGTATTTTTTCATCTATTCATGCACATTCCCAATATTTATAGGTAATAAAATACATAATAAAATATAATTGTAATTATTATTGATAATAATAAAAATAACAACAACACCATGATTGAATTTTCCATTGTGTTAATTTTTTTAATTATTTTTAAGACACTAACCCTGTGACAAATGGAATTTTCCATGGTGTTAATTTAAAACTAGAATTGCCCCTTTCCTTTCTAAAGGTTTAATACCATTTAATAATATTAGATTATATTTTTACATTTCTCCGGCTTTCTCCCATTATTTTATCTGGAAAATCATGGCCTCTAAGGTAATTGACAGTCAATAATTACTTTTCTTCATACAGCAATTGTTTTCTGTTAATTCCCCACCCCCTAGGCTTGCATTCACCCGTCTACTACTCATAGCTGACTTCACTATATTAAACAGCACACCAAAAAGGTTGCAATAAATAAGGACTTTTATGCTTATATGATCATAACACAAGACAATCTTATTTTTTTGCCATTGGTTGCAATTGTACAAATTAAAGGCATATCAGATGTAACATTACTTTTACTGTTAGAATTAAATAAAGAGGATGTAGTGGTTGAAGAGGAACTACATGTTTCTTAATTAATAGTCTGTAATTAATATGACTTATAGCTGCAGATATATAATCTATACTAACTACATATACTCACCCCTATTACTCCAGGAAATTCACTACCTAGACATGAAGCTCAATTAGTAATCCAGTGATAATTGGTGTTTACACAGAGTTAGACCATCCTTCTATTCCTTGCATACTAAATAGCACAGGACTACTTAGAGGGATATGGGAGATGTCTGGATTTCACTAGGTATACTGTATAATATATATATGCATTTAATCTCTTTTAGGTATATTGTTTTATTAGAAGTTGTCACTGCCTAAAATCATACAAATAGTCACTGTATGGGTGTGCCTACTGCAGGTTATGCAGACACAGACTCTGTTCTAGCCTATTGTGGACCAGCATGCTTCAGCATGTTTCCTGATAGGCTAGGACACTACACTGCACATCCAGTCCTCCATAATCTGTCTGCATACACTAAAGATGGCAGCCCCATACAGGGTCTATTTATCTGATTTTAAGCAATAAAAATAAATACTTCTTAATAAAATAATGTAGATAAAAGTACATTAATACATAGGTATATTACATAAGTAGTAAAATCCTTCCATGTCCCTTTAAGGCTTAATCATCAGAACACCTAGTAAATAAACCACTTAGTAAATATCATTATTCATAGAGGGAGCTCACATTTGTCTTGTTAGTTTATTTTTTCATTGAGTGCACAGCGGATGCTCTTCCGTTAAATTGCTCCACGGGAAATTGTAAACAACAGCAAGACTTAGTTTCACATTAGTGTTAATATGGAATTTTTCTATGGAGATGAAAGCATCAGAATGGCTTTCCATGCCTAAATTTAAATTGACTACATTTACCAGGTTCCTTTAGCTATAATTCTCAATATACCAAAGCCCAGTTAATGAGTCAGTTTGATAATAGGTAATTTTTAATGTTAATCTCAGGATAACAATCCGTTGAAATACTTGATAATAAAAATCAATGGGAATTTTATACTATTGATCCATTAGTTGATCCAGGAGAGTATGGTAATGCTGAAACAACATTATCATTATTGTTTATTTGTAACGAGCCAATATATTTCGTAGCGCTATACATGGGTTACGATCAAGGCAGGATGGAAGGGCCCTGTCTCTGCTCTTAGAATCCAGTGTCCAAAGTACTTTCCCCAAAGCATCTTGCAAGACTGAAAACTCGCAGACTTACAATCTAACATACATGCAGAAGTGCACATACTAAAAGTAGTCAGCAATGGACGTAGAATCTAATAAATATTCTGAAAGACGGTGCCACAATAAACAGAGTGTGGTACATACTGACATATATGTGTAACATCTCCAGAGAGCAGATACACGTCTGTTAATCATTGGAGTACTTGTGTAGGATCTGAGGGATGAGCCCTCTTTCCTTGCTTGCCTCACACACAGGGATTCTCTATTCTCCCCGACAGTGGTCCCACTAAGAAAAAATCATTCAGTATGGTGTTTCATTCAATATGGTCAAACTCATGGGCGTACGAACTGGGGGGGACGAGGGGGACATATCCCCCCAGATTTTTCAATGTGTATATGTATGTGTGGAGAATGTGTTGTGCATTTTTAGTAAACAATGACCTGCATCCCCCTCAGAATAATTCCAGCTCCTATACCCATGGTCCAACTTAGAGACCATAATTCAATATGTTTTTTTTTCAATATGGTCCTACTTCGAAACAATCATTCAATATGAGATTTTCATTCAATATGGTCCCTCTTGCCATATATGCTACAGACAATCTACAAAGCATATACGGTCTCATGACACATTGCTCATATTGATGAATTTAATGTTATAATGTATTTCTCTGCTAACATGAATCTATCCATTGTCATTGCAGCTACGAAGTAAAAGGGAAGCAAGATAGTGCAGGGAATAATGCGGTGCTAAAATTGGCAAAAGATGACGAAGTTTGGCTTCGGATGGGAACAGGAGCATTACATGGCGATCACCAGCGCTACTGCACCTTCTGTGGATTTCTGCTGTTTGAAACAAAATAAAGGATCTGAAGATAATACTGTATCATTCTTTCATGCTATGGACTGTTTTGGAAATTTATGAAAGGAAGTTAATAGGTGGCATTAGAAAGTGAAGATAATAGCCTGTATGTACAAAACTATGTATGTACAATAAAGTTTGTACAATAAATCAGGAAGTGAAATAATTAATGTCACGTTTAACTTTCTTTTTGTTTATGATTATCATTACAATTTTTGTAACCCGTTACTGCTTTGTTAGCCCATAGCACCATTGGGAATAATCATTATACATAAACATATTGAGATGTACAATCTGACAGCAGGAAGTATTCACTTGGTACAGTCAATGTTCTGACATATGTTAATCCCTAGACATACAGTGGGTGGACAAATAACAGAAAAACCATATTATCAAGGACCTAATAAGCACTAGGGATGTCCTTTGCCTTCAATATAGTTTCAATCTTTCTTGCAATGGCAACCTTGAGTGCATCCTTAGGCTTTCTTAAAACAAAAACCCGTCCAGATGCAGGAAACTCAGTGAAACCTTGTTACATTTTTGCATTGTTCAGGGTCCAGGTCGTATGCTCCTTACACCAAGTTATCTGTGCTTGTGTGTTGGTCTTGGATACAAGTGGTATCTGAATGGCAGCCCTACCATACATTCCTGCTTTGTGAAGCTCGTTTTTTATTTAACACTGGGTCACAGAGGTACTGACGCAAATCTGTGGTAATTGTGAGGCTATACATTTATGGCACCTATCCTGTGGAGTGTCCATCTATCCATGTTGGAGAGCCTGGACTTGTAACCACAAGTCCTCTTGGCCAGATGCAGGACGTAGGGTGAAAGATGACTCATCAAACCATTTAACTTTTTTTCTATTGCTCAGGTATCCAGGTGTTATGCTCCTTACACCAGGTTATCCATCTCTGTGTGCTGCTTTTGGATACAATCGGTTTTCGACTGACAGCCCTATTGTAAATTCCAGCTTTGTAAAGCTCACAGTTTTTATTGGCACTGGGTCATAGAAGTACTGACTCAATTCTATGTTGTAGCTAGGAGGCTTACGTATATGGCATTTAGCAAATATCCTGTGAAGTGGCCATTTACTGTCTATGAGCTTGGAGTTGTAACCACTATTCCTTTTGGCCAATACAGTTAGCATATGCCAACCATGGACAGTCAATAGTTTCCACACTTCTCCACTGTATCTTTTGTGTCCTGCTCACCTGCAATCCAAGCACTGACAATGTGGTCTCTTCAGAATCCAGTTAGTAGCCTCATATTGCGTTGAAAAGACCTAATTGTCAGGCCAGTTTTATAGCTAATCGACAATCAACCTTAGACGACACACCTTTGTAGTTGCATTTGTAATTGTGATTTAATTACTTCAATGTTAAACTCCGTTTTCATGTGGTATGGCTGTTAATTTGTCCACCCACTGCAGTTTGCTATTTCTTTTTGTCCAGTATAATCATAACAGTTGAAGCATTTTATTTCCATGTTACTCATGACCAAATCTATTGCGTGGCTATTACTCCACCATGGTGATTATGATAAAAATTATGATTATGATTACAAGGGTATGGCAGATGCTCCTAATTACAGTCATTTAAATCTGATTGGATTTCTTGCTCATATATGTGCATATTGAGTTAATATTAAGTATGGTATTGCTCACTCATCTTGTACTTCACATACTAATGTTTCACATTATTTGTTAAATGTGGCCGTCCTCACACTCATTAGTTGCAACTTGTAAGTACCCAGTATAGCAAAACTGAAGTGACTATTTACTGTGGGTTATTTAAAAGAACAGACTTTAAAAATTATTAAAATGTATTTGCATTAAAAAAAAAGAGTACTGCATGGGTTACATGTTTTATTAATCCTTGTACAAACCTCATTTGGATCAAAGACTACCTCCTGTTTTTTTAGTTATAAAGTTTCAGTCAGTAGAGGGGGTATCTGATTCCCCACAAAACTTCATCATTCAATTGTGCTGTAGTCTGACACAACCTGAATACAGTTAGGCAGAGGGAGGGTCTGACTTTGTTCCAAAAGCAATTTTTAGAGAAATTTAAACTTTCATATCCCTGCAGCAATCCCTTTTTATGAAAACAAAATCTATTGGGATGCTTAAAACCTGCTTTTTTTAAATGTATGTTTGCAAACGTGTACCTATGGGGACCGTTTAAGTGGCTCTGAGACAACTGTATTAAAGTGTCATTTAACTCACTATAAGGGCTCTTCATGGTGTGAAAGAGCACAAGATTCTATGTTAAAATTATCTATTTTTTTATTACACTAATAATAACAGCTAAAAATCTACAGTCTTAGGTCTGTTTACAAACACACTCCTGACTGTTCCATGATTAACAACATCTGCCGACACAGAGCGGTGAAGGTTCTGTGAACACAAAGATTTATAGTTTTTTCCCTGAACTTCAGAATGCAGGAGGATGTTAAACCCCAACTGTACTCTTTAGCTGATTTCAACAACCTTTACTCTCTTTCTGCTTATGCTCTCTGCACGGAGCTGTTGTTGTGAGTTTGTCTGGGGGCACTGCCAGTGATGCATTTAAACAGACACTACTTTTACTATTTTTTCTGTGAAAAAAGCACCTATTTCAAAAATTCTAAAAGTATTTTAATATGTTTTTAGGAAAACTTTTCAGTGGTGTACTCCAAGCTGAATTAACTGTACTGTATTGCATTGCATCATGTAATAATAAAAAATAAATATGCATAAAACATATTCAGTAAGCTAAGCCGTGAAGAACTACAATGGCAATTTCCCTGAAGGGTTATAGAGCACATCAAAGCACATTGAAGTACATTACAGCTGTAACAGAGCTTAATGAATCTCCCCATAGACTCTTCTAGTCCTCTGCAAACATAAGACGATCTGAAGCAAGAAGTAACCATTGAATTGCATCCCGCTTGTGCTAACTGCTACAAAGTCACTGCTGCTGTTTCATCAATATATAAAAATGCAATGTGTGTTTATCAGTAACCAATTTAAAATAAAATATTAAGATTTAATATGCCGTCAAATTCTATATACAAACTCTGTGCCAGTTGTCAAGTGCTATGAAACTCTCAGTTCCTTTGCTTTATTGCCTCTGTGAAAAACAAATCGCTCCAATATAAAATGTAAAAACAATAAATCAACTGTGAGTAAAGCAAACACATATTTATTAAATTTACTGTTTATTGTAGAGATAACATCTCTACAATATATAATTGTGTGATCAATAAGATATGAATCTTAAGAGTTGGGTTTACAAAACTTAAAACGTCTTTTTCAATAGAACAAATATCTTTCTTGTAAACAAACTTATTTTATTAGTTTACTTTCTCTTGATAATCTACTCTAAAATAACAGTACTTTTTTTTTACTTTTTATTTTGGCAAGAAAGTGCAGCAAAAGATCATGGCAGACATATCTCCTCAACCTGCAATAAAAGAAAAATCAATATAAAATGCTACACATTAAACTTTTATATGACGAAAGGTGGAGAAAGGAAAGAGAGCAGGGAAAGTGAAGGGAAGGAGGGGACATATTAAAGGTATATATAAGTTTCTTGGGTTTCAAATGTTTGGTAATAAACAGGCAGTGATTATCAGAAAAATATGTGTTATATAGAAAAGTTCAGGGTATAAAGTTAAATGCAGGAGAGTAAAATCCAGCTTTGCACACCCACAGGGAACTTACATAACCAAGTACACTAAACTGAGAAGAGACAGCCAGATACAGATGGTGACCTTTCTGGTAGAGACCACAGGAAGTAATTGCTTAATTAGCCAAAACGATTTATGAATGTAATGCTAATCTTATCAAAGATTTTAAGGGGTGTCAAATAACAAAAGCTGCAGCTTGCAAACTGAAAAAAATAGCAAACATCAGGTTGCGTTCGTAAATGTTTATTTTAGTATCTTGTCATGCAAAACAATATTTTCATACACTACTGATTCTCCTCTATCAAATGCATTCATAATCCAGGAAACTTAGATATATCCTTTAAATAATGCATTTAGACAATGTGAAAGAGGCTAGTGTAGGTTATAATATTAAATAAAGAGACACTGTAGTATTATATTTTATTTTGCTGTTGTAAACAACTAGTTTTGATAATTCAACAAATATTTTAGTAACGTAAAAATAAAAGCAACCAATACATTTATTGCCATTTTATGCAGTCCTTGGTACCTCCATTATGGCCTTGTTATGCTTCTGTGAGTATATGATCCTTGTCATGGAAAGTGGAAACCTTGGAGACTGAGATATGCTTATTTCCACTCAATGAATTGCTCCTTGCCCTTTTCTTAGCACTGGCAATTGACTTTGTGTATCTGTCCTACTTGGGGTTTCCTAGTGATCCAGTAGTTAGAATTTGGTGCTTTCCAGTCAGGGAACCAAGAGGTCACACGACCCTGAAACCATGCAGGGTTGGGCCTGGTCTGTACTTTGATGGGAGACCACCTAGGAAAACCAGAAGATGGATGCTGTGGCTCATTGGAAAAGGAACTCGCAGTATATATACTCGCAGTATAACTCCCTTGTGGGGCAGCATGACCATGGACAAAAGATGTCTTAGTGTGTTATGATCCATGAGGTCATGGAGAGTTGGAAACAACTGAATGATGCAAAAAAATTTAAGCCAGAACTTGAATTCAATTAAACAGCAACAGCAAGCCCACATTTGTCACATTTGTCACCATGAATTCAAATGATTATGAGTTAAAATTAGTGTTAGTTTATTTAATTGATGAATAACTGCAAGTGGTCAAGTGGTTAGGATTCAGTGCTTTCACCACTACAACCTGGGTTTGATTGCAGTCAGAGATCCAAGAGATCAAACCACCCTGAAGCCATGCAGGGTTGGGCTTGGTCAGTACTTAGATGATAGACCACTCCAGTATCTCTGCCATGAATACCAAGTGGATCAGCATGGTGTGTTGTGGTCCATGAGGTCATCGAAAGTCGGACAAGATCAAGCAAGACACAAACAAGGTATGATCCATATACATTGGCTCTTTTTGGTCCCTTGCTCTAAGACTTTCATATGGATTGACTCTTTAGTTAAAAAAGGTTGTATAGTCCTGGTTTCGATAGTAGATAGGATCATGGGGATGCACAGACAGTCTACGGGTACCCCAACCAAAATCTCTCCAGTCTGTTACAGGACTATTAGAAATGATAAACCCAACCTGAGGTCATGTGAGACATATTCCTCCATCTAAACATATTTGTATAACCCTAATAAACATACGTTCTAATACTTTACTTCTGTACATAATCTGCAAAGAAACCGATATATCAAGGAAACAGATCCACATGTTTCATCCTTCTTCCAGTTCTACTTTACAGTAAAATTCCTGTTAGCCAATTGGCTGAAATTTTCATTGTAATGGAAAACTGTCAGGATGTGGGATAAGCATTTTCCCCTTTCTACCATGAGGACATCTTTGTAACTTTAGTATTTTCTTCCTTAGTACACTGGTTGCTCTTTTTTATAGCAATTTTTTTTTGGGGGGGGGGGGGGGGGTAAAGGAAAAAGCTCTGTAACATGAGCCTGATAATGAGAGTTTAACTGAAAGAATCACTGTCATTTTATATTTAAAATATACCCTTTTAAAGAACTACCCTTAAATAAATGTTTCAGACTGTAAAAAATAATACAACCTCTTATATGGAATTCTGCTGCTTTGGAAGCTACCATTTGGTCAGTAAGTGGAAGTGGAGACATTGAATACACAGGAAATTTCTTTCTGCATAGAATATGTGGTATCTAAGACTACCAATACTTTCAAAAGGAGTGATGGAAAGCTTATTCTTCTGAGAAAGCAACAGGCAAAATCAGGTGAGAAAAGAATATGGTACCATACTGAAATAAACAATTGCATATAAAAGTTAAAAAAAGTAAAGGTTGTGTTTATTTTCTATTATTTTGCCTTTTTGAAACTTAGCAGCACTAGAACTAGTTTATTATACAAATGATTTTCATAATTTTATCACCTCAAATTCATCCTTGTTAAATCAGGATCATAAAAAGATGAAGAGCAATTCTGTAATACAGCTAAAAACTAGACTCACATTTCTTTATTCCTCAAGCTAAAATTACATGACTCATCTTAGCTGGATTTGGATAAAAAATGCTGAAAAAATACCATGGCTAAGAAATAACTGCTTGTATATTATTATTGTAATTTAGTAATTATTAATATATATATATATATATATATATATATATATATACATATACATATATATATATATATATATATATATATATATATATATATATATATATGAGGAAAGGGGGGGGGGGTCCACTAGCATTGTCTATTCAAAAAAAATAGCATTGAACAATGGGAGAAAAAGGACTGGGTAAATGTGCTAATATATGGATATAGTTGCTAATAAATATGGAAGTGGAAAAGAGAAAAGCGGCAACTAATGATATACATATAGGAAACACAGTAATGCCAAATACTGTGAGAGGGAAAAATTATGGGTACAAACAGCTCATACGGTTTAACCACAAGATTGTAAAAATATTACAATTGTGAATGAAAGGTCAAGGACATACCAAATCATTGCTGAACATATAGGGCCAAAAGGATAATGGCGTGAGAGATAAAACTTAGCCTTTAATAAATATGTGTAAAAAACCAAATGAAAAGTATGAAAAAAGGGTAAAAAATGTGTCATAAGACAGACACAAAAAACCTAAGTGTGTGGTAATGCTGCAGTACTCAATGGAGGGAAGATGGGAAGATAAGTGTCCTAGGTAGCCAAAATAAGGCAAGTGAAGGACCCCAATGCCCTAAGGGGAGACATGGGACATCCACAACAGTAGGCACACACAGACACAATCGTGTCAAAAGTCGTGAAACAAAGTGTATATTAAATCCACTTAAAATAATAAACAAATGTGACTCACTGTTAAGGAGGTCCCAAGTCTCTATTCCCAAGATATGCCGGCTGGGGACTAGCAGTCTCACACACTGCGCGCCGCTGGCTGGCGTACCACAGCGCTGCGTCACTCGTCAGTGACGTGTTTGCGTGTTGCTCACGACCGGCGCCAACCAAACGTGCGCGTACATGTGCTCGAGCGCGATCTGGCCTGTCAGAGCCGAAAAATGATTGCGCATGCGCTTTCTGAATCGCCCAACGCACGTTTCGCACCAAATTGCTTCTACTGGGGCTATATATAGTTGAATAATCAGAGTATTGCAGTGAATAGTGATACATTTTTTATTGGACAAACGTATTCATAATAGAGTGACGAGCTTTCGAGAGATAATGCCTCTCTTTATCAAGTCAAAAAGCGATACTGATACAAGTATGAACTAAAAACAGCAAACAGAAAGAGATGGTGAAAAAAAAAATTGGAAAAACAAGAAAGACTAAATTAATTGGCCAGAGTTAAGTGAGAAACAGACCAGCATTGTGAATAATGTCCTGATAGGTCAGTAAGTCTATAGATCAGGTTGTAGATAAGAACACAGCAGAGTGAAATAAAGAACAATAAATTTAATCATAGCATGTAGCTTATGTATTTCTTTAAGAAGGATTGATATGACTGCTGGTCATCGAAAGGCCCATTCCTTCAATGAAGATTGCCAGCATATTAAGGGCAATTCCTGTATCTAAAAGGCAGGAAGTGTTGGAGCTGAATAGTGCCCTATCTGGAATCTTCACAAGCTGTTCGGCAGTGGTGGAATCTTGGTGCAAGGACCGGTAGCAAGGGAAATGGCCCTTCTAGAGCAATGGATGGAGTTCCTGGGATTGTGGCAGGGTCATGAGCTGTTAGGCTCACTGGACGAACTGGTATGTTCCTTGGAGAAACAGTATCATGCCGTGGATAATGATCCTGAATGTAGCATGGGCACTGTAAGGAGGCATAAAAACTTGTTTTTTAAACGCTGTCAAGGTCTGGGACTAGAACCATGGTCCCCGGCAGCTAATTTGATAGAACCTATGGTTCAGCAAGAGCTGCAGCTGGAGGCTGAGTATGTTAAATTGTTGGATGAGGCATCCATGTAGGGATTTTGGTCATCCAGATGGGAGGTATCCAAACAGGCAGACAGGGATGAAGAGGAGTGTTCACAGACCCCTACAAAACAGGCAGTATGTACAAGAGTAATTATGCTCAAGGGGTCTGGGGAGAGGATATTATGGACTGTTGGGAGAATTCTGATCTCATGGATTCTAAAAGTAACAAGGTTGCCTTCATGCAGTGGGTTGACTGGGAAGAAAAAGAACTGGGCCCTATCATCAGGGGGCTAAGCCTTGCCCAGTTAAGGGCAAGGGGTCAGGGCCAAACCACAGCAGTGCCAGGCCCAGGGGAATACCTGGGGGAAAGCTACCCTGCTTCTAGTGTCAGAGAAGAACCAAATGATCACTGTGCCCTGAGAATTGGCTGTGGGCCTAGCATGGGGCTCCAGATGATAGCCAATGTCAGAAAGCCAGCCACAGTTCCAGGGACAGGCTCAGCAAGCATCCCTTGGAGCGTGGCAGACCAGGGCCACAGCCCTATCCAGTTTGTGGGGACACCATTGCTAAGGACAAGGCAGTGGGGAAGACAGATAATGTCTGTCAAATTGATGGCCAAAGGAGAAGTCTGCATGAGAGCAGTGAGGTCCTGCCAGGGAACACAGTGACAATGGACTCAGAAAGAGGTGAGTGCTATGCCCAGGTGGTGGTTCCAGAGAGAGGGGGAAGTGATATGCGGATCAAGATGCAACCTAGAGGACTGGAGCCTTTACCAGGTAACAAGATCCGGCAAGTACCTCCCCCCTTGGAATTACTGTTCTGGGCGCTTTGCTACTTGCCTGATAGCCAAGGAGGGACACTTGGTGTGGACTGTGTTTTTTTTTGCTGGGGTCACCACCAGATTGTTTACTTCCCTGGAATGGGTAGAAGAGAATAGTGGCAAAAATCTGCCCTGCACACCTAGAATCAGACCACATGCCCTGAGAACTTGTATCTGTGGGTTATTTGTTGTGTTCTGGCTTCAGAGGGACACACTGTTTCATTACCTTTGCATTGGGAGATCGGTGGGGAGGAGGGGGAAAGTTGATGCCCTGTGCATGCAGCTTTTGGATTACAATTGTTGGCCCCAAATATCCTTGACACCCTACTATGTATGGACATTGTGTGGGCTGGGTGTAATTACTGGTCCTATTGAAGCATATTGAAGCATTTGTATCCAGTGGACACTTGACTTGCAGACTATTGTTTTCCTAAAACCAACAATGACTTACACCAGAGTGGAGCAGTCAGCTCATCATGGGGGCAATGCAGGAGGATCACCCCTACTTTACTGAGTCACAGGGAGTAGTGCTTGTGAAGTTCTGTTTTCCTGACCAGGGGACATTTGAATCCTGTAGGCATTTTGTATAAAGGACATGTAATTCCCATGCTTGTCCACAAGATGTGACCGCAGGATGCTAGGGCAATTACAGGCCCTTTGTTCTATGTTGCCACTCTGAGGCCATGTGGAATCGGCCCAGTGGTTTTCAGCCCACTGTGATGTAACTGGGGAGGAAAATCTTTTGTCTTTGTTCAGTTGCTGTTTTAGAAATGAAGTAAGGGAGTCCATATTAAAAGCCATGCTTCTGAAATACATAGACTATGGTGTATTTCTTTTCGAAGGATTGATATGACTGCCGGTCATGAGAGGCCCATTCCTTCAACGAAGATTGCCAGCATATTAAGGGCAATTCCTGTATCTAAAAGGCAAAAAGTGCTGGAGCTGAATAGTGCCCTATCTGGAATCTTCACAGACTTATTTTCCCCTATCCCATATATAATTTTCTTTTAATTCCACAATTTTCAACAATGACTAATTTACAGTCCTATTAGATTAAAGTAATGCTGGTTCCTTGGTGGTCCAGTGGTTAGGATTCAGTGCTTTCACCTCAGGGACCTGAGTTCAAGTCAGGGAACCAAGAGGTCACACCACCCTAAAGCCAAGTATGGTTGGGCCTGGTCATTAATTAGATGGGAGACCAACTAGGAATACCAGGAGCTGTATTCTGTGGCCCACTGGAGAAGGAACTGGCAACCCACTCCGGTATATATGCCATGCATACCAAGTGGATCAGCATGACCATGGACATAAATATGTCCTAGTGTGTTATGATCCATGAGGTCATGGAGAGTTGGAAATGACTGAACAATGCAAATAAAAGTCAGAACTCTAATTTAATTAATTTTAGCAACCAGATAATTTCAATGACTTCTACAGAGAAAAAAAAATGAATTAAATGGCAGGAGGGAGGTGATGACAGACCCAGCAGCTGAGACAAGTTAAGAATAATTTTTAAACCATTTTATTTACAGATGACATTATTGTTGCATTTATAAATATATATATATATATATATATATATATATATATATATATATATATATATATACATCTTGAACTAACTTGTGGTGAACTAAATACTCACATGCCTTTAATTGGTGCCCTTTAAAGCCAGGTCATAGGATGATACATAGTGGAGTTCCAGTATTGTGCAAGAATTTGTCTTTTATATTTGAGCAATCGTTATATTATTTATAAAAAAATATTCTTTATATTTGGAATCTCAGCACATTTATTTTAGATTTGTTTAAATTTTAAGTCTTAGGTTTTATGCTCTTGACTGCGTAATACCCCAAGAGAGCTGACTATATCTTAGAGCAGGTACTGCATTGTTTATGTCAGACTTTAGAAGTGACTTCTGTTGTCAGAAGCAGCCAGTTCTTCAATAGTTTGTAGCACCCTAGAGTTTAGAAAGCTAGTGAGTATTTATAGAGGCTGGTAAAGCTTAACAGTAATAATAAAGCATAGTACCTGGCATACGGTACAGGTAAAACAAGGGCTGATGAATAAAAAGAGCCAGATGTACCAAATGTCAAAGTTTTACATTTTGAGATTCTTGACTTCTCCATAAATACTAAAAATGTTATTAATGATATTGATAATAATAATAATAATAATAGTTCATTTAAATAAGTACCATATTTTTCCGTCTATAAGAGGCGACCCCTATTTTTGGAGCCCAAAACGAATAAATAAATAAATATGCAAATGTGTGTTTTATAACTTCTTATTGTGCTACACATATATTTAAGTGCTCTTTCTGTCATGATTTTCACTGATTTCCATTCCAGCTCAAAATCCTTGTGATCCCTGTGTTAAACCGGGAAAATGCAATGCGCAGCTCGAGTGAGCCGAACAGCTTGTGTGTGGCATATATGTGTGGTTCTTGTGCCCATATAAATGTGTATTTTATAACTTCTTATTGTGCTACATATATATATACAAATATTTGCACTTTCTGCTGTGGTCACAGGGATATTGAGCTGGAATGGAAATCACTGAAAATCATTACAAAAAGTGCACTTAAATATATGTGTAGCACAATAAGAAGTTATAAAATACACATTTCTATGGACACAAGCACACACAAGCTGTTCAGCTCACTCGCGATGTGCATTGCATTTTTTCCGGTCTAACACAAGGATCTTAGGGATATTGAGCTGGAATGGGAATCAGTGAAAATCATGACAGAAAGTGAACTTAAATATATGTGTTGCACAATAAGAAGGTTTAAAATACACATTTCTATGGACACAAGCACTGTAATGCAATGTAATTGTAACCAATGCATTTCCAATACATGGGATCTTTTCTCCTGCCTTAAAACTGTACCACAGCGCCATCTAGTGGCCAGATGAAGCATTAAAGTAGCAGACCAAGGGTATTTAATTGCAACATTCTGTGTATAAAACGATCCCCCTATTTTAAACTTTAGAAAAATGGTAAAATCTTATACACAGAAAAATACGGTAATTTCTTTCAAGCGGGAATCAAAGAGCCACTGTACAATTAAAAAAAAAAAATATTTGTTTGAAAACTTTGAATCTGACTAAGAGCATAATTAATCAAAGAAAAAGTTATAGAGACAGTTTTCAATTAGAAAACAAATGTTGATTCCTCTACAGGACCCTGGAGGCATACATTATACTTAAAACTGAGTGTGAGAGTGGCATTTGCATGACCTCAGCATAAGTGACTAGGTACACAAAATAACCCCAAACCCCAACCATAATAATAGTACAACAAACACCAATATGGGCTTAAAACAGACAACAGCTTTTATTGTACAAAACAGTAAAACCACAGAGATGATTTCTTATCCCCACAAACAGAGCCCAACACTTCGGAGGTCTCCAAGAACTCCGGAGACCTAAAGGACCAACCATTATCTTGAACCATCACCATAAGGGCTTCACCCTACAGTGAGCAATCACCCCCACCACCATCTAGCCCAACATGGCTAGTACCACCAACAATCAAAGCAAGGACCTGCCAAATACATTCAAACATAGTAAAATGAAACAGTCCAATGCCCACCTTTTGAGAAAGGAAACACGACACGATCTAATGGTGAATAAGCACCCCCATTATTCAGACAGGATTAATAGCAACACCAAACCTTTGTGCAAATCCCACAATAACCTGTAGCTATTGATTAAATCTCATGCCACTTACACTCATAGAATGCACTAATATTCATAACTGAATTGGAGTGCCAATAGAGTACATAAAATAAATAATATTATACCAACAAATGAGGACAAACATAAGTCCTTAACTTGTTCAATTCCCTGCTCCAAATCTTATTATCAAGACCTGCCCTTGCTCCCTCTGTTGTTGCCCCACAAATGAATGTGTACCAAATTGTCCTGTGTCTGCAATGCAAGACTTAAAACTGCCTGAAACCCACACTTAGATAGACATGAGCCACCTCTGTGAACAAGAATGTTGCCATTCCACTGGGTGGACCTTCAAATAACTTAAAATACAAACATTAGGACAACAAAACTGGTTCTGGGATATAAAACAAATAATAGGCCCCTGCCTAATTGATCAGTCTTATATAACTTCCCCTGAACAGCTATGTCTGACAGTAGCAAACCACTCTGGCGATTTCTTTGGTGCCACCAATTCAGAAATTCTTAAAGCTCCAAAAATGCAAGGGTAAAATGTAGTTCTACATAATTAGATTCATACTCCGTAGAGCGGGACCAGGGCAGTAGGAAATGTACCCTGTGCCTGATTATGCAATATGAAATACAACACCTCTAAATATTTCCCTGAGCCTCCTGAGATATGGCCACCCTATAAAATATCCCATTCACCGCATAACTTGCTATAACAGTTCCATGTAGCTAGGCCCAAACAATTACGAATCAGGAGGTCTAAACCTGGAATCCTAGCTCCCAAAATTCTTGGTGTTTTTAAAGATCTGGAATATGTACCGCACTACGATATATATTATATAAATTTTAAATATTCCAATACTAAGCGCCCAAGCAATCTTACAACCAGAAAAGCAAATATCGTAGTGGTGGAATAATGACAGACTGATCATTACATTTAGAAATAAACGATAGCCAAACTAGCAAACCTTCCAAATGCTCAGCAGTAACCTTAATATGATGGAATAGTTGAATCACCCAATTTAAATAGTGTACTGGTGAATCTAAACCAGTGACTGGTCACCCATTGCAAAATGAATTTAACTTTTAAAGTAGGATAACAAAAATCCACAAAATACTGCTTCTCACCATACAGTCTAAGATAATGAGAAGATGGATGTACTGACAGAAAACCATTAAAAAAATAATCATCTCCTGCTCGCACCCTAAAATACGCTCTAATCATGGCAGCACATTTTTTTTTTGCAAAATCAAAAATACAAAAGACAATATTCTCTTATAGAGAAATACCAACCATGTTTACAAACTTTTCATTTTAGATAAAATCTACCACTTTACAATTTAACCTGATGAAAACAATTGTTTATATATTTAAATATTATTTCAGTACTACTGTTGTATCCCCCCCCCCCCCCCGAGGTTGAAATATCTGACTTTTGGGACGTTGATCTCTTGAAGCATGTTAAGCCACATATGTAAAACAAAACCCTTTTCCTGAAGTGGCCATACTATTATTAAACTATTAAAACCACCTCCAACTATTGGGCGCAAAGGAGTGACTATCTTTTTCCAGGTACCCCTATTTCTATCCTCCCATTTCATGTCCAGTGTTCTATGAATACCATCTATTTCAACCAGGTAGCAAAAAAGTGAAAAATAGCACTCTGGATGCTTCTCCTCAATAATAATGGGCCAAAATAATATAGGCCGGGAACCAAATTAGAAAATATTTGGAGATTTTCTATTTCTCCTCTTCCTTTTTCCTAGAATCCCCTGTTTATCATCAAGTCTAAACTCAATATAATTATCCAGAGGAAGCAAGGAAAATATCTCAAACAGCTCTCCTCTCCAATTTTTTCTTTTAATTCCTAAGTGATGTGCTCACCTTTTGGAATGGTCATTTAAGAGCTTTGTCCGAAATACCACACAACCGGGGCACTAAATCACAACACACCACCAGCCTCCTGGAACCACATGCCCAGGAGGAATGAAACACCCACCAGCCTCCTGGAACCCTGTGTGCAAAAGAACTGAAACAATGCAACCAACAAGTTGTGAACCCCATATAAGGGTTCCCCATAAAAGTGAGCAAGTGCCACTACCTTAATCTCTCCTTTAACCCTAGATAGAATTTAATTAATCCCTCCAATAAACCCTGAACTGATACAGATGTTGATGTACGTGTTTGCTTAACTGAAGGCCACGCCACTGAGTTCATGACTTAGGCCATATTTCCTGCCAAGGCTATTCATTACATTGATCAATTATAACCTGGTCAGGATGATTGTGGTCCAGATGGGGAAGCACACAACAATGTTCTTTTAAGAACCGTGTCTGAAAAATTAACACAACCGGGACCCTTACACACGACTCAGGGGATCCCACCATCAGCCTCCTGGAATCCCATGGCCAGTAGAACTGAAAACTGGTCCTCAGCCTCCTGGAACCCCCTGTCTAGGGGCCTCATTCTATTATCGGCCGTAAATCGGCCGTAAGGCTGCGATTCCTTGCGAGGGTTCAGTTAACTCGCGATTCTATTATACGGCCCCGCAAGGATCTCCTTTTACGGCCGGCCGCATATCTTGGAACCGGCCGTAATCTGTGAAATATAAAAACTGAAAAATAAATTCAAGCCTGCACTGTACAGCTCTGTAAATGCTAGGGATCATATTGGGGGACATGAGGATTAAAAGGAACCCACTCTCAAGCTTGCACATCTGCCCAAACCCGAGTTCAAATTAACTGTTTATTTGCCGGCTGCGGCGTGGGTGTGTCTGAAGTGCTCCAAGCACTCTGGACTTTTTACATGGATATTTTACGGATATTAAAAAACAAATATTTTACGGATTTGAGTATAGGGTAATTATGTGCTATTTTTTCTAACACCTAAAATCCCTTTATAGTCTTCTCAAAGTGCAGGATGGCTTTATTTGAGCTATTTTATGTGCTTAATTGGTGCTAGCGAGACCTTTTTCCTGCAAGTAACTGCGGCACGTTTTTAGCCTTGCAGAGAGGTTTCCCGGAGCAATTGAATTGCAAATCTCTTGCGGCCGTTTTAGATCAAAGGCTTTCCTCCGGCGCGAGCGGCCGCAAGAGATAGCAAGGCACCGGCCGCAAGCCTGCCGGAATCCCCGGCCGTAAGGGAATAGAATAGCAGAATAGCATGCGGCCGGTCCTTGCGGCCCCGCAACGGCTGCGGCCGATAATAGAATGAGGCCCTAGGAGTTTTATTATCCAGAGCTCTCCTCTCCAATTTTTCTTTTAATTCCTAAGTGACATACTCACCTTTAGGAATGGACTTTTAAGAGCTACTGTATGTCTGAAATACCACACAACAGAGGCACTAGCTCACAACCCAGGGGAACCCACCACCAGCCTCCTGGAACCCCATACCCAGGAGAACTGAAACACTGTTACGAACAGGTAGCAAACACATATAAGGGCTCCCCAATAAAGTGAGCGAATAGGCCATATCCTGCCAAGGCTACATCACTACGTTGGACACTTATTACGTGATCAGGGTGACTGTGGTCCAGAGAAGACGAATGACTGAGGCCGTATGTCCTGCCAAGGCTACATCTTGACGTTGATCACTTATAATCCGGTCAGGATGATTGTGGTCCAGATGGAGAAGTACACAACAATGGTCTTTTAAGAGCTGTGTCTGACATATAATACAACAGAGACCCTTGACATAACCCAGGGGAGCCCACCATCAGCCTCCTGGAACCCCATGCCCAGAAGAACTGAAACACTGCAACCAACAGGTAGCGAACACCATATAAGGGTTACCCAATAGAGTGAGCAATGGCTGTAGCAATGCCCAGGCATGTTGAATCTGAAAAGTGATAGTGAGGGGTGTTGTCCCTTAACAGCTGCAAAACTAATGCTATGGTGACTCCTTGAACAAACACTGTGTGTACTGTTGAAACATACGGCGGTGGACTGTGCTTCTTATGTGTGGTCATGTTGCCTACCTCTTGGCACAGAAGGCAGAGTACTGTGCCTCCTGTTACAATGTTCATCACTTCTACAGGATATATGCTGGCCACCATACTTCCTATCAGTTGCAGACTGCAGCCTGGCAGTGGATTCTGCCTCCTATGTGTGTGGTCAACCTGACTACCTCTTGATGCATTAAGCAGTGGACTGTGCCTTCTGTTACAATGTTCATCAATCCTACCAGCTGTATGCAGATATTGACAGTAATAGAATAATTAATGTACCATTTGTTCCCGCTCACCTGCATCCCATCAATTAAATAAAGCCCAACACCCAGCTGCTGGATTATTTACATCAGAGCTTCAGCTACATAATACAAAATGTCTCCTAAGCATAACAAAATGAAGCCCCCTCTGAACTGAAATAGCTGCAGGTTCATCCCCACCTGTAAACGATTATCCATACCGCCCCGCCCCAGGCCCGGAACAGGGGAGTAGCAGAGCGGGAAAGATGTCCAGCATGTGTTCCTGCCTGGGTAACTGGCAGAAGTGGTAAAGTTAATTTCTATTTATCTGAAACTCCTCCCCCAAATCAAGCTATCCAATTACTCCCCTGCACTAGCACGGTCAAAAGCCCCATCCCCATGCTGTCTCGAGGGGTTGCCTTTTCTGTAGAGCTGTGGTGTATTTGTTGATGATCTTTCCTGCTTCTGAGTGATGTAAATTTCAATCCTATCCTATTATCTAACAAAGACTCTGAACTTCCACCTGGTCTCCTCCCTCCACTCATAGATACAAAAACACACCCTCAGGATCCAAACATTTAGATTTTTTAAAATACATATTTTCACGCTTATGGATTTGTTTTGTACATACTTCAAAAAACAAGTGTAATTTTTGTGGAACTAGACTGCAGAACATAAAATATAACAACTTCCTATGTTTTCTATGGGAGCTATTTATAAAGGAAGGATCAATTTTAACTGTGATGGATAAGTAGCTCCTTTAAAAGACATAGGAGGTGAGCCTATTAACCTCCCTGATTACGTCAGTATTTTTTATGTAATCAGGTCCCCCATTCTGATCTCTTTCCCCTCCCCAGTTCCCCCATTCTGATCTCCCCCCCAGGTCCCCCATTCTGATCTCCCACCTCTCCTCCCAGGACCCCCAAGATCCCGCCCACCGCTCCCACCCAGGACCCCCACCACGATCCGCCAAGTCTCTTTCCACCTCGATCCCCCACGTCTCCCCGTAGCTCCCACACATTTTCCCCAGGCTTTCCACCTCCCATCCTGGACCACACCAGACGGCACCGAGCTCGTGCACAATGCCGGTGCGCACAACGCCGGCCTGATCAGGGTAACCGCCCCCAGCACTGAAAATCAACCCCGAGCCACGCTCGGGATTAAACTCCAGGAAAAAAAAAGAAAGCTTTAAAGCATCTTAATTCTTTTTTTTTGCAAATGTCCAAGGAACACACATTCCTCATTAGGTGCAGTAGAGGGTTCCAAAAACTCTCTTGATCCTTGGGTGTAGGAGCCGAATAAAATCTGGAATCTTCATCATGTAGAGCTTTGTAAATCAGCAAGACAAGCTTGAAATATAAGTGGTGTTCCATAGAGAAACACTGTAGGGAACTGAGGTTACAGTACATGTTATGTGACAGGAACAAGGTTGGTAGACCTATAGTTGTAGTTGCAGTAGCCCAATTGTGAAGATATATAGTCATGAACTAAAGTGAGATGGTCTTGTGGGGTATGAGGTGCTGATATAAGGAAGCTTGTGAAGTACAGGCAATCTTTCAAACACTTAGGGCCTCATTAAATTCTCCCTCGTAGTTCTCTCGGTCCTTGCAAAAGGCAGTTTTTTTGCTGTTTGCGAGGACCGAATCCCTCACAGCCTGCATTGCGAGATGACTACGAAAAATGGCAGAGAATACGCTCCGAGAAAGCTACGGAGTCACACGCAGCCATAAATCTATGAGTGATTCTCGCATCTCGGAAGAATCTCTATCGGGAACCCTGCAGCACCCCCACATTAACCCCTGCAGCGGGGGTCCCCGATCGTCACTGATCAGGCCCCCGCTGCATTTAAAAATGTAAAATTCCCCGCCGCGGCTCCTTAAAGGGCCCGCGGCACACTATTAACAATCCCGGCCGCGGCAAATAAAATTAACCCCCCTCTATGCTGGGGGTCCCCATCGGGACCTCCGAAGTGTCCCCGCATTAACCACTTGCAGCGGGGGTCCCCGATCTGCATAGATCAGGCCCCCGCTGCATTTAAAAATGTTAAATTCCCTGCTGCGGCTCCTTAAAGGGCCTGCGGCACACTATTAATAATCCCGGCCGCTGCACCTAAAATTAACCCTACGCTAATAAGCCTCCCAGAGCCTTTTCCAGAAGGAAATTGGCAATGATGGCTTCTGATTGGCTGAAAAAGCTGTCTATCAATTTCAGCCAATCAGAAGTCATCAATGTGTGAGCCAATCAGGATGGGATACGCCCCAAAATCCCGCTCTGATTGGCTAACGCACCTGTCAATCTTTATTTGAACCAATCACAAGGTGCAGATGCCTTTAGCCAATCACAATGGGATAAAGATAGATAGGGGGTATTTTATTTGTATTGTATGTAATTTATTGCATGTAATGTATTGTATGTAATGTATTGTAATGTATTAAAATATATTGTATCTATTGTATGTATTGTATTGTATGTATTGTATTGTGTATGTCTGTCTTTCCTTTTCAGGTGTGTATTTTTTTTCTGTAGTGTGGGGGGGGGGGTTTGTAATGTATTTTTTTATTTTCTGTAATGTAGGTTTTTTATTTTTGGTGACTTCGGTTTTTTTATTTTCTGTAATGTAGTATTTTTCATTTTTGGTGACTTATGTTTTTTATTTTCTGTAAGGTAGTTTTTTTATTTTTTGTAATTAGAGTGGTGGGGGGGTTTATTAGGGGGTATGTAGTGTAGGTAGGTAGTGTAAGTGTTAATAGATTAGTGTAGATGGGGGTTAGTTTAGATTTAATGGTTTATTGGGGGTTATAGTGCAGTGTTTGTAGTTAGTGTCATGGCACTTATGTGGTTAATGTTAGGGTTTTAACAGCCCCATAAGGGTCATAATATACCCTTATGGGACTGATGGGGTTAAATAGAGGCTTTTTGACCCCCATGAGTTATAGGGTTAATTATTGTGCTTATGGGGATCTGTATTGACCCCCATGAGTGACGGGGTTAATGAAGGCTTTATGGGGGTCTGTATTGACCCCCATGAGTTATAGAGTTAATAATTGTCATTATGGGGGTCTGTATTTACTCCCATGAGTGACATGGTTAATTATTGTGCTTATGGGGGTCTGTATTGACCATCATGAGTTATAGGGTTAATTATTGTGCTTATGGGGGTCTGTATGGACTCCCATGAGTGACAGGGTTAATTATTGTGCTTATGGGGGTCTGTATTGACCCCCATGAGTTATAGGGTTAATTAAGGCCTTATGGGGGTCTGTATTGACCCCCATGAATTATAGGGTTAATTATTGGCTTATGGGGGTCTGTTTTGACCCTCATGAGTGACAGGGTTAATTAAGTGATTATGGGGGTCTGTATTGACCCCTATGAGTTATGGGGTTAATTATTGTGCTTATGGGAGTCTGTATTGACCCCCATGAGTTATGGGGTTAATTAAGTGCTTATGGGGGTCTGTATTGACACTTCAGGGGTCCCAATGGGGAACCCCGCATAGAGGGGGGTTAATTTTAGGTGCCGGGGGGGGGGGTAGTTGCTCCACTGTACTATATTTTTCCTATCCTCCCTCTATTTTATTACTCTATTCTTCCTCTCCATAGGAAATAAATATTGTAGTTTTCTGCAAAGAACATCTTAGTAGTACATAGTGATTCTACCTTACATTATATATATATATATATATATATATATATATATATATATATATATATATATATATTAATATATACATAAATATATACAGTATATATATATATATGTATAAATATATATGTGACGGTATGAGTCATTTTCATTGGCAAGTGAGCGGCAAAATAGAAGTTTGAATTGACAGAACATTAATTGGAATGTGAAAGTATAATTCAGTACAATATTTATTATATCTTTTCTTTTTTTTTCTTTTACTTTTTTTTTATTCTCTTTCTCTCCCTTATCTCTCTCTTCTTCTTTCCTCTATCTCCTCTCCACTTCCGCTTTTCTCTCTCATTTCTCTATCTTCTCCCCTTTCCTCTCCCCTAAGCAAAAAGAGTGTATATATTTATATATATATATATATATATATATATATATATATATATATATATATATATATCTGCCTGTCAATCTTTCTCTTATTATCTTGCTACCTTTTAGATCTTAAGAAGAAAATTAACTTTTGTTGACACGGTTACTTAGGCATCAACATGTTTAATATTGTACATTGTTGGTATATAACCACATCATTCACATGCTCTGTTTCCAAGACAACACTATAAATGGCTTTAGCTTTTTCATGTAGCAACCAAGAAAATATTTCAGAATATATAGTTACATAGTTACATAGGCCCTCATTCAATTGCAATTTGGCCAATTGATTAGGGCCCTCATTCAATTGCTATTTTGGCCAATTGAATAGGGGTCTAAATAAGCACATAACATATTTTTTTAAAGAAGTTTTTACTTAGTAAGCATCTATCTAAAAGCAAGGTTTTCACTAACTAAAAACTTCTTTAAAAAATATATGTTATGTGCTTATTTAGAGCAATATTCAATTGACCAAATCGCAATTGAATGAGGGCCATAGTATTTAAGGTTGAAAAAAGACTTTCAGTCCATCAAGTTCAACCTTGCAAGATCTCCTCTGATCTGCAACATGCAGATTAACTATTAATTAATTAGTTGTTAATTAATTACTAATCAATTTTTTATTTTTTTTTATTTTATTTTAATTATTAATTAATCCAGAGGAAGGCAAACAGAAAAAAAAAAACAAGCAAATCGTCTCAAAGGGAAATTAAAACATATATATATAAATTCCTTCCGGATCCCAGACAATGGAAGATTTCATGTAACAGCACAGTTACTGCAAGTAACCATTTAAAGAGACACAATAAAGGTCCAAGATGATAATATGATGCTCGCTTAAATCATCTGGTCACATATATTTTAAGTGTTAGAGTCTGTGTCATTGTAACTGTGAGAGGTAATTACCGTAATCCTTGAGATAAAGTTATTAGCATAAGGGAATAATCTTAAACTACTCACAAACTCAGTTGTCTCACACTTCAACTCAAAATGTTTAATAAGTATCAATTGTAGTTATATTTTTTGGTTTATATTTATGGAATCATTGGGAATTTCACTGTGTCACTTTCATATGCTTGTGTGTGGTTTACATGATAATCTGACCCTGTGGACTATACTATGTGACTGGGAACATCAGGGAAATAACGGACCTTATAATTATTTGTATGTTATTTTATAAAAATAAAACAACACTTTCCCCTCTCCTCTTTTATGCTCCCATGAACTACTCTCCATCCAGTCACTATCTCCTCCCTCTTCTAAAGCTCATAAGCAGAAACCCTTCTGCAAGTCCAATTCCCATCTCCTCTCTTGCTCTCTCCTTCTTCTGGCTTCTGGAGATATATCTCCTAACCTTGGCCCCTCACCTGACATTTCCATTTGCATGTTATAGTTAATGACCACTAGGGGCATATTAAATACTGGAGCCACTTAGCCCAAATGACTTGCAATAAGATCCATTCCTTCTCCTACTAAAGGAAAAAAACATTCTAACTTTGCATACCTTCCTCCCTAATTGAACTTCATTTTTCTTCCTTGTCCAGGTTTCTGCCTCCTCCATTCCCGTAAGATTGTAAGTAGCGATCTTCAATGCTTTCTTTCTACAAAGATTCTAAGCTAGGCCACTCCAGGACCTTAATGTGCTTCTTCTCGAGCCACTCCTTTGTTGCCTTGACTGTGTGTTTTGCATCATTGTCATGCTGGAATACCCATCCACGACCCATTTTCAATGCCCTGGCTGAGTGAAGGAGGTTCTCACTTAAGATTTGACGCTACATGGGCCTGTCCATCGTCCATTTGATGCGTTGCAGTTGTCCTGTCCCCTTAGCAGAAAAACACCACCAAAGCATAATGTTTCCATCTCTATGTTTAACAGTGGGGATGGTGTTCTTGGGATCATAGGCAGCATTCTTCCTCTTCCAAACACAGCGATTTGAGTTGATCCCAAAGAGCTTGATTTTGGTCTCATCCAACCACAACACTTTCGGTTCTTTCGACTTCGATCTTGCGGGCGCTGCAGGATTTCAGTCCTTCAAGGCGTAGTGTGTTACCAATTGTTTTCTTGGCGACTATGGTCCCAGCTGCCTTGCGATCATTAACAAGTACCTCCGGTGTAGTTCTGGGCTGATTCCTCACCGTTCTCATGATCATTGAAACTCCACGAGGTGAGATCTTGCTTGGAGCATCAGACAGAGGGAGACTGGCAATTATTTTGTGTTTCTTCCATTTGCGAATGATCGCACCAACTTTCCTTTCCTATCATTTAGGGACACAAGTTACCACAGAACAAAGGTGCCAATTATGGAATTTTCCCCTGGAAACCTGGATGTCTGGCTACCCTAGGTAAAGAGCTATTGAAGACAAGTAAATAAATACAATATGTTGTTTCTGGACAAAAATCTAGTATTTTTATGTTTTGACATACTGATTCTGTTTTTGTTCATGCAAAACAAGACTTTGGTAATGTTTAAAGCATGCTCTTTTAAATACATCAAAATAATTGTGTTTCCTGTTTCTGTTACTGCCATCACAAGAGAGAGATAATAGCATGATAGTACAAGGGAAACAACACAAGGAAAAAATAAAGCAGAGTACAATTTTACTTGGTCTTTAGGATAGTATTCCTGGAACTAAGGGAACGAAACATAATATATGGCATGGTCCAAGTTAGGAGGAGGTAAGTGCTATCTTGCACCCAGCTATTGGTCCATTGTTTTCATATTTGCGATCTGAGGATGGACATAGCAATACCCTATGATTGATTACATTGTCAGGAGGAGGAGTCATTCTAAACAGCTGCATTTTATCAAAGTTTTGTACTATCATATTATTCACATAATGTTTTCAACACAATGCCAAAGAGTAGGAGCAAGCCTTGGGTAAAGTGGGACAAAATTTATTAGTGGGGTGGAATTGGATGGAAACGTTTTATTTGTTGGCTTTATTATTAACCACCATAGATATCCATCTCTCATGTCTCTCTCTCTCTCTTTATCTATCTATCTATCTATCTATATATATATATATATATATATATATATACAGTATATACAGTGGATATAAAATGTCTACACACCGCTGTTAAAATGTCAGGTTTCTGTGCTGTAAAAAAATGAGACAAAGATAAATCATTTCAGAACTTTTTCCACCTTTAATGTGACCTATAAACTGTTCAAGTCAGTTGAAAAACAAACTGAAATCTTTTAGGTAGAGGGAAGAAAAAATATAAAAATAAAATAATATGGTTGCATAAGCATGCACACCCTTAAACTAATACTTTGTTAAAGCACCTTTTCATTTTATTACAGCACTCATTCTTTTGGGCTATGAGTCTATCAGCATGGCACATTTTGACTTGGCAAGATTAGCCCACTCTTCTTTGCAAAAACACTCTAAATCTGTCAGTTTGCGAGGGCATCTCCTGTGCACAGCCTTCTTCAGATCACCCCACAGATTTTCAATCGGATTCAGGTCTGGGCTCTTGCTGGACCATTCCAAAACTTTAATCTTCTTCTGGTGAAGCCATTCCTTTGTTAATTTGGATGTATGCTTTGTTTTTGTCATGCTAAAAGATTAAGTTCCTCTTCATGTTCAGCTTTCTAGCAGAAGCCTGAATGTTTTGTGCCAACATTGACCGTTATTTGGAACTGTTCATAATTCCCTCTATCTTAACTAAGAAAAACAGCTCCAAAGCATGATGCTACCCCCACCACCATGCTTCACTGTGGGTATGGTGTTCTTTTGGTGACGTGCAGTGTTGTTTTTGCGCCAAACATATCTTTTGGAATTATGGCCAAAAAGTTCAACCTTGGTTTCATCAGACCATAACCTTTTCCCACATGCTTTTGGGAGACTTCAGATGTGTTTTTGCAAAATGTAGCCTGGCTTGGATGTTTTTCTTCGTAAGAAAAGGCTTTTGTCTTGCCACTCTACCCCATAGCCCAGACATATGAAGAATATGGGAGATTGTTGTCACATGTACCACACAGCCAGTACTTGCCAGATATTCCGGAAGCTCTTTTAATGTTGCTGTAGGCCTCTTGGTAGCCTCCCAGACCAGTTTTCTTCTCGTCTTTTCATCAATTTTGGAGGGAGCTCCAGTTCTTGGTCTTCACTGTGTTCCATGGTATATCTAATGCCTTGGAAATTCTTTTGTACCCTTCTCCTGACTGATACCTTTTAACAATGAGATCCCTCTGATGCTTTGGAAGCTATCTGTGGACCATGGCTTTTACTGTGGGATGCGACTAAGAAAATTTCAGGAAAGACCAACTAGAGCAGCTGAACCTTATTTGGGGTTAATCAGAGGCACTTTAAATGTTGGCAGGAGTATGCTGACTCCTATTTAACACGATTTGGAATGTGATTGCTTAATTCTGAACACAGCTATATCCCCAGTTATAAGAGGGTGTGCAGACTTATGCAACCACATTCTTTTTCTTTCTTTTTTTTCTTTCCTTTTTTCAGTTTGTTTTTCAATTGAGTTGTACAGTTTATAGGTCGCATTAAAGGAGGAAAAAGTTCTGAAATGATTTATCTTTGTCTAATTTTTTTTACAGCACAGAAACCTGAAACAGTTTAACAGGGGTGTGTAGACTTTTTATAACCACTGTATATATACCGTAGATACTCGAGTATAAGCCGACCTGAGTATAAGCCAAAGCACCTATTTTACCACAAAATACTGGGTAAAATGAGTGACTCGAGTATAAGCCGAGGGTGGGAAATGTGCTGCCCCCTATGTCCCCCCTCTCTCTCCCGTGTCTCTTCTCCCCTCTCCCTTCCCTGTGTCTCTTCCCCCGTCCCTTATCACCCTCCTCAACCCCCCTCCTCAATCTTAACCTCCCTCCTCAACCCCACTCCTCATCCTCAACCTCCCTCCTCATCCTCAACCTCCCCCCTTATCCTCAACCCCCTCATCCTCAACCCCCCCATCCTCAACCCCCTCCTCATCCTCAACCCCCCTCCATAACCTCAACCTCCCTCCTCATCCTCAACCTCCCTCCTCATTGCCAAACCCCCTCCTCAACCTCACTCCTCATCCTCAACCTCCCTCCTCATCTTCAACCCCCTCCTCAACCTCCCTCCTCAACCCCCCCTCAACCTCACTCAACCCCCCATCCTCATCCTCCCCCCTCAACCCCCCATCCTTATCCCCCCTCCACCCCCCATCCTCATCCTCAACCCCCCTCAACCTCAACCCCCCTACTCAACAACAACAACCCCCTCCTCAACCCCCCTTCCTCAACCCCCCATCCTCAACCCCCATCCTCAACCCCCCTCCTCAACCCCCCATCCTCATCCTCAACTCCCCCATCCTCATCCCTCTCCTCACACCCCCTCATCCTCAACCCCCTCCTCACCCCCCCTTATCATCAACCCCTCCTCAACCCCCCATCCTCAACCCCTATCCTCAACCCCCATCCTCATCCCCCTCCTCACCCCCCTCAACCTCAAGCCCCCTCCTCAACCTCCCTCCCTCCTCCTCATCAACTCCCTCCTCACCCCACTCAACCTCAACCCCCCTCCTCAACCCCAACCTCCCTCCTCCTCATCAATTCCCTCCTCACCCCCCTTCATCCTCAACCCCCATCCTCAACCCCCATCCTCATCCTCAACCCCCCTATCCTCATGCCCCTCCTCACCCCCCCAACCTCAACCCCCTCCTCAACCTCCCTCCTCCTCATCAACCCCCTCCTCACCCCCCTCAACCTCCCTCCTCCTCATCAACCCCCTCCTCACCCCCTCAACCCCCTCCTCCTCAACAACCCCCTCCTCACCCCCCCTCAACCTCAACCCCCTTCCTCCTCATCAACCCCCTCCTCAACCCCCTCCTCACTTTCTTCACTTTCTCACATGCGCGCCGTGGTCAAGATGGAGCAAAGGCTGGAGAAGGAGCACATAAGTGAGTGGGAGGTATTTAGAGGGGAGACAGTGAGGAGGGGGATGAGGAGGGGGTTGATGAAGAGGAGGGGGGTTGATGAGGAGGAGGGGGGTTGAGGATGAGGAGGGGGGAGGGAAAGAGGCACAGGGGGGTAGAGAGACACGGGTGGTTAGAGAGACATGGGGGGTTAGAGAGACACGGGGGGGTTAGAGAGACACTAGGGGGAGTGACTCGAGTATAAGCCAGGGGGCCCTTTTTAGCCTTAAAAAAAGGGCTGAAAAACTCGGCTTATACTCGAATATATATATATATATATATATATATATATATATATATATATATATAAATATATATATATATATATGTTCTAGCGAATTGCCCATCAAAAATGACGGCAATAAAATTTGAATGCTGGCAATGCTGCCTGCACCTTCTGCTCTCATCGTGAGCCTCTCCCCCTGTCTACTTCCTCACTTGTGTCTAATTTCTCTCTCCTCTCCCTACCTTGTGTCTCCTTTCCCCCTCTGCCCCCCTTGTGTCTCTTTTCCCCCCTCGCTCCCTTGTGTTTCATTTCCCCCCTCCCAGCCTTGTGTCTCATTCCCCCTCCCTCCCTTGTGACTCATTTCCCTCCTCCTCTTCCTCCATTGTGTCTCCTTTTCCCCCTCCTCTCCCTCCCTTGTGTTTCCTTTCCCCCCTCGCTCCCTTGTGTCTCATTTCCCCCCTCCCAGCCTTGTGTCTCATTCCTCCTCTCCCTCCCTTGTGACTCATTTCCCACCTCCTCTCCCTCCATTGTGTCTCCTTTTCCCCCTCCACTCCCTCCCCAGTCTCCCTCCCTCCCTTGTCTCCAACCCCTCTCCCTTCCCTGTCTTTTCCCCCTCTACTCCCTCCCTTTGCGAGGCTTGCAGTTGCGGCCCACTGGGCCACAGGCATGACGGCAACTCGCAGTTTGATATATATATATATATAGAATATATAGATAAAGAGAAGTTGCAAAGGGCCCCCAAATTATTTTGTATTGTGGCCTCCATTCACTAGCTCCACTATTTCCAAATAGACGTGAACTTTTAAAAGGAATCTCTGTGATCCATTAGGCATAATCAGCACTATACAAAATTGATATATATAAAACTTTAGAAAATCTGTGTAATTTCCGTAAATTATAAAATGTCTCACTCTCTGGTAGGTCCACTATATGTAAACGTCCTGTTCTTTCATATCAATCATTTTTGTACAATCTTGTATAATTTAACATTCAAAACCTGTAATTTCAAAATGTAATTTGTACAGATGGTAGAATGTTGCGTTGTTATTGGTTTTTTCAATATAACCTGAACTATAATCTAAAATTCTTGGTATTTCAGATGAATCGGTTTATTGAGCCATGGAAACTATAAAAAAGGAATTATGATGGAAAAGCATGAAAATGAGCATAATATAAAGCGTCAGTGCCCTCCATTACTTGTGGAATATTTGGTGTATTGAAACGGGAATAGGAACAGAATTGCTGTAGGCAGAGACTAAAAGCTACAAACTTTAGATGATTATTCTGCTGGCCATTTCTGAAAATAAACTATCTATTTAAAAAAAAAAAGTGTTGTTTTTTCCACTTGCTTGAACATGAAGATTTTATTGTAAAAGGTCACAAGTGGCTGTACCAGATTGTATATCAATTAATTGACTATTTTTTTAAGTTAAACAGAATCCCATAACAGAAAAAGTACAGTGGTGGTCCTGGTAGTGATATAAATGTGACTTCCCTTGAGAAGAAATAGAAGGCATAGGACAGTGTCCTCATGATTGGTACTGGTGGTCTTGGTTGTGATATAAATGTGACTTACCTTGAGAAGAAATAGAAGGCATAGGACAGTCATCATAATTGGTACTGGTGGTCTTGGTTGTGATATAAATGTGACTTACCTTGAGAAGAAGTAGAAGGCATAGGACAGTGTCATCATATTGGTCCAGGTGGTGACATAAATGCGCACAGCAGAAAAACCCTTAAACCATTGTGCATCTTTTCAGTAATGCCTTTTTTTACCACTCAATATGGGAAATATAAAGGCCTGTGACCACTACAAATCTGAAGTAACTCAACACAAGCACTATTTTAATTCTTTTATTGGTGCTCCAACCTACAATTTATTCATGCGTATTTATGTGGTTAATATACTACCGTAATATGTTTATTTTAATGATTTCTTAGCACCTGACCAGGTTGATTTGTTCTTGTTCACGAGCTTTGATAAAGGCTTAATTTTGAAGATTAATTTACATTCATAGACTTGTATAAATAAAAATATTCATTTTGATTGTATATGTATTATTTTGAGTTTGTATTTCAAGATATACTGTGGATGTTAGTAACATGTTTATGAATTAGGTTTTTATTTTTTAGGGATTTTGTTATATATAAGGGTCTATTTATGATCAAGTCAATTAAGTCAATTTGTCTAGAAGATGTTTGTCTTTGAGATAAGATTGTGCTTAATTAATTTTTCAGATCTTTCTGCCTATTATTGGGTTGACAATGATAAATGGAAAAATTATATTAATTGTACAGGTTCCATTTATATTAGACCGTGAAATCCAATGGGAGCCATCAAGGTTTTGGAAATAGGATGTTGAATATGTTTTACTCAATAGGAAATTATTATGTGGCTAGTGCCATAGGCAAACAAGGCATCCAAGTAAATCATGTACTCTAAGGGCCATATTAAATTTGAAGCCCGTAGCTGCACCTGTACACCTGCAAAGCCTGTGGGCTTGAAATTCGCCAGAGTTACAGAGCTATTACATTCAACCATTCCGCGACCAACGGGCTGGAGACACAAACCCGTAAACTATTCTTATACACGTTGCATGTGCGGGACATGAACATGATCAATTAGTCAAACCTGTAGTTACGAGTTTAGACGGAGCCAATTTCAAATGAGATTGTCATCATTACGTCACTGAAAATAGATTTTAAACCCTTACGGGTTTCAGTTAAAAGTTACGATTGTACCCGCATTCCAGAAATAATGCAATATTAATAAATCAGTAAATATGATATTCTAGTCAATGCAAGTTCCATTATATGTATTAACACATTGATTGCTGGGATCGATATAACACGGAAATTAAACATTAAAAAAAGTATTTTATATTGCAGATTTGCAAGCTTGAGAATGTTGCTATATTAATTTTAATACCTAACATCACGTTTCCTTGAGTACAGTAGTGTGTTGATATTTGCATTTATAGTGCTACGGATAGGACTTTAACCCCCTTGCAGGTCCACTCTAGAACCAGTAGGCTTTTTGGCTCCATTTGTGGGTTACGGGTTTGAACGTAGCAACTTAATAGCAATTTGTGAACGTAACATTTATGGGATTGACAGATCAAAGGCGTTGCGGCAACAGAGTTCAGATTTCGACAGCCCGTAGGGTCTTTCCGTCTGTAAACCCACAGATCGTTTGTGGGTAGCTCTACATAAGTCTAGCGGGCTTCGTTACGGGTTTTCACGTTGGGGGAATTTAATAGAACTGTAAGTTAGGACAATGCCATAAATGTGCTGCAGGAGCTTCCCCCCCAACTTCTACACTAATGTAGAACTTTTTTTCTCACAGGTTAGTGCACTCAGCTCACCGCTGTAAATCCTGCTATAGCCGCAACAGATTTCTGTGTAGAGAGCAGCTAAATCAAGCTTTACAGATGAGACAGGATTGTAGCAGCCAATAGAAAATGTGAATATTATGAATATTGTAATGAGTGGGAAGTACCGTAACAAGTGCTGTAACTCGGGAACATTATATATATATATATATATATATATATATATATATATATATATATATATATATATATATAAATAAATTGTTTTTATTTAGTAAAATATTTGGATATTAAAAATATGTGACAATTTTATTTAAAGCTTCAATAAATAAAGATGTGTTTATATTGTGTTGAAATATGATATATTTATAGACAATGCATTAGAGCATTTGTTCCTATGCAACGTGATTTCATGACGTGTATTAACCCCTCGAGTATGGGGTTATATGTTACCCTGGATTTTATATTATAAAACGGGCTTAATACTAACATACCATATTTTTTAATAACACATATGTTGGTGTCGGATTGTATAGTATCAAATAATGTTGCCATTTTGTAGTGCTTTTTATGCTATACTGTCACTTTAAATGCTTCTAGGGGCTTAGCAAGGGTTTGAAAAACACTTGGGAGTGGTGTTTAGTACACATAAATCTTTCTTTTGCTTTTTGCGGTTACGGCAGTGCCCTGTTTTGCGTGTGATCCGTAAAATCTTATTAGCATAGGGTTTGGTTGTTAGAGTGTAACGGAGTAACTCATAAATTATTGTCAGTGTAAAATCAGGTGATTTTTTCCCCTGACTTTTGGCTTTGTTGCGAATTTCACTCAGAGCAGTGGTTCATAGCAGTTTTCTCGCAATGTTTTAGGGATGGGAGATTAACATAGCTATGTGGGATTTACTGTGCTGCTACGGCACTCATCCTTTATTTTTCAGGGGTTAGCATAGGGGCCCAAGTTTTTATGTCTAGCTAGCCCTCATTAGAATCATTAATCTCAAACTCTTTCTTGTGACCAGAATTTACAGCAAAATCAGCTAAAAGCTATATAACAAAATCAAACACATCAACAGTCATCAATAACATAACATAAGTCATAGTTAACTGGGGTGTAGTTGGATAATACACTAAACCGGTTTGGGGTTGGGAAGATGCACTTCTTACCTGGATGTCTATTCATTAAGTGATATGCTTGAAAACACAGCCAACATAGGGCTACCTTACAATTAAAGGACTATTATAGACCAATAATTTATGTCATGTATTACAAACAAAATATTCCAATGAAAAATAAATTAATTGAAGATAATTAACATTAACAGACATTGTTTTATTTTTAATTGTTTTGTTTTCCTTTATTTTACCAGTGAGTTAAGAGGAAGTGAAAGCAAGGACTCACAGAGACTCTATTGACTATTCGTTCTTTTTGAATCTGTTAAAAACAATGGGAACAAAGGCAGTTCAGACATCCATAAGTCTCACTGCCTCTGTTTCCTTTAAAATGTCATGTCCGAGGATGAGAAAACAACACTGGCTAATTGTAATGTAAGTTTTCTACACTTAAGATCAATTATGTCTTGACATAATTTTTGACATTTTGGAGTACATTGGCTCTTTAGATATATAATGAAATGAAGAAAGACAAACTAGTGTAAATTCAGACCCATCCATGGTCTATGTGGAGGAGCAAAGTTGTAAAAGCTGAATGCCTTGCACACTTGAGTAATAATTTGCTAAAGGTGCAAACGTCTAGTTAAAATGAAGGAGCTGTTTCACAAATGGTGAGTATTTGTAATGGTTGTAAGTTTGCAGGTTTTCAATCTTGCATGGAGCTTTGGGGAAAGCACCATGGACACTGGATTCTAAGCTCAAAGACAGGACCCTCCATCCTTTGCTGTGTGTTAATATTGTAATTGTTTTTGCCTTGACTTACCCAAGTATAGCGCTATGGAATATGTTGGCACATTACATGTTCATAATGTATAACGTGTATCCCAATTTAAAAAAGAGTATTTGGAGGAAAAAAATTCAATGAATCCACACCCTGTTAGTTGTAGTATATCTGTTGAAGTCTGAAACACTGAAATTCAAATCTAAGTTTTAAAAGTTGCTTCAAATTGTGTTTAAATACTGATTGTATAACTAATCAATTACTAAATAAACCTATGAAAATATATGTATTAGCCCTTTCACTTCAACTAAAACCTCTTAACCCCACATTTGGTCACGAACTTGATATAAATAGCAAATATTAAAGCAATTATTTATTGACGAGGTTGAATAGTTCAGATATATACAACTAAGAGACTAATTATTGAACTAAGAGACTAATTCAGGCTCAATTATCATAATTTCCTCCTAAAAGGCTATATAATTTAGCAATTTGTAAGAATGCATAAAAAAAAACATCTTGCGGAAATATCATTAGGAGTTTATGGGAACATGGAACAGAAACATGTGTCATGTATTTGAAAGGGAATGTTGAAGACATTACACAAGTAGTATTTTTACATGAAAAATGTTTACACTTAAACTATGAGAAAATGCACAGGGTATAATGTAGAATGCAGGTGTCATTGGAAGACAAGTATAGCTCATTGGTTGACATGGCGGTTAAACATTTGAATAAATGTATTCAGCTTTGAGACCTTTATTTAAAAACATTAAGCACATGGTGAAATATTGTCAAATACCCATTGTGGTCTTAAGTCTCAACTAGAATGACAATAGATTTTGAAGGAAAAACTTATATTGTCTATCAACATAAATGTTTGCAAAGTTTAAAGGTACCCTACAGTGGTAAAAAGGCAATGGGCCTTATTATATTGTCCAATTTGTAAATGTCTTAATATTGCCACATATTCTATTAGCTAGTCGCGAGTTCCCTACCCACAATCACTACAGGCCAGCCAAACACGCAAATATGGCCTCAGAACTCCATTGGTTTCAGCACAGCTCAAATATTACAAATGCTTAATAATTAAAATTACACAAAATTTATATTATTTAGACCCGTAGCTCTAGCTCTCAAATAACAGAAAACAAATAGGATTCGCAAGGGCTTTTTCAAACACTTATGAGTAGGGATGTCGCGAACATAAAATTTTCGGTTCGCGGACTGCAAACGCGAAAAGCCGCAAATGTTCGCGAACCGGCGAACCCGGCGAACCGCCATAGACTTCAATGGGCAGGCGAATTTTAAAACCCACAGGGACACTTTCTGGCCACAATAGTGATGGGAAAGTTGTTTCAACGGGACTAACACCTGGACTGTGGCATGCCGGAGGGGGATCCATGGCAAAACTCCCACGGAAAATTACATAGTTGATGCAGAGTCTGGTTTTAAGCCATAAAGGGCATAAATTACCTAACATTCCTAAATTGTTTGGAATAACGTGCTTTAAAACATCAGGTATGATGTTGTATCGATCAGGTAGTGTAAGGGTTAGGCCCGCTTCACAGTGACAGACCAAACTCCGCGTTTAACGCACCGCAAACAACCGCAAACAGTCCATTTGCACAACCGCAAACTCCCCATTTGCACAAGGTTGGATACCAAGCTAGCCATGTCCCGTTCCTTATCCTCACTGATGTCATTGAAGGTCTCTTCCTCCACCCAGCCACCAAGGGTCCCCGAAAGGTGACAACAAGCCCCCTGGGACGCCTGCTGTGTTTGGTCTTCCACCTCCTCAAAGCCACCTTCCTCCTCTGACTCCTGTTCTTCAGACTCCTCTCACTGCGTTGCCTCTCTCTGCATTATTATAAGGTGTGTTAAGTAGTACTACTCTTATCAGTTTAATACTTGTTACGTCACCTATCAGGGGGGGTGTATAAGGCCTGGATTTTTAGAACCAGGAGATGGAAAAAGATGCTTTGTTGGTCGTATCACTTAAATTTTGGGGCACGGCACGTGCAATCAAAGGTGCCACCAGATAGGAGTGGCGTGTTTGTAAGTACTACTCTTATCAGTTTAATACCTGTTACAGCACCTATCAGGAGGCGTGTATAAGGCCTGGATTTTTGGAACCGGGAGATGGAAAAAGATACTTGGTTGGTCGTATCACTTCAAATTTGGGGCACGGCGCGTGCAATCAAAGGTGCCACCATATAGGAGTGGCGTGTTTGTAAGTACTACTCTTATCAGTTTAATACTTGTTACGTCACCTATCAGGGCACGTGTATAAGGCCTGGATTTTTGGGACTGGGAGATGGAAAAAGATGCTTGGTTGGTCGTATCACTTCAAATTTGGGGCACTTTGTGACATTAGCTTCTTACGCTCAAACATGTCTTTTACAGGCACCTGACTATGGGCAGATGAGCAGGAACTGCTCAAGGCGAGAGATGGAGTGGCGGATGGTTGAGAGGGGGCAAGGAGGACAGCAGTGGTTGATGTGGCTCATGATGCTGGACCAGGAGGAGGATGGCGGCTTTGAGTTTGTGTGCTGCTTGTACTCATGTGTTGGTCTGGAGTCACCCAAACATTAGGTCTCAACCTGTAGAGGATAAGGGAACCAGGCTACTCTAGACCTCATTCATCATTACAGGTTTTGACAGATTGGTACTATGCGTGCAAGCTACTGTGACAACAGATATGAGTGGCACTGTGCACTTGCAGAAGTTATATCATCCTCATCATCCTCCCCTGTATCTCTTTACCCCTCCCTCATCATCCTCCCCTGTGTCTCTCCCCCCCCTCATCATCCTCCCCTGTATCTCTTTCCCCCCTTCCTCATCACCCTCCCCTGTGTCTCATCCCCCCTCCCTCATCATCCTCCCACCTCCCTCATCATCCTCCCCTGTATCTCTTTACCCCCTCCCTCATCATCCTCCCCTGTGTCTCTTTCCCCCCTCCCTCATCATCCTCCCCTGTGTCTCTTCCCCCCTCCCTCATCATCCTCCCCTGTGTCTGTTTCCCCCCTCCCTCATCATCCTCCCCTGTGTCTCTTTCCCCCCTCTGTCATCATCCTCCCCTGTGTCTCTTCCCCCCCTCCCTCATCATCCTTCCCTGTGTCTCTTTCCCCCCTTCCTCATCACCCTCCCCTGTGTCTCATCCCCCCTCCCTCATCGTCCTCCCACCTCCTCATCATCCTCACTTGTATCTCTTTACCCCCTCCCTCATCATCCTCCCCTGTATCTGTTTCCCCCCTTCCTCATCACCCTCCCCTGTGTCTCATCCCCCCTCCCTCATCATCCTCCCACCTCCCTCATCATCCTCCCCTGTATCTCTTTACCCCTCCCTCATCATCCTCCCCTGTGTCTGTTTCCCCCCTCCCTCATCATCCTCCCCTGTGTCTCTTCCCCCCTCCCTCATCATCCTCCCCCCTCTCTTGATGATAAGGGGGGGAAGAGACACAGGGATAAGTGTGAGGGGTGTTAGGGTAAGGGGTGTTAGGGATAAGGGTGAGGGGGTTAGGTGTTAGGGTGAGGGGTGTTAGGGCTAAGTGTGAGGGGTGTTAGGGTGAGGGGTGTTAGGGATAAGTGTAAGGGGTGTTAGGGTGAGGCATGTTAGGAATAAGTGTGAGGGGTGTTAGGTCTTAGGGATAAGTGTGAGGGGTGTTAGGGTTAGGGTAAGGGGTGTTAGGGATAAGTGTGAGGGGTGTTAGGGATAAGTGTGAGGGGTGTTAGGGTTAGGAGTGTTAGGGTTAGGTGTTAGGGTGAGGGGTGTTAGGGATAAGTGTGAGGGGTGTTAGGGTTAGTGTGAGGGGTGTTAGGGATAAGTGTGAGGGGTGTTAGGTTTAGGGTGAGGGGTGTTAGGGATAAGTGTGAGGGGTGTTAGGGTTAGGTGTTAGGGTTAGGTGTTAGGGATATGTGTGAGGGGTGTTAGGGTTAGGGTGAGGGGTGTTAGGGAGAGGTGTTAGGGTGAGGGGTGTTAGGGATAAGTGTGAGGGGTGTTAGGGTTAGGGTGAGGGGTGTTAGGGATAGGTGTTAGGGTGAGGGGTGTTAGGGATAAGTGTGAGGGGTGTTAGGGTGAGGGGTGTTAGGGATAAGTGTGAGGGGTGTTAGGGTAAGGGGTGTTAGGGATAAGGGTGAGGGGGTTAGGTGTTAGGGTGAGGGGTGTTAGGGATAAGTGTGAGGGGTGTTAGGGTGAGGGGTGTTAGGGATAAGTGTGAGGGGTGTTAGGGTAAGGGGTGTTAGGGATAAGGGTGAGGGGGTTAGGTGTTAGGGTGAGGGGTGTTAGGGATAAGTGTGAGGGGTGTTAGGGTTAGGTGTTAGGGATAAGTGTGAGGGGTGTTAGGGTTAGGGTGAGGGGTGTTAGGGATAAGTGTGAGGGGTATTAGGGATAAGGGTGAGGGGGTTAGGTGTTAGGGTGAGAGGTGTTAGGGATAAGTGTGAGGGGTGTTAGGGTTAGGTGTTAGCGTTAGGTGTTAGGGATAAGTGTGAGGGGTGTTAGGGTTAGGGGTGTTAGGGATAAGTGAGAGGGGTGTTAGGGTTAGGGTGAGGGATGTTAGGGATAAGTGTGAGGGGTGTTAGGGTTAGGTGTTAGGGTGAGGGGTGTTAGGGATAAGTGTAAGGGGTGTTAGGGTTAGGTGTTAGGGTGAGGGGAGTTAGGGATAAGTGTGAGGGGTGTTAGGGTTAGGTGTTAGGGTGAGGGGTGTTAGGGATAAGTGTAAGGGGTGTTAGGGTTAGGTGTTAGGGTTAGGGGTGTTAGGGATAAGTGTGAGGGGTGTTAGGGTTAGGGTGAGGGGTGTTAGGGATAAGTGTGAGGGGTGTTAGGGTTAGGTGTTAGGGATACGTGTGAGGAGTGTTAGGGTTAGGGTGAGGGGTGTTAGGGATAGGTGTGAGGGGTGTTAGGGTTAGGGTGAGGGGTGTTAGGGATAGGTGTTAGGGTGAGGGGTGTTAGGGATAAGTGTGAGGGGTGTTAGGGTGAGGGGTGTTAGGGATAAGTGTGAGGGGTGTTAGGGTAAGGGGTGTTAGGGATAAGGGTGAGGGGGTTAGGTGTTAGGGTGAGGGGTGTTAGGGATAAGTGTGAGGGGTGTTAGGGTTAGGTGTTAGGGGTAAGGTGTTAGGGATAAGTGTGAGGGTTGTTAGGGTTAGGGTGAGGGGTGTTAGGGATAAGTGTGAGGGGTATTAGGGATAAGGGTGAGGGGGTTAGGTATTAGGGTGAGAGGTGTTAGGGATAAGTGTGAGGGGTGTTAGGGTTAGGTGTTAGGGTTAGGTGTTAGGGATAAGTGTGAGGGGTGTTAGGGTTAGGGGTGTTAGGAATAAGTGTGAGGGGTGTTAGGGTTAGGGTGAGGGATGTTAGGGATAAGTGTGAGGGGTGTTAGGGTTAGGTGTTAGGGTGAGGGGTGTTAGGGATAAGTGTAAGGGGTGTTAGGGTTAGGTGTTAGGGTGAGGGGAGTTAGGGATAAGTGTGAGGGGTGTTAGGGTTAGGTGTTAGGGTGAGGGGTGTTATGGATAAGTGTAAGGGGTGTTAGGGTTAGGTGTTAGGGTTAGGGGTTTTAGGGATAAGTGTGAGGGGTGTTAGGGTTAGGGTGAGGGGTGTTAGGGATTAGTGTGAGGGGTGCTAAGGTGAGGGGAGGATGATGATAAGGGGGGGAAGAGACACAGGGGTGTCCTTGCAGCAGAGATCAAAAGAGTCCTTCAGGACTGTATTGCACACTGTGTACAGTAGCCTAGCTATGGTTTTCCCTATTGATGCAGTATCACCTACACTCAGCCTCCTCTCAGTAAGACTGCAAGTTAGTTATGATTCCAAAATGGCTGCTGTCCATGAGTCCGAAGGCTCTGGAAGGGAGTGTATGCTGCTGATTGGCTGGAATGTGTCTGCTGACTGTGACATGCAGGGTCAAAGTTTGCTCAATGATAAAGTATAGGGGGCGGGTCGAATCTCGCATATGTTCGCCGGGAACAGTTCGCCGGCGAACTATTCGGGACATCTCTACTTATGAGAGCTGTAACAGCAATTAAACACACAATACTTACTTTAAAAGAATGGGAAGGCATGGCAACACATTAGAATTAATCGCACAATAGTCTCAAACCCACAAATATGCAATTAGAAAAGATTATTTTTAAATGTTATTTCCGAGTAATATAAATCCTGGGACTCAATGAGTTAATATATATCATGAAACCCACATGAAACAGATGATCTAATGCATTTTATAGATTGCTAGATTGCAAGCCTAATCATCAAATACTACTTATTGGCACTAATTCGTTAGTAGCCTACGGAATATGTTGGCGTGTTACAAATAAGCGATAATAATAATAATAGCCTCCGATTGCAGATTACGTGTAACTTCCATGTTTTACTGACGTCATAATGACTGTCTCCTTTACTATTGGCTATGTCTAAGAAGAAAATGATAGGCTTGCTGAAATATTGTCAGATCATATGATCACGTCCTCTGTAGTCCTACTATAAAAGGAAGGGTTTATGAGTTGAGGCTTAAGAAGGTACTGGGCTGGGGTGGGGGGCCCTACACTACAGGAAGAAAATGTAATGCAAAAAAAAATAATTACACAGCACTAGCCCCCAGAGAAGGGCCATGGTGCACTGCACCACTTGCACCACTGGTAGATCCACCACTGACTCTGAATAATGGAAAGGATGGAAGCCAACACAGAAAGCAGAGGTAAGGGTGGTACCATGTTAGCCAGTTGCAATACTTCTTCTCCCTTTAAGTCAACCACCAGATCTGAATAACTGTATTGTTAAAAATGATATACCACTTTCCATAAGAACTGGAACACTCCCCTGCCAAAACAAAAGTTGTGAGACCTGCAGATATTGTCTCTAAACACAAATTTTTTTTTACCCAAAGGGGTATGAAATTCCGGCATCTTTCAATTGTGTCTCATCTAATGTTGTATATCTAATAATGTGGTACATATTGTTGCCACAAGTAGGCTGTTGTACTAAATAGCACATCAAAACAGCTAATTGGCCAATGGTAGCCTCACACTTGCATAATAAGGCACACAATGCTTAATATTTTAGGAATTATTTATTTCAGAAAACATTGGCTCTATGTGTAGTTTGTTTATTATGCTCTTAAAGAATAACTTACAAAAATTAGATACATCCCCCTACAGTTTGTTCTGTGTGCTTTAGATTGGCCAATAATTGGCTCATCTTCATGTTTGGTGGGACTACTCTATAGCAAAATACTTGTGGAAAATGCCATTTGACTTAGGACATTAAGTACAGGGTGTATTTTACCACAAGAAACTTTGAATTACCTGCTTTATAAATCTCGGCGAAATTCCCAGACATTAACGTAAACCAATGTCTCATATGCGTTCAACTGCCAAGCACACAGTTATGTCTCGTGAAAGAATACTTTCCTTTGTGTTTTGAAATTCATGAATAAACACTAATTTAGTAAATGAAAAATGACTGTGCGCACAAGTAAGTTTCATATGTACTTGCTTTCACAGACATTAAATAGTTAGGATTAACATTTCTATTTAATATTTTTGTTATGACATATATATACACGAATATACATTATATTTATGAATTGACAAGGAACTGAATTTGTCCATCATGCTTTTAAAAAAAATTATTTGAACTTAAGTATTATGGAATAATTTAAATACTGAAACCCAGTGCTTTTTTCCTAGCTAAAGACCTTGTACAGGTTAGAAAAAACAGCAGAAAAGTCTATTTTGTTGGAAATTAGAAATAAAAGATTTAGAAAATATTGCCTTCAAGCTCTGCAATACTAATGCAGTTACAACATGTACAAGATGCTGAGAACACCATAATTAAAAGCAAAGTACAATATATTTTTTTGGCACTTTGCTGCCTAGTCATCCACCTGGAAAACCAAGCACCATCACAAAAACAAAAGTTAGTAATATATCCAGAACTATATTGTAAAAGACATTTATTCCTCTGGATTCCTGTGTTTTTCACCTGAAGCACTGATGGTGAAAATGCCACTCAATGCATTTATATTTACACAGCTTTGTCTGGAGTGGATAAATGTTCACTAGATGTAACAATAATTAAAAATTTATAAATAGACATAAAAACTGAGAACAGAGAAAAACTAACCTTAAAATTAAAGGTACATTTAATCAAAATAGTTAATATAAGTTAATATCAGAAAGTCTCTAAAAGGGTTATAAGGTATAAAGGGAATTATCGGTTCGTATGATCAACATATACAGGGGTGTAGGAACTGGGGGGAGTATACAAATCCCTCCCAGATTAAAAGAATAGGGGACACAAAAAATAAAAATTAAACTTAATCATGCACTACCAAATTTGGCCACTAGATTTAGGGGCCTCCTAAGCATTTATTACAAAAGACTGCACGCTGTCATTGATGCTAAAGGGGGCAAGTATTAAGAACTAAGGGTATGCAAACTTTGGATCAGGGTCATCTAATTTTTTTCTTTGTTGCCATGTTTTGTTTTATGAGTGTGACATTCTGATATAACCTACAGTTAAATATGAATCCCATAAGAAATAAAGGAAATGTGTTTTGCCTGTTCACTCATGTTTTCTTTAAAAATGGTACATATATTACCAATTAGCCAAAGGGTATGCAAACTTTTCAGCACAACTGTATAGTATTGTAAATTGATTCCAGAGTTGAAAGCTATAGTTGAAATGACTTATCATGCAAAAGCAAAAATTATTATTTATCCTTATTTATTCCCTTAAAAAGTGATACAAATCACTAATAGCATGTAGGCCTAGAAGAGCTAAACTTTTTAAGCTAAAATCCTCTGTATTCCTCTCAGCTTCCTGTTCAACCTTTTGATGCTATATTAATTTCCATAAAAAATGTTTCACTAGCGTCACTATTATGAACATTTTTTAAAATGCTGTACATGGTTATACTGCATATAACTATTGTTAATATTCTAAGTGTTCATATTTTCTAGTGCCCAGTTGCCTAGATGCCCTTCCAATATACTATAGGTAACATTTGTACCACAATAAATACATTTTGCCAAATATTTGAGGCACTTATAGAAACATTTACAATCACTTAGTCTAGTGCCTAAAATAGTTCCGTACTAATCTCAAGATTAGGATATACTTTGATATATAGATGGTAAGATTTATATTACTTAGAGCTCCAAGAGGTAGATTCACAGGCAGGCATTTACTTGGAGCTGACAGAAATTGAGAACTGGAGTAAGAAGGTACTGACTTGTACACAGACAGAATGAATGTGTTCTAATAGGAGATGGGTACTATAAAAAGCAGGAACTGGATTTATACACAAACAAGGTAGAAGTGACTGACAGGAGCTGCGGACTGAATTAAGCAGGTACTGGTTTTGTACATAGGCAGGCTTCACTACTACTAACAGGAGTTACAGACTGTAATAAACATGGTGGATATTGTTCACTTATATTATTGTTATTATTAGTAACTGTATAATTTCACTAACTCTAATTCCCCAAGGATTGACCAATTTGGAATGTACCTGGTAGTTTTATGGTAATGTATGTATTTCCTTTTTAACTGTTGTGTTAAAAGTTATATTTTAACTAGTCGTTTGCCCGTCATAAATGACAGCAGGAAATATATATAAATATATAAATACAAAATAAAAGAATATATATATATATATATATTTATTTATATGACATCCAATTTTTTTTTTTAGGAATAATTTTAGTAGCACCACCTTCTTCTTTTTCACCATGCCCCATTAATGAAAACATAATGAATATATAACAACTCCCTAGCATCAATATCTTTAGAATTTAATGTAAACCATGCAGTAAGTGTTGTTTGACAATATTCATTTTTGTAAAGAGCATCACTTTCTTCCCCAGCATTAAAATAAACAAATTCTTGATAAGGCAAATGAATAGCCAAACGATAAACTGTATGTGAACGATCATGCATTTCAAATTTCAATAGTCGCCACATTGCTTCTGGAGCACTTACATACCGAGCATCTAAATGACATGAAAGTTCATCATGTACAAATTGATTTCCTTCTTCAATATGCTCACTTTGCACAACTACACTTGCTGCATCATATCCTTTGTAAATATATTTAAACACATATTTGATAGATTTTATAGAAGTGCAAGCTTTAACATTAATGTGTGCATTATACTTCAACAACAAATGCAGATTATATGGTACAACAAATCGATTATCTATATTTTTGCCATGAACAATTGCAGTTTGGCCTGCTCTTCTTCGATACAAAGGATATTCATCACAACTTGCAAAAGTATTTTCTCTTAAATCTTTAGGGAAATCTTTACTGCATGTTCCATTTTCTATACAGGGTGAGTTAGGATTTAACTCTCCACATGGTCCATGAATCGTCCGATGTGTGACAATTTCATAAAGTGTTGGTTCTTTTTCGGGATTGGGTAATTCAGCTATAATAACAGAATCAACTTGATCAGAATAATGCAATTTATCTTTTTCTTGAAGAATTAAAAGAATATGTGCATATGGAAGGCCTCTTTTTTGAAATTCTAAGTTATCTAATGTTATTTGATATATTAATGCAGATAAGTTAATTTGGAAAACTTTTGCAACTAAATCTGGTATATCAGAAGCAATTTGTCCAGCTTGCAAATTATCGACAATTTCAGACTATTGTGCATTACATGTAAATGTAATAAATAAATCTGTTTTTCCATATTTTGTAACAATAGCCTTTCTCTCATATTGCGTGCAGATCCTTGTAAGGAAGAAGGTAAAAATGATGGCTCGGCCAGCTGGAAGTTCTCTGTTCATAGCAACTTAGCAGCTAAATAATACATAAGTACACAATATTGTTCAACACTTTGTTTATATCACATATATAGTTATGTATCTTACGAATGTTGGTCACGTTTGCGATGTTGGTCACGCACTTGTGGCCCTCGCAAAGCAAGGGACACAATTGCAAGGCTGAAATGAGCGCCAAAGGTGCTCATTGCAGGAGCTCATTGCAAGGCCCGTGGGACTTAGGCTTCAATGAGCGCCAAAGGGAGTAAGTTAGGCTGCAATGAGAGCTTAAGGACTTTAAAACAGTTAGTTAGGCGGCACTCATGTCGATGGCCCCGATAGCCGACTAAAAACTGAGCACTTTGCCGCTGATCGCAGAGCACGCAGATTACTATTTTAACGGCCGAAATAGTTTCAAGCGCATAACTCGAAAGACCCCCCAAAAAAGCCAAATACTAATAAGAATTTGAGCCATATTTGGCGTTTTTCGTCGATTGAAATTCTGCTAAGTGAGAAAAAAAATGGCGGCCGAAAAAACAAAAAAAACTAAAAATTCTCAAACAGGATCAAAACGAGGCTGAACAACGCCAGGCACGCAGGACTTAGAAAACACACAATGGTGAACAAAGTAACAGACACGAACAATGCCAGGCACGCAGGACTTTAAAAATAAAACCAACGGCAGTCAGCACACGCCACACAAAGATTCAGAAGACACACAGAGGAGAAAGACACAGGGAAGGAACAGGGGGGAGATGATGGAAAGAGACACATGGCATTCCCAAGCACAAAAGTTGCACGTTAAGGAGGCCTGCAATGAATGGCAAAGCCAGTTATTGATGAGCTCGCAATGACTGCCTTTGGCCTGTAAAATAGACGGGAGGAGAGGCTCGCAATAATCTCCAAAGGCGCTCATTGTGAGACCCACGATGAGCGCTGAAGGTGCTAAGAGGGGGCAGAACCTTGCATTTTGTGGCAAACAGCAATGCCAGGCTTAAAATTTTATTGCTGTAATTTTTGAAGGTCAATTCCATTGCGAAGCACAAAAGTTGTGGGTTGACAAGGCCTCCAATGTTAAGGCTGGGAATGCTGCACCTTCGGCGCTCATCGTGAGGCCCGTATAGTAGACAAAGGGAGTTTGCGATGAGCGGCGAAGTTACAGCATTCCCAGCCTTAACATTTTATTCCCGTCATTTTTGACAGGCAAGTAGCTAGTTTAATATAATTTAGATTGTTTGCTTCTACTTGAAGATATGAATCAATAATCCACTGTTCTCAGTTTTCCACCATACAAAATGGGATTACATTTATCACGAATAGCAGTTTGAGCAACTTTATATTCAAGCATTGAAATATTATTTCTAGCACAAACTTTACTATAAGTTGGATGTACTAATTTTGGTTACCATCTTGCTTAAAAAAATAGGATCCAGATTTGTACTTAAAATACTTACAGTATGTTAATAAAAGGTTGTTCTTTATTTCTAGGATATATTCGGATATCTCGTTGACATGGTGGTTCACCATCTTCATTTTGAAACACCATTGCAACCTCATTTGATGTTGGCAAATTATACCGAGGTTTATCACAATGACAATCTCTTTGAAGAACCATATTAACTCTTGGCATAGGCAAATTATTTTCTTCAGCATGCCTCTTTTGTTCCACTTCTACCTCTGATATTTTTTTATAAGCTTCAGTATAGGGGTTTTTGCTAATTTTTTTGTCAAGTTCATAAAAAATAGTGGCTAAGCAATTTTTATTTTCAGAAAGCTTCATATGTTCTTCAACAGCTTCCATAGTATCCAGAAAATATAGTTGTCCAAATTTTCTTTTCTCTTCTTCTACTGGGTGCAAATGAGAAGTATGGTGGTAAATTTCACCTTGAACTTTAAAGCAACAAGGACCATGTCCAGGAACATTAGCAGCTAATTTAGCACACATAAATAAATAAATAAAATTACTATAGTTTGGAAATGTAGGATCACTTATTATACTTTTTAAATATGCGTTAAACAAGGTATAGCTGTAGAACCAGAATGATTTTGCATCTAAAAGAGAGTACAGGTATGGGTGTGCACACTGCAGCATATGCGGATACAGACTCTGGGGGACTGCATGTGCATGTCATGTACTAGCCTAACCTGCAACATGTCTCATAAGCATGATAACACCTGTTGCGGAGAATTGGTCACAGATTGGTCACTCTCACACACTCAGATTCAGATGAGCATGTGTCCTAATGAACTGCAGATGGCACACCGCACCAGCTATATATATATATATATATATATATATATATATATATATAATGATATAAGCCATGACCCACAATGATCATGATACAGCTCAATGTTTATCTGCGGGAAACAATCACCACAGTCAATTACAAGTGACCATGATGTCAGGGATATGGAAACACACAGCAAATAATTGTTTAGAGCTTCAATACTTAAATACTATTGTCCTATCATTTCAGTACCCAGGAGGTGTTCACTTTCACCAATGCAGATGGTGGTGGAGGAAGCTGAGGGCTTGGGCCCATCACAGGAGGCTGGGCCAGCAGCAGCAAGAACATTGTGGGAAACACAAGCTGGGCCCTCACACGCATCACAGGCATGTAACCAGCCATTTCAAATTACTGGAAGCTTATTGATCCACCAACCACGTGCCGGGATGTCGAGCTCATGGGGACCACTCTCAACAGGCCCACTACTGCCACCTGGTGGCATTCAAGCAATACATGTGCCGGACCCCAATCCTCTCCCACTCCTGACCGGGCCAAAACAGATGTTGCCACAGCAGTGGTTGTCCCAGCAATTGTTCTAGCTGTTGTCCCAGCAGTTGTCACAGCCATTGTTGCCCCAGCAGTTGTTACAGCCATTGTTGCCCCAGCTGTTGTCCCAGCAGTTGCTGACACAGCCATTGTTGTCCCAGCAGTTGTCCCAGCTGTTGATATCATAGCCATTCTTGCCCCAACAGACCAGGCCAACACCATACTTATGGGCAACGGCATCTCCGTTGCCAGCACCATCTCCATTGCCAGCACCATCTCCATTGGTGACAGCATCCCTACTGGCAACACCATCCCTATCCCTAGGAGGTACACCATCCCTCTGGCGTACACCACCTTCACAACGGGCAACACCTCTGGCCTCACCACAGCACATCCAGAGTCCAACTGTGTCCGGAGATGGAACTCACGTCCCTGCACCAGGCAGCTTGAGGGACATATATCAGCACATCCGCTCGTCTGATGATCGCGACATTGGAATAGTGCAATTGCTGACAGCTCAGCTGGAATGTCAGAATGATATTGGTACCGAGCAGGTGGAAAGCATCCAAGCAATATATGGTTAACTGAGGAGTCAAAATGTTCGGATGGAGAGGTATGAACAAATGGCTCATAGGGACAGACAAGCCCAGACACATCACTTGACATTACCCCCTATAGGTATCCCCTTGTTCATAAGCACAACCTCTTGCCCTTTCGGTATCCGTCTACACCACACCCATCATATTAATGCACAGTCTTGTCCATTTCTGATTGTGCTCTGTGTATGAAATAAACCTTTGTTATACCGTTCTCACCGTGTCAGTGTGTTGTTAATGGTTGGGGTTTTGAGACATCCACATCCCATTTGTGTCACATTCCTATATCTGTAAAATAATGAGCCCTAGTTACTAATAGATTAATACATGACATAAAAATAATAATAAAAATAGTAATAATAGCATTAGATATCATATTATAATATATATCATATATAATAATATTAAAGGGTTAATACACATGTAAAGTCCAATTTGTGATACCGTGGAGTATCAACATTCCCCTAAAGACTTGATAGCAAAACTTAATAGGAGGTCACCAAATGGGAATGGGTATACATATTGGCACATGGCCACTAGCAATGGGGTGGGACTTTCCAGGATGGGCCTAGTAGCGATTATCCCTGATGGAGGTGAGTTGGCTGTTGATCCACATGCCTCTGCACAGCCTCCATGTGTTTTTGCGGCCCTTCCTGATGGGTTAAAGTAGATTAGTGTGGTGTATGTTCCCCTGGTCCCCTTCAGGATTGCTAAGTGGTGGTGGTGAAGGGGCTTGTGTACCTAAATGAAGCTGTGGGCTATATCATGTAGGGCCACTGTAGGTGGGCAGGTCATAGCAGAGAGGTCAGACATATCACAGTCCACTAGAGAAGTAACTGGCAACCCACTCCAGTATCAGCCCATGCGGTAACCTTGTTGATACACACAGACAGAGACATTAGTAAGTGTGCTGCAGTTCATAGGTCACAGAGAGTCGGTTTGCGATCTTACTTGCGGCTACGGTGTCGAGCGAATTTGCCAATTGAATAGCGATTCAGCTTAGATAGGTAAGCCCGCCAGGGAGCTGCAGCAGATGATGGGAAACAGGTAAGGGAAGTAAAAACACGCTGGGGGTCTCTAACAACTAATATGTTTTTAATAGTTTTAAATATCTAACAGTGTTTGGTTAAGAACCTTGCAAGATGATGGTCAATGTTATGTCATAATATTTTAGTTGAAATAATGTGTGCAATTGCTTTATTCTTCATTTTCTTTTTATACTCTTTATACAATATCATCCCTCTTGATATCTACTACAGCTTGTTCCAAAAGATCTGATTTACATTTTTTGGTTTAAATTTACCTTTGGCATTTTCCACTTCTTTTCTAAAGGTCTCTGCCTCCATACGCTTCTCTTTAATTCTCCCAAATTGATTTTTCTATTTTTTTTTAAACATGGACTGTGGAGCTATTAAATAATACAGGGTCTAGTCACATTATTATGACAGTCAACTTTTGACAGTCAATGAAATATGGCACATGTTGTCAGATGGCTTGATGGGTATAAAAGGTGACATGTAGGCATACTGCAAACATAACAATGCTGTCAAAACTGCGGGGAACCACGTGCCATTGATGTCAAGGGCGAACTTTGTCTGCGAAGGTGTGTGAGGGCCAACCAACAAGCTACAGTTGACGAACTCCATCCACGAACCAGGGAGCTACCAGACGTGTGTCTAAAACAACAGTGCAGCAAACCCTGTTGCATATGGTGTTTTAAAGCAAACGGCTGGTCACTGCACGCATGCTGACGAAGGTTCATTGTCAGAAATGGCTTAAATTTGCATAACACTACCAAGATTAGACCTCTGCTGATTGGCAAAGGATTGCCTCCTCTGAGGAGTCATGTTTTCTGCTCCGTCAACTGGACGGATATTGACTTGTCTGGAGCGAAAACCTCCGAGAACAAACACTGCAACAATTTTTTGAAAAACACAAGCTGGTGGCGGCAGCTTTATGGTCAATGGAATGTTGTCTTTGCATTATATGGGTCCATGGGTCCACTCATACCTCTGAAAGGCACTCTCAACCAATTGAGTTATCTATCCAATAGATCAAGCATACCCATAAATGTTGACTGACTTCCCTGGACCAGATGGGATCTTCCAGCAGTTCAATGCAACATGTCATATGGCCAGAATTGTCCAGGGAATGGATGGAGGAGCACGACGAAGACTTCAAAGTACTTCCCTGGCCTCCAAATCCCCCGAACTTTAACCATATCGATCACCTGTGGGACAACCTCGATCATCATGTTTGCATATGGATCGTCCACCACGCACTCATCAGCAGCTGTCGGATGCACTACTGTCTGTATGGCTCCAGATACCCTTTCTCCAGCATCTTATTGACTCACTACCACACTGTTTAGCTGCTGTGCGTTCTGCACACAATGGTTATTCGCATTATTAGCTGGTGGGCATAATAATGATACTCGAATGTGTATATAGCTATTACATAAACAGCCTTAATGTAAGTTCTGTATTAATATTTGATTTTATAATATACCTTCTAAACACTTAATATATTTCTCAGTAATAATATTACTTAATTGAATATTAAGCAGCAGCAACTGAATATTGCTACTTAATTGTATTATTTGCTCATTAAGAAAATTAGACAGGAAATAAATAAAGCAAAGGAAACACTTATACCATTTATAATATGAAAATGTTCAGGATATGTCTGCAATTACTACAAATATAGAGATACACCCTACCTAAAGACCATATGCCAAACCTGATGGAGAACTAAATGGAACTTATTTTAATACGTTTTCACAATAGGTTCTCCCCTCTAAATTACACTGATAATAAGGAGTTTTTTTTAGGACAAATGGAAACAAGGAAACGAAGAAACTTCACAGGAGTCTTTAAGCCTCACTGGTAAGAAAGAAAAGTGAACTGGAAGAAGAGGAAGAAGGAAAGCAGTAGAAAAAGAAAGAAAAGAGAAAATAGCAAGCTTATCAGATAAATCATTTATTGGGAATCAAATACTAGTACTCAGTAGAGGTATTCAGCCTTATTAAATTGCAATTCGGCAAATTTTGAAGGGCTCTAAATAAGGACATAGAATATTTTTTTTTCGGAACTTTTTAGTTCGTGAAGACCTTGCTTTTGGATAAAAGTTCACAAACTAAAAACTTCTGTAAAAAAAATATTCTATGTGCTTATTTAGAGCCCTTCAGAATTTGCCGAATTGCAATTTAATAAGGCTGTTAATATTTGCACCTCCAAACCGTTGTAATAAATGTATTCTATTAACAGACCTTCTCAAATTTACCAGATAGAGTATAAAAACTATTCTTTAAAAAACATTGTATTACTACAATATTTCCAAAAAGGGATACATATATGCATGCCAATTTTAAAACTATATCTAACTATACTTAGCACTTTAAAATAGGAGAATTTAAGGATGCTGTGCTATGAGAAGTTGAACATTTAAGTACAAAACAAAGGAAGTAACCACACACAAAAAAAGAATGATGGGATGGTAGAACATCGGTTATTAGCAGCTTAATTAAATTCCAGCCTTGTAAGTCCAATGTGTAGCACGTAAGGGCTGCGTGCTTCAAATCTGCCCTACTTATGTTGCTATTAAATTAGAAAGGGCTGCGAGCTACGAGCGAGAGACGCAAACAATTAAGCAATCACATCGTTGCAGGTTCAGATGGAGCAAATGGAAAAAGAGATTGTTACGTCCTTTAAAAACGGGAGGGTAGATTTCAAAGTCCTACATGCTTCAAGTACAGTTTGTAGATATAATGCAATATTAATAATATAAATATGATATTCTATCACATGGGAGTTACAGTATATGTATTAACATATTGATTGCAAGGATCGATATAACACAAAATATAAACATGAAATAAAGTATTTTTGGGGCCGATTTGCGGGCTTGAGAATGTTGTACTATTAATTACAAGACCTAATATCACTTTCCCTTATAATAGATGTACAGTAGTGTGTTTTTATTTGCCTACAAAATGCTACGTATTGTACTTTACCCCCCTTGCAGGTGGTCTCGAGCACATGTGAGGCTGTAAGCCAGCAGATTTAGGGGGAGAAGTTATTTTACTATTGTATAATGGAGAAGTATTAAGGCAGTGGAGTCATTAAAACACATATTAATTTAAATAAAGTCTATAGAATAAACTACAATTCTTCTTCCAAGATAGGGTTAGATGGGGTAGAATAGACAGGGTTATAAAGATTCTGCCAGACCCATAATATCCAGTCATATGTATTTTATCCAATTCATCAGAATATATTGACTGCCTTCTCCAACATTGTGTTTATAAAGATAAGTCCCATTTTAAATATGCAACAAACATTTTAAAACATCTACTAGGAATTTATTGGAAGTAAAAGTATGTCTTAATGACATCCTTCTAGAAGGTTTAAAGCTGTTAGAGATCCTTTAACTAGCTGTGAGGAGGATAAAACACCAATAAAAGTAGAAAGGAATGGTACTGCTGTGGGCATCAGGTTGGAGTCGCGCTATGGTTCCCTGGTAGTCCAGTGCTTAGGATTCCGTGCTTTTACCACTGTGACCTGGTTTCGATTCCAGTCAGGGAACCAAGAGGTCAAACCACACTGGTCCTGGTAAGTACTTGGATGAGAGACCACCTAGGAATATCAGGAGCTGTATGCTGTGGCCCATTGGAGAAGGACCTGGCAACCCACTCCATTATCTTTGCCATGAATACCAAGTGGATTAGCATGGTGTGCTTTGGTCCATGAGGTCACAGAGAGTCAGACACGACTGAACAATGAAAACACATGCAAATTTATTTATAAGTCTTTTTGAAGATACACGTGTGTGCACATCTCAACGTACGTGCTATACATTTTCTGTTCCTACATACTCCTTTCTATTGGGAAAGCTATATATAAATTAGAAAGGTAAGGAATGGTACAGCAGTGGCTATTAATACTATTTTATGCTTTGAATAATATTGCTCTCTGTGCCTATTCCCTCTGGAAATTATCATAATTATCACCTTACAAAAAACACACTTAAAAATATGATAGAATGTAAAATAAAATAATACAGGCTAATATTATTTACAATTTGTATGCATATGCTGTTGAATCTACCATATTGATTCCTACTGATCCTACTTGTCGGAGATCTTGAAAGCAGAATAAGTTTCTATATGCATAATGATATTCACAATGTAAAACTGACAGTATATTCAACAGGAAAGCTCATCAGTTTACAAAGACACAGAGTCTTGAAAAGCTAATAGAATCAGATGAGGAAAGAAAATGGGTCACTGCAGTAACATGTTAACAATTTAAATGGTGTATTTAATGTTTTGCTGTCTTAAATAATATTGCTCAGTCGCTTCCGACTCTCTGTGACCTCATGAACCATAACATCTTTATGTCCATGGTCATGCTGATCCACTTGGTATTCATGGCAGAGATACTGGAGTGGTTGCCAGTTCCTTCTCCAGTGGGCCACAGCATACAACTCCTAGTATTCTTCGGTGGTCTCCCATCCAAGTACTGACCAGGGACAAACCTGCTCAGCTTTAAGGTGGTGTAACCTCTTGGTTACTTGCCTTGGAATTGAACCTAGGGCACAGTGGTGAAAGCCCCAAATTCCTAACCACTGGACCACCTGGGAACCCATATCAAGTTTAGTTATGTTAAATACCTTATATATATAAATTCTGACCACAGTGGTGATTTAAACAAATAAAATCAATACAGAATTAATTACATTGCTGTTAGAACAACCTACTCTATTTATTCTAAGGCTGTATCAAATTAAAGCTAGATAATAAATACACTTAGCCACACAGTGTTTCATTATCACGTTTACATATAGTACATGGAATCTGACATCTCAAGAGACATAATTAGCCATCTATACTATTCATATTTCAACAGGTCAATAAATCTGCAACCTAATATATAATTTCACATTCATAACTTTGTGGTAATAAAATGTCATTAACATTTTCTCCAACAGCACTTTATTTGTTGGTGTTGAATAATTCATCACTTGATGTATAACTTGATTTCATCATGAATAATGCTTATTTTGAAGTTCAGTCTTATTCCCCTTGATTACAGAGTAGACATAAAAAAAGATGATGAAGGCCCGGACCCAATATAAATTCCATCGTTATCACAAGTAAATAAATTATTTAGCAAGCATTGTGTGTGATGATTATGTCTCATTAGGAAGCAGCGGTGAGGAGCACAAACTTTAAATAGGTCAGGCAATTATTTGGAAGTCAAACTTGAATTACAAAGTACTACAATTTTTAGGAAATTATATTTTTCAAAAATTAGAGAGTCGTCAAACCATGAAACATGAACGGCAATTGTATTGTTTTCAAAATGAACTGAACTCTTAATAAACATTTTGTGAACATAATGAAATTGTAAATTGTCCGGGTGAACATTTAATGCAGTGGAATTTAATTATAAACAAACCTAAAAATGCAGTAGTGAAAGTTCCACAATTTTCTTGAATGCAAGGAAACAATTAACGGTCTTAATTAAAATATCATAATCCCAAGTGGCAGTGATTCCATTACATTGAATGTAAATCAAAGCCATTTCGGGCCCCAAAAGTAGGACAATCAAGCAGTTGAAACAAGGCAATGGTTGCATATCTTAAAGATTAACTCATTATCTAGTTCTCCAAAATAACATACTGTGGCCATCATTCAATTGCAATTTGCCCAATTGAATAGGGCCCTAAATAACCACATTACATATATTTTTTAAAGAAGTTTTTTGTTAGCAAGTATCCAAAAGAAAGGTTTTCACTAACTAAAAACTTATTTAAAAAATATATGTTATGTGCTTATTTAAGGTCCGATTCAATTGGGCAAATTGCAATTGAATGAGGCCCTGTGAAGGTAGTAGAGAGCATAAAAGATCCAGTCTAAATATCTGTGTGTGAGAGTACACAGCTAGATTCTGATTATTTTGGAATATGTGATTTTGTTCACCCAGATAGTGTCCAAACTCAGTACAAATAGTGCTGAAGTAAGCAAAGCTCTGTTTCATGACACTTTACAGCGTTTGGAAGTGTTATCTTATGGATTTTGCTGTTGTTCAGTTCTAAAGTTGTATCCGACTCTCGGTGACCATATGGATGCAGCTCGCCAGGCACAACTATCTGTGTTCATGGTTGTACTTATCCATATGGTTTCATGCCAAAGATACTGGAGTGGATTGGACCGTGATCTGTCTGACCACTCTTCTATGATCTACCTGTCTTGGGTGACCCTAAATCGTATAGCTCACAGCTTCATTGAAGTACACAAGCCCCTTCAGCACGACAAGGTAGTGATCCAGAAGAGGATCTTATGGATAATTTGTTATTATCTAAAATTTTATGAAACAGAACATTAAAGGACCACTGTACTGCATTTACAAGTAAAACTCAAATGCTTGTTTGCTGTACATAGTCTATTAAAAACACTATGCAGTTTAAAATAAATAAAAGTATTTTTTTAAACTCTGTGTTTTCTTTTCAAGCAGAGCTGATTTTCTTCTGCTACCTGTGTATTAGGGACATGGCCAGCTCTGACTGTGTGCTGCACTACCATGGAGCTTGGAAGCAGCCTGGGCTGATATTGATCTCTACACAGAGGTAACAGCTCTATTGTAACCTGCTTACAGCTGCCCCATAGGCCCGACCCAGTTACAGTGAATGAGGCATTATAGCCATATGCTCTACACTGAGCTTGCTAAGTTTGAAGCAGAACCCATAAGGTTTTTTATTCCAACACACAGGAAGAGTCTTTAACAGATAACAGGAGATGCGCATCTCTCCTTGAGGGCAAAATAGACTGTTTAAAATCCAATAAAACATGTCAACTTGTTTTTATTTTAAACTGCATACTGTTCATTTATTTTAAATTGCATAGCCTATGCCCAGGCAACAATCTATTTAGTGTACTCCAATGGCCTCACATTCGGTTTAGTGTACTCCACTGGCCTGCACAGTCACTAAATCTCAATCCAATAGAGCACTGTGGGGATGTGGTGGAATTGGAGATTCCACCATCAATGTGCAGTTGACAACCTTTTAGCAACTGTCTGATGTTATCATGTCAACATGGACCAGAATCTCACTGGAATGTTTCCAGCACCTGGTTGAATCCATGCCATGAAGACATTCTGTGGCAAAGTTGGGCTTCTACCCAGTACCAGAAAGGTGTACCTAATAAAATGGCCACTAAGTGATTTTTAATTAACAGATTCAAAGGGAACTTAATTACAAAATACTGCAACTTCTGGACTGCAATGCAGAGTCTAAAAATATTGCTTTTTATAAGTAATCAACTGTTGGTTAATATTGTTCAAATAAGCGGTATTGTTTGACTGTAAAAGCTATTAAAAACAATCACAAATATAAAAGTGTCATTTATATATTTTTTAATTAATTTAATTCTTGTTGATTCTAAAATATATTTTTAAATTTGAAAACAATGTGCTTGTGTTAAAACATAATTTACTCTCAAAAAATTAAAATGTGCGCACTCCTCAGACTTTTAAAGTAATACACCATTATAACGCTAAAGTATCAATCACATTCTGAGATTGTTATTTTTTGTTATGTTAAGGTAATGAGTTTTTGATGTTCCCGTGGCTGGATATAAAGATGAATGAAATATTATATGTTCAAAATGCTTATTTCTTAAAGATGCATTTAAATTTTTATTACAAGCATATAGAACATAATGGTTGCTTATTAAACTGTCGGATTCCTAACAGGTTCACTGACCCCGATAGTGGATATGCCATCAAGGCCTTTTGACATTTACGAAAATTCATTCATTTTCTTATTATTTTCTCATTCTCATTTTTCAAGGACAACTTATATTGTCAGATTACATTATAAGATATGCCAATTATCTTTCCATCTCGGGAAGTCTATTATTAATTGGAAAGTGATAACATGATCTTGAGTTTATAGGACAATTAATAATCTAGTGCCAAAATATAAACTGTTTTTAAATAATGGAGTCACAATTATTAAACTGTTCCTTTTTTTTTGTTGAAGCAAATGAAAACTGTTTGATGGTAGAAAATATTCTTGCAAATATTCTTAAAGCATTGAATTGTTGTTTTGTTTGATAAAATTGTTGACAACAGTAGAAGATCTGGTGGCAATTTTAATCAATGTCTACATCTTGTTTTATTTTGAAGTACTTATTTATTATTATAATTCAATTTGATTGGTTATGGGAAGCAACCTGATTCAGTCAAAAATGCCACTGATACCTATAGGTGACACAACAAGTTTTTTCACTTTCTGTTTAAAAAAAAAGTGAATAAGTTAATTAATACATTAATAAGAACAAGTTAAAATAAGAACAGGATTTAAAACATTGAAACTCTAACACAGGTATTGATGATACAATAATATGTTTTTAGGATTAATTTCCAAATGATTGAGCACCATACTTCAGTAGAATATTAATATTTGTACAATGGAACGCAAAAAAATCATCAGTAGTAGGACTTAACCAATACCGTGCTAAAATACAAGTAACTTATGAATCATTTTTTATTAATATATGTGGAAAATAGGAAATAAATAGGAAGAGGATAAATCAAAGTAATATTTTTTATATTCATGCATGTGCAGTTGATGTTTGATATTTGTGAATTATTAATAAAAAATTGGAAGTTTATTTATATCAGAATTAAAAATACTAAACTTTGGTAAAGAAAAGATCACTGAAAAATATAACCCACATCCTCCTTCCTTGAATGTTAGCTCCGCCCCCATGTTTTGCAATTAATTATAATGTCTTTCATCGCTTTCCCTGTTTTTAAAGTGCAGTATTGATTTTTTATTTGCATTTACAGTGCGAACAGGTGTTAAACACCCTTGAAGGTCCTATCTAGTACTTCTTCTCTTCTACATTTGACATTTACAGGGGTGAAAATATTTGCGAGCTTGAGGAATTATTGCAATTGAATAGCGAGTTGCGATTGTAACTCTTGTGGGCTTGAAAGGTCAATGGTTTAGCTGGGTTGTAAGTTACGATTTTGATAACCGCAGGGATTTTCAGCCTGTAACCCGCAGATCGTTTGCGGCTTGCAAAAATACGCCAATTGAATAGCAAATTAATTTATGGGCTCCATTACGGGCTCCCGTAAACAATAATAGCTCAATTGAATCGAGGCCTTAGTGCAGCGAAATGGTCTTAAGGTTTAAATTTAAGTTGTGTTTTTTAATTTCTTTGTGAATATTTTGAACCACTTCACACACTTTACAATTTAACCTCATCAAAATTGTTATGCCTGTTTTAGCGTTCAATTACACAAGGCCACATGGATGATCATTTTTAATATTTAATCAGTTGAGATTAATCACTTTGACAGAACTCTCAGTAGTGGAATATTTTTTTTCGATTTTGGACTCATATTAGCAATTTATTTTGCAACTGTGATCACCTTTAGTTATTGCTGTCACTACTGAAGAGCAAGGAGAGGCTGATTTATTCGGCTCATATTCTGTCTTTCAGTGATCTTGTTGTTAGCTGCGTTTTTTATTTTGATATGAATAAAGTTCCAGTTTATAAATTATTCATTAAGCTTCATGTTATTTTAATTAGAAAATAGTTTCATTTAGTTGTTGACATTATCCAGGGACACTAATCTGCTCTTTTGTCTGCAGCCGTGAGAGTACATGCCCAAAGCAAAAATGAAAACAGTTGTGAATTAAAGTTGAGTGTGTGTAGTGTTTGCGCTGCAATATTTAAAGGACCACTTTACTCTAAAAATAAATGCTGTTAAAATGAAAGTACATGCATATCTAATTTGATTTGCAATGCAAGCTCTTACTTTTATAGGTTTCTGCCTGTCTTTCTGTGTCTCTTAGTTGGCTGTTGTAGGTTAGATCTACACCAATCAGACACAGGAGCACACAGTAGGAAGTCTGCTACAGCTGATCCGCCCCTAATTATACAAAAGGAGCAAGGCTAAACGGCACAGTGAGAAACTTGTAAACTGTAACTACTTGAAATTGTAACTATTAGTATTACAATATTTAAACATTATAAAAACAAGTTTAGATATCCATAAACTTTCATTGTAACAGCATTTATTTTTAGACTACAGTGGTCCTTTAAATAATTAATTTTTTGTTATTGTTTACAAATATGTATGTGTTTTTGGCAAATATTACCATGGCATCCCTTTTATGGTTTGCTGGAATAGTTTATGGAAAGGCCAATATGTTCATAATCTATGACTAAGATGTACTAAGCTTCAGATCTGATGTTGTAACAAACATGCTTTCTGCTGCCATGTTTTGCTATACTATATTTCTTAAAACAAATACACACCTCAAATCATTGGACTTCTCCATAATCACATACATTTAGGAGCTTTAATACAAAACTTAATGCACTACTCTTGATCATGCACATGTTCATTGGACTTTACTTTTAGTTTTTATTATTATTATTATTAATCACATATATAGTTGTCAGCAAGTGGGTTGTTGCTAACGCTTGTGAGCCCGCCACGACTGCGGCCCTTGCAAAGCGAGGGCCACAGTTGCTGGCAAGGAGCGCCGAAGGCGCTCGTTGCGCTGGTGGACAGGAGCGCCATAGGCTCACCCCTGCAGGCCGCAAATATGGACCCTCGCAAAGCGAGGGGCCGCATTTGCAGAGGTGGAGGCTCTACGGCGCCTCACAACCGGTTACAAACCACTACACAAGCGGCACTTGGAAAAAAAAACCTTAAGCACACAATGACTAACTACGGACTTACACAAAAATATACGAGCCGCGGGACTTAGAACTCAGACTCGCAAAAATACGACCTTAACGGACAAACCACGAACAGCGGCAAACATTAAAAAACACACAAATACACACAAAAATAAAAAAAATAAACTTACCCACACCAAGGGGGAACACCCAGGACCTCCGCAACCTCAAATTATGTCACATTTACAAAGTTTAGCAAGAGAAAAAATGGCCCCTGAAAAAAACGAGGCTACACGACCTCTAAAGTCGATAAATCCCACAAACCAAATACGGCTTTTACAAAAACCCATACAACCTACAACATACACTATTAGCAAGGACACTTCATGATACAAACCCGCCTACCACATACACATTCGCCGCCATTTTACAACACTAACTTACAGAATGCGGAAATACACAGCTACACTAACGGCTTTCCCTCGCGCACGCAGCCTTTTTACACTACACACTTCATACATTGCTCACACTTACACCTCCGCTCCACAACACTAGGAAGCTACATTGTATGCTGCACGAACATGAAAACAGATTGTCAGCTCTTCAGCACAATGCTTCCTGCATGTATTACTTACAAATAGATAAGTATATTAATTTATTAATTTAATACTTATTTCATTAGCAGCACAAAATACATATACACAAAAAACAAACAAAAAAACTATCGCAATAAACGCAAAAGACATTCACTGCTCGCCTCACAACGAGCGCCAACGCTGCTCATACCACACAAACTACATCATGGGACAGCCTTGCAATAAGCACAAAAAACAGATCAGCGCAGACCTTACAATAACAGCAAAAGCGCCTCTGATAAAAAAAAATACAACAACCAAGAGGCTAGCAATGAGCGACGCCGAAGGCGCTCAGCACGAGCCTCCCAATCAGCACTGACATCCCACAATCGCATAAAAAATAATGTCTGGCCCAAACAACATTCCTTGACTTACAATTCTATTGCTGTCATTTTTTGATGGGCAATTGGCTAGTAATATTATATTTATCAGTCTTATTTTTCTTTGCATTGTTATTTTCATTTGTTGTGTTACTCGGAGCTGTACTTGTTTCTGCATTCTGCTTCCTTTTATTATTATAATTTAGAAGTACTATCACCTATAGAACATCTCCAAAATTTGCGGCCTACAGGGGTCAGCGCCTATGGCGCTCATCAGCACCAGGGATGAGCGCCTATGGCGCTCATCTCCACCAGCGCAAGGAGCGCCTTTGGCGCTCCTTGCCAGCAACTGCGGCCCTCGCTTTGCAACCTTTTTCCACACAAGAAGAAATTTAAATTCTAATATTCTCTTTCAACATGTCCTGCTTAAAATATAGTAACACAACTTTTAATTGATCTTTTTCTCTGCTTCATAGAGTGTTCTAAAATTTTACACTTAACGGGAAGGAGGTTCACCAAACCATTTTATCTACCTCCTGAGGAATCTGTGTGGACCAATAAGTCACTTTCAGAACTGAAAATGGAATGACCCAAGAAGGGCAACTAGGTTGTTTATTGTCACCTTATTTATTCAAATCATATGCGGAATACATCATGTGTAAGGCAGGGCTGGATGAATTCAAAGCAGGATTCAATATTACGGGGGAAATATGAACAACCTCATATATGGGGGTAATACTACTGTGATGGCTGAAAGTGAGGAGAAACTAAGGGTCAATTAATGAGAAGAAAAAAAGAAAATGCAAAAGCTGGTCTGCAAATGTTAAAAAGAAGAAGATCATGGCAAACAGCGAGCTTAGATCCTCATAAATAGATGTGGAAGAAGTGGGTGCAGTGAAATATTTCATTTTCCTGGGCTCCAACATCTCTGCATATAGTGACAGCAGTTATTACATCAAAAGATGTTTGAATCGGGGAGAAAAGCTATTAAAAGTAAATATATTACACTATCAAAAAAAGGTCCTCAGAGTTAGAACTATGGTATTCCAATTAGTAACATATGGATGTGAGAGCTGGACCAAAAAGAAGGATAAGCTATACATTGAGGTGTTGGAGAAAACTGCTTAGAATCCCTTGGACTGCAATAAGGCTCAGTTAACCAAAACTATAGGAACTCAAGCCAAACTGATCATGAGGCTAAAGCTCAAATATGTTTCCATATCATGAGAAGGCAGGATTTCCTAGAGAAGACTGGGGTAAATTGAAGTTACTAGAAGACAGGGATGGCAGAGATGGATAGATAAGGTAATTGAAGCAAAGAACATGAGCAGTGGTTCTTGGTTGACAGATGTTCTTGGCATGTTGAGGTTCATAGGGTGATTGAGAGTCAGACATGACCGACAACTAAACAACAACAAACAACATTCCACAGAGCATGTTTTTGAGCATTTTCCATTCTCTTGTGTGTCTTTTGCCTTTGTTTGTATTGGCAAAAATGGTAAACTGCTTCTCCCCCTTTGCTTTCACATTTTCAGTCTGACCTCACTGTAGTGTCAGCTAGTACATTGCAGTATTACTGAATGTGTTTGTTAGCCTATTCATGGATGCATTGAATCAAGTTGAGTTTATGCCAGACATACTTGAATTCCTTTACAGTGTCCGCTGTAAGCCTATTCCATTTATCAACCCCATTCAACCATTTCTGTAAAGTAGTACTCTTGTTCTTGCATCTCTCTTTTTCAAAATATACTTTCTCATGAACGTTTATTGCTAATTTCTCCTTCAACCAACCATCCTACTGTGACCGTCCAACCAACCATCCTTCATCAAACTCCCAAATTTATTTCCTTCACTGTCATCCAAGTCATCAAAACATCCTTAAGTATTCCACATTTTATTTTCTATCTGTTTGCTCCTTACTTTAACAACTTACCCTAAACTGAAATTTTAGTATTTTATTCTTGAGCACCATCTGCTTGACTACTGGTTTCTTTACACCATGTGCACCATGTCCTGACTGTCTTCAGGCTTAGCCTTGCAACCTCAGGCCTCTGGGTTCAGAATACAAATGGATTGCTAATACTTAAGTACCCACCAACACCTGCAAAATATACAGTATCTGCCTGATGATAGCACAACGGCAATCATACACATCCTGTACTATATGACTTGTGATAACCCAACTGATGTGGCACTCACAGCATGTACCTGCCATTCCATACACATTTTCTATGTGACTGAATTTAATTAATTACATTTAATCTTTCTTCAGTATTAAACCGCACAGCTGGTATTTGAATAACTTTCTGTAGTATTATTTTCCATCTCTCATTCAAAGAAGAACAAAAGGAGGGGCTATTTTGGTAAACGATAAACAAAAGTGCATCCTATTATTAGTGTAACCTGACATCTGGGATGGTTTTTCCACTTGGTCTAATACTTTTGCAACTTTAATTAAAGGCTGTCAGAATGAAATGATAATGGGAACAGATTTGTTCTAAATGTTACTGACTAAAATAAGCGATGTAGGTTTATTATCATGCATTTCCTTTCTTTACACAGACAGGTAGTTGTAATGAAAATCTCATTAACATTTATGTTTCATTTTTGCTCTTCAAAAAAAAAGTACAAAAACGTTCGCAATTATATGAAACAAGAAGTTATCTACTTTGTTCTCTTCCCTTTCTCTCCCTTCCTTAATTTCCCTTCAGTTTCTCTCTACCCTCTATCTATACTCTCTCATCATATCAATCCCTTTTCTCTATCCCCCTCACTTCCTCTATCTCTCCCCTTCCCCTCTTGTTCTGGGTGGGGGCTCAGCTACTGATTCAGTTGTCCTAACATAGAACTTGTCCTAACATAGAGCTTCGACAAGTACTGTTGTGCTCAACAACTGGTTTAGTCCTTTTTGTGATATACTCAACTCTAGACTTTAGAAGGGAACTGGATCCTAATTGAACAAAGGAATTGAGTGGGCACCAACATAATCCAAGTTTAGGATTAAATAATCATTATTTTGTTGAATCTGAATCGATGTTGATCTGTCTTATTTTGCACTTTTGATATATTAGTTTATTTTTTTCTTTTTGATATATTATTAGGGAAGCTTTCATTTCCATAATATAGCTGAACTAAGACTATTGTTTCATCTATCTGCTCTCTATCCTCTCTTCATCCAGAGAAATCCCTTCTTCATCCACATGAGTCTTCAGCCTTTAAGGCATCTTCCTTAGCTTCATACTCTGCTCTCCATTCAAATTCTTTGTAGACCACCTCATCATTAAGGGTTGAATCATATGGCATGAAGCACTTGATTGGTTCTGGTACATGGGCGTAAGAGCCCCAAAAATCTGCGGGATAACGTTTAAAGAGACAGCAAAACTGTGGCCCTGAGTGGGACAATTCAACTCTACTACCAGGACAGTTAGCAAGCGGTGGATCTACTGCCGGTGCACTCGTGGAATGAACCTGTGGGTCGGGACTGCAGTGCCCCACAAAAACTTTTTTTATTTTATTTCTTTGTTTAAATCCCCCCCCCCCACCCCCAATATAATTCAAAAATATATATAAAGATATGACGGAAAAGACATATTGCTCCATATCACTGGCTAAATATGGTGATGCATGATTAAGTTTAATTTTGTTATTTTTTGTGTCCTCCCCATCCCCCCCCCCACCCCCAGTTCCTCTGCCCCTTTTCTGGTATACCCCTATCAATATTCTTTTTGGGGGCAAGATGTCTTGTATGAAAAGTATTTATGCCTTTATTTCCACTGTTCTATAGAGAATGTTTGATGCCTACGTCTGTGATCAATAAAACATGCCTTAAATGGAAAGTTTCACCTAAATACATGCTCTTGTGTATAAACAAATTCACTCACAGAAGTTCAAATACTGAGAAAGAGGAGTACTGATCCAGGGAGGAATCCAATTCCAGTATCTGGATCAATATTCTTCCTTATGAGACAATTGGCAATAGTTTTTTTTTCTGTTTGCCTTCCTTTGGATGAAATAACAATCCACAGAAGAGATATAAAAAGTTGAACTTAATGGACTAAAATTCTTTGTTTCAGTCTCAATTACTATGTAACAATTACTATGTAAAAATACAAGTGAAAAAGTGTTAGCACTGTCTTTCTGTTAGGTAACCTCTCTGTTAGGCATTTATGCAATTAGCTGCTGTCTGATTGGCTCTTGATGTAGCTCTTGAATTTATGACCCAATCAGCTCATAGAGCTCAGTGTCAGTGACAAATTGTATTTCTAAAATGACAGCTTCCTCTTTCCACAAACATGGAGGAGTAACTGGACAATTAGGCAAGTTCCATAACATTTACATAGATAGTTAATATCATATAATATAAGAGAAAATTATATTTAGGTAGATATTGACCTTGAAAGCTATATGTCCTCTTTCTTAGAACAATCACATAGTATGTTGTGATAAATAAAAAGATCTAAAATATATAGATAAAAACTCTTCACTCATTCATCTTTCAAGATGGCTAATTTGCATGTTACTCCTCAGAATCCTTAGTGACAGCAGAAATACTGTTCACTGAGTAATTCTGTGGGAAACGGTTCATCTTTAAACCAAAGTGCATGTAACCAGTCTCAGCATGCTTGTGGTGCAATGCTAATCTGGACATATTTTGGTTATTTTTTTTACTGGCTGTCTACACAAATTCCCCTTATTTTGCCATTAGTTAGTTACATAGTTACATAGGGCCTCATTCTATTATCGGCCGTAGGAGATGCGGGGCCGCAAGGACCGGCCGCAAGCTATTTGCCTATTCTATTCCCTTCCGGCCGGGGACTCCGGAGGAAAGCCTTTGATCTTAAACGGCCGCAAGAGTTTCGGCCGCAAGCAAATCCTGGTTGCTATTCAATTGCTCCGGGAACCCTCTCTGCAAGGCTAAAACCGAGCCGCAGCTTACTTGCAGCAAAAAGGTCCCGCAGGCACACAATTAAGCACATAATAAAGCCATAATAAAGCCATCCTGCACTCTGAGGAGACTATAAAGTGATTGTAGGTGTTAGCATTAATAGCACAACATTCCCCTACACTCAAATCCGTAAATAATTTTTATTTTAATTTATGTCAAATATCCATGGAAAAAGTCCAGAGGGCTTTAAGCACCTCACACCCGCCCACGCTGCGGCCGGAAAATAAACAGTTAATGAACTCTCGGATTTGGGCTGATGTGCAAGCTTGAGAGGGGGTTGCTATTAATCCTCATGTCCCCCATTATGATCCCTAGCATTTATAGAGCTTTACAGTGCCGTCTTGAATATATATTTGCTTTTAAAGATTTCTGAGCTTACGGCCGGTTGCAAGATATATGGCCGGCCGTAAGGGGATATCCTTGCGGCGCCGTCTATTTGAATTGCAAGGTAGCGGGAGCTCCGCAAGGAATCGCAGCTTTGCGGCCGATTTACGGCCGATAATAGAATGAGGCCCATAGTATTTAAGGTTGAAAAAAAGACTTTCAGTCCATCAAGTTCAACCTTTGAAGAGCTCCTCTGATCTGCAATATGCGGATTAACTATTAATTCATTAGTTGTATTAAAAAAAAAAAATCAATTCCCTCCTGACTCCAGACACCGGCGACCGGACTTATCCCTGGATCAATACTGCCTCTCTAATTACTCATAATAACCCTGAATACCCTTTTTAATTAGAAATAAATCTAGTCCCCTTTTAAAGTTATCTATCGAATCCGCTGTCACCACCTCCTCTGGTAGAGAATTCCACAGATTAACCACCCTTACTGTGAAGAACCCTTTTCTTTCTTTAAGGTGGAATCTTTTTACTTCTAACCTCAGGGGATGTGTGAGATTAGTTGCAAACTCATAGAATCTAAGTTCAAGATTAGGATTAAAAATTATTATTAAATATTATTTCCTAAAAGAGATACAGTTTATTTAATATCCATTTTAAGCACATTGGATATGTTGTTTCCTCAGCATTATCTTATCCCATTCACCTTGTGTTTACAACATTTCAAATGTTCAAGCTACTACTTTGCAAAGGGCATAATAATCAGTTCCACTGTGAATCTTGTTTAACAATTGATACAAAAAAAGAACACGGACACGAAAGAGACAGCTTTAAAGGTTATATTTCAAGACATGTATGCCGCATATTATGATAGAAATCTATTAAGCTGCTTAATTATTTCAGGATGAAAGTCGGTGTAAGCTTCTTGTTTTTTCATTATTTAATGTTGTATTTTCTTTGTTGTTTGAAGTTCAAAACCTTTTGCTGCAACTATCACTGAGTTGTTATTACATCTAGACTTTAATAGTCTTTTTGCTTTAATGTAGCTTTGTTGGTGAATACTTTCTTAAGCCATCAATAAATTATTTTATTACAAGGAAATAGCATAGTAAAATAAATGGATACAGACTTATACAATTAAAAATAATGATTTTTTTTGGTATAAATTCCATCTTAAAAAAAATGTGATTCAGGGAACTTTGTCCAGAATGTCCTTTTCTTGATGTAAGACATGTAAATAAAGTATATACCAGTGGTATAAAAACTTGTGGTTCAAGAATGGGAGGTCAATCAAGAACATGAAAGCATCCCTCAGTGTTTGCATATGTTTTTTATGGGCAGAGACTGTCCATCCTCTCCATGGATAACCAATATAAGCCAAAAGATAAAAGGATGGGTTCCGAAGAAATAGAGAAGTATTGGGATTCTAGAGAGAAAAGGGGGAGCTGGGTAGGGTGGATAATTAATTCAGCAGAAAAAGAGAGCAGAACATGATGAATAGAGTCATAGTTACATAGTAATTGAGGTTGAAAAAAGATTTTCAGTCCATCAATTTCAAGTTTTTAAGATCTCCTCTGATCTGAAATATGCGGATAAGTTGTTAATTGATAAAGAATATGTACAGTATACAAAACTTGCAAATTTGACAAAAATGATGCAGCAAGTTGGTGATACTGTGTTAGCCAGATGTAATAAAAAATATAAAAATTGGTATAAAGATGTTTGTTTTATTGCAACATAGTTCATATTAATTTATTGATGAAGTGAAACATTAAGGGCCTCATTCTATTATCGACCGTAGGAGATTGCCGCAATCTATTTGCCTATTCTATTCCCTTCCGGCCAGGGACTCCGGCAGGCTTGCGGCCGGCGCCTTGTTATCCCTTGCGGCCGCACCCACCGGAGGAAAGCCTTTGATCTTAAACGGCCGCAAGAGTTTCGGCCGCAAGCAAACCCCGGTTGCTATTCAATTGCTCCGGGAACACTCTCTGCAAGGCTAAAACGAGCCGCAGCTTACTTGCAGCAAAAAGGTCCCGCAGGCACACAAATAAGCACATAATAAAGCCATAATAAGGCCATCCTGCACTCTGAGGAGACTATAAAGTGATTGTAGGTGTTAGCATTCATAGCACAACATTCCCCTACACTCAAATCCGTAAATAAATGTTATTTTTAATTTATGTCAAATATCTGTGGAAAAAGTCCAGAGGGCTTGGAGCACCTCAGACACGCCCACGCTGCGGCCGGAAAATAAACAGTTAATGAAATCTCGGATTTGGGCTGATGTGCAAGCTTGAGAGGGGGTTGCTATTAATCCTCATGTCCCCCAATATGATCCCTAGCATTTACAGAGCTTTACAGTGCTGTCTTGAATTTATTTTTGCTTTTAAAGATTTCTGAGCTTACGGCCGGTTGCAAGATATACGGCCAGCCGTAAGGGGATATCCTTGCGGCGCCGTCTATTTGAATTGCAAGGTAACGGGAGCCCCACAAGGAATCACAGCTTTGTGGCCGATTTACGGCCAATAATAGAATGAGGGCCTATAAGTTTAATTCATTGAGAAAGGAAAATGTGCATGTAAAAATGTTCTGTCTACCACCTTACATAGTTAAAATAAAAGTACACACCACAATAAATCTGCAAATTTTATTATTTTGACAAGATTTATTGTCAGGAGGTTTTAAGTTATAAATTACAATGTGATTGAGTCTCCTATTTGAAAATAGTTTATAATAAGCAGGCCAAAATGGAAATCTATATTTTAAGTAACAATTTATATTTGATATATTAAACCCTATTAGTTTGTGCTAAAATTATGCTTTCCAAGTTGTCATCATTTGCTTGAATACTGCAGACATTCATCTAAAGACAATTTGGCAATCAATCAAGTAAATGATAGTGTTTAGGGCTGTAAAAGTGCATTATGCCGAATGCTGTTATACTTCAAAAATAAGAATGGCCAATTACTTGACCTGCGTAACTAACTACAGGAATCTCATTCTAGATATTTATTTGAGTTATCAGAGAGGGAATTGCAGTGCACAGCAATCCATGACAATTCAAATTCTTCCTATGGGGCATATGTACTAAAATTTAATTTTTCTAACACATCCCAACACTTCACGCTTAGTGCTTATGACCCAAAGTGTCTTTTGAATGCATAGCTTGACATTGACAAGAAAGTGCAGACCCCAGTAGTATAGCATATATGGTGCTTTGTCAACTGAAGGAGAAACTGCTGTGGTAGAGTAGCATGGCTGTAAGTCAACTTGGGGTGCAGGTCTGGTTGACATAAAGGTTATCCGGAATATACCCAAGGTCAGTGTCTGGTGGTAATGAATGAAGTTGGGAAAATGGGCAGAAGGTTAAGAAAGGCATATCTCCAGTTAGTATCAGACTTTAGGCATGTGGAAAGCAGTTACAATTCAAAGTTAAAACCATGAGATCAATCTGAATGGTAGCTCACTGTCAAGACCTGCTTCTTCAATGGGACTTGATAAGAACCTGGTTCAAACCTATCCCAACAGGACAAACAGGGACACAGTAAATAGCTCCACACATTTTTTTATGTGAAAACTAGAACTTATTTTTATTAATTCAAATCCCACATAGTTATAGTTACATAGTTACATATTAATTAAGGTTGAAAAAAGACTTTCAGTCCATCAAGCTCAACCTGTTAAGATCTCCTCTGATCTGCAATATGCGGAATAGTTATTAATTAAATTATTGATTAAATAAATATTAATAGTATAGTATTGGAGGATGAATAAAGAGTTAGTCCCTCAAGTTCAACCTTTTTAGATCTCTATTGATCTTTTTAATGTGGACTATTTATTATTATTTGTTAATTGTTATTTGATCCAGAGGAAGGCATAGGCAGAAAAAAAAAACCCATTGAAACTTTGCCAATTGTCTCATAAGGGGAAAAAAAAAGCTAAATTCCTTCCTGACCCCAGAAACTGGCGATCAAATTTCTCCCTGGATCAATATTCCTTTGCTAGTTATCTAGGATAGCCTTGAATGCCCTCTTTATTAAAAAATATATCTAACCCCTTTTTGAAGTTGTCTATCGAATTCGCTGTCACCACCTCCTTTGGTAGAGAATTCCACAGTTTAACCACCCTAACTGTGAAGAACCCTTTTCTTTGTTTAAGGTGAAATTATGAGCAGCCAATGCCAACAATGTGCATTCGTGATTAGCCAATCAAGACATGCCTATCTGTGAGATGGAACTGAAACCTTTTATGTCAAGCTCTTCCCTTCTGGATCACTACCTTGTCATGGTGAAGGGGCTTCTAGTTCTCAGTGAAGCTCTGAGCTGAATCATGTAGGGTCACCCAAGTTGTGCAGGTCATAGCAGAGAGGACAGAAAATAAATTGAAGGAACTGGCAATCCACTCCAGTATCTTTGCCATGAAAACATTATGGATGACCATAACCAGACACAAGATGTGCCTGGAGTGATGCGGTCCATAGGGTCACATAGAGTCAGACACGACTGAATGACTGAACATCAAGAATGTCAAGCCACTCTTCCATCACTATGGGATGATGCATTCTGCCTCACTAAAGTATTACGCTGATTTCCCAAAGATGACACAGCTCTCAGGAGGATGCAGGAAATGGTAGGATCCTCACACAAGAGTAATATCAATCAGCAGACTTCCTCCACTATAAGTTAATTCTTCATTTCAACACCTTTACTCTCAACCTTTCTGAACAAATTTATTTTCTCAGCTCTATAATATGTATTTTCTCTTCATTTAATGCTCCCATCTACCCACTTCCACCATTCACAACTAATTGTATCAGATTCCAAGACTGTACAACCTATTTGAGGTAAACAAAACAACCAGCAAATAAAGTCCAGTCATCCCAGCAGACCACAAGTGTCCAAGGCACGCCTCTACGCACCTAAAACTCCACACCCAGCTCCTTTACACGTAACAGAAGAAACCTCTGCACTTCTATCATTCACTTTTCCCCACACTAATACACGTCTAACCTCTCCCTACAAATGGGCATGATTTCATCATTATTTAAACATGCTCAAATGACTCTCAATCTAAATAAACCATCTCTTGACCACTCCTCTCCCTCCCACGACCATCTTATCTCACTATTACCTCTGACATGTAAATACTTGGACAACTCATTTACAAACACTTAACTAACCTCCTTACTTCTAACTCCCTATTTGACCCTCTGCAATCTGGATTTCACACAGACAGCACTCACCAAAGTAACAAAATACATGCTCTTTGTCAAGTCCAAAGGATACTACTATCTCCCAATATGTTGAATTATGTTGAAATATGTTGAATTATCTGCAACTTTCAGCACTGTTGACCAAGCTCTACCCCTTCAAGTTCTCCAGTCTTTTGCCATCCTAAACAAGGCTCTCTCTTGGTTCAGATCCTTTTTATCTCTTCATCTGCACATTCAGATTCCCCCCTTTGGTACTTCCTCCTATCTCTGAGTTGCGGTACCCTAAGATTTGCATATTAATATTATGTTAAGATAACTGAGTCATATATTACCTAGATTTGAGTAAGTTTGTGCAAATTATCAACATGTATAATGGTAATGGTTTCTATTTGAGATTTCTAAATGTATAACTGACAACTAATTCCATATTTATTTATATAATAGATCTCTGTAAATTATGTGTAATTTAGATTTGAGTGCATCAGCTTAAAATAACTACAATAACACAATCAAAAAGAAAATGTTCAGCCTTACAAAACTTTCAAATACTTTTTTTGTAATTGTTCCTAGAATATGAGACTTTTTTTTATCAATTATCGCCTACTCATACTAAAGAGCATGTTTGTAATTGTGAATATAAATTATGCTTAAGATTAGAACCCATTTATGCTTGATAGATGTGACACGTCACTTGCTATGTAAGTGCAGTGATTTGCCATTATTCATTAAATTATCTACTGTTTACTGTCAACTATTAAAAATACAACACAAGTGTCACTATAAAATATATGATCTGAGCAGAATTTTGAGTCCTGAGATCAATTATTTTGTAAAGAAGGGTTCCCCTTGCTTCCTGCATGATTTCAAAAGACTTGCTATCTATCTATCTATCTATCTATCTATCTATCTATCTATCTATCTATCTATCTATGTATACATGTATTTACAGGTCAAAATAATTGGAGAGGAGGAGACCACATCAGGTCCCTATCACAGAACAAAATAATATATATTTACAATGGTGGGAAAGCTTGTTGGAAAACAAAAGGATAATCACTGATTTAACCAAGAAGTCTCTGAAAATATAATTTATAAAATGATGCAAGATAGTGGGGGTAACATAGTGACCTTTATGCTCTTGGAGTGCTGGTTTCCACTCATCCCCTTCCCTTATTAGGACCAAGTTGCTGGCATCTCAGAGATTCAACTTAGTGAAGATTTAGGCTTCTCTGAAATGCTTAAACAACTTGGGACTTAGTGGAAGAGGGTAGCATTTTTGGGGTATTCAACTCTCTGTAATACCTATTTAAAAATGTTAAAAAAATATTGCTTTTGTTAAAGAAAATATTAACTGCCCATGTCTTGCCCTGTGCTTAATATCAAATTGATGTTTTAAAAGCCGTATCAAACAAAATGTTTTTCTGCTTGTTCATCTGTTGCGTGCAAAAGTTTACTGTCAATTGTTGTCGTCAGCCGCCCAATTGCTACAAGTTCAAGATAAGGAAACTCAGGGTTGCAGAACGGGCAGAAGACTTGGATTGGTTGAACCACGCCACTGGGACATCTTTAAAAAGTATATAAACCCTGTCTTATCTGATTGTAGCGTGCGCCAGTTGAATTACACTCTGTTTTGTAATTCTGCTTCATTGTACAATAATAATCTTTTAATTTGGACCACTTTTTTCACATTGCCTTATTTTCACAACACTTTTCTTAAGCGCCAATCTTTACTCCAGGCAAGATCTCAATGAGGCAACCATATACCGTATGAGGAGGATCAATAACAACTCCCTTTCTCTGATAATGTCTAAAAATGCCTTATAAGGAGCAAAATCAGATTGGCTTTAAGAGTGCTGTCAGTAGAGCAGAATCTAGAGTGCATAACAGCAGAACAGCAATGGTATTGGTGGTGTTCAAAGGAAAAAGTGACCTCCTTGCATGTTCAGTTGATGCATGAATTGTGCAATTGGAACCAGCGGTTGCAAGCACAAGTGGAAATAGAGTAATATTGCTTGTCAAAGATCATCAATGTATAAATTAATGTTTCCCATGTGACTAGTACTTATTTAACTGAAGCTAGTCTTAAGTCAATGAAACAAGAGTTTGCCTCAAATCAATAATCACTGTTGTGGGTATGACTGTTAAAACATCTCTATTTATTCATTATCATGAAAAAACATGTTGTAAAGTCCATGGAGAGGCAGTCCCTAAAGATATTTATTGATTGTTTAAATGTGTGGATTGTTGCTATGAGGACATTTATTCTACCAATTGATTTATGGATAGATGTTACAGCCTATAGCTTATAATAATATGCTAAATGTAAGATCAATTACTCACTAGACTAAAGTTTTTTTTATCTATTTTTTTTAAACCGGTACAGTTTAGGCTCCTATCACAGGATTATTTTCTTTTACCTACTATTTATTGGATAGAACTATTAGCCAGATTTGAGTTCTCAGCTAATAAGCCTTCAGACAGGAGGATACACCAAGCTCATAGGTCTGCTCTCCTCACTATCGCTTTTCTTGAATGGAAGTTGTAGAGGTCTTGTTTTGTATGGTGATTGGGCACAAAAAATCATATGCCCTAATTGAGAAATGATATGGTGTATAACTGTTCCTTTTTAATCTTTAAGGCATGATTTTCTTGATAATAAACAACTAGAGATGTTTTAACAGTCATGCCCACTATTTTCTTGTAAAGAAAACAATAGTCTTTAGTATATAAATTGGTGTAAAGCACCCAGGTAACAAATATATATTTGTCAAATCAATAATTACCTCAACAGAAACCTGATTTTGAACCCACTGCAAAAAAAAAAGAAGAGTGGTGTGATTTGGAGAGCTTGAAGGTAGAGTTGCAGTGAGAGGAGGTAACAGACCAGGGTGATTACCAAGTTGCAATCATGGGAGGAAATTACCTGGTTGCCAGCGTTGGCCTACCTCCTGTGGTCTGAATAATTTCTCAGGCAGAGAACCTTAGAGGTCAGGAGTCATACAGTTAGGATAAGAATACACTGAGAGTCCATGCTGAAGGGTAGCACCTTGGATATGGGTATGGGGAACCTGTAGGTCCTTCACTGTGTGTGTAATGGAGGCTATTTCCTGTAGGTTCTATATAGGCACAGTTATTAATGTGAAGCCGAGTGGCGGAGAGATCTGAAAGCAGGGGTACTAAGGGGCAAACCAGAATCTAAGTCAAAATAATCTGATTGGGCCTTTTTTGCTACATTTACAATTTCCAATTTTGGAGCTTGTGAGTCGGTCAAAACTTCTCTGAGGATGTTTAGCAGTGGATGATTTGTATTCAGATTTATTTATCGATCTAGGTAGATAAAAAAAAAGGAACAGTTCACTAGAACAGAAAACATGTCCCGTATATACTCGAGTATAAGACGAGTTTTAGGATGGGGGGGTTGAGGATGAGGATGGGGGGGTTGAGGGTGAGGTGGGGTTGAGGATGGGGGGGTTGAGTATGGGCGGTTGAGGAGGGGGGTTGAGGTTGAGGAGGGGGACTGAGGAGAGAGGTCGAGGAGGGGGTTTAGAATTAGGAGGGGGGTTGAGGATGAGGAGGGGGGTTGAGGAGGGAGGTTGAGGTTGAGGAGGGAGGTTGAGGATAAGGAGGGAGGTTGAGTAAAGAGGTTGAGGATGAAGAGGGAGGTTGAGGATGAAGAGGGAGGTTGAGGATGAGGAGGGGGGCTGAGGTTGAGGAGGGAGGTTGAGGAGGGAGGTTGAGGATGAGGAGGGAGGATGAGGAGGGGGTTGAGGAGGGAGGTTGAGGAGGGGGTTGAGGATGAGGAGGGGGTTGAGGAGGGAGGTTGAGGATGAGGAGGGGGTTGAGGATGGGGGTTGAGGATGAGGATGGGGGGTTGAGGATGGGGGGGTTGAGGTTGAGGAGAGAGGTTGAGGAGGAGGGAGGTTGAGGATGAGGAGGGAGGTTGAGGATGAAGAGGGAGGTTGAGGATGAGGAGGGTGGATGAGGAGGGAGGTTGAGGATGAGGAGGGGGGTTGAGGTTGAACAGGGGGTTGAGGATGAGGAGGGGGGTTGAGGAGGGGGTTGAGGATGAGGAGGGGTGTTGAGTAAGGAGGTTGAGATTGAGGAGGGGGGTTGAGGAGGGAGGTTGAGAATGAGGAGGGGTGTTGAGGAGGGAGGTCGAGAATGAGGAGGGGGTTCAGGAGGGTGATAAGGGAGGGGGGGAGAGACACAGGGAAGGGAGAGGGGGGAAGAGACACAGAAAAGGGAGGGGGGAAGAGACACATGGAAGGGAGAGGGGGAAGAGACACAGGGAAGGGAGAGGGGGGAAGAGACACAGGGAAGGGAGAGGGGTGAAGAGATACAGGGGAGGGAGGGGAGAAGAGACACAGGGGAGAGAGAGTGGGGACTCAAAAAAAGGGCACACAAGAGGGGGACACAGAGGGCACAAGAGGGACACAGGGGGCAACACATTTCCCACCCTCGGCTTATACTCAAGTCACTAATTTTTCCCAGTATTTTGTGGTAAAATAGGTGCCTCGGCTTATACTTGGGTCCGCTTATACTCGAGTATATACAGTAGTTTAAAAGCTAAGAAAATTGCTAATTTGTATTTATTTTAAGCTTCATACTGTGTATGACCAGCAAACAAACAACTATACAAGCTTTACATGTAAATGCAGTTCAGTTGTCCTTTAAGCGCCCAATAGAAATATGATGTTGAAAAGGAATGCTGACTGGATCAAGCCCTAAGTGCCATTGGGTGACAGGGACAAACATTTTTACATTTATATGTTGTCCATTTAACTAAAAAACAAAACCAGGTAAAGAACAAACAAGTATGGTCATTAGTTTGATATAAGGAATTATTAAAAGAGTTTTAATTGCTGGCAGAGACAGAAGATTGCATTTGAATGACATTGCTACTGCCCTGTAATCAAATGATTAGAGTCTAGCTCTGACAACAAGTGATTGCAGATTAATAACTGGAGCATGTGATCATACAATTACTGTACAATACATTTGACATTATATTATTATTACTAAACATTTACAGAGCATCCAGTCTTAGGAACTACAGGCACCCAAAGACTTTGGCCCCATAAAATAACTTGCTATTTAATTGGCGTATTTTTGCTATCCACAAACGATTTGCGGGTTAGAGGCTGAAAATCCCTGTGGCTGTCAAAATCGTAACTCCGACCCGCAATTGTTCTCACACCCGGAAATGGCAAATGTAGAAGAAAATCTGATGAGTACCAAATGGTCCTGTAACTGCAAAAATAAGCTCAATACTGCACTTTAAAATATGGGGAAAGCGATGAAAGACATTCCAATTAATTGCACAGTCTCAAGCTCGCAAATCTGCAATAAAAAAAAAAGTTACGCTTTTTTTCGGTGTTATATCAATCTTGGGAATGCAGGAATTAATACATATCAGGCCACCCACATGGTCTAGAACAGTATCGGCATTAATTTTTATTATATTGTACATTTCCAGATTGCGAGTCCGATCGCATATCAGACTTCTAAACGCTAATTGTTTGACGTTTAACCTCCATGTTTTACTGACGTCATGCTGACTGTCTCATTTACCATTAGCTGTTTCTACGGCTGATCAACGGCCTTGCTTAATTGATCATGATCAAGCTCTGAAATGCATGGTTTACACTTTAGGCTTGTGGACCCGGTAGTTGTGGGCTTGTTCAATTGAATCGCTCTGTAATTCTTGCAACTGCGGGCTTGCAATTGAATGAGGCTCTTTGACATTCATTAATATTGTCTAGATTGTAACCCGGGACAGGAACTCTGTATATATATATAAAATATTTGACACAAAGCAAATATAAAAGGAAGGCAGTCCCTTATTTGCTTTCTGAACCAGTCATTTAGGGCAGCCTACTAAGCATAAGCTGCCATAGGCCTGGCCTTATTGAGCTCAGTATAAAACATTGTTGAATATATGTTAAAAAGCATAGGGAAGTTAATCCTAAACACCAATAATGCATCTGAGTTGAACTGTCGACAAAAGGCAAGATTAGCAATGTTCTGTGACTAAAAATGATCTCCAAGTATGCAAATCTTAATAAATGAATGCAAATAGATGCAAAAGTGACAAAATCATATATAAAAACAATTCAATCATGGGTTATGAAGCTTGACCCTATCATTGTCAAATAAGAGATTTCTGATCAAATGACATCCCACTAATCAGCCTTGCCTTACAATAGTTGCAATTAGACTTTTTATGTTTGGGTAGGCTACAGCTCGTTAGTATTTATTGTTAAATATACAGGCATACAACAGTAGTGCTTGACCATCCCTGTAACAATTGAACTCACTCTCAAGTGATACATGCACCAAGAGGATAACTAATTATTTGTCTTTAACCATTAATATGGCCTACCACTCCTACCACTAGAGCATGGCTTCTGAAGCTATGGTCAGTTCAATAACATCAAACCTAGATTGATTTAAATTTAAGATTTGTAACTCAATCTCATTCAAATGAATCTCATCTCTGATTAAAATGTTGTACTTTCAGGACCTTCTGCCAAATGGAGATTTCTCCTTTTTGGCTTTCAAAACTTACCATGGCTTTATTGACTTTCTTTCAGCATTTTTCTATGGCTATTGAATTGGTGATTGCAAGTTAAACCTCAGAATTGTTTCCAACCAAATTATTGGGACCGTCTGATATACATTCAACAAACAGGAAACATCAGCTCTTAACATGAATCAACTATTTTAATGGATGAATACCCTCACAAAGCAACAAGAATTGAGGAGAACCAAATACTCTGTCAGAGTCATTAACTTTAAGCTATCCTTGCTCCCAGTGCATCCCACAGATATCCAACCAGTGCAGATGAATGATATGAGGTGGACATCCCAGCTGTAATTTGTTATCTTTCATGGCTGCTGCTCTACATAAGAGTGTCCCACCAGCAAGAGTTCTGTAAAGTATTAACAAAAAATGAGTCAATACTTTTTACCCATGCATCGCTATCGCCGAAGCTAGCTACCTCACTGTCTGCTCCTATCCTAAATTAATGTGATCAAAATGCATTCCAGTAAAGTAAAGCTTATTAATGCAACTCTGTAATATTGCTACAAATAATGAGATAACGGGATGCCATTCTGCTGAAGGAAGGAACCCATGAAGGTTGGGCAAACTGTTTTGTCAGGATTCATTATGAATAAAATATAGAAATATTAATCCTGAACATTGTCCACTGCTAAACCTCCCTGGAGAAGTTTTGACCGACTCAAAATCCAAAATTTAAAATGCAGCATAAAAGGCGCAATCAGATTGTTTTGACTTCTGGTTTGCCCCCTGCTTTCAGGTCTCTCTGCTACTCTGCTATCACATTAATAACTGTGCCTATGTAGAACCTGCAGGAATTAGCCTCCATTACACACCTAACCCTAAATAATAGTGTCTCAAAAGGTGAACTGCCACTCTACCATTTGATGAAAATGCTGCAAAATCTTAATTTAATTCAGTAATCCTAGATTACTTCTGAACTCTCCTTCAAGCCCATAAGAGCCTACCTAATGACAAAGGTCTTTGTGGAATCCTGTAACCTCTACATATTAAACTCTAGACTATTGCTGACCTTTTCGGTTCACAGAGGGGATATGCCCTTCTCCTAGCTACAGTATATAAAATAAAATATACCAATGAGTTTAGGTCAAAGACCAAGATCTGATGGCCCTGATCCAGTCTGGCCAGAAAAAAATTGCAATTCAAAGCAAGTACCATTATATAACCTCCAAGTTGATGGAGCCAGCAAAGCCTGAATAAGATGTCTCAATTTAGTGCCCTCAATTCCCAGAGGTGTTGAGGACACAATACAGTCTATAAACTGGCAAGCGGCTGCTTCCCAAAAGTTTCTGCCACTGGGAGATAGAGCATCCACAATTACATTTTGAGAACCAGAAGTTTTGCTCTAAATGTTATGTTACATTGCAGACATCTTAAAACTAACTGCCTTAATAATCAGGGGCTGAGCTAGAGAATGGATGGCCCTGGTGCAAAATAAAGTTTTGCGCCCCACTCTGGGGGTTATAAAAAATGCTTTGCTCTGGGCACCAACAGAACCAAATCAGTGCTCCTCCAACAGGCCCCTTTCCATAACAGCAAACCTTCCCAAGACCCTTCCCATGCCCGCACAGCAACCATACTTTGCTATTACTTTGCAGCCCTTGATGTCTTACCTTCTTCCCTGTTACACATACCCAGTGTGCTGAACTGATGAAAACTGCCACCTCTTAGAGCTTCAGTAGAAATTCTCTTATTTAAACAGGCACACACCAATTTCAGACCGGAGTGGGTTGTTGGGTGCAGTCCAGAAGGCACAAGGGGGCCTGGGGGGGGGGGGGGCAGTGGGTTTGTGGCAGGTTTGGCTGGGGTAGAGGGCCCTAGGTAGATCCGCTCCTGTTAATAATACCACCACTGGTCTTGAATTGGCATTTAATATATTAATTGCTAAGCCTACTACTAGGCTTTCACAATGGAACTACACATGTTGGTAACTAATAACTTCACCCCAAATAAACAAAGCAATTACAATGGAAAACAATTCTAAGAATGCTAGATTATTTTCCAAGGCTGTACTGCACCAGTCATTTAGCCAGCTGTCTGCACACCACTGACTTAGAAAATAGTCTACCAAAGTGGACCTTCCTGCTGGATCAGTGAACAGTTCAAGCTCCACGTTGGAGGGCCTATGTGCCTGGATTAATAACTAGCCATTATATCCTCCTTTATCACCCTGAAGACTCTAATAAAATGGTGAAGAAGTCATCTCACGCAACATGAAACAAGACAAGACAATCTTTATTCCGCATAGGCCAGAATCCTTATTACCAACTTTGACAAAGGACAAAAAGACAAGAGGGTAAAAGTATTAAAATAGAGGAGGAAAGTATGCAGTTGTTTAATATTGAAATTTTATCTTGACAGTGGTGTAATTTATTGAATCTATTTTCTTACAGCTCACATATAAATGATTATAAAATTGATTGTTGGCTACAGATATCTACCTTTTCCCCAATAAATTACACCCATCCGCTTCCACAACCCCCACCCAAAACTGCACCTTACAACAGAGAACCACCAGACCTCACTCTGTGACCATGTCCAGTGCGTGGGTATCACTACAAAGACCTCTAATTGTTCTTTAAATATACAATATACAATATATTGAATCAAAAACTATTTTCATCCATAATTCACATGCATGTACAGTGCATGAAAAAAGCGTATAGTTGTAGTGTTACATGACTTGTTGCTATTATTTTAGGAGTTTTAATGTGAGTTAAAATATATTAATTAGCAGGAAGAGTAGGATGTTTGAGAGTCTTCTGATTTAACAAAAGCAATCAACAATAATTACCCAAGAAAAGACAGGCTAATAAAAATGTAACTGAGTAATTGTGTTGTAAAATTTGGAAGAGGGCAGAAGTTACTGAAAAAAGTGGGTTTGACAGTTCTGTGTAAATTAGCCCACACACATATATAGAAAGATTGAAGCAGAATCCTGAAATGCATGAAACTTCCTCAAAGAAATGTGAGTCAGCAATACCAGTGAGAGAAAAATAAAGAAAAAATCAGTTTATTACTCAATTTGAAGAACCGGTAAAAAGTTTGAGCAAATTGTGCAAGTGTTCATACTCCCCACACTGTCCGTGATGTTTTAGAGGTGACATGGTCACAATCATTAAGGATCTTTTATTTTCCTTATCCCTTCTGTATTGTGCCCATGCACGTGATAAACTGATCTAGGAGTTCTTGATTTGCTCACCAGTTATTTTCTTAAAGGACCACTGCAGTTAAAGAAAAAAGAAACTTGTTTTTCAAGTCTGTACAGAACTAACAATATTAGCGGCTGTGTGAGTGTGAACACACTGTTTATAAGTACAGTAATCCATATAGTATTTGTTACATTGCTTCCTCAAAGCTGGATCATGAGTGTGTGTGTTTTGGTGGTGTGGTATTACAAATTTCAACCATGCCCTTCCCCATCAATGACCCAGAAACAGACACCTTGCATTATACAATGCATCCATAGTTCTCCATCATAATTAGCTGTATAACCAGTGGCGAGGTTAGTGCACAGGGGGCCCGGTGCAAATATATATATATAAATGTACATATACATGTACATATCTATATCTATATATATCTATATCTATATATATATATATTGTAACGGTGTCCAGCAAGGACAGATAACCTGCACTAGAATCCAGCAAGGGATCTACATAAGCAGAAGAATGAGTAGGGCTGTACATCCATGCTTGAACAGAAGGCGAGCGTGTGAGCTGCGGCCTAATCAAGCCAGTACACCTGATCTAAGTCAGGAGGATTTAAAAGGCTGCTGTGTGAGCAGAGAAAGGCCTAGCTAAGTTCACAGGAGAAAAGGAGCCTGGAAGAAACCTTGAGCAGAGAGAGCTGTTTTTGAGAAGCTGCAATACTGAATGCTGGAGTGCTGTTTTCTGGAGCTCCAAGTAAAAGGTCTTGCTGGATCTGCAAATAAATTCTTATTAAGTACTTGTGGGACACTGCTGAGTTACCTGACTGGAGAAAGCTGCAAGGCAGACAGAAGCTAATGTGGAGACGGACACTCCATTTACCATAAGGTCAGAAACCTTTTACTTAAATTATTATACCCCAGGGAAGACGCTGAGTGCTTGTCCTGATAAATTGCAGTGTTCCTATTGCAATATCAAAGGGTCCCTGGGGTGAAGCATATGGGAGAGAAGGGCGGGCCCTATGCTTCATCCAAGGTTACTTAAGTGAAGACGTGGAAAGGCCACAGGCTGGCACTATATAAGAGACTATTCGTAACCTGGCCACAAGGTGGCACTACACCACATATACAAGACTACGGATACTGTAAGAGACTATCTGTATCCGGGCCACAAGCTGGCGCTATAAGGGACTGTTTGTATCCTGGTCACAAGGTGGCACTACAAGAGACTGTTTGTTTTCTTTATGAATTATAATTTAACCTGTAGTAGAAAAGCTGCTCAGGTTATTGTCAGGGTGTTCCAGAGTATAAGTAAGCCCGTTTACGTAGATGTTTATTTTTCTGACTATAAGCTATTTCATTTGTGTTTTTGTAACTACTCAATAAAATATCTTAAAAAGAGCCCAGAAGTCTCTACCATTTACAGTCTATCAAAGAGTACCTTGCTACACTGGTGTGAGGAATTTACTCTGCTGAGATTCGAACCCTGGTCTGCATGCTTGCTAAACCTTTTCCCTACCTGTACACCAGCCTGCCTCTTGCAGATTTGCCTGAGACCTGATACCTTGACTCTAAAAGCAATGAAATCAGTGCCAACTCTCTTTAGCTGTGTCTGGTCAGCTGTCCGGTTCTTGGCCTATATAAGGCACTTCCTGTCTCTGTATCCTTGCCAGATTATTGTGTTCCTGAACTCTCTAATCAAGCTTGTTACTGTATCTCCTACCTGTTGCTGAACTTGGATCGTTTTTGACTTTGCTGCTTCTCCTTCCCACTGACCTCGGCTTGCCTCACTAAGATTATTATCCTTCTGTTCCTGACTCCCATCTCTGCTTCAGAGCAGACAGCCACTCAAGGCTCAGGGGCTCATCCACCTGGGTAACGAGTGGCTATCTCGGGCAGGGAGTTTTTGCTGATCTGGCTACTGGACTCCAAACTTTGTACCACCAATATCATAACAGAATAATCTGGCTTAATCATGGAGACCGTCGGATCAGATTCTGCATTTGCTCAGCAGGTTGCTTTTAATACAAGAACTATGCAGACCCAGGCACAGACCATTCAAGTGCTGCAGGATCAAGTAGCTGAACTGCAAAATGAAGTTCGATCAATGCATAGTGAACTTACCAGCTACAGGGCACATGATGCTGCGGCTGCTGCTACTACTAATGTTACACCTGCACAAGATGCCCGCTTGCCTCTGCCTGAAAAATTTGGAGGAGACCGCAAAAAATGTAGGGGTTTCCTAAATCAATGCCGTTTGCATTTCATGATGTTACCTAATCGTTTCCCATCTGAAAGAGAGAAGGTGGGATTTATTTTTTCCCTATTCAAAGATGAAGCCCTGGCTTGGGGCTCCCCTCTTCTGGAACAGGACAGTCCAGTCTTGGGTAATCTAAATGACTTTCTTGAGGCCATGTGCCTAGTTTTTGATGACCCCAATCGAGGTGCTACAGCTGAAGCCACTCTCCTTAATTTGCATCAAGGGAGGCGCTCTGTGGCTGAATATGCTGCTGAATTCAGACAGTGGGTTGCTGATACTACTTGGAACCAATCAGCCCAGAGGTTCCACTTCAGAAAAGGTCTCTCAGAGGCTATAAAAGATGAGCTTGCTCGTGTTGATCTTCCTGCTGAGTTTGATGCATTTGTGCGTTTGGCTATCCGTATTGATCGGAGACTTTCAGAAAGAAAATTGGAAAGACAGAGCTCTTTTAAACAAAGTGCTACTCCTACTTTCTATTCAAGAAGTTCTACTCCAAACCCACAAACACCTACCGACTCTGAGCCAGAGGCTATGCAGGTAAATCTAATAAGAGGGCCATTATCCAACGAAGAAAAACAGTGGCGACGCACTCACAATTTATGCATGTATTGTGGTAGTGCAGGGCACTATGCCATCAATTGCCCTAGCAAATCCAAGAGAACAATAGCTATGGCTGCTGAGGGTGCGCAGATTCAACCCCAATCCCAGATTTCAGACCAACTGGATTCTGTCACACAACCCTTGTTTTCTCTGGCTCATGGTGAAGAGGGTATGATGACTCAACATCCTCATTTGGTGGTGCCTATCACTTTGCAATGTGGTGATAATAAAATTTCGACTACAGCTATGATAGATTCTGGAGCAGGCGGAAACTTTATGGACATTAAATTTGCAGCAGGAAATAAAATTCAGTCTATCCCTAAATCTTCACCTGTGTTAATGGAAACAGTAGACGGTTCTCCACTTACGTCAGGCCCGGTTACACATGAGACTGAGCCCTTAAAATTGATTCTGGAAGTGAATCACCATGAGTCTATATCTTTTCACCTAATCTCCTCAACACAGTTTCCAGTGATTTTGGGTATACCCTGGCTTGCTCTGTATAACCCACAGATTGATTGGAAGACTAGAACCTTGTCCTTTCCTTCAGAACACTGCTTAATGAATTGTCAACCCTCTAAGGTAAAACCTGTTGCCTCAACAATTAATGAAATGGTTGCTACAAACTTAACTAAGCTTCCCCTACAATATCAGGATTTTGCAGATGTCTGTGATAAGAAGAATGCTGATCAGCTTCTACCCCACAGGCCTTATGATTGCCCCATAGAGCTGCTACCTGGAGCTGCTATCCCATTTGGCCGTATATATTCCCTTTCTGAGCCTGAATTGAAAGCACTTTGTGAATACATACAAGAAAAACTTGCCAAAGGCTTTATTCGACCATCTACTTCTCCAGCAGGAGCTCCTATATTTTTTGTAGAAAAGAAAGATGGCAGCCTACGGCCATGCGTTGACTACAGGGACATTAATAACATCACTGTTAAAAACCGCTACCCCTTGCCTCTCATTCCTGAACTTCTGGAGAGACTTTGCTCAGCTAAAATATTTACGAAGCTTGATCTACGAGGGGCATATAATCTGGTTCGTATAAGACCAAATGATGAATGGAAAACAGCCTTCAGAACCAGGTACGGACATTACGAATATCTAGTAATGCCATTTGGACTTTGTAATGCCCCCGCAACTTTTCAGCATCTAATCAATGATGTACTACGGGATCTCCTGGATCAGTTTGTTGTGGCATATTTGGATGATATCCTGATATTTTCTGATAATCTTGAAAATCACAGCAAACAGGTCTGCATTGTTCTTGAGCGCCTTCGTACCCACCACCTATACATTAAACTGGAAAAATGTGAGTTTGAACAAACTGAATTTCAATTCCTGGGGTATGTAATAACTCCTACAGGTTTAAGTATGGACGCAAGTAAAATTAAGGCTGTGCTGGACTGGCCCATCCCCAAGAATGTAAAAGATATTCAGAGATTTGTGGGGTTTGCCAATTTTTACAGGCGATTCATTAAGAATTTCTCTGCCATTATTACACCGATCACTGAACTTACATGTAAGGGGACTCCTTTTCAGTGGTCCGATAAGGCTGATACCGCATTTTCCAGATTAAAGACTCTGTTTACATCTGCCCCTATCCTGATACATCCTCAGCCAGAATTGCCATTTACTGCAGAGGTAGATGCTTCTGATTCAGCTGTTGGTGCTATACTGTCTCAAAGGACTGGACCTAAGATGTTGTTACATCCATGTGCCTTCTATTCCCGCCTGATGATGCCAGCAGAAAGGAACTATGACATAGGAAATAAAGAACTTTTGGCTATAAAAGCTGCCTTCACCGAATGGAGACATCTCTTGGAGGGAGCTACCCATCCAATTACTGTCCTCACAGATCACAAAAATCTGGAATGTATTAAATCAGCTAAGAGACTGTCAGCCAGACAAGCACGCTGGTCTCTATTTTTCTCAAGGTTTAATTTTTTGATTTCATACCGCCCGGGCTCTCGAAATGGTAAAGCGGATGCCTTGTCTAGGATAGCTGACCCCCTCCATACTACAGTTACCGAGGCTACCATCTTGCCGGAGAGTAGATTTTTAGGTGTTACATTTCCTTCTGATCTAATGTCCCGCATTAAGAAGGGCTACGCTGAAGATCCAGTTTTTCGTGATCCTCCTCGTGATCTTCATATGACAATGCATAATGGGTTTTGGATTTTTCAACAACGCCTGTTTGTTCCGGACTCAGTGCGACTGGACGTTTTACGTCTCTACCATGACTCAAAACCAGCAGGTCATCCAGGAATCCAAAAGACACAAGAACTACTTGCCCACTCCTTTTGGTGGCCTAAATATCATGAGGATGTTAAGAAGTATGTGTCCTCTTGTGATGTGTGTGCCAGACATAAGACTCCTCGCTCATCCCCTGTTGGCTTGCTTCAGCCTCTTCCTATTCCTCATCGGCCCTGGGGATCTATATCCATGGACTTTATTGTGGAACTACCTCCCTCTAAGGAACACACTACCATTCTTGTTGTTGTGGACCGGTTAACCAAGATGAGTCATTTTATACCAGCTCGTGGTCTCCCTTCAGCTAAACAGACTGCTGACCTAGTTATTCCAAAAAATATTTCGCTTGCATGGAGTGCCTGATGAGGTAATTTCTGACAGGGGAGTGCAGTTTACATCTCGTTTTTGGAAATATTTTTGTTCTAGTCTAGGTATCGATGTAAATCTGTCATCAGCTTTTCATCCACAAAGTAATGGACAGACTGAGCGGACCAACCACACTTTGGAGCAATATTTGCGGTGCTATATTAGTTACCTGCAGGATGACTAGCTGGATTTTTTATCCACGGCGGAATTTGCCTATAACAATGCCCAACACTGCTCCACTTCTCTGAGCCCATTTTTTGCCAACTATGGTTACCATCCGACCTTTCTGATGAGTCTCCCGATTACTACTCCCGTTCCTGCAGTCACTGACCGGCTGACCGCCTTACGTGATTCCCAAACACTGTTGAAAGAGACTCTTTTGGAGGCTCAGGAATGTTACAAAAGAGCTGCTGATAGGCATAGAAAGGAGGCCCCAGTCTATCATGTTGGTGACAAGGTGTGGCTGTCCACAAAGAATCTTAAACTTCGGATTCCTTCTCATAAATTGGGTCAAAGGTTCATGGGACCTTTTGAGATCATTGCTCCGATCAATGCTGTCACTTTCCGTTTGCAACTTCCAAATTCCATGAAGATACATCCAGTGTTTCACGTTGCACTGCTTAAACCTTTTCATGAAAATACTTTCCCTGGCTGAGCCCTACCTGCACCACCTCCAGTCCTCGTGGATGGTGAAGATGAATAAATTCTTGAAGATGAAAAAATTCTTGACTCCAGGATATTCCGTAACAAGCTTCAATATTTGGTTCGGTGGAAAGGCTATGAGGAGGATAGATCGTGGGAACCAGTGTACAATATTCACGCTCCTGATCTTCTTCGGTCTTTCCATGCACAGTACCCTGCTAAACCGGGTAATAGGGCATCCAGAGGCTGCGCCTATAGAGGTGGGGGTAATGTGAGGAATTGACTCTGCTGAGATTCGAACCCTGGTCTGCATGCTTGCTAAACCTTTTCCCTACCTGTACACCAGCCTGCCTCTTGCAGATTTGCCTGAGACCTGATACCTTGACTCTAAAAGCAATGAAATCAGTGCCAACTCTCTTTAGCTGTGTCTGGTCAGCTGTCCAGTTCTTGGCCTATATAAGGCACTTCCTGTCTCTGTATCCTTGCCAGATTATTGTGTTCCTGAACTCTCTAATCAAGCTTGTTACTGTATCTCCTACCTGTTGCTGAACTTGGATCGTTTTTGACTTTGCTGCTTCTCCTTCCCACTGACCTCGGCTTGCCTCACTAAGATTATTATCCTTCTGTTCCTGACTCCCATCTCTGCTTCAGAGCAGACAGCCACTCAAGGCTCAGGGGCTCATCCACCTGGGTAACGAGTGGCTATCTCGGGCAGGGAGTTTTTGCTGATCTGGCTACTGGACTCCAAACTTTGTACCACCAATATCATAACAACTGGTGTCAGAAGTGGGAACCGGGTCTTTGTACCAAAAGACCACTCACAGTAAAAATGGAAGAGGTAATAAAGGCCTTACTGCAAGCAACCGCAGCACAGCAGGAAATAAGCAGACAACAACAGGAATCAAACAGACAACACCAGGAATTTAACAGATTGCTTGCAAATCAGATGACACAAAGTCAAGCCAATTTACAAGAGATATTAAATCAATCGAAACAACTTGCTACTGCAGTAACAAGAGAACCAGTGATGGGACTGCAAGCAAGTCACCACATACATAAAATGAGTAAAGAAGATGATGTGGAAACCTACCTGCTGGCCTTTGAAAGTACTGCAATGCGGGAAGCCTGGCCACAAACTCAGTGGGCAGGAATACTGGCCCCATTTCTGATAGGAGTAGCGCAAAGAGCTTATTATGATCTACCAGCAGAACAAGCGGCGGATTATAAATATTTAAAGGCGGCGATTTTAGCCAGGATAGGGGTAAACCCAGCTGTCCGGGCCCAAAGGTTCCATACATGGAAATACCGCGGGGACCAACCACCAAGAGCCCAAATATTTGATCTCCTGCATCTCACACGCAAATGGCTATGCCCAGATAGTAACTCCCCAGAGAGAATTGTGGAGAAAATAGTCCTGGACCACTAATGGAGAAGATTGCCTCCAGGTATGAGCGAGTGGGTAGGACAATACGAATCACAGTCTCTGGATGAATTAGTGGCCCAAGTGGAGCACCATCAAGCTGTAAAAAGCATCTCAGCAGACTCATTTATGGAGAGATCAAAAACCTGGAAACGTGGGTTATCCATAAAATATCGGCCTACCGAAGGGGCCACAGGAAACTATAGAAAAGAACCTTGAGATGTTTATGGAACTGACAAGAGAAAGAAGGAGGAGAGAAGGAATGACTACTTCCATACAGTGAAGTGTTTCCAATGTGGAGAAATGGGGCATATGGCAGCCAAATGCCCTAATCGGGATGAGCCAATGCAGTGCAATCTTGGAGACTCTGCAATCCACTGTGACGTGGTTAATTTAGTCGGAATGACTGAGCTGCGAAATCCATTTATCATAGAAGTAATGATAAATGGTCAGAAAGGAAAGGGGCTGATTGATTCCGGTAGCGAAGTTACCCTGTTATCCCGAAGAACAGTAGCCCCAGATAATAGGAGATTAGGAAAAAGCATGGGCATTACCTGTGTTCATGGGACAGTAATGAACTACCCAACAAAAACCAGCCCTGGTAGTACCCCATCTACCATATGCAGCAGTTTTGGGTAGAAACTTCCCACATTTTGAGAAACTGCTCTATACAGAAAGCCAGAGAACGAGTCCTGAATCTATATTGGATATCTTCCTGTTTGAGGATAACAAACTATTCTCCAGCTTGAAAAAGTTCCAAAATCTTGAAAACAAAGATGAAAAGAAAAGAAAAGAGGAACAGAAATAAAAAAGAAACTAGTCAGAGAAGAAGCTCTGGTAGCTTCACAGACCACACCTGAGGAGACAGCAAATTTAGAAGAATCTTCTTCTGATGCAGAGATGACCACTCTAGAACAAACAGTGAGAGAAGAAGAACAGAACATACTCCAGGAAGAAAAACATTTTGGGAGAGACCAAGCAAATGATCCTCTCCTACAAAATATAAGAAGAGAAGTGGTCAAGGTAAACGGCGAAATAGTACAGGGACGAGAAAATCTCTGAGGTCCCCACTTTGTGTTGAAAAGAGATCTTCTATATCGTGTGGTCAAAATAGGAGAAGACGTTACAGAGCAATTACTGGTACCTCAAGGCTACAGAAAAAAAGTATTAGAAATGGCTCACAGTCATCTTTTTGGAGCACATCTGGGAGTGGAGAAAACTTTAAACCGGGTAATGAAGAGATTCTACTGGCCTGGAGTATACGAAGAAGTGCGCCGGTATTGTCTGTTTTGCCCAGAATGCCAGCTAGTAAGTCCAAATCCTCAGTTAAAAGCTCCTTTGATACCGCTTCCGATTATAGACAAACCGTTTGAGAGAATAGCGATGGACCTCGTAGGACCACTGGAAAGAACAGCTCGAGGACATCAGTACATTTTAGTCATATTTGGACTACTCTACAAGATACCCTGAAGCCGTGCCACTAAGATCCGCTAACTCTAAGAGTATCGCAAAAGAAATGCTACTTCTTTTCTCAAGAGTTGGAATACCAAAAGAGATATTAACGGATCAAGGAACACCGTTTGTATCAAGACTGATGAAGGACCTGTGCCAACAATTACAAGTAAAAGCATTAAGAACGTCAATATATCACCCTCAGACCGATGGATTGGTGGAAAGATTTAATAGAACGCTAAAAAGAATGATATGAAAAGTGGTGGACAAAGATGGAAAAAACTGAGACCTTTTATTGCAGTTTCTGTTATTTGCAGTACGAGAAGTACCCCAGGCCTCTACAAGGTATTCCCCATTTCAGCTTTTATATGGACATCATCCAAGGGGAATACTCGATACTCTACAATAAACCTGGGAAGACCAAAAAGTCCAAGGAAAAAATATTGTGGAGTATGTGTAGACCCTGAGAAATAGAATCTCTCAGATCGCCCCACTCGTTAAAGCACATATGGAACAAGCACAGCAACACCAGAAAACTTACTACAATCGAGATGCCCAGGTCAGGAAATTCCAACCTGTCGATAGGATTATGGTACTGGTTCCAACGGCTGAAAGAAAGCTCCTGGCTAAATGGCAAGGACCATATGAAATCATAGAAGCTGTAGGTGAAGTAAATTATAAAATCAAACAGCCGGATAAACGAAAAAAGGAGCAGATTTATCATGTGAATTCATTAAAAGTTTGGCGTGAAAAAGAAGCTGAGGTAGCAGTAGTACACCCGGTGTACCCAATGGAAGTAACACTTCCCAAAGTACAAATCTCGACTGAATTGTCACCACAGCAAAAGGAGGAAGTAAGGAAAATGCTTCTACGAAATACAGATGTATTTTCTGAAAATCCAGGCCACACAAAGGTGATTTACCATGATATTATCACTAAGCCTGGATTAATTATAAGAAGCAGACCGTACCGGATTCCAGAGGCCAAGAGGGAGGAAGTAAAAACAGAAGTAAAAAAAATGCTTGACTTAGGGGTTATTGAAGAGTCTAGCAGTGAATGGTGTAGCCCAATTGTCTTAATTCCTAAACCTGATGGGACAATTCGTTTTTGCAGCGACTTTCGAAAGTTGAATGAAATCTCCCAATTTGATGCCTATCTTATTCCCAGAGTGGATGAATTCATTGATAGACTAGGAACAGCAAGATTTATGTCTACATTAGATCTGACAAAAGGATATTGGCAGGTCCCTCTGACAAGATCAGCAAGAGAAAAAACAGCTTTTTGTACTCCTAATGGTCTGTTCCAGTATAAAGTTCTACCTTTCGGTCTGCATGGAGCTCCGGCTACATTTCAACGACTCATGGACAAACTTTTAAGAACACATTCCGAATATGCAACTGCTTATTTGGACGATATTGTAATTCATACCACTTAAATAAAGTGGAAAAGTCTTGGAGTCCCTGAGAAGAGCGGGTCTAACAGCAAATCCGGCAAAATGTGCACTTTGGCAGAGATTAAATATCTTGGATATACGGTGGGAAGAGGACTGATCAAACCTCAGTTAAATAAAGTGGATACTATAAGAGAATGGCCACGAACTTTAAGGAAGAGAGAGGTGCGTGCTTTTCTGGGGATAGTTGGGTACTACCGAAGGTTTATACCCAGTTTTGCCACCATTGCGGCTCCTTTAACTGATTTAACCAAACAAAGAGCCCCAGATACAGTAAAATGGAATCCGGAAGCAGAAAAGGCATTTGAAGACCTAAAAGTGGTCTTGTGTCAAGAACCGGTATTGGTGGCTCCGAATTTCCAAAAACTTTTTATCCTACAGATGGATGCTTCTACGATTGGATTAGGGGCTGTACTATCGCAAGAGAAAGAGGCAGAGGAACATCCGGTGCTATACCTCAGCAGGAAACTGTTGCCCAGAGAACAGAGATATTCAGTGGTCGAAAAAGAATGCCTGGCTATCAAGTGGGCTTGCGAGGCTCTGAGGTATTATCTGCTGGGTAGATCATTCAAGCTGGTTACGGACCATGCCCCATTAAGATGGATGCATCTTAACAGAGAGAAAAACAGCAGAGTGACTAGATGGTTTCTTTCATTACAACGATTCAGATTTACAGTGGAAATAAACACAGTAATGTGGATGCCCTATCTAGGGTCCACTGCCTCTCGGCGCATGTAGCTCAACTACATGGTGATGAGCTGAGAGGAAGGATATGTAACGGTGTCCAGCAAGGACAGATAACCTGCACTAGAATCCAGCAAGGGATCTACATAAGCAGAAGAATGAGTAGGGCTGTACATCCATGCTTGAATAGAAGGGGAGCATGTGAGCTGCGGCCTAATCAAGCCAGTACACCTGATCTAAGTCAGGAGGATTTAAAAGGCTGCTGTGTGAGCAGAGAGAGGCCTAGCTAAGTTCACAGGAGAAAAGGAGCCTGGAAGAAACCTTGAGCAGAGAGAGCTGTTTTTGAGAAGCTGCAATACTGAATGCTGGAGTGCTGTTTTCTGGGGCTGCAAGTAAAAGGTCTTGCTGAATCTGCAAATAAATCCTTATTAAGTACCTGTGGGACACTGCTGAGTTACCTGACTGGAGAAAGCTGCAAGGCAGACTGAAGCTAGTGAGGAGATGGACACTCCATTTACCATAAGGTCAGAAACCTTTTACTTAAATTATTATACCCCAGGCTGAGTGCTTGTCCCGTTAAATTGCAGTGTTCCTATTGCAATATCAAAGGGTCCCTGGGGTGAAGCATATGGGAGAGAAGGGCGGGCCCTATGCTTCATCCAAGGTTACTTAAGTGAAGATGTGGAAAGGCCACAGGCTGGCACTATATAAGAGACTATTCGTAACCTGGCCTACACCACATATACAAGACTACGGATACTGTAAGAGACTATCTGTATCCGGGCCACAAGCTGGGGCTATAAGGGACTGTTTGTATCCTGGCCACAAGGTGGCACTACAAGAGAGTGTTTGTTTTCTTTATGAATTATGATTTAACCTGTAGTAGAAAAGCTGCTCAGGTTATAGTCATGGTGTTACAGAGTATAAGTAAGCCGGTTTACGTAGATGTTTATTTTTCTGACTATAAGCTATTTAATTTTTGTTTTTGTAACTACTCAATAAAATATAGAAAAAAGAGCCCAGAAGTCTCTACCATTTACAGTCCATCAAAGGGTACCTTGTTACAATATATATATATATATATATATATATATATATATATATATATATATATATATATATATATTTGTGTGTGTATATATATGTCCCTAGAGGTGGGTTTAATTAAAGAGGCTGGAAGATTTCTCTGGAGAAAGAAAGAGTTAACTCCGGGCAGTGATCAGAAGCTAATTGAAGCCCAGCTGGGGATTGCCTTTAAGACAACAGCAGAGAGATGGGTGGAGTCCTCACTTAGGCTTGGGCCTAAGCAGTGTGGGCAGTGTGTGAAATCTGCTACTTTTGGTGAGCTGCTGTTAGCAGCAAAGAGCAAGCTTCAGAGAAAAGCTTGCTGACTGTTCCTGATTCGATCTATAATCTGATGTGTGATTTGGATTGAGAGACTGAAGTCTGTTCTAGGAAGCTGTTTGCAGTTAGAAAACTCTTTTTCCAGAGATTGCTCTCAGAGAAAGCTGTTTGCAGTTTGAAGACTGCTTTTCCAGAGATTGCTCGCAGAGAAAGCTGTTTGCAGTTAGAAGACTGCTTTTCCAGAGATTGCTCGCAGAGGAAGCTGTGTTCCAGAGGCTGTGAGTAAAGGATCATATTTTCCTTACAAGAGTCTTTGTAAACTAAGGCAGAGAAGGCAGCAGTATAACTGCAAATTGGACAGAGTTTCTCAAAAAACTGTTTAAGGGTCCCTGGAGGTTGGAGCATTTCTGAGAGACGGGCCAGTCAATCTACCACTATATATATATATATATATATATATATATATATATATATATATATATATATATATAGTTGAATAATCAGAGTATTGCAGTGAATGGTGATACCTTTTTTATTGTACAAATAAAGCGACAGGCTTTCGAGAGCTAATGTCTCTCTTTATCAAGTTAAAAAGTGACAATGATACAAGTATGAACTAAAAACAGTAAACAGAAAGAGATGGGGGAAAAAAATAAATTGGAAAAACAAGAGAAACAAAATTCAGTGGCCAGAGTTATGTGAGAAACAGACCAGCATTGTGAATAATGTCCTGATAGGTCAGTAAGTAAGTGTATAGATCAGGTTGTAGATAAGAACACAGCAGAGTAAAATAAAGAGCAATACATTTCAGCAAAGCCATGGGGGCCACAAGGTCTGCAGGGGGGGCCTGTGGTGGGCCACAGTGAGCCATGAGGGGCTGCAGGGGACCAACAGAATGGCTGCAGGGGCCATAAGATGTCGTGGGGGCCACAAGGCCTGATTGGAGCCCCTGGGGCCTGTGGGGGCTACAGTGAGACTTAAGGTCTGCAGGGTACGCACGCGAGGTCCGCAGGGGCCATAAGAGTCTGTGTGGGCCACATGTGGCCCGGGGCCAAGAAGGGGGCCACAGTGGGCCATAAGGGGCTGCAGGGGACCCATGGGAGGTCCACAGGGGCCATGGGGGCTACAAGGTCTGCAGGGGGGCCTGGGGCCTGTGGGGGGCCACAGTGAGCCATGAGCCGCCTATGTGTATAACTTTTTCCCAGCTTAATTATTCTCTTTCACATTTTCAAAATGTATATATTTTTATATGTGCTTTAACATAAGCTCCATTTCTCTAATACATAATTTTCATATCTAAACATACTTTATTAGAAAGTGCTTAAAAGATCTGTTTTGACTCACTGGATCCTTCTAAATAGTCCCAACAAAGGTCTGCTCCCCGTATCTCATGCATACAATGTCTCTGTAGTGACCACACTCACAGATTGCCTCTTAACAGCATTTCAAAATGTGCTGTTGGCTAATGTCATGTTTAGATATGCAAAAAAACACTTTTTTTATTTTAATAGTTTATTTTCATATTAAAAATAGAGAAGCTTTAACATTTTAAAGTTAATACCAATGTCTCTTTTACAAATCTGAAAACTCAACAGTGGTCAGTGGACTTGAAAAGGTCAGTCTATATCCCGATTCCAAAAAAAAGCAGTGTTAAAAAGTATCTAATTATCAAACAATTACATTCCTTTCACATGCCAGCAAAGTAATGCTTAAGATCCTACAAGCTCGACCCCAACAATATATGGACCGGGAACTACCAGAAGTGCAAGCCCGGTTCCGCAGCGGAAGAGGCACAAGAGATCAAATTGTCAATGGATAATAGAGAAAGCAAGAGATTTCCTAAAAAAGAGATTTACCGCTGCTTCATAAACTATTTTAAAGTCTTGTGTTGGTCACAACAAAATGTGGCAAATTCTTAAAGAGATTGGGCGTACCAAGAAGCAATGGAACAACCGAATGGATCAAGGTTGAGAAAGGAGTTTGACATGGTTGCATATTGTTACCTAATTTATTCTACTTATACACAGAACACATCATGCGTAAGGCCAGGATGGATGAATCTAATGCCAGAGTTAATACTGCTGGGAGAAATATCAACAACCTCAGATACATGGAAATCAAGCCAAATTGTTCACTGGAAGGTTTGATCATGAAGATAAAAATGGCAAATATTTTGGCCATATTATGAGAAGACAGGATTCTCTAGAGAAGACTAAGAAGGGAACGTTAGAGTCAGAGATGGATAGATGAGGTAATTGAAGGAATGAACATGATCATGCCTAGTGTGCTGCTGTCCATAGCATCATAGAGAAACGGACACAACAGGACAGTAGGGAGAAGTGAGAAATATATCAAAGAATTTAATGAAGGCCAGTAGGAACGTATGTTCCAGAAAAAGAGGAAAAAGAATAATGCAAGAATATAAGGCCATGGTTTGAAGTCTAAAGATTTAGGGGTGATGTGTGTTAATCCTATTAAAAGAAAGGATAGTAGATACGTGGAACAGTCTGCCAGTTGGAAGCATCAAACACAGTTAAAAGGACATGAAACACAAAGCTTTTTTTCGTGAATTTAAACTGCACATATTAAAAAATTACCAAAGTTTTATGCTAAATGAAAAAATATTAAGTAAAATCAGTTATACTTCATTAAAACTAACAGGAAATGCACAGAGCAAATGTACGGAAAATATGAACTTCTGAACACACTGTACAGTAATCCATATAGTATTTGTTACATTGCTTCCTCAAAGCTGGATCATGAGGGTGCGTGTTTTGGTAGAGTGGTAACAAATGAGAGAACAGAGAGACTTATTAAGATAATTGAAATTTCAACCCTTCTACCTCACTGGCCCAGAAGCAGGCACCTTGCATTATACAATGCATCCAAAGCTCTCCAGAAATGTAAACACACCTGAAACTAAATATGAAAATTAATAGAAAGAGGATGGTATGAAAGGTGTGGAGGGAGAATAGAACGACAGGGATAATGTGGAAAGGTAGGGAGCGTGGAGAATGAAAGGAAATTAGAAAGTAAAAGGGAAGAGAAATAGAGTGGGAGTTTCACAAGGAAGAAGAGAAAGAGCTGGAGGTAGTTGATGGATTGATGGAGGCGATTAAAAAGCGAAATTAGAGAAAAAATGGAAGGGAAGAGAGAAAAGAGAGAAAAGAGGTAGAGATGGCGTAAGGCAGAAGATGGATGTGGGAGTTGATGCAGGTGATAAAAAGCAAAATTAGAGAAAAAATGGAAGGGAACAGAGAAAAGAGAGAAAAGAGATAGAGATGGGGTAAGGCAGAAGATGGATGGTGGGAGTTGATGCAGGTGATAAAAAGAGAAATGAGAGAAAAAGTGGAATTGAGGAGAGAAAAAAGGGAAACGAAAAAGAGAAGGCAGGAGATGACTGGAGGGAGACGATAAACATAGGGAGGGAGAATGAAATGGTGTTGGACGCATGAGATAAATTGAAAGAGAGAAGTAAGGAGAAAGGGAAAAAGAACAGATACTGAATGGATGGTGAAATGCTTTGCATTTCTGTCCTTCTTTATGTGATACAAGTAGAACTGACCATTCCCTCATATTACCATTATGATGAATCTAACCATGCCACCAGTAACAGAATCTAGCCCTTAAGCGGTAATGTGTCCTGATGATTATCCAACCTCTCTCATTTCCTTATTCTGACCCTGTGACCCTGCAACTTTGTGCAGCAAACTTACAAACAAACTAGACCCGCTATATCACTGCAGCTAACTCCTACAAGCAAGCTACCTCCATTGGACTCTCCACATCTGCAGCCATCTCCTCTTCATATAGATTATTACATTAACTTATGTGATATTATATCTAAGCACATCATTTTTTCTTGCTGTTTAGTGAATTTTATGTTTATTCTGATTTATAGTCCTTTGTGTGATCCTCAAGCATTAATTTATTTTGTCTATTTTCTTACCTCCCAAAACCTAATGATCACATATTTTGCTATTCAAGTTGTCTGTGACACTGCAACTTTGCTCAGCAAACTTACTAACAGCCCAGACCAGCAATCCCATCACTCCCTGCCCCTCTCCCACCCGCCCCTGGTTAGTCTTAATTTATTAAATCACTCAAATTACTTGCACCTGATCATTTACTTATTCCTCTTGATTACTCTCTTGGCCACTATGTTCCATTTCACTTTCTTCTTCACCTCCAGTGTGATTCTCAGACTATCCTCCTCATTTTATCCACATTATGCCTCCTACACCATTAACATTTCTCCTTCCCTGCTTTCCTCCCATCTACTCTGCTCCCACAAGCTCATCTCCTTCCTCCAATCACTTTTTCATTCATGTCCTAAAGCTCATAAGCAGAAATACGTCTGCAAGCCCTACACTCATCTCCTCTTCCTGCTCATTTTGCTGGCTCCTGGAGATAAATCAGCTAACCCTGACCCCTCACTCAGTCCATCCTCTCAATAGACATGCTCAGCCCCAGGACTGCTAACTCTGTCCATATCCCATGTGAACTTTACCCTCTGCTATGTCTACATGTACCCCCCGCCACTCTGTAAAGCTAACCTCTGACTTTCCACTTGCAGGCTATATTATCTGACCACACAGGGCAGATAACATAATAAATACTTGAGCCAGTAAGGAAAAAACCTTTCCAAGTTTACACACCTTCCCAAGTAAGCAAACTTTCATCTCCTCCTGACCCTGCTACTCCTGTTATTCTTCCCCACGTTTCTGCCTCTGCCATTCGCTTTAGATTGTAAGTAGCGAGTTTCCAATCTTGTAGGTGCTTCTACAAAGATTCTACGCTCAAAACAGGGCACTCCATTTTCTTCAGTTGTTAATATTGTATTTTTCCCTGTCCTCTCCCCCCTTGTACAGCACTACTATGTTGCTGCGTTACAAATAAAAGTTAATAATGAATAATAATAATAATAATAATAATAATAATAATTCTGACTTTAACTGTGAATTCTGTGGGATTTATTCTAAGGCTGTAATCTAAATGGCTTTAAAATGCCTCATTAAATAAGTATTTTTCTCCATGCTGTGTTCATAACTTTTAATAAGACAAAAACAGGAATTGTGGAAACTTTTGGAAACAATTTGTGCAACAGACAGGCACGAGCATAAATGAGTTTTCAAATATGTGTTCCTTTGATTATGCCATTTAATATAAATACAAAAATAAATCATAACAGCTATGGTGTATATCACCTGTAAAGAGTTCTAGCGAGTTGTACAATTAAGCTGCTAAAATTACACAACCAAACAATATAATGAAACATTACGAGTCTCAGGAAATTGTATCATTTCTCACAGGGTGAACCTGAACAACATGTTTTATTAATTTAGCATCAATCCAGTAATACAAAACAACAAAGTCAGAGGTGCTCATCAGAGAACGAACCAACCTTAATAGGTTAGTTCTATAGCCATGATAAGCCACTCTGAGAGCACTCTTTTAGCTCACTTGTGCCCTTCACAGGGAGAAATATCCTGTAGTATATCAGTCTGGTCTCACTCAAAAGAGTGATCCAGCCCCGAAATACCAGGCAATTCTACCCTGAACATGAGAAACAGCAAACCACAGACGCGTTTCGGCCTTTATGGGCCTCGTCAGTGAGGTGCAGCTGAACTCCCTAAGGCACAGTGAGCAAGGGGTCCACGTCTGGAGTCCCCTATTACCCTTAGGGAGACTAAACCCTAAAGGTAATTTGCATATACAAAACAACAGGAATTTAGAAGAATTCATCACTTGAGCATCTGCAAATATGAGTCTCATTATCTTTTTAAGTTGTGTAATTTTATTTGAAGTTTATAATATAACTAGCGACTTGCCCGTCAAAAATGACGGCAATAACATTTGAAGCCTGGTAATGCTGTTTGCCACAAAATGCAAGGATATGGCCCCTCTGAGCACCTTCAGCGCTCATCACGAGCCCCGTGCGCAGTGCCTTGTGCACTCATCGCATGGTTCGCAATGAGTGCCCAAGGCGCTCATTGCGAGCCTCTTCCCTCGTCTACTTCACAGGCCCCTCGATGAGTGGCTTTGCCGCTCATTGCCGTTTTGCCAAGCTGCACCTTTCCTGCTTTGCAATGATCCCCTTCAGCGTTCATTGGGACCCCCACGATGATCGCCTTCGGCGTAGTTTAGGGGCCTACTGCATTGGGTTAAGTATTAGTGGCTTGAGTTAAATGTTACTGCCTTGTATTAAGTGTTACTGGTATCTGTTAAGTCTTAGTGCTTAGGGCTCATATTTACATCCTTCAGCCTCGTTTTCGTTGTGTTTACGTTTTTTCGGCAGCCATTTTTTTTCTTGCTTCGGCGATTTACAATCTGGAAAAAGGGCAAAATATGCCTCAAATTACCTTGCAACCTCTCTCACAGGCTCCCTGGCTCTTCCACTGTTGCATGTTTTTCCAGTTCGGTGGTTCGGCTGTTAAATTTTGTCCTGCATGTCTCGGGATGAGCGCATACTAAGTCCGGCGTGTCTAAGGCTGCAATGGCTTATTGCAGCCTAAGTCCCGTGAGGCTAGCAGTGAAAAGAGCGCCTTCGGTGCTCATTGCATCCTAAGTCCTGCGGCATGCCTCAACGGGCCACAAGCGTGATGACAACTCGCAGATTGACAACTATTATATGTGATCTTTTGAAGTACTCGACCTGATGATGGTCAACATATTTTTAGAAAATTCATAAAATTGCAGCATTTAATTATTAACCAATACATTACAGTTTAATGGTGAAATTATTTTTGCATTAGTCACTTGGGAGGGACATTTGATGCAGATAAGATCTCAATTCTATTGAATGGCTGCAACAATGTAGAGGAAATTAACAAAAATATCAAATCAGAGTGTAAGTAACAGTGGGGCAATGAGCAGTCTCTAAAACCCCAAAACATATGAATATTTTCTCTTAAAATGTTGTTATGACTTCTTTTATGCATTGTTTAGCCATTTCTGCCACTCTCCATGACCTCGTGAACAGTAACACAACAGGACTTCTTTATGTATATGGTCCTGCTGATCCACTTGGTATTCAATGCAAAGATACTGGAGTGGGTTGCCAGTTCCTTCTCCAGTGGGCCACAGCATACAGCTCCTGGTATTCCTAGGTGGTCTCCCATCCAAGTACTGACCCTGCTCAGCCTCAGGGTGATGTGACCTCTTGGTTCCTTGACTTGGAATCAAACTCAGGTCGCAGTGGTGAAAGCAATGAATCCTAACCACTGGACCACCAGGGCACCTACTTTTATGACTTACACAGAAGCTATTGTCGTTAGTTTGTTATATGTAAAGTTTTTTCCCAAACCATAGTGGTCCTTTAAAAGAGTTATTGACCCAAACCCTAACTAAACTTTTTTTTATATTTTATCTCTGTTTATATTTTCCAAAATAATAGTAATTTACATTTAAACAAAATTTCCTCTTTATCAATCACTTTACATAAAGGAAATGCCAATGGAAACGTTACTTTATTCATTCACTTATGACAATCCTGTAACGTATTTCATTTGCACATTAATGAAACTCATTTTCCTAGCAAATTAAACTCAAAGTAACTTTTGCATTCTCCTGTCAGTAAACTTCTGTAGCTTAAAGCTATTTAATATAGAAATGTCACAATTTCAAAAAAATAATCACTATAATCTACCTTTATGCCTAAACTCTGCAGGAATTTCTAAAGTTTAGTCATATATAGAGTCTGACAACCTGTGTTTATTATACTTTCTATTGCCTTAAACCATTTCAACTCTAGAAATCCACCGAAAATGGTTGGTTACTATAATGTATTCATGTTTACACTGAAAATGCAGAGGCGTTTCATGAAATAAATTAGTATACTATGATAAACTGACTTCTTTGTTGGTTATAATGTCGATGGAAGATGTTCTAGGTTCTCTGCCTTAAAGAACACATATGTCTATTTTCTTTTCAACTCTATAATATTACTAGCGACTTGCCCGTCAAAAATGACAGGGCAATAAAATTGTAAGGCAGGTAATGCTGTGTGGCACAGACATTAATTTTTTTGGTGGTCTGAGATCCTTTGGCGCTCATTGCGAGCCTCGCGCTAAGCACCTTTAGCGCTCATTGTGAGGCTGTTGGTTTTTGTATTTTTTTTTATCAGAGGCGCTTTTGCTGTCATTGTAAGGTTGGGGCTGATCTGCTTTTTGCGCTTATTGCAAGGCTGTCCCCTGGTGTAGTTTGTGGTGTAGTTTGTGTGCTATGAGCAGCGTTGGCGCTCGTTGTGAGGCGCGCGGTGAATGGGTTTTGTGTTTATTACCATAGTGTTTTTTTTTTGTGTATATGTATTTTGTGATGCTAATTAAATAATTAATAAATTAATATACTCTGCTCAAAAAAATAAAGGGAACACTTAAACAACACAATGTAACTCCAAGTCAATCATACTTCTGTAAAATCAAACTGTCCACTTAGGAAGCAACACTGAGTGACAATCAATTTCACATTCTGTTGTGCAAATGGGATAGACAACAGGTGGAAATTATGGGCAATTAGCAAGACACCCCCAATAAAGGAGTGATTCTGCAGGTGGTGACCACAGACCACTTCTCAGTTCCTATGCTTTCTGGCTGATGTTTTGGTCACATTTTAATGCTGGTGGTGCTTTCACTCTAGTGGTTGCATGAGACACAGTCTACAACCCACACAAGTGGCTCAGGTAGTGCAAGTCATCCAGGATGGCACATCAATGCAAGCTGTGGCAAGAAGGTTTGCTGTGTCTGTCAGCGTAGTGTCCAGAGCATGAAGGCACTACCAGGAGACAGGCCAGTACATCAGGAGACCTGGAGGAGGCCAACAACCCAGCATCAGGACCACTACCTCCACCTTTGTGCAAAGAGGAACAGAAGGAGCACTGCCAGAGCCCTGCAAAATGACTCCATGAAGGTGGTATGAGGGCCCGACGTCCACTGGTGGGGGTTGTGCTTACAGCCCAACACCATGCAGGATGTTTGGCAATTGCCAGAGAACACCAAGATTGGCAAATTTGCCACTGGCGCCCTGTGCTCTTCACAGATGAAAACAGGTTCACACTGAGCACATGTGACAGACGTGACAGGGTCTGGAGACGCTGTGGAGAACGTTCTGCTGCCTGCAACATCCTCCAGCATGACCGGTTTGGCAGTGGGTCAGTAATGGTGTAGGGTGGCATTTCTTTGGGTGGCCACACAGCTCGCCAGAGGCAGCCTGACTGTCATTAGGTACCGAGATGAGATCCTCAGACCCCTTGTGAGACCATATTCTGGTGTGGTTGGCCCTGGGTTCCTCCTAATGCAAGACAATGCTAGACCTCATGTGGCTGAAGTGTGTCAGCAGTTCCTGCAAGACGAAGGCATTGATGCTATGGACTGGCCCGCCCGTTCCCTAGACCTGAATCCAATTGAGCACATCTGGGACATCATGTCTCGCTCCATCCACCAACGTCACGTTGCACCACAGACTGTCCAGGAGTTGGCAGATGCTTTACTCCAGGTCTGGGAGGAGATCCCTCAGGAGACCATCCGCCACCTCATCAGGAGCATGCCCAGGCGTTGTAGGGAGGTCATACAGGCACGTGGAGGCCACACACACTACTGAGCCTCATTTTGACTTGTTTTAAGGACATTACAACAAAGTTGGATCAGCCTGTAGTGTGTTTCTCCACTTTCATAATGGGGGTGACTCCAAATCCAGACCTCCATTGGTTTGAAAAATTTGATTTCCATTTTTTAATTTTTGTGTGACTTTGTTGTCAGCACATTCAGCTATGTAAAGAACAAAGTATTTCATAAGAATATTTCATTCATTCAGATCTAGGATGTGTTATTTTAGTGTTCCCTTTATTTTTTTGAGCAGTGTACTTTACCTATTTGTAAGTAATATATGCAGGAAGTGTTGTGCTGAAGAGCTGACAATCTGTTTTGATGTTCCTGCAGCATACAATGTAGGTTTGCACTGTTGTGGAGCTGAGGTGTAAGTGTCAGCAATGTGTGCAGTGTGTAGTGTAAATAGGCTGCGTGCGTGAGGGGAAGCCGTTAGTGTAGCTGGGTACTTCTGCATTCTGTAAGTTAGTGTTGTAAAATGGCGGTGAATGTGTATTTGGTACGCGGGTGTGGATGAATTAGCGTTCTTGCTAAAAGTGTATCTTGTACCTCGTACAGCTTTTTGGAAAATCTGTATGTGCTTGGTGTTTTGCGGCTTTAGGATCCAGTAGCCTCGTTTTAAGTTTTTTCTGCAGGCCAATTTTTCTCGCGCTTAAGGGATTTTCGTGTGTCTAAACTAGGTAATTTGGACTTAAATTGAGGTGGTTTTATGTAATTTTGGTGTGTATTTATTGTTTTTTTTTATGTTTGCGGGTTCGTAATGTTTTTTTTTTCTAAGTCTTGCGGCTTGTTATTTTAAGTGTATGTCTGTACATTTTTAGTTCCAAGTCCTGCGGCTTGTATTTTTTTGTGTAAGTCCGTATGTACTGATTGCGTGTTGGATGTTTTTTATTTTAAAGTCCCGCTTCTGTGGGTGTTTGTAACTGCTTGTGAGGCGCAGTAGAGCCTCCATGCTTCGCGAGGGGCTGCATTTGCGGCCTGCAATGAGCCTTCGGCTCATTGCAGCCGACGTTGGAGCATCCACCTTCTTTGCGAGGGTCCGCATTTGCGGCCCGAACTGCGTCCCTCGCTTTCCAAGGAACGCAGTTCTTGCGAGCTCGCAAAGCGTGATGACAATTCATAGTTTGACAACTATTATATATGATCAGCAGATATATTTAGGTTTCAGCATAGTGAATGAGTTGAAATATATGCAAGTTCAAATTTTCAGGTCAATGAACCAGATTGTGGTTATACATTTGCGCTATTGAGACCAGATGGCCATTTACATATTACATATTCCATCCAAAATAGTTTTCCTGGGCCTATATTAATTATTTGATATGAAAAAATGAAAGTAAGGACATGGCCTGATTTCTCATTAGACAGGCTAGGAAATATTGCAGTTCACAGACTTGCTAATAGGGAACAAACACTTGGAACTAGAGAGTTACAAGAGGGAGGAAACTTCTGTGCCTAGAGGCGCCTGAGATTTAAATCCTGCCCTGAGTAAGTTTTCTAGAGCACCAATTAAAACATTCTTCATAGAAAGGTTTCTAAAAACTATGAGCCTCATTCAATTGAGCTTTTGGGAGATCCGGGCTTCGGAAATGTAGCCTGAAAGTTATTTTGCTATTCAATTGCCGTCTTTCTGCAGGCTCCAATTGAGTTACGGGCTCCGGCCTGCGAAAACGCTAAAATCGCAAATCGCTATTCAATTGCTCCTATTCCCCCTCGCAAATAAAGCTGTCAAGCCCGCAAATGGCAAAAGCAAATAGCTATTCAATCGCTTCGATTCCCCCTTGCAAAGCAAGCTGTCAAGCCTGCAAATGGCAAAAGTCAAACCACAAGTTAAGAGTTCCAAGGAGAACTCGCAAAGGGCTTAAAGACATGTACGGAGCATTTTAAATGCTAATAAAAATTCAGCACTGCATTGTAAATGTTGGGGAACACAACGTAAGACATTATAATTAATTGCACAACAGTGTCAAGCCTGTAAATATGGAATATAAAATTAGATTTTTTATGTGTAATTTTCTGGGTTATATCAATCTCGGGAATTAATGAGTTAATACATATAAGGCCATCCACATGTACTATTACATTGGCTTCATTCATATTTAATATTTAGTGATTTGCGGGTCTGATCGCATATCGGATCCCAAATTGCTAGTTGATTAACATGTCACCTCCATCAGCCCTATCAAATTCCAAGCCTGTAAGTGCAAAAGTGAGACCCGCAATGGCTGCAGGCTTGAAATTTGTCCGAGTTACGGAGCTATTAAATTCAAGCAGGGCACGAGTTATGGGTTTCAGATGCAAGCTCGTAAGCCTTAGATGCACTCGCAAGCTGTAAAGGGGACGGACTAGCCGTGATCGGCTGTATCCATCCAATTGCGGAATAACGCAGTGAGACACAGGCTTCTCAGTCAATCACATGCGGTCTAGACGAATATGATTGACAGTGGAATCTTGTAAATTTGCGTTCCCCATACCCATGCAGTGACTGTGTTGTAAATTTCATTGGAAGTAGCACGCAGGTCCTGGAGTTTGGAGGTTTTGTATTTGTTTGAGAGTAGGAGCTATGTGAGAGAGTTAGATTGCTTTTTTTGTTGATTTATATTCTATTTCATACAGATTTACACTTAAGACTTACACATGTTTACAGATTCCACATATTTGCAATACACATAGGTTAAAGAATACACATAGAGACATATAGAGTTAGGACAAACCCTCCCCCCATCCCACCCCCATCCCATTCCCCAGATCCCAACAATTATTAATGACACATAGCACATACATTCTTTTTTGTTACCACACATATTACAGAAAAATGTTTTTTTTATCCTTCTTTTAATTTTTGTTTATGATGAAGGGAGGAGATAGAAGAGGAGAGGAGGGTAGAGTTGGGGAGGAGGAGAGGTGTCGGGATTAATACGACATATTATTTTCTAAATAATATATAATAATTAATTTTGAGTTCAGAATCAATTTATAGACACATATTCCTTTTTATAAAATAACATTTATTGAAAATAACAAAATCAACTAGTCTAATGATAAAAATGTAATGTATCAAATCAAATCTACATAAAACAAAATATAACCAGCCAGATATTAAAAGAAAATTAATCCATCATATTTTAATACTTATTATTTTATGATATCTTCTATACAGTCCTAAAATCTCAATATAAAAGTTTATCTCAATCACATGTACAATAAAACCTGGAACAGTAACCCATAGAACAAAATCAGATAAATCAATTAATAAAATTCACCCAAAATAACGTTTTAACATGTACTAATAATGTCTAATGATATTATAATATAGCTATACAGGAATGTATTAAATATAACACAATTATGGTAAAGTATTTTATAATATAATTGATAGGTTAGCTAAGTAAAATTAATTTATTGGTCAAAAAGAAAAATTAGATATCTAATTTTGTATTAAAATTTATATCCGGATTTATAAATTTCAATGACAAAAGGAAATCTAAATAACTTTTTGATAAGAAATAAACCAAACAGAGAAATTATGGTAATGGTTTTCAATTATATCATAAAATAAAATATTTCAATTTATACATTACCAATTATGACAATATTCTACTGGTTAATTCCAAAATTGTCTGGCCTTTTCCACAGGAACAAAGTTTTCCTCTCTTCCTTTCTTTTTCTCTCTCCCTCTCTCCCTCTCTCCTTTCTCTTTGTCCCCCCAGATCCTGTTTCTATCCATAATTATACCTCTTGCTTATTTTTATCAGAATCCCAAATCAGTTAAAATATCTAATAACCAATAGAATCTCTCCTGATGTCATCACATATTTAAATCTTATAACGAATATATTTTTCTATAGAGACATTTATTCCTTGAACCATAAGATGGCGCTCTCGGACATTTGAATTTTCATACCTTTAATTAACTAATGACCCCTTTGACCCATAACCTATAAACAAAATGGGGTCATAAGAATGGTTATCAGTTAGACATCCCTAAACAGATTTATTATTCTGTTTAGTAGACTTGGTGTCTATGAAACAAATTCTTCACATGTGAAATCTTAGGGAGGATACCATCATTTCTAAGGAACATAACCTTTATAGACCTATATCCATTAGTTTAGGAATTTATCTCTATAGAACAAAGAACCATTCAACCATGGATAACTCACTGGTGAGAAACCGTGAAAACATATCTTTTACATAGATATATTCAAATAATGGAATCGCATGCATAGATATATATATATATATATATATATATATATCACATATATAGTTGTGAGCGTAGGAGTTATTGCTAACGCTGCGGGCTCGCATAGCGAGCCAAGGCCCTCGCGAAGCGAGGGCACTGCCCGAGGGTCTCAGTTGCTGGCATGGAGCGCCAAAGGCGCTCCTTGCCAGCACCTGAGGACCTCGCAAAGCGAGGGCCACAGTTGCTGGCATGGAGCGCCGAAGGCGCTCCATGCCAGCAACTGCGACCCTCGCAAACTTCACGTCGCAACCCAAACAGCACGACACACACATTACGACACTCGCAAACAACATACGACACACGTTCACACACATTACGGCCTCGCAACACTCAGACGCAACTCGCGAACATTACAAAATGTAAAACACAATACATACACACAGCACATACATAAAAACCTTACCTACACCAAGAGGGAGCACCCAGGACCTCAAAAATGCAACTTAGACCTCGATTTTACTCGAAATAAAAGAGTTTAGAGACTAAAAAAAATCTAAGCGAGAGAAAAAATGGCCGCCGAACAAAACGAAAACGAGGCTACAGCACTCTAAACTCGCAAAACACCACAAGAAACTCGCAAAACACCACAAGAAACTCGCAAAACGCCACAAACGACCTACGGATATTCATACCACACAGTGCACACATTCAGCATGCTTACACAGCAGCTCCACACCACTAATGCTGCAGCAACATCAACACACATTGCCAGCTCTTCATCACAATGCTTCAAAATAGGTACAGTATATTCATTTAGTAATGTATTACATATTTCATTATTATACACCAAACAGCATTAGCTACCTTACAATTTCATTGCCGTCATTTTTTGACGGGCAATTCGCTAGTATATATATATAAAGCATATAAAATATTAATACATTGGATATAAAATAGTGGTTAATAATTGGAATATCATATTATACTATAATATCCATATAAGATAGAACTTTATTCATACAAAAGTTCTGACAGTGGAGAGTGGAGGAGGAGAGAGAGGAGCTGCAGGAGGTCATGGGCAGTAGAGGTAAAGAAGAGGCGGTGGAGGAGGGAGAGGACAGAGGAGGAGGAGAGCGAGGAGGAGGGTGAAGAGGGAGGATAGGAGGGCGAGGAGGAGGTGGGCAAAGAGGAGGAGGGCAAGGAGAGTGGAGAAGAGGGTGAAGAGGAGGAGGGCAAGGACAGAGGAGCAGAGAGGAACACAGCAGTGCGCTGGCCTGGCTGCCACCAGCACCGGGCTCATCATCACTTGCGTCACCCCTGGCTCCAGCCGGGCATCAGACCCTACGCACTCCATCCCCGCCACCTCCTCACCTGGCCCTGCACAGAGGACCGGCATTCCTACCACCACCAAGCCAGGCTGCGCAGGCAGAGATGCTGGCCCTCATGCATCAGCAACTGGATTGTCTTCGAGGGATCCAGGCCAGCATCTCCGCCAATCATGCTGAGGTGATGCACAGCCTGTCAAGGCGCTCTAGGGAGGAGAGAGGCTTCATCTTATGACTGAGAACTATCTGGCTGGGCTGCTACAAATTGGTCTGGTCCCAAGCCCTGCCTCCTCTACCCCGGATGCATTGCCAGCCCACCAGCAGCCCAGCCCCTCCTCTCATCTCACCATGATTCTGCCACCACCACCCGTGGTGCCGCTGCCTCTATTTCACTGAGCAGATCTAGACAAGTTGTAAGTGCTATGCACAGTAATGGTTTCTTCAATTAAATGGCGTGATTTGTGATGATCCTTTTTTCATCAGATTCCGGTTGCAGTGGTGTAGTGACCACATGTGTCCCTGGTAGGTGTTATGCATCATGCTTATTCTAGACTATCACATTACCCCCTTTTTTCCCAATAATAGCCTCTTGCTCTCTCTGGATCTGCCCACACTACACCCATTAATGCACAGTCTTGACTGATTATGGTCTGTGTATAAAATAAAGCTTTGTTATACTATTGTAACCGTGTCAGTGTGTTTTCAATGGTTGGGGTTATGGGACATCCACATGCATCACATCTGTGTCACATTCCTAGATATGTAAATTAATGAGCCCCAGTTGACATGCAATTGATCAATACATATAAAAAAAGAATAATAGTCATAATAGCATTAGATATCATATAATACTAAATATCAAATATAATAAAAAATAAAGGGTTAATACACAGGCCATGTCCAATTAGTGATACTGTGAAGTATGAACATTCCCCAGAGAGCCCAAAATGAATATGATAGATGACACTGGAGTGGGTTACCAGTTCCTTCTCTAGTGGACTGTGATTTGTATGACCTCTTCTTTGATGTGCCCATCTACAGTGGCCCTACATGGTATAGCTCACAGCTTCATTCAGGTACACAAGACCAGTCCACTAGAGAAGGAAATGGCAATTCACTCCAGTATCTTTGGCATGCAAACCTTGTGGAACAGCACAGGCAGTGACCTAGCTAAATGTGTACTTGACCTATGTGATGGCCAGCATTTGTTTTCCCAAAGTAAATGTGATGAGCGAGATGTTTATGCAATTATATTATATTTTGGGGGCCACAATAAGGAAGGGTTAATATGGCATGCATTTCATGTGTTGTTGTTTAGTGTGTCTTTAATTGCTTTCTGCATGTTACTGCATGGCTTTTCATATTGGCATATGCATGACCATTCCAACATATGATAAATAAGAATATATTTTTTTAAGACACTTGTCTTAGTACTCCTCAACTGGTTGCCGATACACACTCTTGACACCATCTGAACCAAATAAGTTTATCTTGGTCTCATCGGACCACAGGACATAGTTCCCGGAATCCATGTCCTTAGTCTCCTTGTCTTCAGCAAACTGTTTGCGGGCTTTCCTGTGCATCATCTTTAGAAAAGGCTTCCTCCTGGGCCGACAGCCAAGCAGACAGTTTGATGCAGTGTGGGTAGTATGGTCTGAGCACCCCCCCACCCCTTTCAACCTCTGAAGCAATGCTTGCAGCACTCCTATGTCTATTTCCGAAAGACAACATCTGTATATGAAGCTGAGCATGTGCACACAACGTCTTTGGGCAACCATGGCGAGGCCTGTTCTGAGTGGAAGGACCCCAAACACACCTCCAAGACAACCACTGTCTTGCAAAAGAAGCTGATGGTAAAGGTGATGAACTGGCCAAGCATGTCTCCAGACCTAAACACTATTGAGCATCTGTGGGGCATCCTCAAACAGAAGGTGGGGGAGCGCAAGGTCTCTAACATCCACCAGCTTTCTGATGTCATCATGGAGGAGTGGAAGAGGACTGTGAAGCTCTGGTGAACTCCATGCCGATGAGGGTTAAGGCAGTGCTGGAAAATAATGATGGCCACACAAAATATTGAACATTGGGCCCAATTTGGACATTTCCACTTAGGGATGTACTCACTTTTGTTGCCTACTTTTAAAAAAATAATAGCTGTGTGTTAAGTTATTTTGAGGGGACAGCAAATTTACACTGTTATACAGGCTGTACACTTACTACTTTGCATTTTAGCAGAGTGTCATTTATTCAGTGTTGTCCCATGAAAAGATATAATAAAATATGTGCAAAATTGTGAGGGGTGTACTCACTTTTGTGAGATACTGTATATACACATAGTTATCGTAAGTGTCATGGTTTATCCTGTAGTCCTTGCATTACCATAGGAGGAACAAAATATTACTGTGGACTTCTGGTTACTTAACGCTCCTTAGTGATGTCATCAAAGGTAGTCGTTGTTGTACAGTGGCCGATGTGTGCATTTTGCTGCTGCTTCTTCACGGGCCAGGAGGCCACTTCTCTAGACACAGTAAAAAGATGAATACCTTTCCCTCTGATACACATAAATGTAACCGTGGTAAATTTTGTCAATACATGGTCAAGACAGAACAAGTCCTTGATAGGACAGGTAAAATACACAACATAAGAGAGTTCTTTAATTGTAGTACCAGTGGCACTGTATACTGCCTGGAGACCTCAAGTATGTAGGTATGACTGGCAGAGAGACCATCAGCAACATCATTTTTTTTTTTAATGGACAGTGATATGGGTAAGACTCAAAATCCTTAATCGAATGTTGAAAAATTGTGTTGGAAATAAGAAGAGGTAATTTGGAAGATGAACTCTTGAAGGCAGATAGTAAGTGGATAACCGTACTAGATACCATCATGTCTAGGGAATTAAATGAGAATATTAATTTCACAGTTTTTATGATATATATTGTGTTAGGATTGAGTATTCCTCTTTTAAAGAGTTTCCTCTTTACCTCTTTACCTCTAACCAATAATACTTTGGTCTCTTGATGGATAATTAACTGGTTATAACTTATGAAATTTATATGACGTTTGATGGTTTGACTATTGCTTTTGTTTAAGCATATGGTAGAGACCAATATATATAAAGGTATGATTGCACATGGGTATATTGTAAAGATTTGTAATTTATTCCTCATTTACCCTATGCAGAGGTCTGACAAATTAACTTGTTATATCAGTGTTTGACTTTGTCTATCATGCATTTACTTATGGATTATCATTATAAAACTATCATTACCATAATCCTTTAGAGAATCATGTGTATTTACAAAAATATTGATCCAGATATCATTCATTTAATTTTTTTCATAGCTTAGTATTTATAGTATGGTATTTTTAATTATTTGTTACCTGTGATGCACTATTGTATTTTTGATCACTTAAATCACATTATTTATTATGACACTTATAATTTATTCATTGGAACACTGACACATCGATTTTTTTGAAAGTATTTATTGTTATTTTTTATTTTTACAATATAATAAAAAATATACGCTATGATAAGGGAATCTGGATATGTCACCCACATATCGGGATTATACAGCTGGAATTACTGATCTAATTATCACTCAGAATTAATTATAACTATTAATAAAATAATAAGAAATTTTAGAATTAAATGTATCCAGCGATCTCCTTAAGTGTTCTTCCTTTGGTTTGTTACTACAAAGTTAAATCATTATTAAGACATAACCATATATTTACGTATACAGTAAAGGAGCCAACTTTTGTACTTCCAATCCTACATCCATAGAAGCTGCTAAGTGCACACGTCAGGCTTTCTTTTTGCGTATGCATTGCCTATTGGTGATGCTGAGACGCTGAGTAAAAATAGCTACATTTGAATATGGAAGTTGTGGGGTTTTGGGCAGTCCCTTAGTTTAAAAATTACCCTGTGTCATGGGGGAAAGCAGGTAGGGCTATTTTTTTGCCTTGTATGAGACTTATATGCGTTGTCAATTTATGGATGGTCTGTAATAAACCATGCTTAATGGAATCACATTGTTTACTTGTGATGCACTATTGTATTTTTGATCACATAAATCACATTATTTATTCTGACACTTATAATTTATTTATTGGAACACAGACACAGATTTTTTTGAAAGTATTTATTATTATTTTCTATTTTTACAATATATTAAAAAAATATACACTATGATAAGGGAATCTGGATATGTCACCCACATATCGGGATTATACAGCTGGAATTACTGATCTAATTATCACTCAGAATTAATTATAACTATTAATAAAATAATAAGACATTTTAGAATTAAATGTATCCAGCGATCTCCTTAAGTTTTCTTCCTTTGGTTTGTTACTACAAAGTTAAATCATTATTAAGACATAACCATATATTTACGTATACAGTAAAGGAGCCAACTTCTGTACTTCCAATCCTACATCCATAGAAGCTGCACACGTCAGGCTGTCTTTTTGCGTATGCATTGCCTATGGGTGATGCTGAGACGCTGAGTAAAAATAGCTACATTTGAATATGGTAGAGTTTTGGGCAGTCCCTTAGTTTTAAAATTACCCTGTGTCATGGGGGAATGCAGGTTGGGCAATTATTTTGGTTGGATGAGACTTATGCATTGTCAATTTATGGATGGTCAGTAATAAACCATGCTTAATGGAATCACATTGATTACTTCAGACTATAAGATAAGTACTTAAATCAACGATAAATTTGAATTTTATCTATTAAAGTATCTGTGATTAGAGCTCCAGTTTGAGATATAAAATGGTTTATTTGATACATAATATCCTTTCCAATTGTAATAAGTACAAAGTGTGCCTCATGAGAATATTGATAATCAACAAACCAGAAAATAGTGTTACATTTGGACGGTGGAAGATCAACAAAGAAAGTCCAAGCTAAGTATGGAACTGAAGAAGGTCAAACAGAACTGCTCTTGGTATTTTTGCCTGGGTACAGATAGCTACAAAGTCCTTGATATTTGATGCCATATGGGGCCATCAGACGGTCCTGGACACAAACTCCATGGTCTTCCTGACCAATGGATGATCTACCATAACCAATGCATGAGCCTACTGAAGAACCTCTAGCTTGATGGCTGGTGGGATGTAGAATTGAGATACTGGTCCCTGTAGGCCTGGAGGTGTCAGCTCCTTTGGTTTGTTACTACAAAGTTAAATCATTATTAAGACATAACCATATATTTACGTATACAGTAAAGGACCAAACTTCTGTACTTCCAATCCTGCGATTCTCTGAATAAGTAGTATCGTCGCAGCAGCTAATAATGTATGATGTGGAAAATATCCTTTTTCAGGAAGACTCAGGACTGAACTCCTTATCAAAGACACAAGAGTATGTGTGGATCTGACACAATGCTTTAAATTGGACAATTTATCACTAAAGGCCTCTAGTGGAGAGATGTAAACAACCAGCTTACTAAACAGACACACAGTATGCTCTGAGTTTGCTTTCTGGTTTTAATTACATTACATTACATTAATTACTTTCTGCCTCTGCTCTGTGATTTCTCCTGAGCACTAAGTGTGTTGTTCACTTGTGCATTGATTAGTGGTAGCTGAGAGGGGGTGTGGTTTTGCCTGTGTAAAGCTATATCAGTGTGTGGCTTTTTGTGGTCTCTTTGCCATTGTTCTTCTCCTGAAAAGTAAGTGTATTGTGTACTTGCGCATTGATTCGTGGCAGCTGAGAGGGCATGTTGTTTTGCTTGTGTAGAGCTATATTAGTGTGTGGCTTTTTGTGGTCTTTGTGCCTCTGTTCTGTGATTTCTACTGAGCAGTTAGTGTGTTTGGGTACTTGTGCAGTGATTGGTGGGCAGGTGAGTAGTAAGAACCTAATATAAGTAGGGGAGGAGTGAACTTGTGAGCCTGTGAATAGTTCTAATAAAAGTGCAGTTCTAGTATAAGTGTAGGAGTTAAAATAAAAGGAGGAAGTGCAAAAAAAAGGGGAGCACATTGTAGTGCTTTATACAATCCCCCCCACCCCACTGTACTTAGTAATTATGAGTCAGCCCAGCGACAACCTCACTCATTGTGCATTCTGTCATATGTATAACTGCTGATCCAGGGTTCATAACTCTGTGAGAGGTGTGAGCATCTTGAAACTCAAATTGGAGAACTGGAGAGGAGAATTGCAGCACTTTGTGATATTGCTGCACTGGAAAAGGAGTTAGTGCTCACGGAGCACAGTTTAGCTCGGCCTTGCTTGAAGGGTGAATATACGGCTAGTGAGGAAGTTCAGGGAGGTAGCTAGGTTACAGTTACAAGGGGAAGCAAGGGGAACAGGAGCAGGAGGCAGGCCAGTACTGAGTTGGCACACACCCTAACAGCCGGGAGAACAGTTCTACTGGAGGAGAGGGAGAGCAGCAGTAGACAAAGCAAATCAAAAGGTTTTGGTGGTAGGGGACTATATTATTAGGAAGGTAAACAGGATGATTTGTCACCCAGATCCCAGCAATCAAACAGTTTGCTGTCTCCCTGGTGCTTGGGTTCGGCATGTTGTGGATCGGGTGGATAAATTATTGGGAGGGGCTGAAAATTAACCAGCGGTCTTGGTACATATTGGTACCAATGACAAAGTTAGTGGAAGATGGAGTGTCCTAAAGAATGATTTTATAGAACTAGGTAATACGCTGAGGGCAAGGACCTCCAAGAGACAGAAGGAGCTTAGGGAGGTTAATGGGTGGCTAAAAATGTGGTGCACTAAGGAGGGGTTTGGGTTTTTAGAGCACTGGTCTGACTTCAGTCTTGGGTACAATATCTATAGCAGGGATGGATTGCACCTTAATGATGAGGGAGCATGTGTGCTAGGGGATAGGATGGTAGAACACCTGGGGGAGTTTTTAAACTAGTAGGTGGGGGGGAGGGACTAGATAGAAGTAATGGGGTAGAAAGTGTAGAGGAGGTAAGGAACGCATTAACTAGTCAATTGGAGAAGATGGGGGGAGGTTAGTATAGTCAGTAGGGAGGTATTTCTAGGTAACTCAAGTACAGTGGCAGGCACTTCGGAACTACAGACTCATAACATAAAGTGTATGCTTGCTAATGCCAGAAGCTTGCCAGGAAAAATGGGAGAGTTAGGATTACTAGCAGTTAATGATAAATGGGATTTAATAGGGATTACTGAAACATGATGGAATAAATCTCATGACTGTTAATCTGGATGGTTATAATCTATTTAGGAAATATAGGGGCAATGGTAAAAGAGGAGGAGGGATATGTCTGTATGTTAAGCTTGAATGTAAGCCTATAGTCAGAGAAGCTATTTATGGTGGAACTAGCGGTAATGTTTAATGTTTGTGGGTAGAGTTAAATAGCGGAGCAGCAAATTCTAAAAGAATATTGGTAGGAGTATGCTATAAACCCCCAAATATAATTGAAAGTGAGGAACTGCAATTACTGTTACAGATTGGAAATGCAGCCAAGCATGGTCAAGTTTTAATCATGGGAGATTTTAACTACCCTGAAATAAACTGGATGAATGAGACCAGCAGTTCAGCTAAGGGAAGTAGTTTCTTGAGTACACTCAAAGATCATTATCTGTCCCAGGTTATACAGGAACCTACTAGAAATGAGGCTATCTTGGATTTAGTCATCACAAATAATATTGATAAAAGTATCATATGTTGAAATAGGGCAACCTTTGGGAAACAGTGATCACAACATTAAAAAACATAACTGTAAGGGGCTAAAAAAAACTCTCAACTTTAAAAGGGCAGATTTTAACGGCAGCAATACAATGTATAGACTGGGAAAAAGAACTGGCGGGTAAAAATACTGAACATAAATGGACAACGTTCAAATCCTTACTAAATATACATACTTATCACCATATACCAAGTGGAAATGAAAATAGGAGTGAATCACAACCATATGGCTTAATAATGACTTAAAGATGAAAATGAGTAGTAAAAAAACAGGCATTTCAATATCTGCTCATGGATTGAGAGCTTGCTAAAAGACAGGAAGTAAAGGGTTGTTGTAAATGGAACATACTAGCGCTGTACATAAAATAAGTTCTAGGCAAAGGTAAATATAAATCAACACATAGCAAAGCAAGGAGGGCGTTGTCTTTGAGTCTTGAATCCATTGTCCATGGTCCATAGTTGAGTCTTGTGTAAGATGGTGGTGAATTCTGAAGATGTTTTTTAGATGGAGAAGATAAGATTTTATTAGTGGCTGTATGTGAGGGAGGAAAGACAGGGCGGGGACCATTGAACCCCAAGGCAATGGGGTTGGGAGGTGGGAGTGATGATGTCATTGTTGACAGTGAGAGAGATGTGAGGAATTGACACTGTGGTAGAGGGAAGGAAGATTAGGAGTTCACTCTTAGACATGTTGAGTTTGAGATGGTGGGTGGACATCCAAGAGGAAATTCTAGAAAGGCAGTTGGAGACGTGTGTTAGAAGAGAGGGGGATAGATCTGGTGCTGAGAGGTAGATTTGAGTGTCATCTGCATAGAGATGATACTGAAGCCCAAAAGACTTTATTAGGGTACCAAGTGAGGATGTGTAGATGGAGAAGAGGAGGGGTCCTAGAACTGAACCGTGGGGTACGCCAACAGACAGGGGGTAGGTAGAAGAAGAGGTGTCAGAGAGGATGATTAGTTTTGTAGGTATGATGAGAACCGCAAGACAGCAGGAGAGGATATGGAGTAGAAGTGGATGGTCGACTGTGGCAGCAGAGAGATCTATAAGAAGTAGAATGGAAAAGTGACCTTTTGACTTGGCGGAGAGGAAGTCATTAGTGACTTTACTGAGATCCTTTTCAGTGGAATGTTGGGGACGGAAGCTGGATTGGTAGGTGTCCAGTAGAGAGTTAGAAGAGATGAAACTGGTTAAGCGGTTATAGATGAGCCGCTCCAGCAGTTTGGAAGCCAGGGCAAGTAGAGAGATAGGGCAGTAGTTAGATGCAACATCAGAGTCAGATGAGGTTGTTTTGAGGGTGGGTATAACTATGGCATGTTTTAGAGAAGACAGAAACATGCCAGTAGTAAGGGAGAGGTTGAAAATATGTGTGAGAGCTGGTATTAGTGTGGTTGAGAGGGGAGGGATAAGCAGAGATGGAATAGGATCTAGAGGACAGGTAGTGAGGCGAATGGAGACTTCGTCCTCTGTAGCCTGGTCAAAGCAGTTCAAGGTGGCTGTGGGATTGGGGAAGGGAGAAGACTGGGTGTTGTTGGTTAGTTGAGAGGGTAGAGTGTGTAAACCACTATGAGAGGAGAGTTCATTGCAAATGTTTTGAATTTTATGCATACAATGGTTGGTGAAGTCTTCAGCTGTGAGAGAGGAAGGGATGGGAGGAGGTGGTGGGCGGAGGAGAGTATTGAAAGTGGCGAACAGATGCTTGAATTTAGAGGACAGAGTTGATATTAGTTATGTGAAGTAGTGTTATTTGGCAAGGTTGAGGGCGGAGGAATAGGAGCATAACATATATTTGTAGTGGAGGAAATCGTCTAAAGTGCGTGATTTCCTCCATAGTCGTTCAGCAGTGCAGAAGCACCTCTGGATGTATTGTGTTTGTGAAGTGTGCCATGGTTGTGGATGAGAGCAATGGCATCTGTGTGTGGTTACGGGGGCCAGAGTGTCAAGGGTGGAATAGAGAGTAGAGTTGTAGAGTGAGGTGGCAGTGTCAGGGCAGTTGAAGTTGATGATGGGGCTGATAACTGGTTGTATAATAGCGGAGAGCTGGGCAGGTTCAAGTGCTAGCAGGTTTCTGTGGGTGATGGAGGCAGGGGTTGAAGAGGGGCGGTGAGAGGATGATGTGGTGAGGTTGAAAGTAAGGAAGTGATGGTCAGATAGAGGGAGTAGATGCATGACTGGGTAGGAGGTTGTGCTGAGATTGGTGAAGATATTCTTAAGGGAATGTCCAGCATAAGTTGAAGAATCTGTTAGCTGTGAGAGGCCAAGGGAGGAGTTGAGCGCAAGCAGTTTGGCTTCTGCTGGGGAGGTGGGAGTGTCAATGGCAATGTTAAAATCCCCAAGTACCAGTGAAGGAACATTGGAGGAGAGAAAGTGAGGGAGCCAGGCAGAAAAGTGATCAAGAAATTTAGAGGGAGTGCCTGCAGGGCGATAGATCACAGCGACACTTAGAAAGATAGGTGAAAAGAGGCGGATGAACTTTAAAAGATGAGAATTGGAGGGATGGGACAGGGGGTATGAGGTGAAATGTACAGCGAGTGGAAACCTATATATCAGATATTAAAAGGGATTTGGGAGTGCTTATGGATAACCACCTAGGTAACAGTGCTCAATGCCAAGCAGCAGCGGCAAAGGCAAGTAAATATTAGCATGTATTAAGAAGGGTATAGAAGCAAGGGAAGCAAATATAATTCTGCCACTATACAAATCCTTAGTACACCCTGATTTGGAATAGGGAGTACAATTTTGGTCACCACTTCATAAAAAGGACCTTTTAGAGCTGGAAAAAGCACAGAGAATTGCAACAAAACTAATAAGGGGAATGGAGGGGCTAAGTTATGAAGAAAGACTAACCAAATTAAATGTATTTTCTCTAGAAAAAAGGCATCTAAGAGGGGATATGCTACCCTTCTATAATTATATCCAGGGTCAATACAAGGCTTTGTCAAGTGAACTTTTTGTGCCAAGAGGTTTTCAACTGACAAGGGAACATCTTTGAGATTAGAAGTAAAAAGATTTCCTCTTAAAGAAAGAAAAGGATTCTTCACCATAAGGGTGGTTAATCTGGGGAATTCTCTACTAAGGCAGGTGGTGACAGCGGATTCGATAGATAACTTTAAAAAGAGATTAGGTATATTTTTAAATAAAAAGGGCATTCAGGGCTATCCTGGATAATTAGAGAGCAATTATTGATCCAGGGAGGAATCTGATCACCAGTATCTGGGGTCAGGAAGGAATTTGATATATTTTTTCCCCTTTTGAGACAACTGGCAAAGTTTCATTTGTTTTTTTTTTTGTTTGCCTTCCTCTGGATCAATTAACAATTAATCTGCAGAGGAGATCTAAAAAGGTTGAACTTGGATGGACTAAAGTTATTTATTCAACCTCAATTACTATATAACTATGTAACCACATAATTGTGTTTAATGCCACCACTGTTTAATTTGTTTCTGGTAATGTGTTATCAATACATTTTCCTAGAAACATGCTGAACCCTGTTCGATAAAAATACCTTCTGGTTAAGACATAGGTAAAACTATGTTCTTTCCCTGGAGGCTGGGGTTTTGATGCACTGCTTGTGGCTGTCTGATCAGGTGAAATGCTACCAAAATTATGCTGGTGAGGAGAAGAAAGGAACCTTGGGTGTGGATGGACACTTGATCCTGTGTTGTGACAGTGTCCATGTGCTTCACTGCAACAAGGACCAAATATATTGGGCATAAAAATCCCTTTAATATTGGGGGGTGGTTTTCCTGTATGATCACACAGTGGATTATGTTAACAACTGTCAGCTAGCTGCCCATTATATACTCATATAAGTATTATGGTGACATGAGCCTACATTTGTTCAGCACATTAATATTTTACAGATGACACTAACATTTGAATAACATATTATGGATTGTTTTGATTTGAACAGAGGTGCTTGTGACAAACTTTTATGCTTTTCTAATACTGATCAAAATACAAAACTTTAGGTACACCTGAATTCACACTATGTATGTGCATGTTGGCATCACAAACTACTTAAATATTCATTGAATGATAGTGTTTGTGATTTCTAAACTGCATTTCCATCACCTTGGGTGGTCTTAATGATACATGCTTGCAATCAATGGCACCAAACTTCCTAGGCTATAGAAATTGCTTTGGACCCTGTCATAGCTTTAAGGAATTGGCCCTTTGGAAAAAGTGGACTGAGCCATTGCCCATAATGCCCTCTGTGGTCTGGAAGCTACCAGAAGCCAATACGTTTATGGTTTTTAACATCTTTGCCATTCCCAGTCAAGCCCTGTTCACAAGGGAATGGGGTTCCAGGTTTTCATATTGTACCAAATAGAGATCTATCATACAGGTATGCGTTATAATGCTCATACACTTCACTAAAGGTTAACCATACTATTGTGAGTCTCACACATGGTGCATGAGGTATATGCCAGAGCTGTAGCTCTTTCTGCTAAGCTGGCTGGGCCTCCTGCTTGCCCAGACCAGCTAGTCATGATGCTGCTAGTCATGATCCTCACCAACCTCGTGGGGCTACTGCTGGTCCTTTCCAACCTCCAGGTTTGCTGCTGTTGGCCTGGGAACCGTGCATGTCCGGATGCTGGATCTCCTTGAAAGCTAAATCCATATCAATGTCATCCTCACTGTCAGTATGTGACTCTATATCCCCCTGTCTGTCTCTTACTACCACTCTGTCTATTTACTGGCATTCTACAATAATCCTGTGCATGGACTGTTCTGAGTTATCTACGGTCTGTTGTGGTTAACCACCAGCATGGATTCCAGCCCTACTTTCATTCATTTGAACTAGCATCTTCTCTCTTCCATGCCTCAGTCTTATCTAGATCACAAGTCTAACACCCTTGTGTCTTGCATCCAAAATTACTGGTTTTGACAGAACTGGGTTTTACTTTAATTATCATTGACTTTTGCATACATTAAATATAAAAATGGATTAACAGGGTCTCTTTAACGCTCTGGCTAGCCTCAGGTACAGATGTTTCTGAAGAACTGTACTGTTTTGGTTTCCACTACTACTACTGAAAAAGCACAGAACAGCGTAACTGTGCCAGTGATGTTGGTGAATAAATGGGTTGGAGGATTCAGAGAAGCACTTATAATGTTGACAGCGTCTCCCTTTAAAAACAAGATAAATGAATTATCCTTTCTATCCTGGAAAAACGCAGAAAAACAGTTTAAAAAATAAATGAGCTGACTTACTAACTCTATTCCAAAATGCAGTACTTCAATATTACTAATGCTGTATAGTGGTCCTAGATCAAAATGAGTCCTAGACTTATACAGTCCTCAAGTAGTTGTACTTGAGGACTGTATAAGTCTAGGATCACTGAGGACTGTATAAGTATGAATCATTTTGATCTAGGACCACTATACAGCATTAGTAAGATTTAAGTACTGCATTTTGGAATATAGTTAGTAAGTCAGCTCATTTATTTTTTAAACTGTTTTTCGGCGTTTTTCCAGGATAGAAAGTGTCCAAATAAAACATAAATTCTTATATACAATTAAGAGGTGTTAAACACCATATGGATACATACACCAGGTCAATCTAATAGGTTCTTGTAAATTAATTATACCACATATTAAGACCCCCATTCAATTGCATGTTTCAAATTGTTTGCGGGCTTGAAATTTGCTACAGTTACACATCAATTTAATTGAACAAGCCCCCAATTTACGGGTCAAAAGCTGAAACTGTAAACCATGCAATCGTGAGTAGCATTTTAGAGAGTGATCATGATCAATTAAGTAAAGCCGTCATGACTGATTTAGAAGCCAATAGAAATTTAGACCGTCATGAAATCAGTAAAACATGGAGGTTACACGTCAATCAATTAGCATTTTGTGAGGAATTGACTCTGCTGGGATTCGAACCCTAGTTTGCATGTTGCATATCCATGGACTTTATTGTGGAACTACCTCCCTCTAAGGAACACACTACTATTCTTGTTGTTGTGGACAGGTTAACTAAGATGGGTCATTTCATACCAGCTCGTGGTCTCCCTTCAGCTAAACAGACGGCTGACCTGGTTGTTCGGGAAATATTTAGCTTACATGGAGTGCCTGATGAAGTAGTTTCTGACAGGGGAGTGCAGTTTACATCTCGTTTTTGGAAACATTTTTGTTCTAATCTAGGTATTAATGTAAATCTGTCATCAGCTTTTCATCCGCAAAGTAATGGACAGACTGAGCGAACCAACCAGACTTTGGAGCAATATTTGCGGTGCTATATTAGTTACCTGCAGGATGACTGGCTGGATTTTCTACCCACGGCGGAGTTTGCCTATAACAATGCCCAACATTGCTCCACTTCTTTGAGCCCATTTTTTGCCAACTATGGTTACCATCCGACCTTTCTAGTCAGTCTCCCAATTACTACTTCCATTCCTGCTGTCACTGACCGGCTAACCGCCTTACGTGATTCCCAAGCACTGTTGAAAGAGACTCTTTTGGAGGCTCAGGAATGTTACAAAAGAGCTGCTGATAGGCATAGAAAGGAGGCCCCAGTCTATCATGTTGGTGACAAGGTGTGGCTGTCAACAAAGAATCTTAAGCTTCGGATTCCTTCTCATAAATTGGGTCAAAGGTTCATGGGACCTTTTGAGATCATTGCTCAGATCAATGCTGTCACTTTCCGTTTGCAACTTCCAAATTCCATGAAAATACATCCAGTGTTTCACGTTGCACTGCTTAAACCTTTTCATGAAAATACTTTCCCTGGCCGAGCCCTGCCTGCCCCACCTCCAGTCCTCGTGGATGGTGAGGATGAGTACGAAGTGGAAAAAATGCTTGACTCCAGGATCTTCCGTAACAAGCTTCAATATTTGGTTCAGTGGAAAGGCTATGGTGAGGAGGAACCAGTGGGCAATATTCATGCTCCTGATCTTCTTCGGTCTTTCTATGCACAGTACCCTGCTAAACCGGGTAATAGGGCATCCAGAGGCTGCGCCTATAGAGGTGGGGGTATTGTGAGGAATTGACTCTGCTGGGATTCAAACCCTGGTTTGCATGTTGCTAAACCTCTTCCCTACAGGTACACCAGCCTGCCTCTTGCAGATTCGCTTTAGATCTGATACCTTGACTCTAAAAGCAATGCAATCAGTGACAACTCTCTTTAGCTGTGTCTGGTCAGCTGTCTGGTTCTTGGCCTATATAAGGCACTTCCTGTCTCTGTATCCTTGCCAGATTATTGTGTGGTTCCTGATCACTTCAATAAACCTTGTTCCTGTTTCACCTACAAGTTGCTGAATTGGATCATTACTGACCTAGGCTGCTGGTCTCCACAACCTTGTGATTCCTATATCATTACACATTTAGAGGTTTGATATGCGATCAGACTCGCAATCAGACAATGTACAAAATAATAAAAATTATTGAAGGAAATATTTTAGTCCATGTGGATTACCGAGATTGATATGACATGGTAATTAAACATCAAAAAAAAATTTTTTTGCAGGTTTGTGAGCTTGAGAATGTTTTGCAATTAATTCTAATGTCTTCCATCGCTTTCCCATCTATTAAAGTGCAATATTGATTTTTTATTTGCATTTTTAGTGCTACGAACAGGTGTTTAACCCCCTTGCAAGTCCTATCTGTTACCTGAAGAATTTTCTTCTACATTTGCAATTTACGGGTGTGAGAACAATTGAGGAATTGTAGCAATTGAATAGCAATTTGAAACATTTATGGGCTTGAAAGATCAAAGGCTTAGATGGGTTTGAGTTATGATTTTGACAACCGCAGGGATTTTCAGCCTTTAACCCGCAGATCATTTGCGGATAGCTAAAAGGTGCCAATTGAATAGTAAATTAGTTTACGGGCTCCATTATGGGCTCCATTAACTTACAATTGCTCAATAGTTTATCAATCTAGGACTGAACATATTTTTTGTCTGTTTTTTTAGAAAGTTTGTGGCGTTGTTTTGTGAGTTTGTCAGGGCACAATTCTAACTGCAAGTAATCCGTAGAGTCCAAACCTAAGGGAATAGAAATATCTTGAGAGAACAGTTTGTAGTTTAATTCCTAAGTGCAGCCATCAAATACTGAAGTTGAAATCAGGTTAGACAACTGCAGGAGGAAAGATAATTATCTTAAAGTACATTTTCCCTATATTATTTAATCCTTTGAAATTGAAGGACCCATGAGAGATGCCTTTAGTGTGGGGGCATTGATAATATGTTTTTATTCAGCTTAACAGTAAGTTTTTAAGGCAGCAAGCAAACTGAATGAATGTTTAAAATAAAGCTAATAGATTTTTTTTGAATATTTCTAAAAGCATTGCATAGATAGGAAGCACATTTGCCGAGGTCACTGACCACCTACAAGTATGAGTGCTCTAAGAAAGTGGGCACATTATATTGGAAATTTACAGAATTTCCCATCGCAACTTTCTAAAATGACTTACCATCGAGAAGTTTTAAGATTTTTTTAGAAATAGAAATAATAGAAATAAAGCTCTCAATTTTGGAACTGGCAGCCACATCCAGTCAGCAAAGAAGTAAAGTACTTGTTTCTAAAGGACCAATGTTTAAAAAAAATAATAATAGCCCCTTTAAAGAATTACACTTAAATATGCTGTATGTAAAATATTTTAGAAAAAGATAATAAAGCTTCGTAGTTCTTGCCATTATGCTGCTTTGGGATCTATCATTTTACTTTCCAGGGAACTACTTCCTGAGGTGGAAGGAGACTTTGAATACACATTCATTAATGTGCATTCATTAAACCATTCAAAGTCTACATTTGACCACATTTGGCCTTTTAATTCATTTGACCACATTTGGCCTTGATGATTGTGTGAGAAGGAAAGTCTTAAATTTGTTGCCAACACAGGGCTTGCAACACCCCCAGTACCTGGCCTGCAATGAACGCTCATCGCGAGACCCACTGTGTCTCCTCCCTCCTTGCCCCTTATCCTCCTCCCTTTCCCTCATTCGCCACCTTCCTCCTTTCCATCCTCCTTACCCCTTAGCCTCCTCCTCCCTTTCCCCCTCTCTTACCATTATGTGATGACCACCTCCTGCTGCTTCTCTTCTCTGCAGTGCGGCTCCTGGCTGTGCCCCAACTGGCATATGCTAATGACGTGAGGTCACATGCGCGTCACGTCATTAGCAGGAGCCGCGCTGCTGGGGAGAGAAGCAGCAGGAGGAGGTCATCATATGAGAGTAAGAGAGGGGAAAGGGAGGAGGAAGCTAAGGGGGAAGGAGGGAGGAGGATAGTGGGAAGGAGGGAGGAGGAGTATAAGGGAGAAGAGGGGGTTCAGAGACAAAGGGGGAGAGGGGGGAATATACACGGGAGGGGGAGAGAGGGGAAAGAGACACGGGGAGAGGGGGAAAGAGACACAGGGGAGGGAGAGAGGGGAAAGAGAAATATGGGAAGGAAAGGGCTTAAAAGTGACACAGTGGAGGGAGGGGGAAGGAGAATCAGGGGAGGGAGGGGCGGAAGGAGACACAGGGGAGGGAGGGGGGAAAAGACACAGGCGAGGGAGAGGGGGAGAGTCACAAGGGAAGGGAGAGGGAGGAAAGAGACACAGGGGAGGGAGAGGAGTAAAAAGAGACACAGAAGATGTAGAGTGGAGAAAGAGACATGGGGGAGAGGGGGCGAGAGACACATGGGGGAGCGTGGGTAAAGAGACACAGGGGAGTGAGAGAGGGGGAAAGAGAGATATGGGAGGGATAGGGCTGACAAGAGATTCAGGGGAGGAAGAGGCGGAAGGAGACATGGGATAGGGATGGGATAAGGAAATACAGGGGAGGGAAAGTGAAGGAGACACAGGTGAGGGAGACACAGGTGATTACCCAGTAGGGGAACGGCTGCAGAGGGAGAGAGAGACTGCTCCAACCAGAGGAGTGAGAGAGAAACTGCTCCAACCAGAGGGAGAAAGAGAGAGGGACCTGAGACTACAGGCAAGTAACCCCTGAGAAGTAATCCCGGAGAGAAGAGGGAACTACTGGAGTCCAATTCAGAGTGGACTGTCTGCTTTAAGGATGCTGGATTTTATTTGCGGAGTTCTTATACAATGCTGAAGTGTAAATAAAGTGTATTAAGAGTGGAAAAGCCTCCTGTGCCTCCCTCTATTAAGGTTAAGAGTTGGTTAAAACAGGGCACTGACCCCGCAAGTGGTAGTGACCCTGTTACAATATATATATATATATATATATATATATATATATATACACTGTATATATTGTTGTTTAGGCATTCAGTTGGGTCCAAGTCACCATGACCATCTGTCCCCACTGCCCCTGAGCTCCATAAAGCTCATGTTCATTAATTAAATGATCTATCTATCTCTGCTTCTGCCCCCCCCCCTTCTTCTTGTGCCTTCAATCCTACTCAGCATCAGAATCTTCTCTAGGGAATCCCGTCTTCTCATGATATGACCAAAATGTTTAAGCTTCAGCTTCATGATCATACCTTCCAGTGAACAGTTTGTCTTGATTTCCCGAAGAATTCATTTATTGGATCGTCTTGCAGTCTAAGGGACTCCAAGAAGTTTTCACCAACACCACAATTCAAAGGCATCAATTCTACACTTCTCTCATATCCGTACTACTGGGAATACCATTCATTTTACTATCCTAAGCTTTGTTGATAGTGTAATATCTTTATTTTTCAAGCTTGTCCAAGCTTGCCATAAGCCCGGCCTTACGCATGATGTACCCTGCATATAATATGAATAAATAAGGTGACAATATACAACCTTGTTGCACTCCTTTCCAGATCTTGAACCATTCTGTTGTTCCATGCTCGGTTCTGACCATGGCTTCTTGGTTCACATACAAACGCCTTTGGAGGCAGATGAGATATTCTGGTACTCTCATCTCTTTAAGAACCTGCCACATTTTGTTATGATACACATAGTCAAATGCTTTAGAATAGTCTATGAAGCAGAAGTGAATGTTTTTTTGGAACTCTCTTGCTTTCTTTATTATCCAGCAGACATTGGCAATTTGATCTCTTGTGCCTCTTCCTCTGCGGAGCCCGGCTTTCACATCTGATAGCTCCTGGTCCAAGATTGTAGGATCTTAATCATTACCTTGCTTGCATGTGAAATTAGTGCAATTGTTCGATATTTGAAGCAATCTTTGGCATTGCCTTTTTTTGGGGATTGGGATGTAGACTGACCTTATCCAGTCTAGTGTTGAGTTTTCCAAATTTGTTTGCATAAGGCAAGTAACACTTTCACAACATCATCTTGTAGGATGTTGAATCCAGGCTGATGGAAGAGGGTGTTCGCTACGACCGCAGAATTATCTTGACAGAATTCTACTAATCTCTGACCTGCTTCATTTTGTATTCTTTTTTTTTTTTATTAAGGATAATCAAGAAAAACTTGTACAAAAATAAGCACAATCTATAAAACATAAGTTCACATGTCAAGAAAGGAAAATTCCTATCCTAAGCATCTGCTTCTCTTTGTTGAATTATTCCTTAATTTAATTTTAACGTTTTCAGTGCACAAATTGAGATAATTAAAAAAACATAATATTACAATCAATATATTCAACGAACATGTATGAAAAGAGAAAAGGAGAAATAGAGAAAGAGGAAGAAGTGAAGAAAAGAAGAGAGAAATAAACAAATAAACAAAAAAATGATGGAGTAAGAGGAGAAGAGCAAACAGTAGACAATTGCTTTCCAACAGCCCTTCTACTTCAGTAGATCAGGATTTGACTATAACATGGCCTTTTCAGTTCCTGTACTACCCAATCTTAGCTTTACTGTCGTTACCTTTCGTCCGAAGAAGCCTCGAGTATCCTCTCCCGCTCCGCCTGTTCCAGTCCGCCCCCCGCTCCACTCCTCTTCCAAATGCAAAGAGCCTCCCTAGCTAAAATTCAACTCGTCCCCCCACTACCTAAGAAATGCAGTCGGGGGAGGAGATCCAGGGTCCCCATATTTCCAAAAATTTTTGATGTGTGTCCAATAGTGTATGAGTCATTCTCTCATTTATAAATAGGAAGTTTATTTTGTTTTTAATTTCCTGGAAGTTAATAGAGTTGTCCTTCCACCTTCTAGCTATGATGTTTTTTACTGCCAGATAAATCAGTTGTGTCAATTTATTGCCTACCCCTCCTAGTTCCTTATAATTCCTGCCTAAGAGACATGTTGCTATGGAAGGTTTAAGTGGGATAATAAATAATCTTGAGATTAGATCAGTCGCTCTAGCCCAGGTTTCAGAGATTAAAGGACATTTCCACCAGGCGTGGATGAAGTCCCCTCGTTCCTGACATCCCCTAAAACATTTATCCGAGTTCGTAGGCAAAATTCTATTTAGTCTAGCGGGGGTCATATATGCCCTATGTAGGATTTTCAGCGAGGTTTCCAACAAGCTATAATTAAGGGACCCTTTAGAAAGGCTAGAGAAAGCTTTAGACCAGGAGGGCTCATCCCAGGTCTGTTCCAAGTCCAGCTCCCACTTCAGCATAAAGGAAGGCTTTGGTGAATCCAAGGGGGAGCATTAAATATGTTATATATTGCTCCCAGGGTACCCCTAGCAAGGGCTGAGTGTTTGCATACTGTGGTGAGCCAGGAGTCTTTAGGCGGGCCAAATTCCCTGAGAACTTCTTCCACCCAATGCCTGATTTTAATATAGTTAAACAATTCCGTATCAGGAAACTCCCTCCCTCTGCATACTGTTTCTAGAGAAATAATCTTCCCCCCTTCCAACCATGAGCCTAATTTATCTAATTTTTGCAAAGTCCAAAAATGTTTAGAGTTAGAAGAGAGGGTAGCCGAGAGAGTGGGAGAAGTGAAAATCGAGGTAAGAGGAGTTACCGGGTATGCTAGATTGTGGGTTTTCTTGGCCCAGTTCCAGATTTTTAAAGTAAACTTAGTGATTGGATTACTTATGTAGGAATTAAGAGTATTCGAATTTGGTGCCCATAGGATAGTACCCCACGTGAGGGGGGGCATTTGTGCCTCCTCTATGAAAACCCAATTAGGCTGGAGGGAAGTGGAGTGTGCCAGAGGAATAAAGGCCAGTTGTGCCGCTCTGAAATAGCTAGAGAAATTCGGGCATGAGAGACCTCCCTTGGATTTATGTCTATACATGACCTTCCTCGCTATTTTCGGGGGTCTATTCCTCCATATGAACTTGAACACCAGGGCCTGAAAGCGAGCTAATTCTGAGTTATTTACTTGGACAGGAAGGGTTCTGGCTAGATACAGAAGCCTCGGAAGGATGTTCATCTTCACCGAGGTTATCCGACCCGTCCAAGAAATATGCTTCCCCATCCAAATGTTCAAGTCCCTCTGGAGAACCCTGAAGAGGGGGGGGGGAATTGGCCTTATAAATTCCCGCTAAAGAACTAGTAATATTTATCCCCAAGTAGTGAATATGATTGGCCGGCCAAATAAGCTTGTGGCATGATTTCAGCTGGGACAGAGTATCTAAGGGTATGCCTATGCCTAGTGCCTCCGTTTTGTCCTGGTTTAATCTAAGTCCAGAAAGAGAGCTAAATAAACCTATTGTGTCCAGCAGAGCTTCAATAGAGGGGCCAGGGTTAGTAAGAGTACACAACAGATCGTCAGCAAATAAGGAGCACTTTAAATGCTGGTTTCCCACTCGCAGCCCCTCTATAGAGGGATTTGCCCTAATCGCTTGAGCCAGCGGCTCTATAGCAAGGGCAAGAAGGAGAGGGGAAAGAGGGCATCCTTGTCTCGTTCCACGCCCTATCTCTATAACCGCCTTCTGGGAGCCCGGGAGTTTTAAGTTAGCTTTGGGAAGATTGTAATAGGTGCGAAGCAGGTTTAAAAATTGGCCTTTGAACCCAAATTTATCCAGAGCGGCATATAAGAAAGGCCATTCCAGGGTATCGAAGGCCTTCTCTATGTCCAATGCGAGCAGGCAAACCGGGGTATTTCTATGTTTAGCCAAATGGATTATGTTTAGGGTCCTTCTAATATTGTCACTTGTCTGCCTGTATGGGATAAAGCCAGATTGGTCCTTGTGAATCAGGGAGGGCAAAAAGACAGAAATCCTTTGTGAGAATATTTTTGCAAGGAGCTTGATGTCCCCATTAAGGAGCGAGATCGGTCTGTAATTTTTTGCCTCCTTTGGGTCCCTGCCTTCCTTGGGGAAAAGGATCAGATCCGCAAAATTAAGTTCTGGGGGAGTTGGTTCACCTTTCAAGATCATGTTGAAAAGGCTACATAAGTGTGGGGTCAAAATATCCGAAAACTTTTTATAGTAAATGTTAGTAAAGCCATCAGGGCCGGGAGATTTCCCCATTTTTAGGTCTTTAATTGCCTTCCTAACCTCCTCTACCGATACCTCTTTGTTTAGGTTTAGAAGATCCGACTCCGATATTTTAGGCAAATCTAAGGAATTCAAGTAGGAACTAATAGAGTTCCCTGGAGGGGAGTTGTGGGAGGAATAAATGTGCTGGTAAAATTCCCTAAAAGTCTTTTGTATCTCATTTTGGCTAAACGTAAGTGTTCCCTCTTTGGTTCTAATTTGAGATATTTTGGACTGAGAGTATCTTGCCCTCAGGCTTTTTGCCAATAATTTGTCAGGTTTATTCGCTTTAGCATAGAAGAGATGCTGTGTTCTTCTCAGGGCTTTATCCGTTCTAATAGATAAAATACCATCTAGCTCCAATCTAGCCTTGTCAATTTGGTCCCTTAACGAGGAAGAAGGGGAGATTTGATTCTGTTTCTCTAATTGAGCTAAATTTTTAACGAGATTTTCCTCAGTTAGTCGAATTGATTTCTTAAATTGTGAAGCCAATTTAATGCATGTACCCCTAATATAAGCCTTATGGGCCATCCAGACCCAACCTGGTGAAGTTTCCCCACCCGCATTGGACACAAAGTAGGCTGCCAATTCAGAAGAAATTTGTTCCTGGTATGTGGGTATTGAGAGCAAATATTCATTTAATTTCCAGGAGAAAGGTAGTCTGGATTGGGATCCCAGGTCAACCTCCAAGGAGACTGCAGCGTGGTCCGACCACGTGCAGGGAACAATATCTGCCTTATCCGAGCTGTCAAAAAGTGAGGTACTAATAAGAAGGGCGTCAATACGGGAGTACGACTTATGGGTGGGGAGAAGAAGGTGTACTCTCTACCTTTCGGGTGGTGGCCCCTCACAGCATCCACCAGGAAGAATGGAGCAGTTTTTTAATCTGTTTAATCCTCTTAGAAAAGCGGATGTGCTTAGATACGGTGGATTTATCCAAGCTCTGGTCTAAGACCAAATTTAGGTCTCCCCCTATTAACAATTTCCCCCACTCCCCCCCCTCCAGTGTCTTCAAAAGTCTAATCAGCGCTTTGTGTGGGGCAACGGTGGGGGCGTAGAAAGAGATAAGCGACGTAGGGGTACCCAAGACCTTCCCTTTCAAGATAATATAATACCCTTCCCTGTCAATAATTTTGGAATCTAGCTGGAACTGAAAATCCTTGTGCAAAAGGATCGCAACTCCCTCTTTTTTCGAAGCCTGGGTGGTGCAAAAAAATTGGGGATAATCTTTGTTCAGGTAGGCAGGAGTTTTATTCTTAGCAAAATGGGTTTCCTGGAGGAAGATAATGCTAGGTTTGTGGGTTTTATAATACAAAAAAGCCTTCCTACGCTTGAAGGGGGAGTTAAACCCTTTTACATTGTAGGTGAGTATCTTTGTGGGAGATGTCATGGGTGTGCTGTTGGTGTAAGCATGTGTATAGCTAATGGCCACGTACCTTTAGTAGCAGCTGAACAAGATGAAGCGAGGAGCGGTTTTCCCAGGCCAGGGCGGGGAGGAGTTGGAGGGTCCTGTCGGATCTCCTTGGACAGAGCTGATCTGATGAAGATGAAAGTGGGAGCAAAAAGACAAGAATTAGTTGTGTTTAGCAGAGTTAGCCAGCATATTCTAAAGCCATTACTTAAGGGAAGTAGCTCCCTATCAAGTCTGCTCTGTAATAGTCCCATTAGACCTAGCCATCCGCCCAGCGGACATAAAACTGGCTTTACCATGGATTGGAACATATAATACCTCTCCGGGCCTTCTGCCCCAGGGTAGAGTGAGAAGCAAGAGAGAGTGAGTAGAGAGAGAAGTAGCTTGTGGGGCCAAGGCTTTGTGGGGATCAGAAAGTAGAGAAAAGAAGCAATTAGCCTGCTCAAGTCTATCAGAGGGAAGAAGAAGAAGGTGAAAGCAAGGAGACAAAGAGAAAAAATACAATTTACCATTGTGCAATTCCAAACTTAACGAACAAGTCTAGCCCGACCTAGATCTAACCGTTTTCCTCAAATCTAATCTATATCCGTCTAAATCCTAGCCGGTAGGGGTATTAAGATAAGGCTAAAGAATATTTTTGGATGAACCTTGCTGAGCATGGAGACTCTTAACTATAACTTGGGATGAAACGTCCCTTATCTTAGATATAGCTGGCGCTACAGCCCTTCTTATATCTGTTGTTCTCTTTAAAAGCTCTGAAGCTATTACCTTAATCTAAGGTAGTTAGACCTGCTCAGGGGAAAAAAACAAACATGAAACAAGCATATAAGAGACAATCAGCATAGTTATAAAACATGATAACCAAAACAGTCCTGTGGCAAAGTCTCTGTCATAGAGGGGAAAATGTGCCTCTATAGGCCGGCCCCTTGTCTGGCTCCTAGAGTCAAGTAGCCCCGGCCTCCAGATCCTGCCTCGGTCTTTGAGAGACTATTTGGGGAGTTGGGTCAACTGTCGTCTTCTGTTTGGAGGAAGGAGTCCACTGTCTCTGGGGGAGGGGGAGAGGCAGAGGGGCTCCCTGTGTCCGGGCTGTTGCTCCAGTGGCCAGGTTCAGTCTCTGAAGAAGATCCAGGCATTCCTCCAAGGAACGCACAGAATGGGATGCGCCACTATGAGAGAACGTAAGGGCAAAAGGAAAGCCCCATCTGTACCTGATGCCATGCTGAATAAGAATCTCCAGAGCAGGCTTCATCTGTCTCCGTTTTTGTAGGGTTGGAGGAGAAAGGTCTGCAAAGAACTGCAAAGAGGATCCGTCGGGGCCCTGGATGGTTGTCATTTTACGGGTAGTTGCAAGAATTAAGTCTCTGGATTGCTGACGGAGTAGTCTCACTATTATGTCCTTTGGCAAATCAGGGTTTTTATTTCCACCCAGGGCCCTGTGGGCTCGCTCTACTTCCCAAATGTGATCCGGAAAGCCTACCAGGATCTGGTCTATAGTGGCTTTGAGATATCGGGGTAGATCAATTATTGCAGTTGGAACCCCTCTTATCCGGATATTGAATCTTCGAGAACGATTCTCCAAGTCTTCCAGTTTGTCTTCAAGGGAAGTGATGTGAGAGGTATTCTCCCCAATGGCACTCCTATCTTTTTCCAGGGCCTCCACTACTTGATCCATTGACTCCTCCAGAATATTGGTCCGCTGCCCAATGTCATGCAGTTCTTTTTGTAGAGCCGTGACTGCTCTATTGATATGTGACTCTAGAAGGGCCTCAAACTTTGCCATAGAATTGTCAGCTATGTTGACCTCCGGGTGTACGGCCTCTGAAACCGAATCAGAGTCAGATTGGTCCAGATGTTCCGGGCAAGAAGTTTGCGTAGATGTCTGTGGGGCCCCGGCCATCTTGAAATGCTCCTCAATTTTTTTAGAAGGCAGGGCTTTCTTGTTTTTTCCCATCTTGCCTGTGATTTTGACTCGCCGTATATTAGCTGTGATGTTGTTGCAAAGTCTTGGTCAGGAAACAAGGCAGGGACTCCAGTAGCACCCCTCACAAGGCCCAAGCTGGCTGTTCTCTCAGAGTTGCAAAAAAAAAAAAAGAAGTCAGATCATTCTCAGAAGTACGCTTAGCCCCTACCGGCCAGCTCCATTCACTGCATTAGCAAGCCCCTTCCAGATTGCAGGGCGGCAGAGAGGTAATTTTTGAGAAATTCAGGCCGCACTGTGGCAGAGGCGCCACTAGATGGCAGTGTCGCTCTCCAGGCTGGAGACAAGGTTGTTGTTTTGCTGAGAAACACTCCTAGGGTGCGGCAGGCAATAAAAAAAAAACTGAAGCACAGGTTAGTCAATGAGAAAAGTTCAGCACAAAAGTAACCCAGCTCCAAAAAGCCTAACCAAGCATTCAGTCTCTCAGTTCTTATATGCCACACTCCTCTTCAGTACCCCTCTCTCCCCTGCTGTTGGTTTCAGGAGAGTAAGACAGGGTATGAGCTAGGGAAATATCTTTAGGGGCTCTCACAACTGCTGCTGTCAGTGGCCAGGCAGCCAGGATACCCCTAGAGGGCCTTGGGGTGCAGAGTCTCTGCTCTTCCTCCTCCTTCCCTCACTCCTTTCCCCAGCACTCAACAGGGGTCACCAGGCACAGGGCCAGGTTCCCTTCTTACCCCCTGACGGTCCTCTGGGTTCTCAGCTCCTGTCCCTTTCCTCCGGTGTGGCTGGGGGGTAGATGCAGCCTCTTGGCGCCCTTCTTAGCCCTGGCGCGCTTCCAAGCGCCGGCTCCTGGCTTCTGGTGGCGGCCAATCCGCCACCGCGTCCCCTGCTGCTGCCTCCGGTACTCACTCTCCCTGGCACAGGGCGTCTGTCAGCCTCACCTGCACCCCCCCCGTGCTGGTATACGGGGGAGAGCTAGAAGGGGTCTGGGGGGAGGTCTGCGTTGCAAGGCCCCGACAGGCCTCGTTGCCGGATCCTCCCGACGGGTATCCGGAGGTAGGGGGAACGCTCCCAGATAGACTCTGGAGGTGGGGGAGCCTCCTCTGGGGATCACTGCAGCTTTAGCTGCCGAATAAGGCCACTTTGGAAGCCTTATTTAGTAGGACGACACGGAGCTTCAGCTCAACGCGTCCTCTCGCTTTGGCTGCTTAGCCACGCCCCCCTTCATTTTGTATTCTAAAGGCCAAACTTACCAGTTATTCAAGGTTGTTTGGTTCCCCAATTAAGCATTCCATTCTCCCAGGATAAGAGTAACATCTTTTCTTGGTATATCTATGATGTGTTGAATATCTTCGTAAAAACTGGTCAACTTCAGCCTCTTCAGCATCCATGGTTGGAGCATAGACTTTGATCACTGTGATGGTGTTAAATGACTTGCCATGAATTTGAATTGAAATCATTCCGTCATTTATTGGGTTATAACCGAGCACTGTTTGGCTACCCTTTGATTTACTATGAGGGCTACTCTATTTCTTCTGCGGGATTCATGACCATAGTAGAAGATCTGTTGATTGTCTGATGTGAAATGTCCCATTCCAGTGCAGTTGAGTTCACTAATTCCAAGAATATCTATGGTTAATCTTGTCATCTCATGTTTGACCACATCCAGTTTGCCTTGGTTCATAGTTCTAACATTTCAGGTACCTATGCTAAATTGTTTCTTTCCCCTCCAGAGACATCAGAAGCTTGGTGTTCTCTCGGTTTATGCCCAGCAACTTTATTAGATCCAGTGCTACTCGTACTTGCCCTCTGCTCCTCAGTAGTGGTAAGCACCTTTTTGACCTGAGGGACTCATCTTCCAGTGTCATATCGTTATGTCTCTACTTGTGCTTATCCATAAAGTTATCTTAGCAAAGTTACTGGAGTGAGTCGCAAGTTCTTTCTCCAGTGGACAGTGATTTGTCTGACTTCTCTGCCCATCTTCAATGACCCTACATGGTATAGCTCACAGCTTCATTGAAGTGATCCACAAGGGGATATATATATATATATATATATATACACACAGTATCTCACAAAAGTGAGTACACCCCCTATAGTGATACCTTTTTTATTGGACAAACATGTTCATAGTTTTCATGACTAGCTTTCGACAGTGCGCCTCTCTTTTTCAAGTATTTATATGTGTGTATATATATATATATATATATATATATATATAAATATATATATATATATATATATATATATATATATATATATATATATATATACAGTATCTCACAAAAGTGAGTACACCCCTCACATTTTTGTAAATATTTTATTATATATTTTCTTGTGATAGCACTGAAGAAATGTGAGATACTGTGTGTGTATATTTATGAATGTATGAATGTATGTATGTATATGTATATGTGTGTGTATATATATATATATATATATATATATATACACTGTATATATATATATATATATATATATATATATATATATATATACATGATTCCTATGTGTTTTACTACATATGAAATACTGCATTATTAGTTAATCAAGAAAGTATTCACTGAGCCAGAAGAGGAAAACAACTAGGAAATGTTTAACTTCAGATATTTGTCGAAAGTAAAAGAATAGATTTGCTTTGCAGGGGGCACATGTCAAACAGATGTCAAAATGTTGCTTTTTCCTGCACTATGCCTCAAGCAATCTGCCAAGAATGAAAGAAACACATCAATATTGTATGCCCCTTAGCTTGTAAACAAAATGGCCTAACTGCTGGAATTGCTTAGCTGTCCATCAATAACCTGTGAAGTTCCATTTGTGATGAATGAACAGCGTTAAAACTCAGGACATAAAAATAAATGAATCCACATAAGTAGTTGCTCAGCACATTCATGCATCTTTGCATTGTTATGTTACTCCTGCAGAGACATATTTCGTGTTTACACTGCTCTACGCCGAAAATATGACCCAGCCACAAAACATTATCAAATCACTGTTGCACAAGTCTATCTGTTTAATTATATATATTTTTATATATATATATATATATATATATATATATATATATATATATATATATATATATATATATATATATGAAGAGTGAGGTAGCCGTGAATGTCCAGTAATCCAGTGTTATAATCAGAGTATTGCAGTGAATAGTGATACCTTTTTTATTGGACAAATTTATTCATAATAAAGCGACAAGCTTTCGAGAGATAATGCCTCTCTTTATCAAGTCAAAAAGCGATATATATAATATGTGAAGAACAATATACCTATAAGTGTCAGTGCTTATTTACCACTTGGAATAGAGAACTACAGTTGTCCACCTAACTTGTGCATGATGGAAGGGTTAACCATAAATAGTCACCTACAGTAACAGGCGATATGCCTGCACATAACATTAAGATTCCAGGGGCTATACAACCTCAAAGATGGAGAAGTAGTGGAAACCAGGGTAGCAGAACAAAGGCCAATACCAGAAGAAAAGGCTTGGCAGACCAGCACATCAGGGGTAAGTCCAATATGTCACTTCAGAACTAGGGATACTCATGTTAAATCCTCTCAGTAGTAAGGAAGAGACCAACACTTCAAGGGTAAGTTCAAGATGCCATTTGAGGCCTGGGAATATATTAGAAAGCATCTGAATTGTTGACAATCCAGAAGCATCAAGAGGAAGGAGAGATAGCCAGAGGTTCTGAGGAAACAGACTGCTGACTCCTCATATGTTATTTGTGGCACCACTGTAATCAGTGGTGGAGATAGAGAATGGAAGGACCTGGAGCAAACATTTTTTGACCCCCATACCTCTGGAGGTGTGGTTGTAAAATTTTGTTTAGGCTGCGCCTGGTACCAATTCACTCAGTGCCCCTCCCCAAGACCACATCCCATAACAGCTCCATTGGCTGAGACCCTCCCCATATCAACACTTCTCTCCAAGACCTTTTCCCATTGCTCCTCCACCAAGACCCCTTTCCATATCAGCTCCTTTGTGCCTTCATGAAGCTTGTCTGCCTGCATCACAACTCCAGGACTCACACTCTCCACTTTCATCTCTATATGAGGGAGGCTGGTGGGCAGAGGGGGGCTATACCACACTACAGTTAGATATATTGTGAAAAATTCCCATTCTCCTCTCTATTTGCGGCCGTGTTTCTGATACTTTTATTGCGGAAAACTACACAGCAGGCTTCAATATGTTCTTAAATTTTACTGAATCTTCAGCCAGTGTCACAAGAAGGAATGAAACAAATTAGCTCCCTACATCTCCCTATCTCTACATAGCACCCAGTCCAGATCAACAACCACCCCCACACAGCACCCACCCAGTCCTAGTCAGCATCAATCACATTATATAACACCCATCCCTATTTCATTTGCTCCCCTTCACATAAACCATCCCCCTGTACTTTGCTTTCATTTTGCAGCCTTTGCTCTCTCACCTTCTTTCCTAATACCCAATATCACCAGAGTGCCAAGCTGCTCCACATTACCACTCCTTGGAGCTTCAGTAGAAATACTCTTTTTGAAAGCCCAGCGGAGGTCCAGGGGGCATTTAAATGACATTTTGTTGTTGTTTAGTCATCCAGTTGAGTCTGACTCTCTTTTGACTCTATGGACTGCAGCACACCAGGTGCATCTCTCAGTCCCTGCCCCTCTGAGCTCCATCAAGTTCATGTCCATTGGTTCAGTGATCTCATCTATCCATCTCCACCGCTGTCGTCCCCTTTTTTTTGTGCCTTCAATTATGGCCAAAATATTTGGGCTTCAGCCTCATGGTCATATCTGCTAGTGAACAGTTTGTCTTGATTTACTGTATTACTGATTTATTGGATCTTCTTGTAATCCAAGGGACTCTAAGCAGTCTTCTCTAACACCAATTCAAAGGTGTAAATTCTAAGGTGCTCAGATTTCTTTATGGTCCAGCTCTCACATCCGTATGTTACTACTGAGAATACCATATTTCGAACTATGCAGGCCTTTGTTAATAGTTTAATATCTTTACTTTTTACTAGCTTGTCCAAGCTTGGCATAGCTTTCCTCCCCAGAAACAAACGTCTTTTAATTTCATGACTACAGTCACCATCGGCAGAGATCTTGGATCCATGGAAAATAAAACCTGTTACTGCCTCCACTTTTTCCCCGTCTATTTGCCAGGAACTGAGATTGCGTTTGCCATGATCTTCATCTTTTTAATGTTGAGCAACAGGCCACATTTTGCACTCTCTTCTTTTATTCTCATTAATAGGTCATTTAGTTCCTCCTCACATTCAGTCATCAGAATAGTATCATCAGCGTATCTGAGGTTGTTGATATTTCTTCCAGCAATATTGATTCCACCTTTGGATTCATTCAGTCTGGCCTTACTCATGGTGTACTCTGCATATAAGTTGCATATAAGTTTATTTTAATTAGATTAATTAGATAGGGGGGGTAATTAGATAGAGGGGAGTTAATTAAGTAGGGGGTGCTAATTAGATAGAGGGGTTCATTGTGTAGAGGTGGGATAATTAGTTTGAGGGTGGTAATTAGGTATAGAGGGGGTTAATTAGGTATAGAGGGATTAATAGGTACAGATATGGTTTAATAGGGTTAATTAGTTAGAGGCAGGTTAATTAAGCAGAGGGGGTAATTAGGTAGAGGGGGTTAATTTAGATTTATTAGTTTATTGGGGGTATAATAGTGTAGTGCTTAGACTTAGTGTCATGAGGGTCCTGTTGTTAATGGTTACTTATAGTCTATATAGACCCTTATGGAACTGATGGGATTAATTAGGGGCTCATGGGGCTCTGTATGACTTTTCTACAAGTCAAAACACATTATGATTTATATGACATATTCATTCAAGTAAAACATTATATACAATCATATCTAAAAATATAAGATTTGGTTACATTACTCATTCCTGGCTTTAGCCTTAGGAATAATCTACTCTGTTGTTTCTAGTAATAATTTTTACATAGTAAGCTAATTCCTTCAATTTATTTTATTGTTGTCTATTGTAACTTAACTTTCTTTTCTTTTCAAGTCCTGACAGTTTTGACTCTAAGCTATGATTAAGGAATTCCTTATCTTTTTTATTTCTTAATTTTCAAAAAGTGTAATATAGAAACTAGAGTAGATGTAATAAGGGCTAAGGTCTCTTTTGAGGGGCCCTAGTAGACCCTGACACAATACTTTTGTTTTCCTTTGAGGACCCCCATGTCAATGGGTTAATATTTTAGGTGCCATGGGGGTCTCAATGGACCTCCATGGTTATGCAGATAGGTGATGGGAAGATCAGGTTTGAGCGAGGAAGGGAGCAATCGCAGTAAGCGGGAAAGGGAAACCAGCTGCAAAGGCATTTTTTGTGGGTGCTCTGTAGTACTTATAACATGTTTAGGAAAAATCAGGTTTATTAAGAGTTGCAAGTAATAAGTAATTATGATTAATTCAGAATTGAATAACTTTTCTGAGTAAAAGCTCATAATAACCCTGATGTGTGAAAATCAAAGGGGAAGCAACATGTAGTATTGCAAGTGGTTTACTTACAGGAATAGCACATTCGCAATCATGGTGTGAGGGGTAAATAGAATAGCAAGGGAAAGTTACTGAGCACTTTTTCCTTGTGTAACTTTGCAAAATGGGGAATTTAATGGAGCCCTCGGGTTGGCAAATATTCTGAATGGAGAATATGTATTATTTTGGAGCAGGAAGACCGATTTTACAGTATTTGAAAACCATGGGCAGAGTTTAATAATTTAGTTTTAATAATATTTTTGTGATAATATTCTCCTTTTATACAAGGTACAAAAATAAGATATGGAGATTGAGGTGTGACTTTATAAGTTAATATAATGTTATCATGTAATGCAAAGCAACATTTAAATATGTGTACTGTTTTATGTTTATGCATTATCAGTTGTTTACATTTATGATCTGAATGCATGCATTTTTTTATTAAAATATAAGTTAAAAAACGTATCTTATTGTTATCAAAAATGCAGTGTAAATTGGCATTGGAAAGCAATTAGCCAGGAAAAATTTGAACTTGTCACTTTACAAATATTTTGATAATCAGTTTTTGTTGTAGTTGACAATCATTTTGGGAATTTTGATTAAATCAAAATTGTTTAAAATTAGTCATATTCTATTTCATTTGCAGGATCATGGAGAGAAATCAGGTCAGTATTTATTATTAAAGAAATGAACAGAAAAGTAATATCTTAGGGAATTAAACCCATTAGTGCTTGACACTACAAATACAAATGTGAGAACAACATTGGGTTAATCATAATCATATAGTAATAGAGAATTTTTATTGAAAAAACGACGGCGATTAAAAAGATTTAAAAGAAATTTAAAAACACTGTGAAAGATGGTTCCTTCAATGACTCTTGTGACCACTATTGCCACTCTATAGTTTAAATATTCTTAGAGTGTGGTTACACAGATAATTCCTCAGAGTGTATAAAAGGGCAACTGCACAATAATTCAAGAGCTGTAGACAAAACCCATAGGTATATGTATGTATATACAATATTAGTATAGATTGCTGGCAAATGAAATGAAGCACCTATTATTAGTAGAGTTATCTTGGTGTTTCAAAACTGTAAAGGCTCAGCCTCATATGGGAATGTCATAAAGTCTGATACAGATACCAGTCACTATATGCAGCAAAGCTGCTTTCTCTTAATGTATCTGTATACAAACACAACTGACATGCTGTTTGTGAAGCATTAACTATCTCCTCTTAACTAAGTTACTGAGGGTCTGTGTCAGTTTCTGGGTTAGGCTATAATAGCCCAAATTATATGCCCTTAAAAGTGCCTCTGAGTTCTTTGTAATAGAGCGTTTGCGCCTCCATTAGCTCGGAGTTTCGCGCTTCCTGATTGCGGCGTGCGTGATGACGTCACGCTACGTACGCCTGTTACCTAACATGTTTCTACGTTACAAAACGTCTTTGTCAAAGGATCAAGGCGTGTACTGAAAATGAGAGCTATTTAAAGGGAGCGGTCGCCATGGTTACCAGCGCTACCGAATGTGCTACACTAAAAAAACATCTCTTATGTATTATTAGCCTGGGAGGAAGGAAAATAATGAAAATTGAACTTGTATAAGATCACCCTTATATATAATATTGCAGGATTGAAGAAATCTTCCATGTATCAATATGAATCAATGGATATAGTCTCTTCTAGTGATCAATGTGTCACTGGGAAGTGGACTTAATATGGCATATAGTGCTAAATAATTGAGAACCATAAAGTGCTGGTGCAGGGGATAATAAATGAAGTCCCAAACCATAAGGGACTGTGTACTAAATACCTATAGTGTATGAATATGCGATAGAGTCCTGGTTGAGTGATAAGGAGAGCACCATCTAAAAAGAGGAGCAATAAAGTAGCCTATAATTATATAAGCTAAAGTGATGGTGTACCAAAAGATATATCTATTAGGCAAAAGTGCCCTATAAAGGAGGCGGTAAAGGTGAACTGTACTAAATAAAACATATAAGTGAAACATATAAGTGAAAAATATTTAAATGAAGGGAGTATAGGAAAAACCTTCATTTAAACCATTAGGTACTTGTGCTTGAAGTTTATAAATCCATTTAGATTCAGATTGTAGTAATTTTTTTTGGAAATTGCCCCTTCTGGGCCCTGGAGTTACTGAGTCTATGATGCAGAACTTAAGTGCATCCGGATTGTTGTTGTGGCAATATTTAATATGTCTTGCTATGGGGGTATCATATTCATTAAGAATAGAGTATATATGTTCCCCCATTCTACGTCGAAGCTCTCTACAGGTTTTACCTACATAAATCCTATTGCAAAGGCATGTGGCTATATATATCACTCCTGTAGATTTACAGTTGAAGAAGTTGTTAATCTCGTAGCTGAGCCCATTAATAGGGTGTATGTAGTTTTTGCATGGTTTCACAAATTTGCAAAATTTGCACCTACCACATTTGTACATTCCCTTAAGGGGTTTAAGCCATGTCTTGGTCTCAATAGGATTGTCATTGTACAAACTATGTACAATCATATCTTTGATATTGGTGCCTCTCCTATATGTTATGCTTGCCTTTGGGGTTAGAGCATCTTGTATGTCTTTGTCACTTGTGAGAAGATGCCAATGTTTTTCAAGAATGGTCCTAATAATGTCAGAGTCATGACCATATGTCATTATACATCTAATAAGATCCTGGTTGGATGTGTCATTTACTTTAGTGATATTATTTACCTGTTTCTTTGTGACATGTGCATTAAGCAGGTCAGTTCTATTACAAGATAGGGCATGCTTGTAGGCCGATTTAAGACTCCTATTCGGATAACCTCTTGATTTAAACCGCTGTCTAAGTTTATCTGCTTCTGTTTTAAATTCATGTTCTGTACTGCAATTTCTCCGAATCCTTAAATATTGGCCTTTAGGGATTCCTCTTTTTTGGGGTCCAAAATGCTGGCTCTCCCATTTTAATAGTGTGTTGGAGGCTGTTTCCTTTCTAAAGGTTGAAGTGCAGATTCTCCCCTCTAAGTCTTTTCTAATTTTTAAATCTAGGAAGGAGACTTCACTTTGACTTGCCTCAGAGGTAAATCTCAGGCCTAGTTCGTTGTTATTCAGATATGATATGAACGCAGTTAGATCTTCTCTGTTGCCCGTCCAGACAAGAATCACATCATCTATGTATCTTCTCCAGATGAGTATATTACTTCCAAATGTATGTGCGTTATCATCATATATGTATTTGTCCTCCCACCAACCAAGGAAAAGATTGGCATAACTGGGAGCACACGGTGTTCCCATTGCCGTTCCTTGTTGTTGGTGGTACCATTTATGGTTAAAGATGAAAAAGTTATGTTTCAGAACATATTCAAGCAGTGATATCAGTAGTTGGTTTAGTTCTTCAAAGATGGAGCCTTTCATCTTAAGAAAGTATTTTATTGCATCAATCCCAAAATGATGAGGAATACTACTATAGAGAGCTTCGACGTCAATGCATACCAGCCACGAGTCAGTAGGTATAGTTAGGTCTTCTAGTTGCCTAAGGATATCTGGGGTGTCCTTCACATATGATGGCAATCCCATCACAAAGTCTCTCAGATGGTAGTCCAAAAAAACACTACAATTGTGTGACAAATTATCAGTGCCAGAGACTATAGGTCTTCCCGGGATAGGCCTAGTCTTTTTATGTACTTTTGGAAGGGAGTAGAAGACTGACACCGTAGGGAATTTAGGGAGCAGAAAATGATAAGTTTGATCATCAATGATTCCTGAGTGTTTAACACCATCTAAGATATTCTTGAGGGTGGATTTAAATTCAGCTGTGGGATCCTTGGGAATGATCTTATAAGTCATTTTATCCTTAAGGATCCTTTCACACATATCTTTATAGTCCATGTTATCCATTAGGACTATGTTACCGCCCTTATCGGCTGGTTTGATGTGGATGGTGTTATCGTCTCTCAGTTCTTTAAGAGCTGCATATTCAGATTTAGTGAGATTGTATATTTTTTTGTAGCTCATATGATCTATGTTCTCTATATCATTTGAGACTTGTTGTAAAAATACCCAGATGTTGGCATAATCTTTCAATTGCGGTGTGAAAGTACTTTTATTTCTCCATCTCTTAGGTTCAATTGTTGGTGTACAGTTTTCTTCCAGTAGTTCCACAAGGCCTTGTATAATCTTAATGTCCTCTTGGGGTACACCTAAGTTGAGGATTTCCCTCTCTTGCTTCATTTTATAAAACTTATGTAGAGCTAACTTTCTGGAGAACAGATTTAAATCCTTTATGTGAGTAAAGGTATCTGCTTTGGATGTAGGTACAAAGGTTAGGCCTTTACTTAATACTGAAATATGTGACTCTTGCATTTTAAAGTGGGATAAGTTAATAATTCTTAGTTCATCCTCTCTTTTGCTGGGTATCCTTGAAATTGATTTGATCTTGTTTGTATCGGTCTCCTTCCTTGAGACCGTCCTCTTCCTAAAAAAGGAGTAGGAGGGAGATCATTATCATATCTAGAATATGGTCTTGTTAGTCTGTCAGGATCATATTGATTTCTTCTCGAGCGTAGTTCATATTGGTCCCTTCTCCAATTGGAGTTTCTTGTTCTATTATTGGTTTTATATTGATGGAAATTGGGACCTATGAGATCTTTTCTGGTAGTATTATCCTCTATGTCTGAGGTATCATAATCAGATGAACTAATTTCAGATCCGGTTTGAGTTTCTGAATTTGCTGGTTGTCTCTTGTACAATTATTGTGCAGTTGCCCTTTTATACACTCTGAGGAATTATCTGTGTAACCACACTCTAAGAATATTTAAACTATAGAGTGGCAATAGTGGTCACAAGAGTCATTGAAGGAACCATCTTTCACAGTGTTTTTAAATTTCTTTTAAATCTTTTTAATCGCCGTCGTTTTTTCAGTATTTATTATTACAAACATTTTTTGTAGCACATTTAGGGTGCAGAGATCGTTTTTGCAGGAAAGTTATGTCTGTCCCTCTAAGTTAAGTTTCATTATTTGAATTATTACAAAAGATGTCGCAAAGTAAAACTCATAAATTTCAGTCCCATTTTCTAAACCTGTGATTTTTATTTTGAAAAAACACTTTGGGAGCTGGCAATGTTCACATCAGCTGCAAAATTAAAAAGGTCGGATTTACAGGAGAATTTAATTTGCGTTATGATGAATAACTTTAAAAGTGTCTGAACAAAGTAAGAAGTTGCCTCCACGTGGAACATTAAAAATATCCCTAAAAAGGAGAATTTATTTTGATTACGGATTTCAAAAAAGTAATACGTCTTTATGTTTTTGAGTCACACTCTATTTCACAAATGTTTTTTGTAAGTATATTTATTGCCTTTACTGGCAATGTAATTTATTGAAAGAAACAAACCATAGTACAATTTCCTTGGATGTATAAGATACAAATAAATAATAAATCAACTGGGTCAGGCTCTGTGAAAATCATTTACAAAACAAACACAAAATAAAATAAAGCTTATATATATATATATATATATATATATATATATACATACATACATACAGTGCCTTGCAAAAGTATTCACCCCCTTGACTTTTTACCTATTTTGTTACATTACGGCCTTAAATTCAATGTTTTGTTAATCTAGATTTTATGTGACGGATCAGAACACAATAGTCTATTGGTGAAGTGAAATGAGAAAAATATATACATAAAACTATTTTTTAGAAATAGAAAACAGAAAATTGGTATGTGCGTATGTATTCACCCCTTTTGTTATGCAGCCCATAAAAAGCTCTGGTGCAAACAATTACATTCAGAAGTCACATAATTAGTGACATGATGTCCACTTGTGCACAATCTAAGTGTCACATGATCTGTCATTAAATATACACACCTTTTTTGAGTCTGCAACACCTAAGCAAGAGACACCACTAACCAAACACTGTCATGAAGACCAAGGAACTATCCAAGCAAGTAAGGGACAATGTTGTTGAGAAGTACGAGTCAGGGTTAGGTTATAAAAAAATGTCCAAATCTTTGATTATCCCCAGGAGCACCATCAAATCTATCATAACCAAATGGAAAGAACATGGCACAACAGCTAACCTGTCAAGAGACGGCCGGCCGGCCACCAAAACTCATGGACCGGGCATGGAGAGCATTAATCAGAAAGACAACAAAGAGACCTAAGGTAACCCTGGAGGAGCTGCAGAGTTCCACAGCAAAGACTGAAGTATCTGTACATAGGACAACAATAAGCCATACTCTTTATAGAGTTGGACTTTATGGCAGAGTGTCCAAAAGAAAGCCATTACTTACAGCAAAAAAACAAAATGCCACATTTTGAGTTTGCGAAAAGGCATGTAGGAGACTTCCAAAAAGTATGGAGGAAGGTGCTCTGGTCTGATGAGACTAAAATGTAACTTTTCGGCCATCAAAGAAAAAGCTATGTCTGGCGCAAAGCCAACACATCACATCACCCAAGGAACACCAACCATGGTGGTGACATCATCATGCTGTGGGGATGCTTTTCAGCAGCCAGGACTGGGAAACTGGTCAGAGTTAAGGGAAAGATGAATCGTGCTAAATACAGGGATATTATTGAGCCAAACCTGTACCACTCTGAGGCTAGGATGGAGGTTCACCTTCCAGCTGGACAATTACTAAATTAGTATTGACTTTAGGGGGTGAATAGTTATGCACATTGGCTTTTTCTGTTATTTTGTCCTATTTGTTGTTTGCTTCACATTTAAAAAAAAAAAAAAAACATCTACAAAGTTGTGGGCATGTTCTGTAAATTAAATGATGCAAATCCTCAAACAATACATGTTAATTCCAGGTTGTGAGGCAACAAAACATGAAAAATGCCAAGAAGGGTGAATACTTTTGCAATATATATATATATATATTCTACATATATTCTACATATATTCTACAGTCCGTCGTTCAACTGTTGTTTTTCCAATCCACAAAGACACATACTGACCTATCAGGACATTATTTACAATGCTGGGTTGTGTATCTTTTCTCTGCCCAATGGAGTTTTCCCGTATGGATTTTCCTTTTCCTCTTTTTTTCTATTATAAATAAGAAGTTTGTCCAAAACAAAAGTCATCATAATATACGGCAATACTCATTATTAATATATCACATATAATAGTTGTCAAACTACAAATCGTTGGCAGGAAACGAGGGACGCAGTTTGGTCCGCATTTGCGGAAGGTGAAGGCTCATTGCAGGCTGCAAATGCGGACCCTCGCAAAGTGAGGGGACGCATTTGCTGAGGTGGAGGCTCTACGGCCCCTCACAAGCAGTTACAAACACACACACAAGCGGCACTTTAACAAAATAGATCTAACACACAATCACTAAATACGGACTTACACAAAAAAATACGAATCGCTGGTTTTAGAACGCAAAATTTACAGACTTAGCCTAACAAACTACGAGACGCGGGACTTAGAAAAAAAAACATTAGAAACTCACAAAAATACGACCTTAACGGCGAACCGTGCGCACCTAAAAACATTAAAAACACAATACATACACACAAAAAACACATAAAAAAGCTTACCCACAGCAAGGGCAGGGGCAAACGGGACCTCTTCAAGTGTAGTTACACCTCAATTTAACTCCAAATTCCCGAATTTAGGCACACGAAAATACTCTAAGCGAGAAAAAAATGGGTGCCGAACAGAACTAAAACGAGTCTACAGGACCCTAAAGCCTCAAAACAATAGCAAGCACATATGGATTTTTTTTAAAAGTCGTACGAGGTAAAGATACACTATTAGCAAGGACGCTAAATCATCCACACCCGCGTACAACATTCACATTCGCCTCCATTTTACAACACTAACTTACACAATGCGGAAGTACACAGCTACACTAACGGCTTCTCCTCGCGCACGCAGCCTATTTACACTACACACTGCACACATTACTGACACTTACACCTCAGCTCAGTGCAAACCTACATTGGATGCTGCAGGAACATCAAAACAGATTGTCAGCTCTTCAGCACAATGCTTCCTGCATATATTACTTCAAAATAGGTAAAGTATATTCATTTATTATTTATTTAATTAGCATACAAAAACACATGTACACAAAAAAAAACATTATCACAATAAACACAAAAGCCATTCACTGCGCGCCTCACAACGAGCGCCAACGCTGCTCATAGCACACAAAGCAAACAGCATTACCTGCCTTACAATTTTATTGCTCTGTCATTTATGACGAGCAAGTCGCTAGTATATTAATAAATACTAAATTACTAGATTACTGGACATTCACGGCTGCTTCACTGTTCAATTATATATATACAAGTGCATGGTTTACGGAGTCATCTTTGGGCCCGTAACTTGAATAGCCCCGGAATCGGAGACGAATGGGAACCCGCCTCACGCCCACAGACATACGGCCTGGATCCCGCGATATGCAGGCTTGCAATTGAATTGGGTTCTTATTTTATGTAGCTGTTAATGTAGTTGGTTTGATATATACTTCACAAACATGTGAAGCTTTTCCAAGTCTACAGTAAGAATTATATTGATATTTTATTGGTAGGTCAATGTTTCTTTAACATATTTAATTAAAAGCTGCCTTACAGAAAATAACCATTTATATAATTCTTCTTTATTGTGAAACATGCTTTTTTTAGCCAGTATAATTGAAATCACAACTTATAAAGAAGGAAAACTAATTGTTTCATTTATTTAAATTGGAAAAGTTGAACGGTGAGGACATGAAAGCATCGGTACATTCTGCAGTAAGACATAAAACTGATTACATTTGACACAGTGGTGTATCACATTATTTTTCTGTATTATACTTTAAATACCCTTGATTTTTTTATTGTACTTAAACAAAATGCTGGTTATAGATGTACAGCAGAGTTCTACAGGAGAGATTATTTTTGCATTGTAGAAACTGAATGTCTTTTAGATTATCTCCTAAGAAGAGAATTTAGCTGCAGAAATACCCTGCAAGCCAACAAAAGATGCAACTGAGCATCAGATATATCAGTTTTCCATAACGATAGCTCAGCTTGAAAGAAAAAAGCAAAGGTTTTTAAACTTACTGCTGGAATTTCAAAGTACATGTTTTTAAGTGTTTTGTCTTTTGAGTTAACCCTCACAGGCACTTTGCTATATACTCAATATATCTGCCCTTTATATTTATAACTTCAATGAGGGAAATAGGCCTTTTTGAAGAATAAAAGAAATATCAAAAAAGTAAAGATCAAAAGTCGCCTTAAAGGGATTGACTACACCAAAACAGTAACGCATTATTCTATTATTTATGGATCCCGCTACATGCTGATGATAGCCAGTAAGCTTGAAACAGCTGTACATGGATTGGATACTCAGCTTGTGTTTATTCCAACCTTGGCTTTGCATTAAAGCTGTGTAATACAGCATGCATAATCTTAAAGGAAGCCATGTTTGATGATGGCTACGGAATGAAGAGCGAGGCATTTGTGGGCATATTTGTGTGTCCCAGCCCAACTTCCCAGAATGCAGTGTAATAACTGTTTTTCTCGGAACTCTGAGCTGGAAGCAGGTTTTTTTAACTTGCTTTAGACATTCAAATGTGAACACAGATGTACTTTTTATTTACTATATATATATATATATATATATATATATATATATATATATATTATCTAAAAGATAAATAACATCGCAAATAGGGATCTTTTAAAAAAAGTTACAACATGATGATAACTCATAGTTAATAATTAATGTGCCAGCCATCCCTTGATATACAGAATTGTGAAAACTCAATCAAGAAAATCATAAAGTACATACCATAAGGTGCTTAATCAATGAGACCTTAGAATTCTTCAGACTCATACATTGGTAGAACAATCAGAGATAAGGTGCTACGGTCATAAACGTAATGAGTCAAATGTACAAAATCAGAATCCATCAAATCTATAAAGTGCATTGGTTGAAGAGCATAGTTGGTGACAACTAATTGCTGAAAAACATAAATAGTTTATATAAAGAGGAGAGAACTCTTATAAAGGTGCATAAAATGTATATCTAAACATCAGATAGTTGGGTAAAATTTCTATACACAGAGTCTGCTGGAATCACATGGCAGAATAGCAAAGGTCTCTTATTCCATATCAGAAAGATAATTATTTAGTATTGCCAAAAAGAGCAAATTCACCAAACCTTATATAATATATAATTAGGCATAGGATAATCTCTATATGTATGATTTATTTCAAATGTGTGACCATCCACTTTCATACTCTATTAGTCTGTCTGTTATCCACTGTTTTGGCAATCTTCAAATTATACACATATAAAATCATAGGAGAGCCTTGTAAATTAAAACATAAATGTGCTCAATTAAAAGTATAATATTTAAAGGCTGCTTGAATATATTGGTTTGTTTCCAATGCGCAATCAATTACTTGCACTGGTCGCAGGCTCTAATACCCCCCTCTCTCTAGGAGTTTCCAAGAAACTCCAAATCAGCTGGGAGGACACCCTCTCGGGAGCCTCATGTAAATAGCGAAACTGCACATATGAATCCTGGAATTGGATTTCTCACATGGCTCCAAATGTAATGTGCCCAAATAGTAATCTTGTTATTTGTAAATCTCACAGCCAGCAGCCTTCACCACCGACCGGTTTCTCTGAATCCTTCGGCTTTCTCAAGGCTAGGCGGTTCCAAATTTAAAACGTGGAACTCGCTTCTGATTGGTCCTTAGGTAATGCTACGTCAGAATTCATTAAGTGCAGTCTGTTCTAGGCGGACAAAGATTATTTACATGAATACATTATGTTCGATGGATATTAAAGGCATAGAAGGATTTTACCATGTTCTCAATATTAGATATTCCTTCATTCCTGTAGTGCATTGAAGACGCTATGGCACAATTATTTAACTTCCAGAAAACGACACAGCAGACTTGCTACTCTTTTCTGACTTTCCTTCACATTATTCACATATTGAAAAGGGCAGATTGAAAAGGTGGATGTGATCAGTAGATGTATTGGGTAGATGGAATAGGTAGATTTGATGTGTAGATAGTAGACATGATGGGTAGATACAATGGGTAGATGGAATAGGTAGATGGGTAGATGTGATGGATAGATACAATGGGCAGATTCAATGGGTAGATGGAATGGGTAGATATAATATTTATATGGATGGGTAGATACAATGGGTAGATGATGGATATGATGGGTAGATACAATGGGTAGATGGAATAGGTAGCTGGATAGTTGGAATGGGTAGCTGAATAGGTAAATGGGATGGTAGATGCAATGGGTAGATGGTAGATATAATGGGTAGATACAATGGGTAGATTGAATAGGTAGATACAATGGGTGGATGGGAATGGGTAGATACAATGGGTAGATGAATTGGTAGATACAATGGGCAGATTGAAAAGGTGAATGTGATGGGTAGATAGTAGATATGATGGGTAGATACAATGGGTAGATGGAATTATTAGATGGGTAGACGGGATGGGTAGATACAATGGGTAGATGATAGATATGATGGGTAGATACAATGGGTGGATGGAATAGGTAGATGATAGATGGAATGGGTAGCTGAATAGGTAGATGGGTGGGTAGATGAGATGAATAAATAAAATTGATAGATAGGTACATATGATAGGTAGAAACAATGGGGTGGGTAAATGAGATCAGTAGGTGCAACGGGTAGATAAAATAGGTAGACACAATAAATAGATGGAATAGATAGATAAACAGGTGAATAGATAGATAGATAGATAGATAGATAGATAGATAGATAGATAGATAGATGAGAGATACATAGATAAACAGGTGAATAGATAGATAGATGCAGATAGATAAGGTTGGTTACAAATGTTTTATTCACCATTCCTTTATATCCTATTATTTAAAAATTGTATTTTGAATCTTTAGCATGCATTAAAAAGAGGATTACAAATGTTTTTTTTTGCACAAAAATGGATTATAATAATTAAAGTACTTCTCAAACACAGGAACTGATAAAAATGAATAGAAAGGACGTCATGGAGAGTGTTTTATTGTTTGATTTACATGTGTATGTATGGGAATAAAAGTAAAACATTGTGCGGTCCAGACATCCACAAGGTATAATTAGTTGGAATGACTAATTGTAATATCAGGAGATTTTCTAGGCTCTTATCTCATAAAACACACAGTCTGTTTCTTTTCAATTTTCTACTCTGTTTATTCTCAACAGATATAATTAGAATTCAACAAAGTACATAAAATTAGACGTTATTAGAGATTTTTCTTACCCTGACTACGTTACATTGAGTTTTCCCTTGTATGAACTCAGTAGTTTTAGTATCAGGTTGAAAAGAACAAGCTAGTGGTTAAGGTATAGAGAAGAGGGCATGATTAGTGGGCAGAGCAATTGCAAAAAGGGCCACAAGCTTTACCCATATATCGGCATACTTGCCAACAAAGAAAAAAATTCAGCTTTTTCCAAATGTTATATCAATTTAGGATAATAACACAGCTCGCTACACGCTGCAGAATGTTCCTTGCCATGATCATTAACTTGGCTCAATTCGGGCTGATCCCGTATGAGGAAGCCTCAGTTTGTACTTATAAGGCCTGTTGATAGCCTGAATGGAACAGGAAGGGTTGAGAGGTGAGGGCAGATTGGAAGCTGCTGAAGGCACGGTAAAACTCGTGGTCCAGGTTACCATCCGGGCCATCATCTCTCGGTCAGGTCGGTCAGGAGTTGTGTGCGGGAACCAACTTCCTGTAATATCCAGCGTTACAAAGGAAAGTCATAACCTGCTTCTTTTTTGGGGGAATGGGCCACTGAGCAATGTACCCACACCCTTTAGAAAGTAAGTTTGCGAGTTTTCAATCGTGTGAGGTGCTTTAGGGAAAGCACAGTGTATATCTGATTGAAAGCTCAATAACAGGGTCTTCCATTATTTTCATTGTGGGAAATTGTTTATATTCGTACCTAACCCCTGTATAGCGCCGCAGAATATGTTGGCGCGTTACAAATAAAGGATAATAATAATACCAATAATAATATATGGGGTATTGGGTATGCATCTGTCATAGTTGCCTTATTAATCTTCTTGTAGTCCACATAAAACTGGATTCAGCTGTGGGACTAATACAAATGATGACGCCCAGAGCCTACAAGAAGGTTTAATTACCTCCAACTCTAACATGTCTTGCAGCTCTTTCTGGATACTAGCCTTCATCGCCTTATACGGGGATTGCTTAACTGGTGCATGCAACCAGGGCGTATGGAAAACACATTGTGGTTAGTTGGTTATCAGGGTTTGTACTTGCTGCTGCTGGACTGGACTCAGACCATAAAAATCGATATGGGCTACTTGGGGCATAAGCTCTGCACAGGAATATGAACAGAAGAAACCCTGTTGCTTTCTCAGGAACCGCCATATAGGCAAAATGGGGATGGGTCACTAATTTCTCCAAACCTCTCTCCTTGTCCTCATATTTTTTATGGTCCCATTGATCAATTTACAGAGCCCATTGGTTTAGGGATGATATGAGGACAAGAATAAATATTTCAACTCACAATGCTGCCAGAGTTGTTTTTAATATTATTATTATTATAGTTTATTTATAACACGCCGACATATTCCGTAGCGCTGTACATAAATTAGGTTCAGACAATGATAAATACAGATTACCATTTAGCAAAGGAAGGAGGGCCCTGTCTTTGAGCTAGGAATCCAATGTCCATGGTGAATTCCCAAAGTACTTGGGATAGAAACTCGCAGACTTACAATCTAAGGGATAGTGAGTGGTAAAAGAGGGAGAGAGAGGTGATGAGCGTGTTAGGGTGGAAGGTGATACGCTTCTTTAAAGAGATGCGTTTTAAGTGAGGTTTTAAATGTTTTGAGGCAAGAGGATAATCTGGTGGAGGGAGGCAAGGAGTTCCAGAGACTTGGGCAGCACGAGAAAAGTCCTGGAGGCGGGAGTGAGAGGAGGGGACAAGAGTTGTAGAAAGAAGAAGGTCATTAGCAGAACGAAGAGGGCGGTGGGGGAGTATTTGGAGATGAGAGCAGAGATGTAAGGGGGAGCACTGCATACCCTGGATCTCACTAGGAAAGTACCAGGTGGCATAGTCCACTACCTTAAGAATGTAGAGTTTTCTCGATTTACTGAGTTGTGCAAGGGGTCCGATCAAGGCTATAGCAACATGATGAAAGGGAGTGCTGGTAACGGGCATATCGTGCAAGGGTTCTCTGACTACTCCACTTCCACTCAGAGCTGTACCTAATGTCATGTCAGTTGTGATCTGTGTAGTAGATTTCTGTAGTTGGCCATAATGGTACTTCTCATATATACTACTATAGAGTATTTATTGATATCACAGCAAAGAATCCTAAACACAATTGTTACTTTATTCATATCAGTCTACTAATTTTACACCATAAGATTCATTACTTGTTTGTAGCTACGTGAGGGTAAGTATCACCCCTATCTTATCCAAATACCCAATGACAGCTTAATAAAATTTTTGTTAGCTAATAACCAAATTATTATTAATGCATTGTGCCAGCTTGACTGTGCAGACACATCCGAACCCTATCTCCATCCCAGAAGTGGTCACTGGAAAAGTCCTAGCCTGCACACGTTTTGCATAGGTTTCATCGGAGGTGATGTCTATACGTCTCTCCCCTCTTACTTAAATAATCTCTGGTGGTCACATTTCCATATCATTATTAAGTTTGGCAGTTATCATTAGACTATAGTATGTGTATTAATTGTCTTAATTGGTTATAGCCATAAGTTATGCGCTGATCTACGGCATAATTGATAAACCTTCCTGCTATAGATGTCTTTACAAGTCAAAGCCATAAATGATACTGTATGCTGAATCGTGAAATGATAAAAGCACCCTCCCCTTATGCCAGTCTCTATATATTACCAGCCTTATTAAATTGCGATTCAGCCAATTGAATCGGGCTCTTTATAAGTACAGAGCATATTTATTTTACAGACGTTTTTAGTTTGTGAACTTCTACCCAAAAGCAAGGTCTTCACTAACTAAAAACGTCTGTAAAAAAATATGCTCTGTGCTTATACAGAGCCCTATTCAATTGGCCAAATCGCAATTTAATAAGGCTGAATGTGTGTACAATCAACTATAATAGTTGTCGTAATTGCGAGTTTGCCGGTAACGGATGTTAAAAGTTACGGGTTGCGCCGAAGGAGCTCATTGCGAGGCTCGAAAGTTATATTGGGAAAGCTCTACATTCTTAAGGTAGTGGTCTATTCCACCTAGTACTTTCCTAGTGAGATCCGGTGTATGCAGTTCATGGCAGAACTACATACACAACAGAGAGAGAGTGCACAGACAGAGAGCACAGAGAGAGAGACAGGGAAAGGTACAGAGAGAGAGGTACAGAACCAACAGCGTACACAGACTGAGGGAGCGTACACAAACAGTGAGAGAGTGCACAGACAGAACACAGAGATAGAACGCACAGAGAGAGAGGGTGCACAACGATAGAGCGCAGAGCCCACAGACAGAGTGTAACGAGAGAGAGAGCACAAAGAGAGAGAGTGCACAGACAGAGAGCACACAGAGAGAGATAGCGCACAGAGAGAGAGACAGAGAGGGAGGGGTACAGAGCTAGCTGCCCACACAGACAGCAAGAGAGAGCAGACAAAGCGCACAGAGAGAGAGTGCACAGAGAACGAGATCGAATCCACAGATGGAAATCACACAGAGAGAGAGCACAGATAATTCAAGATAACATTCTATAAAACCGTCATTAATGACGGGCAAGTTACTAGCACATGATAAAGGTTATAATGGCATAACACTTTCTCTATAATCTAATACACCACATATAAGGATAATCAGTTTATAATACCCTTAATGATAAAGGCCATCTTATAATTGTCCAACATGCAAACAGCAACTCCTCAGAAATATCTGACAGTAATAGGGGAAAACAACTAAACCAAACTAATTTAGAAAGATGTGGAAATGGATTCTTCAAAATCTAAATTAAATTGGATTGCACTATATTCTCCAAATAATATGAAATGTACTACTTGATTAAAAATGTGATAGTATCCCTACCCTCCTGCTTTGCTCTTATTGCACACAATTCTGTGCTATTTGCAAATTAATAGATTAACACACGTTTTACAATATTGTATTATTCTACTAATCCACAGAACATCACTAAAAAGTCATGCTATGTAAGCTAATGAGAGTAATAGCAGTTGTTATTTTGTAGGCAAGTGACCTTCACTGACAAACTGACTCCATCTGTCATGAATTTTAGGTGCATTGATGTCTAGGCATTGGGAGCTGTACTTTATCATAGATGTGTTCTTGTGATAAATTGTTCAGTAATGCAACTTTCCAATATGTGCTTCTAACAGTGCAAAAGCATTACAGGAAAAATGAAGATTGTATAGGAATAAACCTAGCATACATATAATAAATAAATAAGTAACAAGATAAGGAAGCGTACAGTTATGACGCTGAGGCACATCTTTAGTTGACTCAGCAATATCCATATTTGTACTGCATAAAAATTATATAAAAAATTATGAATATTCATATCCATACTAGAGCAGGCTTAACAAGTATCAAACCCAGGAATATTATTAGAAAATGTGCAAGAGATAATGAAGCTGAGAGACAAGGTATTTAGGAACGTGGGAGACAACTTAACAGGCCACTGGATGTGCCATACAATAGGGTTTCGTTTACTTAAAGTGACATAAAAAACATTATCAGCCTCATTAAATTAGCCCTTTTAGTTCCCTCAGTCCTCGCAAAAGGCAGTTTTTTGTTGTTTGCGAGGACCAAATCCCCAGTACTTCCCTAGCAGCCTGCTTTGCGAGATGACTCCGAAAAATGGCTGGGAATAAGCTCTGAGAGAGCTACGGAGTCACAATCAGCCTTAAATCTATGAGGTGAATCTCGCACCTCGGAAGAATCCCTACGGGCACAAAAAAGTGCCAGCAAGGGATCGTAAATCATATACGTGCTGCCTCAGAGCAGCCTGAGACCGCCATGTGATGCCCTTCCTGCTCCCTATACACAACACCATTAATCTCTTGCAGCGGGGGTCCCCGATCGGCATAGATCAGGCCCCCTCTGCTTTTAAAACTTTTACATTCCCAGCCATGGCTCCTTAAAGGGCCCGCGGCACACTATTAGCAATCACGTCCGCGGCACCTAAAATAAACCCCCTCTATGCTGGGGATCCCCATTGGGACCCCCGAAGTGTCCCCACATTAACCCCTTGCTGCAGGGGTCCATAGGGACCCCCACAGCCCCCCCCCCCACATTAACCCCTTGCAGCGTGGGTCCCTGATCGGCACCGACCGCTGCATTTAATATTTTACATTTCCCGTCCCCCCTGAAAGGACTTGCGCTAAAAATATTAACCCCAGGAAACTTAAATTAACCCCATAACTCATGGGGTCAATACAGACCCCCATAAGCCTTAATTAACCCCATAACACATGGGGGTCAATACAGACCCCCATAAGCCTTAATTAACCCTATAACTCATGGGGGTCAATACAGACCCCCATAAGCACTTAATTAACCCCATAACTCATGGGGGTCAATACAGACTCCCATAAGCCTTAATTAACCCTATAAGTCATGGGGGTCAATACAGACCCCCATAAGCCCTTAATTAACCCCATAACTCATGGGGGTCAATACAGATCCCCCATAAGCCTTAATTAACCCTATAACTCATGGGGGTCAATACAGACCCCCATAAGCACTTAATTAACCCCATAACTCATGGGGGTCAATACAGACTCCCATAAGCCTTAATTAACCCTATAAGTCATGGGGGTCAATACAGACCCCCATAAGCCATTAATTAACCCCATAACTCATGGGGGTCAATACAGACCCCCCTAAGACCTTAATTAACCCCATAACTCATGGGGGTCAATACAGACCCCCATAAGCCTTAATTAACCCTGTAACCCATGGGGGTCAATACAGACCCCCATAAGCCCTTAATTAACCCTGTCACACATGGGGTCAATACAGACCCCCATAAGCTCTTAATTAACCCTATAACTCATGGGTGTCAATACAGACCCCCATAAGCCTTAATTAACCCTATAACTCATGGGGGTCAATACAGACCCCCATAAGCCCTTAATTGACCCCATAACTCATGGGGGTCAATACAGACCCCCATAAGCCTTAATCAACCCTAAAACTCTTGGGTGTCAATACAGACACCAATAAGCACTTAATTAACCCAATTAGTCCCATAAGGGTCTATGAAGCCCTCATAGGACAATTAGAAGCCTATTATTAACCACCTAAAGTGCCACGAGAGTCCTCCAGGACCCTCATGACACTAAGTACAAACACTACACTTTCCCCCCCAATAAACCACTAAATCTAACCTAACCCCCCTCTACCCTAACCTATTAACCCCTACCTACCTAACACAACCTGCCTAAACCCCTATTAACCCCCCACCCTACTAATTACATAAAATAAAAAAAAGAATCACAACCCCCCCCCCCACACATACACACACACACTACATAAAATAAAAAAAAACTACGGTACATTAAATAAAAAAAAGAATCACAACCCCCACCCACACTACATAAAATAAAAAAACCTAGGGTACATAAAATAAAAAAAGAATCACAACCCCTCCCACACCACATAAAATAAAAAAAAACAAGGTACATAAAATAAAAAAAAAGAATCACAACATCACCCCCCACACTACATAAAATAAAAAAAGCTAATGTACATAAAATAAAAAACAAAATCACCCCCCCACACTAAATAAAATAAAAAAAATAATCACAACACCCCCCCCACACTGCATAAAATATAAAAGCTAATGTACATAAAATAAAATACAAAATCACCCCCCCCCCCCCCACACTACATAAAATCAAAAAAGAATTACACACCTGCAAAGGAATACACATAACAATCATGAATACATTATAAATATACACATAACTACATGACATTTCCCCCTAGCAATACCTAACCCCCAATCTAAACACCCCCCAGTCTATACCTAACCCCCAATCTAAACACCCCTCCTTGTCTATACCTAACCCCCAATCTAAACACCCCCCCATCTATAACTGACCCCAAGCTACTAACGGACCTCCGTTAGGTTTTTTTAAATAGAACGCAGATTCAGCAAAGGCCCAGCCAGGACAGAAGAGAAGAAGGCATCGGGGACAAGTAAGTTTTCAATGTGTAATCTTTATATTTATTTTCTTTTGAGTTTTATGTTGTGTATATTGTGTATGTTTTATACTAATGGCCTGTATCTTTTTTCCAGGGGCCGAGCCGGAGAACAGATGAAGATGGACGTGGGACATGCTGGAAAGGTATGTTTAATACTGTATTTGTGATATCTATTTATTATATGTAATGTTTATTGTTGGAATAATCTGATGTTTCTTTTTTCCTAGAGGGTGCCATCAGAAGGGACATCTGCAAAGGTAAGTGGTTTTATTTATTCTATTTTAGCTTAGATTTATTGGGTTAGGTATAGACGGGGGGGGGGTGTTTAGATTGGGGGTTAGGCATAGACAGGGGGGTGTTTAGATTGGGGGTTAGGTATAGACAAGGGGGTGGGTGTTTAGATTAGGGTTAGGTATAGACAGGGGGGTGTTTAGATTGGGGGTTAGGTATAGACGGGGGGATGTTTAGATTGGGGGTTAGGTATACGGGGGGTGTTTAGATTGGGGGTTAGGTATAGCCAGGGGGGGTGTTTAGATTGGGTGTTAGGTATAGACAGGGGGTGTTTAGATTGGGGGTTAGGTATAGATGGGGGAAATGTTGTGTAGTTATGTGTATATTCAGAATGTATTCATGATTGTTATGTGTATTTGTTTATTCCTTTGCAGGTGTGTAATTCTTGTTTTATTTGATGTAGTGTGGCTGGGTGAATTTGTTTTTTATTTTATGTATATTAGCTTTTTTTTATTTTATGTAGTGTGGGGGGGTGCTGTGATTCTTTATTTTATTTTATGTACATTAGCTTTTTTTTTTTTTATGTAGTGGGGGGGGGTGATTTTATTTTTTATTTTTTGTACATTAGCTTTTTTTATTTTATGTAGTGTGGGGGGTGTTGTGATTCTTTTTTTTTATTTTATGTACCTTAGTTTTTTTTATTTTATGTAGTCTGGGGGGAATGTTGTGATTCTTCCTTTTATTTTATGTACCTTAGTTTTTTTTATTTTATGTAGTGTGAGGGGGGGGGTTGGGATTCTTTTTTTTATTTTTTGTAGTGTGTGTAATGACCCCCATGAGTTATAGGGTTAAGTAAGGGATTATGGGGTCTGTATTGACCCCCATGAGTTATAGGGTTAATTAAGGCTTATGGGGGTCTATATTGACCCCCATGAGTTATGGGGTTAATTAGGGTCTTATGGGGGTCTGTATTGACCCCCTTGAGTTATAGGGTTAATTAAGGCTTATGGGGGTCTGTATTGATCCCCATGAGTTATAGGGTTAATTAAGGGCTTATGAAGTGCTGTATTGACCCCCATGAGTTATAGGGTTAATTAAGGGCTTATGGAGGTCTGTATTGACCCCCATAAGGTATGGGGTTCATTTTAGTTGCCTGGGGTTAATTTTTTTAAGGACCCGCGAGGCAGGAAATTTAAAATTTTAAATGCAACGGGGTCACGATCTGTGCCAATCGGGGACCCCAGCTGCAAGGTGTTAATGTGGGGGGCTGCGGGGGACCCTATGTACCCCCTCAGCAAGGGGTTAATGTGGGGACACTTCGGGGGTCCCGATGGGGACCACCAGCATAGAGGGGGGTTAATTTTAGGTGCCGCGGCTGGGATTGCCAATAGTGTGTTTCTGGACCTTTAAGGAGCCGCGGCAGGGAATTTAAAAGTTTTAAATGCAGCGGGCCTGATTGGTGCCGATCGGGGACCCCCGTTGCAAGAGGTTAATGTGGGGGCCTATGGGGACCCCCCGCATAGAGGGGGTTCATTTTAGGTGCCGGGGGTAGTTGGAGAACCCCCCATGGCAGGGCTTATGTGTGGGACTGCCGTGGAGGTCCCGTTTAGGACCCTCACAGCAATTGATGAGGTGTCATCTCGCAGGCTGTCATTCCTCATGTAGATTTTCTCTGTGTTGATACGGATGGCCCTGCTAACTGTAACTCACACGTTGCTCGCAGCAGGGCTAATTTAATAGCATCGTAACTTTTATAAATTTGCAGCACATAGGGTTTAAGTAGAAGCCTTTTATCTACGAGGCTGGAATTTCATAGGGCTATAGGTTTTTTATGCATTTAAAAGAACATGGTTTAAACATTTCCGATTGTGTTTTGCATGGAAACTTATTAGTAAAACCTATTTATTATTTACTGAAACTAACAGGAAATCAAGCCAAACTGTTCATTGGAAGGTTTAGTCATAAGAGTAAAGCTCTGGGAAAAGACTGGGAAAAAGTTAAAGGCAGACAAAGAAGGGAGTGTCAAAGGTGGAGATAGATGTATGAGGTCACAGAAGCAATGAGCATGAGTTTGTGGAAAATCAGAGGGGCAGTGGTTGGCATGTGCCTGGTGTGCTGTGCTCCATTGGATCACTGAGATTCGGAAACAACTGAACAACAAATTATGCAGCACAAGAAGCTAGAACATTAGCAAGGACTGGGAATGGGAACGCTGGTCTTCCAAAAGTCAACCTCATCAAAGCATTTTGGTTAATATTTGTGCTTATAGTTGTAGAGTCAATGCACAGCCGTAATAAAGCTTAGTAGGATGAGCACTCCACGCTGCTGCAGCCAGATTATTGGCAAATTATTCCCCCAAAAATGCCCTGCATGCTACACTCATTATATATTTTTTATTGTGGTCTGCTGATATACGTACAAAGCTTTGCATGATGAGTTACCTCGAGCGTAAACCTAAAAAAGTGGTCTTTAAAAAGACACAGCAGGGTTTGCCAATATCGATCAATTTCAATTTATAGTTACTACTTTGAATGTTGCATTTTCCTACAATAAAATATGATTTAAGTTTGTAATTTGGAGTTACCAGTCAACATTTCTGATCCACGCCCAAAATAAGGTTGAAAAGATCAGAAAGACTGATTGACAGTTTAAAATGAAAGACTACATTACGGATGTGGAGTTTTGTAGAGTACCAACAGACTTTTTAAGGAGTGTTGGAAAGCAGATCCATGTACCTCACATTCACAGGGCCATAAAAGGTGAGAGTTAAAGCCTATACTTCTGTTAGATATTTGGTTATTACATCAGCCAAGGTGACCTGCACTTGGCGTAGTGAGCTCTCTCTCCCCTTATCCCCTCTTGTAATATATTACAGATACAAAAGTGAACGTTGTTTCGTTATGAAAACAGCTGCACACCGCAAACAAGATGACCTCTTATATTTATTTCCTGCAAGAGGTGATTTCAATTTCCCATTCAATCTGTCTTATTACAAGAATAAGCCCATACGGGTCATGAATAACAAAGAAGGACACACTATTATCACACCTATCCTTCTCAAGAGCGCTACAGAGAATTGACTGGGGTCTACTGCTACAGGGTATCTTTATTATCAGACATGCTTTCCCCTACTGACATGTCCCTTGTTTCTCTTGTCCTGACCGACTTGTTCCTTGACCAGTGTTAGCCATCCAGGCTTGTTCTCAGCCACATGGGGTAGGACCTACTGGTCCTTTTTGGGTGAGAGTTAGTGGCTGTCACAGACCACAGCCTTGAAACAATGGTTACCTGTTGAGATGCCACCTAACTCATAACTTTACCATCTAATAGAGGCTGGGTAGGGTTCATCAGAACGCTGATTATCTCTCCAAACAATTGGGCACCTCATATCTCCAGTTGCCTACAACCCATTTTAGTGAAAGAAAAAAAAGTTTATTAAAATCTGTGCAGTTTTAAGGCAGAGGAATCACATCCAAATTCTGAGCAGAAACTCTAAATTGCTGATAGATTTGTTAAACCTTCACCCCCGAAATAAAGCATATCTGGGTGTTAACATTTAAATCTGCTTTATTATAAAATTAAAAATGCGTAGCAAACACCCACACTATATGTTTTGTCTGTTTGCCATTCTTTATAGCTGAAACTTATGAGAGTACATGCCGTAATGTTCTTCTCTACTTTAGACTGCATGTCAAAACCTGCTTCTTCAATAGGACTTGATAAGAACCTAATTCAAACCTACACCTGCAGGACCATGTTGTTCTTGTTACCTCTGGCACAAAAGATGGCTTCAGGATAGAGACAACACCCAAGAATATGTGCAGATGATAATGAAGGAAGGATACCAGTGGTCTCAAAACAGGACAACTCCCCACTCAGGATGCAGGCACAAAGTAAATAGTCTCACACCCTGTTTATGTGAAAACCAGAACTGACTCCTTTTATTATGGACTATGGACATATTTATACAATTTCTCCAGTGGAAAACAACCATTCAGATAATTGTGCATTTTTTGGTAATGGGTGCAACCCTACATGTAAATTAAGATTCCCCAATCAGGACAATGTGCATTCTTATATAGCCAATGAAGGCATGCCTATGTCTGAGATGGAACATCTAGTAGCCACCAATCAAGCCAAGGTGCAATCATAGTTTCCTTATGACCACATGCCTACATGTCAAATAGAGGATCTCAGGGGTATGTGCAAGACAGCAGCTGCTTTGTAATAGCCAGGGTCGCTATCTCAAGAGTGTTGACTTAGCACTGGACTAAAGGATAAGCCAGATGGATGGGCTTGGCAGGTCTGAGCTATGTGTTTAACTGCAATATTCTGCAGAGCTGTCCATCTGCAGAGCATCTTATACAGTTTTTACTATAGCCCTTACTGGGGTGCATCCCAGAGCCCCTGTTTGTGTGTGTGCGTAAAAGTGCAATGCACATAACCTGCTTGTATGCGTTTATTAGCACAGGGTTTAGTCCTTTTCTGTACATTTCCCCAAAACTTAGGGTTTAGTTCTAACATGTCCACACCTCAATCACTTACATGATAAACCATATGTTATTTACAACAATACCTGTAACATGAACACAATTTATATCCAATCATACACAATATAAACAATATATATCCCACTGGGTGGCGCAGGGCAGGAACTTGGCATCTCAGGCACATTACTCTAGCAAACTCTCTGGGCATGACCACAAGTAGCATAGGTACCCTGGCATTCAAAACTATACAAAACCTAGTATACTCATAAACCAAAATACATAAATCTCCTGGTGGCTGAAGGGGTGATAGTTGCACAACCCTGATGGGGGCAAACCTATAATAAAGCACTGTGGTACCTGTTCCTCTTTTTTCCCCATAGGAGCATATTCCAATATTTGCCAAGGGAATCTCTTCCCTGGGTCAGCACAAGATGGAATGACATCCAAAGGATTTGTTGTTTCCAGCCCAGGGCTATCCCTGGGATAACCGTGGTTCTCATTTTTCGACTGTTTAGGGTCTGAAGCTCCTCATTCTCATTGACCTTTTTATTTTCATATGTGTATAAGTCCTTGTGTATTTCAACAAACTGCATTTTAAAACTATAACATGTGTCAAATGTATTTCTGAGGCTAGGAAATAGCTTTTTAATCACTTTGCTCCAGTACAGCTACACGTGAATTTTGCACCTACATTCCAGAATTGTATTCCTGCTCTTCATAGATCCTGAAACAAGCTCCTATCCAGGGGAATCCCTCACACAGATATATAGAGATTCCATTCATTGGCCTAACCAGCTGGTTTTATGGCCATTTAAACCCAATCACTGATTTATAAAAATGCCTTTAGCTCTTCACATGCAAAATGTTTTTAGAATGGAAAATAAAATAATACAGCCTTTTTATCTTTTATATGTAAATGTGATGCTGTAGCATTTTGGTGTCAGCTGATCAGCTTCTAGGGGGGACTTTGAATATACAGGAAAATGGATCCCTGCAGTAATTGAGTAATTGGGTATACAAAATAAAAATGTAAAGGCTGTATGAATGTATTTATTGCTCAAAGAACCATATAGAGAAAATGTGACCATAGTGGTTCTTTATCCAATGCAAATTTTAGCTTACTCTAGATTATGAAATGCAAACAACTACCAACGTTATCAGCTGTGTAAGCCTCAAGCACAAAGCATCTTTAGATCAAATCTTCATTTTTGCAGTTTCTGCTAAAAATACTTGTTTGTCAAGTATGTATTAAGCTAACAATATTAGTAGCTGTGTAGGCTATTGGTATAAATATTTTTTGGGGAAAATATGACCTTATGAATTCTCTGTTTATAAGTTTCAGGAATCCATTTTGTGTTTATTACATCACTTTCTCATAGCTGAATCATGAAGGTGTGTGAGAGCTATCAGTGAAGTGAGGGCTGAGAATGAGGGAACAGAGAGCCATTGTAAAGCTAATTGGATAATATTTAAATAGGCACAAGTCCCAGCCCCACTCACTGGCCCATAACCAGACTCCTTGCATCATTTACTGCAACAATAACTCTCCAGAGGTGTAAATGCCCCTATCTCACACACACAGCTTCCACCAATGTATTATGGGTCTCTCCAGGGTCTGCAGAAGTATGAGATGTTATTTTTCTTCTAATTAGGAATTAGATTATGACTTTTTACTGCTTAATTATGCTCTGAATCAAACTTAACATTTTCAAATAAGTATTTTTTTTCTCGATTGTGTGATAGTCCTTTAAGTTCAAATTCCTGATTTTCACGCACACAGCCCTCAATAACTCTGCATCCTGATCTCCATATGGTATGGATCAAACTCCTCTAGGACTGGGGATTACATTTGCCAAATATGTCAAAACCAGGCGTGGAAGAAAAAAAAAAGTTTATTCAAATCGGTGCAGTTTTAAGGCAGAGAAATCACATCCAAATTCTGAGCAATTCTTTGTTACAAAGCAGTGGGTTTTTATACAGAAACTCTAAATTGCTGATAAATTAGTTAAACCTTCACCCCTGCAATAAAGCATATCTGGGTGTTAACATTTAAATCTGCTTTATTATAAAATGAATAATGCGTAACAAACACCCACACTATCTGTTTAGGCTGTTTGCCATTCTTTATAGAGTACATGCCGTAATGTTCTTCTCTACTTTAGACTGCATGTCAAAACCTGCTTCTTCAATGGGCTTGATAAGAACCTAATTCAAGCCTACCCCAGCAGGACCATGTTGTTCTTGTTACCTCTGGTACAAAAGATGGCTTCAGTATAGAGACAACGCCCAAGAATATGTGCAGATGATAATAAAGGAAGGATACCAGTGGTCTCAGAACAGGACCACTCCCCACTCAGGATGCATAATAGTCTCACACCCTGTTTATGTGAAAACAAGTACTGACTCCTTTTATTATGACCTATGGACATATTTATACAATTTCTCCAGTGGAGAACAACCATTAAGATAATTATGCATGTTTCTGGTAACTAATGGGTACAAGCCTACATGTAAATTAAGATTCCCCAATCAGGACTATGTGCATTCTTATATAGACAATGAAGGCATGCCTATGTCTGAGATGGAACATCTAGTAGCTACCAATCAGGCCAAGGTGCAATCATAGTTTCCTTATGAACACATGCCTATATGTCAAACAGAGCATCTCAGGGGTATGTGCAAGACAGCAGCTGCTTTGTAATAGCCAGGGTCGCTATCTCAAGAGTGTTGACTTAGCACTGGACTAAAGGATAAGCCAGCTGGGCTTGGCAGGTCTGTGTTATCTGTTTAACTGAAATATTTTGCAGAGCTGTCCATCTGCAGAGCATCTTATATAGTTTTTACTATAGCCCTTACTGGGGGGCATCCCAGAGCCCCTGTTTGTGCGTGCGTAAAAGTGCAATGCGCATAACCTCCTTCTATGAATTTATTAGCACAGGGTTTAGCGTTTACATCTAACATGTCCACACCTCAATCACTTACAGGATAAACCATATGTTATTTACAACAATACCTGTAACATGAACACAATTTATATCCAATCATACACAATATAAACAATATATATCGCACTGGGTTGCACAGGGCAGGAACTTGGCATCTCAGGCCTAGGCACAGTACTCTAGCAAACTCTCTAGGCTCTTGGCATGACTACAAGTAGTATAGGTACCCTGGCATTCAAAAACATACAAAAATTGAGCATACTGGTAAACCAAAATACATGTAATATTGTAATCATATTTTAACCGAGGGAAGTTCCCAAATCCCAGGGCCCATACACAGTCCACAATAGTCCAGTAAAGCTCTGGGCATGAAGAAATGGGGTGGCAAAGGGTCCCTTTGTGATATAGCTCTCACTTTAGTACATTCACTGATTTATAAAAAAGCTTTTAGTTTGTCACATGAATTTTAGTTCTTATTCAAAGGATCCTTGGTTATAGCAGAACCTTACTTTCTCAGAAACATATTCAAGTACTTTGTATTGTAAGATCATATTGTTGTCTTCCAAAGTTTCATTGCCATTGGGATAAGAAAATGAAAACTTTAAGCAACATGTGTGCTGCGGGCATTCTAATTCTAAATTCCTCATGAAAGCCTCCTATTGTCATTACTTTTCCTGTCCCGTGCGGCTCTCAATAAGACATTATTATTAAACCGACATCACATTATAATGTATTCTTATTGTTCACAAAAAGTGCCAAATGATTAGATCAATGGAGCATTCAAACAGCAAGATTCTGCTTTAGACATTAGACAGAAGGGAATTATTTTAAGTTTAGCAAAGCTGTTTCTTCTTTATTCCTCTAATTTACATTTGACTTTGCTGCTTCTATTATTTATGTAAGGCAATGTAATGATCAGTGGTATTTAGGTTATAAGTACCCCTATGTCCATTTGCCCCTACTGGATCACTACCTTGTCATTGTGAAGGGGCTTGCGTACCTCAATAAAGATGTGAGCTATACCATGTAGGGTCACCCAAGATGGGCAGGTGATTGCAGAGAGGTCAAAAAGATTGCGGTCCACAGGGGAAGGAACTGGCTACCCACTCCAATATCTTAGTCATGAAAACCTTATGGATAAGCACAACAAATTATTGTGTCTGGTGTGCTGCGATACATAGGGTCATGGAGAATCAGATGCAACTGAGTGATGGAACAACATGCCCATTTAGTTACTACTCCTCTTTTACCCTTGATATGGCTAAAGGTCCACTGCAGCAAAATAACCCTTCATCGTCACAGGCCCATAAACAGAAACCTTGTATCATTCAATCCATCATTCAATGCAAAATTAACTTTTTAGAAATGAAAACTACGCACTCAGAGAACATCCACCAAAATATTGCAGATCTCTCCAGAGATCAAAATGCATCAAAATGTATTTTTTAAACAAACCACACAATATAAAAGGACCACAAATGGTGTTTTTTAAAAACTTCATTTGAAAACATGCAAAAGGTTTTAGAATGGAAATAAATATAATACAGCCTCTAATATATTATTGTGAAGATCCCAGGAAGGGGCTCTATTCAGCTCCATAAATTCCTGCCTTTGGCTACAGGAATCCTCCTCTTTAGAAGGAGTTTAGAAGGTTTAGAAGGAATGGGCCTCTCGGTGACCGGCGGTTAGATCAGGATCATCAGCATCAGCTCAGGAGCTCAGGGTCACTGGATCAACTAATCAGTATCATTTGCTTCTTTAGTGGGCTTGAAAAGGCCAAGGACACCAATCCTACCCAGCAGATTGCAATCCGGTGTTCAAGCCCTTCTCACAAGAGAGGAGTAGAAATTCAGGGCAGCAAAGTGATTTTAGCTCAGTAGTCTTCCCTCTAAATGAAACACATGATTGTCTATGTGTCCCAAGAAGAGTATGTTTATTTCTGGTTGTGCATTTATACAATTTCAAGACAAAGGATTTACATGTGTGTGGGCTGAACATATGCAAACTCTCCACCCAGATTATAACTAACCAATAAAAGATGTGCATCCGGGGATATACAGCTGATTGTTCAATAAAAGATCCAATCAGTAGGCAGGGAAACCCAGAAGCTCGGCTTGCCCGCCTTGGGGGTGGACCTAGGAGAGGCACCTACCAGGAGAAAGAGACAAGACCGCCTGACAAAAGAAAATAGATTCCTGCAGCCATAATTGGGTATAAAACTATGGAAAAACTGTTTTAATTTTTTTTTAATAAATGTAATTCTTGCTTTCAAAAACATTTTGCTCATTATAAAGTTTAGTTATTCAAAGAACCAATAAAAAAACTTGTCAGAGGTGCTCATCAGAGAACGAATTAACCTTAATAGGTTAGTTCTATGGACATGATAAGCCACTCTGAGAGCAACCTCTTTTAGCTCACTTGTGCCCTTCACAGGGAGACATATCCTGTAGTATATCATTCTTGTCCCACTCAAAAGAGAGACCCAGCCCCGAAATACCAGGCAATTCTACCCTAAACAGGTGAAACAGCAAACCCCAGACGCTTTTCGGCCTTTATGGGCCTAGTCTGTGATATATATATATATATATATATATATATATATATAGAGAGAGAGAGAGAGAGAGAGAGAGAGAGAGAGAGGAATAATCAGAGTATTGCAGTATATAGTGATACCTTTTTTATTGGACAAACATATTCAGAGGTTTCATGACAAGCTTTAAAGAGCGTTTCTCTCTTTTTCCAGTCAGTGTCAATACACTGGATTACTGGACATTCACGGCTACCTCACTTTTCATATACATATATATATATATATATATATATATATATATATATATATATGTATGTTCCCTTTCTGTAGCTTGTTACTGGCAGTTGTTCCTGCACATTCCACTCATTATAAGATTTATGACGTTCACATTTCCTAGTGACTTTTAGGGCCCTGTCTCATCCGTAAAGCTTGGTTTGGCAGCTCCCTGCACAGATATCTGTTGCGTCTAAGGCAGAATTTACGGCTGTGCCCCGAGTGTCCTAATATGGGGGAGTGAAAGATTTATATTAGTGTAAAAAGTTCTGGGATTTACGGCAGTGCTATAAATGCTCTATGCTAACCCCTGAAAAATATTTAATTAACTATTTAAGTAGTGGGGGGTTAAAAAGCTAATGGAGGGGTTAATTAGGTAGTTAGGTATTAAATAGATAATGGTGGGGTTAATTAGGTATTTATAGGGTTAATTAGGTATAAATGTCATTAATTTTAATTTATTAGTTTATTGGAGGGTGGAATAGTATAGTGTCATGTAGTGTTTAGACTTGGTGGCACTTATAGTGTTATTGATATAGGGGTTAAGGCACTAAGAGATTTCAGTGTGAGAGGCACCCAAACTAAGCATTATGGATGAGAACTGGCTCTAGGCGTTAATAGTAATCCCTAACGTCATGCCCTGGGGATTCCTTACATTAAAATCCCCGCTGGAAGGAATCCCAGAGCATCTCCTAGGCTGGCTCACTGCCCGATCACCCATCTACATATTCCACCTCCAAGGGGGGCTCTTAAAGAACCTCACTTGCATCTGCAATGAACCCCCCATGCTGCACGGTGTCCCCATGGCCAGGGAGTCCCCATCAGGACTCCCTAGCACCTAACATTAAACCCCACCTGCAGTGTGAGTCCTTAAAGTGCCTGCACCCCTAATTAACTAATTAATTAATTTAAAGACCTGCAGCATATAAATGTTTAACCCTGCTACCATAAGTACCCTCTGTGACACCTAAAATTCCCCCCCCCCCCATGCTGCAGGGTCCCGATCAGGACTACTGCTGGGTCCCCAAATCAACCCTTTAAAATTCCTGTTGTGCGGGTCCTTTAAGGACCAACACTGCCATCAAATTAACCCCTGCTTTACCACTTGTAGTACCCTAACATAAACTTAATCCCCCCATGCTGCGGTTCTTGTTTGGGACACCTGCAGAGTCCCAGCAATTAACCATTGCCGCGGTGGTCCCAATCAGAACCACCATGGCATGTCTAAATTTAAATTTACCGCTCTCGGGTCCTTAAAGGAACTGCGCTACTCTGAAATTAAGCCCTGATGTGGGGTTCTATAAGTACCCCATAGGCACCTAAAATTAAACCCTATATTTCATGTGGGTCTATACCCCCATAATCCCTTAATTAACAACATAAGTCCCATAAGGGACCCTTACAGGACAAGTATGAACCTTAAGATGAAGACCTGTGGCAGATGTTTATTTGTGGGCTCACACTGCGGGTGGGGGTTAATGTTAGGTCCCAGGGAGTCTTGATGTGGACTCCCTGGTTAATAGTGGGTTAAAAGGTGCCGGTTGGCTTATAAAGGTTTAATAGAAGGCGAGGGTCCCAATTAGGACCCCCTGCAGCATGGGGATTGATTGTAGGAGCAAGAGGGGGGCCCTTTACAGGATTTGGGGGTTTAGGTGCGGGATTCTTGGCCAGAGACACTGTAGTGTCTCTTTAAGGGCTGCTGTGGCACACAGTAAAGACTTTTAAAGTCTATACAAGTGCTCTTTGGTACCCATTATTATTTCTTCAGTTTGTAAGCGTTAGGGGAGTGCTGTAGTTTGCGAGTGAGTTAAATACTTTTATTAGCATAGGGTTTGGGTATCAGAGCGTCACAGAGCAACTCGTAATTTACTGTCAGGGCAAAACTCAATGGGAATTTATGCCTTGCTTTTTGGCTGTGTCCTGAAGTTCACTCATAGCAGTGACCCGTAGCAGTTTGCTCGCAATCATTTAGGGGAGGGGGGTTAACATAGCTAGGTAGAGTTTGATCCTTAGATAGGGCACTTGAAATTGCTTTTCCAGGGGTTACGTGAGGCCCTAAGTTTGTTGTTTGCCATGATCTTTGTCTTTTTAAATGTATATCTAAATTCCCATGTTCTTACCTTTTTCTAATATAACAACTGCTGGTTATATCAGAAACATCCATTACAATGAGTCACTCTCTACACATACAGATTTATTTTATTTAAAAATGGTTTCCCCATCCATAAAAGGCACCTTGTACTAACCAATAGAAAAACTGCATTCAAGTACGTTTTCTAACCCTATACTAACCTTCAAGCCAACAGCAGCACAGTGCAGAAATCCAGAGCAGCATTTCACGAGTTTGGTTTGCTTATTAATTTTATGCTAATTTAGCTCGATCTTCAGCCCTGAACACTTCCTTGTTGCTTAAAGAAATCAGTCCACTTCTTTCTTGATCTTCTCTTCGTCCACACAGTAAGGGCCACACCAGAAAAAACACACCATTTAATAGTTTTTATTTTTCTGTAAATGCTTTATTGCTATTTGGTATTTATTTTTCTTGTATTTATTTATTTTTTTTGTAATTTGTTTAGCGCAGAATGGGGTCTATGGGGATCCATAAAGACTTCCATGGTCATAGATTGGGTGCTAGGGGAGTCCATGGGGACCCCCATGCTTGTTCATAAGGACTCCCATGGTTAAAGGGGTTAAAAAGAGGTGTCTATTATGGTTATAAGTTTTTATATTAGTTGTACTGAGGATTCATAAGGACCCCTAAATATATAGTATACCATGGGGTCCATAGGGATCCTCATTGGGTTAATGGGTCCTCTTCCCAAAAAACAAGGGGTGGGACTTAGGGGTTCCCAGTGAACAGCTGGGCTCAAAGGGGGTAGCGGGTGTTTTTTGTTGCCGCTGGCAGAGCGCATGAGCAGTTGTTGAAACTTATAATTTTTGGTCCTTTCAAAAAACCTTCACAGTAAAAGAACTAGCTTGCTGCAGAGGTACAATTTGTAGAATAAATCGGTAATAAAAGCTCTTGAAAAGCATGAAATATAAACTAATTTTAAAAATCTACATTTTAATACTCAGGTGTCTGTGTTCTGTTTGATAGTGTAAATATATAGATTTTCTGTTTATAAGCAGATGTATGATAAAAGTTACACAGAGAAATACACGGGCACTCATAAATCAATAGATATATATAATTCTTATTCTAAGTCTTTGTGTAAGTTTGTTTGTAGTGCACAAAAGAGTATGCAGTACATCACAAATACAAGAATAAAAACAATCATAAAGGATTTTCTACTGTGACCTTGAAGAATGTCATGATCTACTTTGCTAGCATATTCTTCTACTTTAGTTGCAAATTTAATATGTATAAATTAACTGGCTGGATGCTCCCACATGGACACATAGTAGAGCGTGTATAATGATATTGTATTGACAATATTTCTTATTCTAATTGGTTGTTATGACTAAATTATCAGAAGTTTCTCTAGGTCTCCATTCAATTGCAACAGTTACAGATCGATTCAATTGAACAAGCCCGCAGCTACATGGCCGAAAGCCTAAACTGTAAACCATGCACCTGTAAGGAGAATATTAGGCCATGATCATGACCAATTAAGTAAGGCCGTAACTACCAATTTAGAAACAGCTTAAAGTAAATGCGACCGTCATCATGATATCAGTAAAACATGATTGGCATTCAAATGACAATCAATTAGCGTTTATAAGTCTGATGCGATCGGACTCGCAATCCGGCAATGTACAAAATAATAAAAATGAATGCTGATACTGTTCTTGTCCATGTTGGTGGCCTGATATGTATTAACTCCTTGATTACTGAGATTGAAATAACACGGAAGTGAATAGTTTGAGGCTGTTGTGCAATTAATTCTAATGTCTTTCATCACTTTCCCTGTCTTTTAAAGTGCAAGGGAATAGTAATTTGCGATTGTAACATTTATGGGCTTGAAAGATCAGCGGCTTAGATGGGTCAGAGTTACAATTTGGACAAGTGCAGGGATTTTGAACTTCTAACCCGCAATTTTATGGTCTCCATTACGGATTCTTGTAAGTAAAATTTGCTCAATTAAATGGAGGCCAAATATTTTTATTTTCAAATTTCTATTCTGTGATTGGTCTCAGCAGATATAATAAAAATTCAGCAAAGTTAGTAGTAATTAAGGGTTTTGCGAAAGGATACTGTCCTCACTTCTCTATGTTGTGCCTTTCCCTATCAGATAATGTCAGCAGGTTGCTTGGCAGTGAAAACATGATCACAACTAAATGCACAAATTGATTAAAGACCATCGCATAATGGAAAAAAAATGTTTTTAAATGTTAAGTCTGACTCAGAACATAGTAAGGCAGGAAAAACAACAAACATCAAATAACTTGTTTTTAATTAGAAATAAATAAAAACATTTTGATGCCCCTGCAGGACCTTGAAGGGATTCATGATCATTCATTGGTGGAAGCTGTGTGTGTGAGCTGGGAGTCTACATATATGTAGAGCTATGCTTGGATCCTTTGATGCAAGGGGTCTGCTTCAGTAAGAGAGATTGGGCATTGTGCCTACAACCATGAATCCCTTTAGATCTTTATGGTATACTACAACCATGGCACCCTAAATACTACTGTGGAGGTCCCCAATGGGGTCCATAAGAATCTCCATAGTTCCTAAAACAAACACCAAAACTCCCTACACTAAACTAAAAAATAATGACCAAAAAATAACAAAGAATTGCAGAAAAAAAAAGAATTATTAAAATAAAAAAATATCACAAATAAAATAAAAATAACAATTACACTAAAAATAAAAAATAAATGATGAAAAAAAGAAAAAAATACCCTCCCTTGGATGATAATCCATGAAAAAGCACTTACTAGAGAGTAAATCCTACCTAGCTATGTTAATCCAGCTCCCCTAAAACATTGTGAGAGAACTCCTACGAGTAACTGCTCCAAGTGAACTTCGGGACACAGCCAAAAAGCAAGGCTGACACTTTGACACCCAAACCGTATGCTACTAAGACTTTACGGATCACTCGCAAATTAGGGCACTGCCCTAAATGCAAAAAGCAGAAGAATGATTTGCAACAGTATAGCACAAAAAGCACTACAAGATTATGTAATGTCAACATTATTTGACACTTAACAATCTGATATCAACAAATGTGTAATTAAAAAAAATATCATATGTTGATATTAAGCCCATTTTATGATTCAAAATCCAGGGTACCAAACAACTCAGTACTCAAGGGGTTAATACACTTCACAAAACTATGTCGCCTAGGAACAAACACGCTAATGCATTGTCTATAAATACATCATATCATATTAACACAAAATAAACACATTTTATTTATTGAAGCTATAAATAGAATTGTTACTTCTTTTTAATATCAAAATATATTAATAAATAAAAACAATTACTTAGTGTGCCCTATTCTGGGGGAGTGAAAGATTTAGATTTACGGCAGTGCTCTAAGGGCCCTATGCTAACCCCTGAAAAATATTTAATTAACTATTTAATTAGAGGGGGTTAATTTATTTTAAGTAGCGGGAGGTTAAAAAGTTAATGGAGGGGTTAATTAGTTAGTGAGGGGTTAATTAGGTATAGATGGTGTTCATTTTAATGTATTCGTTTATTGGAGGGTGGAATAGTGTAGTCTCATGAAGTGCTTAGACTTGGTGGCACTTATAGTTTTATTGATAAAGGGTTAAGGCACTAAGAGATTTCAGTGTGGGAGGCACCCAAACCAAGCATTAGGGATGAGAATCAGCTCTAGGAGCCAATAGTAATCCCTAACGTCATGCCCTGGGGATTCCTTCCATTTAAATCCCTGCTATAAGGAATCCCAGAGCATCCCTTAGCGTAACATAACCATGGGGGTCTATAAAAGGAAATTAAAGTTAACCCCTCCAAGGGGGTTCTTAAGAACCTCACTTGCATCTGCAATGAACCCCCCATGCTGCAGGGTGTCTCCATGGCCTCATCGGGATTCCCTAACACCTAACATTAACCCCCACTCGCAGTGCGAGTCCCTAAAGTGCACCCCTAATTAACTAATTAATTACTTTAAAGACCTGCGGCATCTAAATGTTTAACCCTGCAACAAGGGGTACAATAAGTACCCCCTGTGGCACCTAATATTAACCCCCATGCTGCAGGGTCCCGATCGGGACCACTGCTGGGTTTCCAAATCAATCCTTGCAATTAAATATTTACAATTCCTGCTGCGCAGGTCCTTAAAGGACCCATACTCCCATTAAATTAACCCCTGCTTAACCACTTGTTGTACCCTCACGGCACCTAAACTTAATCCCCCCATGCTGCGGGGTCTCCATTCGGACACCTGCAGAAGCCCCTAATTAACGACATAAGTCCCATAAGGGTCTATATAGAGTATGAACCCTTGGATTAAGACCCACTGCAGATGTTTATTTGTGGATTCATGCTAAGGCTGGGGGTTAATGTTAGGTGCCAGGGAGTCTCGATGGGGACTCCCTGCCTTATAGAGGGTTAAAAGGTGCCAGTTGGCTTATAAAGGGTTAATAGATGGTGTGGGTCCCGATCGGGACACCGTGCAGCATGGGGGTTGATTGTAGGAGCAAGAGGAGGGCCTTTACAGGATTTGGGGGTTTAGGTGCAGGGGTGCTTGGCCAGAGACACTGTAGTGTCTCTCTAAGGGCTGCTACTGCTCTTTGGTACCTGTTTTTATTTCTTCAGTCTGTAGGCGTTAGGGGAGTGCTGTAGTTTGCGAGTGAGTTGAATATTTTTATTAACATAGGGTTTGGGTGATTGCTAATTTAGCTGAATCTTCAACCCTGACCCTATCCTTGTTGCTTAAAGAAATCAGTCCACTTCTTTCTTGTCTTCTCTTCGGCCCACAGTAAGGGCCACACCTCAAAAACAAACCCTTTCATTTTTTTGATTTTTCTGTAAAGCTTTGTTGTTTTTGGTATTTATTTTTCTTGCATTTTTATTTTTTTTGTAATTAGTTTAGTGTAGAATGGGGTCTATGGGGATCCATAAGGACTTCCACGGTAGTAGTTCAGGTGTTAGGGGAGTCCATGGGGACCCCCACGCTTGTAATATTGTATACCATGGGTTCATAAGGACTCCCATGGTTATAGTGGTTAAAAAGAGGTGTCTATTATGTTATAAGTTTTTATATAATTAGTTGTATTGGGGGTTCATAAGGTCCCCTAAATGTATAGTATACCATGGGGTCCAGCTTGCTGCAGAGGGAACATTTGTAGAATAAATAGGTAATAAAAGCTCTTGAAAACCATGAAATATACATTCATTTTAAAACATCTCCTTTTTAATACTCAGGTGTCTGTGTTCTGTTTGATAGTGTAAATATATAGGAATTCTGTTTACAGGCAGATGTATGATAAAAATTACACAGAAAAATACACAGGCACTCATAAATAAATCAATATATATAATTCGTATTCTAATAAGTATTTGTGTAAGTTTGTTTGTAGTGCACAAAAGAGTATGCAGTACATCACAAATACAAGAACAAAAACAATCATAAAGGATTTTCTATAGTGACCTTGAGGAATGTCATGATCTACTTTGCTAGCATATTCTTCTACTTTAGTTGCAAATTTAATATATATGAATTAACTGGCTGGATGCTCCCACATAGACACATTGTAGAGAGTGTATAATGATATTGTATTGACAATATTTCTAATTTCTAATTGGTTGTTATGACTAAATTATCAGAAGTTTCTCTAGGTTCTCAGCCTTAAAGAAACACACACAAAGGCCTCCATTCAATTGCCCAGGTCCCACATTCTGATCCCCTACCCACTCCCGGTTTCCCCTTCTGGTCTCCTATAATACTCTTTCTGCTTATATATCCTTTGTAACTGTGACTAGTAATCCACCTTAAGTGGACAGAGCCTCTGACAGAGCACTGGGAGGGGTGTAACTCCGACCAGCCTTGCGCTGGTGAAACACGCAAGATCCATATAATGGAGTATAGCAATCCATACTAGTGCCATCATAAAGAAGAAACTCTCATAGGATGTACATGTGGGCTACAACTGGCAAATTTCCCTTTTAAAATAGTAACAATAAACTACAATGTATCTGCTAGTGTCTATTTTCCTCAAGTGATAAATCAAACATAATGCTTATTGTGCAATTGCCAAGAAGAATGGACAATAAATGCAAGATCCAGAAGTGTGTAGAAGGTTCAAATATAATGTAAGGAAGTATTACATGGCAATAAGTGTTTATAAGAAATGGCAAATTGCAATCCCCCAAAAATTGCAAAAAGCATTTGATTATGAATTATTAGGATAATACAAGATAGTTAATCCAATGCACAATGATTGTTTTAAGCTCTTAAAAACAGACTGCTAAGGAGAATTAACATGCAACACATAAGAGTACACAATAAATTAGAACAGTCCATTAGTGATTGACAAGGCCCGAAGGCCCGACCTAAAGCTACTTAAGGTTCTGGTAATGCCTTTTAAGTAATATTGATTTTAGAAGAGGAATAAGGGTGTTTCAAAAGAGCTTTTTAGTGTGTGTGTGTGTGAATATAAAGGATTAAAGTGTCCAGAAAGGGATCCGAGTCGGAATGAAGATCAAAGTGTGATAACGATTGAGGTTATCAAAAGAGCAGATTATTGAGAGTTCACATGAATCACTTAGCTAATTGCTAGATGATTAGGTAATGGATTTTTAGGTAACACAATAACTGAAATAAAGGAACCATTGTGTACAATAATTACACACCAGGTCAGCATATTAAACGCCCATTGTAGTTTGAAAAAAGTTATCACAAATTTGTGAAATATGTAAAAACATGTAACTTACTTCCAGCATGCTCTGCTAGTGTATCTGGACAGCACTACCTGTTGGTTTAGAATAGATAGGAAGCTGTTTACTCTGGGCCTCATTCTATTACCGGCCGTAAATCGGCCTTAAGGCTGCGATTCCTTGCGGGGGTTCAGTTAACTCGCGATTCTATTATACAGCCCCGCAAGGATCTCATCTTACGGCCGGCCGCATATCTTGGAACCGGCCGTAAGCTGTGAAATATAAAAACTGAAAAATAAATTCAAGCCTGCACTGTACAGCTCTGTAAATGCTAGGGATCATATTGGGGGACATGAGGATTAAAAGGAACCCACTCTCAAGCTTGCACATCAGCCCAAACCCGAGTTCAAATTAACTGTTTATTTTCCGGCTGCGGCGTGGGCATGTCTGAGGTGCTCCAAGCACTCTGGGCTTTTTACATGGATATTTTACGGATATTAAAAATAAAATATTTTACGGATTTGAGTATAGGATAATTATGTGCTATTTTTTCTAACACCTAAAATCCCTTTATAGTCTTCTCAAAGTGCAGGATGGCTTTATTTGAGCTATTTTATGTGCTTAATTGGTGCTAGCGGGACCTCTTTCCTGCAAGTAAGCAGCGGCTCGTTTTTAGCCTTGCAGAGAGGTTTCCTGGAGCAATTGAATTGCAAAACTCTTGATCAAAGGCTTTCCTCTGGCGCGAGCGGCCGCACGAGATAGCAAGGCACCGGCCGCAAGCCTGCCGGAGCCTCCGGCCGTAAGGGAATAGAATAGCAGAATAGCTTGCGGACGGTCCTTGCGGCCCCGCAACGGCTGCGGCCGCTAATAGAATGAGGCCCTCTGTATTTTCTATTCAAGGGAGGGGGACTCAGCAAAGCTTTTAGTATTTTACATCTATCCACCTACCCTTGCACATGCTCAGAGACAAATCCTCCTATATCTTTTTTTTATCCTTTAATCTGTATTCCATACAGCAAAAAATAATTGTACAATTTACTCACATGAGACCCATGGCATTCCATTACAAATTTTAGAAAAACAAGCATCGTTCAGTGCACAGGATTATAACAAAAGGTAGTGGTCCTCAAGTAGAAATTCAGGTAAAAAAACATTAGATTTTGAGTATAGTCCTTGTAGAGACTTCTGATAGCATCCACACATGGTGCATCACTAATTAAAGATAAGACATAGTGGAACAAGAACAACTGGTTCACTGATGACCAAATGTGGCAAGCATATATTGGCAAAGGATGGTATCAGGAACGCAAGGACACTAAGGAAGGCAAACTGGCAGAGCGTGAGCCTAGGAATCTCATGAGTAGTAAGAGAGAAAGAAATAGCACAATGTGATGCTGCAGGCACCCATCAGGCAAACTAGGGGCACTTCCTTGTGAGGGGTGCCATTTTTTTAGCTAGAAAGTAGCTCTTCAATAGTAATTATTCTTGGAGGTAGGTTATTTAATTGATTATAGGAACTCTGTCTGAATGGTTATTTATATGATATAGGTGTTCCTGGCTTAATATTTATTTATCTATTTATATGTACACTTATTTATTGTTAAGCTAATTATAGGTCTCCCTTGCTGAATATGTGTACATTTGTTTAATTATAGTTGATCCTGGTTAAAAATGTATGTATTTGTATTATAATTATTGGTGACCCTTGCTGAATATGCATATAGGTGAAGCTGGTTAAATATATATGTTTATATTATAATTATGGTTGTCCTGTATGAATATATGTAAATGTATATGATTTTAGAGAGCCCTGGCTGAACATATATTTAATATTATTTATTATTATATTTAGAACATTATAATAGGAGACGATGGAGGAATTATGATTATAGATGACTCTTGCACACACACCGCAGAGGCTCCTCCACCTCACTGCCTAGGGCCTACAAAAAGGTAGATCCCCACTGGCTGCAGGATGACACCTGTGAAGTTGTGGGACCACAGAAGATGGTAAGTATTGAGGTTGACATTTACATATACATAAGTAAAGTGCAATCTACGCATTATGATAGCCTGGAGCATGTCTATGGTCCTTTGCCCATCATTAAATGTAACAATACGGTATATATTGTAAAATTGTTAATCATTTAATATTTAGGAAGGTAATATAAAAGACACACAATTCAGAAAACATTTTTTTCACCTCCTGAAGCCTGACCTATTAAATTAAAGTAAGTATTTTTAAGTTATTATTTTTTCAATTAACTACTGTGCAACAGTACCTATTTTAGCAACACATTTTAAATATTTCCCCCTACAATTAATCATTTAATGGAAAGAAGAAGGGCAATCATGTCTGTCATGACCCATGCATTTCCATGTGCACCTTTAGCTTTCTGCCATAGGAATCCCTCTAGGTTGTGGATTTGGGTTCATTCTCAGTGCCCAGCCTGCATAGTCAGCCCAGGAACGACCAGTTCTCAGGATATAGGAAGAAGCAATGGTCCCTTAGGATAGGACCAGCATAACATCTGAATATATGCCAGCTTAATAAAATAACAAAAGGTCTTTCCATTTGGAGGTCAGAATAAAATACACACTGGCCCTCATTCAATTGCAATTTGGCCAATTGAATAGGGGTCTAAATAAGCACATAACATATTTTTTAAAATAAGTTTTTACTTAGTAAACATCTATCCAAAAGCAAGGTTTTCACTAACTAAAAATGTATTTAAAAAAAATATGTTATGTGCTTATTTAGAGCCCTATTCAATTGGCTACTGTGTATATGTGTATACAAACAGACTTTTATATACAACCCAGCCCTTTTCATGTGAGGAGGCCTGTCTGTCAATCAGTTTACTAGTGTGCTAGTGCAAGTGTGCTATTAACTGCCTCATGTGGGCAAGAGACTGTAAGTCTATGGAGTATGATAATTTGCTCTCTTCCTTCCTACCTCTAGCCCTGTAAGGGTAATTAGAACATTATTGTCTTTTATCTGACTTCCTCTTGATAGGAAAGCCGCACAGTATGGGTTCTGAAGACATGCCCTACCCTTGTTCTAAGGGACCTTTACAGATCCATCAACTGGGTACCCCTCAATACATGGCTCCTTTCCTGGGGACCACACATAACTTCAGCATAGCTTCCATGGCGCAATTACCAACCCTCTCCCTGGCCATGGCAAATGCCCCCTCTTTCTCTGTGGATTAGTAGCCAACACATTTTCTTTGTGGACCACATGATATCAGTGTCCTGGGGAGCCCTTACTGGTAGTCACAGCTGGCAGGTACTTGCAATAATTCCTTCAAAGGGTAACCCACCCTGATTAGAGTAGTGAAATCAACTGGCCTGCTGAATCCAAGGCAGTGCCAGGTCCCAGGGGCCAAAATGTGGCCCACCATTTCTTCCACATCCTGGTTTCTGTAGCCATGTTCTCTGAGGCAACGGGGTCTTGGGGAGTCCTGACTGGCAATTCCCAGTAATGGGTTCCTTCAGGTAACTAGGAACAGTCCTTTCCCAGAGCAACCTCACCCTACACAGCCAGTCTCAACAGCTGTGCTGTGGTACCTAAAACAGTGCATGGGCCTATTGGGCCATAAGTGGGTAATCCGGGTCCCGTTCCCTCCCCTGACCAATTTTTTAATTCAGGGGTGTCAACTCGTTCTTCTTGCTTGCTCAATCCCACAATTTCCAGGGTGGTAACCAATCCCAGTGGCAGTTTTCACTGTAGCATCAGCAACCCACTCACCCACCCAGGGTCCATGCCCCCTCCCTCCCCATATAATAGGGAAAACTGTTTTCTTGGGTGCCCAATAAAATAACATTTTCAAAGAAGAACATACCCAGGGGATCCTGACATTGGCACCCCACATGGTATTCTGAACAGGAGGCTTCTTTGCTTGGGATGATACCCAGGCCTGCTATTACCATCTGGGACTCCACTGCTTCTGGTGTATACCCATAATAAATGGTACCATCCTCATCTGTCCCAATCATAGCTAAATTTAACTGGACCTGGCCCATTTGTACATCCACTGTCCCAGACCCCTCGAGCATAACTACTCAAGTCCAAACAATTTTACTGGGCTGGGGTATTGCAACCAGCCCTCTGGGTCCTCCTCCAGATATACAGTTCCCAAACAATCAATGTTCTCTGTGGGCAAGCAATCGTTCACCCAATTCTGGGCAACCAACATTTCTTGGGACCCTGGTAGTTCATCTACATCCATGCCACACTGACAGGACTTCTTTCAAGTTGGTGACCAAAACCCTCCAGAGATTCTACATCCAGCAACTGTACATATTCAACTTCCAACTGTAGCTCTTGCTGAAGGAGGTGTGCCAGCAAATTAGCCTCCTGGTACCATGGTCACGGGCCACATTCAGGATCGCCATTCACTATTTATCAGAGCCCTTCCATTAGCTCCAACCGAAAATAGGGATCCCATCTGGGGGGCACCAACAGATTTTTCCCACTTGTCATATTTATGCTCCAGGGAAATCTCTGCCCATACTAGTTCCTCCAGCCAGCCTGACAGCTCATGGCCCCTGCTACAGTCCCAAGAATGCCATCCATTGCTTTAGAAGGGCAATTCCGCTGCAGTCCTCTGCCTCCACTGTCACCTGGCTCTCCTCCTCTCTGTCTCCTCCAAGCCTGAAGAAAGTTTCTATCTCCACTGGGGATAGAAGTTCCACATCCACAGGAACTGGAGAAGGGCAGTTAAGTACCCTTCTCTTATCCGACTGGATCTCCTGCACTATTTGTGTCAGTAAGGTCAGTAAGGTCACCAACTGTTCGGTGGTTAGATCTGGCATAACAGCCCTCCACATCTGAAGCCTCCTGGACACTTTGTCCTCCTCAGCTGGAGATAACCCGGGGCTGCAGTGACCTGGCCAACATTATCACCTACCTCCAGTTCGTCCTCCCCTCTGCAGTGCTCATTCTCTGACCTTAGCTCCTGCACCATGTGCTTGTAGGTAGCCATCCTGCTGCTGGTTACTGCATAGAGACCCCACTGCTGCCAAACAATTGTCATGACTCAGAGAAAAGGGACCACGTGCACCTCTTGCTTTCTGCCACAGGAATTCCCCCAAGTTGGGGATTTGATTTTAATTCTTAGTGTCCAGCCTGCATAGTAAGCCCAGTCCTCTGGATACAGGAATAGGCAATGGTCCCTTAGGATAGGACAGCAGGAACATTATATATATGCCAGCTTAAAAAAAATAACAACCGGTCTTTCCATTTGGAGGCCAGAATGAAATACACACTGTGTGTATGCATATACAAACAGACAACAACATTTGTTGATGCATAGCACGTTTATGTACAACTCAGTCGTTTTCATGTGAGGAGGCCTGTCTGTCACTCATGTCACTAGTGTGGCAAGTGTGCTTGGGTGCTAATGGAAATATATCTTCTGGAGACTTGACCCTTCCCTTGATCTAAGGGACCTCTACAGACCCCTCAACTAGGTACCCCTCAATACATGGCTCCTTTCCTGGGAGTCCCCTCATAACCTGTTTTATAAAACTCCCTGTGTGCAGTGTACCCCAAGACCCTTCTCTAGGCTCACCCATGATCATAGCAGAACAAATAAGCATTTTTCTTTTAAAATTCAGCATGATACCTACATCTGACACCTATTTTATCCTTGATAAATGGCCTTTTGTCAATATTAAGTTTGCTTTAAATGTATATGTCTATTAATTATATTGCACAGCTGAATATTTATTGTGATACAGGCTCTTTTATAACAATATTTTATTTATGGAGATAAGGAGTTAAACATTTTTGCTTTTTACTTGATAAGATAACAATATGGAAATTCAGGCCATTTTCAACTTCTCAGCAAGGTTACATCAAGTGGTATTTTTGCTTAGTACCTATTTTTCAGGTGCTTGACATACAATATGGGCAACACATATATGTAGTGAGAAAATATAAATTGCTTTTCAAAGAGAATCTGGCTTATTTTCTTGGTACTAGGGCAACAGTATAGGGAACACGTTGCTTGGAGTGTCTATTCAGTTCACAGTTAAAAAGTAGGTTGTTATTTTTATACATAATGTTCCTATATGTATGTGAAGGTTATCTTACTGCATTTGTTAGTGGATTTTTGCTGTTTTAATTAAAAAAAATTTTTTATTTTGGATTTCAAATGATTGTCTTTAGGCATACAATGGTAGGTGAACTAGCTGGACCATTGATAATTACATGTCATTTAGGCCTCTATGCTAATCCCTTGATCTGCAAGTGCCATAGTGGTACAGAAAATCCTACCTAGCTATGCTAAACCCCCATCCCCAAAACATTGAGAACTGCTATGAGTCACTGGTACGAATGAACTGCATGACAAAGCCAAAATGCAAGGCAAAAACTCTCCATTAAGTTTTGCCCTGACAGTAAATTACGAGTTACTCCCTGACACCCAAACCCTATGCTAATAAAAATGTTTACCTCACTCGCAAACCAGGGCAGTGCCCTAACTACCCAGAAATGAAGAAAATCTTACGTGTACCAAAGGCTACCAGTAAAGGATTTAAAAGCCTTTGCTTACTGCCACAACAGCATTTAAAGCGACAGTACACTGTCTCTGCCCGACTAAATATTCAAAATATAGCGTGAGCAAGTTTACTTCCCAATAAACCAAACTGATTGGTTGAAATATTTATACAGACTCCCATGGTGTAAAATGAACACTATATGTGCTATGAGGGTCTTCCAGGACCCCATGACACTAAGTAAAAGCACTACACTACAATAAACTAAACTAAACTAATATTTATAATATAACCCCCCCAATTACCTACCTAACCCCTGTTAACTATTTAATCCTCCCACTAAATAATTAAGTATTTAATGAGGGGGTTAGTTAGTTAATTAGGGGGGTTAAAAATTTAATTAGGTGGTTAGTTAGTTCATTAGGAGGGGTTAAGTATTCAATTAGGGCGTTTAGTTATGTAATTAAGGGGTTTAGTTAGTTAATTAGGGAGATAAGTATTTAATTAGGGGGGTTAGTTAGTTAATTAGAAGGGGTTAAGTAATTAATTAGGGTGTTGGTTATCTAATTAGGATTGGTTAAGTATTTAATTAGGGGTTTAGTTAGTTAATTAGGGGCTAGTAATTTAATTAGGAGGATTAAGTATTTAATTTGGGGGTTAGTTAATGGTGGGCATTAGTTATTTAATTGGGGGATATAGTTATTTAATTACGAAGTGTTATTTATTTTATTAGGATGGATAGTTCTTTAATTAGAGGGGATAGTTATTTAATTAGGGGGCTAGTTAGTTAAGAAGGGTTAAGGGGTGTCAGTTAATTAATTAGGGGCGTTAGGTAGTTAGTGTGGGGAATTAGTTAATGTGGGGTAAATTATTTAGTGGGAAGATTAATTAGTTAATGTGGTTAGGTAGCTAATTGGGGGTTAATTATTTAGTGGGGGTATTTTATAAATCTTATCAGTTTATTGGGGGTGATTAGTACAGTGTAGAATAGTGCTTTTACTTAGTGTCATGGGTTATAGGGGTTCATTTTAAGTGTGCTGAGGTGCTTATAGTACCCGAGTGGCAGGCCTTAAATTTAGTGGTAGGCGGGAATCTTTACATTTTCACATGCTGCAGTGGTCACAATGTGAGCTTAATGTTTTAGTCACTGAAGGGGGAAATTTGATAGAGTGGCTTCTTTAAGGTTGGTGGAGGTTAATTTTAGGTGTCAGGGAGTCCCAATCGGAACTCCCTGGCTATTAAGGGTTAATAGTAGATGGAAGGGGTTCCTGGTCATGAACCCTGCAGCATGTGGAGTTATTTTTATGTGCAAGGGGGGTTGTATAAGAACTGCCTAGCAGGGATTTAATTTATTTTCCATGGGAATCTGTGTTGGCCCCCATGTTTATGTAGATTGAGTTGTTTGAGCTGGGAAGGTGGTGATTGGGCAGTGAGTGGGAGTAGGGAATGCCCGGGGATTTCCTCCAGAGGGGATTTAAACTGAACGAATCTCAGGGCATGACTTTAGGGTTTTTTATCGGTAAAGCTTAGTTTTGGTAGCACCCACACTGAAATCTCTTACTGACAAAACAAGGGTTTACGGATGTGGGCAGAGTGCCCTAACTTGTGTTAAAATACACATAGATACACTTATAGCAAGGTCACACCATCCAAACAGCCCCATCCAATACCCAAAGCATAAAAAAACACATAGAATATATATATATATATATATATAAATATATATATATTATAAAAAAATATATATGCATACGTTTTGTTTTATTTATTCTTAAATTTGTTTTGGAACAGTGATGAAAAGAGGGGGGGGGAAAGGTGAGTAGAGGAGGAAAGGAGAGCTGGAAGAGAGGAGTTGAGAGGAAAAAGGAGAGAGAGGAAGCCCCGGGACGTAAAGGCGGAAAGGAGGAAGGTACAGGGAGGGAGGAAGTGGGGGTGAGGGAGGTAGAGGAAGGAAGGAAGGAAGAGGGGTAAGGGAGGTAGAAGGAGGTAGAGGGAGGGAGGGAGAAAGTGGGAGTGAGGAAGATAAAGGAAGGGTGGAGACATAAAGAGGGTGGGGTTGAGTAGTTTTGCTGAGTGGCCTGATGAAGAGCTGACTGGGAGATAAGAACAGACTTATCTACCCTATTCTCCTGATTAAGCTTATCAATTGTCTCCCAGCCGCATACACCAAATATGCAAAAAAAGAGTAGTAACATCTTATATGATGTAGAAAGAGACTCTCTATCCTTTCCCAGGAATCCCACCATCATATAGCCTCATCTGAGGACTCCTAGAATCTTTAAAGGGCAGTCTAATTGATATCAATGGCAAATCTCTAACAAAAATGGATCAAGGCCATGAGTTCAGAGTTCAGAGCTAGTGAATGCAGGGACCCGGTGCAGCAAAAAATATTTTTGCCCCCCTCCCGCCCCCCACTGTTGAAGGGGGCAGTTGCAAAATAGTTTCTTTGTGTCCCCCACATATTTCAAATATTTATACATAAATATATGTACAGTATGTGTGTATATGTACACATAAATACTGTTTTAGACATTTTAGACATTCAAATGTAAAGACAGATGTACTTTTTATTTACTGTACTACTGTATGGTGGAGGGCTTCTATCGCTCTTTTGCCCACCATATTATAAATTATTATTGTGGTGAACTCATAGGTCCTCATTCAATTGCAATTTGGCCAATTGAATAGGGGTCTAAATAAGCACATAAAATATTTTTTTAAAGAAGTTTTTAGTTAGTAAACATCTATCCAAAGGCAAGGTTTTCACTAACTAAAAACTTCTTTAAAAAATATATGTTATGTGCTTATTTAGAGCACTATTCAATTGGCCAAATCGCAATTGAATGAGGGCCATAAGGTCCACAACACAGGCTGAGATCTCGCTCCATGTTGATGATAGCCAGTAAGCTTGAAACAGCTGTACATGGATAGGATAGGATTAATCCAACCTTTGCTTTGCATTAAAGCTGTGTAATACAGCATGCATAAGCTTGAAGAGCAAGGCATTTGTGGGCACATTTGCATGTCCCAGCTTAGCTTCCCAGAATGCAGTGTAATAACTGTTTTTCTTGGAATTCTGAGCTGGAAGCAGGTTTTTAAACTTGTTTTAGCCATTCAAATGTGAACACAGATATACTATTTATTTACTATATATATATCACATATATAGTTGTGAGCGTACGGGCCGTTGCTCACGCTTGCGGGCTCGCATAGTGAGCCCGCGACCCTCGCGTAGCGAGGGCTTTGGGCAAGGGCCTCAGTTGTTGGGATGGAACACCGAAGAGGCGCTCCATCCCAGCAACTGAGGCCCTCGCAAAGCGAGGGCCTCGGTTGCTGGCATGGAACGCGAGCCCTCGCCCTCGCATAGCGAGGGCGAGGGCAAGGGCCTCAGTTGCTGGGATCCCTCTCTCCCTCCCTTTTTCCCTCTGTCCCCTTCCCAGTCTCCCTCTGCCCCCTCCCCAGTCTCCCTCTGCCCCTCCCCTGTCTCCCTCTATCCCTCTCTCTGCTGCCCCCCGTGGCCGCTCTCCCCGCCTCCCAGTGATGATCCCACTGTGTCCCCACACACAGCACAGTGACCGGTGCTGTCATGAGCTGTGAGGATCGGGATGTGAGTGAGGAGGACCCGGAGCTGGCCTCCCGTGAGCCGCAGGGCCGGGCCCTCCAGCAGGAGGAGAGCAGCTTCCTGGAGAAGGTCTAGTGGGACAAAGAGCAGCCTGGAGCCCCCGGGGACCCGCATGAGCCAGGTGTCACCCCCCTCACCTCTGAGTGTGCCCCGCAGCCAGCTACTGCGGCCCTCAGTCTCCCTCTCTGTCCCTCCCTGTTTCCCTGTATCCCCTCCCCAGTCTCCCTCTGCCCCTCCCCTGTCAAAGCGAGGGCCTCAGTTGCAAGACACGTTACGACCAATTACGACCTCGCAAAAAACTTCCGCAACCCGCGGACATGAAAAAATGAAAAACACAATAAATACACACAACACATACATAAAAAGCTTACCTACAGCAAGAGGGAGCATCCAGGACCTCAAAAAATGAAGTTACACCTCAATTTAACTCAAAATAAAAGAGTTTAGACACTAAAAAATTCTCTAAGCGAGAGAAAAAATGGCCGCCGAACAAAACAAAAACGAGGCTACATGACTCTAAACACGCGAAACACCACAAAACACCTACGGATATTCCGCTAAGACGCATACCACACATTACCCGCCATTTTAGAACAATAACTTACAATACAATGCGGAAGTATACAGCTACGCTAACGGTTTCGTCTCGCGCACGCACACTATTACACTCCACACATTCATCACGCTTACACAGCAGCTCCACACCACTAATGCTGCAGCAACATGAAAACAGATTGCCAGCTCTTCAACACAATGTTTCCTGCATATATTGCTTCAAAATAGGTCAACTATATTAATTTATTAATCTATTATTTATTTGATTATTATACACCAAACACCATTAGCTCACTTACAATTTCATTGCCGTCATTTTTTGACGGGCAATTCGCTAGTATATATAGAATTGAATACTGTACTTTAAATAAAAAAATTTTTTTTACAGGGCTCAACAAATGCAAGGAGCCAGGTTGTCATGCCACAAAATGCTTACGGGCACCTAGATTTCATCCACTGTACGTCTCTGCAATTCAGTTTTACCTGGAAGCAGACAGGCATGAGTGACTAAGACAGGGCAGTGTGGGCGCTACATTCCCTGGATTCAGCACCGCGCCGTCCAGTGGAACGCACCTCTGTGTAAGTGAGGAGTGAAAGCTGATGATGCTAGAACAGCCTCACTGACAAATATACTTAGCAGAGCATCCTATGTGCAGCTAAGAGACACAGGGGAGGTAGAGGGGGGAACAGACACAGGGGAGGAAGAGGGAGGAAAGAAACACACGGGAGGGAGATGGGAGATTGGAGAGGGAGAGGGGGAAAGGAGGTACAGGGGAGGTAGAAGTGGGAGAGACACAGGGGAGTGAGAGAGGGGGAAGAGACACTGGGGGGATAGGGGGGAAGAGACGCAGGGGAGGAAGAGGGGGGGAAAGACACAGGGAAGGGAGAGGGGGAGAGGCACAATGTATAAAACTATATCATGCCATAATTTTTTACGGGCAAGTCGCTAGTACTGTATATATATTGGTGGTGCAGAATTGCCATTCCTATCCTGCCGGCATGTCTTGCTCTGAGAGGAAATCCAGAGTGATGTCACACACAGGAGCACACGCCAGCAGGGGAGGGATGGCACTGCTGCACCACCAATGAATTACAGATACAGTGCCTTGCAAAAGTATTCACCCCCTTGACTTTTTATCTATTTTGTTACATTACAGTCTTAAGTTCAATGTTTTGTTAATCTGAATTTTATGTGATGGATCAGAACACAATAGTCTAAGTTGGTGAAGTGAAATGAGAAAAATATATATATAAAACTTATTTTTTAGAAATAGAAAACAGAAAATTGGCATGTGCGTATGTATTCACCCCCTTTGTTAAAAAGCTGTGGTGCAACCAATTACCTTTATAAGTCACATAATTAGTGAAATGATGTCCAATTATGTGCAGTCTAAGTGTCACATGATCTGTCAATACATATACACATTTTCTTAAAGGCCCCAGAGGCTGAAACACCTAAGCAAGAGGCCCCACTAACCAAAAACTGGCATGAAGACCAAGGAACTCTCCAAACAATTAAGGGACAATGTTGTTGAGTAGTACAAATCCGGGTTAGGTCATAAATAAATATCCAAATCTTTGATGATCCTCAGAAGCACTATTAAATCTATCATAACCAAATGGAAAGAAATGGCACAACAGCAAACCTGCCACGAGACGGCCGCCCACCAAAACTCAAGAACCGGGTAAAGAGGGCATTAATCAGAGAGGCAGCACAGAGACATAAGGTAACCCTGGAGGAGCTGCAGGGTTCCACAGCAGAGACTGGAGTATCTGTACATAGGACAACAATAAGCCGTACGCTCCATAGAGTTGGACTTTATGGCAGAGTGGCCAGAAGAAAGCCATTACTTTCAGCAAAAAAACAAAATGACACATTTTGAGTTTGCGAAATGGCATGTGGGAGACTCCCACAATTGCTTTTAGTCAAAGCCCATACCTCAATCCAATAGAAAATCTGTGGTCAGACTTAAAGATTGCTGTTCACAAGCGCAAACCATCCAACTTGAAGGAGCTGGAGCAGTTTTGCAATGAGGAATGGGCAAAAATCCCAGTGGTAAGATGTGGCAGGCTCATAGAGACTTATGCAAAGCGACTTGGAACTGTGATCGACGCAAAAGATGACTCTACAAAGTATTGACTTTAGGGGGGTGAATAGTTATGCACTTTTTCTGTTATTTTGTTCTATTTGTTGTTCGATTCACAATAAAAAAAAAACATCTTCAAAGTTGTGGGCATGTTCTGTAAATTAATGATGCAAATCCTCAAACAATCCATGTTAATTCCAGGTTGTGAGGCAACAAAATGCGAAAAATGCCAAGGGGGGTGAATACTTTTGCAAGGTACTGTAAAGAGTAAAGCTGTGTGTATTGGTTAAGCATCTGGGGGGGGGGGGCAGAGTGGGGCGAGATGGGTATAAGGTGGGGTGGCAGAGGGTTGCAAGTTAAGGGGCAAGTTTGGTGCAAGTGGTGGCCGCTGAGAGGGTGGTGAGAAGCGAAGTGGAGGGTGGGGCGAGAAGGGTGCTGGTAGGATGAGCACTGGGCCCCTCAAAGGCTCAGGGTCTCGGTACAGGTAAACTGTTAGGGTTAGGGTGAGGGTTAGTTTAAGGATTAAGTTACTATTCTAAGCTTAGAACTTCTCTAATATATTGGCAGCACCATCTAGTGGTTGGTCACCACACTGCAGCGGCGCACATTCACCGTAACTATAACAGGATAGATTTTATATATATATATATATATATATATATATATATATATATATATATGTATATATAAATATTATAAATATATATATATATATTGTGAGAAGGCACCTCCTTTACCTGTTTTTACTAGCTCGTAGAATCTTAGTATGGAGGAAGGCACGAGAGGTTTTTCAACTCCTTTGCACATTTTTATTATGTCCCAGCCAGCATATAAAATTCCTGTGTTAGTCACTCTCACCATCACATAATCAGTCCAACACTTTATGCTGACCTCTCTCCTGTAGTCCCAAGCCTCTCTTAAGTGCTTGAGATATATATATCAGAACCAGAGGAAATCCTAAAGTGAGTTTGTATGTATGAATTCAGTTAATTGGTACTAATGTAACAGAAAATATAAATTACACAAATTTAAACTGTTGTGCCTGGATCAATACCTTAAAACAAGCTCCTACAGTTCTTCTATTTAGCTACCAAGAGCCATATAGCAAAGAACTGGAAGTCTGATAAACTTGATCTGTCAAAGGTTAAAAACAAAATTAACTATATAGCAATAAACGAAAAAAATGACTCACTCAATAGAAGACTCTATTTCTCAGTACATGGAGGTTTGGAGCCCGTGGCTAGAGAGTAGAGAGGGACAACCTTGCGTTCACACAATTAACATATCTCGGCTTGGAGGAGGACGGGGCTCGGCGGGCATGATGGAGGCCTGGAACCTGGAAAGGAGACCCTCTATTTCTAGAGGAGAAAACGCTCTGACAAGGTTGGAAATGTCATTATTATTTTGAATGATATGTATATTTATGTTAACTAAATTGTTAATATTTGTTTTGTTTGAAGATGTTTAGTTTAAATTAGGGGAACCAAACGGGTTATGCAATCAATACAAACAAGATAACGTAGTCATACAAATTCAGTTTACTTTAATGGAAATTTAACAAATAAGAAAAAGTCAGTAAGATATACTTAGAGAATGTCAATGTTACAAATAATCACTGTTTAACCCTCAGATAGAAAAAGGAAAAGATGAAGACTATTTACAAGTGGATTTTCCTTTACTGATAAAGGCTGATAAATTGCAGAGTGCACTAATTGTGCCCAGGTGAGAGGGGTGTGGCTTGACTGTTTAACCAGTATAAAAGGTTTGTGAGCTGTTTTGGGGCTTGTTTACAAGTGGATTTACCTTCCAAGTAAAGGCTGATAAACTGCAGAGTGCACTAATTATGCCCAGGTGAGAAGGTTAGTATAAACGGGGAAGGGGCGAACTTGTGAGCTTGCAAACATTTTCAGTATCAAGTGCAATTCTAGTGAAGTGTAGGAGTTTAAATAGGGGTAGGGACTTCAAAGAAAAGGGAGGGCAGATTTATAGTACAAAGGAAGAAAACTTTATACAAATATATTATTTTATATTCTTTATTTTTCCCACTAAAATTTTGTAGACAATAATAATTATTATGAGTCAGTCCAGTGGCAACCTCACTCAGTGTACATCCTGTCATATGTATGCAATACTGGAACAGATGATCCAGGGTTCATACCTCTGTGATAGGTGTGAGCATGTTGCCTCTCTGGAAGCTCAAATTGGAGATCTGGAGCGGAGAATTGCAGCACTTGGAGATATTGCTCCACTGGAAGGGGGGTTGGTGCTCACTGAGCACAGTTTAGCTGGGCCTAGCATGGAGGGCGGAGCTGGGGCTAGTGAGGATGTCCAGGGAGGTAGCTGGGTTACAGTTACAAGGGGAAGCAGGGGGAACAGGAGGAGGCAGGCCAGTTCTGAGTTGGCAAACACCAACAGATTTGCCAGATTGAGTGAAACTGTTGGGAATGGCAATGCCAGATAGAGCTGTTCCCTCTAACAGCCAGGAGAACAGCTCTACTGGAGGAGTGGGAGGGCAGCATAGGCAGAGCAACAGATAGGTTTTGGTTGTAGGGGACTCTATTATTAGGAAGGTAGACAGGGTGATTTGTCACCCAGATCCCAGCAATCGAACAGTTTGCTGTCTCCCGGCTGCTCGGGTTCGTCATGTTGCTAGCCCAGGGAGACAGAAGGAGCTTAGGGAGGTTAATGCGCGGCTAAAGATGTGGTGCACTAAGGAGGGGCTTGGGTTTTTAGAGCACTGGGCTGACTTCTCACTTCGGTACAATCTCTACAGTAGGGATGGATTGCACCTTAATGATGACGGAGCTTTTGTACTAGGGGATAGGATGGTAGAAAGGCTGGAGGAGTTTTTAAACTAGTAGTTGGGGGGGAGGGACTAGATATAAGTAATGGGTTAGAAAGTGTAGAGGGTATAAGGGATGAATTAACAACTCATAGGGGAGGAGATGGGGAAGGGGTAGTATAATCAATAGGGAGGTAGTACTAAGTAATTCAAGTACAGTGGCGGGCACTTCAGAACTACAGACTCATAACATAAGGTGTATGCTTGCTAATGCCAGAAGCTTGCCAGGAAAAATGGGAGAGTTAAAATTATTAGCAATTAATGAAAAATTGGATTTAATAGGCATTACTGAAATGTGGTGGGATGAATCTCATGACTGGACTGTTAATCTGGATGGTTATAACCTATTTAGGAAAGATAGAGGCAATGGTAAATGAGGAGAAGGGATTTGTCTGTATGTTAAGCCTGAATTTAAGCCTATAGTCAGAGAAGATATTTATGGTGGACCTAGTGATAAAGCTGAATGTTTATGGGTAGAGTTAAATAGCAGAGAAGCAAATTCCAAAAGAATATTAGTAGGAGTATGCTATAAACCCCCAAATATAGCTGAAAGTGAGGAAATACAATTATTGTTACAGATTGGAAATGCAGCTAAGCATGGGTAAGTTCTAATAATGGGAGATTTTAATTACCCTGAAATAAACGGTATAAATGAGACCAGCAGTTCATCTAATGGGACCTGGTTCTTGAGTACACTCAGGGATCATTATCTGGCACAGGTTGTACAAGAGCCTACTAGAAATGAAGCTATCTTAGATTTAGTCATCACAAATAATATTGATATAGTATCTAATGTTGGAATAGGGCAACCTTTGGGAAACAGTGATCACAACACAGTCTCGTTTGAGAATGAATTAAAAAAACAAAATTTTAAGGGGCCAACAAAAACTCTTAATTTTAAAAGGGCAGATTTTAACGGTCAAAGGGCAGCAATACAAAGTATAGACTGGGACAGAGAACTGGCAGTTAAAAACACTGACCACAAGTGGACAACATTTAAATACTTACTAAATATACATACAAATCGACATATACCGTGTGGGAATAAAAGTAAAAGGAGTAAATCCCATCCAATGTGGCTTAACAATGATTTAAAGATCAAGATACGGAGTAAAAAACAGGCATTTAAATTATACAAACAAGAGGGGACAGAGACTGCTTTACAGGAATACAAGGAAATCAACAAGGCTTGAAACGAAAAATTAATTGCAAAAAAGAGTAAGACTAACCCTAAAATATTTTTTAAGTATATTAATGGGAAGAAGGCGAGGAAGGAAGCTATAGGAACATTACAATGTGACATAGGCCGTCTGATAATTAGTGACCAAGAAAAGGCAGATGCGCTAAATAGGTTCTTTTCTTCGGTATACACAAGGGAGGTACCAGTGGTTGGGACACAGCAACATAATGGGGCTACACTACCTTTGCCAAATAATTGGTTAACACAGGAAGTAATCCAAAAGAGGTTGGAAAAAATAAATGTTAATAAAGCCCCGGGTCCTGATGGAATACATCCAAGGGTACTAAGGCAACTGGGTTCTGTAATAGCAAAACCATTATATTTAATTTTTCAAGATTCACTCAACACAGGGTCTCTACCAGATGACTGGAGAAAAGCTGATGTGATACCTATATTTAAAAAGGGAGCAAGAGCAAATCCGGGGAATTATAGACCAGTGAGCCTCACTTCTGTAGTGGGGAAGCTTTTAGAAGGGTTAACAAGGGTTAATATACAAGAATACGTCTATTTGAACAGGATCATAAGTAGGAGTCAACATGGATTTATGAGGTATAGGTCATGTCAAACAAATCTAATTAGTTTCTATGAGGAGGTTAGTAGGAACCTGGATCAAGGCAACTCAGTGGATGTAGTCTTTTTGGATTTTGCAAAGGCTTTTGATACAGTGCCACATGGGAGACTATTGGGCAAACTAAGAGATACAGGAGTTGCAGTAAATATCTGCTCATGGATTGAGAGCTGGCTAAAAGACAGGAAGCAAAGGGTTGTTGTAAATGGAACATACTCCGATTGGACTAATGTGGTAAGTGAGGTTCCTCAGGGTTCAGTATTAGTTCCTCTCCTTTTTAACAAATTTATTAATGACTTGGAGGTAGGATTGGAGTGTGGTGTCTCCATTTTCGCTGATGACACGAAGTTGTGCAAGGTAATTAAATCAGATAGTGATGTGCTTTCCCTCCAAAGGGATTTACATAAAATTGAGGAATGGGCATCTAAATGGCAGATGATATTTAATACGAATAAATGTAAAGTTATGCATCTGGGAAGGAAAAATAGCCATGCAATTTATAATCTTAATGGAGCAAATCTAGGTGTATCGGATATTGAAAGGGATTTGGGAGTGCTTGTGGACAACCACCTAGGTAACAGTGCTCAAAGCCAAGCAGCAGCTGCAAAGGCAAATAAAATATTAGCATGTATTAAGAAGGGTATAGAAGCCAGGGAAGCAAATATAATTCTACCACTATACAAATCTCTAGTACGCCCTAATTTGGAATATGGAGTACAATTTTGGGCACCACTTCATAAAAAGGACATTTTAGAGCTGGAAAAGGTACAGAATAGGGCAACAAAACTGATAAGGGGAATGGAGGGTCTAAGTTATGAAGAAAGACTAACCAAATTAAACTTATTTTCTCTAGAAAAAAGGCGTCTAAGAGGAGATATGATTACCTTATATAATTACATCCAGGGTCAGTATAAAGATTTGTCAAGGGAGATTTTTGTGCCAAGAGGTTTTCAACTGACAAGAAGACATCCCTTGAGGTTAGAAGTAAAAAGATTCCACCTTAAAGAAAGAAAAGGGTTCTTCACAGTAAGGGTGGTTAATCTGTGGAATTCTCTACCAGAGGAGGTGGTGACAGCGGATTCGATAGATAACTTTGAAAGGGGATTGGATTTATTTCTAATTAAAAAGGGAATTCAGGGTTATCATGGATAATTAGAGAGGCAGTATTGATCCAGGGAGAAGTCCGGTCACCAGTGTCTGGGATCAGGAGGGAAATGATTATTTATTCATTTTTTATTTTTATATACAACTAATTAATTAATAGTTAATCCACATATTGCAGATCAGAGGAGATCTTAAAAGGTTGAACTTGATGGACTGAAAGTCTTTTTTCAACCTTAAATACTATGGCCCTCATTCTATTATCGTCCGTAAACCGGCCGCAAAGCTGCGATTCCTTGCGGGGCTCCCGTTACCTTGCAATTCAATTAGACGGCGCCGCAAGGATATCCCCTTACGGCCGGCCGCATATCTTTGCAACCGGCCGTAAGCTCAGAAATCTTTAAAAGCAAATATAAATTCAAGACGGCACTGTAAAGCTCTGTAAATGCTAGGGATCATAATGGGGGACATGAGGATTAATAGCACCCCCTCTCAAGCTTGCACATTAGCCCAAATCTGAGATTTCATTAACTGTTTATTTTCCGGCAGCAGCGTGGGCGGGTCTGAGGTGCTCTAAGCCCTCTGGACTTTTTCCACGGATATTTGACATAAATTCAAATAAAAATTATTTACGGATTTGAGTGTAGGGGAATGTTGTGCTATGAATGCTAACACCTACAATCACTTTATAGTCTCCTCAGAGTGCAGGATGTCTTTATTATGTGCTTAATTGTGTGCCTGCGGGACCTTTTTGCTGCAAGTAAGCTGCGGCTCGGTTTTAGCCTTGCAGAGAGGGTTCCCGGAGCAATTGAATAGTAACCGGGATTTGCTTGTGGACGAAACTCTTGCGGCCGTTTAAGATCAAAGGCTTTCCTCCGGCGCGTGCGGGCGCAAGGGATAACAAAGTGCTGGCCGCAAGCCTGCCTGAGTCCCCGGCCGGAAGGGAATAGAATAGGCAAATAGCTTGCGGCCGGTCCTTGCGGCCCCGCATCTCCTGCGGCCGATAATAGAATGAGGCCCTATGTAACTATGTAACTATGTAAGAGAAAGATAGATATCTATAAGTTTTAGATCATAAGATATCACACTATGTATTGTATCTCTATTCATTTGTTGCCTTAAATATCAGTGATGTTTATATACCTGACTATCTGTCTAATAAAAAAAAAACATTATGAAAAAAGGTAAAAATATAAACATATTTTTTATTTTTGCATGTATTCAAGACTAGTTACTGAAAATACCAAGTAGGAAAAAAATACTTTTTAGATTTATATCCCTGGTACAACATTACGAAAATGCTTCCAAAACTGCAGTATATAAAATAATTAGAAGTAAATAAAAACTATGCAAAGTATGAAAAAATATATAATTATAAAAAGGGAATGTGTAAAACATTTTTACATCCTAAATTATGATTAAAAGTTTTGTACTTTAGGGTTTATTTGCACTGTAAGCATGCAGCCAGTGGCTGTGCTCAGATCTCTAGTGGACTTTGTATATCTCTATAGTGGGTGTGCACAGCTCTATAGTGGGTGTGAATATCTGTATAGTGGGTTGTGCGTATCTGTATAGTGGGTTTTGCATATCTGTATAGTGGGCTGTGCGTATCTCTATAGTGGGTGTGCATATCCGTATAGTGGGTTGTTCGTATCTGTACAGTGAGCAGTGCATATCTGTATAGTGGGTGGTGCATATCTGTATAGTGGGCTGTGCGTATCTGTATAGTGGGTTGTGCGTATCTGTATAGTGGGCAGTGCATATCTGTATAGTGGGCTGTGCATATCTCTATAGTGGGTTGTGCGTATTTGTATAGTGGGCTATGCATATCTCTATAGTGGGTTATGCGTATCTGTACAGTAGGCAGTGCATATCTGTACAGGGGGCAGTGCATATCTGTATAGTGGGCTGTGCGTATCTGTATTGTGGGTTGTGCATATCTGTACAGGGGGCAGTGCATATCTGTATAGTGGGTTGTGCATATCTGTACAGTGGGCAGTTCAGATCTGTATAGTGGGCTGTGCATATCTGTATAGTGGGTTGTGCGTATCTGTACAGTGGGCAGTGCAGATCTGTATAGTGGGCTGTGCATATCTGTATAGTGGGCAGTGCACATCTCTATAGTGGGTTGTGCATATCTGTACAGTGGGCAGTGCAGATCTGTATAGTGGGCTGTGCATATCTGTATAGTGGGCTGAGCATATCTGTATAGTGGGCAGTGCATATCTGTATAGTGGGTTGTGCATATCTGTACAGTGGGCAGTGCATATCTGTATAGTGGGCTGAGCATATCTGTATAGTGGGCAGTGCATATCTGTATAGTGGGTTGTGCATATCTGTACAGTGGGCAGTGCATATCTGTATAGTGGGCTGAGCATATCTGTATAGTGGGCAGTGCATATCTGTATAGTGGGTTGTGCATATCTGTACAGTGGGCAGTGCATATCTGTATAGTGGGCTGAGCATATCTGTATAGTGGGCAGTGCATATCTGTATAGTGGGTTGTGCGTATCTGTACAGTGGGCAGTGCAGATCTGTATAGTGGGCTGTGCATATCTGTATAGTGGGCAGTGCATATCTCTATAGTGGGTGGGCTCAGCTCCCAGCACCAGGAAGTGCTGTATGCTCTCCGAGACCTTCCTGTGACCAACTGGGATTTAAATAGCAGGTACTCACAGCTTTACTGATCTTTACTGGTGTATATAAATATAGACAGGAATATTGCACAGTTATCTGCTGAAAACTGCAGCATATCAAGCATACGTTGTGTAAAGTGCTCCATGCCAAATATTGTTTATTTTACCCAAAAACTATAAATGCACACAAGGATACGAATCTCTGAAATGTATATATTTTCCTAGTTAACCCGTCTGTACGCAATTTACTTTGTACTGCGAGAAAGGTTTTGGATTTACACATTAATTGCACCGTTAATAGTAAAAATGTCTGTTTTGTACAGTACGAATGCAGTGAATATGAATGAATGTATTATGTGTTTAAAGGGCCATTGAACTCTGTATTTTGTTTTAAAATGTAATCAAAACTAATTTCTTAACTTCAAAAAAAATGTTTTAATTGAAATATAGCAAATATCTTTTTGGCTTTCTTGCTTATTTTGCTCATTAGAGGGTCAGAGATTTTGCCCTTACATTTTACCTCTCTGGGGGTGCCTGGTGGTCCAGTGGTTAGGATTCAGTGCTTTCACCGCTGCAACCTGGGTTTTATTCCAGTCAGGGAACCTGGTCAGTACTTGGATGGGAGACCACCTAGGAATACCATGCTGTGGCCCACTGGAGTAGGAACTGGCAACCCACTCCAGTATTTCTGCTATAAAAACAAAGCGACTCATGAGGTCAAAGAGAGTTGGACACAACTGAGCTACGCAAACACAAGTTTGGCCAGGTCCACTTACAATATGACACGGGAACCACTGTAGCTAATGATTCATCCTGATTCAACAAATAATGTCTCATACTATATACATATTTATTGTATAGCACACAAAACTCTTTTGTCAATATAAACTAATTATGCTTAGTAAATTTAAATAAATTTAGTAAGCAGTATAATATATATATATATATGTATGCACATGGTACTTATATGTCTACATATACGCTATGACCCTCATTAAATTGAGCCTTTCAGGAGCTCGGAAATGGAGCCTTTAACTTAATTTGCTATTCAATTGGCGTCTTTTTGCGCGCTCCAATCAAGTTACGGGCTCCGGGCTGTGATTCATTGCGATCCATTGCGATTGTTCAAATTGAAAGTTAATATCCCTCCAAGCTTTTGATCTTTCACGGCCACAAGAGTTGTGAACACTAAAATCGCAAATCGCTATTCAATTGCTCCGATTCCCCTTCGCTAACCACTCCAGCAAGCCCCCAAATGGCAAAAGTCGAACCACAGGTTACTGGTACCAAGGAGGTCTCGCAAAGGGCTTAATGACATGTACGGAGCACTGTAAATGCATATATAAACACACTACTGTACTTTTATTAAAAGGGAAAGTGATGTTAGGTCTTAGAATTAATAGCACACCATTCTCAAACTCGCAAATCAGCCCCAAAAAATACTTTATTTCATGTTTAATTTCCATGTTATATCGACCCTGGCAATCAATGTGTTAATACATATAATGGATCTCACATGTAATAGAATATCATATGTACAGCTTTATCAATATTGCATTATATCTGGAATGTGGGTCCGATCGTAACTCATAATTCAAGCCCGTATGACTTTGAAATACTTCATTGAAAAAGGGAGATTGTATTACGGGCTTAAACATGATGGCGGACGCAAGGCTGTACATCGTGGTTAGAAACAGCCAATGTAATGTGGGTCCGATTGTAACCGATCGGACCCACATTACATTGGCTGTTTCTAACCACGATGTACAGCCTTGCATCCGCGATCATGTTCAAGCCCGTAGGACTTCAATGAAAAATGGAGATTGTATTTCAAAGTCATACGGGCTTGAATTATGAGTTACGATCGGACCCACATTACGGCCTTGCATCAGCAATCATGTTCAAGATCGCAAATGTTACTTTCGATAGCATGGTTTGCGATGTGCGCTATCGGTTCGGGACTTGAACAGCACCATAAGTTGCTGCCGATGCAGCCTCGGAGACATATGTACTACCCCGATCGAAATGCGGTCTGCATATTGAATGAGGCTCTATGAATGTATACAGGTGACACTTGACATTCACGGCGGTTCCATTCCCGGGGTCCACGCATATGCCAAAAAGCCGGAAATAACAATACATGGCTAAATGGTAAGTGTACTTGCATGATGTCCCTTGAAAAGCGGGCAAGAGGTCCAGTGGAAAAGCTACTCTCGGGCGGTCCGTGAGGGCCCAAGTGTGCTTTTCAGGTGAGATGTAGGGCTTAGCATCCCCCTCGCCCCGCAGCATAGGGTTTCTCGGCCATCATGGAAATCTTGCGTTAAAATGAGGGGAAAAACACAAAGAAGACAGCGATTCTCAAACCAGCGACTATGAAGGGTGACCTGTACATAGTTTTTATTACTAGCAGAGTTTTGTGTGCTGTATAATAATATGGATTAAGGATTATTTGTTTAATAAAGTGCTCCTTTCCTGCTAAGGAGATAGCAGCTATATTGTCTCCCCCGTCATATTGTAAGTGGACCCTGCCTAGCTGTGTGAATGACGTCATCTACTGTTGAAAACACCAGTTACACAAGATAGAGGAGGATCTCTGGACAAAATGACTGGGATCTATCCCGTTGTGTATGCGCAAGAAATCGACAGCACTAACAGCTGCAGTGCCAGCAAGTAGCCGATAGATGGCACCGTCAGTTTTAGGGAAGGCTTATAAATATACCCCCCTCCGACGTGGCGTAACTCGACGGCGATAGAAGAGGCCATCGCTATGTTCGGCACGGGCACTCGGCCCTAGGGGACCTCAAGCGCTCATTTCATAACTCAAGGCCTCTTCTATCGGCGCGCCTTATATACACTGGGCAGCAGTATTCTGGAAATCGGCAGCCCCATCTAGTGGTTGGAGGCAGCACTGCTGCTGCCAATCTTTTGCGTAGGGGAAGAGGGAAAGGACCAATGACTAAGCCTAAAAGATTTAACATATTCCATTAATATGCTTATAATAATTATAGAAGAGATAATTTGTGGTTCGGTGTAGAATATTTTCCAGAGTTCTGGGGTCCTCTAGTATTTAGGTTCTAGTATTTTTGCAGACAGCATTTACTATTCTTAGAATACAGTTCTTATATTTTTTACTTACTGCACAACTGAGGGACGCTAATCAGTGACAAATTACCTTGAACTCATTTACTACTGTTCAAAGTTCTAGTTTTGCTGCAATTTGTTCATAAGCTCACTGATTTCTTTAGTTGCTAGCCAAGTATTTTTTAAAGAGAGAGAAGTACTGAAAATTATTTATGTTACTGTGTGGCAACATTTTTAAGGCGAGTTTGGCAATGTAACTTTATTCTAGCAGGAGATATTGTCCATTCCTAGAATGGTAAATATGAAACAACTTTATCACAAATAATAGTGCTCAAACTGCGATTCGTCGTCACGCTTGCGACAAATCACAGTTTTGACAACTACGAAACGCACAACTCCCCCGCCCAGGGGAGGGAGAGGAGGGGAAACACAGAGGAGGGAGAGGAGGGGGGAGAGACACAGGGGAGTCAGAGGAGGGGGGGGGAGACACAGGGGAAAGAGAGGAGGGGGGAGAGACACAGGGGAGGGAGAGGAGGGGGGAGAGACACAGAGGAGTCAGAGGAGGGGGGAGAGACACAGGGGAGGGAGAGGAGGGGGAGAGACACAGGGGAGGGAGAGGAGGGGGGGAAGAGACACATGGGAGTGAGAGGAGAGGGGAAGAGACACAGAGGAGGGGGGGAGACACAGGAGAGTAAGAGGAGGGGGGAAGAGACACAGGGGAGGGGGGATACACAGGGGTGGGAGAGGAGGGGAAACACAGAGGAGGGAGAGGAGGGGGGAGAGACACAGGGGAGTCAGAGGAGGGGGGGAGAGACACAGGGGAAAGAGAGGAGGGGGAGAGACACAGGGGAGGGAGAGGAGGGGGGAGAGACACAGGGGAGTCAGAGGAGGGGGGGGAGAGACACAGGGGAAAGAGAGGAGGGGGAGAGACACAGGGGAGGGAGAGGAGGGGGGGGAAGAGACACATGGGCGTGAGAGGAGAGGGGAAGAGACACAGGAGAGTAAGAGGAGGGGGGAAGAGACACAGGGGAGGGGGGATACACAGGGGTGGGAGAGGAAGGGGGAGACACAGAGGAGGGAGAAGAGGGGGAGAGACACAGGGGTGGGGAAGGAGGCGGGGGACACAGAGAAGGGAGATGAGGGGGGAGACACAGGAGGGGGAGAGCACCGAAGGCGCTCATTGCGAGGCCCGTGATGAGCGACAAAAGCACTCATTGCGAGGCCAGTAAAGTAAAGGGGGAGAGGCTCCCATTGTGTGGCAAACAGCATTGCCAGGCTTCAAATTTTATTGCCGTCATTTTTGACGGGCAAGTCGCATGATAATAATGATGCACGATTAAAAAGTAGCACCCAGGTTCCCTGGTGGTCCAGTGGTTAGGAATCGGTGCTTCAACCACTGTCAATCTGGGTTTGATTCCAAGCCAGGGAACCAAGAGTTCACACCACCTGAATCCGAGCAGGGTTGGGCCTGGTCAGTACTAGGATGGGAGACCACCTAGGAATACCAGGAGCTGTAGCCCACTGGAGAAGGAACTGGCAAACCACTCCAGTATCTCTGCTATGAATAAATAAAGAAGTTCTGGTGTGTTACAGTTCATGAGATCACAGAGAGTTGGAAACGACTGAACAACGCCAAAAAAAAACAAACTATATAGCGATATTTGACATGGAGAGGGTAAAACCATATTATCCTCAAGGGATGCTACTATCTGGAAGGCTCAACCAAGTCTGAAGCCTTAAAGTGGACTGGTGTTTTTATAATATGGAAGTACAGATCATTCAAAGTATAATTTCATTGTGATTGACAGAAAATCATACAAGAAGGTCCCAACAAAAGCAACACTATAGCTAAAGAGTTGAACTCAATTAAAAAAATAATAATATAAAAACCACTGATATCAAATTGCAAGGGTGGAACTTTGCTAGTAACTGATTAAATGCTTGGGCTGAATGAAAATCTATGAAGAGCAATGTATAATTAAAAACTTGTACAGGCATGATATCTAGCAAAGTAATCTAAATAATCATTATTAGTTACAGTATCTCACAAAAGCGAGTACATCACTCACATTTTTGTAAATATTTTATTATATCTTTTCATGTAACAACACTGAATAAATGACACTCTATGCTACAATGTAAAGTATTAAGTGTACAGCCTGTATAACAGTGTAAATTTGCTGTCCCCTCAAAATAACTTAACACACAGCCATTAATGTCTAAACCGTTGGCAACAAAAGGGAGTACACCCCTAAGTGGAAATGTCCAAATTGGGCCCAAAGTGTCAATATTTTGTGTTGCTACAATTATTCCCCAGTACTGCCTTAACCCTCATGGGCGTGGAGTTCACCAGAGCTTCACAGGTTGCTACTGGAGTCCTCTTCCACTCCTCCATGACATAATGGAGCTGGTGGATGTTAGAGACCTTGCGCTCCCCCACCTTCCGTTTGAGGATGCCCCACAGATGCTCAATAGGGTTTAGGTCTGGAGACATGCTTGGCCATCAGCTTTACCTTCAGTTTCTTTAGCAAGGCAGTGGTCGTCTTTGAGGTGCACTTGGGTAATTATCATGTTGGAATACTGCCCTGCGGCCCAGTTTTCGAAGGGAGGGGATCATGCTCTGCTTCAGTATGTCACAGTACATGTTGGCATTCATGGTTCCCTCAATTAACTGTAGCTCCCCAGTGCCGCCAGCACTCAGTGGCATTGATGAGTTGACCTATCAAATTAACAGTGGGAGGGAGAAGCAGTAGGGAGACCACATAAAAAAAAACAAAAAAACAATTGGATCATCCATACTAAATGTCTCATTCTTAGGAACGTATCTCGTCCTGGTGACCTCCTGTATTTTAAAATAGGATTAGAGTGGGCTATTAATGTGCATTTAGCTATCAGTGATATTATCTATATTTTTGTGTGTGTTCTGCTTGTTTGATTTTTTTTTATTGCTTGTTATATTGGGCGTTAAGGTTACATTTTTTTTCTCCTTATTAACACCAAAATCCATTGAGGTAATTATAGCATCCCTATTTGGATTAACAATGTTTTCTATGACTAATAACCACTTTATAACATATTATTTAACAGTTATTTAACAGTACACATTTCCATGATGCAGATATTGCAGATTCTCTGACAAAGGCTCATAAAATCATGCTGTTTGTACTATACATATTTACAGCCTTATTAAATTGTAATTCGGGCAATTGAATAGGGCTCTATATAAGCACAGAGCATATTTTTTTTACAGAAGTGTTTAGTTAGTGAAGTCCTTGCTTTTGGATAGAAGTTTACTAACTAAACACTTCTGTAAAATAAATATGCTTTGTGCTTATATAGAGCCCTATTCAATTGGCCGAATCGCAATTTAATGAGGCTGTTAATTTGGGAAATTGGTTTTCAGTTTCATGGAGCACAATTACTGCATATACTCGAGTATAAGCCGAGTTTTTCAGCCCTTTTTTTAAGGCTAAAAAGGGCCCCGCTCGGCTATTACTCGAGTCACTTCCACCCCCCCCCCCCCCGTGTCTCTCTACCCCCTGTGTCTCTCTACCCCCTGTGTCTCTCTACCCCCCGGGTTGAGGATGAGGATGGGGGGGTTGAGGATGAGGATGGGGGGGTTGAGGATGAGGATGGGGGGGTTGAGGATGAGGATGGGGGGTTGAGGATGAGGATGGGGGGTTGAGGATGAGGATGGGGGGTTGAGGAGGGGGTTGAGGATGAGAAGGGAGGTTGAGGATGAGGATGGAGGTTGAGGTTGAGGAGGGGTTGAGGATGGGGGGTTGAAGATGAGGATGGGGGGTTGAGGATGAGGATGGGGGGTTGAGGATGAGGAGGGAGGTTGAGGATGAGGAGGGAGGTTGAGGATGAGGAGGGAGGTTGAGGAGGGAGGATGAGGAGGGGGTTGAGGATGAGGAGGGAGGTTGAGGAGGGGGTTGAGGATGAGGAGGGAGGTTTAGGTTATGGAGGGGGGTGAGGTTGAGGAGGGGGTTGAGGATGGGGCGGTTGAGGATGAGGGGGTTGAGGAGAGAGGTTGAGAATGAGGAGGGGGGTTGAGGAGGGTGATAAGGGAGGGGGAAAAGACACGGGAGAGAGAGGGGGGACACAGAGGGCATAAGAGGGACACAGGGGGCAGCACATTTCCCACCCTCGGCTTATACTCAAGTCACTGATTTTACCCAGTATTTTGTGGTAAAATAGGTGCCTCGGCTTATACTCGGGTCGGCTTATACTCGAGTATATACGGTATGTGTATGTCTGATATTCGCTGCTGTCCAGCAACATTTTACAGTGACCTGACTTTTAAATGAAGGGAGTTGCAACTGTCCTTCAGGATAAGATCCAAGGAAGTGTTGATTTCAGGCAGCTGTTCCCATCTATCTAATACACTCAGGAAGATTCAAATGAGCTATAATACAAACATATTTTTTATGGAGCGAAAAGCAATTTGGAGATACACAGAAAAGGTATTGAAAATCAATTTTGAAAAACAGCAATTATGCAGTTATTCCTTATTAAAAAAACTAGTAACATATCATTAATGACGGTATTATATAGTATCTTCAACTGTCTGTCTTTCTCACATCTAAGAACTATTATAGAGGACTAGGAAATTGCCCGTCAAAAATAGATGAAATGAAATTGTAAGGCTGGCAATGCGGGTTGGCATACAATGTAAGGCTTTTAGTCCTCGTTGGTTGTATTTTCAAAGTCCTACGTGCCTGGCATGGTTAGTGTAAGTGTTACTGTTTGCGCCGTTGTGTATTTTCTTAGTTCTGCGTGCCTGGCTTTGCTGAGCCTCGTTTTAATCCGTTTTCAGAATTCTTACGTTTTTCGTCCGCCTTTTTTTTCTCGCTTAGCCAATTTTCAAATGATGGAAAATGGCAAACATGGCTCAAAATCACTTGCAACCTAACTCCCAGGCTTCCTGGCTCTCCCCCTGTGCTGTGTGTGTTTTTATAATTTTTTCGGTTGTTTTATGTGTTTTTCGACTTACGTGCTTCTACTGGTCGTCTCGCTTTGCGAGGTTTGCATTGCAATGAGCGCCTTTGGCGCTCATTGCAGCCTAAGTTCCGCATGCTTGCAGCCTAAGTGCTGCGCTGCTGCTTCGCCTCGCTTAGCGAGACTCGCATGTGTGACGGCTACGCTGGCTCACCTCGCTATGCAAGGGTTGCGGTTGCTCCATCGCTTCGCGAGGTCGCAACTGCGTGACCAACATCACAAATGTTACACACAGTGACAACTAATATATGTGATAGTATTGTGAAGACATGACGTAGACACTTTAAAGAAACTCTGTCACCCAAAAATCAAGTTGTTCTTAAAGTGCAAATAAAATTGGCAGTACATTGTAATAGCCAATACTGAGTTAAGCAGAATTGTTCAGCCTGTCTTAACATGCAAATGAGCAGCGTGTGCTACTAATTATTTGCTTTAATGTGCTAATTAGTATCACAGAGATATCATGAAGTCATCGAGCACTACGAGTAAAACTTGTTTAAACTTCAATAAAGCATATGCTCATCTGTATATTGAATGGCAGGCAATTACGACTCATGCATCTACATTATTGATCATAAGCTGGCAGGAGCAAGCCGCCAGATGAGTTAAACATTTAAATCATTGTTTGTTTTAAGAGCTTCATTTGTAAAAAGATAACAAACATTATTAAATACCCTCTTTCACATGTAACAGAGAAAATAAATGTTTTCAATATTCTTTTAAAGGCAAGCTACACACGCCTTTGTATTCAGAGTAAAATGTCTGAGTGTAATCTTTCATATGAAAGAAACATATGTTTCAGTGAAATTTTGCATTTAGCGCATGTTCTCCTAAGAGCTTACAATCTGTGTTACATCTTGCAGGGGCATGCAATCTGTTATACCATTCAACATTTAGTAATTGAGGTTGAAAAAATACTTTTAGTCCATCAAGTTCCACATTTTTAGATCTCCTGTGATACTTATAACATAGGCTGCTCTAGTTTCCATTAAAGGGATATGAAAGTTTCATTGGTCAATTCATTTCTGCATTTTTTAGGCAAAAAGCACCATTTTAGTATGCAGCACATCTCCTAAAACATTTTATTTTTATTAATATCTAAAAATCCCTCTAATGATTATGTTGACACCTCCAGGGGGTGTCTACACCGGCACTGGTTCCCCTCAATTGCCATGCAGCATACGGGGAGCAATATTAATCCACTATTTCTCCCCACATATATACTCGAGTATAAGCCGAGGGTGGCAAATGTGCTGCCCCCTGTGTTCCTCTTGTGCCCTCTGAGTCCCCCTCTTGTGTGCCCTCTGTGCCCCTTTCTTGTGTCCCCCCTCTCTCTCCCCTGTGTCTCTTCCCCTCCTCTTCCTCCCCTGTGTCTCTTACCAACCTCTCCAATCCCTGTGTCTCTTTCCCCCCTCTCCCTCGTGTCTCTTTTCCCTCCCCCTTATCATCCTCCTCATCCTCCCTCCTCAACAGCCCTCCTCATCCTCCCTTCTCATCCTCAACCCCCCTCCTCATCCTCCCTCCTCATCCTCTCTCCTCAACCCCCTCATCCTCTCTACTCAACCCCCTCCTTAACCCCCCTCCTCATCCTCAACCCCCCTCCTCAACCTCTCTCCTCATCCTCAACCCCCTCCTCAACCTCTCTTCTCAACCCCCCTCCTCATCCTCAACCCCCCTCCTCAACCCCCCTCATCATCAGCCCTCCACATTCTACCTTCTCATCCTCAACCCCCCTCCTCATCCTCCCTTTCACATCTTCTCTCCTTAACCCCCCTCCTCATCCTCTCTCCTCAACTCCCCTCCTCAACCCCCCTCTTCACTTTACACCTCTCTAATTACCTCCCCCTCTCCCCTCACTTACCTTCCATCAGCAGCGGCTCCTCCGCTCCTCCACGTGTCTTCAGGCTGTGTCAAGATCCGACCAATGCTAATGACGTGATGCGCATGTGACGTCACGTCATTAGCATATGCCGGGTCCCAACACAGCCGGAAGACGCGCAGAGGAGCGGAGGAGCAGCTGCTGATGGAAGGCAACCAAACTGGTAATCTTAGCCAAGATACTATATTTATTTTCCTTTACCAATACCAATACATCAAAAGAACACTTACAATCTGAATATTTGACATTTATACGGAGGCATGAATTCCCAAGATCTAATATACTGTAAATTGAATGTATGCACATAAAAACAAAAGTGGTTTCTCAACACCAAATTTAAATATTTTATTATAATTTATTGCAGCACAGTTTAAATAAATTATGGCATGGAATTTAAGATTCGATATAATAGGATGATAATTTTTGGAAAATACTTTACTTTCAAAATTGGAAATACAATAAATAATGTGGGTACCTTACAAAATAGTACAATAAATGACAGTAATAGTCCATTTACAGCTCATTCAAACTGTGGAATAAAATTAAATATAAATACCAACAAACAACCACAAAGTCACCAATGACTCCTATTATATATAACTGGTAGGTCAAAACCTAAAAACATGCACTACACTTGACTTAATAAGAGTAATACATTTTAATATAAATGTAAAAGTGATTTTATTTGAAAATGTATAATAAATACTTGGGATTAATAAAGATGTTTTTTATTCACATATACAAATTAGGCACCTCAATGACTCACTGCCAAAACAGAAGATAATGTGAAAAATAAGTATTATAGATTTGAAAATAAAGTAGATGAAAAATCCTTCCATAAATTAAAAAGAAGATGGGGAAAATTAACTGTACATTCATATAGACTATAGAGATTGGGATAGAAGTCTAGCTTTTCAAAGTAATCATTGTAGAAAATACACTTTCTCAGAAACAAGTCTTAAAGTTTAGAAACAACCAAATTACATAAAACATTCAAAGCAATGTCAGATTGTTGTTTTTAGAGTGCGTGGACAAGAAGGGTCACATTTACATATTTGGGCAGACTATCCAATAGTTAGGGAAATATGCAGAGAATAGAAGAAGTAATTAATGATATGTACAGTAGCCAAATAATACTTACAGCACAAACTTGTATACTAAATATGTTCCCTAGAGAATTATAATTAGCAACTAAAAAACTATTAGCAACCATATTTAGTGTTGTAAAATTACATATTGCAACTAGATGGAAAAATAGATCTCTCCTGGCACATTATCATAGAGAAAATAGATGAAGTGGCCAAAACAGGTTAATGTCTTATGGCCAGAAATGGATCTCTTGGATGAGAGAGTTATATCATAACAAAAAATGAGGGCTTTTGAAAAGTTGGGAGGATATTGGTATATACGTTCCAAATAAAATTTTATGCTCCGTTGTTTTGCTTAATAAGGAGAAATAAAAATGGAAGTGAAGAATATATAGGTTAAGATAATATAACAAACATTTTAAATAATATATGGTTGTGTAAAGGTTGTTTTTCAATTTATATTATTTACCAATATGATGTTATGTTCTTCCAAAAAATTATACATTTCTAAAGAAAAAAAAAAAGGTTAAAATCCACTGCCTTTAGTTTACTTCTTTATATTGTGTTTCGGCAATGAGTATGAAAAATCAACCTACTCCAAAACCCTAGCTCCATTTTAATGTATAGGGTATGAGGGAAACCACCATGCAGTCAACTTATATGACAAGGGGTGGGGAATGTATTGATTTTTTTTAATTATCACATTTTAATGTTAATAGATAGGAACAGTACATAAGAAAAGCAATACTTATTATTTTTTCAAAGTATAAATAAAATTGCACCAATTTTTTTTAGATAAAAACATATTTCAGTTCTATGTTTAAAAATGATATAATATACTTGCAGCACTTTACATTGATGTATAATTTTGTGTCCAGATAGTTGGTGGCAAAAACCTTATTAAAAATAATATCACAAGCTGTCATGTATACATATACTTACACTACTGCTCATGATAGAATCGTTCATATGCCATAATCTTTAATGTTATTGTAAACTTTATGTAGACTTATATAATGCTTTTAATGGTTTACAAGGTAAATGCTATTTCATACTGACATTCTCTGATCTGCCATTTAAGTTGCATTTCTAGTGTTCTTACACCAATGATATTCCTATGTCAACAAAATCTGCAATTTGTGATGCAACCACCTTTATCGTTTGTGAACATGAACTTATGTTCTGATATTGTGTTGTCAACACATTTATTGTTGCATTTATAAAACCAGCATTACCCTTGATATTTCTTTATTATTTTTTTGTGTATTGTTCTTAGAAAGAATGGCTCTGGCAGGTATTCGAGTGCTTGAACTTGCTGGGTTGGCTCCAGCTCCGTTCTGTGGAATGATATTGGCAGACTTTGGCGCCCAAGTGGTACGAGTGGATAAAACCAAAAATCTTAACACAATGGATAGAATGGCGAGAGGCAAAAAATCTATAGCTTTAAACTTAAAGTGTCCAGAGGGAGTAGGACTACTGAAGAAGTTATGTAAGAATTTTGATGTCCTTATTGAGCCGTTCCGCCATGGTAAGTGTTCTTTTTCGATGATGGAGAAAGAAATATTTCTTGCCCAATAATTACATTTATGTTTTTAGCTGGAGATAATACTTATAGGACAAATTTGTAAAATCTTCATAGATGTGCTTGAGCTATCAAAACCCCACTCTTGAAGGTTACTCTTCAAGATTTGAAAAAAGTGTTTGTATCAGTATTTTTTATATATATATATATATATATATATATATATATATATATATATATATATATATATATAAAATCAATTAGCAGTATAATTCTCAGCACAACGAGAGCAACTGCTCTGTAGTTTTATGGATATTCCCAGTCTCCCTCCCAAGTCTCAAGACATTCTCCCATTTCACAAGACTGATAAACTGGACTTCTTATTGACTGCCCAGTACTTTTTTCAATGAGTAAGTAATACATTATATTTCTTCAAAAACATATATGTGATTCAGTCTATCATTCAACAGTATAAAACTGTTTGATGTGTGGTTGAAAGATACAATCACATCTGCATGATGAGTTTTCTTAAAAGAACATTTTTAGTTAAATACCCATTACACAGAATGTCAGTTTATTGATGTGTATTGGCTTTTGTTTGCAGGTGTGATGGAAAATCTTGGACTTGGGCCAGACGTGATACTTAAAGAAAACCCAAGACTCATTTATGCAAGACTGACTGGATACGGGCAATCAGGAATATATGCCAAATCGGCAGGGCATGACATCAATTATGTTGGCCTATCAGGTACGCTTGAAATATGAATTTGAAACAAGAAATTGTTTATAATTCGTGGTGTTTAAGATGTTTTTTTTCCCATTCATGCATCATCTGGACTAATTTTAGCGCTATAATAGTAGGATTTGACAAACGTTTATCAAATTTAAAGGACTATTATCACATATATAGTGGTGAGCATACAAGCCTTTGCTCACGCTTGCGGGCTCGCGTAGCGAGGGCTGCGGGCGAGGGCCTCGGTTGCTGGCATGGAGAGCCAGCAACTGCGACCCTCGCAAAATTTACGTTCAAACGCAAACAACCACACAACAACCGCGACAACGCAAACAACACGACACACCAACTATGACCCTCGCAAACTTTACGTTTGACACGTTACCACACATTACGACCTCGCAACAATCGGACGCAGCTCGCGAACATTACAAAATTCAAAACACAATCAATACACACACCACATACATAAAAAGCTTACCTACAGCAAGAGGGGGCATCCAGGACCTAAAAAAAACAACTTACAGCTTAATTTCACTAAAAATAAAAGAGTTTGAACACTAAAAAATTCTCTAAGCGATAGAAAAAATGGCCACTGAACATAACAAAAACGAGGCTACAACCGCAAACAACATACGAGACACGTTAGCACATATTACGACCTCGCAAAAATCGTCCGCAACCCGCGAACATGAAAAAATTAAAAACACAATAAATACACACAACACATACATAAAAAGCTTACCTACAGCAAGAGGGAGCATCCAGGACCTCAAAAAAGCAACTTACACCTTCATTTCACTAAAAATAAAAGAGTTTAGACACTAAAAAAATTCTCTAAGCGACAGAAAAAATGGCCGCCGAACAAAATGAAAAAGAGGCTACAGCACTCTAAGCACGCAAAACACCACAAGAAACTCGCAAAACACCACAAGAAACTCGCAAAACACCACAAAAGACCTACGGATATTCCGCTAAGACGCATACCACACATTACCCGCCATTTTACGCTAATGCGGAAGTACACGACTACGCTAACGGTTTGGTCTCGCGCACGCACACTATTACACTGCACACATTCACCACGCTTACACAGCAGCTCCACACCACTAATGCTTCAAAATAGGTAAAGTATATTCATTTATTAATGTATTATATATTTCATTATTACACACCAGCATTAGCTACCTTACAATTTCATTGCCGTCTTTTTTTGATGGGCAATTCGCTAGTATGGTATAATCATCATATGCTGTGAAGTATGTATCCAAATAACATTAGCAGGTATGCAAGACAGGAATGTAACAGTAGATTGCAAGTCTGTCTTGAGAAGACGTCTAATGTCAAGGCTGCTATTTAAAAGGCACAGAGCTGAGACAATCTTTCATTGGCTAGTACATCTGATTCTATAGAAATATTGAGCCGCAAGGGGGACCTGTGCATGGACTACTTTGAATGTTTCTATGAGTAAAAGCAGGGCTTTTTAAGCACTTGTTGATAAAATTATGTTTATATCTGAAAAAAAAAACGATATTTTAATATTTAAAACAGGGAAACCTTCAGTTCCCTTTAAGTGGTCAAGCTACATAACACCAAGGAGACAGATACATAAAATAATAAAGCATTAAAACAGAAGCTATTTTACATCAGGCTTTGGAGAATTGTTTAACCTATCCTTTATACAAATTAAGTTAAAATAAATCAATTACAGTAACAATCAATAGTGTTTTATGTTAGAGGGTCAGCTAAAACATATTCACAGGTGACGATAATGTGCCTTTTCGAAAGCTCTTTACCTAATTTATCTATGAAGGGGTGAATTTGTGTGCACTATATTTTGTAGGTAGGTTATTCCTTTTAGAGAATCAGCGATCAAATGATTTAGAGTTTCTGTCCATCCCAATTAGGAGTCCAGGGAGTGGGAGAGGGTCTGCCCAAGAGGCTGTCCTAAGGTTTTTTTCTTTTTAAGTTCGCCTGTGGTTCATATCAGGACAGCCTCCTAGGCAGATCCTCTCCCACTACCTGGACAGTTTAAGTATGAGCTTTAAAAGCTATACATTTTTTTTTCTTGAAATACTGATTTTATTGCTAATAAGTAATTAAATAAGTAAATTAAATTACTGTATGACCACTACACTATTCCTTTTAAGTTGTATAGAACATATTGTAAATATAGGAATTCAGTTCCCTTAAGCTCATTGTGCATTGAATGTTTTTGGAGCTGATTTATTAATTATGGATATACTGGATGTATCATTGTTTTTAAAGTGATATGAAACTGAACATTTTCTACAATGCATTTAAAAGGACTGCAAAATGTATTTTTGTATGAAAAACACATTCGTTTGCTTTAGCACCTGCAAGAGATGCACCTATCAAAGCAATATATATCATCATGCCTCCTTGGGCAACTGAAAGTAGTTTTTTGTGCACAGGGACCATTAAAAATAAAACACGCACTTTCAGGTGCTACAAAGACAAATTATGTGTCCCAAAATGCATTATTCGTCAGCATTTTAATAATGCACAAAAAATGTACCTGTACCTGTAAGCAGCTGATAAAAACCCTTAAAGGAATATTATAATAGCTCTTATAGATGAATTCCAGGACCATCAAAGCTTTGTACATTTTCTTTCCAGTGTCCATGAGAGACACAGGGGAGGGTGAGGGTGGGAGAGTCACAGGGATGGGAGAGGGTGGGGGGAGAGGGGAGAGTCACAGGGGAGGGTGCTAGAGAGAGTGACACTGGAGGGGGAGTGGTAGAAGAGGAACATGGGGGAGAGATAGGGGAGAGAGAGAAGGAGGGAAGGGGAGAGAGAGAAGGAGGGAAGGGGAGAGAGAGAAGGAGGGAAGAGGCGAGAGAGAAGGAGGGAAGAGGCGAGAGAGAAGGAGGGAAGGGGAGAGAGAGAAGGAGGGAAGGGGAGAGAGAGAAGGAGGGAAGAGGAAAGAGAGGGGGAGGGGAGAGAGAGAAGGAGGGAAGAGGAGAGAGAGGGGGAGGGGAGAGAGAGAGAGAAGGAGGGGAGGGGGGAGAGAGAGAAGGAGGGAACAGGAGAGAGAGAAAAAGAAGGAGGGGAGAGAGAGAAGGAGGGGAAGAGAAGGAGGGGAGGGGAAGAGAGAAGGAGGGGAGGGGGAAGAGAGAAGAAGAAGAGGAAGATTGAAAAAAAACATATCCAGGAAACTAAAACCAAGGTCAGGGAGTAGAGAGAACCACGTAATCAAAGAGGCAGAGAGCAACACAAGGAATATGCCAAGATCAGCAACAGAATATCACAAGGAATAAAGCAGAGAAGTAGAGAAATAAAGCAGAGAAGAGCAAAACAACTGAGCAATGTCCTGGTTGGTAAAAAATATTTGCATATTCTGGATCAAGTGCAGTTTGTCCCATCATTAGGATGATGTCCCTATACATTTTAAGTTTTGCTTTGTGAGTGTAAGTCCAGAGTTCAGAGGCTGATATAGGAACTTCCAGTAATGCTGCTGCAGGCAAGTCTGGAGCAGAAACCTGCATGGAGACGGCAGCAATGCTTCTAGCAGGTTTCAGAAAAGGGGAAACCCTGAAAGTACCCCCATCTCTAGGGTCACCTCTAAATATCTCATTGGACCATGCTTCAATGGAATGGCATGGTGATATCTACAATGCACTCCAGTGGCATGTATATTGGCAGAAAGATCCCAGATATCATCCAAATAACTTCTAGTGGATCATGCACTGTAACTGGCAAGCTTTAACGTATGAGCCCATGGTGTGGGAGATGATGTACATTTCAGCACCATCAATAATAACAGGAGGAGGAGGCAGTTGACGTATGTTAGGAAAATGGTCTTTCCTGAGAGCCTTGAGTAGAGGCACATGAAACACGGTACAGTATATATTTTCATGGTAGAACGTAGTTTTGAGTTTGATGGCAACCTCAGTAATTTTTGCCACAATAAGATATGGATCATTAAAAATAGCACATAATTCAAGTAGATTACCAGACACGATCACTATCTTAATGTGGGGTGTCGTTCTTTGTAATCAGCCAGAGTAGTTAGTAGTTACATAGTTACATAGGCCCTCATTCAATTGTGATTTGGCCAATTGAATAGTGCTCTAAAAAAGCACATAACATATTTTTTTTAAATAAGTTTTTAGTTAGTGAAAATCTTACTTTTGGATAGATGTTTACTAAGTAAAAACTTCTTTAAAAAAAATATGTTATGTGCTTATTTAGACCCCTATTCAATTGGCCAAATTGCAATTGAATAAGGGCCATAATGTTTAAGCCAGAGGTTTTTGACTAGAGTGTCATGGCACACTAGTGCTCCCTGAGAATTGCCCAGGTGTACCTCCTTACTTCTCAAATCAAGTTCAGAGGGCAAAGTAACATTAGGAGACCATTCCTCAACTATGTTATTAGAAGAGGAAGTGTTTCATTTGTAATGGAGTTACACACTTATTGGTTCAAAAGGGGTTACAGTATTCTGAAGAAGTCTGCTTCTGATTCCTGCTGCCACATATGTCCACCAACAAGCAATCCCTTCTCATTTGTCTTTAGTATTCCTAAAAAACACTTAGGGCTTCATTCAATTGCAATTTGGCCAATTGAATAGGGCTCTATATAAGCACATAGCATTTTTTTTACAGAAGTTTTTAGTTAGTGGATAGAAGTTCACTAACTAAAAACTTCTGTAAAAAAAATATGCTATGCGCTTATATAGACCCCTATTCAATTGGCCAAATTGCAATTGAATGAGGGCCATAGTAATTAAGGTTGAAAAAAGTTCAACCTTTTAAGATCTCCTCTAATTTGCAATATGCGGATTAGTTATTAATTAACTAGTTATTAATCGTTAATTCCTTATTAATCAACTTTTTTTTTATTTTTTATTATTAATTAATTAATCCAGCATTTTAATTGCTGAAGAAGAAGCAGGAACATCCGGCTCAAAACGTGGATGGTATCCCTGGTTACTATAGAAAGGCGTCATCTTAGTGCTAGAATGTGCTGTATTATTATAAACCAAATCCGCAAAGGGAAAAATTTCAAATTAGTTGTTGTGGAGAGAAGAAGTAAAGCATCTCAGGTACTGCTCTAGAGCTTTGTTTGTTCATTTTTCTGCCACCTTCACTGTGGATAGAAAGCTGACGTGAAATTCTGATTTTAACAGCTGTAGTCGACTTGAAAGACGATGCTTCGGGTAGCAGCAGTAATAACCTCAGTGATCCTGCTGAAGTCGCAACTAAAATGTCTACAATAATGGCATATAATATATTCCTTGAGAATATGTAATTCTTGTTCAGAGAGAATTTTCACCTTAGAGACCATTTCAAAGGGAAAATAATAAATCCGGCGAGGGTGCAAAATATGAGCTTCTTTTTTGACATCTGCAAAATTCTGATAAGCAGATGGAGAGTGCTGGATTTCAGGACCAGAAGTGGTAAACTCATAGATGGGTGCAGCAGGTGATGGGGAGATTTTGTATTGAGCTTGACAGCTTTAAACTTGGAAGGTAAGGGTTTGGTGATCCCGAATAATGCTGAGGTTATGTTGCCATAACTAGGGTAATCCAAGAACAATGGAGAGGACACCACATCAAAGGAAATGCATTCCTGATGATCTTGGATCTGTGTAACGTGCTTAGATTTGATGTTAGTCATGTCAATTAGTTGTATAGGAACAGGATCTGGCTTGGTAATTCCAGGAATGTTGCGGTCTTGGATCAGATGAAAATGACTGAGGAGATTGCACCAGAGTCAATAAGCTATTGTCCCCACTGTAAGGACATATAAATATGAAAATGGCTCAGTGAAGGGACTCATATAGATCACTTTAGATGTCTCACTGAAGAGAATGGCTTTCCCCCTCACAGATTCTGAATAAACTGACCAGCTTGACCACAATCAATATATAAATTATTTGTTCTTCTGAAATCTTTCTCTTGTGGTGTTGATGGTCTTCTATCAGCTCCAAAATTGCATAGGATTTTAGGAAAATGTAGTCGGAAATGCAAAATAACCCTTAGTCCAGGGAATTTTGTGGTCTGGTTCTGGCTTTGTCTTGTCTCCGCTCATAAATCCTGCAATCTATTTGTACGACTAGAGCAGCCATATTATCCAATGTGATGGCTAAGGATACTCAGGCCATTTCATCTGTGATAACCCAAGATGACATTTTTGGAGTAAAGCTGGTTCATTCCATGGGGTGTTTGATGCCAATCTGCTAAGTACTCTTCTGCAGATTTTTGGAATTGGTGAAAGTTGCCCAATGCCATCTTGGCGGTAGCAGTCTTGTGCTTGTCATGATATATTGCCCCCATAGCATTGCATAATGCCTGACGGGGGTCTAGACTTGGACTCTGAGCTTCCAAGAGATTGCGAGCCACCTCATAGGCTTTACCTAAAGGAGGTATTATTACTGATCTGACTTGAACAAACTCTGTAGCATAAGCATATTGCTTCAGGAGAATTGGGAGCTGAAACGCATTGTGGAAACTACTGTACTGAATTATGTCTCACTAAATTTGTCAGGAAGTGGCACTCGAGTGTTGAGACTCAGGAGCTGTAACAGTTATTGACCCAGAACCGTTCTACAAGTTCTGTACCGCCAATTTCAGCACTTGTATTTGGCAAACAAACAGGGAGCAATGTGCTGGGGCTCCTTCTGTGGCCACCATTATAAGGCTGAGTTGTTATTTAAGGCTACTGGTAGCTAGGACAAGGCTGGAGGACGATGGCAGTGATGATGTCCAGGGGCTGAGCAATGCTCTGGCGGATAAAACGATCTAGTCTCAAGGCATTGGTTGAATCAGGTGCAGGTTGTCCCATAATTTGCATTTTGAGTGTCATCTTGTGCGTGTAAGTTTGAGTTCAGCGGCCGTTAGAGGGCATTCCAGTAATGCTGTAAGGTTGTAGCATAGACCTACATAATCTATAGATTTAATCGGCAGCCAAGTATGACTCCTGCATCTACATTATTGCTCAATGTCTGACAGAGCAAGCCCCCAGATCAGTTTCACATTTTTGACTGCCTTGAGATAATTTGAAAAAAGAAAACATATAATGGTACGCTATCAAATACCCCTTTACATAACTTTGGTAATAGTTAAAGCATGCTTTAATGGAAAAAATCATGGAAAAAATAATTGTGTTCCATGTCCCTTTATCTATTTAAAAAAAAGAGGGTGATAAAAACTACTAGGCTAGAAATACTAATAAGTCATTAAATCAAACTGTTATGTCAGCAACATCTGAAAAAAGGAGTTTTGTAAGCTATTTCATTTGTGCATTTGCAATCAAATTGCTGTTTTGTTAATGTATGCAATAAATTATCTTTATGAAAGTACTTTGTGCAATAATATCAAATTGGCCATTAAGTTAATATTTGTATGCATTCATGTGTAGACCTGTATAATGGATCTAGCATAATCAGCAATATCTGTCAAAAAAAACTACAAGGAATTTCAAACCTGAAATAGCAAAATAGTCAGTCACCAGAGCCATTTTTTTCAGGACATCCAATAAAATAACTATTTTTGTCTCCTAAAGCTTCCAAATATTTATATATACTATAAGATAAATGCTATCCTTTCTCTGTGTCTTATATACAATTTTTCACTTCTGTGCCCTTTTGGATGCAATCATATTTAAAAGTCGTTGATATATATATATATATATATATATATATATATATATATATATATATATATATATTGTGACCAGATACACCGATGCTTGCAAACATCTGTTGCTGCAGCTGTCTGTGCTTCCAACATTTCTCTGTGGCCATCTGTCATGAATCAGCCAGTGGCCATATTGGATTTGGGTGTGAACTATGCTGGGGCCATTTTGTGATTGGCAGTCATCTGGGACTTGGACAGATGTCTGTCACAGGCTGTTGACACAAGAGACGATACCTGGGGGTTTGGGGCTCCCAGACACCCTGTTATACTGTTATACGGTTATACTGTTATATTATTATGATTATTGTCTAAGGAAATGAGCAGGGTTCCCATCACCATCAATAAAAGTCATCATAATGCATGAGATGGATTGATGTGGAAACCCTGCCCCAATCCTATATACTATGAGGACATTAGGTGGTTTTATGTGGGGTGCGCTTTTACGCTTGTACTTTAAATAGACTGACAGTGTGTGGAATATGTACACATATGTATATGATAGTATGGGGTAGTCATGCTGGATACATTGCCACATACATCTTGCAACAGGAGAAGGACCCCAGCTGGCCACCAAGGTTAATCCTTTAAGTACACATACTTAAGTCAGGAACAATAGGCTCCCACCAGACATAGGGGCACCATCTATCCAGGGGGCCTCTGGGGTCTCCCTAGCCCAGATCCAGGGGCCTGGGCCATAGCAAAGAGATGTGTCTCTCTTAACTGCCAGCGTCCAAATGACTCTGTTAGCCACACCTAGTGGGCGGCCCAGGGGAGGGGTCTGGAAGTTCCCAGAGCTTACCTCTAGTCCATTGGCTAGAGGTAATCAAGTTACTGTGGAGATTACCCCATTGGCCAAGAGGAAGATAAGGGTTGGACAAAGGGGTAGCCACTCCCTGTACTGTTTTTGTGAGGTGTTTAAATACTTGTGTAAAAATAAAGAAGTTGTTCATAATTTTCATCAAGACTTTGTGTGCAGGTGTATTATTGACCCAAGGGCATATGCTGGCAGAGGAGATCGTTTCTGACTCCATGCCACGTTTTTTCCCAGGCACACTACCAAAAGCTGGGACTTATGCTCTTGCATCCGCAAGGAAGGTCCATTGGTCTGAGTCATCCAAATCTTAGGTCTAAAACCTACAGGAGATAAGAGAACTAGGATTCTCTATACTCCATCATCATTGTAGGTTGTGACACCATCCCTTAGACTGTCCTTTTTGTAGCTTGGGTTCAGTCCTCTGCAATTTGTCTCAGCCATATTTGTCTGTTTGCTTGCCAGCTTGCAGTGGCCTGCCCTATATAGACCGGCTGTGGTGCCTGGTGCTGAGCAAATTCGGTACCCAGTACTTTTTTACCTCCTGTTTATTCATTGCATGCTGATCTGCTGTATCCAACAATAAGGCCTCCTCCATTCTGTTATGTTGGCTGCCTTTTACACCAAGACCAAGCATACCCCACTTCTAACACCAGTGTATCAAGGCACTGCCTCCTACATGACTGTGCCCTGTTTTCCCCAGCAATCTAGAAGGAGGAAGGCACAAGAGGCTTTGCAAACCTTTACACATTTTATTGTTTCCCAGCCGGCATAACACAATAAATAAAAAAGCAAGCCAAGCTTCTCTGAAGCACTCACTAAGCTGATGATAGTTTGCCTCACTATCACGCCCAGTGGCAGAGCTAGTGAACAAAGGGCCCGGTGCAATAAAATATTTTGTGCCCCCCATCACAAGGAGGAGGGGCAAACATTTTTTTGCCCCCCCCCCCCCCGGGTCACCCTCCAGTGCCATATACTGCATTGGTCCAATTGTACGGCGCACATTTTTTCCGTTTTTTGAGTTTGCGAGTTACAGGTGCGGCTTATCTTCGCGATGGAAAAAAAATGACTGCCAATTTACCAATACGGTATATATACATACCCATATATAAATAAATGTGTATATATAGAGCAACAGCACCATTCTCCCCCAACCCCTTCACAGCCATATTCACCCCCAGGGCCCCCTTAGCAGCAATATTCACTACCCAACTGCCCAGGGATCCTCAGGAGTACCATTCACCCCCCAAAACCCCCTCAGCGGCATCATTTACCCCCCCAAAAAACAGGCCCCATTGTTGCACCATTCACCCTCAAGCCCCTCAGCAGCCATATTCACCACTGAAACAACCACAGCCCCCTCAGCAGCACCATTCACCCCCCAATCCCCTCAGATGCCATATTCACCCCCTGAATCCACAGGGGCCCCCTTAGCAGGAATATTCACTCCCAACCCCCCAGGGCACCATTAACCCCCCAAAACAAAGTTCCCCCTCAGGAGCACCACTCCACCCCAAAACCCCCAGGGGCCCCCAGTAGCATCATTCACCCCCCCAAACAAGCAGCGTCCACTTACTTGTTCACGGCAGTCCCTGTCCCGGATCCCATTGCTCAGAGGTTGGGTATGCTTCCCCTGCCGGAGCTTCATACTGCAGGGGGGGTGAATTCCTAATGTCGTCACGTGACCCTGCAGTATGAAGCTCTGGCAGGGGAAGGATGCCCAACCTCTGAGCAATGCGATCTGGGACAGGGGCTGCAAGGCACAAGTAAGGGGGGGGGGGGGTAAATGAGATCAAGTGGGCTGAATAGTGTAACAAGGGGCCCTGGGGGTTTTGAGGGGGGTGAATGATGCTGCTGAGGGGCTCCTCACAGAGCAAGGGCCCTGGTGCAATGCACCGGCTGCACCGTCGGTAGCTCTGCCCCTAGAGTGGTTGGTGACCCTCGGGTGGTTAATATGAAAGAGGGTGGTTGTCCTTTCAGGGGTGATGGTTCTATGAATGGTGTGCTATATTGATTATTCTTAAAGGGCCTGTGAAAGCATGTTTCAAGTAAAATATATTTTCAGTTTCCCATTAATTAACACTAAAATACATGTGCAATCAGCAGTAAAGAATAGCTTTTAGCAAGAAAAAAACATTTTATAGCCCACTGTAGTTCAAGAAAAAGTCACTTTTTTGTGAAGAACAATAACCTATTAACATCTAGAGCTATGTACTTACCATATAAAGGTAAACATATATATCATTTGGGGAGTCATGTGTAGGGATTTATTGCATGGTTTAACACAATAAGAGCTTCTTCTACATGCCTGGATGTGACAAGTACATTGTATCCCTTTCCCAGGCTTCCTTCATTGTCAAGATGATGTGTAAATGCAGTCTTAAAGAATATCCAATAGTGTGAGAATAATTCTCAAAATATAACAAAACAGCACCTGAAACACATAACATAAAAAAAAGATCTTAAAAAGTGCATATGCTTGTCCTATGAACTATATGTGAGCAGCTTTCTGAAGTTTATGTGCCCCCCACAAGCCAAATTTGCACCTTGCTTAAATAAATATGGAAGGTTTTTACTATGTAGAAACTAGGTACACTGCAGCGTAAACAGACACAAACTCTGTAGGTCTGAATGTGGAGTGTACTAGCCTATCAGGAACTGCATCTCCGCAGAATTTGCAGCATGGTCCCTGATATGCTATAACACCATACTGCTCATCCAGCCCTACAGAGTCTGTGTCTGCGTACGCTGAAATGGGCAGGCCTATACATGCACTATTTCTATGATTTTAATCTGAAAACAGCTTTTAGGTGCTTCTTAAAAAACGAAGTACATACAAATAAATATATAGATAGGTAAATTACATACCTATTAAAATACAGAAACCTTCCATATATCTTTAAAGAGCCACAAAAGAGGTCTTAATTATAGTAGGGTTGTAATATACCAATAAAATCAGCATAGATTTCCAATAGGTTATTATCATTATTGATTGATAGATCCCTGGATTAATGGCTTTCTTTTGCATATGTCTTCTGTGAATAGCCAGTCTCTATTGATACCTCAGAAACCATATGCAAAAGAAAGCCATTAATCCAGCAATGAGGCAATTGGGTAACAAGACCAGTCTGGTGTTTGGACTGCTTGAGCTGAGTGGCAGGTAATATGTAGTAAATTAAAAGCTGCTTTTCTGTTTTCTAAAATACATTTTAATAATTCTCAGTTGTAAATATTCATATTTTATTGTTACTTTGCTATCCCACTATAATTGAAATAGTAGTTCTTTAAATTGGGGCAAGGAATCTGCAGCTCGAGTGATGGAAGAGTTCCTTTTCCTTGATTACATACTGCACTCAGCACAGGAGCAATATCTAAGTGCACTCATTACTGCGTCACATATTCTAAAAGGTAATGTGGCTTTAAACCAAGCTACACAGATACCAGTGGGCCAGTGACCAATCAGAGCTTTGCAAGGGGACACATAACCGGGATATTGGAAATGTTATATTTTCACTGTTCTCTGGGTAAACTCAGTTGGGCAGATCCAAGGAAATAAAGTTTCTTGCAATTTGTTTAGGCAACAAACACGTATTAATAAGAGTGAGTACAATCTATAGAGGGTTGGGGGATCTTAAGGGGATCTTAGGTATATGAAAGTGAGTTGGTTTATTAATGCATCTGATAGAGGAGAATTTATAATGTCTGAATATTTGCATGAAAAAAATTCAAATGAAACAGTTAAACTGTTAGCCTGAAGTTTGCTGAATTTCTTGTATTTGCAAAGAGCTTTCTCTCAACATTGACATCCCCATAACTTATACAATGTTTCTTTTTTGCCTGGGGATTGTGCAGGCATGCTGAGTTAGCACCTGTAGTCTGCCCTACTGTGGGAAGTCACATGATTTCAGACACTTTCCTTTAGCCAATCAGCATGCGCATGTGCTGCATATTGGATATCTCTGATATATCTATCTATCCTATCTATCTATCTAGTGGTGAAGCTAGTTAATGGTGGGCAAAAATAAAAAACATTTGCAGCTCCGAAACCCCCTCCACCATCAACTCAAACAGTATACTGCAAAAAGGCCACAGGGGCCACAGAGGATCTGTGGGGGCCACATGGCCTTCTGGAGGTACTCTGGGCCCTTTTGGACATGTTGGGGACACAGTGGGCCATAAGGGGCAGCAGGGGACCCCAGGGAGGTCTGCAGAGGCCAAAAGAGGTGGTAAGGACCAAAGGAGGCCCTTGTGGGGCCAGAGGGGGCCCTTGAGGTCCACACAGGACCCTCGGGCCTTAGAAGACCCACGTGGGCCACAGGGGACTGCTGGGGGCCGCAGAGGACCCGGGGGGCCACCGAAGACGCAGGAATTATGAACCGTACGACTAAGGATGGCAGGGACCACTTGAGGGCCGCGGGAGCCACCAAGGACCAGTGGGGTCACAAGGGACCCCAAGGAGGTCCTCAGGGGACCTCAGAGGCCAGGGGCCTCGGAGCTATGGCACCGGTTGCACTGGCGGTAGCTCCGCCCCTGATACACAGTCCAAACACTTGAACTCCACACACTTCACCCTCTTCTCTGGGTCCTCATCTGTTCCAGCCTTGGTAGTTACCTTGCTGGCAAAAGTCTCTCATAACTCATTACCATCTGTAGGCTCTGCCGTCACTAGCACTCTGCAGCTCAGACCAGCCTTTCCTGCTGTCTGTTTCTCTCCGGCTCTTCACAGCTTGCACTCTGCACATGAGGGTTGTAGCAATTCACATGTAGAAAGAGGGGTGAAGATTGGGGAAAAGAAAAGTGAGAAAGTGGTATGAGTGAGGAGAACTCCACTGGCTTCCCATAGCCTCCATAAAATGTTTTGAAATCATTAACATAATTTATATAGCCATCAGCAATAGTGCACCGCCTTATATCTCTGCTCTTGTTTTTTTCAATCTTGCTTTAGTGAAAACACTGTGTACTTATGAATTCAAAGACAGGGCCCTCTATTATTTTGCATTGTGTTAATAGTGTTATTGTTTTTTACTTGAACTTAACCCTGTGTAGTGCTATGGAATATGGAATAAAGGAATAATGATAATGAGCTTCACTGGAAGCTTAAACATATATTATTTAATATGACCTTTTTTAAACACTGAATGGGAATTTTATTAATTATAAATGCTTAATTAAAACCTCTAGAGATTTGTTAGGGCATTTTAATGAAAATGTGATGTTTAACTCTATTCAAAATCTCAGAAGAGATTGGTGTCTATTAGGAAGAAGCAAACTGGTCCTTAAATCAAAAAGTCTGAGAAGTCTGAGAACCACTAGAACATCGTTTGGAACAATCCCCAGTAGCCCCCCAAGAGCTCGATTACATGGCTCCCATAGCATCAACAGCAAGGCTGACATGTAGCTAGGGGGGTTCTTATGAGGGACTTTGCGGAGCTGTTACGTAGCTCCCTCAGGATTTACTGACTCACACACAGGAGATTTGGCGTGTAGCATGTAACATGTGCTCGTAACCTGTCTTACGTATACCCGTAAGAGTCTGAATCTCAGTAGTCTCCATAGCAACGCTACTTAATGCTGCCCACTACCTTATGTGAGTAGGATACACTAGCCTTAACATCTATCTAGCTACCTATATGGCAGGGAAAGGGATAAATATTAGTACTGAATATAGGGCGTTAGTAATCCCTCCTCCTTTGCTCCACTGCCCCTCATGTGCCCGGGTATCCCTATGGACCCACCCATACCGGTCCATTCCCTTTCTTCTCTTTATGACCTTGGGCTTTGGGGTTGGAGACCATTAACCCTTCATTACCCCCTTAGCTACCCCAATCACACTAAATGAATATTAACAACCCAATGGAACCCCTGAGACTATGCTTTATTGGGGTATCTATGGACCTCTAAGGGCCCTATCACTATTTAGCACGGGGGTCTCTGTAGATTCCCATACCTCCAATATAATCTCCCTCATGGGGTCCCTATTGACTATTGGCCTCTAGACATCTATAAAATACCTATCAAATATTAAGCCCCCCCCCATGGTACCTAATCTCAACACCTTACAATAGGAGTTCTTATGGGTTAGGGGGTAGAGAAAGTCAGAGGGGTTAGTAACCCCATGTATTAATATTTATTATTTAACCCTTTCCCTGCTGGATCACATCAAGGAGGGGTCTCGTAATTCTAATGAGAGCTGTTGCTTCTATAGTAACAACTCTCGGCAGAGGCTTAGCTGGTGCTGCGGGAGGTTCAGTTTACATGTATGCTTTAGACTTACTGTGAGTGCTCGTAGGTTTGTACTGGGTGACGTAGGATTGGGTTAGATTTCTTACAGAAGTCATGTAATCACACTTTAGGTAGAAACACACATAGAGCACACATTGGATTGGTGTAAATGTCTTACAGGAGCCATGTAATCACACTTTAGGTAGAAACGCACGTAAGGGTTTGCTGTGCAAGTAATATAATAGCTATGTAGCTCCCTATATGGACATTTTACTCATAAGATTTCATACTCCCGCCTACATGACTTTTCTTGTGCTGCCCCTAGTCTCTGGAACTCCTTGCCTCGCTCCACCAGATTATCCTCCTGCCTCAAAGCATTTAAAACCTCACTTAAAATGCATCTCTCTTTAAAGAAGCGTATCACCTTCCACCCTAACACACTTATCACCTCTCTCTCCCTCTTTTACCACTCACTATACCTTAGATTGTAAGTCTGCGAGTTTCTATCCTAAGTACTTTGGGAATTCCCCTGGACATTGGATTCCTAGCTCAAAGACAGGACCCTCCTTGCTTTGCTAAATGTTAATCTGTATTTATCATTGTCTGAACCTAATTTATGTACAGCGCTACGGAGTATGTTGGCGCGTTATAAATGAACTATAATAATAATAATAATACAGAACCCATGTAATGTTTAGTTATTAGAATCAGTGATTAACATTCACTCCTTTTCTCCTTGATAGTCCAAGTATTCTCAGATATGTATTCATTGTTATCTTCCTTAGGATTGCTGTCAAGACTCGGGAAAGAAAATGAGAACCCCACTGCGCCCCTTAACCTATTAGCTGACTTTGGTGGTGGTGGTCTTATGTGTGCACTGGGAATTGTTATGTCCTTATACGAACGTACAAGATCAGGAAAAGGGCAAATCATTGATTCAAGCATGGTAAGTAGAACCATATATGCCAGGAAAAAGTGTTTCACTCATTTCATTTATAATTTTTTTTATATGTATAACATTTAAAATCCTTTTTGAGACTTTGAATTCCTATATGTTCAAATTATCATATACTGTATATCTTCCAAGAAGACCTAATAAAATCAACTAGTTATTTTAATTATGCATTGGTAATTAGTCAAATTCATATTTAGTGATTTATAATAGCAATATTCAGTAATAAATACATTTTCAACTAGAGTATCAAACTGTATCCTACTTGATATAATCATCAAGAAAAGATAGGGGGACCTGACTGGTAGATATGTTAAAGGGTTTTAAGAACAATCTGATTGGTAAAAGGCCAACCGATCATGCATATACGGCCCCCACAGCAAAAGTTTGTAACCAAAAGAAGTAACTTTACCATAGCAAGACTCCAGCAAATAGCAGACATATGTTTATATAACTTTGTGCCTGAAATTTTAGCACCACTTATAGTGTTTGGATACCGGCAGCAGAGTTTTATCTGTAAAATTGCGTTTAATATTGAACATAATTTTATTTTAAATCATTGAATGTGGTTTTTATCAAAAATCTATCTCCTGTAATTACAGGGTTTTTTAAGTCTTGCTGTGTTAGCTTCTAATATATCTGTATACATTTTAGTTTAGCATTAAACACAGTTTAGGTACTATCGTAGCAGCAGCCTTATTAAATTCCCTCAACGTGTAAAACTGTAGCCCGTAACATAGCCCGTAAGACTTATGGCTATTAAATTGGCCCCGTAAAGCAACTCGCCAACGACTTGAGGGGTAAGGGCGGAAAAAAAACTACGGGATGGCGAATATTGCACAAATCCTTCACTCGTAACTGTTCGAAAATCGCTATTAAATTGCAACAAATCCACTGGCATTCAAACCCGTAACCCGCAAATAGAGCCAAAAAGTCAACGGGTACTAGAGAGGACCCACAAGGGGGTTAAAGTCCTATCCGTAGCACTGTATACTTAAAAGCACACTTTCTTCATGAGCTGCAGATGGGAGGAAACAGGAACTATTTGTAGGTTTTAGGCAGAACAAAACACTTCTTAATAAAATGAAAAGCACAAAAATAAAGAGATACACGTCCCTTTAATGGTGTGTTTTTAAAACATTTTAATACAAATTTTAAAGGAAAATTTCCACCTCTATATTTTAAGTTGATACGCAAGGGGTTCAATTGTTTCCTCCACCTCTGCTTGTTCTCTTTGTAAGAACGAAATCTCAGCCAATTACAAGATACCTTGGAGAAAATGCATCCTGGGATATGACCTGTGAGTGGCTGAGAAGTCGTGTGGGAATCAAACTGAAGTGTATCTATGTATATATATATGTGTAAAAAAAAGGAAGTGTATCTATGTATATATATATGTGTATATATATATGTGTATATATATATATATATATATATATATATATATATATATATATATATATATATATATATATGTGTATATATGTATATATATATATATATATAATGTATATAATGTGTAAAAGTCCTATATATAGTGTGTGTGTGTATGTGTGTATATATATATATATATATATATATATATATATATACACACACCAGGTTTAAATAATTATAAAATACATATGAAGAAACATATTTAAAAACAGGTTATCTGAAACATTTTCTTGCACGTATTCCATGCAGCTTAGAAGCGTTCAGGGTTATTCTCTCTGCTTTTAATGATAAACTTGTTCAAGGCTCTTCAGCTCTGGCTTCGTGAGCTTATGTGTGGTTGATAAAACACATAAATACATTTCTTACAGTTTGAACATTGAAATTGAATAATTATAAATACCTTGTACCAACAGCCAAGGTAGAGTAGCAATAACCGTACATTGAAGCTGAAAAAAATGCTGACGGAATAAGCCAACAGAAAATCTGTTCCCAGCTCAAAATCTCAAGATATGAAATGTTCCCATCTAAGAATATGTGCAGAAACAAGCAATTCTGTCTGATGTTATAATGCAGGTGCGGCCATGGTATCACATACTGAACCCCATAGTCCCTAACACTAAAGTACAAATGAATTTAAAAAAAAATGAATTAAACCTGTAAGGAGGGGCTAATATATATTCCCTATCTCTCCACTGATTATAACTGATGCCTAGTTCTCAATCTTCAGCCCTGGATAAGTGGGCACTTCCAGGTTGCTAGAAGAATACTTCCTCTTCCTTCTTGTCCTCGCTCTAGCTTTATAAACTCATTTTTATAAATTCTGATTGATTGAAATATGAGTCAGTCATGTTTCAGAATCACGTATTTTGAATAGTTTCCACCTCTTGTTTGATTGGTTACCTCTTTAACCAATTATAATGCACAGATTGAAATCTTTTCAATCTGATTGTTTAACAAGTTAACCAATCAGACAGGAACTATAAAAATATGCTATTCTGATAAGCTTAAATATCACTGAAACATATTTCAGCTAATAGAAATATACATATCCGAAAATGTTTTTCTTAAACTTGGTGGCTTAATATTACTTATTACTGGGAAATCGTCTGATTAGATACCTTCAATTATGGAAAGGGAATTTGTGCAGTTGATAATTTCATTGTAAAATGAATCCTATGGATTCTCATAGTACATACATGCATATAGTTGTTTATTTTATTATTTTTGCCCTACTATTTTCTCTGGGAGTTTTTTCCACTCACTGTCTTGTTTGTGCAGTAGCCCATTACTACTAAATCATCTTCCCTGAATTTCAAATCATGACTGCTTGTTCTTGTATTCCTCTTTACTTTGATAATAGTCTTCTGAACTTCATTAACTATTTGAAGACTAGCGACTTGCCTGTCAAAAATGACGGCAAAAAAAATATTAACCCTGGCAATGATGTTTGCCACACAATCTGAGCACCTTCGGCGCTCATCGAGTGTCTCTCAGTAAGCGCCTTTGGCGCTCATTGTGAGCCTCTCCCATCTCATACAAGCCTCTCCCCCGTCTACTTTACGGGCCTTGCGATGAGCGCCTTCAGCGCTCATTGCAAGCCCTGAGCCACTTTCATGCTTCGCAATGAGCACCTTCGGCACTCATCGCAAGCCTCTCACGTAGTCTACTTTACAGGCCTTGCCAGTCATTGCAAGCGCCGTCCAACCCGCAAGTATTGTTGCTTTGCAATGAGCACCTTCGGCGCCCTTCGCAAGGTCCTGTGTGCCTGCATTGTTCGGCTAAATGTTACTGGCTTTGGCTAAGTGTTACTGGCTTGGCTTAAGTGTTTAACTTCGGTTAATAGTTACTTCATTGCAGCCTAAGTCCTACGGGCATCGCGATGAGCGCCTGCATTAATTGCAGCCTAAGTCCTACGGGCCATCGGCGCTCATTGAAGGCCTCACTATGGCCTCTCTCCTGGAGCCCCGCAAATTGCCCGTGAGGCCCGCAAGCTTGACGACAACTCACAGATTGACCACTATAATAGTTGATTTCCACCATTCACCTCTCTCCCTTCTTTACTCCAAACTATACATATTCTGGTCATGAAGTATTTCCTTATAGGCTTTTTCTTTTAGACTATGGGCCATTTTAGTTGCTCTCCTTTGAATTGTTTCCAATTTATTAATATCATTTTGGATATTTAACCTAATTTAACCTACATGACCAGCAGAGATAGAAACAACTGATCTCTGCAAAATACCACTGTATCATTTTGACCTTGACCCCATCTTTAATTGTAATTAAGCTTATGTTGTGGCATGTATTATGAGATCCCTCTGTTACTACAGAGAAGCATACATAAAATAACTTTTGTGATCTGTATGGCACGAGTCTACATGATGGATTTCAGCTCTACTCTAAACTATACACATTATGTTCCTGAAGTATTTTCTGTAGTTTGTGTAGTTACACCATACATCACTATTGTCATCCTTCTTGTATTTTTATTTTTGTCTTTTTGAGGATACAGTCTTTAGAACTAACTAAGGATTTAAAAAAATCGCATTGTACATACATATGTAAGTGTGTATGTATGTATTTTTATAGCTCCCTCAATATCCACAGTGCTTTACAGAGCCAAATTACAACTAAAATCCAACTTTACATAAAGAAAATCAATGAGTTACATAGTCCCTGACCTGATGAGCTTCCAGGATACTTATAATGGGGTACAGATACATACGGACACATGACCCCAGCGGGACCCATGTGTGTCCCAACCAAAATAAACAAAACAACATTAAATATGGAGGTAGTTACAGCATTTAACAACAGGAAAAGGAAGCCCCGCCAGTGGCAGTCAACCCACGCCCTGACTCCACCCTCCGGGCCCCAATAACTGTCACCAGCATACCACCATAGGGTAGGGACGAACTCATTTTTACCACAGGCCCAGGCAACTCCCCCTACCCCTCCACCACCGTGCTGTGAAAAAACGACCAATTACGTAGCTGCTAGGTTTTAGTTCTAAGTACATGGTTTTGTATTTTTCAGCACAACATTTTAGATACCTAACTTGGCTATACCACTATTTTGTTTGATTCCTATGCCTCTAGGAATACTCTGTTATTCTGTAATTGTTCATACATCCTTGACTTTCTGAAAATTGCTTTTTGAGCTTATGGAGATTCGTCAACAACCAGTCAGGTCACATACTTTATAATTCTTAAAATTTCATGATTCTATGAAGTATTACACAGGAGACATTTGGCTGATTATGTGAGTTATAAATAAAACTGTTGAAAACTGGCTTTGAACGTGCATCTTTATTGAAGAATATCATAAAATTTAGTCTCTATTCATTCAAATAGAAAAAGGAAAAATATAGTATGACGTAACAACGGAACTAATATGCCCCCAGTGGGCAAGTGTAGCACACAACTATTAGAAATCATCTGAAAATACTATTTAAAAAAGCTATTTTGGAATATTGGTTTCAAACTGAAGCCATGCCATGAACTACAGAAGATTTACTGTAGTCTGGTAAAAAAAAATGACATGCTTGTGAAGTATGTATCATACTACCAACATTAGCAGTAGGAACATAGAGCCCAATTAAATTGAGCAATTGTAAGTTACTGGAGCCTGTAAGTGAGTCCGTAAGTTAATTTAATTTGCTATTCAATTGGCGTGTTTTTGTGAGCTAAAAAATGTTTACCGGTTACGGGCTTGAAAACTTTGTGGTTGTTAAACACGGAACTTACACCCTATCTAAGCCATTGATCTTTCACTTCCGCAAGAGTTCCAATCGGTAAAATCACAAATCGCTATGCAATTGCTACAATTCCCCAAGCCCGCAAATGTTTTCACATCCGCAAACTGCAAATGTAGGAGAAAATCCTACGAGTACAAGATAGGACTCGCAAGGGGGTTTAACTCTTGTCCGTAGCCCTGTAAATGCAAATAAAATATCAATATTGCACTGTAAGTGATGGGGAACACAATGAGAGACATTAGAATTAATTGTACAACAGTCTCTGGCTCACAAATCGGCAATAAACATTTTTTTTATGTGTCATTTTGGGGGTTATATCGATCATCGGAATCAATGAGTTAATACATATCAGGCCACCCACATGGACTAGAACAGTATCAGCATTCATTTTGCGGTTTCGCATATCTGATCGTATATCGGACCCCCAAATGCTAATTGATTGACATGTAACCTTCATGTTTTACTGCCGTAATGTTGACGGTCTCATTTTCTATTGGCTGTTTCTAAATGGGTAGTTATGGCCTTGCTTAATTGATCATGTTCCCGCCCTGAAATGCTACATACGAGTGCATGGTTTACGGTTTTGGCTTTCGGCTCTTAACTTGCGTACTTGTTCAATTGAATAGCACCGGAATTGTAGCAAAGTTCAAGCCCGCAGCAGGCCCGCAGACATATGGCCTGTATACCGCGAGATGCGGGCTTCTAATTGAATCGGGCTCATAAAGTCTTATTAGAGATCTTACTGTATATTTAGCTGACTTTGAGCCCTATTCTATTGACCAATTCGTACATTTATACACACTTAAAGCCACCACATATTCTATTAGCTACTCGCAATCCAATTACTAGTTACCCATCCACAATCACTATGGGCCAGCCAAAGACGCAAATTTTAGTGTAGTACCCCATTGATTTTAGCACATCTCTAACATTATGAGTGCTATATAATTAAAGTTACACAAAATTGATATTCTATTAGACCTGTTGCTCTAAATCGCAAATAAAGTCTAACCCGCAAATGGAAAAAGTATCAGGATTCGCAAGGGCTTTTTCAAAAACGTATTAGAGCTGTAACAGCAGTTAAACACAGAATACTGTACTTTAAAAGCATGGGAAGGCATGGAAACATATTAGAATGAATTGCACAACAGTCTCAAACAATATGCAATTAAAAAATATTATATTTAACTTTTTATTTCTGAGCAATATCGATCCTGGGACTCAAGGGGTTAATACATATCATGAAATCCACATGGACTAGAACAGATGATCTAATGCATTATATAGAGTGATTGATTGCAAGCCCAATAGGCAAATATTACTTATTGTCTCTCATTAATTTGTAGCCTACGATTGCAGATTACTTTTAACTTCCATGTTTTACTGATTTCATGATGATGCTCTTATTTGCTATGGGCTGTGTCTAAAAAGGAAATAACAGGCTTCGTTAAATATTGCAAGATCATATGATCACCCCCTTAGTCTGTTAGCCTTCTTTTTTCTTGAGGGAGTGGGTTATCCTATGGAGGCTTACTCTTCTATTGAGTCTATTATCAAGTGTTTTGTGTCAAGAGGCAATTTTTCCACAGCACTTTAGAGATCTTTTCTGGGTCACAGTGTCTCCCATTCCTCCCAGGTTTCTACATTTTTTAGAAACAAAAACAAAATGTCTAGATATTTCTAGATAAATGTAGTCCTTGTACTAACATAGTACAATGATCCAGAATATTGTTAATACATTCACAAATACTACATTATAAGTAGCATCAATCCTGAAAATATTAAGTTTATTAAGTTAGCCCGCTACCCAGTGCAATTACAAAAAGAAGAGGTGGCTTTTTAAAAAAAAAAAATTAATTATTTTTTTATTGTAGTTAAAACTAAATACAAAGGGTTCTTGATATAGATTGGTTAAATATTTATAATTCTGTTTTTATAATTGAAGAAACATATTACATTATTTTTTTTGTTTATTTTTTTATTAATTGGACTATTTAATAAATATATTTGTTTAAAAAATGCTTTCAAATAGACCTCCAGTGTTGATCATATGTGTAGGATGACATTTTATGCCCGAGACAAAGGAAATTCATCAACTCTTATGTTTTTCAGTCCTATGAGTACTTTTCACTGCATCTGTGATGTGGCATCTGGTGACATTTTGCTTAATGTTTTCCTTCCTAAAAGACATTTACCAAGAATATAAGCAAACAGGCATATCTTAGAAGGTTTATCTGCATACATTTTGTGTTCAAAGCCTAAGCAGTGCAGATAGCGAGCTGAGAATCACGGCTTTTTCGTACTTCAGTCATACACAGATCTCCTACACTTAAAAGACTATACAGTAGATCCTTTAAGTTTATATTTCCTTCACAGCCCTTTTTGTCTGATAGCCTTTGAATGAAGACATACAGTAATTGAAATAAAAATCCAACTCTACTCTCAGCTTGCTTAAAGCTAAATGACTAGAAGCTACATTATGGTTTCCAAGTCCCTTTAATGGTCAATTTTACAGTGTGTGGATGGAGAAATACAATAACTATGGAAACCTTTAGAAGTTGTATTTTAATCAAAAGGAAGATGTTTCATTCTGAACTCTCGTAGGCCTTGCAGATAATTCTTTGGAACCCTATTCGGTTTTATGGGAAAATAATATACTTCTAGGAATTTAGTTCAAAGATATCAACGTACTTGGAAAACTCCACCAAGCAAGACATTCCTTGTGGAAAATTGATGGCAGAAAGCTTTTGATTCATGTATTAATGCTTGGAGGAAGATTGCCAAAAATAAATAAGAATATAAGCTATCTTTATTGAGGGAGATACAAACCATTTGAAGAGTGGGATGCAGTGTACTTGGAATACAAGTTCCTTAGAAAAAAATACCAAATCTGTAGAGGATGTTGAGACTATAATTATAATATAATAATCTGGAAAACAAATAAATAAACAAGGAAATATATCATACATGAGTAAATTAAAAATACATGGAACTTAAAGGAATTTAGCGTTCCATTTAAGAGAAACAAGGTACATAATGGTACACATCATTTTATATTATGATGAGAAAAAAACACTTACATACAAATACAAATGGAAGACTTAAAGGACTACTGCACAATTAAAATATATATATGAGCCTAATTAGGCAGGAACAATTAAACCTTGGAGAGATCTATGATATATTGGTGGAAGATGTGTTTGAGAAGGTAGTTTACATTTCTGGAGAGCTACCGTTGATGTAACTGGTCTGCTTCTGGCCACTGAAGAGGAAGGGTGTGGTGTCTATTTTAACCTTATCCTATTATCAAACAAAGGTCCTGGTATCCTGTCTGTTTCCTCCCACCACCCCATCCTCCACTGATAAGTACAAACACACACCCACATCATGTAGCAAACACAGAATTGATTTATATGCTTATAAACCCAGTCTTCAAAAATTCAGATATTCCTTAAGAAATGTTGTGTCCATTGCTTGCACAGCTTGTAATATTGGTAGTTTGGTAAATACTTGACAAACAAGTGTCTTTTCTTCTTGAACTGCAGGGGTCCTTTAAAATAAAACAATATTCATTGTTGATAAATCCATATTGTAGTTTTGTGTGAACAGTGCTGGAGCTTTGTGCAAGCATTGATTTATTATTAATTGGGAACCATTGCCCGATGTAGCGACTGAACATGTGTTATTACACAGTTGTAAATAAAGGCTCATCAATATCCACACAGTAGGAACATAGTGCACACGTAATTGGGTAATCCAACATGTAAGCACAGCCTGTATGTACAACATTGTAACAAGACTACTAAGATGTCCACTCTGATTGGCTAAAGAGCCGCACCTCCATAACATTGGCACTAAAGCTGGAGGGAGAAGTGGAAACCAGATATCTTCAAAATAATATAATAGTAAAAAAGTGCCCATGTTTTTATTAAAGACCTCATTTATGAACACAGATTTATCTTTTCTGCTGATTTAAATACATTTCTATTCAGTGAATGAGATCCATATGTATAAAATATATATGTTTATGTGTGGGTATACATCCCCTGCTTCATAAGAAACTGGGCTTTCTGGTATAGAAAATTCTCTACTGGCAATGACATAGGTCATTACTGTCGCATCTTGTTCTTGTAGAGCTGCCTGTGTCATACGCAGCTTTATCTGAATCTTTGAGTACAGTCTTGCCACCCTTTACTTGTGAAGATCGTGAAATTGCTCTAAATACATAGTGCTGTGTAAATACAGATGCAGAATTGTATTCTGCAGCAAAAGTTGACGTATAGGACACAGGCCGGAAGATACACAGCAAAATGAGTCTTTAAATTGTGCACAGCATGTTGTAAGGCACAGTAGTAAGGCATTCTGCCTTCTTTAATTAGTCTCTGGGAAATGAGTGGCTAGAGCAACATCTAGCACCGGTTAAATATACTGAGTGTCTAACTGACAGAGCTGTTAGTCACAGCCAGCTCCATAAGCTCCAATGCACCACACAGTATGCAGCCTATTGTCTTGTATTAGTAATGAGCTGCTACACACCCCTGCTCATTACTAAGGCCCTTTAACTATTCAATTGATATACGTCCCCAGCATTTGTTTTTATGATTTTATCTATATTTACACCTTCTATCTTTTCTCTGACTCATTATATTTCTGCATTATAGTTATCATTCATTCATTCATTTGCTAATAATATATATATATATATATATATATATATATATATATATATATATATATATATATATATATATATAAAATAGATAGATGTATGCAGATGTATAGATACAAAACAGATATGTACAGTGGATATGAAAAGTCTACAGACCCCTGTTAAAATGTCAGGTTTCTGTGCTGTAAAAAAATGAGAAAAGATACATAATTTCAGAACTTTTTCCACCTTTAATGTGACCTATAAACTGTACAACTCAATTGAAAAACAAACTGAAATCTTTTCTTGATTAACCCCAAATAAAGTTCAGCTGCTCTAGTTGGTCTTTCCTGAAATTTTCTTAGTCGCATCCCACAGCAAAAGCCATGGTCCACAGAGAGCTTCCAAAGCATCAGAGGGATCTCATTGTTAAAAGGTATCTGTCAGGAGAAGGGTACAAAAGAATTTCCAAGGCATTAGATATACCATGGAACACAGTGAAGACATTACCAAGAACTGGAGCTCCCTCTAAAATTGATGAAAAGACGAGAAGAAAACTGGTCTTGGAGGCTACCTAGAGGCCTACATCAACATACAAGGAGCTATAGGAATATCTGACAAGTACTGGCTGTGTGGTACATGTGACAACAATCTCCCATATTCTTCATATGTCTGGGCTATGGGGTAGAGTGGCAAGACAAAAGCCTTTTCTTACGAAGAAAAACATCCAAGCCAGGCTACATTTTGCAAAAACACATCTGAAGTCTCCCAAAAGCATGTGGGAAAAGGTGTTATGGTCTGATGAAACCAAGGTTGAACTTTTTGGCCATAATTCCAAAACATATGTTTGGCGCAAAAACAACACTGCACATCACCAAAAAAATAGCATACCCACAGTGAAGCATGGTGGTGGCAGCATCATGCTTTGGGGTTGTTTTTCTTCAGCTGGAACTGGGGCCTTAGTTAAGATAGAGGGAATTATGAACAGTTCCAAATACCAGTCAATATTGGCACAAAACCTTCAGGCTTCTGCTAGAAAGCTGAACATGAAGAGGAACTTCATCTTTCAGCATGACAACGACCCAAAGCAAACATCCAAATCAACAAAGGAATGGCTTCACCAGAAGAAGATTAAAGTTTTGGAATGGTCCAACCAGAGCCCAGACCTGAATCCGATTTGAAAATCTGTGGGGTGATCTGAAGAGGGCTGTGATGAGGAGATGCCCTCACAATCTGACAGATTTGGAGTGTTTTTGCAAAGAAGAGTGGGCAAATCTTGAAAAGTCAAAATTTTTATTAGAACATTTTATATGTGGTTTAATCAAACACGTGATGTATCTCAGAAAAAATGATTATATGATTATGGTGTGAAAGTTTTTTTGGAAGGAAAAGGACTCATTTGCTTGAGCAGAACCAATAAAAATATTTGTTTTAAGTATTGTTGTAGTACATGTAGAATACTCTATATCTTCCAGAAAAACTTACAGTGGGGGGAAAAAGTATTTGATCCCCTGCGGATTTTGAACATTTGTCCACTGACAAAGAAATGATCAGTCTATAATTGTATTGGTAGGTGTATTTTAAGAGTGAGAGACATAATAACAAAAAAAAAAACAAGAAAAATGTGTCGCGTGTCAAAAAAAGTTATAAATTGATTTGTAGTTTAATGAGTGAAATAAGAATTTGATCCCCTATCAATCAGCAAGATTTCTGGCTCCCAGGTGTCTTTAATACATGGAACAAGCTGAGATTAGGAGCGCTCTCTTAAAAAGAGAGTCCTCCTAATTTTATTTTTGTATTAAAGACACCTGTCCACAGAAGCAATCAATCAGATTCCAAACTCTTCACCATGGCCAAGACCAAATAGCTGTCCAGGGATGTCAGGGACAAGATTTTAGACTTACACAAAGCTGGAATGGGCTACAAGACCATCGCCAAGCAGCTTGGTGAAAAGGTGACAACATTTGGTGCGATTATTCACAAATGGAATAAACACAAAATAACTGCCAGTCTCCCTTGGTCTGATGCTCCAATCAAGATCTCACCGCGTGGAGTTTCAATGACCATGAGAATGGTGAGGAATCAGCCCAAAACTACACAGGAGGATCTTGTTAATGATCTCAAGGCAGCTGGAACCATAGTCACCAAGAAAACAATTGGTAACACATACGCTGTGAAGGACTGAAATCCTGCAGCGCCCGCAAGGTCCCCCTGCTCAAAAAAGCACATGTACAGGCCCATCTGAAGTTTGCCAATGAACATATGAATAAATCCGAGGAGAACAGGGTGAAAGACCAAAATCAAGCTCTTTGGCATCAACTCAACTTTTTGTAGGAGGAAGAATGCTGCCTATAACCCCAAGAACACCATCCCCACGTCAAACATGGAAGTGAAAACATTATGCTCTGGCTGTGTTTTTCTGCTAAGGTGACAGGACAACTGCACCTCATCAAAGGGATGATGGACGGGGCCATGTACCGTCAAATCTTGGGTGAGAATCTCCTTCCCTCAGCCAGGGCATTGAAAATGGGTCGTGGATGGGTATTCCAGTATGACAATGACCCAAAACACACAGCCAATTCACAATGCGAGACCCGTAGCAGTTTGAAAATATAGCCTGGGAAAATAAAAAAAAATAAAAAAAATATGAGCCACTGGAAATAGGAGATCGAAAAAATACGATGGTAATGGCCGAAACGTGCACATCCGAAAGCACACACAAAATAAAAAAAAATAAAAAATACATCGCACACAGCTCGGGGGGACAGCCAGGACATCTGGGAGTGAGGTTGCACGCAAATTTAAACCGATTTTGCTGACTTTCGGCACTTGAAAATCGCCTAAGCAACAAAAATTGGCAGCCGAAAAAAATGAAAACGAGGCTACACGACCCATAACCACGCAAAATGCCACCAGGCACATAAGACTTTTATCCAGGAACTTTTGCGAGCCACACGATGAGCTTCGAAGGCACTCCACGCAGGGCTCACAATCAGCGCACAGGGTGCTCAGAAGAGCAAAAGTACACGAGGGGAGAGGCTCGCAATGAGCGCCGAAGATACTTCGAGGACCAAAGGCCTTACATTGTGTGGCAAACACCATTACCTGCCTTACAATTTTATGACCATCATTTTTTGACTGGCAATTCGCTAGTGAACTATATCTTACAGCGTTTTAGAAATATTGTAAACTGTAATATCCAATACATGGTAAATTAAATATGTAATGATTTAATAAAACTACAGCAATGATTAGTACCCAAAAGTAGTATACATAAAGGTCCACCAGGGGCAGATCTACCTGTGGTGCAAGTGGTGCAGTGCACCACAGCCCTCCTCATCGGGGCCGAGTAGTTCTGTGTAATTTTTATTAATTTAATTATTCTCTATAGTTTAAGGGCCAGACCAAACCGTTAGCGTAGTTGTGTACTTCCGCATTGTCGTAAAATGGCGGGTAATGTGTGTTATGCATCTTAGCGGAATATCAGTAGGTCTTTTGGGGGGTTTTGCGAGTTTCTTGTGGTGTTTTGCGTGTTTAGAGTGCTGTAGCCTCTTTTTCGTTTTGTTCGGCGGCCGTTTTTTCTCTCGCTTACAAAATTTTTTAGTGTCTAAATTCTTTTATTTTGAGTTAAATGAAGGTGTAAGTTGCTTTTTTGATGCTCCCTCTTGCTGTAGGTAAGCTTTTTATGTATGTGCAGTGTGTATTTATTGTGTTTTTAATTTTTTCATGTTCGCGGGATTGCGGCCGATTTTTGCGAGGTTGTAATGTGTGGTAACGTGTCTTGTATGTTTTTTGCGTTACGACATGAAGTTTGCGAGTGTCGCAGTTGCTGTGTCGTGTTGTTTGCATTACAACGTTAAGTTTGCGAGGGTCGCAGTTGCTGGTAAGGAGCGCTGCGGCGCTCCATGCCAGCAACTTCGACCCTCGCTATGTGAGGCCGCAAGCATGAGCAACGGCTTGAGCAGGCTCGCCTGTTCACAACTATATATATATATATATATATATATATATATATATATATATATATACATATACACAGTGTTTCCCAAGAGTATTTTCCCCAGGAGGTCTGAAGGAGTTAATTCCTGGAGCAGTTTAATAAAAAAGAAGATTTGTGTGGGGTTGTTTTTGGACTGAAGGATTGCAGTGAGAGAGACCAGCAGAGAGAAAGAGAATAAGACAAACAGAGAAACTGCAGACAGAGAGGCAGTGGAGCTGAGAATGAGTGGAGACACCCAGAGAGAGAAGTGTTTTGATATTCTGCTGAAAAGATACAGAGCCTGTAGCATGGAGCTGATAAGTAAGCTGAAGAGAAAGAATGAGAGTCTGGACTCATAAAGAATACAGGCCAATGACTGTAAACGAATTGTTTGGGACTTTTGTTTGTGTTGCTACCCCAGTTTTAGCTTGTGAGGGCCTGATTAGTGAGAGAACTACTCTAGAAAATGCGGAGCTAGGCCTGTTATTTACATTCTTTCTTGTGACACTGGCTGAAGATTCTACATTTCAAAACCTCCTGTGTAGTTGTGTTCCACAATAAGTGTCAGAAACATGACTGCAAATACAGAGGAAAATGTGATTTTTTCATACAATATATACAGTATATATTTCTGTAATGTAAAAATATATATACCCTAGCCCCTCCAGCCTCCCTGTAGTGGCGCAACAAGCAGACAAGCTATGCGCAGGCATGAGCTAAGGGAAGGGGAGCAATGGGAAAGGGTCTTGGGGAGAAGTTTTGTTATGGGGAAGGGTTTTAGGCAAAGTGGTACCGGGGCCAGTGCAAACAAAATTTTACAAGCCCACCTGGTGGGAGAAAAAAAAATTTGGACCAGGGCCCTCCATTCTCTAGCTCTGTTACTGAGGACCACTATAGTATGGTAAACACTTTGCATGGTTATGAAGTTTGTAACAAAATAACTACATTAACAGGTATGGAAGACCGGAACATAAAAAGCATTTTTAGAGAAAATAATATGTTTATGGACTATGCTTGTGTCATGAGGATTACATCTTAGGCAGCTAGTTTACTTGTAGCCTGACAGTGAAGATTATTTTATGGGAAATAACCCTCATATCTTTTATCAAGTGTATTAGCAGTTTTTTAACACACCTAACTATAGATCTTTTTGGAATTCTAGGTTTTCCCCACTACTCCCATGTTTATAATCCTGTTAGAAATAGACAAAAGTCATGTCTTCATTAAATCAAAACAGAAATTAGCTGTAACTGTTTTAAACTGTATAAAAAAAAACATTTTAAAAACATTGTCAACATCTTGAGAAAGCATACTATAAATATGACACATGTTCAGAACTCATCCTACTGCCTTCCCAGAGGAAATAGAAAAAGTGATTGGAGAAACAAATGATATCCGTCTAAAATAATTCTTCTATCGATCAATAGTATTTAGTTAAAACATAATTTTTTTTTTAATTTACCAAAAAAGTTATACATATTTTTACAATTTCAAAGACAAAAATCACAAGTAAATTCTTGTAAATTATGAAATCTTTATATCTAATTAGTAAAAATATAGTCCACACATGTTTGTGTCTATAAATATAATATCACATAATTACTTTTATATTTTAAATGTACAGCTTTAACTAACCCAAAACATCAAAATAGCACAGTAAAATTATATATTATTTAAAATTTTTAAAATAATAGACATGATTTCCTCCACAATAAATACCATTTAATAGTCTTTACTGAAATGAGTAATTGTTAGAACATATTACCAAGGTGTAAAATATTTTTTTACTAACAAGGGTGATTAGATGCTATCTACATACCCCATAATCCACAAAACCATATTAAATGAGATTTAGGGGGTTATGGGCTAGTATACATGGGTGTAGGAGCCAAATAAAATTTAGCGGCATACTGTATATAGTATAAAAATACCACACAACTGCTTCTCTACACATAAACACACACACTGAAAAATCTGGGGGGGGGGGATTTGTTCCCCCCCAGTTCCTACACGCATGCTAGTATATGGCATCAACTGCCCTTGGGAGACTCAGAACTTCTGTGAGAACATCTTAGATTGCGTAATAACTAAGCATCACTTTTTTATAATTTTGTTATTTTTATTTTTGGAAAAACGTAATGTATTTTTCTATCTTTCATGTATTATTTTTTCTTTAGGTGGAAGGAGCAGCATACCTGGGATCCTTTGTGTGGAAGTCACAAGATATAGGCTTGTGGAGTAGGCCTCGAGGAGAAAATTTGTTGGATGGTGGCGCCCCATTTTATTGTACTTATAAGACCTCCGATGACAAGTATATGGCAGTTGGTGCAATTGAGCCACAGTTTTACAAGCAGCTCCTGAAGGGTGAGTAGATAAATATTTTAACTCTCCATGACATTTTTAATAAAAAAAATATCTGTGTCTGTGAGTAAAGATTATACACCAGGTATGTAAAGTAATTAATAGATCAGACCTTGTGGAAAACCAAGATTGCCATATTAATCTTTCAAAATCAAGAGGTGATTGGAAATACATTTAAGCTCTGATAAAGGGACAAAAAAAATGTCATGCATTTAAAAGCGTAGCTTTAAACATTAACAACGTTGTATTTTACATGGAAAACATGTTTAAACTTTATTGAAGCTAACAGGAAATGCAGTGCAGAGAGCATAGGAACAACTGTAGATTCATCCAGTGAAGACTACTGCTCATTGGCTAACAGGAACAAGCCCCCAGAGTACATTATCAAATACTCTCAGATGGATCAAAGAAAATGCTTTTAATGTCCATTTAAGGGAGAACATTTGAGGCTTTTAATCAAAGTTGTTGACAATTTCTTGACATGCATGCTTGAAATCTATTAAAAATAATTATTTGGGTTAGTCTGGAAGGCAGCATCACTTACCTCTACCCTTTCTGTAAAGAAGCACTTCTGCATATATATAACTTATTTCCTGCTCAAATTTCTCAGAAATACAGTTGATGCACTGCACTCTGGGAAAACTGGGCTGGGACATGCAAATGAGACTGCAATGTGCGCTCACTTTGTGAATCCATAACCACTATATACATGGCTCCTTTTAAGCTAATGCTTACTGTATTTCACAGTTTTAGGCATAGCAACAGATGGATTATTCATAAACCAGGTCACTTACAGACAGCCACATACAGAACTGTTTTACCTTACTGCCGATCATCAGTGTGGGGCGGGTGCCTAGTTTGTGTGGTGGATTTTTTGTAGAGTAATTCACTACAGCAATTGTTTCACATGCAGTATGGTGGGCTAATAGTAATATATAGAAGCCCTCCACTGTACAAAATATAGTAGTACAAACAATGAATAGTACATTAGTGTCCCTGCCCAGTTTTCCCAGAGTGCAGTGCATCAACTGTATTTCTGAGAAATTTGAGCAGAAAAAACATTTATTAACTTATTTTTTAGATATTCAAATAAATAATGTACTATTCATTGTTTGTACTACTGTACTTTGTACAGTAGAAAGCTTTTATCACTCTTAGCCCACCATATGTGAAAGGATTGCTGTAGTGAAATACTCTCTACAAAAATCCACCACAAAAACCAGGCGCTCACCCCACACTGATGATCACCAGTAACTGTGAAACAGTGCTGTATGTGAATAAGTGACCTGGTTTGTGAATAATATATCCATTACTATGCCTAAAACTATGAAATACAGTAAGCCTAAAAGGAGACATGTAGAAAGTGAAATATGAACTGACCGAGTGAGCGTGCATTGTGGTCCCCGCCCAGTTTTCCCAGAGTGCAGTGCATCAAACCTGAGCAGGAAATGTATTAACTTATTTTTTAGACATTCAAATAGAATCACTAATGTACTATTCATTATATATATACTAGCGACTTTCCCGTCAAAAATAACGGTCAATAAAATTTTAAGCCATGGGAATGCTGTTTGCCACACAATGTGAATGTTTTTGTACCTATTTCGCTCATTCTGAGCCTCTCCTCTTCTGTACTTTTGCTCCTCTGAGCAGCCTCTGCGCTCATCACAAAGACAGATACATATGTCTCTATTTTTGTACATAATAATCAATTAATTAGTTACTTAATGAATGAATATACTTTACCTAATTATAATTAATATATCCATCAATCAATAGGCTAAAGAGCTAACAATCTTTTTTCATGTTCCCGCAGCATATAATGTCCAGTTGGACTGTTGCTGGCCTGTGGAGATTTTTAGGAATGTCCCAACTGTGCATTAGAAGTAGGCTGTGTGCGCGAGCGCCAATCGTGTATTTGTGTAAAGCGCTACTGTTGATTCGTAATGTTGTGATGTGCAAGTTAAGAGCATAATGTGCTAAGCGGTTTGCGAGTATTTGGCGTACTTTGTAGTAGTGTATTTTGTACCCCGTACTTATTTGTGTGAAAGTGGTATGCCTTGGCGGTGTGTTGCACGGTCAAGGGTCTTATAGCCTTGTTTTAATTTTTTGGGGCCGCCATTTTTTTTCTCGCTTAGCCGATTTTTGTGTGCCGAAACTCCTTCAAATCGACTTAAATTCGTGTTCCACCACACTTCCAGACGACCTGGCTGTTCCCCCGTGCTCTGTGTGATGTTTTTTTTTTTTGGTGTTTTTTGTGTATTTTGATTTTCGCGGTTCGGCCGTTAACTTCGTATTTTTCCTTTTTTCTAAGTATTTTCTTTTTTTTTTGCGTCTCGACAACTGTTTTCAGCCTAACAGCCTTATTGAATTGCGCATGGGGCAATTGATTATGGCTCTATATAACCACATAGGATATATTTTTTTTTCCTGAAGTATTAAGTTAGTGAACTTGTATGCAAAAGCAAGCTCTTCATTAAGTAAAAACTTATTTAAAAAAAAAAGATTCTATATGCTTATATAGAGCCCTATTCAATTTGGCGAATGGCAATTTAATAAGTCAGGCCTTCTGCGCTCATCTGCCAAGTGCTATGAGTTGTAGTGCCTTAACGGCTCGCCTCGTCGTGTTCCTTTTACACCAATCAACTTCCCCCTAACTCCCTTTACTCTTGTGATACTGGTTTATTGAACAATATGCACCAGAAGTATAAGATAAAGCAATGATACAAAGCCTGGGTGCTTTAAGCAGGGGACAATTACTTCATGGTTTTAAGCACTTGCCTAATAAGACTTGATGAGCTGTCACTGAATATCTTGTGGCTTTGTTAAATGTGACTGGCAGCGGGATACTTATCAAAGCTGATGCAGAGAATTAGCTGGAGAATTCACGTCATGAGAGACTCGAATTAACGGTGGAATATAATGAGCAGCGATCGTCTGAAAGTGATTTTAATGCAAGAGATGGCAGATGGATGGACGTTCTTTCATTTGAACCTAATGACATGCACAGTGTGTATGCTTCCCATGCTATCACACTGAGACTATAGCATGAATATTGTGAATGTCCGGTACAAAGCAGTCAGTATACAGTAAACAATAAATAAAGGACTACTGTTGTGTCCTTGTAAACTAATGAGCTGTTCATTATTGCTACTGAAAGTAGTTGCCACCTTCTGATTGTGTACCATGAAACTTCCTGTGAATTCAAATTCTCCTCCCACTACAGGAAGCTGATCAATAGAAATCAAACAGTAGATCATACTTCAGCATACTTGCATATAAAATGTAATACATTAGAGGCTGTATTATTTTATTTCCTATTTTAAAAACACATAAGGGATACTGTATTTTAAATCATATTTATTCAAAATGTTAGATTATATATTTGACTACAAGGGGCTTTTAAAGGGATAGTGTCATCAACATTTATGCAGGGGTTACAATTAGTATGGTGTACAAATATTTTTTTTTTCTTAATATGGCTACAAATTTTGGAGTTTAAAGGGATATAGCATATACCTGTTTTTAAGCCTTATTAGGCACATTTTAAACATTACATTTTTTTTTGCTTGAAAACAGAATTTGGAATAGAAGAGGGTGGTCAACTCTGTCAAAGGCAGCAGAGAGATCCAGGAGAATTAGAATAGATAAGTGACCCTTTAACTTGGTGGTATGGGCTGTCTTTGTGGAGTGTTGGACCCAGAGGCCAGATTAGAAGGGCTCAAGAAGGGAGTTGGAGGAAATAAATGAGGTAAGGCTTTTGTAGATAAGTTCTTCAATCAGTTTTGAAGTCAGGGGCAGTAGAGATATAGATTGGTAGTTAGATGGAGAAGCAGAGTCAGATGAGGGTTTCTTAAGAATGGGTGTAATTATGGCATGTTTTAAAGCTGTTTGAACCTTGCCAGTCTTAAGGGGAAGGTTGAATAGATGTATGAGAGGTGGGGTAAGTGTGGTAGAGAGGGGGATGGATTAGCTGTGATGCAGTGGCAGAGCTTCCAGTGGTGCAGTGCGCCAGGACCCTCCTCTGGGAGGGGGGCCCAGTGCTGTGTAGTTTTTTGCATTGCATTCAATTGTATTTCTGTAGTATAGGGTTGATGCCAAGATGGGTAGGTGTTGTGTGGGGGTGGGTGTTGAGAGGGACTGGGTGCTATGTAGAGATAGCATATCTATTTCTAGTGTAGGCAGAGGCAGCAGGTAAGGGAAGGGATGCTACTTTGGGAAGGGGTCTTAAGGAGGGGAGCTGTTATGGGAAGGGGTCTTAAGGAGAGGCACTAAGTAAATTTATACCAGGGGGCCTAGAGCAACAACATTTTTACAATCTCCCCTTGTGGGGGGGTCAACTTTTTTTTGCACAAGGGCCCTCCATTCTTTAGCTCTGCCACTGTGATGGAATAGGATCATGTGAACATGTTATAAGGCAAGAGTTTGATAGTAGACTAGAGACTTCATCCTCAGTTACAAGGTCAAAGGAGGCCATAGTGGATTGGGTTTGGGGAAGGGTAACGGCTGCAAGTTGGTTGGTTTGTTGAGTGTTGAATGTAGCAAACAAACGTTTGGGTTTGAGGATATATTTCATATTAACAATGAGAAGTAGTGACTAATTCCATCTAAAAATCTAGTCACTGTATCTAGCACTATGAGCTGTTAGTGCAATTAATTATTTATGTTAGATTTAAATATTATGAATTCAAAAAAATATTGATAGTGATAGGGATGAGGTTTACCAAAGAACTTGGATGTGAAAGATTTATTATTGAATGTCAATCATTTGAGTAATTCTTAAAAAAAAGTATTGCAACACTTAGTATCTACCTACCCATTAAAAATAATAATTTGAATCATGTTAAATTGATAAGGCATACGCTTTAAAAATGGAGTAGATTGGGTTGTTTCCTTGTTTGAGAAATGTATGGATTTTGGAGATTTTTTTAGTTTTTCAGCAGTAATAGACAGTATTTGGTCAGATTTACCTTACTGTTGTTCTCTTGCGCTAAGTCAATAATTAATTTATTACATGTTAGATACAATTATATGTGGTGATGACACTGTTTTGGGTCTTAAGGGACCACTGTGGTCAGAAATGTAAAACAGCCAATTTAAAAAAACTACACTAGCAAATAGGCAACAGTTTGTTACAATGTAAACATATATCACAGTCTCTATTTTATTACATTTTTATAGGCAATTATGCTGCCGTGGAATCTGTTATTTTAGTTTCCAGGGATCTACTTTGTTTGGGGGGAAGATATTTCTAATACACTGGAACTTTGTATCTGCATAATGGCAATGCATCGTGTACAAATGCCAGTGATCTCATTCCTTTACAAGGATACACCCTGTTGAGTTACAGTAAAAACATGTAGAGGTTATCTTTATTTATTTTTCTTTGATCGCAGTAGTTCTTTGAGACCCCATATATGTGTTTGCTTATTTTTCTTGTCAAGTTGGTGGGAATCTTGGACACTGAAAATAACTTGCTGTAACATTGTGAATATGGGTGTGCAGCTTTGGAAATAATTTACTTTACATGTTCGTCTTATAAATCAGGAAGGGGCCATTGTGGTTTTGACTTAAATGTTAGAAATAGTGGTGGAGCTAGTGAATGGAGGGCTCTGTTGCAAAATAATGTTTTTTTCCCAAATGCCCCTTGCTTGCCACCCGAGCCACTCTTGATCCCCACTTGGCCCACCTTGCCCCCACCTGGCCCCTCTTGACCCCCATCACCCGGCCCCTTCTGCTCCCATCTGGGCCTCTCGATCTCACCAGCCCCTGCACTTCCATGCCTCCCCTGCTAAAACATCTCGAATCTGGGGCAGAGCTCATTGGCTGACAAGGGCAAGCCCCCAGATCAGTTAAACATTTGAACTATTTTTGTCTGCTTTGAGTGAATAATTTGAAAACTAAAGAACGCACAGTGGTACATTCTCAAATACCATCTTTCTGATGCGATGAAAATAAAATTATTTCAGTTTCCCTCTAACCTAAACTAATCTCTCCAAGTTCCAAAATTGGTCTTTTAGTTAAGGGAAAAAACAATGCCCAACCTTGGGGGAAATTAATACACCGAGTGCTCTGTAATTAACTACAGTATTACTCTATGAAATGTATTTATTTTTATTTACACATAGTTCTAGGATTCAGATAGGATGACACATTCTCCTGTATGAGGTGTACAGAGTAGAAGTACCACCATTTAATTTCTATCATTAAAATTGTTGGAGGAGTCTAATGAATAATTAGCAGGGAATGATAACATGGAGAGGCAGGGCAAGTTTTTTGTTTGTTTTTATTTTTAACTAGAATATTGCCCGTCAAAAAATGACGGCAATGAAATTGAAAGTGAGCTAATGCTGTTTGGTGTATGGTAATGAAATAAATAATACATTAATAAAGTGATATACTTTACCTATTTTGAAGTAATATATGGAGGAAGCATTGTGATGAAGAGCTGGCAATCTGTTTTGATGTTGCTGCAGCATCAGTGCTGTGGAGCTGCTGTGTAAGTGTCAGTAATGTGTGCAGTGTGTAGTGTAAATAGGCTGCGTGCGTGAGGAAAATCCGTTAGGGTAGCTGTGTACTTCCGCACTGTGTAAGTTAGTGTTGTAAAATGGCACCTAATGTGTGGTACGTGGCTGTGGCTGATTTTGCGTCCTTGTTCTTGGACCTCGTCTGGCTTTTTCGGAAAATCCGTATCTGTTTAGTGGTGTTTTGCGTCTTTAGGGTCCTGTAGCCTTGTTTTCGTTTTTTTCGGCGGCCATATTTTCTCTTGCTTGTTTTTTGGGTGTCTAAACTCTGTAATTTGGATTAAATGGAGGTGTAACTTCACTTGCAGAGGTCCTGGATAAGCTTTTTATGTGTGTTTTTTTTTCTAAGTCCCGCGTCTCGTATTTGTCGTAAGTCCGTAAATGTTAAGATGTCCGCAGTTGCTGCCAAGGAGCGCCTTTGGCGAGCCCGCAGCGTTAGCAACAACCCGCATGCTCACAACTATTATATGTGATATGTGGCAGCCTTGCAGCAGATCACTAAATTTCGGAATATAATACATGAATGTATTGATACACATCACTATTTTATAGAAGTTTTGTATAACTCCGGGTTTCCTCGGTGTCACTGCTGCCTGTAATTTAATCTACAGGTTCAGAAAGGACCAAAAACACAAAATATGAATATAGTCAATGATATTATTACAGTGAATAACGTACAGAGAACTTGTAATATAAGGTCCTTTCAGGATCAGAGAGCTGCTATCTCAAGATATCAATCAGTGCAGCTGAACTGGAGATAACAAAACAAATACATATTTTGATAACTTTAAAAGCAAACATCATATCATGTAAAACAGTAAAAAGAGGATCTTAAAAACGTGACTCTTTTTTGGTAACCTCACTTAAACTGAAAGATTCTTCTCTTTAGCAGAGAACATTGAGCTCTCTGTAATTTAAATTAAACAAAAGAAAAAGCTTACGGATACATTTATGGAAGTGCCATATGAATAAATGAGTGATAGCTTAAATTCACTATCATGAAGCGGCTGTATCCAATTGCTAGTACATTTAATTTTTTTTTTTTTTTAATATGACACTTCAAGCCTACACACAAAGCCCTCTTGTGATTTGGATGAATGTTCCTGCTTTTTAAAGAATGTGCTTGTATTATTGAGTAAGTAGTTTAGGAGTCACTTGAGATTTATAAAAGTAGTAAAAGTGTGGATTTCTACTAACCAAGAGCCAAGGAAAATTTGGACAGCTCTTAAAAGCAAATAGATGTTCCATGGATTATGAATGCATCTGATAGAGGAGAATCAGTAGTTTATGCAACATTTTCTGAAAATAAACATTAAGAAATTTACCCTAGAGTTTTCTGGCAATTGATTTTGAGAAGGAATGACCCTAGAAGTCCAAGCTAAATTAGCATAAAATTCATAGTTTGCTGTAGCCAATCAGAGGCAGCTACAAGATTGTAGCAGTATGGGAATTCAATCTATGCAGCAAAGCATCATGGGATTTGTAGTCTTTTTTCCCCATCACACACCTCTCCTCCTTTGAAATATGCAACTGTTCTGGATCTCTGCCTTGTGCTGCTACTTGCTGGACTGTTTGTATACAGTGTTTCTATTGGTAGGTACCAGGTACCTATGTAATGAGCTTGGGGGTGTGGAAACTAATTTTTAACAAATAAATAAATGTGTATAGAATGAATCAATGTAATATGTGTTTCTGATATAAGCAACAGATGTTATATTAGAGAAAGATAAGCACAGTGAATCTTCCATATACATTTAAAAGGTAAGGTTCCACTGAAACAAAAGTTACTTTTGTAAAAGTACAAATACATGTGAAAACATCATAGTACTGGTCCTTTGTTATTTTCAAATAATTGTATTTGGTTACATGTTTCTACAGTAATAAAAGAGAGATACAGAATTACTAATAATGAAATGCAATAAAATAAGAAAATATAGTCAGGGGTGAACAAAAATATCTAATGTAGGAGCCAGGATGATTTTCTAGAAGCCAGACAGACTGGTTTCTATTAGCTTGGAATGAAGTCCTTCATACAGATGCATTTTACTTAAAATAAAATATTTAGGAAGTTAGCAAAACAAATTTTAGTAGCCCATGCTCCGGGAAGTTTCCACCCCTGATAATAATAATAATTCAAAAAATAATCATAATATTAATATATTATAAATATGATCAAATATAAAAACATATTGATATAAGTATTATATTAATACTAGCGAATTGCCCGTCAAAAAATGACGGCAATGAAATTGTAAGGTAGCTAATGCTGTTTAGTGTGTAATAATGAAATATATAATACATTAATAAATGAATATACTTTACCTATTTTAAAGCATTGTGTGGAAGAGCTGTGAATGTGTTTTGATGTTGCTGCAGCATTAGTGGTGTGGATCTGCTGTGTAAGCGTGCTGAATGTGTGCAGTGTAACACTGTGCGTGCGCGAGACCAAACCGTTAGCGTAGTCGTGTACTTCCGCATTGGCGAGAAATGGCGAGTAATGTGTGTTATACGTTTGTATCGGAATATCCGTAGGTGTTTTGTGGTGTTTTGCGAGTTTCTTGTAGTGTTTTGCGAGTTTAGAGTGCTGTAGCCTCGTTTTCGTTTTCTTCGGCGGCCATTTTTTCTCTCGCTTCGTTTTTTTTTTAGTCTCTAAACTGTTTTATTTGAAGTAAAATCGAGGTGTAAGTTCTATTTTTGAGGTGCTGGATGCTCCCTCTTGGTGTAGGTAAGTTTTTTATGTATGTGGTGTGTGTATGTATTGTGTTTGACATTTTGTAATGTTCGCGAGTTGCGTCCGAGTGTTGCGAGTCCGTAATGTGTGTGAACGTGTGTCGTATGTTGTTTGCGAGTGTCGTAATGTGTGTGTCGTACTGTTTGGGTTGCGACGTTAAGTTTGCGAGGGTCGCAGTTGCTGGCAAGGAGCGCCTTCGGCGCTCCATGCCAGCAACTGCGGCCCTCGCTTTGTGAGGTCCTCAGGTGCTGGCATGGAGCGCCTACGGCGCTCCATGCCAGCAACTGAGACCCTCGGGCAGTGCCCTCGCTTCGCGAGGGCCTCGGCTCGCTACGCGAGCCCGCAGCGTTAGCAACAACTCGTACGCTCACAACTATATATGTGATTATAATAGTTTTTTTTTAATATCAAATAATTAAACAAATACAAATCTGCCAAAAAGGGGGGTTTCTCTAGTTATTTCCAATAGGGGTACTTTTTATTAAAAAGTGGAAATATGATGAGATAATACAATATGATGCAATATCAGTTTTGCCTAATTTTGCAATAATAAAAACGTGTTTAATGAGTAGAAGAGTAAAAATTAAGTAGAGTAAAAATCAATCCATAAATGTTATAGAATCACAAATTGATATTATTTGCCCGTTCTAATAAAATATGTTTTTCATTTTGTTATGTATAGTAGACTCTCCCTAAACCAGAACTCAAGCAACCAGAAAAAAATTGAATACTGTACTTTTAAATAACTACATTTTCAGGGCGCAGCAAATGCCAAGAGCCAGGTTGTCATGCCACATAATGCTTACAGGTCCCTAGATTTCACCCACTGTACGTCTCTGCAATTCAGTTTTACCTGTAAGCAGACATGAGTGACTGAGCCAGTGCAGTGTTGGCGTTACATTCCCCGGGTTCAGCACCGCACCCTCCAGCAGAACGTACCTGTGTGTAAGTGAGGAGTGAAAGCTGCTGCTGCTAGAACAGCCCTCACTGACCAATATACTTAGCAGAGCATCCGATGTGCAGATATTCTAGGCCTCTTTTATATGGAACTATTGAACAATTAGAAACTACATTTATCCTGTATCTACCAATTCCCGTGGATACCGGATAACTGAGAGTCTACTGTATTTTGAACTTGAAATATACAGTATTGAATAGTAGGTGTAGTAGATTGGATGTTAATTCAATGTCATGATAAACAAACAAGCCAGCTGTAGATGCCACAGTCCCACTGTGCAGGTAGAAACTTCCAGTATATTTAAAATCTCTTCCCACCTCAGGAAATTGCTAGGCAGAAACCAAAGTGGTCGATCCTACAGCAGTATAATTGCATGTAAAAGGTAATAGAATTTGTCTTCCTTTATGTCACATCCTAAAAAAATATTCTGCATATTTTCAAGGTATATGAGTACTTTAACTTTGTTCAATTGTATCTAATATTTTTTTTTCTGGGTGTTTAGAAATATATTTTTTTAAATTTTGAAGTATTGCAACCAGTTAAAATCAATTCTATTATTTCTATTGTTAAACTCTTATATGGAGAGAATTTTTTATATTTATTAATTAATTTTATATTTTTAAACAGTAATTAATACCCAACGCCTTAGGATAAATACCCATCAGAAATTCCTAAAAGATCATTTTTAGTTGCTATTTCTTTATCGTTAGAAATAGTTTGATCCCAAGTAGTAGAAGTTTGTTTTATTAAGGGATAATATTTTATATTCATTTATAATCCAACATTGTTTGGACAAAGTATGATATTTACTTATAAAGTGTATTTCAAGCTTCATTACATTCATTACAGTTGCAATCAATTTTTTTTGTTGTTGAATGGCTTTTTACAATCTTACAGCATTATTAAATTGCAATTCGGCAAATTCTAAAGGGCTCTTTATAAGCACATAGCATATTATTTTTACAGAAGTTTTTAGTTAGTGAACTTCTATTGAAAAGCAAGGTCTTCACTAACTAAACACTTCTGTAAAAAAATATGCTCTGTGCTTATATAGAGCCCTTTAGAATTTGCTGAATTTAATAAGGCTGTTAATATTTAGGAATATCTACACTTTCTTCTTTTTTTCCCCAAATATAAAATTGTTTTTTAAAGGACTATGGTAGTGCTCTAGCAAGATGAGCTAGTTATGTTAATTATGCATTGATCATTAATACAGTGCTGATTTTATAATTTATGGTAGCAATATTCAAAATGAAATACATTTTCAAACATTAGAATATCAGTGTTGAACCCAACGATTATCTTTGCCCTGATAAGGTCATTAAGGAAAAGGTGGGCTATGAGATATATCTAAAGGATTTTAGGATCAATTAGAGAAGAAAAAATCCTTGCTAGACTGCCCCAACAACAAAAGCTTGCTTCCAAGGAAAATCAATTAACTCAATAAGTCTTCATCCAATGGAGATCATTGTGTCTGAAAATGTCACAGTTAAGTGCTAGACAAAACTACTTACCCCTATTGACCTTGTAGTGAGTGGATGCCAGCAGCTAAATCTGAATTATAAAAGTAAGTTTAATATAGATTATTGCATTTTTACATAATTGAATATTAATTTTATTAATGATCAGTGCAATACAGTGGTGCTTTCATTTTTGTGTAATCTCATTATCCCCATCTAGTGGTTAAAGATATGTCTGTGCATATTTCTGCACAGAAATGACCAGAATACACAAATTAATTAATGTTCCTAACGCTATATCTGTAATGCTAAAACTTTTATTTCACAAGTGAATTAAATCTCATATTTCTGTTTTGCTCATGCATAGTGTTTATTCTTTTTATGATTTTTTTTGAGTTCTCATTCCATTTATTTATTTGTTTTTGCAGACTTTAATTGTTTTTACTTCTTTATATTCATATCTTAAACTTTACCCACTACATGCTGATAATAGGGCTTTGGTTGGCCTTTAAAAAAATGTATTTCATCACAAAATAAGTTTCAATAAATTTACCATGGTGAGATTGTGAGTTTTATTTCACTGATGTTTAGGTGCATGGATATATATTCCTCCTTAATCACTGATAAATACTTAGCTGGGAGCTAAAACTGGAAACATCCATATATCCAAATTAATTTAGTATAAAAGTCTGGACTTTTATAACACATAGTACACAAAATTAATATTCTTCATCAGAGACTGCATCCTAAGTGGGTCCCATCAATGTTTAGAGATTTAGAGCCACATTCAATTGGCCGACTTTGAGATCCGGGAGCCCGTAAGTGAGGTCGCAAGCAAATTTGCTATTCAATTGGCATCTTTTTGTGGGCTTCGATCGGGTTACGAATTACAGCCTTGAAAATATTGTGTCTGTCAAAATGGTAACTTACAGCCTTCAGAAGCCTTTGATGTTTTGCAAGGCTAAAATTGCAAATCGCTATTCAATTTCCCCAAGCTCGCAAACGTATACGCACTCGTAAACCACAAATGGAGGAGGAAATCATACGAGTACTAGAGAGGACCCGCAAAGGAGGTTAAACACCTATTCGTAGCACTGTAAATACAAATGAAAGATCAATCCTTCACTGTAAATAACGGGGAAAGAGATGACAGACATTAAATTTGCACAACCTTCTCAAGCCTGCAAATCGGCAGGAAATTAATGTTATTTTTACGTGTCATTTCGGGGTTAAAACAATCTCAGGAATCAATGAGTTAATACATATCAGGACACCCATATGGTCTAGAACAGTATTGGCATTCATTTTAATAATTCTTAAATTTGCATTTTTTGTCTGACCGTAACTCGGACCCTTGAATCTAATTGAATGACATGTAACCTCCATGTTTTATAGCCGTAAGACAGTCTCACATTCAATTGGCCGATTCGAAATGGGAGGTTACGGGCTTGCTTAAATGATCATGTTCCTGCCCTCAACTGCTCCGACACCATGCATAGTTTACGGTTTTCGCTTTAAGCCCACCACTTGCGTGCTTGAGCAATTGAATAGCCTCCCAACGGGAGCACGAAACTCACTCGCAGACCTGCGGCTGTCTGCGATCGAGTTACGGGCTTGGAATTGAATGTGCTATACAAGTAAGCCTTAGGGTCTTCCTGATATTTATAGGGTAGGCCAAGATATGGACCTATTGCTTACTCTGTCTATGTACATGGCCAAATTGATGAACAGAGGGAGGCTGATATGTACTTTGTCTTGGCGAGACATCCCTACAGTTTGGTTATAACTTACATTTTAGGCTTGACTGTCCTTAGGGGCACTGTCAGTATAATATACTATAGAATATTTCTCTCCTGTAATGACATAAGTGAGCAAAACTTGAAGGAGCACACCCCGAGTTTGCTAGGGCATGCTGTTTAGGGGCTACCATTTTTCCGAACTCCAATCCTCACACTTGCTCTTCTGCTCCTTGCTCCTATTTACATCCCACTTGTTACTTTCCCTTCCTCAGATTAGTTCATTGTGTGAATATAAACTAGTGCATTTATAAGTATAAGTATAATGTATATCCTGTGTCATTGATTATGTTTCAAAACGGAGATGGTAGAAAGAACATGAAGTTAAACAACATTGGTCTTTAAGTGCCAAACGCGCCAGTGGCTGGCAGATGTTCATGGCCAGCTACGGTCCATAGAGTCACAGAGAGCCGGGAACAAGTGAACGACTAAACAATATATTATATATTTATGTTTATATGTTTTCAGGTTCCTGGTATTTAATGAATGTCCTTTCCTTTTCCCCATCCATTTAGGGCTTGATCTTGATCATTCAAGTCTTCCCAATCAACTGAGTTTCTCCGACTGGCCTGAAGTGAAGAAAATCTTTGAAGCAAAATTCAGAGTAAAAACCCAGGAAGAGTGGTGCCAGATTTTTGATGGGACAGATGCCTGTGTGACTCCCATCCTGTCCTTTGATGAAGTAGCTGTGCACCAACACAATAAGGCTCGTGGGTCTTTTATCTCCAACAATGAAGGGGACATCAGCCCAAGACCTGCTCCTCTTCTCTCAAGAACACCAGCAGATCCTGCCAGCCGCAGCGATCCATTTGTAGGAGAGCACACCGATGAAGTACTCACAGAGTATGGACTCAGTAAAGCAGAGATTTCTGGTCTTAAGGCTGCTGGAGTAATAGAATGTAATAACCCCAAAGCAAATTTATAATGTGCTAGATTATGAAGAACAATTGCTTAAAAATAATTATTGAACTATAATTAACACCTCACAAATGACTGTGGTCATATTTTCACTATATGGTCATTTAAATAACTATGTTTCATAATAGTCAGAATGTTTTTCAAAGTATAAAAATAAACTCGGCCTTTTATAATTTAATACCCAATTATTTGCTGCAGGAATTTATTCTCCACCAATGTTGGTTACTGTCTCACTAGGGTGTCTTTGCAAATGAATATACTTTGCATTACTCCTATTGAAAATACTAGCCAGTTGCAGATTCCATAATCCCATTGTGCATATGGGAACTTCCTGTATATTCAAAATCAAAAGTTCATAGACAGTACTAAAATGGTAGATCCTACAGCAGTATAATTGCAAATAAAATCTAATACATCCTATTACTTTATTTCACATCCTAAAAACATTAAAAACCTAGTATACTCATTATCCGGCACCTATGGGGACTCCCTATTGCCGGATAACTGTAGTTGCAGGTTAATCGGGAGTTCCCAATTTTAAGGGTCTAAACAACCCTTAAACCGCCCAAAACGCCTTTAAAAAGGCATTAATACCTAAACTGGGGCATTTAGGGCAAAAAAAAAAAATTAGAAAAAAAGTTAGCATTTTTTTTTGGCAGTCTCGAACTGCCGGATAGTGCCCGTTATGCCGGTTTAGCTGGAGTTTTTTGAAAATGGGGAATTGATGCAGGTGCCGGTTGCTTTAGAGTCCCGGATAGTTGGGTGCCAGATAACCGCAAATCTACTGTATTATAGAGACACAATTATTTGATCAATTGTAATAGCACATTTCATGTCACAAGAAGGTATTATATCAATATGTATCTCTTTATTGAATCTGATTTAATTAATCTGTTTATTGTACTTGAAATTACTGCTTCTGTAATTAAAAATAGATTTATATTTGGATTATATTTTTCAAGGTTTTATTTTATTGTTCCTTGCACGCATTTGTTTGGGGAAAGAAGGTTTGTATGAAAATATATCTATTTCCGCACATAATTTATACATAGTTTGTTATTAAGTAAACATGGTTGCATCAACAATACAGTAAATTTCTTCATGTGAAAAAAAATCTATTTTACCCAAATATACTGATTTAATACAATGGGATGTGTGGAAGATTAAAAGTGAGAATACACTTTTACCGATAATGTTACAATCTACATGATCTTTGGTATTCCAAAAATTTTTAAATCCTTTTAGTTAAAGGTTTGAATTATTACTTTTTTTTTAAAATTTGCCAGACACAGGGAAGGATTTCAGGATTTCTCTTCTGTGACAGTGAAAGTAGTGATTGACTCACCAGTGTCTAACAATAGGCAAAATATTTTAAAGCATCAAGGACACCAACAACACAGATAAATATTAAATAGTACTTGTGTCTCATAAAAATAAAAATGCACCTAAGGTAATACTGTTATTATTGTGGTCGGGTGTCTTCAGCTCCAATGGCAGTGATGGATCAGGAGCCCTTCTTGGTACATTTCTTTTGTGCCCAGTATCTTGGATGGAAGTCCTGATGGCGTCATATAGAAGGTGGCTCTACTAATCAGAAAAAAATTGCAAGTCATCATGTAAAAGCACAAATTATTTTGAAGCATATATAAATAAGGCTACAGACAGGGAATATGAAAAAATCTGCTCCAAGCAAAACCTTATATAGCGATCAATGGGGAATCTGTACCTCCCTCAAACACAGATAAACAGTATGTAATACTTATAGTGACCAGCCACTGGCACAGGTTAGCCCCTGGCATAGGTGTAGGATGGGGGACAGATCCCCCAAGATTATATGAGTGTGTAAATATATAATTACAATAGTACTTACCTTCCCTACATTGTAAGGGAGTTCGGATCCTTATCCCTGGTGCATAGTGGTAAGAGAGAGATCACAATGCCCATCAGTGCTCTGTGATCTCTCCCACCCCTCCAGTCACTTTAGCTAAATGCTGGGTCTCAATGCGAGATTTAAAATAATTATTTGAAAAAAATGTATATCTCAATATATAGATATATTTATATGATTTTTATGTAACAGGGGTGTTGGAGCCAGAATAATTCTGGGGGATACAGCTCATTGTATACGCAGGCTGTGAAATAGCTTATTTATACCTACATACAAACATAAAAATATCTGGGATAGGGGGGGGGGGGGGGGGGGGGATTTGTTCCTACACCCATGGCTTTGAAATAACTAAACAATGTTGACTTTATGTATGTTCTCCCAAGTATTTAAGGTGTATTTTAATAATATTAGGTTTATGAGGAGATTCTCCATGGCAGACAGAATGCCACTGAAAATGAACTGGTGGGCCGCATCAGGCTGCCTGTTGGACAGCACCGCTCTAGAGTAGTCCAAAGTAGGTTTGAGAAAAAATCCTATCTGGAATGAAATGTTGTTTTGTTTTATATTTAGCTATAAATTAAATGTGAATTTATATATATATATATATATATATATATATATATATATATATATATATATATACACACATATATATACACACACACATACACATTATATATATATATATATATATATATATATATACACTGTATATCACATATTATAATTGTCCAACTACAATTCGTCGTCACGCTGTGTTGCCTAGTGCATACGACTTAGCGATGAGCGCCACAGGCGCTCATCGTCAGGCGAGCCGTTAAACCGTAGCACTTTGGCAATGAGCGCCGCAGGCACTCATTGTAGGCAAGCCTCGCATAGCGAGGCGAGCCGTTAAACCGTAGCACTTAGAAAAAAAATACGAGATAAGCGGCGGAATCAAAACAATAAAAAAAACACTAAATACACACTAAAAAATAAAAAGGTCACTTACAGCAGGGTGAACCAGGCAGGACGTCTGGAAGTGAGTTGGAACTCCAATTTACATCGACTTAGACGAGTTACAAAGATCGAAAATCGGCTAAGCGAGAAAAAAATGGTTGCCGCAAAAAATGAAAACGAGGCTATACTACTACGAACTACGTTAAACACAGCCATAGACGAATGTGCTCGAAAAACGAGACAAAGGATGCAGATTAATCGCACAATGAGTAAAAAAAGACAGTAGCGAGTACATTTTACGAAACGCAATTACATATTTACGCATTAACACAGATTTAAAGCCTTTGTTTTGCGCCACATCGGATTTCACGCCTAAAACAACGCATTTGATGAAATATAAGTTGAAAGTTAAAAAAATATAAAGTAAAAAAATAAAAATGTGTATTTATTTTAAGAAAAAAAAAAAGGGACAAATGTAGCTGAGTCATTTTGTGTTGCAAACAAATTTCACAACATTTAATTTTTATTGACCGTCATTTTACCGTTTTACCATATTTACTGTTAAACCGTAGTACTTTAGCAAGCTTAGCGATGAGCGCCGCAGGTGATCATCGCCCGGCGAGGCGAGCCGTTAAACCGTAGTACTTTGGCAATGAGCGCCACAGGCGCTCATTGCAGGCGAGCCGTTAAACCCTAGCAAAAAAGTACGGCTGCAACTCGCGAACATGAAAAAAAAGACAAACACAATAAATCCACACAGCACATACATAAAAAGCTTACCGACAGCAAGAGGGGGCATCCACGACTTCAAAAAACAAAGTTACACCTTCATTTAGCTCAAAATAAAAGAGTTTAGACACAAAATAATTCTACAAGCGACAGAAACAATGGCGGCCGAACAAAACGAAAACAAGGCTACAGTACTACAACAACGGAAAACACGTACGGATAATCCGCTAAGGCCCAATGAAGGCCAAAACGTGCATCTGGGGTTTGCTGTTTCTCCTGTTCAGGGGAGAATTGCCTGGTATTTCGGGGCTGGACCTCTTTAGTGTGTGGGACCAGACTGATATACTACAGGATATTTCTCCCTGTGAAGGGCACAAGTGGCTAAAAGAGCTTGCTCTCAGAGTGGCTTATCATGTTCACAGAAACTCGGTGTGCTCTTTCAAGTTTGAGATTACTTATGTCATTACAGGGGAATAATATTCTGTAGTATATTATTCTAACAGTGACCCCAAGGACAGCCAAGCCTAAAATGTGAGTTATATTCAAACTGTAGGGAAGTATCTGTATCAGCCTCCCATAGTTCATCATTTTGGCTATGTACATAGAAACAGTAAGCAATAGGTCCTTATCTCTGCTATAGAATAAAGTTATTCTGGCAAGGAACATAGCTGTGTAGGATAGTTTATTATGTGTCAGTGCTTTATAAATTAAATTGTCTGGTGAACCCATGGTGCTGATTGTGATGTCCTCTTCCTTGGCTAACAAGGACTAAACTAATAAACTCTTCCCCTGACTAAGCTGATATACTATTCGGTACAAAGCTATTATTTCTATTTATAGGGCTGCCTCAATGCTTCTAACACTAGCCCTAAAGTTATTGTAACCTGTAAAAAAATATATAGACAACCAGAGGCAAGAGTTTATTAGTTTAGTTAAAGGGACATTTTTTCTTCTTTGCTGCATCTGAACGAAGATATTTCATTGTGTACCACTGATTGTTCTCTTTTTCTTTTTTTTAATTAAGCTCTCAAAATAGAAAAAAAGGATTCCTATGTTTAACTAACCTGAGGGTTTGCCCTTTCCAGCCTGTTAGCAGCAATAGCAGTTTGGGTCATACATGTCTACCAATAAAATATGCTCTGTGCATCTCCTGTTAGTTTCAAAAACGTTAAAACATATGTATTTGTTTTATATGTATATATTGTTGTGATAAACTACCCCTCAAAAATCCCCTATACAAGCTAAGGGACCGGCCCCACGCTGATAAGAGGCAGTAACCTTGAAACAGCTGTACGTGGGTGAGATTTCTATTTTGTGTATAATCCAACCTAAGCTTTGCTCAAAGCTGTGTGATACAGCAGGCATATGCTTAAGGGAAGCCATGTTTGAAATGGTTATGGATTGCAAGAGCAAAGCCTTTGTGGGCACATTTGCATGTTCCTGCCAAGGTTCCCAGAATGCAGTGCAATAACTGTATTTCTTGGAATTCTGGGCATGAAACAGTTTTTTTTAAACCTAGTTTAGATGTTCAAACGTGAACACAAATGTACTATTTATTTACTATATATATATATATATATATATATATATATATATATATATATATATATATATATATACACTAGCGTATTGCCTGTCAAAAAAAGATGGCAATGAGATGTGTATGTTTGGAAAGTTGTTTAGTTATTAATATACATATGGAATTGTAAGGTAGCTAATGTTGTTTTGTGTGTACTACTGAAATTTAGAATTCAAATTAATAAATGAATATAGTTTTTTTTTTATGTATTGTGTTGAAAAGCTGACAATCTGTTTTGATGTTGCTGCAGCATTAGTGGTGTGGAGCTGCTGTGTAAGCGTGATGAACGTGTGCGTGCGCGAGCCGAAACCGTTAACGTAGCTGTGTACTTCCGCATTATCGTAAAATGGCGGATAATGTGTGGTATGCGTCTTAGCGGATTATCCGTACGTGTTTTCCGTGGTTATAGTGCTGTAGCCTTGTTTTCGTTTTGTTCGGCCGCCATTGTTTCTGTCGCTTGTAGAATTATTTTGTGTCTAAACTCTTTTATTTTGAGCTAAATGAAGGTGTAACTTTGTTTTTTGAAGTCGTGGATGCCCCCTCTTGCTGTCGGTAAGCTTTTTATGTATGTGCTGTGTGGATTTATTGTGTTTGTCTTTTTTTTCATGTTCGCGAGTTGCAGCCGTACTTTTTTGCTAGGGTTTAACGGCTCGCCTGCAATGAGCGCCTGTGGCGCTCATTGCCAAAGTACTACGGTTTAATGGCTCGCCTCGCCGGGCGATGATCACCTGCGGCGCTCATCGCTAAGCCCGCTAAAGTACTACGGTTTAACAGTAAATATGGTAAAACGGTAAAATGACGGTCAATAAAAATTAAACGTTGTGAAATTTGTTTGCAACACAAAATGACTCACACATTTTTATTTTTTTACTTTATATTTTTTTAACTTTCAACTTATATTTCATCAAATGCGTTGTTTTAGGCGTGAAATCCGATGTGGCGCGAAACAAAGGCTTTAAATCTGTGTTAATGCGTAAATCTGTAATTGCGTTTCGTAAAATGTACTCGCTACTGTCTTTTTTTACTCATTGTGCGATTAATCTGCATCCTTTGTCTCGTTTTTCGAGCACATACGTCTATGGCTGTGTTTTACATCAGTGTGGTGTAGCTGAACTCCCTAAGGCACAGTGAGCAAGGGGTCCACGTTTGGAGTCACCTATATCGCTTAGGTAGATTAATCCCTAAGGTTCATTTGCATAAACAAAAAACAGAGTTAGAGGTGCTAAATAAGAGAACTAACTAACCTTAATAGGTTAGTTCTATGGACATGATAATCCACTCTGAGAGCAACCTCTTCACAGAGAGAAATATCCCACTCACTAAAATTGTAAAGCCCCGAAATACCAGGCAATTCTACCCTGAACAGGATATATATATATGTATATATATATATATATATATATATATATATATATATATATATATATATAAAACGTTCGCTTTTACATATACATCTGTATATATTATAGTACTATAAATACTTTCTTACCTGCCCGGTGCTGCACTTCACTTCTGTGGGTGTGACTGCTCTACTGCAGGCCAGAAGGCCAAGGGGGGCCACAGAGGTCTGCGGAGGCCACAGGACACAGCAAGGACCGATGGAGCCACAAGGGGCCGAGGGAGGCCACATGGGCTGAGGGAGGCTGCAGAGGTCCGCAAGGGGCCACAGGGGCTAATGAAGGCCGCAAAGGTCTGTGAGGGGTCACAAGTGGTCTGCGAGTGCCGTAAGGGCCGTGGGGCCACAGGGCTTGCAGGGGGTCCCTAGATGGCCACTGTGAGCCATAAGGGCTGCAGGGGACCCACGGGAAGTCCACAGGGGCCATAAGAGCCGCCTGGGGCCTGTGGGGGGCGACAGTAAGCCTTAAGGTGCTGCACGGGAGGTCCATGGGGACATAAAGAGCCATGGGGGCCACAGGGGCTCCTGGGCCATGTGGGGGGCCACAGTGGGCCATAAATGGCTCTGTGGGACCCACGGGAGGTAAAGGGGCTGTGTGGGCTCACTGGGCTGGCATGGGGACGCTGCCCTCCCGTCCTGTCCTTTGATGAAGTAGCTATGCACCAACATAGGCTTGGGGGACTTTTATCTCCAACAATGAAGGGGACATCAGCCCAAGACATGCTACTGTTCTCTCAAGAACACCAGCAGACTCTGCCAGCCACACCCTGATTAAGTATTTCCAGAGTAAAGCAGAGATTTCTGATCTTAAGGCTGCTGGAGTAATTGATACATATCAATATGTATCTCTTTATTGCCAATTAATCTGTTTATTGTACTTGAAATTACTGCTTCTGTAATGAAAAATAGATTTATAATTTATGGGGTAGGAGCCAGCAACTGAAGAGAGCAGCAGCAAAACAGCTCAGCTCCTACAAACAAGGGTTAAAAAACCTGCACTAAATTATATTTATTTATAGGTGCCTGCACCTTCTGGGCATTTACATAGAAAACCAGGACCTAGGTTCTGATCTTGGAGACAGTTTTCCAGACTAGAACACACCCTGTAATGTTGGCTAACTCCAGAAGTTATTTGTCAGCTCTACATGCCTGCCTGAGCACTGTGACAGAGAAAACATCTCAACAAGCAGGAGGTGTCCTGAGATTTTGATACTTAATCATCCTGGAGACAGATTCAAGGGATAAGAGGTGAGTAAACACCTGGGACCCCAATACATTTAATACACTTAGTAAAACAGTTGGACCCCTTCCTAGATCCACAGTGATGTTGCTATGTTGAACTGGCTAGTCCATTAAGAACTCAATGCTTGGGCTGTGAAAACAAACACAGATATTTTGTAAGGGTGATGTAGTTGTGTTTTTTCTTTTCTTCCACTGCTGGGTGGTAAAAACAGCAGGAGGCTGACTATACTGCCATTGATTGGCTTTATAGAAAATAACAATCCTGAAAACACACTGACATATATTGACTTCTTGGAAAAATACTTTCCTGAAATACCACTTCTATATAAATTACCTATACAATGCAGAATCTTTGATCACAATTTAAGTTTTGGATAAATTATCCCTGCTCATTTTTACACTGTCACATTGTTCTGATTCTTTTACAGACTTTGGTGCTGTGACATGACAATTACTGGCTCCCAGTTAATGTAAATCACATTTCCGTTTTTCTGACATCTATTGGTCATCAAGCAGGGAGCAGCCTACTGAACTAACTATAAATGTGCATTCAAAATGGATGACATCAGAAACCCATGCAAACACAGATGAAAATGATTTCCTACTGGTCTTACTACACTCAAGTTATATATTGTTTGCTTAATATCTCACAAAAAAGCAAGTGATTGCTCAATAACACAGTAATTCAGTAATTTAGAGATCTGGGAACAACCAAGTTAATCTGCACAAAAAGTAATCCAACACTGCCCCATTGTGCAAATAAATCACCATATATAGTACGAGAGATGCCACCCAAGGATTGACCTGGCTCTGTAGGGGGGCCACCCTGACCTGACTGTAACACAGATGGAGTAATCCTATACACCCAAAACATGCTTGGAAGAATGCTCAGGACTCAGGACAAGTGACAGCCTATCAAGCCCAATTGATTTTATGATTGAACCTCCCAGATACTGCAGGGTCTCTAGTGCAGCAAGCATGAAAAAAGGGAAAACTAAGAGAGGTATGCAAACAAAGTGCAGCATCACTGACCACTTTGGACCTCCAGAAGCAAACCTCACTGTCTCATGCTTCCCAATCAGAGCTATCGGATAATTCTCTGAGGGGCAACTGGTGGCCCCACCCCAACAACACATGCATCTTTCAGCCAAATCCATGGCAATGATTGAGGAAATGTTTATGGCCCATTTAACAAAGACTGTTGATTTTCTTAAAAAGGACATTAGCGATTAGGAACAAAGAACCCAACTGCTTGAGGAAACCTTGGATAATATTGTGAAAGCACAGGAGAGAGACAGGGCCGAGATCTGGGAAAACTCTTCACGCATCTCCATCCTCGAGGAGAAGTTTGAGGATTTAGAGAACTGCTCAAGGCGCCATAATCAAGAAATCAAGATTTACCAAGGGATGCTTTAATTAGATTTTTAAAACAAAGATCCAGGAATCTTATTTTAGCAGCCTCCAGAAAGATGTCTGTGATTAAAGGTCCGGACAACTCGGTGCTCCAAATATATGCCAATCTCTTCCCTATCTCATTGGCTTGGCGGAGGTAGATGAAGCTGTTGCTGGTTCTGTTTAAAGGCAGCTCCTATTCAGCTCATTCTCTGGAGGTTTGCCAAACTTTTCTCAAACGTCTTCACTTGCTTTCGAACAAGAAGCCAAAAGAGAATCAAGCCCATGCGACCAAATCGCTTCCCACCAGGCAATGGCAGGACATTTTTAACCCTAAACGGACAAAGAAATCTCCCCCCTTAAGGGTCAGCTCTTCTCTGCGCCCCTCTCAGGGCGGACTTTCTAAGCAAGGATCTTGCCCCACAACAGATCCAACCTGAGACTGTTATATGAGCATTTTGGAGCAGAACAGTACCTCTAGACGGCTGTTTATTGTTTATTGTGATTATCGCTCTGCTGTTTGTTAGACCTTCATATCAATAGATTAAAGCCCTAATATAGGGATAATGTCCAGTATGTAGAAATGATCTAATGTGCAGAATGGACTTAGTTAGCTAAGTATAGGTTCTCTATGACAAGTTGCACTGCTAGATTTGCAGATATTTTGTTCAATCTCAGTAATAAAAGGGACCCCCCCCCCATATTCTGACCCTTTGGCCTGAGTTATACATTATTTGAGTTTTCTTGTTACCACTCGCATAGAGGGTAGTTTAGAGGTATGGTTCCCCCTCTACACTAACCTATTAACACCTACACTACCTACCTACACTACCTACCCCCTAATTACCCCACCACCACCACTCTAATTAAAAAAAGTCACCAAAAATAAAAAAAATCGATATTACATAAAATAAAAAAAACTAAATCACAAAAAATTAAAAATCTACATACTGAAAATAAAAAAAAAATATGTTACAAAAAAGGAACATTACAAAAAATAAAAAAATACATTACAACCCCCCCCCCCCCACTACAGAAAAAAAATTACAACCCTGAAAAGGAAATACATAGAATATGTACAATACAATATAAATTAAATAAAATACAATACCCCCCATCTAACATACAATCAATACTATCTATCTAAAATACATCACCCAATCTATCTAATATACAATACATCCTATCTATCTAAAATACATCACCCAATATATCTAATATACAATACATCCCCCAATCTAACATACAATACTATATAATATACAATACATCCTATCTATCTAAAATACATACCCCTATCTAACATACAATAAATTCTATCTACATATACGAACCCTAATTCTAAGCTAAAATAAAATAATTAAGACCACTTACCTTTGCAGATGTCCCTTTAAATCAGCAACCTAGGGGAAAAGAAAAAAAATATTAGTACAGCACATTTACATAATGTATTTTTTTATTTTCTGTAATGTTTCTTTTTTTATTTTATGTAATGTAGATTTTTTATTTTTTGTGATTTTTTATTTTTTATCTTTTGTAATGTAGAATTTTTATTTTTGATGACTTTTTTTTGTAATTTCTGTAATTAGAGTGGTGGGGATTATTAGAGGGTAGGTAGGTAGTGTAGGTGTTAATAGGTTAGTGTAGAGGGGGGTTAGTTTAGATGAAATGGTTTATTGGGGGGTATAGTGCAGTGTAGTGTTTATACTTCCTCCTTGAGGACCGTCATGGCACTTATGTGGTTAATGTTGGGTTGTAACAGCCTCATAAGGGTCATAATATACCCTTATGGGACTGATGGGGTTAAATAGAGGCTTATGAGGGTCTGTATTGACCCCCATGAGTGACATTAGGGTTATTTATTGGCTTATAGGTTTCTGTATTGACCCCATGAGTGACAGGGTTAATTATGGGTTTATGGGTGTCTGTATTGCCCCTCATGAGTGACGGGGTTAATTATAGGTTTATGGGGGTCTGTATCGACCCCCATGAGTGACAGGATTAATTAAGTGCTTATGGGGGTCTGTATTGACCCCCATGAGTGACAGGGTTAATTAAGGGTTTATGGGGGTCTGTATTGACCCCCATGAGTGACAGGGTTAATTAAAGGCTTATGGGGGTCTGTATTGACCCCCATGAGTGACAGGGTTATTTAGGGGTTGATGGGGCTCTGTATAGAGCACCATGAGTGATAGGGTTAATTTATTTTTTATTACGGGTCCTTCAAGGGAAATTTGAAATTTCGCGTGCGATTGTGGGCCCCCACTATGAGGGTTAAAGTGGGGTTAATTGGGGACCCCCACTGCGAGGGTTAATGTGTGGTTAATGCTGGTTTCCGAGCTTATCTCGGATCCCTTCTTGGCTAAGTTGTACGTGGCGGGGCGGTCCGGGGTCGTGGAGCCTCGTTTTCATTTTTTTCGGCTGACATTTTTTTCCACGCTTAATTGTTTTTCGAGTGCCGAAACTGTGGAATTTGGGATTAAATTCGAGTTTAACCTCACTTCTAGATGTCCTGGCTGTCCCCCTGTGCTGTGGGTGAGTGTTTTTTTGTCATTATTCGGTTTATTAGTGTGTTTTTAGTGTTTTTGTGTTTGCTTGGTTCGGGGGGTTAGTGCAGTGTTTTGCGAGACACAGGGGAGGGAGAGGAGGAGGGGAAGGAGAGGAGAGGACTAAGTGCTGTGAGTTAACAGTTGTGTGGTGTGGTTTGGGGCGCCGTAGGACTAAGTGGTGCGAGTATAGAGGTGTGAGGGGTGGTGTTGTTTCAAAGTTATGCGCCATAAAGCCTCCACCTTGCGCCAATGCGGCCCCTCGCTTCGCGAGGGCCCGCATTTGCGGACCAAACTGCATCCCTTGCTTTGCGAGGGATGCAATTATTGCGAGCTCGCAAAGCGTGATGACGTTTCGTAGTTTGACAACTATTATATGTGATACACGTTTATGACACACAATGTACAGGGCTTTAATTACCAATTTAAGAGGAGGAAAGCTTTCCTGTAGTATAGAGAAGTTAAACCCTCCATTCTATTTTTGCAGGAGACACACTTCTCACATAACCACGTCCCAAAGTATCTACACAAAGACTACCCTGTATTTTTCACTTCAATACTTATCCACCGAGAGTTTATACATGTAGACACATTAATTTATCTCAAAATAAACTTGTGCAGCATACATATTTATGTCACTATCTGCTTCTTGAAGGGGCAGAATAGTGTAGTTCCTGTTCACAGTGGCACAAAAGATGGCTTCTGAAGAGGGCAAGGCCCAAAAGTGCACGCAGAGAATACTGGATACAGGTTACTAGTGGCCTCCAGCAAGACCACTCCCCAAGTCAGAATACAAAACACAGAAATAGTCTCACACTGTGGATATGTGAAAACTATAACTGAACCTTTATTGAATTATCAGAACAACATATTTATACACTCCGATACCACACCCTTGTGTACATTTGTGTATATGTGATGTCAGCCCATCTGGCTTGCAACCTTGGGCTATCAAAGCCCTTGAGATCAAATTCACCAGATATCTATAGCTGGCTAGTGAAAAAACCTTGATGTTAAACGCAAGTGTTTGCTTAGGACTACTTGATGTACATACATCTGTCTGTGTTGCTGTTTATCAAGGGTGAGGGTGCAATGATCTGCAGCTATCCTCTGTGCAGAGCATTTTTACCAATTCTACATATGTTCTATATCACATTTTCCCTCTTATAATATATTATAACTAGGATACATAATAATCATGTACAGGCAACATATAACACTCATAATAACACATAATCCCAATGCAACAATGTCATGCTCCCTTGGCCATATTCATAGTCCTTAAAAATGTAATCATGACAATTTAGTTATAATATAAACACATATATATTTAACCAGCTTTATCTATAAACATACACATGTATGCACATGTATGCATATTCAGATAGGGTCACCAATAATTATAATACAAATACATACATATTTAACCATGATCAACTATAATTAAACAAGAGTACACATATTCAGCTATAATTAGCATAACAATATATAAATATACAGATTAGCATACCAATATATAAATGTACAGTCAGGGTCTTCTATTATTTTAATATAAATAGATAAATAAATATTAAGCCAGGAATACCTATAATCATAAAAATAGCCATTCAGACAGAATACCTATAATCAAGTTAATAACAACGTCCAATAATAAATACCATTTTAGAGCTACTTTCTACAATTTTAGTGAAAAAAACATTATATAAACTTACTTAAGCTGTCTCTTTAACTAGTGTACTTTCTGCCCAATCTCTACACTCAGCAGGAACCCCATGGGATGAAGGAGGAAAGCAACAGTGACCACTCTTCTTTAGGGGTGGGCAAGCTCGGTCCTGGAGGGCCAGGCACAGGCCTGGATTTGAAGATATCCTTTCTGCACACAGGTGAGTCAATCAAGATTACTGGAGAAGTGATTGACTCACCTGTGCTCAGCAGGGATATCATCAAAACCAGGCCTGTTTGTTGCCCTCTAGGACCAAACTTGCCCACCTCTGCTCTACACTCTAGTTCCAGTCATTGCGAACTGCAGTATTTAGTTTAGTTAAGCCAAAAAAGTATTTTTCAGGGGGTTTTTTAAGCTAAAAAAGAAGAGCTCCTCACAGAGAAACCCCTCAGACAGCTGCCTAGTTTGTCTAATGGGTAATCTGGTGATGTATATGTCTATTTCCAGACAGTTTTATACAATTTTATAGTTTTATTATGTATACAGTAAGAGAAAACACACCTTCTGATCGCTACCTTATTGTGGTGAAGGGGCTTTTGTACCTCAATGAAGCTGTGAGCTAAACCATGTAGGGTCAATAGGGGTGGGCAGGATATAGCAGAGAGGTCAGGCAAATCAGCATCCAAGAGAAAACTATTAAATATTAATTTTGTCTCCTAATAAAAGTATACAGTCTCTTTTGCTTATCAGAAAAAAAATTCAGTCATCATCAAAAAGTCATCATGTAAAAGCACTAATTATTTTGCAACATATATAAATAAGGCAATAGACAGGGAATATGAAAAAAAAATCCACTACAAGCAAATCCTCTTACAGAGATCAATGGGGAATCTGTACTTTCCTCAGACACAGATATACAGTATGTAATACCCAGAGTGACTAGCCACTGGCACTGGTTAGGCTATGGGTACCTGGCTCAGCTTAATGTAGAAGAGGTACAAAGTAACTTGTCCTGATTGAGCAATAGAAGTTGTTCCTGAATTAACTTTCCATAACCTCATCACCAGTGGCGGTTCTACCAGTGGTGCGGGTGGTGCAGCGCACCAGGGCCCTTCTCTGAGAAATTCGTTTTTTTTGCATTTCATTTTATTTTCTGTATTTCCGGACTGAAATGTTATTTTTTTTATGTTTAACTGTAAAAAAAGGTGATTTATTTATATATATATATATATATATATATATATATATATATATATATATATATTATTATTATCTTTTATTTGTATCGCAACAACATATTCCATAGGGCTGTACAGGGGATAAGAACAGGGGAAATACAAGTTTAAAAAAATCTAAAGTTGAAGGGCCCTGTTTTGAGCTTAGAATCTTAGCAGAAAGTACTTTATCCCAAAGCACCCTACAAGACTGGAAACTCGCTACTTACAATCTAAAGGGATATATACATACATACATATATATATATATATATATATATATATATATATATATATATATATATAGTAAATAAAAAGTACACCTGTGTTCACATCTGAATGTCTAAAGCAAGTTAAAAACCTGCTTCCAGCTCAGAGTTCCGAGAAAAACAGTTATTACACTGCATTCTGGGAAGCTGAGCTGGGACATACAAATATGTCCACAAATGCCTCGCTCTTCATTCCGTAGCCATTATCAAACATGGCTTCCTTTAAGCTTATGCATGCTGTATTACACAGCTTTAATGCAAAGCCAAGGTTGGAATAAACACAGGCTGAGTATCCAATCCATGTACAGCTGTTTCAAGCTTACTGGCTATCATCAGCATGGAGCGGGATCTCACCCTGGTTGTGGAAATTAGGGAGTAGGTAGTTCACCACAACAATCATTTATAATATGGTGGGCAAAAGGGCGATAGAAGCCCTCCACCGTACAGTAGTACAGTAAATAAAAAGCAATTTATATATATTGTTTTTTTTTTTTTTTTTTTAGAAAATGTACACACGCATACATATTATGGGGACGTATAGGAGCACACATGCTTTGTAGGCACTTACAAGTGAAAACTGGTGTAACCCTCTGTCATTAGATATTATCAGCCTTATTAAATTGTGATTCGGCCGATTGAATAGGGCTCTATATTAGCACATTGCATATTTTTAGAAGTTTTTAGTTAGTGAAGACAATGCTTTTTCATAGCAGTTCACTAACTAAAAACGTATGTAAAAAAATAATAATGCTCTGTGCTTATATAGAGACATATTCAATTGGCCGAATTGCAATTTAATAAGGCTGTATGACTCCTTCTACACATATCTGATCAGGCTTTATAAATTAAAGGGACATGGAACACAATAGTTTTTTTCATGCATTTAAAAGAGCATGCTATAAACATTTCCAAAGTTGTGTTTTGTATTAAAAAATAGTAAGTAAAACCTGTTTTAACGTTTTTGAAACTAACAGGAAATGCACAGAGCATATGTACATCTGTAGATTTTATTGTAAAACATATGACCCAAATGGCTATTCTTGTGAACTTGCTGACAAGGGCAAGCCCCCAGGTCAGTTAAACATATGAATCCTTTATTTCTACTTAGAGAGCTTCATTTAAAAAAAAAAAAGGGTACAAACAGTGGTACAGTATGATAAATGTTCATTCAGATGCAGCAAAGAAGAAAATGTCCCTTTAACTAAATTAATAAACTCTTGCCTCTGGTTGTCTATAATTTTTTTACAGGTTACAATAACTTTAGGGCTAGTGTTAGAAGCATTGATTCAGCCCTATAAATAGAAATAATAGCTTTGTACCGAATAGTATATCAGCTTAATCAGGGGAAGAGTTTATTAGTTTAGTCCTTGTTAGCCAAGGAAGAGGACATCACAATCAGCACCATGGGTTCACCAGACAATTTAATTTATAAAGCGCTGACACATAATAAACCATCCTACACAGCTATGTTCCTTGCCAGAATTTTTCCTATTGCAGCAATTTTATTATTGATATATCTGGACTAATTTTTTTAAAGCTTAAAATATACACCATGATGATGACATCAACACTGTTGCGCTATGCTACCATACATTTAATTTATCAATCGTTTTTATGCAGTATCAACCATTTTTTCTGCTTTTTCAAGTGGCGTATTACCTTAATATGCTTCACTTGAAATGTGGCATTGCATAGTGCCAATGTTTTCATTAACTAATAGAAATCTAATCAGACTACAAAAGTTTCCTCAGCTCAGTTAAATAGCGCATACAAGGTTATTCTGGCCATTAAGAATAATTACATATATTTTTTTTTAGGAAATTAAAATCTATATTTCTTTTTTTTCACCCTATTTATCAAGTGTAGTTCTGGAAATATAAGACTTTGGTGGTCCTATAATATCAGATCAGAGATTAGAAATGATGACAGCAACTAATCCATGTAGTAAAAATACAGCACTAAAAACAATGGCCCATATTTAATTCCAAGCCCGTAATTACAGGCTGTATGTTTGCGGGTTAGAAACAGTTACAGAGGTATTTCATTGAACAAGCCCGCAATTACAGGGCTGAAGGGTAAAACCATAAACCATTAACCCATACGTAGAATTTTAGGCCATGATCATGATAAGCAAGCCCGTAAGTTACAATTTAGAAAGAGCCGATAGTAAATGAGATCGTCATTATGATGTCAGTAAAACATGGGGCCTCATTCAATTACGAGTTGGCCATTTGAATAGGGCTGTATATAAACACAGAGGCCCTCATTCAATTGCAATTTGGCCAATTGAATAGGGCCCTAAATAAGCACATAACATATTTTTTTTAAAGAAGTTTTTAGTTAGTAAGCATCTATCCAAAAGCCAGATTTTCACTAACTAAAAACTTCTTTAAAAAAAAATATGCTATGGGCCTCATTCAATTGCAATTTGGCAAATTGAATAGGGCTCTAAATAAGCACATAGCATATTTTTTTTAAGCAGTTTTTAGTTAGTGAAGACCTTGCTTTTGGATAGAAGTTCACTAACTAAAAACTTCTTTAAAAAAATATGCTATGTGCTTATTTAGAGCCTTATTCAATTTGCCAAATTGCAATTGAATGAGGCCCTATGTGTTTATTTAGAGCCTTATTCAATTGGCCAAATCGCAATTGAATGAGGGCCAGAGCATTTTTTTTTTCATTGGTGGCTATGTAAACCAAGAGCAAAAAAAATTAAAGAAAATCTTGTAAAGGTTGATTTTTGGTGTGTTAAAGGACCACTGCAGTTCAAGAACAAAAACACATGTTTGTCCACTAGGTGCCAAACTAACAATATTAGCAGCGGTGTAAGACATGGACATAAACAATTTGGAAGACTCTGTTTAGGATTTTTTTTTTGTGTTTGTTATATCACTTACTGAGAGCTGGTATGTTTGTAATTATCAGTCGAGGGAACAGGCAGAAGACCAGAGCTTTTTATATAATGACTGGATAAGGCTAAATTGACACTGCATCCCTCCCCCTAACTGGCCCAGAAGCAGGACATTGCATCAAAAGATGCAACCATAAAACTCCAGAAATGTAAACTCCCCTCACACACACACAACTTCTGCCAATGTATCATGGATCTCTCTAGGGTCCGGTCCTTTCCCAATTTCACTGCGCCAGTGCTGTGCGCCACCACCACGATAATAGCGTGCTGCTGCGCGTATGTGCACTGCAGCACCACCTACCGCGCTACACGTAGTTTAAAAAAAATTGCTCTAGGCATAGGGTTAGGATTAGACATAGGGCTTATGGTTAGGCATAGGGTTAGGGGTTAGTGTTAGGCATAGGGTTAGGATTAGGCATAGGGTTGGGATTAGCGTACAGTTAGGGTCCTGTTATTTATTTTTTATTTTTACATCTGTACATTGCATTACATCACAACACCACTAGATGGTGATGTGGCGCAGCGTTCAGGCGCGCTCACTGTGTTGCCAGAGATGCGGCGCAGTCAAAAATGGAAAGATCCCAGGGTCCTGTAGATGTGTTTATTTTTTTCTTCTTAAAAATGTGCTGTGTGACTTAATCCTGCTAAATTATGTTCTTAGGGAGACTCAGATTTTTCAGACATATATATTCATTGTGCTGTGATCCCTTAATCCCTTGGACCTTTCCTGTTGGTTGGCCGCAAGCAGTGGTGGCCTTCGGTTTCAGTTAATTTCTTAGGGTTTAGGGTTAGGCGTTAGGGTTAAGTATAAGGGTTAGGTGTTGCTGTTAGGGTTAGGTATTAGGGTTAGGAGTTAGGGTTTAAGGTTAAGTACTGCGGTTAGGTTTAGTGATTAGGGTTAGGTGTTGGTGTTAGGGTTAAGTATTAGGGTTAGGTGTTGCTGTTAGGGTTAGGTATTAGGGTTAGGAGTTAGGGTTTAAGGCTAAGTACTGCGGTTAGGGTTAGTGATTAGGTGTTGGTGTTAGGGTTAGGTGTTAGAATTAGAAATTCACTGACATCTTGGCCACGCCACATAGTGGCCAAGAGCCGTCATGCCACATAATGGCCAAGAGTCGCCACTGCATGTGGCAAGCCACCAGGAAAGATTTAATCCCTCTATTTTTACATAGAAACCAGCAATACAATGCAAAGTGAAGTGAACTTGACCTCTCTGGTGACAACAGAGTTAATGAGCTAATTAGCTCTATAGACTGCACTAGGATAGTGTGTGCTTTAAGTCAACCCAAATTTATTTCAATTGATCTCAGCTTTCCTGAGTGCTTCAGTGAGTAAACCTCTTTTAAACCAAAAACAAAAGTATTAGAACATATTTGCTATTATAACATATATAGTTTTTAACGAAAATAATATCAGAAAAGAAAATGTAATTATAATGAGGCATTGTAATGGGACACAAAAACAGATATTTAATACAATTCTGCACTACTTATTCATGAATTCACAGCAAATGCAAAAAATATAGCACTTTATAAATCAAAAAGCTTTTAGTTGGAAATGTGTAGCTAGTGCATATTTTTTTGGCTAGATATATTATATTTGACACTAAAAAAAAATGCATTATTATACATTTATAGATCATTATAATTAAACAGTTGTATAGGGTGGTGTTTAAAAACGACAGTATATAATATGGACTACAGTATGACACATACATTACATCTATGTTTCTGCTATTTGGCTGCAAGTCTAAAAAAAATTAAAAAAAAATTGAGCCAGGGACCTTTCCTCTTATGGTAGCGCGAGACAGCAGCAGTGGCGGTGAGCCTCTGCTAGATGGCGATGCTGATATTCCGGTGCCATATCATAGAGTCAAGGCTTAGGTAACCGGTTATGGTTAGGCTATTTTTTTTTATTTTATTTTATTAATACAACTAATGAATTAATAGTTAATCCGCATATTGCAGATCGGAGGAGATCTTGAAAGGTTGAACTTGATGGACTGAAGGTCTTTTTTTCAACCTTAAATACTATGGCCCTCATTCAATTGCAATTTGGCCAATTGAATAGGGCTCTAAATAAGCACATAGCATATATTTTTTAAAGAAGTTTTTAGTTAGTGATCTTCTATCCAAATGAAAGGTCTTCACTAACTAAAAACTTCTTTAAAAAATATATGCTATGTGCTTATTTAGAGCCCTATTCAATTGGCCAAATCACAATTGAATGAGGGCCTATGTAACTATGTAACATTATAAGCTTAGAACTTCTCTCACATAGCGTCAGCGCCGCAAAATATCGGCAGCGACATCTAGCGGTTGGAGGCCGCACTGCAGCAGCGGACCTGTCCCGACACCATAACAGGATAGATCCGGAGTGTGTATTTATTTCAATATATTATAAAACTATATTATAAAACAGACTGAAGAGTGTGTATATATTTGAATGTATTATAAAACATACTTTTAATATACATGGTTATATATTTTAATGTAAATCCTAATGTGATACTAGTAATGTGGAAAAATTACTTGAAAATCGCTACATTTCTATTTTAGAAGGGGGGTTACAGTAATTAAAGGAATTATTATTTTATAATATTAGCACAGTGGGCGTGTGAGAGTTAATTCCTCTTAATCTGGCTTTCACATGATTTTTTTTTCTTCTAACTTGTGATCTCTCAGCTATGAAAGGATTGGAGTCATGCCTCTCTCACCAGGGTCTCAGTCATTCCTTTACACACAGACAAGACCCTCAGCAGTAACTGGAGAGAAGTCCACAAAAACTCACTCAAAATGACACTATCCAAGGAAGTAGAGTATAAATCTCCTCCAACACAGCTGGCCAGCACCGGCATTGACAACAACCCAAAAGACATGGACTATAGTGTTAGTCTTGAGCAGATGAATGGGGGCTTCTTCACGTTGGTGGAAGCCCCCAGAAGATCCACTGGCAGGCTGATTATGCACAGCATGGCCATGTTTGGACGGGAGTTTTGCTATGCGGTGGAGGCAGCTTTTGTGACCCCAGTCTTGCTCAGTGTGGGTTTGCCTAAGAGTTTATACAGTATTGTTTGGCTGATTAGTCCCATCTTGGGTTTCGTTCTCCAGCCAGTTGTAGGATCTGCCAGTGACCACTGCCGATCTCGCTGGGGGAGGCGCAGGCCTTACATTCTCTCTTTAGGGATATTGATGGTGATTGGAATGATCCTCTACCTCAATGGAGACACGGCAGTATCTGGTAAGTAATATGCTGCTATATCTTATTTACCATGCTTCATTGCAGTGATTCACATACCTTCCCTCACGGGTGCCTGACAGGCCATGATTTATATTTAACATTGTGTAAATAAGTGAGGCCTGTTGAAAACAAATTGTCTTTCTTCATGTTCAAACAGGCCATAATTTAGGTTTAGCACTATCTGGTGGTCCTAAAGAAGAGGTTTGGGAATTTTTGTTATATAGAGATTTAATGGGACATGAAACGCACACTTTAAACATATTCAAACTTAATTTAAACAGCGCACATGTACATCTGTACTGTAGATTTCAATGGCAGACAAGTATGACACATACATCTATGTTTCGGCTATTTGGCTGCAAGTCCCAAAAGTAAAAAAAATTGAGCCAGTTTTTTTTTTCTGCTTTGAGAACTTTATTTGAACAAAGTAAACACACAATGTTACATAAAAAAACACTCACAAATGCATATTTATGGAATTCAAGAATAATTAATAAGGCTATAATGAGCTGCCAGTCATTTTGGGAAGAAGTATTGTAGAGTGTATGTATATATGTGTGTGTGTGTGTATATATATATATATATATATATATATATATATATATATATATATATATATATAAACTATACTATACACAGTAGACTCCATTATCCAGAACTCAAGCAACCAAAAAAAAATGGATATGGTACTTTTAATTTTTTTTTTTTACTGAGCTCAAGAAATCCCATGAGCCAGGTTGTCATACCACATAATGTTTACAGGCGCCTAGATTGCATCCACTGTGCGTCTCTGCAATTCAGATTTACCTGGAGCAGACAGGCATGAGTGACTGAGCCAGCGCAGTTTGGCCGTTACATTCCCGGTTTCAGCACCGCACCCTCCAGCCCAACGGACGAGGGGTGAAAGTGAGGAGTGAAAGCTGCTGTTGCTAAAACAGCCCGCACTGACAAATATACTTATCAGGGCATCATATGTGCAACTAATCTAGGCTTCTCTTAATAGACAGAAAATACATTTACCTGGCATCTACCAATCTCCATGGGTGCCAGATAACAGAGAGTCTACTGTGTATATGTGTGTGTGTGTATATATGTATATGCATATATATATATATATATATATATATAAATTGGAAAAACTCAAACTGGGCTAGGTTTAAAATAAAACAATATAGACCTTAAGTCATTGTTTTCTAGCAGCTGTTTGCTCTCAAAATGTATCAGTATTATAGTAGCTATTAAAATTGTTGATTTTTCGTAGAGCATTCTTAATAGGATTCTTCTGCCAGGGATATTTTTATAGATCTTAAACTTCTGACAGGCCTGGAAATCTCTCTGGAAAACTTATCTGATTGTATGTCTCTTTTTTTTCTCATTTTGCAGGGCCTACTTTTATACTTTGCAAGTTTATTTTTCCTGGTGTTTTAGTAATCAATAATTAACATAGAATTGTAGGAAAGGTATCCATGTTTTACTGCAACACCAGCAAAGAAAATTATTAAAAGTACGAGATGAAAAGCATTTGTATTCTGCAGATGTTTGGAATGGATTTATGCAGGTAGATGCCTTTCGTAGAGATTAATATATATTTGAAAGAATTTATTTTCTGCTGACCTTATTCTACCTCATCAAACTACTCTTACACACTCAAAAGTGAAATTCTTGATCTTGGTCAATCCAATTTGCAAACCACAATGTCAAACAAACTGCAGCAATATTGCACTGACCGTCTTATAGACTGAGAGATGAGGTTTAATGTGGGCAGCAGTGACCTGTGTCATTCTATCATTACCTTTTCTTTATGTATATTTTATACATAGATAGATATGGAGATAGATACAGTGATAGAGATATATAAACATAGTGATATAGATAGATATATAACAAAAAAAAAAAAAAAAAAAAAAAAATATATATATATATATACACACACACATTCTTGTGGCTTAAATAATATACACATCATACTGAACTGTATTTGAGTAATCTATGTGCCTGACTTTAGTCCAAAAATATATTGTGCATTTAAAAGGTCATTAGAAAAATACTTTTGCATGAAAAATAAGTGTTATTTAGTGTAAATAAATTACCGTATTGGTCCGAATATAAGCCGTACGTTTTTTCTGATTTTTGAGTTTGTGAGTTACGGGTGAGCCTTATATTCGCGACCGTAAAAAAATGAGTGCTGATTTGCGAGCTTGCACATTACGTGTGTGACTTATATTCGCGAACGTAAAATTACTGCCGATTTGCGTGCTTGAGACTGTGGTATTGTAGCAATTAAATAGCGATTTGCAAATGTTAAATTACTGCCGATTTGCGCGTTAAGGGTGGTGATTTGCGTGCTTGAGACTGCAGTATTGTAGCAATTAAATAGCGATTTTTATGGTTTTAGTGATTCTAACATCCTGTAAGGCCTGTAACCTGCAAAAGAAGTTACAGTACATGTTAGAAAGCCTGTTTCTTGCAATGGCTGATCACTTGGAGAGAGTCTTTTAATCTCCAATTATCTTTTTTCTATTTTTCCCCTTGAATGTTACAGTTAAATGTGAGCAGATAAGAACATGCTTGACAGGTACTTTCAATTCAGATAAATGGCAGTTCAAACACCTTCCTTTTTTGATTATTTATCTGGTATTTTATTAACTTTCAAAAAACATGTTGCCTGTTTGCCCAAGTCTAGTACTTCTTGCATGGGATTTGATGGTCCTTTAAATCCATGGTGACTTGTGACCCAATGTATCCCCTCCCAATCATTTGGTTTATTCATAATTTGAAGCTGGAAGATTTAGGCATAATGTGTGAAAGTAATACAGATAGGTAGTACCTGAGTGGAGAAGCCTTCCACTGGACATTGTAGGGACAAACACGGTAAAGGGATTCAAGCATGACTAGGATAAGCTTAAACCCATCCCAAGTTGTAATTAAGGATTTTATTTTTTTTTAAGCTACATCAAATAAGTGGACTAGGTAAGATATTTGGTTCTTACCTACTGCCAAGTATATGTTTATATGTTTAACAGTCAAAAATGCCATTTTGTGACCTGGTTTGTTTTTCTAAAGAAAAACTGAATTTTGCCACAACCAGAAATTTCTGGGCGAGAGAGATGCTTTTTCAAAGTAAATAAGTGGCATTAAGGTGTGTGTGTATACATTTAGAGTTAGTCCTGTTCCATACTTTGTAAGGACATTTTTTATTTATAATAGTTTTGAAATAAATCTTTAAGGGGACACTGCCACCCCACCAAGTTGTGTTCATCCTAAATAACATTAAAAAGGGGCTATATATTGTACTAGATGTTTTTTACTCTGCTGTAAATAATTCCTGATACATTATTTATGCTGCTCCTTTATGTTATTGTGTGGCTCATAGTGCTTGATAAGGGTGATGGATTGGATCTAACTGCATGATAACATTGATGTACATTGTTTTAGTCAACACAGTTAATCAAACTGATACTAATTAGCATATCAAAATAGTCAAGTAGTATTCACAAGCCGCTCATTTGCATAATACAGCACAAACAATGTTTTAACTATAATTTTATGGTATAGGAGACAGAAAGGTACATAGACCTCTGTAATGATTTACTTAGAAGTTGGTTCCATAACTTCCTTTATTTAACACAAAGCTCTCTATCCATAATAATCTGTAAATTGACTATTATTGATGACACACTCTTTGTTGTTGCCCATATGAATGTGACATAAGGGGGGCAGATATGAAAAATACAAAATGTATGGCTGTATGAGAGTGGAAAGTTCTTAGGTGGAAACCTACAATAGTCATTTTGCCTCCTCCTCCAAGGAAGTATCGTTCCCACGTGGAATTTAGTGTGGATCACACGGACATCTCATGTTAAATACCATTATTATGAATGGCTGTTGTTGTGTGATCTTCATGTGATAAACTCATTGCAGCTTTGGGAGTTCTAGTGCATTCATATTATAACCATGAACATGGTTTCCACATGTGTGATGGTTTTTTTTTTTTTTTTTTTTCATTCTCTCAACATTTCATACATAGCTCATGTAGTTATATTCAAACTGCAATTTGGGTGAATGATGGAGATTATGTACACAAGAAGGCTCTCACAAACCCATTTGGTGGGAGGGTCCCCCAGTTAGGAATCTTTGGGGTTTATGTTATGATTTATATTTCTAAGATTTAAAAAAAAAAATGATTGGACCAACATGTGAAATTGCCCTGCTTCACATTATGCATGAAAATGTGAAGTTTTATGTGAAAGCTTTGATCATTCAGGTTATATTAGCTACCAAATGGTAAATGGCAAAAAAAAAATGGAAACGAGTGAATGTTCCGTCTACAAGTGAAATTCTAGGAGTTGTAAGTAAGAATAGAGAACTAGAAAAAGATATAGAAAATCTTGGTACAGAGATTTCATCTGTACATTAATGTGTTATTTGGGACCTGTATGGTCAATTAGAGGTTTAGTGACCAAAGAATATCAAACCACCCAGAATCCTCTTCATGATTGAGTGTTTTTTTTTTTTAATTTCTGTTGTATATGTATGCTGTACTTTTTATGTATGTCAATATGCTATGTAAGTCTAATTGTTTAATAAAAAATAATAACATAGAAATATGCTATTTAGGCTATATAATAAAGCAAAAGGTTAGTATAAGGTAACTAGGTATTTTGTGGTAAAATAATTTATATAGATATATTTTTCAAGAGGGCTCCATGACATGGCACGGTCTATAAGTGCCTCCTACTCCAAACTACCTTACACTAAAACTTTTGTGTGGGAGGTACAACTGGCCACAGTCCATTTATTGATAACATATCAATACCATAAACATAACATAACACCTTAAGGGAGGAGGAGCCTGGCCCATGGTGGGAATCCCTCCTATCCTAAGCATGCGCTTATGTGCCTTTTCCACCACTGGGCCGGACAGCTTCCCCACCCAACACACTCTGTGACAATACAACCTCAAAATTACAAACACTCCATTCTGAACTTACATTTCTGCTAATAACTCCATTCTCTCTTTTTTTTTTAAACCATTATACAATATAACATCATGATATGACCCCATATTTTTCCTACCCAAAGGATCACTAAAACTTTTAACCTAATACTCATAGTAATTGAGGTTGAAAAATACTTGAAGCCCATCAAGTTCAACCTTTTAAGATCTCCTCTGATCTGCAATATGCAGATTACTTGTTAATTGATCCAGAGGAAGCAAACAAAAAAAAAAAACAGTGAAACTTTGCCAATTGTCTCAAAAGGGAAAAAAATAATAGTCCTTCCCTGGATCAATACTCCCTTTTCTAATTAACCAGGATAACCCTGAATGTCATGTTTAATAAAAAAAATATATATCCAATCCTTTTTTAAAGTTATCTATTGAATCCGCTGTCACCACATCCCTTGGTAGAGAATTCCACAGATTAACCACCCTTACTGTGAAGAACCATTTTCTTTCTTTAATGTGGAATCTTTTTAGTTCTAACCTCAAAGGATGTCCCATTGTCAGTTGAAAACCTCTTGGCACAAAAAGCTCCCTTGACAAATTTTTATACTGATAAGGGTTGAATTTATATAAGGTAATCATTTCCCCTCTTAGATGCCTTTTTTCTAGAGAAAATAATTTGGATAGTCTTTCTTCATAACTTAGCCCTTCTCTGTACTTTTTCCAGTTCTAAAATGTCCTTTTTATGAATTGGTGGCCAAAACTGTGCTCCATATTCCAAATGAGGGCGTACTAGGGATTTGTATAGTGGCAGAATTATATCTGCCTCCCTTGCTTCTATACCCTTCTTCATACATGCTAATAGTTTATTTGCCTTTGCAGCTGCTGCTTGGTATTGAGAACTGTTACGTAGGTGGTTGTCCACAAGCACTACCAAATCCCTTCCAATAACAGATACCCCTAGATTTGCTTCATTAAGTTTATAGATTGCATGGTTATTTTTCCTTCCCAGATGCATAACCTTACATTTATTCGTACTAAATCTCATGTGCCATTTAATTGCCCATTTCTCTAATTTATGCAAATCCCTTTGTAGGGAAAGTACGTCATTTTCTGATTTAATTACCTTGCACAACTTTGTGTCATCAGCAAAAAGGGAGACACTACTTTCCAATCCTATTTCTAAGTCGTTAATGAATATGTTAAAAAGATGAGGTCCTAATACTGAGCCCTGAGGAACCCCACTTACCACATTAGTCCAATCCGAGTATGTTCCATTTACAACAACCCTTTGCTTCCTGTCTTTTAGCCAGCTCTCAATCCATGTGCATATATTTACTGCAATTCCTGTATCCTGTAGTTTACACAATAGTCTCCCATTTGGTACTGTATCAAAAGCCTTTGCAAAATCTTAAAAGACTATATCCACTGAGTTGCCCTAATCCAGGTTCCTACTAACCTCCTCATAGAAACTAATTAGGTTTGTTTGACACGACCTATCCTAATCCATGTTAGCTCCTACTTATAATGCTGTTTGAATAGACATACTCTTGTATGCTATCCCTTATTATTTAGCTCATCTGCCTTTTCCTGGTCACTAATTTGTCAGATGGCCTGTTTCACATTGTAATGCTCCTATAGCTTTCTTCCTGGCCTTCTTCCGATTTATGTACTTAAAAAATATTTTAGGGTTAGTCTTACTTGCTTTTGCAACTAATTTTTCATTTTCTATTTTAGCCAGTTTGATAGCGCATTTGGAAGTCTTGTTGATTTCCTTGTACTGCCGTAAAGCAGTCTCTGTCCCCTCGTTTTTGTATAATTTAAATGCCTGTTTCTTACTTCGCATCTTGATCTTTAAATCATTGTTATGCCACGTTGGATGTAATTTACTCCTCTTACTTTTATTCCCACATGGTATATGCTGATGTGTATGTATATTTAGTACAGATTTAAATGTTATCCATTTATGTTCAGTATTTTTACCCATCAGTTCTCTGTCCCAGTCTATACGTTGTATTGCTGCCCTTAGATCGTTAAAATCTGCCCTTTTTAAAATTAATTATGAGATTTTGTTGGCCCCTTACAGTTTTGTTTTTTAATTCAATTTCAAATGAGACTGTGTTGTGATCACTCTTTCCCAAAGGTTGCCCTATTTCAACATTTGATACTATATCAATATTATTTGTTATGACTAATTCCAAGATGGCCTCATTTCTAGTAGGCTCTTGTAGAACCTGGGACAGATAATAATCCCTGAGTGTACTCAAGAACCTGCTCCCTTTGCCCGTACTGCTGGTCTCATTTATCCAGTTTATTTCAGGGTAGTTACAATCTCCCATTATTGGAACTTGCCCATGCTTAGCTGTATTAACAATCTGTAACAATAATTGTATTTTCTCACTTTCAATTATATTTGGGGGTTTATACCATACTCCAACCAATATTCTTTTGGAATTTACTGCTCTGTTATTTAACTCTACCCACAAACATTCAACATCAACGCTAGTTCCAGCATAAATATCTTCTCTGACTATAGCCTTAAATTCAGTCTTTACATACAGACAAATCCCTCCTCCCCTTTTACCACTGCCCCTATCTTTCCTTAATAGGTTATAACCATCCAGGTTAACAGTCCAGTCATGAGATTCATCCCACCATGTCTCGGTAATGCCTATTAAATCCCATTTTTCGTTAATTGACAATAATTCTAGCTCTCCCATTTTTCCTGACAAGCTTCTGGCATTAGTAAGCATACCTCTTATGTTATGAGTTCCTCCAGAGCTAACCTTAACTTTTCCCGTTATAATTTAGGGAGGGTGCTTAAGTGTCTCCACATTGTCCGGCTGCAACTGCACACAAAATGGCGCCTGCACAGATAGGACACACATAGTGTGGAAACAGATTAAAAGGGAAGCTGTAAACACAATGTACAAGCAACATTTTAAGCACATGTGGCTTTTCTTCAGATAAGTTTTACAGATTTGGGTATCTACACTAACTAAAAGAATATGTATTTGATATCATATATTGGGACCTCCTCTGCTATTCCTTTTTAGCATTTACAAGGTATCTTCTCCACTGAAAGGGTTTTCCATGGTCAGCACTTGACTGGCAGGGTCTGGTAACTCAGATCTTCTTCATAAAATAATGCATATAATGTGTGCCAGTGTTTTTAAGCTAATACATCCCAACAGGCCAGGGTCTAAGGATATCTCTGCTTAGGTTTGGATTGGTCAGAGCGAATTACTGAGTATCTCGGAGCTGTCTTCACATATCAGATATCATATTACTTAGGAATATCATATCACTTAGGAATGTTCACTTCTATTTGTCTTTACGTAGTCTACCACCAGGGCAAGTGTAGGCTAAGGAATCCATGACATTCATTAGTACCTAATCCCCTCCACCTGTGGATATACCTGGAACCTATGAATAGGGAATTGGACTGAGCCTCTGTGATCTGTTCAGAAACTTCCTATACTCGGATCTTCTGGTATATTGTCCTTGCCTGCACCGGACCATTGGACCGTCTGAGCTCGCTCTTGCCTTTGCGCTCCTGCAGTCTGTTTATCAAGACATCCTGTCATATTCGGACCTCTGAGACCACCAGCTCCTCCTGTCCCTGATCTTCTGATACTTTGCAGTCCACTGTCCCAGACTTCCTGTTACCCTGAAGTTCTGCAATATATCCTGTACCTCCAGCTATCCTTTTACAGTCCAGTTTAAAGGGCCTTCACTTACTGGGATCCTTTTTGTCCTGTCTATGACTGCCAGTTCTGATTGAATTACTGGATAACATAACTATAATTTGATTTTGGGCTGTCCCAAGGAATGTAGTGGGGAAATAGCTGTAAAATGGGATCTGTTGGTTGTTGGCGGCACTGCTGCCAAATTTTTGTCAAATTTCAAAAGGGAGAGGACCGTAAAATGTATATTATGGGTTACTTTCCTTTTGGGCACCCTGTGTTTTTCAGGAAAACAAAACATATAGTGAAATTTTTTTTTTAAACAAACACGATACCGGAAGCCAACGCGATCACGGCACCCAGGTCTTCTCTGCATCCTGCCTGTGCCTGTGCCGGTGAGAGCCCAGCCTTTCTCTGTAAGAGTCAGTGTGGCCAGCCTGTGCCGATATGAGCCAATTTGCCCAGTATGTGCCTATAAGAGCCAAAGTTTCACGCAATACCATGTCTCCTCCACTACATCTCCACCATCCTATTGGGCCCTCAAGTTAACACGTTTTTTGATATAATTATTGTTGGTTAGTAATGCCTGTTTAGTTTTAAGGTTTGGTTCAAAATAAAACGTGAGAAAATGTGAAAAATCTGGGGTCCGGAACAAATTAATGCTATTTACATTGATTCCTATGGGAAATGCTACCTTGGTACCACTGTATATAGAAATGCATATTATTCAAATCTGCTGGTTCTTTATAAAATGGGATTTATTTCTTGTATGTGTACAAAGAGATCATGTAACCCATTGTGAAAATATGTTTGTTATTAATTTCATTTTAGTTTAAAAAAAAACGGAAAATCTCAGAAGGGAACTGAAGGGGGCTGGACCAACCATTTAGATGGGAACAAAAATAGATATTACAGGTTCGACACTATATGCGATACAAATGCTCTAAAAAGATCTCTAAATAGCAAATAACCCAAACAATGAGCTAATGTTTTTATTATCATACTTATTGCCCACTGTAGTTAAGAAGCTATATATATCATAACGTATATGTATGTATATATATATATATATATATATATATATATATATATATATATATATTGTATATTAGTACCGTTTGCCACATCATATAACATTACATGCCAAATATATACAGAACATAAAATATTGAAGAGGAATTGCAAACAAATAAAAAATAATAAAAGTGCACAACTGCAAAAAAAAAACATATATAGTATTGTTGCCCCACGGTTGCAAGTACATCCATCTCCACTTCTTCTGTCACTATATTATTGGGAGTTAGACAGTACTTTCCAACTGGGAATTCGGCCAATCAATCATGTCTAACTATTGAGAGGCAGTGACAAAGGTAAATTATTGTGTTGGTGGCAGTTAGATGGATTCACTGGTCATAACGTGTTGGCCCATGGGCATAAATATAAAAAAAGCTGCTAGAGCATCAAGATCTCATATATTGTTTTTTATTTCAAATCACAAAGTCAGAGATGGTCAATCTCAGAATGAACAATGCCAAGTATTAGTAATTTTATGGGAATATAACCTTCTGAGAGGAATATCTTGTAGTCCACAGAGGCAAAATGTCCTTTGATATATTAGTCTTGTTTCATTCAGCCATTGCTGCGCTGTGATTTTTATTTTATTTTTGAAAAGGAGACTCAACTACTACAGGCTGAATTTATGTTTCATCAGGTTTTTTAAGTAATAAAAAGACTACTATGATTTGTGAACCTTTAGTCTGATTAAGGAACCATTGTGTTCCTAAAGCTCCCTTTTATGTATCTGTTAGCCAATAAAAGTATGCTTTTATTCAGCTGCTATTTTTATTTTTTTCTTATCTATTAGACTGGCTAGCACATTACCACCTTCTCTCGGTATCATGATGCCTTCTTAGCCAGGTGCAACTTAAAGGGCCCATGTAATGATCATAATTAGTGTTGCATTAGTTTGATTATTAAGCATCACTTATTAAATAATGTAATTTTAAACTTACATTTAGACTGTAGTGTTGCAGGTTTTAATCAAAAACCTGTTTCTCTCCACTAACTTTTAGGTGTGCTGCAGATCTGCCCAGGAAGCTGTCCTATAATTTCTTCTTGACTAGTCTAGGTTTGTCGGATAAAGACTACTATCAGTCTATCCTTCTGGGAAGATCCTCTCCAACCTCTTATTATTATTATTATTATTATTATTATTATTATTATTATTATCTTTATTTATATTGCGCCAACATATTCCGCAGCGCTGTACAGGGGTTGAGTACATGGCAAAAAACAAACTTAACACCTTGTAAAGAATGGAGGGCCCTGTTTTTGAGCATAAAATCAAATGTACACAGAGCTAGTTTCCAAGGCAATGACACAATATTGAAAACTCACAAACTTACAATCTAAGGGACACCTAACAAGGAGTGGGGAGAATCAGCTCTGTCTATTTACTTGAACATCCTATGCTAAAGCTGAAATATATGTTTTAAAAGCTCCACTGATTTAGTTTTTCTTCAATTGTTGATTTATTGCTATTTATCGAACCAGAGTGGTTTTCCTTAAATTGAACTTCATTAGGACAGTATCCAGCTGTATTATTCACATATAGGGTATCCAACCTTTCAAGTTTGATCAACAAATATAGCACTACTCCTTGTAGAAGATTTTTGCAACACTTTTGGGATTCCTATACCAGAGCATGGAATTTATGCTGCATATGTATATTTCCAATGATATCTTCATCAATGTTAATGATAGCATGTGTGTTTTTCAGCCTATACCTACAAGGCTCAGGCCGAGGGTAGCACATTTTCAGGGGGTCAGCAGACTGACTGAAGCTGCAAAGTAGGAAGAGTAATAACTGCGTTATTGGAGCGAGGGGTGCGCGCACAATTCTAAACGGGCCAGGAGTAACATAAAACCTAAATATGCCCCTGGATCATAAGTTATATCAGCTGTGCAGTGTGGTTGTGTTATGTGTAAAATTGAGTCTTTGTTTGTCTTGTGAGTATCGCCGGAGGGTAACCTCAAACGGAAACTGTTTTCTCTGTGTATAATGACTATCTAGTTAATACGCTCAGACACAGAGAAATATGTTCTATTAACATGCTAATTTATTTAGATCCACATGATCTGGTGCTCTGATGCAAATAGTTTTATCTTCATATATATTTCACTGTTTAGCTGTGTGTTAAAACAAATCCAAATCCTTATGCAGTATGTTCCAAAATTCTGAAGATTGGAGACACACTTGGTTTGATTGGTCACACTAAATAAGATTTTTGTACATTAATACAAATGTTGCTTTTTCTCTCCAATCTGTACAACTCCGCGTCTTTATGCTGCACTAGACCTGTTTGTGCTCACGTTGGCCCAGTTAAAGCTCCTCCTTTCCTCTTGCAATATCCCAATCCTAGTTTGCCACACGCCTATACAGAAAATTATAATTGTATAAGGTGGATAGTAGGATGAGTTCCAAAAAGGTTAAGTTCCATGCAAGCATTTTCCATACGAATCCATGTAAATTTAAATAATACATTCTGCACCCCAGATTTTTCACATTTTACTTTGAACTAATGGTGTTGTTCTTGGATGCAAAACCTTAAAACTAAACCGACATACATAAAAACAATAATTCCATCATGTAACATAGAATTTCACTTCACTTTAACTGTACTGGGAGGACTTTAGGGTCCAATGGGATGGTGGCGTTGTAGAGGAGGAGAGAAGTTATTGCTTGGAACTTTGGTTCTTTATAGGCACAGGCAACACTTTGGTCCTTATAGGCACAGGCTGCACTTTGATTCCTGCAGGCACAGACTGCTCTTGTAGGCACTAACTAGATTACGCCACTGTACAGAACTTTATTCCACTTCCTGAAAGACAGGATGTTGGGTGTTGCGAGCGTGTTGAGTTCTGAGTAAGCATCAAATTCCAAGTAATTTTTTTTTTTTGTCAGTCCGATTTGTCGTGTTCCTAGTAATTGTTGTGTTCCGACACAATATTTTGTCAGTGGGACGCGTTGAGTATCGATAATGAGGAGTTCCGAGAACTGAGGTACGTAAGTATACATTAACAGCCTTATTAAATTGCGATTCGGTAAATTTAAAAGGGCTTTATTTAAGCACATAGCATATTTTTTTAACAGAAGTTTTTAGTTAGTAAAGACCTTGCTTTTGGATAGAAGTTCACTAACTAAAAACTTCTGTAAACAAATTATGCTATGTGCTTATATAGAGCCCTATTTAATTGGCCAAATCACAATTTAATAAGGCTGTAAGTCAGAAAGTGCCAGGTACACTTAGACAGAATATTCTCTGCACATAGACGTTTCTTAGCATATTCTACGGCATTGCACTAGAAACTGCAGGCAGCCTGCTACCGCAAAATGTGCTGCCCTAAGCCTGGGCCTCATCAGCCTAGGCTGAAACACATCCATGGTGTTATTGGATATTTACAGCTACTCCAATCTTCAAACTTATATTTGCAAAAACCAACTTATATAGAGAAATGCTGTGAAATATTTCCATACAAAACCAATTCTTGAATTTGAATATTTTTTCATTTTCTTTTTATGTGGGAGTAAAAGTACATATCTTCTAAAGACATTCAGACTGTACGATCACAGTTAAAATGCACATGATCCCTTCTAAACTATCTCAAAAGTTGTATTTCATATAGAGTAGCTTAGATTTAATTTGGGATATGATATAATGGTATAGATGGCATATAAAGTGAACCCTAATTGTCTGAGACATTGTGACACAGCCTAACCCCAGGATTGGATTTGGCACTATATGGGGTAGTCTCCTGTCTACAAGTTGAACTGTATATCCACCAATTGGATGTTTAAATACTTCAACTCAATTTTCCAATGTAGGGTGTCCTCATGCACAGGTCCTACTCACACTGAGACTCTAGAGCCTTCACCTCCTCCCTGGCCAGCTCTACTCTCTTACCTACTGATAAGACATATCCTGATCTGTTAGAGGAAAACTCGCTAATGTGTATAAGCGGATGTCTATTCGGGTGTAAGTGTCATGGGAGCAAGTGCACCCTATTATACAGGACAGCTTGGCAAGTGTTAGACTCTCCTGTTTTTGGATCCTTGGACCAAGTGCAGGACCACGGAGGCAACTCTTAAAACTGCAGGTGGAAACCCAAGGAAAAGAAAGAAATTCCATATATAAAAGAGCTGTATAAATCCTTAACACACCCATGGTGCGAACACTGCAAACTATTTTACTCCAAGGCATGAGTACTTTTATCTTTATTTTCTGAATATGTACACTTTTTTGAGAATAAAGGCTACATGATCAAGTTAGCCATGAATAATACCAATAGACTCTACCTTATGATAAAATCCATGAGGGGTTGATGCCATTGTGATTGGTCACCTCCAATTTCTAGAGGATGCAGGCAGCCCTGTTATTGGTCACCAGTACAGCCTCTTCCACCAATAACCACAGTGGCAATGTAGACCTCCTTGGCTATCCAGAATAGGGCTGGGAAATTCAAACAACATGGGTGATTATGCTTTCATTGGGACACAGGTGCTAAAGTTCCCATTATGGCTCCCTCCACCAATAAAGAAATTACTGAGCTAGGTGTTCTCCTCTTGGTTCCCTTCACTCTAAGGTGGCAAATATAATTGGCCATTTCTGAGAATACATGTGTGAGAGCTGCAATTCTTTATTAAAGGGAAAAGTATACTCTTGGGTGTGCTGTAAACCCTCATTCCTGTTCCCAAGCTGTACTCCCCTGAGGTGTTAAAGTGCTGATCAACTTTCTTCTGACCCAGAACAGCATTACCAGCTTGGTCTAGCGAACTACGTTCCTTGATAGTCCTGCTTCATGAGGTGCACTGCAGACCACACATTGTAACAGGTTTATCTGTTTAATTTAATCAATATGTCTCATCCCACATGTCCTGAGCTTGTTTTACTGTGAATGCAACAGATGTACCCTAGTTTCTCATTTTGCTACTGGTTATATACAGCAGGCTTCTTTCCAGAACAATGGGCCCATTATACTATATATATGCGAATACCATTTGGGTATACAGAAATGAAACTCTGAATGGTGGTGTTTTATGTAGACGTGTATTTAATATTTAGCCCAGTTTTGTGATTTATTTTCTTTATTCACTAACAAAAGTTCTATTTTATTACTTTTAGACACTTGGGAATACTTACCGTATTTCTCTATTATTATTAGCGGCAATAGAATTGTAAGTCAAGGAATGTTGTTTGGGCCAGACATAATTTTTTTTATGGTGGTCTGAGATCTCGGCGCTGATTGCGAGGCTCGCGCTGAGTGCCTTCGGCGGCGCTCATTGTGAGCCTCTTGGTTGTTTTTTTTTTTTTTAGCAGAGGCGCTTTTGCTGTGATTGTAAGGTCGGCGCTGATCTGTTTTTTGCGCTTACTGCAAGGCTGTCCCATGGTGTAGTTTGGGTGGTATGAGCAGCGTTGGCGCTCGTTGTGAGGCGCCAGTGAATGTCTTTTGCGTTTTTTTTGTGTATATGTATTTTGTGCTGCTAATGAAATAAGTATTAAATTAATATACTTATCTATTTGTAAGTAATAGATGCAGGAAGCATTGTGCTGAAGAGCTAACAATCTGTTTTCATGTTCCTGCAGCATACAGTGTAGCTTTCTAGTGTTGTGGAGCTGAGGTGTAAGTGTCAGCAATGTGTGTAGTGTAAATAGGCTGCGTGCGCGAGGGGAAGCCGTTAGTGTAGCTGGGTACTTCCGCATTCTGTAAGTTAGTGTTGTAAAATGTTGGTGATTGTGTATGTGGTAGGCGGGTTTGTATCATTTAGTGTCCTTGCTAATGGTGTATGTTGTAGGTCATTCAGGTTTTTCATTTTTTTCGCAGCCATTTTTTCTCTTGCTTGGGAGATTTTCAAGTGGCTAAACTTTGTAAATTTGCCAGAATTTGAGATTTGAGCTGTGTTGCAGAGGTCCTGGGTGTTCCCCCTTGGTGTGGGTAAGGATTTTTTTGTTTGTTTTTTTAATGTTTGCCGCTGTTCACGGTTTGTCCGTTAAGGTCATATTTTCCTCGTATATTTTTGTGTAAGTCCGTAGTTAGTCATTGCGTGTTTAAGTTTTTTTTTTTTTCCAAGTCCCGCTTGTGTGGTCGTTTGTAACCGGTTGTGAGGCGCTGTAGAGCCTCCACCTTAGCAAATGTGGCCTCACGCTTCGAGGGTCCGCATTTGCGGTCCGAAAGTTGTAGGGGGTCGTAGGGATGAGCGCCTATGGCGCTCATCTCCACTAGTGCAAGGACCGCCTTTGGCGCTCCTTGCCAGCAACTGCGGCGTTGCGGCGGCTCGCTATGCGAGCCCACAAGTGTTAGCAACAACCCGCGTGCTGAGAACTATATATGTGATTATTAATGGACCTTTAGCTTGCATGCAGTAGATGTTTTTTTATTATTCTAATTCTATAGTTGTCAGAAATAAATACTGATGCAACCAGATATCACTTATTCCAAACAAGCTTAAAGTCACATGTCTGCAACAATTCAGCCTGCCTGTCCGTTTCTCTAAGCTCTGATGCCATTTCTTATTTGATTACTGTTTTCACATCCGAGCAGTTCACTGCTATGACAACCTGCAGCGTGAATCATGGCAGCCTGCATCACAGTGAATCAAACCGGCTCTCCAGGCTGGCTGAATTGTTGCTGACAGTTTGGTTTATCTAATCGATTTTTTTATTTACTTTCAAAAAAGATGGAGCCCTAGATCTACTTGCAAAAAAAGGACCCTCCATCAATTAAAGAAACATTGTAATTCGTAATTGATCATTAATAAAATTCTTATTATATAATTTAAAATGTTAATATTCAATATTAAACAGAATTTGGACCTTTCCTGTTGGGTGGCCGCTACCAGATTTTACAGAATTTCATCTGAAATTTTAACTCCATTTTATAACATTAAGGTAAGGAAGGGTAAGCGTAACAGTTTAAGGTTAGAAATTGTGTAAAATGTCGACCGTGTTATCTAGCGACAAACCCCCTGACACACTCCTGCCGGCCACCCAGCAGGAAAGATTAAAATTTTATTTAATATTGAATATTAACATTTTAAATTATATAATAAGATTTGTATTAATGATCAATTACTAATTACAATGTTCATTTAATTGACAGAGGTTCCTTTTTTTGCAATACATCAATGGACAACTTGGTCCCTAATCTGTAGAGCTTACAGTCTAGATGTTCACACTTTGTATAACCAGTATACACAAATTCAGTGTAATGTGTATTACAATAGATATTCCAATATTACGTTTTTTTAAATGCCGTACTTTTCTTTAACACTCTATTTTATTTTTTTAACAGCCATTTTTAAAAATGCTCCAGAGAAAAAAACGTGGGCTATCGTTATCACCATGCTGGGAGTCGTAGTCTTTGATTTCGCAGCCGACTTCATTGACGGACCAATCAAAGCGTATTTATTTGATGTGTGCTCTCACCAGGATAAGGAGAGGGGGCTGCATTACCATGCGCTCTTCACTGGTAAGTGCTGCTCTGTATTTATGTCCATCACAGCTTCCTAGTGTCCCTGCTGGGATGTGAGTGTATTCCCATTCAATTCATCTGGAGTCCTGATCATGTGCCTCAGTCACACGCACTTTTACTACAAGGAATTCATCTTGTGATTTGTAGCAAAGGAAGATCAAAATATAACCCCGAGCATTGACACAGAAAGATATGCAGCCCATTATGGAAACTGTATCTCTACTGTTTTTTTATTTTTTTTATTTAGATTTTGTATTTAACTTTTTCAAATTTTTAGCTTTGTGAATATATTTTATTTGTGTGTTTATGTATAAGTGAGCTAAACACTTTTACCTTTTTAATGTATGAATTTTATATATAGAATATACAGTATGTATAAGAACTAAAAAGGTTATATTTTAGGCAGCCGTGGCTATTTGTATTTTAGTCTAGATATTATATGTATGTGTGTCTATGTATGTATGTGTGTGTATATATATATATATATATATATATATATATATATATATATAATGTGTATGTATGTATGTGTATATATATGTATGTGTGTGTGTGTATATATATATATATATATATATATATATATATATATATATATATACATACATACATACATACATACATACATACATACATACATACATACATACATACATACATACATACGGACCACAGTGCCTGGTACATCTCTCATTCATTGCCCCTCTGAGCTCCATCAAGTTCATGTTCATTGCTTTTGTGACCTCCTCTATCCATCTCCTCCTCTGTCTTCCCCTTCTTCTTTTGCTTTCCATCTTTCTCAGCATCATAGTCTTCTCTAGGGTATCCTGCCTTCTCATGATTTGGCCCAAATATTTGAGCTTAAGCCTCATGATCATACCTTCTAGTAAACAGTTTGTCTTGAGGGGACTCTGAGTATCTTTCACCAAGCTTGCCATAGCTTCCCTCCCCAGAAGTAAACATATTTTAATTTCATGACTACAGTAACCAAGAGATCTTGGATCCCATGTAATCAAAATCTGTCTCTGCCTCCACTTCTTCCCCAGCTATTTACTAGGAACTGAGATTGCTATTTGTCATGATCTTTGTCTCTGAGTTGAACGGCGAGCCTCGTCGTACACACCACGCAAACCTCGTGATGACGTCTCGTAGTTAGACAATTATAATATGTGATTGTCTTTTTTAACGTTGAGCAGCAGTCTAGCTTTTACCCTCCATCAATAGGTCCTTTAGCCCCCCCCCCCACACACTCACACACACAAACACACCATTGTATCAATGTGTTTGTATGAAAGTGCTTGTCTCATTTATATGGTCTTCAAATTTTATATCCAAACTAGCAACTTGTCTGTCAAAAATGACGGCAATAAAATGTGAATCCTGGCAATGCTGTTTGCCACACAATGGAAGACTCTCCCCCTCTACTTTACTGGCCTCGCGATGAGCGCCTTTGGCGTTCATTGCGAGTCTCTACTTCCTCCTTTGTTTAAATCCCCCCTTTCCCCATTTCTCACTCCCCTGTGTCTCTTCTCCCCCCCCTGTGTCTCTTCTCCCCCCCCTGTGTCTCTTCTCCCCCCCCTGTGTCTCTCTCCCCCCCCCTGTGTCTCCCCCCCCCCCTGTGTCTCTCTCCCCCCCCCCTGTGTCTCTCTCCCCCCCCCTGTGTCTCTCTCCCCCCCTGTGTCTCTCTCCCCCCCCTGTGTCTCTCTCCCCCCCCCCCCTGTGTCTCTCTCCCCCTCCCTGTGTCTCTCTCCCCCTCCCTGTGTCTCTCTCCCCCTCCCTGTGTCTCTCTCCCCCTCCCTGTGTCTCTCTCCCCCTCCCTGTGTCTCTCTCCCCCTCCCTGTGTCTCTCTCCCCCTCCCTGTGTCTCTCTCCCCCTCCCTGTGTCTCTCTCCCCCTCCCTGTGTCTCTCTCCCCCCCCCCCCTGTGTCTCTCTCCCCCCCCTGTGTCTCTCTCCCCCCCCTGTGTCTCTCTCCCCCCCCCTGTGTCTCTCTCCCCCCCCCTGTGTCTCTCTCCCCCCCCCCTGTGTCTCTCTCCCCCCCCTGTGTCTCTCTCCCCCCCCTGTGTCTCTCTCCCCCCCCTGTGTCTCTCCACCCTCCCCTGTGTCTCTCCACCCTCCTCTCCCTGCCCTGTGTGTCTCCCCTCCTCCTCTTCCCCCTCCTCTCGGCGTGCCACAATGGGCATGTGCACCCAGCCGCAATGCACATGCATGGCTTCTGCTGAGCAATGCGCATGCGCTCCCATTGCAGCAATTGTAGTTGTCAAACTGCGATTTTGTTGCAAGAGTGACAACGAATGACAGTTTGACAACTATTATATGTTATGTTATGCCTGTGTTTATTGTACTCCTTGTGCTAAATAACCTGTTGGAGCTGTACAAATTGCATTATTATAATAATGTACATATATAGATCTAGCTTTAGTTACCACTATAAAGGCGCTTGCATAGTGAAGTCCTATTGACAATGGCAACAATTTGCCAATCACATATTATAATTGTCTAACTACGAGACGTCGTCACGCTGTTTGCGTGGTGCATACGACGAGGCTCGCCGTTAAACTCGGAGCACTTGGTGGGACAGCAAAAAAAGATACGAGACGCTAAAATTTACTAGATTAGCGGCCGAACCAAAAACACGAAAAACACACTAACTAAACCTAAAACAAAAATTGCAAAAACCTCACAAACAGCATGGGGCAACAGCCAGGACATCTGTGAGTGAGCTGGAACACGAATTTAACTTGATTTAGACTATTTTTGCCACATGAAAATCGCCTAAGCGAGGAAAAAAATGGCAGTCGAAAAAAATGAAAACAAGGCTACACGACCCTGGACCGCGCAAAGCACTGCAAAATGCGTACAAAATACACTATTACAAAAGCCGGAAAATACTCACGAGACGCGTAACACATTAATAACATTACGAATATACAATGCCGCTTTACACAATAAACCAACGGCTTTACCTCGCGCACGCAGCATATTAAGAATGCAAACTTCAAACATTCATTACACTTTATAAGCAGGGCACCAACACTCAAAATGTATATTCTATGCCCGTCGCAAAATACAAACGGATTGCTAGCTCTTCAGCCTATTGCTCGCTGCATATATCAATTATAAATAATTAAAGTATATTTATTTATTGCAGACATAATTCATTATTAATTAATTAATTGAATAAATTATTATTAACTACATATACATAGAAATATATATCTCTCTCAGGGGAACAAAAGTACACGACATGAGAGGCTCGCAATGAGCGCCAAAGGCGCTCAGTGCAAGACTCGCAATGAGCGACGAAGGTCCTCATAGCATAAAACGGTTTCATTTATGTCTCAAACAGCAATTCTATGGCTTTAAATTCTATTGACCTTCATTTTTTGACGGGCAAGTCGCTAGTATCATTATAATGAGGAATATTGAGTGAATACAGACAATGTCAATGCAGTGATGAGCAGAGAATCCCTCGCTCCCATCACATAATTGTTGTATAATTATAATGGGTGAACAAAGGGGAGCCTGCACTGTACAATAAGGGCCACGCTATTAATGCTACCTACATGAGACTGCCAGGAGTGCACACAAGTAAAGGAATTTCCCAGCTAATTAGCAATCATAAAGCAACTCAAAATCAGTTAGTCATTGTATTTTCTAATGCAGAATTTTCAGTACCAATTAGGTATTGGCCATGCCAACCAATTGCAAAGAATTTTTAGAGAATAAAAGATGTTTTGTCATATGTCGTTGGGGGAAGTTTATTTATTTATTTATATATATATATATATTATATATATATATAGTAAATAAAAAGTACATCTGTGTTCACATTTGAATGTCTAAAGCAAGTTAAAAAACCTGCTTCCAGCTCAGAGTTCCGAGAAAAACAGTCATTGCACTGCATTCTGGGAAGCTGAGCTGGGACACACAAATATGGCCACAAATGCCTCGCTCTTCATTCCGTAGCCATTATCAAACATGGCTTCCTTTAAAGCTGTGTAATGCAGCAGGCATAAGCCTAATGGGAAGTCAAGGTTGGATTAAACACAGGCTGAGTATCATATCCATTGACAGCTGTTTCAGGCTTACTGGCTATCATCAGCATGGAGCGGGGTCTCAGCCGGTGTTGTGGAAATTATGAGTAGGTAGTTCACCACAACAATCATTTATAATATGGTGGGCAAAAGAGCGATAGAAGCCTCCACCGTACAGTAGTACAGTAAATAAATAGTACATCTGTACTCACATTTGAATGTCTAAAGCAAGTTAAAAAACTAAAAAACCTGCTTCCAGCTCAGAGTTCCGAGAAAAACAGTTATTACACTGCATGCTGGGAAGCATTTATATATATATATATATATATATATATATATATATATATATATATATATATAATCACATATATAGTTGTGAGCGTACGGGCCGTTGCTCACGCTTGCGGGCTCGTGTAGCGAGCCGCGGCCCTCGCGTAGCGAGGTCACTGGGCAAGGGCCTCAGTTGCTGGCGAGGTCACTGGGCAAGGGTCTCAAACCCTCGCAAACTCCACGTCGCTACTCAAAAAACACGACACACAAATTACGACACTCGTAGGTTGTTTGCGTTCCTCGTAAAATTTAGCGAAACACGTTACCACACATTACGACCTCGCAAACATCGGACGCAACACGCCGACATACAAACATTTAAAACACAATAAATACACAAAAAGCTTACCTACAGCAAGAGGAACCATCCAGCACCTCAAAAAAAAACAAGTTACACCTTCATTTAAATAAAAATAAAACACTTTAGACACTAATAACATCGCTAAGCGAGAGAAAAAATGGACGGACAAAACGAAAACGAGGCTACAGCACTCTCCAGATGTAAAACACCACACCACACTCGCAAAACACCACACGAAACTCGAAAACCACTACAAACCAACAACGGACAATACGCAAAGAGGCGCAACACACATAAACCGCCATTTAATGCAAATGCGGAAGTACGACACTACGCGCACGGTTTCGTCTCGCGCACGCACAGTTTTACACTGCACACATTCACCACGCTTAGAGAGCAGCTCCACACCACTAATGCTCCATGACAGCTCTTCAACACAATGCTTCAAAATAGGTAAAGTATATTCATTTATTAATGTATTATATCTTTACTATTACACACCAAACAACATTAGCTACCTTACAATTTCATTGCCGTCATTTTTTGACGGGCAATTCGCTAGTATATAGAAAATGAGGCTGTCATGATTAAGGCAGTAAAACATGGAGGTTACCTGTCAATCAATTAGGGCCGGGGTCCGATATGCAATCAGACCGGCAAACCGGCAAATTACAGAATTATGAAAATGAATGCCAATACTGTTCTAGTTCATATGGATGGCCTGATATATATTAACTCATTGATAGCCGAAATCCATTTAACCCCAAAATGACACCTGAAAATACATATATTTCATTGGCGATTTGTGGGCGTGAGACTGTTGTGCAATTAATTCTAATGTCCATCCTCGCTTTCCCTGTTATTTACAGTAGGGTTTTTACACCCTTGCAGGTCCTCTCTAGCACTCATAGAGTTTTCCCCTTTATTGGCCTTTTTATGGGTTTGAAAACATTTGCGGGCTTAGGAAAATTAAGCAATTGAATAGCGATTTGCAATTTTAGCCATGCGAAAGTGAAAAATCAAAGGCTTCGGGAGACTGTAAGTTACGGGTTTATCAACCATAGGTTTTTCAAGGCAGTAACGCGTAACCCATTTGGAGCCCGCAAAAATTAGCTTGCAAGCTCACTTACGGGCTACAGTAACAGCCAAAAGCTCAACTGAATGCGGCTCACAGTTTTCAAGTTATAAGAATTTGTGGTTTTTAGGTTCTTAAAAACATACAAATTTGAAAATGTAGTACCACCTGAAAACACTTGAAATACAAACCTTTTGGGGTTTGAAAGCTAATATAGGAAGAATGAATCAACTTCACTTCAGCAGCTGGATTCAGGATGTGTGTACATTGTTTTTAACAAAGAAAAGAACCATTAAATCATGTTAACCTTTGTGTTAATGATATTCCCATGCAATGTGATTACTTGAAATGGAGAATGCCCAATCAGGGGAATTGTAACTTACTTTATCAAGCTCTTCCTCATTAAGGTGAAATGCTTCTTTTGAAATAGCAATGACTTTAATGCAAGTCTATGTGAGTTTCTCTGGGAAGAGGGATTAAGAAATATTAGAATATAGAGTAAAGGAATATATTCCAATACGTGGATGATTCAGAAATATTATTATTTTAATACTGTTGGCAGTTCTCTCAGTCATTGCATTAAAGGACATTTATAAATGCTGAAAATATGCTTTTAAATGACATAAAATTCATCATACATTTTGCATACTATACTCAACTATAACTGCAGGCTATCTCAAACTCAACAGGTTCACTTCAACTTAAAGGGACACAGGATCCTGTGTCCCAAGCTTGGAATAATTGGAAACTACATTTAATGTTGCTAAAAATATTATTATTCAGTAAAATAAATCTGAGATTGACATTGCTATTTTATTCTGTGACTCAGCCTGGTTTATCCCCTCTTGTCCTTGTAGTGATTTAGGCAATGGTCTAGGAGTATGCAAACATACTCTCATGTTGTTGTTGTTGTTCAGTCATATCCGTCTCTCTGTGACCCTATGGAATTCAGCACGCGAGGCACAACTGTCAGCCACTACCTCTCTGAGCTCCATAAATCTCATGTTCATTGCTTCAGTAACCTCATCTGTCGTCTCTGCTGTCCTTTGTTTTGTGTACCTTCAATGTTTCCCAGCATCAGACTCTTCTCCAGGGAACCCTGTCTTTTCATGATATGGTCAAAATATTTGAGCCTCTGCCTCATAATCATACTTTCCAGGTTGTCCTGATTTCTTGAAGTACTGATTTATTGGATATTCTTGCAGCCCAATGGACTCTAAGCAGTTTTCTCCCACACCTCAATTCAAAGGGATTAATTGTACGTCACTCAGCCTTCTTAATTGTCCAGCTTTCACATATATATGTTACTACTGGGAATAGCATAGTACTAACTATGCAGACTTTTATTGGTAATATAATATCATTACTTTTTACTAGCTTGTCCAGACTTGCCATAGCTTTCACCCCCAGAAGCAAACAACTTTTAATTTCATGGCTACAGTCACCATCTATTTGCCAGGAATTAAGATTTCAGTTTTTTTGTCTTTTTTTAACATTGAGCAGCAGGCCAACTTTTGCACTCTCTTCTTTCACCTTCATCAGTAGGTCCTTTAGTTCTTCCTCACTTTCAGCCATGTGAGTAGTATTGTCCAGGTATCTAAGGTTGTTTATATTTCTTCCACTAATACTGATTCCAGCTTTGGCTTCATCCAATCTAGCCTTACGCATTATGTACGCAGTATAGAAGTTGAATAAATAAGGTGACAATATACAACCTTGTAGCACTCCTTTGCTGATCTTGAACCATTCTGTCGTCCCATGTTCGGTTCTGACCGTGGCTTCTTGCTTGATATACAGATTCCTGAGGAGGTGGATGAGATGATCTGGTACTCCCATCTCTTTAAGAATTTGCCAAATTTTGTTATGATACACACAGTCAAAAGCTTTAGAATAGTCTATGAAGCAGAAGTAAACGTTTTTTTGGAACTCTCTTGCTTTTTCTATTATCCATTGGTTATTGGCAATTTTAATCTCTTGTGCCTCTTCCTCTGCGGAATCCAGCTTGCACATCTGGTAGATCCCGGTCCATATATTGTTGGAGTCTAGCTTTTAGGATCTGAAGCAATACCTTGTTCGCATGTGTAATGAGTGCAGTTGTTTGGTTATTGGAGCACTCTTTGGCACTGCCTTTCTTTGGGATTGGAATGTAGACTGATCTTTTCCAGTCTATTGGCCACTGATGAGTTTTCCAAATGTGTTCGCATAAGGCAAGCATTACTTTAACAGCATCATCTTGTAGGGTTTTGAATAGTTCAGCTGGGATTCCATCAACTCCTGCAGCCTTATTTATCAGCAAGACATCCTAGGGCCCATCTCACTTCGTTTCCAAGATGTCTGGCCCCAGCTTATTGGACAAATTATTGAGGTCATTAATGCTATTAATATCCTTCTTGTATAGATCTTCAGTATATTCCTGCCACCTTTTGTTTATCTGATCTGCTTTTGTTAAATCCCTACCATTTTTATCTTTTATCTTTCCCACTTTGGCATGAAAGTTTTCTTTTGCGATCTCCAATTTTTTAAAGCAATCTTTTGACTTTCCCATTCTGTTATCCTCTTCTATTTCTTGACATCTCTCATTATATAATGTATCCATGTCTCTTCTTGCTATCATCTAGAACACTGCATTTAGTTAGATAAATATTTTCCTATCTCCATTACCTTTCGCTTTCCTTCTTTACTGTGCTAAGTTTTTTAGTTCAGGTAGCCAGCTTGCCTTCTTACTTTTCTTTTTTTTGGAGATACTCTATTGCAGTTTCCTGGATAATGTTGCAAACGTCGGTTCTTCAGGCATTCTATCTTCCATCTCTAGTCCCTTAAATCTATTCCTTTCTTCCACTGCATATTCACAAGGGCGTATTATTTATTTTGTATCTACTTGGTCTGATGAATTTCCCTCCCTTTTTTTTTTTCTTCAGTTCAATTCTGAATAGTGCAATAGACGCTTATGGTGTGAGCCGCAGTCAGCTCCAGGTCTTGTTTTTGCTGACTGTATAGAGCTCCTTCATCTTTGGCTACAAAGTATATAGTCAATCCGATTTCTATATTGTCCATCTGGTGATGTCCATGTGTAGAGTCCTCTCTGAGGTTGTTGGTGTGAGCAGATAATTATCTTGCCTTCTTGAATTCTACTAATCTCTCCCCTATGACCGGTTTCATTTTGTACTCCAAGGCCAAACTTTCCAGTTATTCCAGGTATCTTTTGTTTTTTTTTACTTTATCATTCACTATGAGTAGTAGTAACATCTTTTCTTGATGTTATATCTACAATATGTTGAATATCTTCACAGAACTGGACAACTTCAGGCTCTTCAGCATCCATGGTGTGGAGCATAGACTTGGATCACTGTGATGTTTAAATGGCTTTCCTTGGCTACCCTTTGATTGACTTTGATGACTTTCTTCTGCTAGATTCTTGACTATAGTAGAAGATCTGGTGGTTGTCTGATATGAAATGTCCAATTGAGTACACTTATTCCCAGGATATCAATGATCAACCTTGTCATCTCATGTTTGTCCATGTCCAGTTTGCCATAGTCCTAACATTCCCCTATGCTAAATTGTACTTTGCAGCAGCAGACTTTTCTATCCACAGCTGGGTTTCCTTATGGCTTTGGCCCAAACACTTTATTAGTTCTGGTATTACTCATACTTATTCTCTGCTCTTCCTCGGTAATGTGGTCAGCACCTCCTGCCTTGAGGGGCTCATCTGCAGGTGCCATATAATTAGGTCTTTGTAAAGATAACTTTATGGACAAGCACAATCAAAGTTAATGGAGTGTGTTACTGGTTCCATCTCCAGTGGACCACAATTTGTCTGACCTCTCTGCTACAACCTTCAAATCTTGGGTGACCCTACATGGTATAGCTCACAGCTTCATTGAAGCACACAAGCCCCTTCACCACAACAAGGTAGCAATTCAAAAGGGATCTTAAATATCTAAACATATGTTAATGCTATAATCCGCTGATTTAATACTTAGCAGTAGTAACAACATCAGGGCCTCTTAAGTTATTTACTACCATTGAATGGTAGAGTACTTGTGGTAACACATTGGCCAGTGTTACATCTCCTCTTTAACAGTGTATACATTTTGAGGCGTTAGTAGCATTGACTTAAAGTGTGTTTTGAAACTTGTAGTAAAGTGAACATCAGAAGGAACCACTTCTAAATGTCAAAGATTAAATGGTCGAGCTGGCAATGAAAGATGGCAGCTGATCAGAAAAAAAGGTTAAGTAAATGGTGGGGCATTATTATGGAACCAAGGTTTTAATGCTTCTAACTAAGAATAAAAAGCAAAGCATAGGTATGAGTATAGGAAGTATATGTGATGTCAATCATAATAATTATTTACAAGAACAGGATGACGTACATTGTACACAAAGGAATACAAATTATAATTAAATATATTAATACCACAAATGACAAATGTATTTGCATATTTAATATATTCATTCAAAAGCATTCAATTTGTTTTTCTTGATGGCAAATATATAAAAAAAAATATGAACTCTTTTTTTTTTTTCTTCTTTTAAGACCTTCTGAGCTAGAACTAGGAAACACTGATATGTAAATAAAATATGCATACATTCTACATATCATTTACCAGAACCAATGGACTGCTTACTCATGATAAAATATGTGTTCTTAATCTAGAAAAACTATAAAAATATATATTTCACCAATCAAGGCTGCTGATGAAGATGAATATGAATATATATATATATATATATATATATATATATATATATATATATGTGTATGTGTGTGTATATATATATATATATATATATATATATATATATATATATATATATATACATATACAGTGGATATAAAAAGTCTACACACCCCTGTTAAAAAGTCAGGTTTCTGTGCTGTAAAAAAATGAGACAAAGATAAATCATTTCAGAACTTTTTCCACCTTTTAATGTGACCTATAAACTGTACAACTCAATTGAAAAACAAACTGAAATCATTTAGGTAGAGGGAAGAAAAAATATAAAAAATAAAATAATATGGTTGCATAAGTATGCGCACCTTTAAACTAATACTTTGTTGAAGGACCTTTTGATTTTATTTCAGCACTCAGTCTTTTTGGGTATGAGTCAGCATGGCACATTTTTGACTTGGCAAGATTTTCCCACTCTTCTTTGCAAAAACACTTCAAATCTGTCAGATTGCGAGGGCATCTCCTGTGCACAGCCCTCTTCAGATCACCCCACAGATTTTCAATCGGATTCAGGTCTGGGCCCTGGCTGGGCCATTCCAAATCTTTAATCTTCTTCTGGTGAATCCATTCCTTTGTTGATTTGGATGTATGCTTTGGGACGTTGTCATGCTGAAAGATGAAGTTCCTCTTCATGCTCAGCTTTTTAGCAGAAGCCTGAAGGTTTTGTGCCAATAATGACTGGTATTTGGAACTGTTCATAATTCCCTCTATCTTAACTAAGGCCCCAGTTCCAGCTGAAGAAAACAGCCCCAAAGCATGATGCTGCCACCACCATGCTTCACTCTGGGTATGGTGTTCTTTTGGTGATGTGCAGTGTTGTTTTTGCGCCAAACATCTTTTGGAATTATGGCCAAAAAGTTCAAACTTGGTTTCATCAGATCATCTTTTCTCACATGCTTTTGGGAGACTTTCTTTGTGTTTTTGCAAAATGTAGCCTGGCTTGGATGTTTTTCTTCGTAAGAAAAGGCTTTCGTCTTGCCACTCTACCCCAAAGCCCAGACATATGAAGAATACGGAAGATTGTTGTCACATGTACCACACAGCCAGTATTTGCCAGATATTCCTGCAGCTCCTTTGATGTTACTGTAGGCCTCTTGGTAGCCTCCCAGACCAGTTTTCTTCTTGTCTTTTCATCAATTTTGGAGGGAGCTCCAGTTCTTGGTAATGTCACTGTTGTGCCATATTTTCTCCACTTGATGATGACTGTCTTTACTGTGTTCCATGGTATATAATGCCTTGCAAATTCTTTTGTACCGTTCTCCTGATGCTTTGGAAGCTCTCTGTGGACCATTGCTTTTGCTGTGGGATGTGACTAAGAACATTTCAGGAAAGATCAACTAGAGCAGCTGAACTTTATTTGGGGTTAATCAGAGGCACTTTAAATGATGGCAGGTGTATGCTGACTCCTATTTAACACAATTTGGAATGTGATGGCTTAATTCTGAACACAGCTACATCCCCAGTTATAACAGGGTGTGCAGACTTATGCAACCACATTATTTTTATTTTTTATTTTTTTTCCCTCCACCTAAAAGATTTCAGTTTGTTTTTCAATTGAGTTGTACAGTTTATAGGTCACATCAAAGGTGGAAAAAGTTCTGAAATGATTTATCTTTGTCTAATTTTTTTACAGCACCGAAACCTGATATTTTAACAGGGGTGTGTAGACTTTTTATATCTACTGTGTGTGTGTGTATATGTATGTATGTATGTATGTGTATGTGTGTATATGTATGTATGTATATATATATATATATGTATGTATGTATGTATATATATATATATATGTATGTATGTATATATATATATATATATATATATATATATATATATATATATATATATATATATATATATAAATATAAAAATGTCAGTTTCATCAATATTCTATTGCATAATATTTTCTTGTGTTACTACATTATTAAAATAAAATAACATAAAGTACTCATTTGAATTAACCTTCCTCCCTTGATAGCAAGATCTTCATCTTTCTTATCCTGCAATTGCATATTTATATGCAACACACAGGTGCACACACGTGTTATCCTGTGTCTTGTACTTGGTTCTGCAATGTCATTGGCAAAAACACAGCCATCCATGACATCACACAACCAAGTTAAATACACTGGGATAGCATGTTTGGGCCTAGTGTTGCATATAAATAAGCCACTGCAGCATAAGGATGGAGGTCTTAATATCAATGGAGGAATGTTTTATTAATTGTAAAATCACTGCACCCATCGAGAATGGTCTAAATGATGAGTAAGTCGTGTTCTCGCTTCCTTTTAATAATGTAGTAATACAAGTGAATATGTTAGAAAGTAGAATATTGAATAAACTATTTTTTTTTTTACTTCAGTGGTCCTTTTAAGAAGCACAGACTACCAGCTACATATGATTGATCTGTATGAGGTTTTCAGGGACTGCCACTATGATTAGAGAAAGAGAATGTTGGGAGGATGATGAGAAAAAATCTAGACATGTCTGAAAGAAAATTTGCAAGACTATAACATTTATAATACTGCTTAAGTAATATTGTTGTTGTTCAGTCTTGTACGACTCTCCATGACCTTATGCATCAAAGCGTGCCAGGCACATCTGTAAGCTACTGCTCCTCTGAGTTCGATCAAGCCCCCTGCTTCAATGATCTCATCTATCCCTCTCTGCCTCCCCTGCTTCCAGTGCCTTAAATATTTCACAACATCAGAGTCTTCCCTTAGGAATCCTGACTTCTCATGGTATGGTGAAAATATTTGAGCTTCAGCCTCATGATCATACCTTCCAGTGAGCAGTTTAAATTCCTGTAGTACTGATTTATTGGATTTTCTTGCAGTCCAAGGGACTCTTAAGTATTTTTCTCCAACACTACAATTGAAACGCATCAATTCTATGGTGCTCAGACTTCTTTATGGTCCAGCTCTCACATCCGTGTATATATATCCTGGGAATACCATACTTTTTACTATGTGGACCTTTGTTGATAATGGAATATCTTTACTTTACTTTTTATTAGCTTGTCCAAGCTTGCCATAGCATTCCTCCCTAGAAGCAATTTTTTTATTTATTTCATGTCCACAGTCCCCATCTGAAGAGATCTTGGATCCAAGGAAAATAAAATCTGTCACTGCCTCCACTTCTTCCCCATCTATTTACCGGGAACTGGGATTGTTGTTTGCCATGATCTTCATCTTTTTAATGCTGAGCAGCAGGTCAACTTTTGCACCCTCTTTTACCTTCATCAACAAGACCTTTAATTCTGCATATAAGTTGCACACTTTTCCCGATCTTGAATCGTTCTGTTGTCCCATGTTCGGTTCTGACCGTGGCTTCTTGGTCTACATACAGATTATTCAGGTGGCAGGTGAGATGATCTGGTACTCCCATCTCTTTAAGAACATACCACATTTTGTTGTGATCCACACAGTCGAAGGCTTTAGAATAGTCTGTGAAGCAGAAGTAAATGTTTTTCTGAAACTCTCTTGCCTTCTCGATTACCCATCGAGCACTTGAGTAATACCCCAGCATTAATCATTGTTGCAAACTTGAGCTCTATATTCTTTATTTTATAGAATGGTTTATTATTTTTTTTGATGGTTTGTACAATAAAAAAATGTCTTTTGTTAAGTTTTTGTTTTTTACTTGTATTTATGAATCACCTATTAAAATCAAATGATCACTGTAATTGCTTAATTCCAATATTCTCTCTTTGATTAGCCACAGCTAATGGTCAAATTGTCCTGTAAAAAAAAAAAGTAGCTTTTACTTGTTTAATTTAACTGCTTTGTTCAATTGTTCTTTACTGTGGACTGTTATTGACTTTTTAGAAGTGGATATTTCAGTAGCTTTCTCAGCAAGGTGTGTCCTTTACAAAAACTTTAGCATTAGTCTTAAAAAGGCCCTGTCACTTAGGATTTTTGCATTTACTTTGTAGCAATTGCAAATGTCTCTACATTCAAGGCAGGTTTGTTGTTGGATTTACCCATTCTCTAGTAAACCTCCTCTCACATAAAATATTTTTTTTGAGTCGGACGGCAGTCCGCTAAAAGATTTGTGAGGGGTCCATGATGTTAATCCCTTTTGTGGGGCCAACAAGGACTTCCATAAGATTTATAGACCGTCCGACTCCTATTAGAATGAATGCGTCAGTGACTAAGGTCAAGCATCTCTTAATTTTTGGTTAACCACAAGACAAAGGATAAAAGGGGTATCACTTGCAAAGCACTTACTGCTTAACTTTTTTTTCTGTTGAAACAAGTGTTTCAGTTGCTGCTTTATCAGCCTTGTTAATTATTAATTGTGTTCTTAACAAGCTGGAGACAACATTCAACGAGTCCTTAACTCAATTCACTGGACTAAACAAACCTGGACTCCTGCACGTCTATTATCATTAGATATTGAATATGTGTTTGACTTGCTTGAGTGGACCTATTTAGAAAAAACTGTCACCAAATTTGTTTTTACACGTCACTTTTATGGATTTTCTCCAGACATACCATCACAATCCTAAAGCCTTGCTCAAATTGCCAGCGGATTAAATTTTGTTGTCTAGTACCCCTTTGGATGTCAATAAAGGGTGTCCCCTCTCCCCCTTGCTGTTTGTCTGGCCTAAGGGTTCAATTGCTAGTGCAATCAGATTCAACTCATGGTATTGAGGTTGGACATCATCACCTTAAGTGTTGTCTTTTTGCAGATGACCTTTTGTGTACTTTTATCTCAGCCTGTCACCTTGGTCCCGGTTCTTATGTAACTTTTGGCCAATTTTGGAAAAATCTCTGGTCTGAAAGTAAATATTGATAAAACAGAAGCTTTGAATTTATTCCTCCCCTATCAATCTCACACACAAATAAACAATTTACATAAAGCTAATTACACCGTTTTATATTCTGTAATGGGACAGAACTATTTGACCTGGTCCACAGGTAATATTTCTTGGCTGGCCCGCCTAAATTCGGTGAAGATGAATATCTTACCCAGACTTTTATACTTGTTTCGCACCCTACAAATAGCAATTAATTTGTCTGAATTAGAGAGATTCTAATGTCTGACATACAATGGGATTTATTGCGCCAGATTGAATCTCAAAAAAGCAGTGTTCAAACCTAAAGCAAAACGAGGTTTGTTGTGTCCACATTTTACGTTGTATTTTAAAGCTGCACAAATCTCCTTCATCCCTCAGGCCCATTCCATTACTCATCAACCTTTGTGGGTCTTTATTGAAAATGTACAAATGCGCCCTTGTTCATGGGACACTATCTTACGGCTTCCCAATCCTTACAAGAAACTAGGGTCCTGGCCAAACCCGTTTTATAAAGTTCTTGATTACTATTTGGCAAAGGGCTCAGCGTACCCTTGGTCTCACCCATAAAAATTCCACCATCACTCCACTAATCCCCCACCCTCCTTTTACTATTCAGATTTCTTCCCTCTCTCTCTCAACTGGTGGAAATCCTCGGACCTTCTTCGTTTTGGCTCTTGGTATAAGGATAATCAGGCCCTTACATTTGATCAACTAAATACTTTTTATACAATTCCACCACGAGAACACTTTACTTACCGTTGCTTTCAACACTTTATCCAGACACAGGAACTTACACATGGTGCACGATCATCATTTTGACTTATGAAAATCTGTGATAAAGGCCCTCTTACAAAAGGCATTGTCAGTCTTATTTATGACTCATTAAATGTGGACTTAGTTTAATCAAAACTCAAGTACGTGTGCAATTGGGACTTAATTTGTAGTTTGACCAAAGACATATGGGAGTCCTCTTTTTGGTAAATTTAACTAAAGGCTCTTTTAAAAGGAGCTTCAAGGAGACTTCGATTAACGTCCTTCACAGGACATATTTTACCTCCGGCAGGCTTTAAAGATTGAAATTAGCTACTAACCCCAACTGCTTTAGAGAATTTGGGAGAGTAGGCTCTTTTTTCCATACCTGGTGGGACTGCCGCCGAGCCGCTGTGCTGTGGCACAAAGTGATTTCGCTTGCTTCAGTTTATATTTGTCCAGCAAATTAATCCTATGGCCGCGGGTATGTCTCTTGGGCCATCATATTGATTCATTATCTTTGCACCAAAATAAATTGATGCAATTCATAATGCTGGCCACCAAAAGTCACATTGCACGTCAATGGAATTCTTCTTTGCTTCACTTGCGATTAGTTTTATTTAGAAATGACCAATCTACTAATTAATGAGTGACTCTCCCACATTCTTGAGGACTCTTTGCCCCACTTTTTTAATATTTGGAATCCATTGTTGACTTCCCCTCATAGTATCCCCCGTCCCCTAACATTACTCTTGATTTCAAAATTGATGCTCAACTTGGCTGACTGAGGATCCCCTCGGAGTTAGTGGTTGGAGGTAGGTCTTGGTGGTTGGAGGTATGTCTTGAACGTTATGGCAATGGGTAAATGAGACAAACTTTTAAGTTAAATTAGTTGATTTCCCCCCCTTTTTTTGCCCCTTTTTTCTTGTTTGTTTTTTTTTCTCTTTTTTTCTTTTTTATGTTTATAGGTATTTTCTGTTTTCATCAAAATAACTTTAATTGGATACACATGATCCATAAACAATGCCGATAAGTGATTAAAAAGTGCTTTGCAAACTCTCTAAAATATAAGACTATCAAAATAAAGATTTTTACATGAGTCATATGGACTATATATATAAACCTAGGCTATCTTTATAGGTTAACTTTATTCAGCCTTACAAGGCCTACATCCTAACACTATTACGTTGCAATGCCAGTGTTATGATGTAGGCCTTGTAAGTCTGAATAAAGTTGATTAAATTGATAAAATATAACGTTGTGACGTTATCAAGTAAACGTCATGACGTAATTACGCCTAGGTTCAACCTGGAAGTAGCAGGGCTTTATAAGCCAGATAATAATCCAGTGAATATAGCCTTAGAGAAAGTCCTCTAGAAGGACGAAACGGACCGTTAGCACTTAATCCTACCAGTGGGACAGGTTCAACTCCAGGGGAAAATTGCTCGCTTTTACTTTTTACAAAGAGGAAAGTTTGGAGAGAAGGAAACTGAATCGCAAGTATTTTTGAGACTACTATATATTATTTCCCTCCCACACGTATACTCTTTAATTATTTGTATGTTTTTCTGCATTTACTTGCAATATAGAGCAGCCATTATATTGTGTGAATTCCTCTTTTTGGAGTTAACGAATACCTGTGCCCCACTTTCTTTGTTTTTAAATGTGAATATTTTGTGCTTTTTTTAATATATTTAAGAACTCTATGATTATCAGTGTATCATGTAATAACAGGACTATCAGTATATTGTGATATATGAGAGTTGCTTAGCAATGGCCTATAGTACTTTCTATGATACCAGTCAATTGGTGCTAATAGGATAGATAATTAATTAATAGTTAATCCGCATATTGCAGATCAGAGGAGATCTTAAAAGGTTGAACTTGATGGACTGAAAGTCATTTTTCAACCTTTAAATACTATGTAATTATGTAACTATGTAATGATAGCCTAGGTTTATATATATATATATATATATATATATATATATATATATATATATATATATATATATATATATATATATATATTAGTCCATATGACTCATGTAAAAATCTTTATTTTGACTCCTATTTTAGCGAGTTTGCAAAGCACTTTTTAATCACTTATAGGCATTGTTTACGGATCATGTGTATCCAATTAAAGTTATTTTGATGATCAAGTTGAAGGGGTGTTAAGCACCCAATGAATCTATAAGGTCAACATATATATATTTTATTTTCTGTTTTCATTAAAACCTTGTGCCTTCTGTTAAAAAAGAAAAACTGCTAGTACGGATGCCTTGCAAACTGTAAGTTCTCTGGCAGAGCTTTCATATTTAGACCTTTATTATCTGTGTTTGTTATGTATTATTAATCCATATAAGATTACGAGGTAGCTTATTCGTTTATTTGAATGAGACAAGCTCATATGCTGTAACTCCTTTGTATTTTGTTCAGTTTGTATTTTGGCATCTTAGCTAACTAATAAAACTGATTGAAAAAATTGAAGTCTATAGAGCATAATTTACGATTTGACACAAGTTCTAACCCAATCAGAACCATAGCCTGACCCTGGGACTGGGAGCAAACTGGGTGGGTATTACAGTTGGCTACTGGAAGTGCTTACTGTTTGCCCTTAAAGTGATACTAACCCTAAAATAGCCTGTTGCATATTAAAACACATGCGGAATACAGAAATAAACGCTCAAAACTACAAAAATTATCCTTTGCCTGGTAGGCTCAAATGAACAGTTAGGACAGGCTCTTGCATAGCCGTTTCATTCATAACTGTAAAAAGTGGCATAGTTCCTTAAGGCTTGCAGTAGCCCTTGGGTTTGGTAACCACATGAGCTAGATTCCATCCCTATCCAGTTACCAACCAAAAAGAGCCCATGTATCCCTTAGCTGTTAGAATACGTCATTGTTGCAAATGCAGTTGCCAAGGGATTAATTATTATTTAAACCCTGATCTTTTAAATGTATAACTGGCAAATATTGAAGTTCTAACAACTTTTATGCTCTCTACATTTTTATTTTTATTTTTAACTGTGAATTACTTAATTATGTTGATTAAGAGAGCTGGGGATAAGCAGCCTTGACTTAGTGGATATGCTCCATAGAATAACAAAGGGATTGGACAGGGATATCTCAAGGAAAATACAACATTCTGCATTGTCACTGCAAAACGATCACTTATTTTTATTAAGCACAAAAAACAGCAATTGTAATTACTATAACCTGGTAAATGTTTTAAATTTGTATGTAGGGGATTCAGTGGGTCACATGACTTATTTTCAATAACAGTTTATTTATACACAGCTTGTGAAATACTGGTTTTAATATGTGACTCTTGAATTCCATGTTGTTGGGGTTCAACAAAACAATTACACCAAAAGGTTACACTCTGTGAAAAACTTGGAGATTGAAATGAAATTCAAATTCTGTGTATAGGTTTTGATTACTTGGAAACTCTCTTTTTTGATGTTTCTGGATAGGTTTTGAATAGGGGAAGCCATGGGTTACTATTAGGAGCCCTACAGAAGACATTTTGGAGTCTAGGTGTACAGTATTCCACGACTAATGTCGTTTTGGAAAACACTGCTCTAAACAATGTTTTTTTCCATTGCTTTGCTGCAGGTCTTGGTGGAGCACTTGGCTATCTCATAGGTGCTATTGACTGGGGATCTACGTTCCTTGGACAGCTCATGGGGTCAGAATTCCAGGTCATGTTTTTCTTTGCATCTACAATCTTCCTCGCACTACTGGTGGTGCATTTGTGTAGTATTCCTGAAACCCCTCTCAGAGATGACATATTGGAAACCAAACTCTTACTAAAAGAAGATGCTCTGAGTACGTACGGCTCAATAGATAAAGAACAAAATGGATATTTAAAAACAAATGGGAAATTATCTCCTGCTAAATTGGAAGAAAGTGATTCTGAGGAAGAAGTACAGGTAAAGTTACTTATTTTAAACTTTAATGCATACGATATACCAATAAAAAAAATGCTTTTAAGATTATTTAATAACATTCAACTGATACAATATTGACGATGAATTAAAATTATACTGTGTGTGTGTGTGTATATATATATATATATATATATATATATATATGTGTGTGTTAAGCTATTTATTTTCATTTACAGAGATGGTCTCTTATATATCTGCTCTTTATTGATCTTCTATCATCCATTAATACTTTGACCTAAAACTTTTCTTATGGAAAATACGTAACCTAATGTTTGAAGAAAACAATTATTGTAATATTATGCATGCTTTAATGACTACTTGTATTTAAGATTTCCCCATATTTTTCAAATGAAAAAAAAATGCAATTTGTGCCTTATTCTCATTTATCTATGCAACGATAGCAGATTAATCAATAGTGTGAGTTTTTTTCTGATACATTGTAAATGTGCATTTCATAAGAAAATAGTTTTTTCATGCTGAATATCTGAAACTGGTCAACAAAAATTTACAGCTGTTCTTACTTCCCAAAATCTTTTCTAATTCATTGTATAGTGTACAGAAGGTTTTGAACCTAGATCAGAGAATACTTTCTCATCTCCGTTCCATTCAAGTTGCCCATGACATTTAAAAAGATATGCAAACCAATGAGCATGTTTTATATATTAAACAAGTTGTTTTTGCCTGAAAAATATTAAGTAAAACCCACTTAAACTTCCTTCAACTGAAGTGGAGATGCACAGTGTACTGTAATACGTAGGTCTCTTTGGCAGACTCATAAAGTTATATTCGTGCTTATCGGCCGGAATCAATGAGCCCCAGCACAGTTAAACATTTAAATCCGTAAATTATAATCTGAGAGCCTCTTTGACAAAAAAAAAAAAACACACTATGACTCATTTACACATATCATTTTCAGGTGCTATGAAAAAAACAGTATTTCCATTTTCATTTAATTTATAAAAAAAAAAATCGAAGTAGTTTTAGGATTGCTAATGCAATATAATGTGTTATAATCGGTATAGTTGACATTAAATTAAAAGTAATATTTTGTACAAAGTTATTTTATATTACAATAATGCTATATCTGCAATATGTTCATTTGAATATGTACATTTTGATAGCTGACTGTGATGGAATGGGGTTAGCTGTCCATCCGTGTACATGGATCCTTTCTACATCTCACCAACAGACCGCAGAATTTCGGTAGCTTTTCATCAAATCAAACCGTCACAAACCGCATGGAATCCCAGCATCCTGGAAAAGAACCTAGTTCAACCACTCTTAACCAGAAGATCTCTTTATAGAACAGGGTACAGAATATTTATAGGGAAATACAATGGTGACATTAATGGCACTGCTGTTTAATTACATTGTGTTCATATCTAAACACTTTTACTTGGTAAAATAATTAAAATTACTAGAGTGTAAGGCTAAGTTTATCCAATTACTCAGCATAATATGCTACTGGTTAGTATCTGGTTGTTTGCATCTCGCAATAGGAGACCTTCAATTATAAACTGTCCCGTTGTTAAAGCAAGGTGCCCGCTCGACAAAGGACCTCTTAGATCTGCCTTTGCAAACAATTTGATTACACCCCAGTAGACCAGGTCACACCAGTATTACTTGAATTACCACAATGTTACAAATAAAAATACATACCAATATCACACAATACACATTAACATACATATAATCATTATAGCAACCTGTTGCCCACACATATAATGCATCCAGTATTACTGTACAGTAGAACAACCACCTCTATAGGACAGTGAATATACCCCAAGCTGAACATGGCAGCAGTACAGTGAATCCCTTCGCTTACGGGCCCATTGCAAAGAGAATACTCGTTGCCACTTGACTTTAATAGTGGATGTGGAGTCCACTGTACTAATGGGTGAAATGTGGGCAAACCATTTCCTATGTTCTGATTCGATATCTAAAAAGTCAATCCAGACGCAATGCTCCCTCCATTCACAACATATTTCCATAGTGCAACATTGTCCAAGGGCTACTACGGTTTCACCATTTCTCAAATGATCCGCAAAAGATTCAGTGCTGTATCAAAGAAGATTAAAAATAAACTTTATTGGGACATGTAAAAAGAAGGCAGCAGGAGATCAAACTTAAAGTGCATAATAAATGTATTTTTGAAGTAGTGTGTGCATAATTCAAGCCTTTAACTATTGTGAAGAACTGTTTAGTTCTCATTTTTATGTACTTACCTTGTTAATCTTTTAATCATGATTGGTGTAAAATATAAGAATGGATTGAAACTAAGATTTGATCTCCCAATGAGTTCTTCAACACTTCACTTTTTTTGTATATATGGCCCTATGTTTCAGCCTTTAAGGCTTCTATTTCTATCAGTTATTTATGAGGGGCCAGCACCTTCATGTAATAGTGAAGTAATACATATGACAAATATACAGCGACACAAAGTATTGACCACTTACCTTTCATAAGAACTTGTGATATTTAATAAAATTAACATTGAATTCAACAGATTTAACTAAAACCCAATCGGCATCCAACGTCCCCACCAACGTGACAAAAACATCATTAGCCACATCCTCTACAGAATAATTGCAAATAATAGTTTTGATAACTTAAAATCTACATTATTTTTTACATTAACAATGTATGGTTTCATGTTTTTCTAACTTTTTAAGCACTTTATAAAAAATAATATATATATATATATATATATATATATATATATATATATATATATATATATATATATATATATATATATATATATTATCAAAGCCTAGTGTTTCAGTTTATCATAGTGGATATATGATGGAGTTTTCATAGCATCGTAACCTATAATTTATTAAAATACTATATGCTCTTAATTATATAAAGGGATTTGTCTAAGTTTGACCTTCTCTTTAACTTGAGGTCAATCATTAGTTCAAGATTCCTACTAAACACGCAAAAGCTATCTGGCTGACTCAATTAATTATAGTTGTAATAATAAGGCAATTATAGTAGATAATTCAGCTTGTACATCTGCATTTTTGTTATCACCTACATGCTCCTGCACCATTAAAAATCCTATCCTGTGCTTAACTTTAGTTGCTCTTTAAACCTCCTTCACATACATTGCATACTAATTACATTTCAACATTTTCTCATTTTTATTTTTTTGCTAATTATTTTACTAGCCTTAGGGATTGGAGACTATTAATATTTGATATATTTGCAATGTATATGCTAAAAGCCGATTTATATGTATTTTCCGATTGCTGACCTTCAAGTGGCTGTTAGTTATTAGTTGCAAGCCTCTAATTTTATTCTGATATCATGCTAATATACCATGAATATATAATTATTACCTGTGCAACAAACCTTCTAGAAAGTCCTGTGGTCTCTCTCATTTTAATTACATCTTTAGTCAGTATTTCTCTGTTTTAATGTAGTTTGAATTCCAGGTATTTTTTTTGTCATCAAATCTGTAGAATAAATTGGACCATTTTAGAACAATATTTCAATCCCCTCTTTTGAAGAAGAAAATTGTGTAAACTGTTTTTAGAAAGTAAAAAGAAAATGTACCACATTTTACATGTAATTATTATTATGCTTTACTGTGGGAAGTCACTGAAAATTTAGTGTGAGAATTGGTCCTAAGCATAGCCAATCATTTTCCATTTTTGCCCTTAATTTTCTTGTATTTTATACAATTTTTGATTCCATCTGCAATTTCTGATAAGCATGAATGCACAAACAATGTCCTTCTCTAAATATTTTTTTGCAGATATCTAGTTATTGATTTATTTTTATTTTTTTCTGTAGCTACAGTATAATATTACAATATATTTTCAAGGCTACACGTTCATCTGCTTCTTTTTATATCTTTGATTTTGTTCTTTTCTGATAAAACAGGGTCTCCTCTTTATGTATTTTCAACACCCCTGGTCTCCTGGTTCTCACTCATTGCTCCAATGCATTAAATACAAATGTACAATATATTCACAAAACATATATGCAGAGACTTTTAGACAAATTTCATATTCAGCTCTTCAAATGAATATTTTACTAGAAGCTCTATATAACTCAATTGATGATCCTACTTTAAATGACCACTGTACAATGAAGAAGAATTATATACATTTGAAACCATTTATGTCTGGCTAAGGATATAATTAAGCAGAGGTAAAGTCACAAAGCTAGTTTTTAATTAGAAAGTTTGATATTGTGTTCATTTCAGTTTTTGAGGGGCACTGCAGCAAAGCCCACCACAAACAGGGCCCTGGTGCATTGCACTTGGTTAACCAGCAGAAGAACCGCCCCTGCTTCCTGTCCTGGAAGTAGAGTTGAATTATCCCCCAAATATACGAATCCCAAAAAATGCAGTACAAAAGAGTGCTCCAATTATCGAACAATTGCTCTCATTTCGCATGTCAGCAAGGTAATGCTTAAGAACTTGCAAGCTCAGCTCCAACAATATATGGACCGAGAACTGATGTTTGATAGATAATAAAGAAAGCAAGAACATTCCAGAAAAACATTTACTTCTGCTTCCTAGATTATTCTAAAACCTTTGACTGTGTGGATCACAACAAAATGTAACTTTCTTAAAGAGATCGGAGTACCAGAGCATCTCTCGTTCTGAGAAACGCGGATGATACTACTCTGATTCATCAGTTCTTTTAAAATATTTTTTTCTACAAAATATTTTTATTGAAGTAATGTTATAGACTTTAGTACAGGTGCATACAGAAATAACATATGCAACACATAAAGGTACATCCACATTGCATTTACAATACCTCTATCAACCTTGCATCTAAATATCACTAACTAGATTGCATGCTCTTCAGGGAAAAAGTTAATATTTAGTTTTATGTTAAACACACTTTTCGTGTTCATTACAGTAGTGCACTAATCCAACAGGACTACTAACCAAGGAACATAAAGTCCCACATTTCCTATTGTGTATTTAAAATTTAGATTTTTATTTTATATTTTACTGTGAGCACAAGCAGCTTAGAAACTACATGGGTTCCCTTTTCCAACTTGTCAATCACATTAAAATACAAACATATTTGCTAGATTGTCTTAAAAACTCAATAAAATAGTATGCTTGTTTGTCACTGTAATATTATTAGTGTATAAAAAAAATGAACTATTTGCATAATGTAAAAACAAGCTATAAAAAGTTTTTTTTTTTCTTTTTTCATTTTAAGTGTTTTAATTTGCACTTGATTTATCGAGATACCAATAGCATTCTCTGAGTAGAGCAGTGATGTTTCAAATTGGCCTGCTGTGTCTTTAAAGAAAATATAATTTAAAACCACTTGAGAAGCTGTTCATAAAATGCCATTGAAAAGAAAACTATCATAATATATTGTTAAAATGATTAAACTGTATTCTAAATAATATGCAAAGTTCATTTCTCAGTGCAAATGTTATCTGAAGCTCATATATGGCAAGTGTATTACTAACCTCCCATTGGGTTCTCTGGCTCCGAGCTGCCTAGCATTACTGTCTGGACCTCTGTGAGTTGGCCTATGTTGTGCTTTCCTCCAGGCAACAATTATTTCTAATATACTGTCATTAGTTGGTTGACAGAAACTTGAAAGAAGGTTTTCTGGCATCTTTTCGATGGATTTCAAATTGAGGCAGTACAGATACCAAAGCTGTGACTTGGTAGCCATGGGCAATTTGAAGCCATATGTGGTGTAAGAATCTGCTGATCTCACATCTAACATCTTTGTCAGTTGAGTCTTTAAGTGTGGTGTGATGCATAGGTCAGGATGGAGATTTTTCTTGCTGCTCCATGTTCTCCTTATTTTAAGCAAGTGCTTTGGGTATAATAGTTATCTAATTTTATTTCACAACTATGTTATATTGGTGCTAAGCACCTGTAAACACACTAATTTATTTTGAGTGCTTTGGGTAGCAGAACAAAAATGCCAGAGTTTCTTTTTTTTATATATATATATTGGAAGTGATAAGAACTCAATGATTATTTCCCCTGCTCCCTCTCCAGAAAAAAAAAATCTGCACATATATGTAGACATAAATAAACTTATATAAATGCAACTATACAGAAAGAGCATGACCGAGTGAGACCAGGAAAAGTAGAGGCAAAGAAAGGAGAAGAAGAAGAAATGGACAACTAGAGACCAAGAGACACAGAGGGGGACACACACAAAGACAATGACAGATTTAGAAAGTGAGAGAGAGAGAGAGAGAGAGAGTAGCTGTAATTTGGCCTTGCTGTTCAATTAGATCTTATTCTACACAAATTATATTTGTTGCTCAACACTATATAAAGGCGTCCTTTTAGAATAAGCAAATTTATACATTCAAGGGCTGCAGTGAACTTTGCCATAGCTAGAGAGATATAAGTGAGACATTTAAGAAAAAGACTATGTGAAACTGGGAGAGAGGCATAGACACGGAGAAAGAGACTGAGACAAAGTGAGGCAAGGAGAGAAATGGAATGGCAAAGAAAGTGAGACAAAGGAGAGAGAAAGATACAGAAGATAGAGTAACATATCTGTTCATAACTACATAGAATAATAACGAAAGACAGTATTTAGTTTTACTTTCTACACACATTTTTCCCGTTATCAATTCTAGTTCTTCACACCCTATAAAATATTTTCTTTTTTATTTACATTTCCGTAGCATTTTGTATAAAATTGGTTTCCAAAATTGCAAGAATAGTATATAGTTCAAAACTATAGTTATAGTTATAGAAGCAGTAACACATTGCAAAAATAGTACAAACTACAGAACCGTATAAAATGGAAAAAAAACTAAATTTCTATGTTGTACAAGTGAGTTAAGGGTTAGAAAACTTTTTTCTGAACGTTAGGAAAAGTTTCTGGGTTGGTGCCATACACAAAAGTTTGTATAATAGCCATGGGTGTGCAGGGTAGACAAGAGCACCGTTGGTTGGTGTAGCCATTATGGGTGGATTGTTTACAATGTATTTATTATTAGTTGTTGTTGCTAACTGATCAGATGCAAGTGATTTGTATGACTCCATAAAGAAAGACGGAAGGGGGTTGGTGTGAAATTGAGCAATAGGGATGTAAATTAAGCTTGCAAGAAATGCTATAGGATTGGGGATGTTTTTTGTGTTCTGTCTACTTCTAGATGAAAAGCTATTTCTTGAATAATTCAGAGCACCTGGGTGGATGATCAGCTTTCTCAACTTGGACATGATCCGCTGTTCTTGATGCATGCTCTTGGCTTTACACAAACTGTCTACACTGCTAACCACAAAAGCGGTTACATATTGGATCTTGTGTTCCATACTGGCCTAAATGTTTCTGATGTTACAATAGACCCAGTTGTGTGTTCAGGCCACTTTACTGGTTGAACTCCCTAAGGCACAGCGGTCCACGAGTGGAGTCCCCTATACTTCTTAGGGAGATTAATCCTGAAGGGTAATTTGCATAAACAAAACAACAAAGTCAGAGGTGCTCAATCAGAGAACGAACCAACCTTAATAAGTTAATTCTATGGACATGATAAGCCACTGTGAGAGCAACCTCTTTGAGCTCACTTGTGCCCTTTACAGGGAGAAATATCCTGTAGTATATCAGTCTTTTCCCACTATAGTGACCTTATCATGTAGGATAAGAATCTCATTCATTCCAGTCCAAGTGGGGTAATGTTTAAGCAATAGGGTAGGAGTTGGTCATCATAATCTAGGCAGTTTACAGCAGGGAAACTGTAAAAGTATTATTCATTGATAGAGATAATGTCAGGGCTGTCCTGTTCTTCAGCCCTGAAGAGTATCACACAAACATAGGAAGTCCAAAGCAACAAGGAGACGTGCGAAACTATTTATTTTGGAAATGGATCTTCCAGCACAGCATTCAGTTTCTGAACTAATTGGGCTCTGAATAGGGCAGTGTTATATATTGTATTAAATCATATTAAAATACAAACAGATCTGCTAGATTGCTCCAAATGCTAGAACAATATGTTTCTTATAGGTCAATCCACAGATGCATAGTGTGTAGGGGAACAAAGTTCTTGCCCATCCATACCATTTGTAAAAATAAATAAATATTAGCATCCTGTGAGCTCAATTTTTAAAAAAGATCTTTTTACTTTTAAGCTTTGTAACTATATGCTGACTCTAGAATTCTTCATAATTTACTCAAGTAGGGCAGTTACGTTTCAGTTTGATCTGCTCAAAAATGACAAGAATCCAATTGGATTCTATGTGTCAGAGCATCAGGGCTTTACTGACTGGGCCTCTGTGTTGATAATCTGTTGAGTTTACCTTCAGGCAATCATTATTTCTAGTATACTGTCCCTAACTGCTTGATAAGAGAATAAAAAAGACTTTCCTTTATCTTTTCAATAGAAGTCAAGTTGAGAGACAGAACAGTGGAATAGTCATGACTAGTTGCCATGGGCAGTTTGAAGCCATGTATAGTATAAGACTCCCATTAGACTCTTATAACACCTTTTGTCAGTTGAATATTTAGGCTATCATTGGCAGAGGATGACTCTTGCAGTTACACAGAGATTTTTGTATATATTTGTACACAAATAAATATGGCTAAATTAAAAGGCTTTGCATAAAATATGAAAAAAAGAAGTGACAGTAGACTCCGTTTAAAAAGAACTCAAGGAGCCAGAACTCAAGCAACCAGAAAAAAAAAAGAATACTTTAATTCAAATAAAAAATTAAACGTTACAGGGCTCAACAAATGCCAGGAGCATGGTTATCATGCCACAAAATGCTTACATGCACCTAGATTGTATCCACTGTACGTCTCAGCAATTCAGTTTTACCTGGAAGTAGACAGGCATGAGTGACTGAGCCAGTGCAGTGTGGGTGTTGCATTCCCCGGGTTCAGCACCCCACCCTCCACCCCACTCTCCAGCCCAACGTGTAAGTGAGGAGTGAAAGCTGCTGCTGCGAGAACAGCCCTCAATGACAAATATACCTAACTGAGCATCCTATGTGCAGCTAATCTATGCCTCTTTTAATAGTGACCCTCAAGCCACCCCCCGTGGGTGCCGGATAACCGAGAATCTACTGTATATGTTTATTGTGTTAAAATGTAAACCGCATTACTGCCGGCATGGTTTTAATAGTTGGTTCTCAGGTCCTAGGACTGGTGCTTGTTCCTGAGACCTTATCTCCTGATCCTCAGGGAAAAAAACAGATGAGGAGAGTAAAACTTCAAACAGTCCATTTTGAGCATTAGAAAGTAACTAGCCTGTCCCCAGTTCAAAAAGGTTGAAAGCCAACTTGCACTTTTCCTTACTCAAAGAGGAGTGAAGCTGAAGCAATATAATCTGGTCATAATCTAGGAAGCTCGATGTAATCAAACTGCACTGCCTCATTTTAAAAGGAAAATATAATATAAAATATGTAATATTTCATAATGCTATGCAATTTCACTACCATGGCTATTCTAGATGCAATGTATATATGTAAAGGTCTTGGCATGTACCATTACGGTGTTGCTTTAAACCATTCTGATATGGTAATAAAGTTGTTTTCTGTTCTATTTTTCTTTTTTTTTTTACTTCAAGCAAAAGCAACAATGCAATGTAGAAAAGGTGTTAATACCAATACCAAAGAAATACTTTTAAAAGTATTAAAAATGGCAAACCCGACCTAAACACAAGATTATGGACCAGAGCCATAAATACATGGCCAGTTAAATTAGATTCCCACCTCATCAATCCCAAATCCTACATAGTTGTGCAAGGCTAGATATGCTTTGACAGTCTGGGTTATGTGACTAAATAGCTTTTTAGGGTGCATTTGCGTTTCCCTAGATAGTGTATTAAAAAAATAAATCAAAACCTTCTTTGAGAAGGGTTTGGGTCCAATTTAATATTACATAGATTTAATGGTTTACATTTAACCATGACTACATTAGGTCCAGATAACTGAAGTTCTTGTAGGAATGACATTTCGAGATGATACCTATATGAGATTGAGAATAACTTTTTGTTATTTTGTAAGCAATCTTTTGTCTCAAATTAATTTAGCAAATGTAGGGTTTTCTAAACATCATTTAAATCTTATGAAGTCCTTGACCCAGCAAGGTTTTCCATTTGGATATTGAGGATTTGTAATACTGATAGAAATAAGGAATGATGCACATTGATATGTTTTGGGTTTTCCTTACTTTATGCTGAGCCATGTATGTATTCCACGAAAGGGGGTTATCTTTATTTTTGATGGAATGATATTTGGGTTTGTGGAGTAATGCTGCCAAGTGAAAGTTCTTGTTGCAGATGATAAACCAGTCCACTACTAATTCCTAATTTTAAGATATTTGACATATTAACAACTATCTCTTCCTGTGTTAGTTGTTGTTTATATAGTGATGTGCACATTGTTTGCACCTTCTAAATAGACCATTAAAAATTCTTGTGTCTTTATTTTCTTTTAAAGAAAATGTGTGGTATTTGTAATACATATATACAAAATCCAAGGAAAGGCAATAGTTTTAGCAAGTTGACACCTACCAAGGTGGAATATTAGTTTGATATAATAATTATGGATTGGTTGGTATCTGCATTTCTTAGTATTTGCTACTGTTGAAAGTTGTTAAATGATGTATAGCTACAGCCTCTGTCTTGGTTATATTTACTTAAAAGCCTGAAATGACATACAAGGGGCCTTATTCAATTGCAAGCCCATAGATTGCATTGTATAGGCCTTATGTCTGCAGCCTTGAGATTTTCTGCAATTACAGAGCAATTTAGTTGAACAAGCCCGCAACTTACGGGCGAAAGCCAAAACTGTAAACCATGCAATTGTAAGTAGCATTTCAGAGCATGATAATGATCAATCAAGCAAGGCCATAACTACCGACTTAGAAACAGCCAATAGAAAATGAGACCGTCATCAATTCATCAGTAAAACATGCAGGTTACATGTCAATAAATTAGTGTTTAGGGATCTGATATGCCAATCCCTCATTGTACAAAATAATAAAATGAATGAAGGAAATGTTCTAGTCCATGTGGCTGGCCTGATATGTATGAACTCCCTGATTACCGAGATTGATATAGCAAGGAAATTAAAAGTTAAAACAATCATTTTTGATTGCAGATTTGCAAGCTTGAGATTGTTGCGCAATAATTCTAATGTATTTCATCTCTTTCCCCGTCTTTTAAAGTGTAGTATTGCTTTTTTTTATTTGCATTTACAGTGCTACGAACAGGTGTTTAACCCCCTCGCAAGCCCTATCTGGTACCTGTAGAATTTTCTTCTACATTTGACATTTATAGGTGTGAAGATATTTGTGGGCTTGAGGAATTGTAAAAATTTAATAGCGATTTGCAATTTTGGCGATTGTAACTCTTGCGGGTTTGAAAAATCAAAGGCTTAGATGGGTTGTAAGTTAAGATTTTGACAACCGCAGGGATTTTCAGCCTGTAACCCGTAGATCGTTTTCGGCTCACTAAAAGATGCAAATTGAATAGCAAATTACGGGCTACATTACAAACTCCTGTAAACAACAATAGCTCAATTGAATCATGGCCAAGGTATTTAGAATTACGGATGGTGCTGACGTGTGTGGGTTCGAAAATAAAACAACCAGATCATCTGCAAAAGTGAATATTTTAAGCTGTTCTCTACATACTTTTAATACATTTCAACTTTCAAGTCTTTTATGTGTTTTTATTAATTATTCTGCTGCCAGGTTACAAAGTAACAGTATTTTTTCATGTACTGCACTGTAGTTCCAGTCACCTGTTGCTTTCATCATTCCATAGTTGATTTAAAATAATAAATAGCTAATGGCTTATGTTTATTTATGAGAGTTTAACAATAACTAGACTTTTCAATTATACTATATTTGTATAAACTGACAAAACCCACGTTTCTACAGTATGTTACAAGCTGTCAAATATTTTTATCTTCTGTAGAACAATATCAGTCTGTAATCTGACTCGTTGAACTTACTGCATTAATTGTATTTTCAAGGTAAAAAATTGTAGTTACATAAATTCTGCTATGAAACATGACAATGTGCATATATATTGAAAAAAACATTGTAGGATACGTTATAAAGAAATTCCATTCCATGGTTAATTTTATAGTATGTTGTTGGTTACAGAAACATACAATTTATATTTTACTTTAAAAAACGACATGTTGGTATTTTTCTTTAAAAAACATACATTTTAAAATCTATAGCAGGTCATTGACACTCCAGGAAAATGTAGGGAAAGCTTACTCTGGATACCATTTTAGTAATGACAATAGTATATATTTTTTTATTTTTACTCCACCATCAAAAGTTTTATAAATATATTGTTGGTATGGATTGGTTTCTAATTTGACAAGGTCCTTACCCTGTCACTTCCCCACTGAAGCAGCCCTCTTCTTGGGTCCTTGAGGCTGTGATGGGGAATACAAGGAGGAAGCTGGGTGAGATGTTAGACCCAGGGGTCATCAAGCCATTCTATCATCCTTGGACGTCCCGTGGTGTTGGTCCCAAGAAGAACTGGACCACCCAATTTTGTTAGGACTATAAGTGGCTAAATGAAATGATGACTACATCCACCTGTGGCATATGAGTTATTTTAAGTCGGATGGACGACCCTGGTTGAGAGCACTCCGTTGAATACTTATAGATATTGAGAAAGCGTGCCTGACAGCCGTTTTGGCTCTGTCATTCAGCTGGAGACACTTGCCAAAATATTTTTTTCCCAGATCCTACAGCAAACTGCTTTCCAGGTGAATCCCTAAAGCTATATACAGAAACTGCAAAGGAAAGTCCAGCTGATCCACCCTCTTGAGGTCCACCCTTTTGACAGTCAAGAAAGGGAGAGTGGTGGTGTGAAACCGGTCTAAACAGTCTTAAGAACAATCACATATATAGTTGTGAGCGTACGAGTTGTTGCTAACGCTGCAGGCTCGCGAAGCGAGCCCGCGGCCCTCGCAAAGCGAGGGCACTGGGCCAGGGTCTCAGTTGCTGGCATGGAGCGCCACAGGCGCTCCATGCCAGCACCTGAGGACCTTGCAAAGTGAGGGCCGCAGTTACTGGCATGGAGCGCCGAAGGCGCTCCATGCCAGCAACTGCGACCCTCGCAAAATTCACGCCGCAAACCAAACTCCACGACACACACATTACGACACTCGCAAACAACATACGACACACGTTCACACACATTACGGCCTCGCAACACTCTGACGCTACTCGCGAACATTACAAAATTAAAAACACAATACATACACACAGCACATACATACAAAACTTACCTACAGCAAGAGGTAACATCCAGGACCTCAAAAATTCAACTCACACCTTCATTTCACTACAAATAAAAGAGTTTACACACGAAAATATTTGCTAAGCGAGAGAAACAATGGCCGCCGAACAAAACGAAAACGAGGCTACACACGCAAACACCATACGAGACACGTTACGACAAATTACGACCTCGCAAACATCGGACGCAACACGCCGACATACAAACATTTAAAACACAATAAATACACACAACACACACATAAAAAGCTTACCTACAGCAAGAGGAACCATCCAGCACCTCCAAAAAACAAGTAACACCTTCATTTAAATACAAATAAAACACTTTACACACTAAGAAAATCGCTAGGCGAGAAAAAAAATGGCCGACGGACAAAACGAAAACGAGGCTACAGCACTCTCCACACGTAAAACACCACAACACACTCGCAAAACACAACACGTAAATCGAAAACCACTACGAGGCACCAACGGAAAATCCGATAAGACGGACAACACAGAGAAACCGCCATTTTACGCAAATGCGGAAGTATACCACTACGCTAACGGTTTACTCGTGCACGCACAGTATTACACTGCACACATTCACCACGCTTATACAGCAGCTCCACAACACTAATGCTGCACCAACATCAAACAAGGTTCACGGATCTTAAACACAATGCTTCAAAATAGTTAAAGTATATTAATTTATTAATTTATTACATGTTTACTATTACACACAAAACAACATTAGCTCAGTTACAATAACATTGCCGTCATTTTTTGATGGGCAATTCGCTAGTCATATATAATAAGAAAAGAAACCATCGTTAATAGAGGTCTCCCTTGGCCACAAATGGTGCTGGCACAGCCAAACACAATAAGATGCCAGCCACTGAAGATCATTGTGTTGATGGTAAATATTATGTCTGAAAATGTAGCAACTTCCAGACAGGCAAAGCCACCCTCCCCATTGACCTTTTTGCGAATGGATACCACTACCAACTGAGTTTTAACTTTGACAGTAAGTTTGGATAATGTGTTTTAAACAATTGAATATTGTTTTTTTATTAAGGATCTATGGCTACTTAAAAATCTAGCTCATCTTTTTAGGGAACTATAGTGGTCCCTTTTAAAGTAAATGTTTAATATTTCTATATCCTTTTAAAATATATATACGGTCTGTCTACTATCTAAATGGAAACTGTAAGACCAAGTTTTTTGCCTTAAAAAGGAAATATTTTAATATTGTGCTACACGCCAAAATGTTTGATGGGCTTTTAGTCTGTATGAAAAAGACACAAGGGAAAATCTTATTCCATTATTTTCTATTGTGACCTTATAGTTGGTATAATTTAATAGATATGTAATTAATAAATACCAACCTATTGTTTGATTAGTTTTTTTTGGTGTATACTAAATATCATTTGTTTCATATAGTTCCATTTCCATTTAAAAACAATTTAATTTTGAGCGTAATAAAAATAATTTACGTGTAAAATCTGCTTGGATATAAGGAAAAACAAACATTCAGTTTGCTAATGCTACGGCAATTGATGCACCTCTCTGAATAAATGAATCGCAACAGGTTTGGTTTATTTAAATTCTAAGCCATTATGGAGATTGAACCGATCTCAGTATGCACTCAACACTGCAAATAATTGCTTTGAAAAGATCAACTGCCTGTTAGGAGCTAAAGTAAAAACTAATAAAGTAAATGCTACAGTGTGTGGTCTACATGTTGTGACTAGGAAGTATAGCTTACATTTATAATACAAATTGAGCTTGAATTTAAAAAATGGTTTAACTATAGTTTTAATTTGAGGAAAAGTATGTGAGAAAAAAAATTGTGTTCCAAAACCATGTGCAAAGACAGATTATACTAAATCTTAGGATATATCTGACACTGCATCAGATATATTGAGCTATATTTGTTAAGGCATTGAAGTAATTATATGTAAAATGTGTTCTCTCTATCTATTATATATACGTATATATATTCAATACAGACTGAGATCCCGCTCCATGCTGATGATAGCCAGTAAGCTTGAAACAGCTGTACATGGATGGGATACTCAGCCTGTGTTAAATCTAACCTTGGCTTTGCATTAAAGCTGTGTAATACAGCATGCATAAGCTTAAAGGAAGCCATGTTTGATAGGCTAGGATTGAAGAGCATATTTTATTCTATTACATATTTCCTTTTTTAAGAGCTTTGTCAATTCCTTCAAATGATCTTTTTTCTACAAGATATTTTTTGTTGATTTCAAGGGAAGTAGTGTAAATGATTTTAGTAAGGTACAGAGCATGTAAGGTACTTTCTAAACTTTCTTTTTTTTCCTCTCTCTTTCTCTGATGGAAAAACAAATAGTAGGTTGGAAAAGAAAGACTATAAATATTCTAGATATTATAAACCAGCACAGATAAAACCTCTTAATATAATTCCCCTTACAGGTAAAGGCAAGAGACACTGTTGTATGTGTAACTTGTAATGTGTACTGTATATTTAGAGCAGTGTGTACTGTATATTTAGAGTAGTGTGTATTGTACATATAGAGCATTGTGTACTGTCAGGCCCTTACCTTGCCAAGCAGGCTGGCTGGAGCGCAGAGCGTAATACTGGCTGGAGCGCAGATCGTCATTAGAGCGCAGTTCTCTGCGCCCTGATGACTGCACGCTATTCAGCTGCGCGCGAAGCCCATGCCATCTGAAATTATGCATGTATGATTTTTTTTTTAAATAAAAATACATATATTTCAGTTTATTACTTTATTATTTTGTTTAGTCATTCAGTCGTGCCCTATTCTTCATGACCCCATGGACTACAGCATGCCAGGTCATTGCCCCTCTGAGCTCCATTAAGTCCATGTTCATCTCTTCTATGATCTCATCTATCCATCTCTAGGTAATCCTGCTTTTTCATGATATGACCAAAATATTTAAGTTTCAGCCACATGATCAAACCTTCCAGGAGCATTTTTCGGCAACACCACAGTTCAACACCACCGTCAATTCTATGGCGCTTAGCCTTCTTTATGGTCCAGCTCTCTGATCTGTATGTTAATACTGGGAATACCATATTTCTAACTATGCGGACCTTTGTTGATAGTGTAATATCTTAACTTTTTATTATCTTGTCCAAGTTTGCCATAGCTCTCCCCCACAGAAGAAAACATCATTTAATTTCGTGGCACCATCTGAAGTCATCATGGATTTCACGAAAATAAAATATGTCACTGCCTCCACTTCTTCCTCATCTATTTGCTAGGAACTGAGATTGACATTTGCCATGTTTTTCGTCTTCTTAAAATTGAACAGACCGGCTTTTGCACTCCCTTCTTTTGCCATCATAAATAAGTCCTTTTAGTTCCTCCTCACTTTCTTCCAGCAATATTGATTCCGGCTTTGGATTCATCCAGCCCGGTCTTGAACATGATGTACTTTGCATATAACTTGAATAAATAAGGTGACAATATACAACCTTGTTACACACCTTTTGCAATCTTGAACCATTCTGTTGTCCCATGTTCGGTTCTGACCATGGCTCTATTATACACTGGACATTGGCAATTTGATCTCTTGTGACTCTTCCTCTGTAGAACCCAGCTTGCATTTCTGGTAGTTCCCGGGCTATATATTATTGGAGCTGAGCTTGTAAAATCTTAAGCATTATCTTGCTGGCATGTGAAATGAGTGCAATTGTCCTATAATTGGAGCACTCTTTGGCACTGCCTTTTTTGGGGGATTGGGATGTGGACTGACCTTTTCCACTCTACTGGCTCCTTTTGAGTTTTCTAAATTTGTTGGCATAAGGCAATCAACACTTTCACAGCATCTTCTTCTAGAATATTGAATAGTTCAATTGGGATGTCATCAACTCATGCAGATTTGTTATCGGCAAGGCATCCTTGGGCCCATATCACTTAGCTCTCCAAGGTGTATGCCCCCCCCCCCCCCCCCCCGCTCATTGGACAAACTATTGAGGTCATCACTGCTGTTAAGATCCCTCCTGTATGAATCGTCAGAGTATTCCTTCCATCTATTCTCTTTTCTGATATTCTTCTGTTAAGTCCCTGCCATTTTTGTGTTTCATTACACCCACTTTGGCATGAAAGGTTCCTTTTGATATCCCCACTTTTTTTGAAGAGAGCTCTTGACCTTTCCATTCTGTTATCATCTTCTATCTCTTTACATCGCTCACTATAGAAAGTCTCCTTGTCTCTTTTTCCTATGCTCTAGAATTCTGCATTCAGTTGGACAAATATTTTCCTATGTCTACTACCTTTTTGCTTTCCTTCTATTTGGGCTTCTTTCCTTACCTTTTGCCTCCTTCTTTCCTGGGCTACTTTTAAAACCTCAACAGACAGCCAGTTTGCTGCCTCAGATTTCTTTCTTTTGGGGATAATCTTTGTTGTGGAATCCTGAATATTGTTGCAAACTTCAGTCCAAAGTTCCTCAGGCATTCTATCTTCCATGTCTAGTCCCTTAAATCTATTCTTTACTTCCACTGCATATTCACAAGGAATATTATTTATTTCATTTCTGTTTGGTCTGATGATTATCCCTCTTTTCTTCAGTTTTGAGCTTTGCAATAAGAAGTTTATGATCTGAGCCACAGTTAGCTCCAGGTTGTGATTTTGCTGACTGTATAGAGCTCCTCCATCTTTCGAAGTATATAGTCAACCTGATTTCTATATTGTCCATTTAGTGATGTCCATGAGTAGAGTAGTCTCTGAGGTTGTTCTCTTTGACCAAATAATGATCTTGATAGAATTAAACTAATCTCTGACCTTCTTCATTTTGTACTCCAAGGCCAAACTTGCCAGTCCTTTGGTTCCCTGCTTTAGCATTCAAATCTGTTATGATGAGAATAACATATTTTTTTGGTGTAGTATCTATGACGTGTTGAATATCTTTGTAGAACTGGACAACTTCATCCTCTTCAGCATCCATGGTTGGTGCGTAGACTTGCATCACTGTGAAGTTACATGGCTTGCCTTTTAATTTGAATTGAAATCATTTATTGGGTTGTGGCTTTGGCCATCCTTTGATTATAAGGGCTACTTGATTTCTTCTGTGGGATTCTTGACCACAGTAGTAGATCTTGTGGTTGACTGATGTGAAATGCCCCATTCTAGTGCACTTTGGTTCAATAATTCCCAGGATATCAATGTTTAACCTTGTTAACGAATGTTTGCCACATCCAAGTTGCCTTGGTTCATAGTTCTAACATTCCAGGTTCCTATGCTGACTTGTTCTTTGCAGTAGCAGACTTTCCTTTTCCCTCCATACACATTAATTTTATTATTACAGTACAATTAACAACAATCTTTCACAATATACAAATACATATATTGCACACTTCCTGGGAATCTATAGAAAAGCTATTGCAATAACAAACTTACAATAAACCAATCCATTGCATAATCTATTCATATTTTCCATCAGTGATTATTCTTTGTGATCTGTTTATTAAATAAATACATTCATTTGTCTCTGTTCTCTGTTTCTCTGAAATATTATTCATTGTAGTACATGCTTCTATTCCCCTATGTAATTCTTCAGATTTCCAGCACTTAGCTATTTTAATAATCACCAAGAAAGCAATAAAAAGTGTTCTTTGTGAAGTATTTAACATCCTGTCTGGAATTAAGTGCAGTAAAGCCATTATTTCTGGAGTGCATGGACATTTTACTTTTCAAGATGGAATTCATTTCATAAAACATATTCTGCTGTACTATTTTTCTTATTGCAGGACATTCCTGACACACATGGATTGGCGTCCTATTCACCCTACTTCCCACAATCTTCCTTATTAAACAGGCCATTTGGAGAAGAGACACAGAGTCCATATACCAGAAAAAAAAGCTTATTGTTACCAAAAATGTCAACAGTTGAAATTAACCTTTGTTGTCAGTACTGCTTTGCTCCAATCACTTTTGTTTAGGGTTAATTTTTCAACAAGTGAATTTCTTAAAGTTTTTATGTAATATAATTTGTCTTTCTGCGCAAAAAGAAATCTATAAAGACCCAAAACGGTAAACTTCAGACTTGTGAAGGCAAATGTGGGCAGAGTTTCCAGTATTTGTGTTATTTTTCATCAACCGTTAATAGGCAAGAAGGGAATTGGATCATATTGCCCTTTTTTCTTTTAATAACATAATACCACATTCCTAATAAATACATGGAAAATAATGGAGGCTTCATTGTATAAATGTATTTTCGGATCCATGAATCCCGTATTTACAATAGGCTGTTGTAAGCATGGGTGTAGGAGCCAAAGAAAATCTGGGGAGATGACGCATATAGTATAAAAAATACCACACAATTGCTTCTCTACACATAAATATACACATTGAAAAATCTGGGGTGGAGTTGTCCCAATCGTCCCCCACCCCACCCCCAGTTCAAACACACATGGTTGTAAGGTCTTTAAGCTTATTCTTGGGGCTTTCTTTTGCCAGTTAAACCTTTCAATCATACCCTTTTAACTGAAGTAAAATGCCCCAAAATTTTGGGGTAAGACTTTTATTTTCACGCTAGAAATTATACCAAACAAGGATATTTCCAGGCGTTTCAACTACTAGTTGCTTTTTTTTATATTTTTTATCATTATCGTTTATAATTCATTCATATGGCTGACTTTCTTTATAACCATACCTGATCTATATTAATTAATTTACCCGCTAATGGTAACATATCACTGTCCAGAATGTTAGCATAGATCTTTATATCCTCATTTAACAACAATATTGGCCTATAATTTGAGCAAACAGAAGATAATATAATTAATGGTCCGTAGGAGTGAAAAGATTAATCAAATAGATCAGAAAGGAACTGAGCAAACATTTTTGCCTCATTAAACATTTCAACATTTTAACCGTATAAGGTGTAATTTAAAGAATGATTGGTAAACCAATTGGGCCGGGGGCCTTGCTTTCATTATTTGTTTTATTGCTAGGTTGACCTCTTCTAATGGGGCATTCAGTTTGCCTAGGTCTGTCGTTGGAAGATTGATTTTTAGAAAAAAATTTTTAATAGCTATCCCTATTCAACCCCTTAATTTTGAGTTTGTATATTACATAATTTTTGCAGACTATAAACATTTCAGCTTGCTGGTTCGGATCAGAAACGAGTTCACCTTAAGCACTTTATTTACCAGTAATCTATTTCCTTTATAATACGTTGTTAATTCTAGTTTCTCTAAAAATAAGTAATGTTTTGTAATGTTTACTTTCTAATTTAATTACCTTGTTTATCTTAATAGAAAGTGATTTATGAGGGTCTATTAATTTTATCAAAATTATAAATGATATCTGTATTTAGTAACCCTTGGATTGTAAGTTTTCAATCTTGTGTCAGTGCCTTGGAAACGAGCACTATGTACATTTCATTTTAAGCTCAAAAACAGGCCCCTCCATTCTTTATAAGATGTTAATTTTTTGCCATGTACTCAACCCCTTTACAGTGCTATGGAATATGTTGGTGCGTTACAAATAATGATAAAAATAATATATACCGGTAGCTATTTTTTTTCAAATGCCTCTATTCTTATAAATTCTCCTCTAATTACTAGTTTATAAGCACTCCATGCCAACAACTTATTAACTATCATCATCATCATCAACTATAATACATATCCAGGCATGGTCAGACCATACAACTGATTTGATTTCAGAATTTATAAAAAAAAAAAAAAAAATGAAAGAAATGCCAACAAGAACATATCCTGGTCAAAAAAGGGTATGGGTTACTTTTGGTCTAAAAGTTTAAGCCCTCACATTAGTTTTTTTTTTCTTTCTTTCCAAATATCATACCAATTATTTGTATTTACTAGAATGCTGAAGGGTTTTGTTATTAAAATATTGTTTTTAAGTATATTTGTATATTTCCTATCTATCTCATTCCCAGTAATAGTAAATAGAATTCCAACTACAGGTAGAGCAAACAGGAAGTCATCTCTCTAAAAAAATAAACAATATTTTTTAATCTTATTACATGATAACTGTGAATTAAATGTATTATTTATATGTGTAAGACCAGCAAATGATGGGAATGAGCAATCCTATTAAAATGTAATAATCAATTATTATTAATGCTAGACTTGTTCTAGACTAATTCATAATCCATTCTATCTTATGTTTTCAAGCTGTTCTCAGAGTGTAGAGCAATAACTTATATTTCATGTACAAATGGAAACACAAATATACTATATATATATAATGTGTGTATATATATATATATATATATATATATATATATAATGTGTGTATATATATATATATATATATATATATATAATGTGTATATATATATATATATATATATATATATATATATATATATATATATATAATGTGTGTATATATATATATATATATATATATATATATATATATATATATATATATATATATATATATATATATATAAAATGTGTGGACAATTTACCTCTTAAAAAATATATTAGATGGTAGTTTTGTTCAATGAAAAAAGGTCTCTTCTTGGTAGCTGGAGAGAACATATTCTTTTGAATAGACATTACTGTTCATCATTACAAAGAATTGCTTAAGCACAAATTCAAACTGTGTGTTTCAAGTACAATACATTCAGAGAACACCATCGCATTTGTAATTTGTTCTAATATGTGAAAGTAGTTTTCTATTCTTGATTAGAACAAGGACACTGGCACATGTAAAATATATTGTCCACAATTGCTTCAGTTAATATTTTTGCATTATATAAAAAAAATGAAGCAAATAAATAGTACATTTGTGTTCACATTTGAACGTCTAAAACAAGTAAAAAAACTTGTTTCCAGTTTAGAATTCTGAGAAATAGAGTTATTACACTGCATTCTGGGAACCTGAGCAGGGACATGCAAATGTGCCCACAAAGGCTTTGTTATTGCAAACCATTACCATTTTAAAAGTGTGTGTGTATATATTTATGTATATGTGTATATATATATATATATATATGTATATGTGTGTGTATATATATATATATATATATATATATATATAATTAGTGGAGGGCTTCTGTCGCTCTTTTGGCCACCATAAACTAAATGATTGATATCCTCCAAAAATCTACTACAAAGGCTAGGAACTGGCTCCACGATTGTGAGAGGCAGTAACCTTGAAACAACGGTATGTGGGTAGGATTTCTAGTTTGTGTATAATCCATCCTGAGCTTTGCAGGCATATGCTTAAAGGAAGCCATGTTTAAAATGGTAATGATTGCAAGAGTGAAGCCTTTGTGGGCACATTTGCATGTCCTTGCTCAGCTTCCCAGAGTGCAGTGTAATAACTGTATTTCTTGGAATTCTAAACTGGAAGCAAGTTTTTTAACTTGTTTTAGACATTCAAATATGAACACAGATGTACTTTTTATTTACTGTACTACTGTACGGTGGAGGGCTTCTATCACTCTTTTGTCCACCATATTATAAATGATTGTTGTGGTGAACTACCTACTCATGAGGTCCACAACACAGACGGAGATCCCGCTCCATGCTAATGAAAGCCAGTAAGCTTGAAACAGCTGTACATGGATGGGATACTCAGCCTGTGTTTAATCCAACCTTGGCTTTGCATTAAAGCTGTGTAATACAGCATGCAATCAGCTTAAAGGAAGCCATGTTTGATAATAGCTATGGATTGAAGAGCAAGGCATTTGTGGGCACATTTGCATGTCCCAGCTTAGTTTCCCAGAATGCAGTGTAAGAACTGATTTTCTCCGAATTCCGAGCTGGAAGCAGGTTTTTTAACTTGTTTTAGATATTCAAATGTGAACACAGATGTACTATTTATTTTATATATATATATATATATATATATATATATATATATATATATATATATATATATATATATATATATATATATATATATTATTATTATTTTTTTTTTAAATTTATTTATTTATATATATATATATATATATATATATATATATATATATATATATATATATATATATATATATATATATATATATATATATATTTATACACCCCATATTTTTTTAGCTTTCTATAAACTTGCTGCTCAATTTAATATTGGCATGTAAAATCATTATTTTAATTGAAGTCTCTTACCAGCAGCAGCTTTTTGTGACTTTTTGATTTTCTTTCTTTTAGGTGCAGAAACGAATGACCATTAAATCATTGATAACTGCTCTTTTTAATATGCCTTCTCATTATCGCTACCTATGTCTGAGCCACCTGATTGGATGGACTGCTTTCCTCTCCAACATGCTTTTCTTTACAGACTTCATGGGTCAGGTAAAGAATAATAATAAAAAGCCAAATTCTTTGAATAAGAAACATTTATGTATGCTGTTCATATGAATTCTAATATATGTATATCCATCTGTGTGATCGTTTTAATATATACATTTTGGTTATGTTTTATCTTTAAGCAATACAGATGTACTAGTCTACTCCCCATATTATAGGGGAAATAGATAGCTATATATACTGGTATAAAACAATGGACCTGCATGTAAGAAAAATTCAAAAAATATTTTGGAGTGAAATTGGGTATACATGTATGCCACTATACAAAAAATCTACACACAAGATTAAGATCATTAACATCTAAAAAAGACCAATAATTATACACTAATCCTACTCTCCATCACCCAATGGACCACAGCATGCCAAACATTTATATTTGTCTCTGGTCATGCTTATCCATAAGGTTATCTTGGCAAAGATACTGGAGTGAGTTGGTGGTTTCTTCTCCAGTGGGCCACAATTTGTATGATCTCCCTGCTATGACCTGCCCATTTTAGGTGACCCTACATGGTATAGCTCACTGAGTTACACCAGCCCCTTCAACATGACAAGGTAACGATCCAGAAGGGGGGAATATTAATTACCTGCCATTTATTAATGACATATTTTGATTAGCATATGTTTATGCCAATAAGAAAGCTGTAATTCATTGTATTTTTTTAATATAGAACACAAAGAATTGAGTTATGATCACTTCACACTTTGATTCTGTGATCTGTACTAAATTTAGCTAGTTATTCGATATATAGGTATAATCTGATCTCAATCCAGCGGGGGAATGAGGCTGATCAACCTAGAAATAACACCTCCTTACTGCACTCCATTACAATATGGTTGATTTAATTTGTATATGCATGCATTTTGTTGCAAGATTCTTATTAAATATTTCAAATGTATTCTTGCATCTAAATAAAGTTTAAGCAATGGACTGAATATTGACTTATTTTGTAATTGAATCATGTTCAATCTTTTCACCATAAGTCTTGTGAGTACAGGTTTTATACGGTATGCATGTTGTCGATATGCATTTCAATAACAGGAGAAACAGTAACATAAAATGAAATAAACACCAAAATCCGTTATTTTTTCACTTAGACATCTAAATAATTTTATTACGAAGGTTAAAAATTGAAGTATGAAATTGAGGTTGCCATTAAAATGTGAAGTCAAATATACACAAACAATAAAAACAAGGTTTCCTTGATATTTTAGACAACGGAATATGCTACTAAAAGACTTTGCATTGACCCATGTAGATCCTATATAATTGAATTTAGAATCGAAGTCCTTGAAGTTAGTGGAGATATTTGTATGTTTTACATTTTAAAGTTAAAGCTTTTTTATGGAAAAACAAACTTTGAAGTTTTATATGTTTAACTAAACTGATAAAATTCTGAGAACAAACAGGGTCAGAATGTTTTGAAGCTAGTAATAATTTAATATACTACCCTTTTCACTCTCTATATGACATTTAGTCATTAAGGGAGCACAACATAGTTTGTCCACTATATCCCCTATTGTTAATTTTGCTTCACTCTAGAATGTAGATTATATGCTATACTTTTTGAAGATACAGTGGCACCTTGGAACCCAACTTTAATCCGTTCCGGACAGCAGATCAAGTTCCAAAAAGGTTGAGTTCCAAGTTAGAATTTCCTATAGGGTCCAATGTAAATGTTCCGAGCCCCAGAAATTTCTAATTTTAGTTTGATGTGGTAGTGTTGATTTTTGATACAAAACCTTAAAATTAAATAGATGTAAATAAAAAAACAATAATTTGATCAAATAAAATAGAATTTAACTTCACTTTCACTGTACTGAGAGGACTTGAGGGTCCAATGGGATGATGGCGATGAAGAGGAGAGAGGTTATTGCTTGGAACTTTGTTTCTTATAGGAACAGGCGTCACACTTTGGTTCTTATAAGCACAGGCTGCACGTTGGTTCTTATAGGCACAGTCTACACTTTGACTCTTAGAGCCATGGAAGCACTTTTATTCTTGTAGACACAGATTGCTTTTAGGGTCTTGTAGTCACTAACTACACTATGCCACAGTACTGCAAGCGCATCAAGCTCTGAGCCATGGCAGAGGTGTGGAGTATCGAAAATATATAGTTCCGAGGACTTCAAGAACTGAGGATCCACTGTAATAGTGTAGCTATGAATTGTTGTAGAATTAAGGTAGAGACACGTTACATTATTGCACACATGTTTTACAGAGAGAGACGGGCAGGGAGAGAGTGAAATATAATAGAAGAAACAGAATAAGAAAAAGGAGAGAGAGAAAGGGTTTGGGGGTTAGGGTAGGAGTGAAGGGGAGAGGAAAGAGGGAGAATATCGAAAGCAGAAAGAAAATGTGAGGGAGAAAAAGAAAAAAATAAAAAAGGAAGAATTAGGAGAGAGTAGGGAGGAGCAGCAGTAGTAGAGAAGGCAGGTATAAGAAAGGAGGGAGGGTGGGAGAGAAAAATGTCCAGAGAGCGGGTGAAGGATAAAGGTAGATAAAGAAGAGGGGAGTGGCTAGTGGGTGGAAGATCGAACGAAGATGAGGGAGAGAAGCGTGCAAGAGATTCATACATGACGGTTTATGCTGCTAGACAGGTGCCAGTGTTCCCCTGGTAATTTATATACAAACACCCATAATTAACATGTTTGAAAAATACATATACATATCACTGCATAACACAGGTTAACTCTCACCTCATTATCATATCACTGAGTAACAGGTTTTCTACCTCTTCACTATCATATCACTGAATAACACAGGCTTCTTCGATCATATTACTGTGTGACATATAATTCCTCCAGTTTTAGGCACTCCATGATACTGTCCCAGGCAAATAGTGAATGTCGAAAGTGAGAAAGTGTGTTATTAAAAACGGTTAATTAATTAATTACAATATTATTATTCATAATCATATTAATTATGATTATAATAATTATTTTAATCTCATCCTGAGATTCTTGCCTTCTAGAGGCCTTCAAGAGGCGTTACAGATTAATGGTTACAAAATGTGTATTTATTAGAATACAATAATTAATACAAACACATTAATTAAACATGATAATACTATGGAAACAACATCTCTTAACTTAGCAGAAAGGCATTCTAAAGCTACCAATTATGTCCATGTGTGTGTATGAGAGTATGATACTTTACCAGGCCTTCACAGTGTAGTGAAGAGAGAAGAGATAGAGATGGAGAGGTAGAGATAGAGATGAAGAGTGCAAGAGAGAAAGAAACAGCCTGTTATGCTACTTTTATTCCTGTATTTGAATACCACCCCCATACTCATGTTCTTTACTTCTTACTGGTCAGTTAGGTAACATGTCCTTCACAAAGTCCCCTCACTGGTCAGCTGTCCACACAGCCACACAGAAAACTGGAGAAATCCAGTTTGCAAAGTTACACACACCCATGCGTACAAGAATACCGTATATGATCTTCTGTTAATTCTCTGGATTAGACTGTGCTAGTCAAATCCATCACCATCATGTGGTCATTCAGCAAATTCGTCCACTATTCAGAGCACTGTATCCCCAAATGAGTGAGAAAAAGAACGAATATAGATAGCCTTTCAGCTTTATATTAAAGCTGGTAATTATTCTCTAATCTAGGCGTGTTTAACAAAAGGGGGAAGTGAAAACTGGAGAAAAACTGAATAAAGAACAAAGAGTAGAAGTGAGTTGGAAAGATATGAAAGAACTAAATATATTATAAGAGTAAAAAAATAAATCCAAAAGTCAGGTTTCATTAGCAAAAATACATGTCTTAAAAGTATACCAGCAATTTTTTATTGCAATGTGGTTTGAGCCTTACACTTACTGATTGCTTGGCTTCTCATTGCATCCTCCCAGGGTTGCAGTTAAAAGGGATGGGGGAGTCAAAAGCATTCCTAGGAAAGACATATTGCTCCACATTGATGATGCCGTCCACTCCATTAATGCATGATTACATTTCATTTTGCTATTTGTGTTTCCTCTATTCATATAATCTGGGGGGTTTTCACCCCATCTTCCCAAATTCCTATGCCCCTGCCCCTCTCACACACAACTTTCGCCAATGTATCATGGATCTCTCAAGAGTCCAGCAGATGCATTAGCATTATTTTCTTCTAAAAAGCCTTGCTGTGTAAGCCTTTTCCTACTAAATGATCTTAGTCTTAAAGGTTTCAACCATATATATGTTGTTTTATTGTGCAGCTGTCCTTTAATATCACATATTGGGGGAAGGGGGATTTGGTTCTGTTTAATTGGTAATCACACATTTATTTTGTTACATTCTTATCATGGTAATTTGATAGCTATCGATATAGTGAATTTGATTTTGGGGAATAAATACAAATTTTAAACCCATTTTCAAGAGTTTGTTTGGAGTTGTGGATTTTTAGCTGAGGATTTCTGTTGTGTTTGTTGTTGATCTTTAGTTTTACTTCAGCTGAATTACAGTATTGTTGCTTTATGCATTATGTTGTATGCAGAAAGTGAAGCTTTCATATACATGTGCAGTATGCACCATAGCCTATTAGTTACATTATTTTGTAACACAACAATTTCTGTTTTTCTTAATTGTGGTTGTTCTTGAGTTTTTAGGTTTAAACTCAAATCCTCCAAAGTACATTGGTGTATCAACATATGATCATGAATAATGTAATTAACTGTATCTAATCCAATGTACATAAACAGAGTCATCTAGGCAGTCTGCTGTGGGTATGATATTTTAATCTGCATTTCTTTCATATATTTTGCCACATGACATTCAAATTCCCTATGCATGGTGTATTAAAAGGTGTCCTCATTTTCCTTTTATAGCAAATAGTTTTATTCACTTGAAAGCATATATGCATTTGTTTTGCCATTTTACAGTTGGCTTGTGTGTGTGTGTGTGTGTTGGCATCGATCAGTCGTGCCCGACTCCCTCTGTGACCTCATGGACCCCAACATACCAGGCTGATCCCGTTGGTATTCATGACAGAGATACTGGAGTAGGTTGCCAGTTCCTTTCCCAGTGGGCCACAGCATACAGCTCCTGGTATTCCTAGGTGGTATCCCATCCAAGTATTGACCAGGCCCAACCCTGCATGGCTTCAGGGTGGTATGACCTCTTGGTTCCCTGACTGGAATCGTTCCCAGGTCACAGCAGTGAAAGCACTGAATCCTAACTGGACCACCAGGGAACCCTACAGAGGACTTACAGTAGAACTAAATATTCTGGTTGCACCTTGAATCTGATCACCTAAAAAAACTGCAACCCAGGAAACTCAAATAGAAAAATTAGCAATCAATTATTTTTATCTATTTGTAGATCATCATCTGAATCCTTAGTGTTAGTGATAAAACTTACATTTTGAGGACAAGGTAGCAGATTTGTACACACAGCTTTACACAGGAAGAAGTAATCAAAGTAAAAATGATTAGAACCAATCATAAGTATATACAGTTGTTATTAATATAATTATCATTATTTTCAGCCACCTGCAAAATACCCTAATTTGCAAACTAAAGTGTGCACTATTCCTCACTATAACAATAAGAACTTGGTTTACAAAAAACTTATTCAAGTTTAAGGTTGCTCATAAATGTCCTATTTTAAGTGTTCCAGGCTAAAGGGCATATATAGAATGAAGAGATATTTTGTTCGTTATATGCTCTGTGGATAACTATGTAGTCATGTATTAGAATGGAGAATTAAAGCAGAGGCAAGTAATATTACTGTAAATGTTTCTAAATCCATTCAGTAATGGGTCTAAATACATTCCCAGATTACCTCAGAGATAGATTGGATGGAAAGTTGTTAGACTGAAAATATGTATGTGTATTTATATGGATATGAATTTAGTTTGTATTTAAATTAATGTTAAAACATACAGTTTTACATTAAATTAATTGCATAACAAATTATCATATGTTCTGACTTGGAATATGGGATTTAGTTCTGTATAATATTTTTAATATGGCATTATGTTGTTACATTATTATTATTATTATTATTAAGCCAGCATAGTTCTGCTGTACAGTAAAACATTGGTATGACAATATATAATTTGACGGACGGATCCAAAAAGGAATTGATGACCCTGCCCTTGAGCTAACAATCCTACACATGGGACTTTTTAGACAAAGTGCCCTACAAGACTGATAGCTTGCAAGTTTAAGCCTGAAGGATGAATGAAATAAACATTGAAAGAATTAAAAGAGGGAAAACAGGATTTGGCAGATAATTGAAACAATGGTAGAGGGTTAATTAGTGTTGTGGTCTGTGGGTGTAGCAGTTGTGAAAGATGGAGGTGATATTGCAGAAACCTACACTTTAAAATAACACAAATCGTAGGTGGGTGGGAGGACATGTTCGATGAGTTCAGAGGCAGAAGAAGGTGATTTGGGAGGGTCTAGATATGGACTTCAAATAAACGAAGGTGGATGGAACTGGAAACATTCAGCTGGTCAGATCTTCTGCTTAGCTGGGTTGTAAAGGGCCAGTGGTGGAGCTAGAGAAATGAGGGTCCTAGTGTAAAAAAAAAAATTGGGGGGGATGTAAAAATTGTTTTGCACTTGGCCCTACCAAGAACAAATCACTCAGTGCTCCAGGCTTGTGCGAAGCTTCTCTGCCTGCAGCACAGGTCCAGAGCGTGCACACCCCACTTTTCTGTGACATTTTCTATGGATATATATGTACATATATATATATATATATATATATATATATATATATATATATATATATATATATATATATATATATATATATATATATATATATGTATATGTATATGTACACCCATATATTAGCACCACTCCCTTACAGCAGCCACCCCTCTTAGCATCCACCCCCACTGTAGTAGATTTGCCTGTTACCTTATAGATTAACAGCAAGGAGATCATGTATTCTTTTATTTTAAAAGTCCAAAATGAACACCACATAATAGCTTACGTCAGCCAAAGTTATATCAAAACACACAGTTTTCTTGAATATATCTTCATCAATAGAAAAGGGGAGCATTCGGCCAGCCCGTCTCTCCAAAATGCTCCAACTTCCAGGGACTCTTTTATTTTGCGGCACTTACGCGGCTCAGGCACGCCACATGCTCAGACTTTTCCCTGGGGTTGAACACAGTACATACTTTGGTAACTTTTTCCCGGGTGTCATTTTAAGCCACTTGCATTTGTCCCAGCCTGGGTATCCACCTCTCGGGTTCTCTGCAAACCGGCTTTGCTCTGTGGACAGCTTTGCTTTGCAAACCGACTTGGCTCTCACTCCAAACCATCAGCTTTTCTCTAGCTGATGACAGCAGCACCCTAACTGGCCTCTTTCAGCAGACTTCACATACTGCTCACACTGCTTAGGCCCAAGCCTAAGTGAGACTTCCACCCACATCTCTGTTGTTGTCTTAAAGGCAATCCACAGCTGGGCTTTAATTAGCCTCTGATCACTGCCCTGAGTTAACTCTTTCTTACTAAAAGAACTATTCCAGGTTCTTTAGTCAAACCGACCTCTAGGGGTACTCCTTGCTTGACTCTGTTACACTACATAGCATATTAGCATTCATCCTTACATAGCACCCAACCCCTCTGAGCACCCACCTCACATAGCACCCATCCCTATCTCCTTTGTTCCTCCCTCACAGAACCCATCCCCCTGCACTTTGTTGCCACTTTGCAGCCCTTGCTCTCTTACTTTCTTCCATGATACACATCCCCAGTGTGCTGAGCTGCTGCACACAGCCACCTGTTGGAGCTTTAGTAGAAATGCTCTTTTTTTAAACATTTACACACACATTTCAGGCTGGGGGTGTGGTCAATGAGGGCAGGGGGTCCCAGGGGATCCCAGTGGGGCCTTGGTGGGTTGTGGCAGGGTGGGACACAACAGGTGGACCCAATACTACATAAAAAAAATGTAATTTAAAAAAACACACACACAGCCCTGGGCCCCCCAAAGGAGGGCCCTGGTGCACTGCACCACTGGTAGATCCTGGTAGATCCGCCCCTGTATTGGGCCCAATGTCACTGGTTGAGCTCCTGATGAAGTGGCTGCCACAGTCATAGTAATTTATAGAGTGATTTTTTTATTTTGTGACATAAATACAACTTTGACATTTCCAAGGGTTTGTTTGGACCTGCAGTTAATTAACTAAGGAGGATTTCTGTTGTGTTTAGGTTGTTAGTGGCATGCTTCTTTTCCTCTGCAGAATAACAGTATTGTTATTTTATTAATTATGTTTTATGCAGTGATGCTTTCATATACATGTGCACTATGCACCTTAGTCTATTATGTATAAATAATTAGTTAAATAGGTGGGCTACAAAATAATGTCCTTTATTTTAATTATTTAGAATTTGTGGTTGTTTTTGTTGTGGGGTTTGGAGGGAAGAGGGAATTTGATCATAAGGTACATTGGTGTATTGACATATGATCATGCATAATGTAATTAACTGTATCTAATCCGATGAACATAAACTGAATCAGCTAGGGAGTCTGCTGTGGCTATGATATTTTAATCTGTATTTCTTTCATATGTTTTCTCACATGAATCTCATGCTACAATATATATTATAGGCGAACATGACTTTCAAATTAGGAATTTCAAATAAGGATTTACAAGAGAGCTAAAGATTCTGGTTTTAGCTTGGATCTGATCACCTAAAACAACAACCCGGGAAACTCGATTACAGCTCCGACGCCAATAGAAAAATTTAATTTGTAGAGCACCATCAGATTCCATAGGTCTAGAATGCAATTAATACATGTGTAAAACAACATGTACAAGTAATATGTTTGTGTATGTACTGTATGTCATATATAGTTTACTTTGTTTATTTGAATAATATAGGAATAATTATTTTTTATTAAATTCAGGTTTTAAGCTATTCTTCAAGAATAGAATTTTCTTTTTGAATGCTTTCATACATAAATCTACTAGTCTCTATTCCACAGAACATATCTCACTGTCCTGTTCTTTTCTAGATTGTGTACCATGGAAATCCATATGCAGAGCATAACTCCACAGCATACCTGACCTATGAAAGAGGTGTAGAAGTTGGCTGCTGGGGCATGTGCATTAACGCCATCTCCTCATCTGCATATTCATGTGAGTATAATGAAAAACAGATCAGTTACAGTATTTGATGTCTTCATACTGAAAATATATAAATAGCATAATTTTTGAAAGTCCATTTGAATATTATACAAAACAATGTTTGATTTACATTCGCAATGATTAGGAAAAGAAGATCGTTGGTTTACACCATGAAATTCTGGTCTGCGCACTAGACTTAAAGGGATGCTGGAATTCCATATTTACAAAAGGTTTTGTTGAAGAACAATATTAGAAATAAAAAATAATATATTATGCAGACCTGTATGTTGCTATTAAGTCCATGTATATTCATGTTTCAACTTCCAAGGATTCTTCCGAAACAAAAGTCTGTTTCAATCAGCTGGGTGTCCGTCTCAAAGGTTCACACCAACAGGAGAAGAAAGATAAGCTAATACATTAAAATATTTATTCTCCTAAAAATGTATGGTTTTAAAAAAAAAAATAGACTACTGAATACATTGGTAAACAGTATCCTTAGAAGAACCATCACTGCCTCTCCAAGTACTCAAATATTACTGATCCTCTTCACTGTAAAAACTTGGATATTATTTAATTCAATTGAATTCTGCAAATGTCCAAAGATTACTCTGATATACTTATATTGTAGGCGACCAATAGATGGGTTGACATTTACTCTCCTTATTTTTTGTCGTTTTCTTTTCTTTCTTTTTTTTCAAGATTATAGGCCACTGACTTGAATTTAAAGCAGAAGTTGCTTTACTTAACCCAGTAACAAAATTAAAAAATACAGAGAATAAGATTTTAGCCTCTATTCCAGATATCATAGGGGATCAAGAACAAAAAGACTTTGTAAGCACAATACTTTATCAATACCACCAATAATCAAGACGTTGAAGTCATGCCATAGAGTGGTAACATCTTGATTAATAGAGATTCATGACGCACGATAACTTAAAAACTCTACTTGTCCTTTTCGAAAAAGATTGATGTGTATAATCACCAATCTCAAAAATCTGCTGCCAACACTTGACACCCTTTGTGTGTTGCTAAGGCTTTATTATCTATGAAGAGTGCTTCAGTTGATTATCAAAATTGTGTCCACTACCAACGATGAATTAATTCTCCATATAATTAGCACATGAGCATAACTATTTTGCTGCCAGTGCCATTGCATATCCAGAATGCTCAGACAGTTTTATGTTAGATGAAGTACCGTATATACCATAGTCTCCATCAAATTGCAGTTCATAAATGAAACAATATTTACATTCAATAACAGATAGGACAAAAAAAAAAAAACTATCATGGTATTATGCAAGGTAAATTTAATTCTGCGACCCTTCAATGTAGAATTACCATAGGAAAAAAACACTCCTATGGACAATGGTTATCACATTGCCAGTGGGAAAGTTTAAAGAATGTAGTTATGTTTTTTTCTTAACTCTTTGTTTTTTATTTTAAGCAATTTTAATAATACATTCTGCAAAAAAGCAACATTTAATACAATTTGTGAATGGGTGTGGGTTAAGTGGAGGTTCAAAAAGTAAAAGGGTCAAAGAGGAAAAAAAAAGGGAAAGGCGGTAGATCGATTAGTGATGATATTGTTCACATTTGGATACAATATTCATTTGATATAGGTTTATTGACATATTTTACAGCATTATATTATCAAGAAGTTGAGGTCCCCACGTTAATACAAGTATATAATTTTTTTGTTTTAATAAAATTGTTCCATGGCTTTACAAAAGTTCAGAGAGGGGGTTCCAGGTCTATGTTTTTTCTTTAATATGTGCAAACCAAGGAAGTTATTATTATTATTATACTTTATTTATAAAGTGCCAAGATATTCCGTAGCGCTGTACAAAACATTTTTTTATCACATTGCAGAAGAATGGAGGGGCCTCACTTAGTTTCAAATGAAATGAGGGAACCTTTCAATCTATATAGAAAAATACTTTATTAGGATACTATTGATCCTGCAAAAACGCCAAAAAAATGAATAAAAAGTGCTTACTTACTTATTACACAGTAAGATTACAGTACTTTAAACAATATAGATATAGAAGTAATATATTCTATTTATAATAGTCCAGATCCATGTATTCCCAGACTTGTATAGTACTGTTATTGTAAATATAGGCAAATCAACTCTCATATATCAGTTTATACTGATAGTCCTGTAAACACAGGATACACTGATAATCAGAGTTGAAAAAGAATTAAAACAGCACAAAATGTACATATTAAAAACAAACTATATCGTGGAAACACAGGCATTCTATATCTCCCAAAAACAGGGAATTGTTTAAGTCAATTGAACAACTATATATTTGAACAGAAAAAATATTTCATAGTTGCAATAAGGGTATAATTAGTAAATCCTTAAACAATGAAAGTGGGAGGGTAATAACATGTGGCAAACAAAAATACTTGCGATTCAGTTCCCTCTCTCCACATTCCTTTTTCCTTATAGAAGTTTGACAAATGAACCCTTTAAGCCATATTGAAGAGATAAGAGCCTGTTCCACTGAAAAACTGGGTGCCAACGGTCCGTTTAGTCCTCTTACAGGACTTTTTCTAAGGCTATACTGATCTGGCTTTCACACTGGCTTATAAAGCCCTGTTACTTCCGGGTTTTGCGTGATTACGTCATGACTTTCGCGTTTTACGCGATGATGTCACTACGCAACATTATGTTTATTTCAATGAACTTTATTTAGCCTCCTTTTAAATAAAGCGTTATTACGCAAGTTGAAATACAAAAAACGTTATTTGATCTCGTTAACCTCTATTTATTAGATCCTTTCTATAGCTTTGATTTACTTATTTACTCCAATTTAATCAGCATGTATAGTTGGTTACCTACATATAGCAATAACTACAAGTGTGCTTCTTTACAATACTCAATAGTGTCCTATATACCTTTTTGTGAAAATGCCCTTGGGCTGTTTTCTCAACTGGGAGGGTGTCATGATCCTCCTGACCACCAGTTTTCGGACTCATGTGATCCGGTGGTGTGGTCTGTTTATAGTAATGTTATGATATGTAACGTTAACTGCTGTATGTTATGTTATGCTAATTACTGTATGTTATGTGTGATTGAATTGGATGTTGTGAGGCCTGGCAGATGAGGCCTTGTTGGTGGTAATTTATACAGAGTGTATAAGATACACAGACTGCTGCAGAGTGTGTGTGTCTCTGAGGAAAAGTTGGCTCTGAAATTAAGTGTCTACAGCAATAAAAGCAGTTCCTAATGTTTTTATAAAGCTGAGCCTGCATTCTTATTTTAAATACTGCATCTAATTGAAGAGACATCAGCTGTCTGGTGAAGGGATATAAAGAACTTGGTGTATCTGCTGGGTAGGTTTGGCCATAAAAGCCTTATCAAGCTCGACTGAAGAAAGCAGATCTCCACAACTGGTGTCCGAAGTGGGATCCCTTCATCATAAAACCAGCAGCCAGGATGGAATATGGAAACTTATCCATGATAGAAATCAAGTACTTTCAGAGGCTTGGAGGAGATGCAGAGACAGAGAAGTGATTTGCCCAGAACTATAAGACCAAGTCCCTTATTTCATACAGAGCAGAGGTGATCCAGGAGAAAAGGAGCCAGATCACATTGATGAAGGAGCGGAGAGCACATCAGGTTGACATGCAAAAGGACCTGGCAGCAGCTCTTAAGCATCAGTGGATGACATTCCTGGAGCTCCAGCAGGAAGGTGAGCTATCAAAATGGCTGGAGGGACTAGTGTGGGAGGAGATCTCGTTGGAGCAGGCGTATAATTATCTGATGGAGCAGACTATCACATTGCAACGGCCTTCCTACTACTGGTTGGAGTTAATGAAGAATCCAGGGTGTACTGCAGGGCAATCCTCCATGTGGTATTGGACATATAGAACAGGGGGTGATCCTGTATAATCAGCGCTGCCAAGAATTGGGGCTAAAACCAGCGTCCAAGGAGGCTGCATTGATTGAATCCTTTATCCAGGAAGTGTTGGAGCTGGAAGCCGCTTATATGAAGATGCTGGTAGAGGCAACCGGGGGTGGAAGGAGCCCTGCAAGTCAGGGAAGAATGAAGAAGATGCACCCTGTCAGCAGGAGGTCCAAAAGCATTTGTCCCTGTTGAAGAACTTCAGAAGACGATTGCAGAAAAAGACAAGCCGATAAAACAGAAGGAAGATTTTTTGGCTCTGGCACATTCTAATTTTGCAAATGCTGGAGAGGAGCTCAAGGCTCTACAAAGAGAAAATATGTCCCTAAAAGCAGAAATCAATATGTCCCAGGGTTTGAAGAATGAACAGTTACATCTGCAAAGAAATATAATTGAAAGAGATGAGAAAATAAGATATCTTGATGAGCAACTTCAGAATGAGCATGCAAAAGTGTTGCGGAAAACAATGCTCTGCTTAATCAAAACAAGGAGTTGCAATTACAGATCGAGGAATTACAGGCTAATAAAGATTTATTAGGGCAGATGCAAAAGAGTAATAAAGAAAAATATGAAAAAAATTTAAACCGTGAATAAACTTTTAGTGGCAAGACTCATAGAGGAGGCAAACAAACAAGAAGCGTTGAGAATATTGAAAGAAGAAAATTCCACATCATGAATGGATATTCAAAATTTGCAGACTTATAAGACCGAACAGATGTTACTTACCTCAACGTTTGAGGTACTAAAGAATGTGATCCATGAGAGAGAGAGAGAGAGAGAGAGAGGAAGATAAAGTCTGTAGAAGATTGCCTACAGGCTGAAATCCTCTGAGCAAACATTAAGGAGAAAAGGGTTCAGGCATTGAATAAGAAAATCGAGGCTCTGGAGGAAGAGCTAGCAAATGGCCAACTTGAAAAGGCAGAACAGGTGCCTATTATAGCACTGGTGGTGAGGAGGATCATGACAGAGAAGCCTTGTAAATGTATAAGATTCTAACATTTGCATTGAAAACTTTAACACTAAAGATTGCCACATTTCAATTGAATCAATTAAATTATTCGCTGCATGCTCCTCCCCAGTGGAAGCAGATGCACCGAAACAGAAACAAAAACAGTGACTCACTTCAACATAATTACATGCAATTCAAAAATAAATACAGTCTCTACCTTTTTTATATATTTTTTAAAACCATTAAGAAATGTAGCTCTATAGAAGTGAATATTGTAAATATAATTTTCCTTAGCATTTGTCTTGCATCCTGTGTACACAAATATATATTAATTGAATGACATACATTTTAATTTAGTCTCTTGTAAGCATCTAATGTTTACTTTCTGTTATTTATTTGTTACAGATTTACAAAAAGCACTTCTTCCTTACATTGGATTAAAGGGCCTTTATTTTGTTGGATACCTTCTTTTTGGACTGGGAACAGGATTTATTGGATTGTTCCCACAAGTCTACTCAACATTAGTTTTGTGCTCTCTCTTTGGCGTGATGTCGAGCACTCTGTATACTGTACCTTTCAACTTGATATCAGAATATCACAGGGAAGAAGAGGTAAGTAATCATTGCCATCGTTTTTTAAATTGATTTATAGAGAATGTATTAATATTTTTACTCTTTATTTATTTATAAAGCTTTACCATTTTATGCAGTGCTATTTAAAGAAAAAATAAATTATAAAATGAAAACAAAAATATGAGATTGGACAAAGACAGTGGAATGTATTCAAACGTTTGGTGCAACATAATTGAGGTCACTACTTTTGATGATCTTAAAATCTATAAGATTAAATACAGGAATGAAATCACATGTAAACAGACAAAACAGATGGGGATAGGGAGAAGAAAACACTTTTTACATGTTTTCCAACCATATGTCTGATGGTGGAGAGCACATCTGGGACCTTCAATGTTTCTTTCTGTTTAAAGTTTTATGCTGGCAAAGTCTTGAGAGTGCTCTGTTGTTTGATACACTTAAGAGAGTATGTCAGGCAATGTAGTGGTGAAATAAACTGTATACCAGATTGCAATGTTTCCTTAACATTGCTTCTAATGCTAGTTACAACATTCTGGGTCTTTAGATTTTGACTTATTGGAAAAAGTTGAGAAACTGTGGGCAGAAATATTTCTGTCTAAAGAAATCCCAAATCATTTTGTAAAGATAATTATGTAAAGGGGAATAACAGTAAAATAATTAAATAAATTATAATAGAGATTAGATGGAGGAGGAATGAGAATACATTACTTCTTAATCACTCGCATATCCCAGGTTTTTTTTCTGCAAAATCTACTGAAAATCTGGCAATATAGGAGTGAGTAAGGGGCTTTTGCTGGTGCAACATGTGCAAACCACCAAGGCCAACAACAGTGTTGGGTTCTCTGCTACTGGCAGTAAATGTGAAATCTTAAGTTATTATTATCATTTATTTGTAACGCACCAACATATTCTGTAGCGCTAATTTGTAAGATGAAAGGTGATCTGATCATCACAATGGTGAACTGATCATCTATATATTTTAGTTTTTTTTTATTGACCCCAAGGGGTGGATAGATAAGTTGCAAGGGGGTTCCAAATTATTTTCCACTGGGCCCTCCATTTACTAGCTCCACCATGGACAAGATTCTTATTTTAAAGTAGAATATATTTGAACCAGCCTCATCCTGTGTGGCACCTTTTTCGGGTACATTTAGCAAATTCTGATAGCAGTTGTTTTTTTATAATATACTTATTTTTATCATATCTTCTGTTTTTAGATTATTTAAAATTGTCATATTATTTGTAAATGTAATTGTTATAAAAAAACTTTGCTTTGCCCCAAACCCACTCCTGCTCTCACTTCAATGATCTTCTAAAGAAGTATTCTGTAAACCATATTATTAAGCAAACGATGCCAGGTCTTTATAGACTAGCTCTGTGTATTTCAGATGGTTCCCACATACTAATGATTAATTATTACAGCATAGTTTAATTTGTTTCAAGATCTCTCTAATGACTTGTAATGGCTTGAGATAATAAATTTTCATTAAAAAAAGCAAATGAACAATTTCTCCCTGTCCCTCGGCTGATACGAATAATGTTGCAGAAACCAACAAGGCCATTTAAAATGCATGCATTCTGCAATTTAAAAAAAACTAACTTTTTGTAAAGACTAATTTTAAATGAAAATGGAAAAAACACCCCTCAAGAGAAAACAAATAATTCTAGTTTAAAGCTACAAAAACACTTCCAACATGTAGAGCACAATGACCATTCAAGGTCTCCCACAAGTCTACACTATCTTCTCTTATATTTCAGCTGTTAATCTATGTATGTGCCTTTTTAGATGTAAGCTACATCTTCATGACACATAACCTTACTAACTAAAATGCACTTATGGTGTTAATTGTATTATTCAGTAGATAATTGTCTAGGTTTTCATGACTATATTTTCCATTTGAGTGGTATCATAGAATCACACACAAAGGTTATAGGATATTTCTCTGCTACTCCTGACCCACCCAGATTGATCTCTGGGTGGGTCAAAATGTTAAAATAGAAGCTGAAATATTCAATTATTTTGTTTGTACTCAGGCTGAGCACATTTTACTCCTGTGCTGCTGCTGTTCATATATATATATATATATATATATATATATATATATATATATATATATATATATATGAGGTGTTTACTGGAGCCGAGAAAAGACACAGACATGTGTACAACTCATTTGGAGAGAAGTTTCCATACTAGTGTCTGAAGCTAGAAAAAAAAGACTCAGACCGAGGTACAGAATTGTGGAGCTGAGTAGTGATCTTCAGAAGAATGAAAAGCGGCTTCTAAATGATACAAACCAGTGATTATGAACTATCTATTGGATTGTTTGTTTTTGCTCCACTCCGGTTTAGCTGGTTGAGAGCAAATAGTTAGGGAAATATCTAACAATGAAGGTTGTGCTTCAAGGGAACTAGGCCATGTAGTTTTATTTTTGTTTTTTTGGTTTATCATTTCGTAATATTAGTGAATATTGGTAATACAATTCAGAAAATAATTTAAAGAATCCTGTAATTTGTGCTCATCCACCAATAGTGCCAGAAACAAGGGCACAAACACAGTGGTGACTGATAGCTTGTCTCTCTGTCCCTGGATGATGCACAATTACAGGAGGCTTTATATGCTTTTCCAAACTTTGCTATCCTATATTTATCAGTATTACAAAATGATACACCAAAATAAAACAAAGACAATATCAGGCCTAGTTCCCAGTGGAGCACTACCTTCACTGGTACAGTTACCTAACCATCTGCTCTCATCCAGCTAAAACTGGGTGAAGCAAAACAAAAAAAGCCCAATAGTTTGTTTACATCCACTGGCCTGTATTGTTCAGAACTCCAGGTTTTCACTTTGCAGATTAATCATCAGCTCCAAACTGCTCTCTCTCTCTCTGACTGAAACTAGAAAATACAAAGAGCACACTTTTCTCTGTGTTTCTCTTCTTCCAGCTCCAGTAAACAGTGTATGGGTCTTTCTTCAACTCTGTAAACACTCCTCTGTCTATCTATCTTCAGCACACTGTCTAGACAGTTCTTTTACAGCCTCTCACACTGCCAGCTGCAGTCAAAAAATGGCCATACTTAATTCCAATATCAGTCTTAAGTCAGCTGTACTCAAGTGCTTCTCATCAGTTGCTCAGAGAAGTTAACTCTTTCAGACCTCCCTGGGAAAGGAAGCTTTGTAAAGTCTGTGGCTCATTGAAACACCTTGTATCACCTTGTATATAGTAAAAACATAGTATATTTATGTTCTCATATGGAATCTAAATATAAGTTAACAAAAATGTATTTCCTGCTCAGAATATCAAGACGTACACTCTGGAACCTGGGCAGCTTTCAAGTATATCAGAAGTCTGGAGAGTGTGATCATGAGTGTGGGGAGGAGGAGAGATGGAGATAAAGGGCGTAGACAGAAAAGAATGAAGAGAGATTGGAGGGGGCAGAGATGGGAGGAAAATTATGGGAAATTGTTCTTTAATTAAAGTGACGTGGAACACAACTGTTATTTTCATGTATACAAAAGTTGTTTTCTGTATGAAAAATATTAACAAAACCCTGTTTAATCTTCACTCAAATTAACAGGAAATGCAGAGAGCATTTTGAATCTATAGATCACATCAGCTGATAAGGGCAAGCCCCCAAGAGCAGTTGAAGTCTGAATTTTTTGAGCTGACCCCTTTATTTGAAAAAAGAAAACACACTTTGACACACCAAAAAATGCCCACTTTATGAGACAACAAAGAAATAAACACATTTAAAAAAAAAATACCTAATAAATAAATTTTTTAGGATCACTTCCATATTGGGCTTTTAATGGAAAAATAAAAGTGGTTTTGTAAAGCATACAGGCAGGGGAGATGTGATTGTGGTCAGCCTGTAGTGTACCCTCCTGCTGCTTTTAATATTTGTTTTACTTTTTCTGTAAGCAACAGCTGGAGTTTATAGTACACTACAAATGCTCTTTAAACATACTAAGATTGATTCTAACGTCAACTAGAGGTTAATGAAGAAGTAATATATTTAACTATAAATGTATGATATTGGCTAAATGATTTATGAGAAAATTATACCAAAATAAGGAATATGGAATTCATAAATACTGAGCTATATCATCATGCACAACACTGAAAATCACATGAAAAAGAAACCTTTATACATTGATGCATATTTCACAGTTTTTATAACCGATTTTTTTAAATTTAATTTTTATTGTGAAATGTTGTAGTCTATACAGTATATTCTAAAACGGGGGGGGGGGGGGGGGGGACAAGCACTCTAATCTTATCAGGAAGATGCAATATAATCACTTTTCATTGTGCAGTGGACATTAACAGATGAGTGCCATGTTAGCTATAAGCTAAATGGAATAAGGTTACTAAAAGTGGATAGTTCTTACATATTTCTCATTGGAATAATAAAAGGAATTATATATAGCAATGAGAAAAGTCTTGGTAATAAATTAGTGTTAAACCCTATAAAAAATGCTTTCTCTGGTAAAGGCATTGCAATAATAATGGTACATTTTATGTTTATGCATAAGTTATAGACTGCTATGTCCTGGTGTCATGGCCAATACTCCTAGGTTGTACATTTGCAATGAAATAATCTAGAATTATAATGGCACTATAGAGTTTATAAAATAAGAAGCGTATCTATTACTACAGTCCACGAGAATAATAAAAGAATAATGAAAGAATATATAAAGTGGTTGACTTGTTACCTGAGATTATAATGATTGAGTTAATGTATCACAAGATTCTGTGATTGGGTATTAGCACAATCTGACCTACAGTCTTATAACATTTCTCAGAAAAATATCTTGGGCTTTACCGAGTGGTTCCAGTGAAGTTCAAGAACATTATGAAATAACATGTACAATAAATGTAGTGTAGGTTTATTACTTGTATTGGCTGCATTGTGTATTAAATTGGATGATCAGCGTTAGTAGGATAAAAATCCTGCATGTTGAATCCAAACTAGTGTATACATTATACTTTTTGGAGAAATAAGTTAACGTCAAGGCATCATAGAGGTTATAGTTCTGTAACCATCTAGAGACATCACAAATGGAATTCACTGCCCGCTGCAGGGCTTGAACCAGCAGCTCCAGAGATTAGAGTTTGGAGCATTTACCCATAGAGCCACAAAGGCTCTTTTTTTCAAGGGAAAGCGCGTATGCAGTCCCCCACTACCACAAATTATGCAGTTGAGTTTCCCGCATTTGGGGAAATCGCAGGGGTCAGCACACCCGGAGTGCAATGGATGAGCCTCACCCTGGGAGAACCACCTTGATGATCATGGTATCTCCCCTGCCAGGTAGCTGGGACTACTAAATACGTCTTCACTCAAAATTAAGGCACCACACTTTATCTTAAAAATATGCTTCAACAAGTTGCCCAAAAGTCTATTCTGTTTTAAATTGGGAGCATATACATTGACTATTGTATATCTTACATTTGTTCACAGTGAAATTATATATCTGTTATTCTTCTCAATCTCCCTGGATTCTTCCACCAACATTATCCTGTTATTAAAGAAAATTTGAAACACCCCTAGCTTTATTATTTTAAACCTTACAGAGTTTATAATTTCTGTATAGATTCTATGATGAAATTAGGTATCTAAATATGTAACAAAGTGATCCATAGTTATTCTTATTTTATGTGGAGATACCAGATCCTATGTATTTTGGGACATCAATTTAAGACATCTATCTGGTAATTCCTTTTTATTCATAAGTAAGCCAACCTCCTTTAAAAGAAATCCATTTAACTTCTCTTTTAAAAAAATACAGACATAAACTATTATACCTGATATTGCCGGTCTCCCTAAAACTCTGGGCTGCAAGACTAAAAATATTGTGTGTCCCATAAAAATAATCAAAATATGAGGAAATAATATCTTGTTTTAATTGATTTGATTATTATTACTCCGAAACCCACCTCAAAGCCGTTATCCTTGCACTACACTCTACCTAACTTTATCTACCTATAACTACCTCGAACTACACTCTCCTACCTACTCCTATGATAAATAACTTTTATATACGCCTCTTTTTTGCCACTATATGGTAAATATATATTCTTCCCCCAATCTCATAGGTGAAACTTCATAATTCTTAAAATATAACTAACTAGTGCACCAATGTGCACATGGCACTTTCTAGAGTGGGACAATGTCTACCAAGTGTATTATAATTCTTGTATCTATCTTTCCTGTCTCTATGATTCTACTAAAACACAATAAGTACTTTCTCTCACTAATTAAATACTATTATAAGATCCATTCCTTAAACCCTTTACTTTACCCTTTAATTGTGTCTACAGTATTCCATAGCGTGCATTCAATAGGACTGATCTCCACCTCTTTCTGATACAGCCAACAATACTACACATTAACCCAATATCCTCTCCTCAAATTAAAAAGACAATATCTCACGTCATTCATTTCAAACAACCATAAAACAGTGAAAAACACTTAAAAATAAAAAAATTTAAAAAACTTGACACATTTTCTTTCTAAGTGCTCTTCATGATGGTACAGAGCAGGTTCCATTACTTCAGGGGACCTTTAAATATAAAATGTCTAACTGTATATGGCGTTCTCTTTTGAGTGACCATCTCTAAGCCTAATGACAATATCTGCCAGATGTTCCTTTGAAATTTTTTCCCCCACTGGGAGAGAAATGGGAAATTAGAAATGGCAACAACTTTCTATGGATTAAAGGTTCAGTATTTTGAAGACTGGGAAATTGATTTTGTTTGATCCATTATAAAGTGAGTATTTTTAAAAATTGGTTATACTGGAAATAATTTACTGTCTGCTATAAGATAAAATGAATTCAAACCTGGACATGATGGCCATATTACAAAGAGTAACCTAACATTTGAACCTTACAGATTTCTTTCTTTTTTTAAGTAAAAAAGTTATGTTCGCATTTTGACGTCTAAAAATAAGTTAGGAAACGTATTTTCTGCTCAGAATCTCAAGAAATGCAGTTTTTGCACTGCACTCGGGGACATACAAATCAGTCACTGTTTAATCAAACACTACTTTATACATGGCTCCTTTTAGCATATGCATAGGTTAGAGAACAGAAGGGTGAGGGATGATATGATAAAGATATACATAATATAACAAATACTGTATATACTCGAGTATAAGCCGAGGCACCCATTTTACCACAAAATACTGGGTAAAATGAGTGACTCGAGTATAAGCCGAGGGTGGGAAATGTGCTGCCCCCTGTGTACCTCTTGTGCCCTCTTGTGTCCCCCTCTCTCTCTACTTCTCTTCTCCTCTCTACCTGCCCTATGTCTCTTCTCCCCTCTCCCTTCCCTGTGTCTCTTCCAACCTCTCCCTTCCCTGTGTCTCTTCCCCCCTCCCTTATGACTCTCCTCAACCCCACTCCTCAACCCCCTCCTCATCCTCAACCTCCCTCCTCATCCTCAACCTTCCTCCTCAACCTCCCTCCTCAGCCACAACCCCCTCCTCAACCCCCCATCCTCATCCTCTCTCCTCATCCTCCCTCCTCAACCCCCCTCCTCAACTCCCCCCTCCTCAACCTCCCTCCACAACCTCCCTCCTCAACCCCCTCCTCAACCCCTCTATCCTCATCCTCAACCCCCCATCCTCAACCACCCTCCTCAACCCCCCTCAACCCCAACCCACCTCCTCAACCTCAACCCCCCTCAACCTCCCCCTCCTAGGTTGAGGAGGGGGGTTGGGGTTGAGGGGGATTGAGGGGTGAGGTTGAAGTTGAGGAGGGGGAGGGAAAGAGACACGGGGGGATTTGTGAGACACGGGGAGTTAGAGAGACACGGGGGGTTAGAGAGACACGGGGGGGGGGGGGAAGTGGGAGACACGGGGGGGTTGGAGAGAAACGGGGGGAGAGTGACTGGACGAGGGGGCCCTTTTTAGCCTTAAAAAAAGGGTTGAAAAACTCGGCTTATACTCGAGTATATACAGTATATATCCTAGTGTTTAATAACATTTAAGTGGGAAATATCTTCCAGAAAAAAAAAAGAATTGCAACAACAAGAGGTCAGAATTTGTTACTAAAAGGTTTAAGATTTAGGAAAAATTTGAAAATTACTACTTTACAGAAAGGGTAGTAGATAAGTGGAACAGCAATACAATAGTAGGGTCCATACCATTTAGGAATTTAAGGTAGCACGACTTTGTAGCGCAGGAGATGCGTGCGCCGACCACAGCGCGCCCGACATGAGCTCGCACTTATTGGAATGAGGCCACGACAAGACACGGACCTGGACCATAGGGTAGGACCAGGATTGCTAGAACACGGGAGATAACGTGCCACCCGGAGGGGGCATTAAGACAATGTCTCCCCCATATACAGTCCCTATGGGGCCCCCTCAATTATTATAAAAGTTGCAAAATGTTTGTAGCCCTGATGCACATCTGTCTACAGAGGTGTTAACACAAGACCCGGAAGGACCCAGTGGCATAACAGGTATTCTTGTTGTGACTGATTATTAACATTGGGGTGGTGGGTATTATTTAGTGCTTGGGTGGGAGACTGTCCCCTGCCCCCTGGTGCTCCTCTGTTTGGATGCAGGATGCTGTCCTGTGACACTGGGGACTGAATGCCACCTGCTGCAGGCAGTGGGTGAGAGGTATTGATAGGGTACTGTGCGCTGTTGCTGCTATGGTGAGAGGTGGCAAACCCTCCAGAATCATTTTGTCCACTGTCTCCTTGTCCATTCTGGGGTGGGGGTTGTGAGTATGCTGGGCCTCTTCCACCTGTCCCATAGTTGTGCCCACTCTTTCCCCAAGAGGAATGGGACCCTGGAGGTGGTTGCCCATATTTATTTTGTGCAAGGTATTGAGAAAAGTGATAGCGAGAATAGACAGTGATAGAGAGACAGAGAGAGAGGACAACCCTGCACTCTACACCCTTGGGGGGACATGATGCATCATTTGGTGACATTGTTTAGGGGGACCTGATGCAGATGGTGTGGAACTGGCAGAGAAAGGGACATTTTGAGACCCCAAGGGTCGGCGGGAGCCCAAACCTACAATGGGAGTGGTGGGTGGAGGCTTGGCCTGGGCACACTGGGTAGGACCAGTCTTCTTTATGATGCCATTGCTAGGATACAGTTGGGGGAGGTGTGGGGTCTGGTACGCCCGCAGAAACTGGGGTTCACTTTGTGGAGTTGAGCCTGAGGGGGAGCTGGCAGGACATAGGCCTCTGGAACAGGAGGGATAGGGGGCTGGGGGTTCTACACTCTGTACAGTGATGGGAAGGATTTTGTCCTGATCAATATGCATCTTGAGTGAGATGGAGGAGTCTTGCTGCCAGTCATGATGGATGGACTTGATGTCTGTTCCTTCTTCACTGCGGTAATCAGAAATTTAACAACCAATAATTTGTGTCACTTTCCCCTCTCTTCCACATCTCTGTTTTGCCTCTCTCACCCCCCTCTACATTTCCTCTCTATCTATTTGTCCTCTTTCTCTACTCCCATTGTCTCTCTTTTTATCCATTTTGCTCATTTCCCTATTTCTCTTCTCCCTCCCTCTCCTTCCTTACATCTCTTTCCCACCTGTTTATCATTTCCATCACTCTCCCCATCTCTTTCGTTACCTCTCCTCTTCCTTTCTCTTCCTCTCTTCTCCTTTACCCTTTTCTTCTCTTGGCACCATCTCCCTAACTCTCTTTCCTCTCCCCCTCTCTCCTTGTTCCTCTTTCTCGGTCCCACCCATCTTCTCTCTCACCGTTATCTACTCTCAATTCCTTACTTTCTCCTCCTGCCTTAAGAGAGTGAAATGACTTGATGATTAGATATGAGTTTATAGAGCAGATTTATGGGATAAAGGAGATGGCACGCTGACTTTAGCGCAGAGGAGCTCTGCGATCCAGGGCCGTATCTTGGCACTGATCCTACGCGCAGATCTCGCCCGCACTATAGTCAGTGCGCGCAGATGACGGCGCGCACGTCTCCACTGCGCTAAAGCATGCTTGGGATAACTATGCTGTAAAGTTTACTTAAACCAAACATTTTAGATAGGATAACCAGACTAGATTGGATCTTCTTTGCAAGTACCCACTTCATAGATCAAGACTTGCAGACCTTTACTTAATTACTTATACGCTATCAAATCACTTAATCAAACATAAATAAATATATTTCTGATAATCGCAGGGTAACGGATTTATTTTTTGAAAAGATTAATTAAATCTCTACTGCCAATTTTTCAGCATTACCGGAATCTGACCATTTCGCTCACATGTGAACCTTATGCGCTGTGCACCTTAAAACACTTTATTTTCATTTCCCTAGAAAATTCTCCTTTTTAGAATGACGTAACAATATAACTTGTTTATCCCTGCAAGCACTATGCCCTGTCCCTTATACTTCAAGTCTGTACAACAATATATTCTAAAATAGAATCAATAAAGAATTGGAGCAAGACGAACCCAAAATCAATGAATATATGGAATTATGTATCAACTATACCGTAATATACGTTGTGGTTTTCTAAATATCTAATTATAAGATTGTAATGTCAACGCTGTAGTAGCAAATAAGAACATTTCTACTGTTTATAGATAAGTGCTGTTGAACTGTGTATTGTAATATAATATATACTAGCATAAGAGTTGTCAATATCTGTCACAATGTATATTTACAGTGTTATTAGTGCACTTTTATCATACAAAAGAATTTAAAAGGCGGGTTAACGTTTAATCCCTCTGCATGGTGACATATCTACTTTTAATGACACTACAAAAGACTGAAGTAGTTTACTTAAAAGACCACTGTGATCCATTTTTTTTCTCTGTTTTTTGAACAACAGAACTTTATAATGGGCAAAATGTTTTTACAAAGCAAAAGAAACGAACACAACCTTAACATTTTTATTTTTAGATGCAATTACTCTTTATGGAGGACTTTTATTTTTTTTTACTGACCATTCCATTCTACTTAATACATGCACTGGTAGTTGTGGATGCTACATTCCCATTGTGCGGAAACAAACTTCCTGTGTATTCAAAGTCTTCTAAATAAACCGACAAAAGACTGAATTCTATAGCAGCTTAACTAAATCTCCACTTAATAAATGAGTCACTATTTTTTTTTTACATTCTAAAAAACATGTTGCCTAAATGTAGCTTTTCAATTTTTATTTCCCCAAATTGTTATTTAATGCTATACAATTCAGATTAATCTCATGTATCTGTAAGCTTATGGTATATTTTCGCCTTTAAATGCTAGGGATATTAGCATTAAAGCTTTTTTCTGCATGAATAGATGTCAATGAAACCTTACTTGATATGCATCTTAGGTGCCGCAGTCATTACTAGCTTTATGCTTCTCCATCCAAGTACTTGTCTGAGATTGCACTGAATTACTGATACCTATAATCAACAGATAATATATACTTATCCACGCTTTTAGACTGCTGCACTTCATGTCTTTGAATTTCTTATGCATGTGTGCATTTATTAATTGACGAAATAAACTTTTTTTTGGTAAGCAGTACTTTTCAGTGGGGCTGTGACGTTATTCCATTGTATTGATGGGTCCAGATTGTTAGACTATTATTATTTTACATTATATCTGAATTTACTAAATCAGTGTTCTCCGACTCTCCGTGTTATGTCTATGGTTATGCTTATCCATATTTTTTTCTTGGCAAAGATACTGGAGTGGGTTGCCAGTTCCTTCTCCAGTGAACAATGATTTGTCTGACCTCTCTGCTATGAACTGCCCATGTTGGGTGACTCTACATGGTATAGCTTGCAGCTTCATTGAGGTACACAAGCCCCTTCACCACAACAAGGTAGCGGTCCAGAAGGGGTCTGCATATTAGGGACACTGAAATAACATATTTACATATTAGATTTTCCTGCACTACGTTTTGGCGATGCAGATCTTTCCGCCATTTGTATAAAAAAGCTAACTGGCGTTTTCTTTTTTCAAGGCTCCCCGAAACTTCAGAACATAGATAATGGTTATTGGGCAGGAAGATTTGATTTCTATGCTCTGCAAAAAAAAAAAAAGTAATCGCTCAGTAAAGTTTTTTTGTTTTCTTATAAAAACACTTTTTAGTGTCAAAAGGTTGTATTTTCAAATAGATTTTTTTTTTTTTAACATCAATTTACATGCACAATGCTTAATGTTGACGTTTTTCAAATGATGAGCTGACACCCAGGGGTGTAGGAGCCAGAATAACTCTGGGAGAGAAATGGCTCATTGTATACACATGCCGTAAACTAGATGTATAATAGTACATCTGTGTTCACATTTGAATGTCTAAATCCGTTATTACACTGCATGCTGGGACGCTAAGTTTGGACATGCAAATGTGCCCACAAGTGCCTCGCTCTTCAATCCATAGCCATTATCAAACATGGCTTCCTTTAAGCTTACGCATGCTGTATTACACCGCTTTAATGCAAAGCCAAGGTTTGATTAAACACAAGCCGAGTATCCAATCCATGTACAGCTGTTTCAAGCTTACTGGCTATCATCAGCATGGAGCAGGATCTCAGCTTGTGTTGTGGACTTTATGAGTAGGTAGTTCACCACAACAATCATTTATAATATGGTGGGCAAAAGAGCGATAGAAGCCTCCACCGTACAGTAGTACAGTAAATAAATAGCACATCTGTGTTCACATTTGAATGTCTAAAACAAGTTAAAAAACCTGCTTCCAGCTCAGAGTTCCGAGAAAATCAGTTATTACACTGCATTCTGGGAAGCTGAGCTGGGACATACAAATGTGCCCACAAATGCCTCGCTCTTCAATCCATAGCCATTATCAAACCAGTTCCTACACTCATCTAGACACATATTATGTGTTAAAATGTAAACATTAAAAGCTCAGCGATTCTGCATTTAGCAACAAACTGCTATTTGAAGTGCACTTTACTGAATTTACTATTAAAAAAATATATATTTTTTCTGAATAGTTTATATGAACATACAAAAGACTGAAACCAAAGTGGAGAGTCTTCGTAGTTTATTTGTAAGGTATTTCACTAAGACTCCTGTTTAAATATGAAATGTGTCAAAAAAGGAGTCAAATGGTTTGAATGTAATTATTAGTACAAAATGTATGACTATTCCTTGCAACAGTAGTGTATTTCAACAGATAGGGCAGCACCTTTTTAAGGGTGTACACAGATGTACTATTTATTTACTAATATATATATACTAGCGACTTGCCTGTCAAAAAATTACGGCAATAAGATTGTAAGGCAGGTAATGTTGTTTGGGTGCAAATTAATTTTGTTGGTGTTTTAAGATCCTTCGGAGCTCATTGCGAGGCTCTTGGTTGTTTGTGTGCTATGAGCAGCGTTGGCGTTTTTTTTGTTTTGTTATGGCAATGAATAATTAATAAAATAAGAAATTAATATACTTTACCTATTGTGAAGTAATATATGTAGGAAACATTGTGTTGAAGAGCTGGAAATCTGTTTTCATGTTGCTGCAGCATCAGTGCTGTGTAAGCATCATGAATGTGTGCGTGCGCGAGGCAAATCAGTTAGGGTAGCTGTGTACTTCCAGATTGTATAAGTTATTGTTCTAAAATGGCACCTAATGTGTGGTATGCGGCTGATTTTGCGTCCTTGTTTTCGGATGTCGTCCGACTTTTTCGGAAAATCCGTAGGTGTTTGGTGGAGTTTTGCATGTTAGGGTCCTTTAGCCTTGTTTTCGTTTTGTTCGGCGGACATTTTTTCTCTTGCTTAGGTGATTTTTGGATGTCTAAACTCCGAAATTTGGAGCTAAATTGAGGTGTAACTTCACTTGCAGAGGTCCTGGGTGCCCCCCCTTGCTGTGGGTAAGTTTTTTATGTGTTTGTTGTGTGTATTTATTGTGTTTGTAATGTTTTTCGGGTCGCGCGGGTTGCGTCCTTGTTTTCGGGTCTCGGACGTCTTTTTCGGGAAATCCGTAGGTGTTTCGCGTCTTTAGAGTGCTGTAGCCTCGTTTTCGGCGGCCATTTTTTCTCTCGCTTAGGGGATTTTTGAGTGTCTAAACTCTTTTATTTGGAGTTAAATTGAGATGTAACTTCAGTTTTCGAGGTCCAGGGTGCCCCCCCCCCCTTGCTGTAGGTAAGCTTTTTATGTATTTGTTGTGTGTATTTATTGTGTTTTTCATGTTTTCATGTGCGCGGGTTTCAGACGTTTTTTGTGAGGTTGTAATGGGTCGTAACGTGTCTCGTATTTTGCTTTCGTAACTCCGTAAATTTTGCGAGGTCCGCAGTTGCTGGCATGAAGCGCCTCGCTTCGCAAGGGCCTCGGGCATTAGCAACAGCCTGCATGCTCACAACTATATATGTGAGATAGATATATATTTACTAGTAGTGATTGGGTAATGGAGCAAGGGAGAAAAAAGAAAGGCAGTGAGAGAGAGCGACCATGGAGGGGGAAGAAAGCGGAAGACAAAAAAAAATAGGGGGGCTCTAAATGAGCATAGAGATGAATGGAGGGCAGGGCAATGCAAAGGGAGGCAACATAATGGCAGAGATGAGTAGAGACAAGGACGAGGAGCACTTGGTAAAACAACAGATTACAAACCGCATCAAATCATATGTTACATAGTAATTGAGGTTGAAAAAATACTTTTAGTCCATCAAGTTCAACCTTTTTAGATCTCCTCTGATCTGCAACATGCAGATTAATTGATCCAGAGGAAACAAACAGAAAAAACCCCAAGAGAAACTTTTGCCAATTGTCTCCCAGATACTGGCGATCAGATTCCTCCCTGGATCAATACTCCCTCTCTAGTTATCTGGGATAACCCTGAATGTCCTTTTTTTAAAAAAATATATCCAATCCCTTTATAAAGTTATCTATCAAATCCGCTGTCGCCACCTCCTTTGGTAGAGAATTCCACAGATTAACCACCCTTACTGTGAAGAACCCTTTTCTTTCTTTGAGGTGAAATCTTGTTACTTCTACATCTTTCCCCAACCATTTAAAACAATGTGAATATGTTGCAGGTGGAGTAGAACACAAAACATATTTTTTTTATGGAAGAACAATACATTTTCAACAATTCATATCATTAGATTTTATATTTAACATATGCTATTTTAAATACATGGGCCCTCATTCAATTGCAATTTGGCCAATTGAATAGGGGTCTAAATAAGCACATAACATATTTTTTTAAAGACGTTTTTCGTTAGTAAACATCTATCCAAAAGCAAGGTTTTCACCAACTAAAAACTTCTTTAAAAAAAATATGCTCTGTGCTTATATAGAGCCCTATTCAATTGGCCAAATCGCAATTGAATGAGGGCCATGGTATCTAGTTTGCAATTAGAGAAAAATACATGTTGATGCCTCTGCTGAACCCTGGAGATATCCGTGTTACTTTGGTGAAGGTTGTGTGTGAGAGAGAGGCGTCTACATCTCTGTAGGAGCAACCCTTGGAATTATTGTTGAAAGCTGCCTGTTTCTGAGCATGTGCAGAGTTATGGGGTAGGTTTCAGATTCTTAAAGATTTAAATATTTTACAAAATGCCTGCTTTCCTTTGCCGCCCACTCTTTTTTTTGCACTGATTGATAAAGAGAAGCACAATCTTCAGGCTTCAAAACGTGATGCAAACAGACAAGATAAACCATTCTGCATATAAACAATGTTTCTCAAGAATGTTTTATGTTTGCTTACACAGCTTCCAATGTTTTTTTTTTTTTTTTTTTTAACTAAAATTGCCCTTTAATTTTACTGACATATCTAACATGACCTGTCTACGCTCTACTTGTGAAATATGGTCTGACCCAATCCACTTAATCCAAAGGATTAATTTCAAATATAATTAACTTTAGGGACTGTACTGTGAAGATGTACCACTGCTGTTAGTACATCCAGGAATTAATACATTTTCAGAGAGTAAAAGGGGAATAGGGTCCACTTCCATCTGTTTCAAGCTATGAGCAGCAAGGGGTTTGAAGAAGAAAATTGCTTGGTGATTCAGTTAGGCACTTGTGATAATGGTGCAGCGTTTGTCTCTTATATTTATTTATTTATATATATATATATATATATATATATATATATAAATAATCAGAGTATTGCAGTGAGTAGTGATGCCTTTTTTATTGGGCAAACGTATTCATAATAAAGCAACGAGCTTTGGAGAGATAATGCCTCTCTTTATCAAGTCAAAAAGCCATACGGATACAAGTATGAACTAAAAACTGTACACAGAAAGAGATGGAAAAAAAAATAATTGGAAAAACAAGAAAAACTAAATTCATTGGCCAGCGTTAAGTGAGAAATAGACCAGCATTGGGAATAATGTCCTGATAGGTCTGTAAGTACGGTAAGTCTATAGATCAGGTTGTTGATAAAAACGGAGCAAAGTAAAAATAAAGAGCAATACATTTCAGCATAAAAAAACACTAATTGAAAGGGGGAGGTATATGAAATGTATGTGCTATAAGACATTAAGATAGTGGGCCAGGAAGCCTAAGTCAATGTTAATGCCCAAGTATTAAAAAATGGTATACTTTTTAATTCAAAAGTTTTCCGCTGTTGGATAGTTCTGAAATTCCCTCTGAGTCCTTTTTATTTTGAGGTTCTGGATGGAGTGATTCTCCTGGGTAAAATGGTGTCCAACTGGAGTACAATAACTCTCTTCATGGTGCTTTTTGATGGAGCTTTGGTGGAGGTTCATTCGCATGTGTAGTTTCTGGCTGGTTTCCTCAATGTAGCACCCCCTTTCACATACAGTACATTGTATCATGTACACTACATTGGATGATGTACGTGAATATGAGCCTCTGATGTTGTAGGTCTTCTTATTGTGTGTCGCTGTGTCCTCTTTGCAGATGTGTTGGCATAGATTGTAGTGACTTTTATTGCAGGGTTTGGTGCCATTTTCTCTTTTATGCTGTTCATTTGGCAATGAACAGCATAACAGAGAAAATTGTGGGAAATTAACCTTTAATTGCCATTTTAACCTGTGTGTTTTACCTTGTGTGTCTGTAAAGAGGCCAAGCATTCAAGGGTATGTAAAACAGGTTCAGATTGCATCAGTACAAGCTGCAATACAGTATAAAATGTATTCCCCTTAAATGATTAAATTATGTATATTTACAATGTTTATTTATTGGCATATAGTAGAAAACGCATAATGACAGCTCACTGATTAGTTTAATACTGCTTATTAATTAGTAGTATATCAAAACACAGCAAGAATAATTAAACTCGCATATTTTAAACTCCTATATTAGAAATCTCAAAACTTGCATAGGTCTTAATAACCTATTATTCCTTCTCTGGGTCGCATTTCTAGTCTATATCTTAATGTATCAAAAAGCATTATATATTGTTGATTCTTTGGGCCCTAGTCTAATGCCCATTTGTAAATTTATACACACATAAAATCGCTCTGAATAGTGCCACATATTCGATGAGCTGCTTGCAATCCGATTACGAGTTACGCGCCCACAATCACTACTGGCCAGCCAAAGACGCAAATTTGGCCTTGGAACTCCATTGTTTTAGCACCGCCGGAACATTTCGAGTTCTAAATAATTAAAGTTACACAAAATTGATATTCTATTAGACCGGTAGCTCTAGCTTGCAAATAAAGTCTATCCTGCAACTTAAAAAAAATATAGTTTGTCAAAACTGTTACTTATTACAGCTGGGGCAGCAATTAAACACAAAATACTGTACTTTACATGCATGCAAAGGCATGGAAAAACATTTGAATTAATTGCACATCAGTCTCCAAGTAACAAATAGTCAAAAAAAATGTTTTTCATATTTTGGGCTAATGTTAAAATTAAGTGTTGAAACATATATAAAGCAATTAAATGCAATAAAGATGCATAAAGCAATAAAAAAACATGTAACTGCCTTATAAAAGATAAGAAACACTCACAGAGACTCAAATGTGGACTTAAAAAATATATACATATTTCGTTAACATATTTCAGTCATATCAATATTAAAACAAAAACTATTGGCAATATTACACCACCATATGACCTATATCAAGTACCAGGGAAACATACACCACATTAAGCAGGTATAGACAACCCCCAAATAATACTCTGCAACACTATTGATCAACACCACAACAAGCTGCTGAAATGATCATCTACCCTCATCCATGGGACGGTATGTCATTTACAAGAGAAACTGAGAAATGTCAGCAGGGGCAGCCTCAGGCTTTAAAGAGAGGAGAGGTTGACATTGATCTTGGCTACATGGGTATGTCGATACATAGCACAGGCCAGGCATTGCATTGTCCCAGGTAGCATGTAAGGAACATGCTGTTAGAGGCACAGGGAAATGGGGATTTAGGGACAAATCATGACAAGGGGGATTGCACTTATGTGGTCAAGCTGTTCAGAAAAGCCAAAAAACACAAACACAATGAGGCTGGGGAGAGGCACATGGAGCCACATCAAACTGACCTCCAAGGCCAATCTTGGGTATACCTATCCTGTAAAGTGCTACACCACTGCTGTTGAGAATGTGGCAAGATGTATACCAATAATAATGATGTGACATTATAGCAAGTTGTCTTTGATTAATTTATTATTACTACCTGTCATTTGGTTAACAACCCTTCATGGGAATGGTGATATTGAACAGTGCTACAATGTATTCTTTTCCTGAGTATTAACTCACAAATGTCACCAATAATGTTGTTCAAGCATAATATCAAAACATGTGATAATAACACATAAAATAGTGCTTGAATTCATTTGGGAAACATTAATACGTGGGATCATTTGGAAACCATGTTTGTGTCACTGTAATGGGCTGGAATGTTTACATAACAATGTATTGGACAGTAAATCGGGCTAATTATTTGAGAAGGATGACACTTCATGTAGATTGTAGCACCAGTATGTGAGATAGTGTTAACAATGATGAAATAAACTGCACTTTTAACATTGGAAGTGTAAACACTTGGCCATGATAACATCACATGCCAATTAACTGAAGATTAGTGACAAGCAAACAAATTATTTCAGTACTCAAATGCATGCAGGGATGTGTATCTAGGAAGATGCTATATATATATTATATGATTGTTACATAAATGTTATGTATGTTGATGTGCCAAAACATTAACCATTAAAAACACATGGAAACAGTGATAACAGTATAACAAAACTTTATTATATACACAGAGCACACTCATAAATGTATGCAATTGTGCATTAATATCATGGGTGTGGTGTGAGCGGATCCCAGAAGGACAGGAGGCTGTTTGTGGAAAAAGGGGAAACCTAAGGGGCTTAAAGGCTGTAGAATAATAGAAATTGTGCATAGCATTTACTAGGGTGGTCATTGCACCACAGTAACCAGAATCTGATGAATACAAATCTCATAATACATCTCTCCATTTAATAGAAGTAACCAGTAATACTCATACTGGTCTTCATCTGCTCAATTAAACAGATGCATACACTTCTGAACTATGTAATCCAATTCAGTTATACATATACAGTGTACCCGATCTTCCTCTGCAAGCATTACTAACCATTAGGTGGGTGTAATTATACATCAATAGTTATGACTATTAATAATGGTGTGTCATCCCACAACAAATGCTTAGCTGTGACCCCAGTCAGTGGAGGAGTGGTCAGGCTGTGGTGTGCAGTGGAGTCCTATGGGGTGGAGGAGGCAGTACTTGGAACCAAAGTACACTGGGTGGCGTCAATATCCAGTTGGATGAGCGCACTCTGTTTTCCAACGAGCCTAGCCATGCAGGTCTCCATCATGATGTGGGGCCTCCGCATCTCCCTATAGAGCCTCTGAAGGCTGCTGTCCATCGAGGCCTGGTTTTAAGAAGAGACACTGGTCTGGTTCCCCTAGTAGTGTCCTCTTGCTGCTACATCAGGACCAGCATCTCCCCAGTGGTGGCCTCCAATGGTTACCCTTGGGATGGAGGTCTGCTGAGGTCGGGCATGTACTGTGTGATGTGGCAGCAGTGGTAGTGGCCCAGTGGGAAGGGGCTCGGGCCTGGCTGGAATCTGTGGTTGTGGTGGAAGCCAGGTTGTGCTGGTGGTGAGGTAGGAAGACCTCTGTTCAATCCAGTAGGAGGGCCCAGGTGGCAAGTCTATTTGTTAAAGGGAGCCAGTACGGTGAAATACCAGCAGGCACCCCACTGACCACATAGAACGTGAGTCCTCCTCTTCATATCCTGTGCCCTCTGGATAGAAATAAAAATCTAAAAATATAGACTGCTTTTCAAAATTGCCTACTGTCACAAAAACCTCCAGCTCTGGGACCTGCTTGCTAATTTTATTATTATTTATTTACTAGCGACTTGTCCGGCAAAAATGTTTGAACCCTGGCAATACTGTTTGCCACACAATGGGAGGCTCGCTCATTGCAGGCCTCGGGAAACCCGTAATTTTCGTCTTTCGTCTTTTGGCGCTCATTGCAACTCTCTCCCCCCTTCTAAGTTTTGGGCCGTGTGATGAGCGCCTTTGGCGCTTATCGCTGGCCTCTCCCACCTCTATGTTATGGGCCTTGCTCATTGTAGGCTTTGGCAAACTCGTAACTTTTAGGCCTTCATCGCTCATTGAGATTCTCTCCCCTTCTAAATTTCGGGTCGCGCAATGAGCCGCTTTGGCGCTCATTGCGGGCATCTCTCTCCCCCCACCCCTCTACGTTATGGGCCTCGCTCATTGCAGGCCTCGGCAAACCCGTAACTTTCCGGCCTTCAGCGCTCGAGTCTCTCCCCTCTTCTAAATTTCGGCCTATGCGTTGAGCGCCTTTTTAGTGATCTTTGGGGGCATCTCTCCCTCCCCCCCCCCCCCTCTACGTTATGGACCTCGCTTATTGCAGGCATCAGCAAACCTGTAACTTTCGGGCCACTCATTGCACATGCACAAGCCCGTAATATTTAACATAGAGTTACCAACACTTCCAATTACCATAACTATATACTATAACTATTACAGTAACTATTATATGTGATTATTAACGTTTATTTGTATTGCGCCAACATATTCCGTAGCGCTGTACAGGGGAAAATTTTTAACAACTGCAGAAAATGGAGGGCCCTGTTACGAGCTTAAAATCTTTGTAGAAAGTGCTTTATTCCAAAGTACACTACAAAATTAGAAACTTGCTACTTACAATCTAAAAGGGAATGGGAGCGGCGGAATCCTGGGGAAGGAAGTAGCAAAGGTCAGGAAGAAAGGGAAAGCTTGCTTAGGTAAAGAGGTATGCAAAGTTCAAAAATGTTTTACATCTAGTGGGAGAGAGTAGTGGACTAACTGAGAGTCAGTGGATGTGAATGGCTCAAGTATATAATATATCTGCCACTAGTGGTCAGATAATATAACCTACAATTGGAACAGGTAGAGGTGGGTGGGTGTGGTGGAGGGTGGGAGGGAATTGGTGTGTATGTGGCCTCTTCTTAATAGTGGAAAGTAGCAGTAGATCAAGATGAAGCCTGGTGGTGTTTTGTGTCCTGTGAGGTTTGGAAAAGAAGGACAAGGTGTGTAGGAAATAAGAGTGAGGGTTTTAGGCTTAGAGAGTGCGGGAGGCTACAGTTAGACATGGTAAAGGAGCAGCATTCTGAAACCTTGGTTACAGACAGGATGAACAAATTAAAAGGGAAGTATGGCAAAATATGCATATTGATAGAAGCAAGGTGAGGGCCTCTTCTTCATAGTGGAAAGTAGCAGTAGATAGTAATACAGATCGTGTGTGTGTGTGTCCTGTCAAAATCTACAACAGTCAATGCATGGGTGTAACTTCCAGCTTTAATATCTCTCCCTGTAAATCACTGATATGTAGGGCTGTGGCACACACTTAAATTGCGGTATTGGTTTCACAATGAGAGCGTCATATAATCACGCCCCCTAAAAGCTTGAGAACCCGGGCAGGAATTTTTGTCTTGGGTTCATAGTATGTACTGAACAATATAGAGAAAAAACACCTGCAGCAAAAATTACAGCTTAGAGACATTTGCAGGCTTCTAATAAAATAGGGGTGCCTGGTGGTCCAGTGGTTAGGATTTGTTGCTTTCACTGCTGAGATTTGGGTTCGATCCCAGTCAGGGAACCAGGATGTCACACCACCCTGAAGCCATGCAGGGTTGAGCCTGGTTATTACTTGAATGGGAGACCACCTTGGAATAGCAAAAGTTGTATGCTGTGGCCCACTGGAGAAGGAACTGACAACCCACTCCTGTATCCCTGCCATGAATACCAAGTGGATCAGCATGGTGTGTTGTTGTCCATGAGGTCACAGAGAAACAACTGAAAAATCAAAAAAAATAGAATAGAGCTCTTTGTGTGTGAGCAGTGTACATGGTCATGCCACACAATTTAATGTGTGTATGCCCATGTATATCACTCCATGATGCATTTGAAAATAAGATTTTGGCTATCAATGTCACGAGTGAAAACTTGGGAGCTGCCAATATTTGTTTCTGGGCGGGACTGGCTGATAATGGCCCTGTCTTAAGTTTAATTTTGAAGAGTGAACAGAAAGAGTATATGATTAAAACATTAAATAAGCGAAATCCCAGCCAAGAACATATTACGTATTGTAACAGAGTGAAGCAAAGAATGCCCCTAGAGGTGGGTTTAATTAGAGGCTGGAAGATTTCTTGGAAGAAAGAAAGCGTTCACTCCAGGCAGTGATCAGAGGCTAATTGAAGCCCAGCTGTGGATTGCCTTTAAGACAACAGCAGAGAGATGGGTGGAGTCCCCTGCAATAAGGCCCTGTTTGGCCTAGCAGAGTGAGGCCAGTGAGAGTGAGGCCAGTGAGAGTGAAGGCCTCAGTATGAAGCAAGCTAAGAAGGACGCTTGTAGTTATCTGCCAGTGAGAGGAACGCAGTATTTTTACTTTGTCTGCTGGAAGCAGAAATTGTACCAGGCTGAGAGGAGCCTGAAAGTTTACAGTCTGGACTAAAAAGGCTGTTTGGTTTGGACTGCTGCAGTTTGCACAGCTCAGAGAGCAAACAGAAGTCTGCAACAGGGATTCCTGGAGCTGCAGAGAAAAAGGCTTTGAGCCACAAGAGAATTTACAGGGGAGCCTGTTTGTTTCAGAAGAAAGGATTTGCAGAGGAGCTGCTGCAAGGTTTTTGCCACAAGTTTACAGAGGAAACTGATTGAGGCTATCCCAGAGTTATTGAGACTGTTATAATATACCCCAGGGAGATGTCTGTGAATTTAACAGATTTTAGCTTTCACCGAATGAGGGTATTAAGGGTCCTTGGAGGTTTGAGTATCTGGAGAGTAGGGCAGGCCAGAACCCCACCCTATTGTGAGAAATTGAAAAATGACTGTTCAAAGAGTGGACTGTATGTTTTTACCTGAAGGCCGAGAAGCGGCTTCAGGGCTAGTAAGGGTGTTCCTGATGTTAAGCCAGTACGTTTATGCAGAATTTTATTTTATGCTGGAGTAGTCTATTTCTTTTGTATTTTGAACTTTTTAATAAAAAGTACAAAATAAGAATCTTGGAATCTCTGCTATTTATATGTATCTTAAAGGAGAAACCAGTAGCCAAAGGCCACATTACCACAGTATGTATATAATATGTACATCAACATACATCTACATGTACGTACGTATATATATATATATATATATATATATATATATATATATATATATATATATATATATATATATATATATATATATGTGTGTATATATACTGTATTCGCCCGAATATAAGCCGCACCCGCATATAAGCCGCACCTATGAAATTCAAGAAGTAAAAATAAAAAAAAGATAATACCCCAATATAAGCCGCAACTTACCTATAGCACACTTACACCCATAAAACGGCAAATGTAAAAGAAAAGAGACTGTTGCACAATTCTAATGTCATTCATTGCTTTACAGACGTCCCCTTCTCCTTCCTCCCCCCTTGGAATATCTCCCCTGGCCTCTCCCTCTCTTGGACTATCTCCCCTGGCAACTCTTTCCTTGGCCTCTCTCTCTGTTCTCCTTCTTGGCCCAGACCGTTCTGACATTTACAGGTTTCTCCCTTTCACCATCCACCCTGGCCTCTTTCTAACCAATGCCTCTCTGCCTCTATCTTACTCCCAGCCTTCACTCCCTACTCCTCTTCCCCCAACCTCTCCTATCTACCTCCCGACCTCTCCCTCCTTACCTTACCCGGTCGCCACCTTCTTCCGATTAAGCAGGATCATGGTGTGTGACAGGCAGCCGCTCCCTGCACAGATCACAACGTACTACAGTACTTCCCTCTTGCAGTACGGCAAGATGGTGACACCCGCAAACACTTCCTCCGTACAACACCATGGCTACACAACAAGCCTCTCAAGCCCACAAATCGACAATTTTTGTTCCGGTCCTGAAAATAAGCCGCACCTGTAACTCAGAAGCCCAAAAATCGGAAAACAGGTGCGGCTTATATTTGGACCAATACGATATATATACAGTGGATATAAAAAGTCTACACACCCCTGTTAAAATGTCAGGTTTCTGTGCTTTAAACAAATGAGACAAAGATAAATCATTTCAGAACTTTTTCCACCTTTAATGTGACCTATAAACTGTACAACTCAATTGATAAACAAACTGAAATCTTTTAGGTAGAGGGAAGAAAAAATATAAAAATAAAATAATATGGTTGCATAAGTATGCACACCCTTAAACTAATACTTTGTTGAAGCACCTTTTTGATTTTGATTTTATTACAGCACTCTTTTTGGGTATGAGTCTATCAGCATGGCACATTTTGACTTGGCAAGATTTGCCCACTCTTCTTTGCAAAAACACTCCAAATCGGTCACATTGCGAGGGCATCTCCTGTGCACAGCCCTCTTCAGATCACCCCACAGATTTTCAATCGGATTCAGGTCTGGGCTCTGGCTGGGCCATTCCAAAACTTTAATCTTCTTCTGGTGAAGCCATTCCTTTGTCGATTTGGATGTATGCTTTGGGTCGTTGTTCCCTCTATCTTAACTAAGGCCCCAGTTCCAGCTGAAGAAAAACAGCCCCAAAGCATGATGCTGCCACCACCATGCTTCACTGTGGGTATGGTGTTATTTTGGTGATGTGCAGTGTTGTTTTTGTGCCAAACATATATTTTGGAATTATTGCCAAAAAGTTCAACTTTGGTTTCATCAGACCATAACACCCTTTCCCACATGCTTTTGGGAGACTTCAGGTGTGTTTTTGCAAAATGTAGCCTGGCTTGGATGTTTTTCTTCGTAAGAAAAGGCTTTTGTCTTGCCACTCTATCCCATATCCCAGGCATATGAAGAATACAGGAGATTGTTGTCACATGTACCACACAGCCAGTACTTACCAGATATTCCTGCAGCTCCTTTAATGTTGCTGTAGGCCTCTTGGTAGCCTCTCAGATTAGTTTTCTTCCTCGTCTTTTCATCAATTTTGGAGGGAGCTCCAGTTCTTGGTAATGTCACTGTTGTGCCATATTTTCTCCACTTGATGATGACTATCTTCACTGTGTTCAATGGTATATCTAATGCCTTGGAAATTATTTTGTACCCTTCTCCTGACTGATACCTTTTAACAATGAGATCCCTCTGATGCTTTGGAAGCTCTCTGTGGACCATGGCTTTTGCTGTGGGATGTGACTAAGAAAATTTAAGGAAAGACCAACTAGAGCAGCTGAACTTTTTTTGGGGTTAATCAGAGGCACTTTAAATGATGGCATGTATATGCTGACTCCTATTTAACACGATTTGGAATGTGATTGCTTAATTCTGAACACAGCTACATCCCCAGTTATAAGAGGGTGTGCAGACTTATGCAACCACATTATTTTTATTTTTTATTTTTCTTCCCTCCACCTAAAAGATTTCAGTTTGTTTTTCAATTGAGTTGTACAGTTTATAGGTCACATTAAAAGGTGGAAAAAGTTCTGAAATGATTAATCTTTGTCTCAGTTTATTTACAGCACAGAAACCTGACATTTTAACAGGGGTGTGTAGACTTTTTATATCCACTGTATATATATATATATATATATATATATATATATATATATATATATATATATATATATATATATATATATAAATAATCAGAGTATTGCAGTATATAGTGATACCTTTTTTATTGGACAAACATATTCATAGGTTTCATGACAAGCTTTCGTGAGCGTTACTCTCTTTGTCGTGACGCTCTCGAAAGCTTGTCATGAAATCTTTGAATATGCTTGTCCAATAAAAAAGTATCACTATATACTGCAATACTCTGTTTATTCATCTGGATTACTGGACATTTACCTCTACCTCCCTCTTTATATTTGTAAAGAAATACTTCTGCCAGGCTACCAGCCCCTCCTGACTCCCACCATAGACACTAAAGGGTATATACCTTTTTACATTTGTTGACCTGCACTGGATAACCTAGTTTTGTATTCTTAAACTCCTTCTACACAGTTCATTCCAGAATATTTATTTACACTAAAGTGCCTCTATCCAAGGAGCTTTTTATTGTATAATGTAGCTATAACATAGGACATCATTTTGAAATTTAGAGGATTATATATTCCTTAAAAAACACAATGGACCGAGTGTAAAGTGTGGTATGGCATTATTGCTTAAACCGTGTCTAGATCATAGTCATGGACGCAGTATGTGAAGACGAGATATTGGGAGTGATGGGGTAAGAGAATCTAAGTTGTATCAGGGTTGGGGAGAGGAAATGAGTCTTCAGGAGGTGCAAAATGTATAAAGGTTGAGAGACTGTCTCGTGAGGTGGGAATTTATCCAGTGGAGGGGTGTGAGGCATATGGTTCGCATAGTATATGTATCATGGTGAATACGGTGAGACAGGATATGGAGGAGCAAGGCAGTGTAGATTTGTATATAATGGAGATTTGAAAAGGTGCGAATAGTAGGCACAAAACTATTGGAGTTGGACCAGGAGAGTGAAGTTGTTGGCTGTGCAGGTAACATTGAATATGATAGGTGTGGAGGCATCTTATTTTTTGTTAGAATGAGGTGAATGCATGAGCTGGAAGACTGATGACCATTAGTAGTTTAGTTATAGATGTAGTGATAGAGAGGCATAATTTGCGGATATTGTAGAGATGCAATTGGCATGTGTTAGTGAGAGGCCAGGTAGTATCAAAGGTTAGATCAATATTTTGTCCTATAGATTACACTGGTGGGAAGAGACCATATGACTTGGAGGTGCAGAAGGGAAAATATAAGATAGGGATTAATAATGAGAAAGCAAGATGCCATTTTATATTTTAAACTGCAATGATTTATAATGATGGACAATGCAATTCAAAAACCATTTTAACATCATAATTATTACAGGCTTTTAAAAAGATGTGAAAGTTATTACGTTGGTAGACACAATTAAAATAATTGAAATTTTGATGTTTGTTCAGCCAGAAAATTATATTGTTTTTCAGTGGTTAAAAAAGTGAATGGGCTAAAAGTCTTATACTTTATTACCTGGGATGAAAATCTTGTATTGACAGCCGACAGTAATTGAAAATGAGTGCAATGGTACAGCAGCCCTGTGGGATATCACATTTGTGAATGTGTAAATCATGTTCCAGCTCCAATAATAGAATAATCTCCTGTTGAGAATGAGCAGGTATTCAGGTTTCTTGTTCTTTTAGAAATGGATGCAGGAAGATCTATTGTAGTGTGAAATTTCTTGATCAAAATAATAATAATGTCAACTTTTTATTGCTTGTTTTGAAAAAAAAATACAATTAACAGGTTGTCGCATTATCCGGATTCCACATTCTAACTACATATTTATTTTCGCAATTACAAAATGTTCTGTATAAATATAAATATATATTTTATTTCGCCTTTACGAATAGCTAAACTCAATATGGGGAAGAAAATTTAACTCCAAAAATAAATAAAAACAACATTTATATTTTTAACTTTTTTTTTTTTTTTTACTTTTTTTTTTTTGCCACATTCCCATTGTGTAGAGACTTTTTCTGCATTAAGTCTCCCCCACATCAGGAAGTTAACACACAGAAACCAAAATAGTAGATTCAATGGGAGTATAAATGCATATATGTAATAAATTAGGGGCTGAATTTATATTTTATTTCTGTATAATACGTTAGTGGTTTCTTAAAAGTAGGATTTAACATGTAAAGTGTATTCAAATTTAAATATAGTTGTATAAAGTATATCATCTTGTATATAGCATACATTGGTAGAATATTTATGTAATGATTTTCCATGTATCTTCAAATTGATCTGAAAATGGCAAGAGATCAAACCATAAATATTCCTAGTGGAGATGTAAAGGAGGAGGAGAGAAAGAAAAGAGAAATGGGGAACATAAGAGAGTGAGATTAGGGGAGAGAAGAAGGAATAACATAAGAAGGGTGGAGGGCAGAGGTGTAGGAGCCAGAATAATTCTGGGGGGGGATACAGCTCATTATATGCACATGCCGTAAAATAGCTTATATATAACATACAAACATACACACACACACACACACAGAAAAATCTGGGGGGGATTTGTCCGCCTCATCGCTCTCAGTTCCTACACCCATGGTGGAGGGCATAATCAAAGAACTATTTGGTTGAAGTTGACCTGGAGCAGAACAAATGTGGCCAGCTACTTTAATGGATGTCAACTGGGTCCAGACGAAAACATCTATTCATACTTGGTCTAAGGATTACTTTTTTATAAACTAAATAATTGTTTATGTATGCATCATTTTCTATGCATGACACTTTTGATAAAAAGTTATATAAAGCCTTTAAATAAAGTAAGCAATTACTTCCACCTTAATTGGAGCCTCATTCATCCACGTGGTTATATGTAACTTGGTGTCAAGGGTATCAAACGCCATTTCCGGGCACCATATACAGTCTAGGATTCAAGGCTTGCTCTGGTTAAGCATAGTGCCATATCAGTTGGGCTATATGTGTTCAGGCAGAGCAATCCTTAAACCCTGGACTTTTTGCAGCCCTGAAAATGTGACAAACTTATATCCCGCATAGTCTGATTCAAATGTAAATGTTCAGTGTATAGCACAGACTAGTAAAAACAGTATGTAATTAATACCTTTTATGTATTTTCATTTTTATTACTTATTAAACATTCAGCTTTTTCCTTTCAAGACAAGCTGCTTTTCTTCACCTCCCTGTGGCCAAAATGGGGTGTGGCCAGCTGTGCCAGGTGGACTAAAAAAAATCTGACCAGTTGAAGTTCTGGTTCAGATTTAGCTCGTTCAGCATGATAGCTCATGCGCTGTCACTGGGTAGGGCCAATGGGGCACCAGACTGCAGTAGAGTTTTTATCTTTGTTTAGGTAGTCTGAGAGTGGCCAACAAAGGCGCCAATTACATCATAGCCAAGCCTGTTTCCAAGCTCCATGGTGGTCCTGGCTACACCTCCTACCAAAGCAAAAGAAGGTAGAGGAAAATAGCTGCTTGAGGAGAAAGCAGACAATTTTAAAAAGTATACTTCATTTTAAACTGCATTGTGTTGCTAGTATTCTATGCCCAACAAACAAACATATGAGCGTTACTTTAAATGCATTACAGTGATCCTTTTTAAGGCAAAAATATTTAATCTTACCTTCAAATATATTTCAAGACTGAATGTAGAAAATAGGTGAACAGCAACTGTTTTATGTAACTATCTTTTGTGTATTATAAAATAAACTCTTTATTATTTCTTTTTTGCAGTGTGATTCACGACTCGATGGGAAGAAAGCCCAGCATAACAGAGGAAAAGGAATCGATTGTGCCGCTCTCACGTGCATGGTTCAGTTAGCGCAGATCTTTGTGGGAGTGGGCCTTGGGTTTCTAGTCAGCTTTGCCGGCAGTGTAGTTGTGGTTGTAATTTCTGCCTCGGCTACGTCATTGATTGGATGCTGTTTTGTTGCGGTTTTTGTCAGATATGTGTAATAGAAAAGTAAACTCCTATTTACAAACATTGTTGTCTTTTTACTTTATTTCTCAAACTGAACCTTTTTTGACCAGATATTGCCATCTGCCTTTACCTGTACTTTTGAGCAGAGGTAGATTTAAGGCCCCTGTGCCGAAAGCAAAAATGGCACCACACCTCTATATCTTACAAGGCCTACGAAAAGGTATACTTTTAGTTAGAGCCAAACAACCTCAGTCTTCAAGCAGGATATTAAAGGGACGCAACACTACAACAGGTTTAGAACTGCCACTGTAATCTGACTATTGATCTTTTGAAACAATCCGATTACACAGCTCTGAATTGTAAGTGACGTTACATATGTGGAACTTATTTGTTCTAATGGCAGCCTTTTATATACAAATTTAATCTAAAAGAAACTAAAGTTTAAGAATTTGCCCTTTTGATCTTCATTACTACATTAATATGTTTAAATATATGTCTCAAACTTGCAACTGTTACTTGTTCATCTATCTACATATGGTGATTTATTGCTCTAGGCAGGGGAAAGACCATCAGCTAGATCTATCCATCAAACTTGAAACTATGGCAAATGAGAAAACAACTCGCAACGTTCTTAAATATGCATACAATGGTAACTGGTTTTATGTGTTTGATTTACATGTTTTTGGAACAACACACGTTTAATACTATAAATGTAAATTTACCCTCATCTTTGTTGGAATAACACGATTTCAAGCTCGATGAAGTTGTCCCTCATACTACTCTCTCATGTCCATCTCCTTTGCCAGTTATCAGCGGACGTTGATGACCGCCACTCCCAGTATCCTCGCTCTTTATCTGTCAACATAAGTACTAGCAGATACATTCAAAACTAGATTTTAAATAAGCACAGTTTATATAAGACTAGGAACTTGCCCTTCAAAAATGACAGGATATAAAATGTTACATAGTTACATAGTTACATAGTATTTAAGGTTGAAAAAAGACATTCAGTCCATCAAGTTCAACCTTTCAAGATCTCCTCTGATCTGCAATATGCGGATTAACTATTAATTAATTAGTTGTATAAAAAAAAAAAAACACACAAAAAAAATAAATCAAATCCCTCCTGATCCCAGACACCGGCGACCGGACTTCGCCCTGGATCAAACTGCCGCTCTAATTATGCATGATAACCCTGAATTCCCTTTTTAATTAGAAATAAATCCAGTCCCCTTTTAAAGCTATCTATCGAATCCGCTGTCACCAAGGCTGGCGATGCGGTTTGCCACACAATGTGAGGCTTTTGGTTCACTGAGCACTTTCGGCGCCGATTGTGAGCTCTGCGCTGAGCGCCTTTGGCTCTCATTGTGAGCCTCTCCCCCGTGTACTTTAAGTTTCCTGCTTTGCACTGATCATCTTCAGCACTCATCACGAGCCCCACGCTGAGCGCCTTTGGTGCTCATCGCGGGGCTCGTAATGAGCGCCTCTGGTGCTCATTGCAAGCCTTTCCCCATCGCGGGGCTCATCGTGAGCCCTGCAGTGATCGCCGAAAATGCTCAGAGTGGGGCTCGCGATGAGCGCTGAAGGTGATCAGTGCAAATCAGGAACCTTGAAGTACCCGGGGGGAGAGGCTCACAATGAACGCTAATGGCACTCAGCGTAGGGCTTCGGCGCTCATTGCGAACCTTTCCTCTCGCCTACTGTACGGGCTGCTCATTGCAGGGTTCGTTAACCTGCAAGTTTAGTGCTTGGGAATGCCATTTGTCTCTTTCCAGCATCTCCCCCCGTCCCTTCCCTATGTCTTTCTCCTCTGTGTGTGTGTGTGCTGAATGTTTGGGTGGCGCACGGTCACTGCCGTTGGTTTTATTTGCAAAGTTCTGCGTGCCTGGCGTTGTTGTTGTAATTCTTAGTGTCTTCAGCGTCATGTATTTTGTAAGTTTTGTGAGCCTAATGTTGCTGAACCTCGTTTCCATGCTGTTTCTGAAATTTTGTGTTTTTTTGTCCGCCATTCTTTTTCTCGCTTAGGCCATTTTCGAGTTAAGAAAAACACCAAATATGGGTGTAATTTGCTTGCAACCTTACTCCCAGGCTTCCTGTGTCTCCCTCTGTGCTGTGCGTGAGTGTGTTTATAATTTTTTGTACATTTTTATTTTATTTTTTTGGTGGGTTCTTAGCATTACACGCTTGAACAGTGCTGCGCCACTGGCGAGCCTCGCCTAAGTACTGCGCCACTGGCTACAATGACGCTGCTGGCTGCGCTCGGCACTCATTGCAGCCTAAGTGCTGCGCAGCTGCTTTGACTCGCTTTGCGAGGCTCGCACCTGTGACGGTGGCGCTGTTTGTTTTTTTTGCCAAGTTAAAAAGCATTGGTGTATGAACAGGGGGGACTAGGGGACCAATCCGCCCCCGATTTTTCATTCCGTGTCACAAGCAGCTGTGTTGTATTTTTATATTAGATGCAGTATGCCCCAGATTTTCTTTGGCTCCTACACCCATGTTAAGAAGCCATCTTATAGTTTAGTAAACTTGCATTAAAGTGACATGTGAGGGATTTGCTTCCTTCTCTTGGGTTGACCTGTTGATAGAAAGTGGGTTAACGTCTTGGGAAGTAGATTTAAATTCAATTTTAATTTGTAATTTTTAAAACATGGCCTTGAGTTTTAAATGGTGAAGTATTGGACAACTCTGAGAGAAACTCTTTTTGTATCTTATAATATAGGGCATATCAATTTGACCACTCCAAAATATAACTAGCATTTCAGTTTTTAGTACATGGTCTTTTAAATGCATGATAGACATTATAGAAGTTATGTGCAGATTTTTTAAAGGCAACTAAAGTGTCATAGTATGCTCTTATAAAATAAATATTTAGAGCCTTTAATTTGTAACTATTATATGAAGTTTTAATTTAATGGAAGCAGATTTTCGCCCCTGTTCGTAACAAGATTACACACCTGATGGAAATGAGAGGAACCAAGTATTTAGATAACTTCTCTAATCTTTTCATTGAAAGACTGCCACATTCAATTAAATTTTTTCAATAGAGCTAAATAGCAGAACAACACCCAGTAGCGTATGCCTCCAGCTCAAGCTATAGGCCAACTATCAGTTAAAGATGGCCAAGACACTTGAAGTATCCAAAATATTGTTCTAAAAAAAAAGTCTGTTTTGCCCATGATATAGTGTGCACTTGTCCCAATTTTAGTTGGCTTTTTGACTTTATTTAGCCCCTGGTTTGTTGTTTGTTGAAGGACGCTTTTTTTATTTCATATTGTATGACTTACATCTCATACATAAATGATAATCCTGAACAATTGTGCCAGCAACCGTGTGACACGTCTTGATCAGCACATGCAAATTACTTTGTGAATTTCATATTGTTGATGTATGAGGAATGGGAAATACATTTCTTAGTTATTAGATCTAATGAAATTATAACACATTTACAGGAGACAGCAATGACTATTTAATGAAGCTGACATGAATAACTGATATTATGAGCTATTAGCTAATTGTATACTGAAGTATTTTCTCAAGGGAAATTTAGTAAATCAAGATAAAAGAACAAGATTCATGTAATGGCTCCCATGTATATTTCAGGTTGACTGATAATATCAGGTCATCACACAGGTGTGAATATACACAGGAACACTGACAAGTGGTTGCTGTGATTTATTGAATTTTGAATACAATAAATGCATGTCTATGAAATATATTTTTATAAGGTTTTAAAATAGATTATTTTTTTCAGCATTGTATCCTCAATCGGTATTATTACATGGTTACATAGTAATTGAGGTTGAAAAAAGAATTGTAGCCCAACAAGTTCAACCTTTTAAGATGTCCTCTGATCTGCAATATGTGGATTAGTTGTTAATTAATCCAGAGGAAGGCAAAAAAAAAAAAAAAACAAGTGAAACTTTGCCAATTGTCTCAAAAGGAAAAAAAATAATTCCTTCCTGACCCCAGATACTTGCGATCGGTATACTCCCTGGATCAATACTCTCTCTCTAATAAACCAGGATAACCCTGAATACCCTTTTTATTTAAAAATATATCCAGTCCCTTTTAAAAGTTATCTATTGAATTTGATGTCCCCACCTCCCTTGGTAGAGAATTCCACAGATTAACCACCCCTTACTGTGAAGAACCCTTTTCTTTCTTTATGGTGGAATCATTTTACTTCTAACCTCAAGGGATGTCCTCTTGTCAGTTGAAAACCTCTTGGCACAAAAAGCTCCCTTGATAAATCTTTATACTGACCCTGGATGCATTTATATAGGGTAATCATATCCCGTCTTTGCCTTTTTTCTAGAGAAAATAAGTTTAATTTGGTTAGTCTTTCTTCATAACTTAGCCCCTCCATTCCCCTTATTAGTTTTGTTGCCCTTCTCTGTACTTTTTCCAGCTCTAAATGTCCTTTTTATGTAGTGGTGCCCAAAACTGTACTCCATATTCCAAATGAGGGTGTACTAGGGATTTGTATAGTGGCAGAATTATATTTGCTTCCCTAGCTTCTATACCCTTCTTAATACATGTTAATATGTTATTTGCCTTTGCAGCTGCTGCTTGGCTTTGAGCACTGCTACCTAGGTAGTTGTCCACAAGCACTCCCAAATCCCTTTCAATATCTGATACCCCTAGATTTGCTCCATTAAGATTATAAATTGCATGGTTATTTTTCCTTCCATAACTTTACATTTATTCGTATTAAATCTCATCTGCCACTTAGATACCCATTTCTCTCTAATTTATGCAAATCCCTTTGGAGGGAAAGTACATCATTTCTGATTGAATTACCTTGCACAACTTTGTGTCATCCGCAAAAAGGGAGAAAAATTGTTTCCAGTCCTACTTCTAAGGCGTTCATAAATATGTTAAAAAGGAGTGGACCTAATATTGACCCTTGAGGAACCCCACTTACCACATTCGTCCAATGTTCCATTTACAACAACTGTTTGCTTCCTGTCTTTTAGCCATCTCTCAATCCATGTGCATATATTTACTGCAAATCCTGTATCCCTTAGTTTGCACAATAGTCATGTGGCACTGTATTAAACTCCTTTGCAAAATCTAAAAAAAATACATCCGCGGAGTTGCCTTGATCCAGGTTCCTACTAACCTCCTCATAGAAACGAATTAGATTTGTTTGACATGACCTATCCCTCATAAAGACATGTTGGCTCCTACTTATAATCCTGTTCAAATAGACATATTCTTGTATATTATCCCTTATTAACCCTTCTAAAATCTTCCCCACTACAGAAGTGAGGCTCACTTGTCTATAATTCCCCGGATTTGCTCTTGCTCCCTTTTTAAATATAGGTATCGCCTCTGCTTTTCTCCAGTCATCTGGTAGAGACCCTGTGTTCAGTGAATCTTGAAAATTAGATATAATGGTTTGGCTATTACAGAACCCAGTTCTCTCAGAACCCGTGGATGTATTCCATCAGGACCTGGAGCTTCCTTAACATTTATTTTTTCCAACCTCTTTTGGATTTCTTCCTGCGTTAACCAGTTATTTGGTGAAGGTAGTGTAGCCCCATTATGTTGCAGTGTCCCAACCACTGGTACCTCCCTTGTGTGTACCGAAGAAAAGAACCTATTTAGCTCATCTGCTTTTTCCTGGACACTAATTATCAGACGGCCTGTGTCACATTGTAGTGTTCCTATAGCTTCCTTCCTCGCCTTCTTCCCATTAATATACTTAAAAAATATTTTAGGGTTGGTCTTACTCTCCTTTGCAACTTAATTTTCATTTTCCATTTTAGCCAGTCTAATATAATGCCTGTTATTTACTCCTTTTACTTTTATTCCCACATGGTATATGCCGATGTGTATGCATATTTACATACAATAATATGTTTAGTATTTTTAACCATCAGTTCTCTGTCCCAGTCTATACTTTGTATTGCTGCCCTTAGACCGTTAAAAGTCTGCCCTTTTAAAATTCAGACTTTTTGTTGGCCCCTTACAGATTAGTTTTTTTAATTCAATCTCAAATGAGACTGTGTTGTGATCACTGTTTCCCAAAGGTTGCCCTATTTCAACATTTGATACCATACCAATATTATTTGTGATAACTAAATTCAAGATAGCCTCATTTCTGGTAGGTTCTTGTAGAACCTGGGCCAGATTATTTTTTTGATGCTCTCAATATTCAACTGCAACAGCACAGCACTGATGACAGGTTGTTATTTTTAATTTCTCATTGCTCATATTATGATTTACAAGTCGAAAAAAAACAGCATTGAACTACATTACAATGTGTTTACTAGCCACTCTTCGAGCCAAAGGGTGGAAGCTAAACTCCAAAACTTCTCAATCATAAATGTGTTGTTGTGGACAGGTAATCAATTACAAATAATTGTTGTTTGAATGAACTCCTACTGTGTTTTAATACATTAAACAGAATATGGTTAAAAACATGCCATTACAACAATACAGAAGTTAGGTGGACGTCACTCACATTTTCAACGTTTTTAAAAAATAAGTTCGTTTTCAAGATCCAGTCGAAGAAGAAGAAGACCTCAATATGTCCCTATAGTGTAAGTATGGCCGTCAATATCATTTCATCTTCATGTCACCACTCTATAGAATTAAGTTAAAATGATGTTGGTTTAATTTTGATATACAATGTAAGCAATATTTTATTATATTTAGTTATGTATTTTCCCATTTCCATAATCTTTAGAAAATATAATTTTAATATTTGAAATAGAATATGTTTTTGAAGCTATACTGTATGCATTTAATCCCTGATGAAGCACGAACAACTATGCAAAGTGTTCTCATAATGTATTATATCTCAGAGGTGCCACCAGAGAGTTGATGATCTATTTTGCCATCAACCAATCTCTCTCTTATGACTGACGATATTCATCCATTATCCAACCTGTAAAGAACACCTTGCAAGACAGGTCTGGACCCTATAGTTATGACTATTATATTCTTTTCATTTCAGTTTCTCTTTTGTTTTACTCCTCAAGCAATAAAGAATATCAGAGGGAATATAGATGAAATTAGATATATTAGAATGATGTCATGTATGGATCATTATTTTATAATACTTTATTTAAAAATTATCAACATGCTTTCAAACTTCAAACTCCGGATTCTAAATGGGCCCTAGATTTGCTAAGATTAGATAAGAACTAAAAAGGCCCATCTGGTCGGTCCATTTCATCTACTTAAAAGATTGGCTTAATTAAGCCTCAGGATAGCCTGATGCTTATCCCAGGCATGCTTGAATAACATAGTTACATATTTTTATTATTGTTTATTTGTAATTCACCAGCATATTCTGTAGCGCAGTACATCTGTTAAGTTCAAGGCAAAAAACAATAGCAATATTAACACATTACAAAGATGGAGGGCGCTGTCTTTGAGCTTAGAATCCAGTGTCCATAGTGCTTTCGCCAAAGCGCCATTCAAGATTGAAAACTCGCAAACGTACTAGTATTTGAGGTTGAACAAAAAAGACTTTTAGTCCATCAAGTTCAACTATTTTTTGTTCAGTGTTTTCAGTCGTTGTCCAACTCTCTGTGACCTTCTGGACCGCAGAATGCCAGGCACATCTTGTGTCTGCCATGAAAATGTTATGCAATAATAAATAAATAATAAATAGGACCTCTGATTTAGCACCTTTTATTTGCAATTAAGCTGCAGTGGAATCTAATGTATTGGTTTCTGCTGATGACTCTACTTTTAAATGCAGTGAAATAATCTAGTTGTCAGTGCTTACTGCAAGACTTATTTTTCCTTGCATTCCAAAAAATGTGCTTTTAATCAAGTTCAGTTAATATACAGAAAAAATGGGACACAGTGGAATGTTTTCCAAATGTAAATATTAGTTCCTAAAGATATTGTTTAGAGATTAATGCCACATCAGCTTTAAAGTAAAGTGAAGTAGTTTTGAAGTTGTAATATATTAACGGAGCTGAACAGAATAACTTTTACCAGAAAACCAGTAACACAAACATTACACCATGTGATGATACACTACAACATGGTGCCACCTGCTGGCACCTCCAGCTACAGCACAAAACAGTACAACCTTGATACTCAAATACGTCCTCCAATACTTGGCATTTTCACTCCACTATCATGGGTGCCATATTCTGTTTGCCTTGCTGTTACTGAAGCACACGCTACAAAATGTACTTCTAGGTTGACCCTTCCGCTAGACTTTCTCTCTACCAGTAAAGGTGATGATTATCTATGGTCTCCGCCACTACATCAGGATTATTATTATTATTATCATTGTTTATTTGTAATGCGCCAACATATTCCGTAGAGCTATACAGGGGTTACAAGTAAGGCAAAAAAAAACAATAGCAGTATTAAAACGTTGCAAAGGATGGAGGGCCCTGTCTTTGATATTAGAATGCAATGCCTACTCTGCTTTCCCCAAAGCACCTAACAACATTGAAATCTAAAGGATGGTGTGTTTTTCTTCCATTTTTTAGCAAATGTCCTCAATTCCTTCAATATGTCTGTTTTTTTGCACTATTTAAGAAATTGGTCCATCTTGACTTGGTCCATTTTGCTACTGCTAGTTACCTGTTGTGTTGCCTGATTCTATTTCTTGATCACCTTACTTTATTACTGCCGATTTCTGACTTAATTATAACATAAGACAACTGAGAGTTCTCTTCTTGTGAGCCCTTAGAGTCTAATTTATTGGTTGAACTTCAGAGCTGGATTTACATCTGTGGTGTGCCCTCCTCCATACACACAGGTGTAATGAAACCTTTTGTTAAGTTGTCTAGAAAGTGCTCTAGGTGAACTATGTAGTGTTTGTGTGTGTGTTTATGTAAATCTATAACCATTTTCATGTCACTGCCCAAAATACTAGTGCAGTCAAAATATCTATTATTATATATATATATATATATATATATATATATATATATATATATATATATATATATATATCTTTTACTATATATAGGGAACAATCAGAGATTTATTAGGTTTACCACATGCCACATAGGTTTACCACATGCATTATCCAAAATAGGCCAACTTTTAAGTTTATCCTTGTATATGTTTTCCAGTTTAGCAACTTGTACAGACACAAATATATTGGCAAAATCATTAAATTGAGGCGTAAATTTACTGTTTATTCCACAATCTATTTTGCTCCTGAATTTAAGGATTCTGACACCTTATTCTCTGCCAATAAGGACAATAATTCTAGCAATGGTTGTAATGAAATGAAAAACTTTTATTCCTCCTTGATTTTTAGAAGTTATATAATGCCAACTTTCTTGCAAATACATTAAGATCTTATACTGTATTACTAAAAAGGTCAGATCTGGAAGTTGGTACAAAAGAGAGACCTTGTTTAATAAAGATCCATATGCATCCATTAGATGAAACTTAGACAAATTAATGATTTTTTGATGCTCTCTTATATACTGGCAATGTTATTAGGGAAATTGATTGCTTCTTAATTTGACTGTAACTTGGTTTTAATTTTTTGGCCTCACTGTCTAAAAATTAATCTTCAAGTATGAGTTTGATTAGACCTTGCTAGATATAAGACTGGCCTTCTGTACAAGACTGGATTTAGATGGGGGTTTGAAATTCTTTCAATTGGTTATCTACATCAGAAATCTCACATTCTAATAAGCTGATATCCATTCTAATCTGTGTATTATCTATGATTTTAAATCTTTTATCGACTTTCCCTGAGTGAAAATCATTCTCATCTCTTATTACCCTTTTTTGGTTTCTCAGTTAAGTTAATTTTTAAATTTCTCAATATGCTTATTCAGTCTTATATGCAGATCATCAAATTCAGTGTTATTCTTATAAGGTTCAATTATTTTTTTTTAACCAAATTATAATTAATTAGAGTCAGATTTTTCTGTTCTATCTCCATAATTAATGTCATCAGATCCAGCGAGCATTGAGAAATGATTTCTGTCCATTCATTCACAAAAGTTTCATGTAAAAGATGAGATTCATGAATTAGCTGGATTCTTAAGCCTCTTGGGATAATAAGATTTTTTATATAAATCTGTACATTTGGAAGTTCCAAAAGCGTTCCAATAATGTTTTCCCTTTTTTTAAATGTCCCTGAATGTTTAATATCATAACTATCATTATTAACGGAGCTGCTTGATTGTTTCTATTTGTAATTTTGTAACATTCCATTTGTCTGGTGTATATCCAGCCTTTTTAATTACTAAGAAATCATTTTAAAGCCACAACAAATACTGATATCCTTGAGAATTGGATTAAACCAATAAATCAATACTTTATGATTATAAGATGATACATCAACGTAAATTCCCCAAGCATTGCACAAAAAAGGAGAAACATGAAGCTCATTAAGAATCCATACTAATTTGCATACTCTATTGTTACTTTATTGGTCAGTAGTGCATACTAAAACTGGAACATAATGTATGCAAACTTTACAGATGAGGAAGCACATGCTATTACTGTTAATCCTGTTTACATGTGCATATTTTTTAATATTAGAAGAGTACTATGAGCCCGATTCAGTTAAGCTTTTGCAAGTTACTGTAGCCCGTAAGTGAAATTGCAAGTTCATTTGCTATTCAATTGGCATCTTTTTGAGGGCTCCAAACAGGTTACGAGTTACGTTGCAAAGGTTAAACCTGGAACTGACAGCCTCCTGAAGCCTTTGATCTTTCAGTTTCACAAGAGTTACGATCGCTAACATCGCAAATCGTTATTCAATTGCTCCAATTCGCCAAGCCCGCAAATGTTTTCACACCTGTAAACGGCAAATGAAAGAGAAAAACCCTACGAGTGCTAGAGAAGACCCACCAGCGGGTTAAACACCTATTCATAGTACTGTAAATGCAAATAAAAAATCAATACTGCACTGTAAATAAAGGGAAAAGTGATGATAGTTATTAGAATTGATTGCACAACAGTGTCAAGCTCGCAAATCAGCAGTATCTAAGATTTATTTTTATGTTTCATTTCGGGGTTATATCGATCTCAGGAAACAATGAGTTAATACATATCAGGCCACCCACATGGACTATAACAGTATTGCAATTCAGTTTTATAATTCTGTATTTTGAGGGTTTGCGAGTCCCATCACATATTGGACCCCCTACCTAATTTATTGGCTTGTAACCTCCATGTTTTACTGCTGTAATAATGACGGTCTCATTTTCTATTGGTCGATTTGAAATGGGAAGTCTGGCTCAATTGATCATGTTCCTGCCCTGAACTGCTACAAACAAGTGCATGGTTTACGGAGTCGGCTTTGGGCCAGTAACTTGCAGCCTTGATCAATTGAATATTGAGGCACACCCACAGACATATGGCCTACATCCTGCGACATGCAGGATTGCAATTGAATCGGGCCCTATGTTTTCAAAGGCGGTGACATTTTGGCCTAATTGTAGGTGCTACAGATTTCCCCGCTGTTAAGAACCTCTGTCATATGGGGCAACATTTTACATGCCACAGGGGTCATTTAAGGACCTCTGTAGTATGGGATTTAGTTTTACATGCCACGGGGTCCATTAAGGACCTTTGTGGTATGGGGGTTAATTGTTGTGCCACGAGGGTCCGTTAAAGAACCACTTAAGTTGCCAGATGTGCTCTGCACCATCAGTTAAAGAGTAGAAAATAATTTGAAAAATGTGTTTACTTTTTTAAAATTGATCAATAATTGACTAAGATATTGTCATTTTAGTTTAGCCTTATTATTTATGCAGATTCCTGTGGGATGGCTTGAAGGGTTAATGTCTGTAATTATTACATATTTTATAATAGGTTTATACTGTCTTCCATAGCAGAGTATGGTGGTGCAGTGGCAAGCAATCTGATTTAAAGATTGTTTTCATTGCAAAGTCATTGGTTAAAATTCCCCTGCCTTCCACTTGCTGTTTTTTTTTGTTTAAAAATGGTACTCGATTTAGATTTAATGACTTGCTAATGAAAACATTTTATGAAACATACTTTCCCACATACAGTAGAAATGGCCCAGTTTATGTGCTAATCCCTTTTTAAAGGCATTTAGAGGGTTTTGGGGGGGCTTTAAGGGTCGTTTTGACCCTTAAATTCTGGTGCCCCGGCAACTACACTTATCCGGCAATACGGAGTACCCGTGGGTGCCGTATAACCGGGGTTTTACTGTATGAATATGTATATGTGTGTGTGTATATATATATATATATATATATATATATATATATATATATATATATATATATATACATATATATAAATATATAAGTTATTTACAATTATTATATATATTATATTTACCATAACAAAGTCAGAGGTGCTCATCAAAGAACGAATTAACCTTAATATGTTAGTTCTATAGCTATGATAAGCTACTCTGAGAGCAACCTCTTTTAGCTCACTTGTGCCCTTCACAGGGAGAAATATCCTGTAGTATATCAGTCTGGTCCCACTTAAAAGAGTGACCCAGCACTGAAATACCAGGCAATTCTACCCTGAACAGGAGAAACAGCAAACCCCAGACGCGTTTCGGCCTTTATGGTCCTAGTCAGTGAGGTGCAGCTGAACTCCCTAAGGCACAGTGAGCAAGGGGTCCACGTCTGGAGTCCCCTATTACCTTTAGGGAGACTAAACCCTAAAGGTAATTTGCATATACAACATAACAAAGTCAGAGGTGCTCGTCAGAGAACGAATTACCTTAATAGGTTAGTTCTATAGCCATGATAAGCTACTCTGAGAGCAACCTCTTTTAGCTCACTTGTGCCCTTCACAGGGAGAAATATCCTGTAGTATATCAGTCTGGTCCCACTCAAAAGAGTGACCAGCCCCAAAATACCAGGCAATTCTACCCTGAACAGGAGAAACAGCAAACCCCAGACGCGTTTCGGCCTTTATGGGCCTCGTCAGTGAGGTGCAGCTGAACTCCCTAAGGCACAGTGAGCAAGGGGTCCACGTCTGGAGTCCCCTATTACCTTTAGGGAGACTAAACCCTAAAGGTAATTTGCATATACAACATAACAAAGTCAGAGGTGCTCATCAGAGAAAGAATTAACCTTAATAGGTTAGTTCTATAGCCATGATAAGCTACTCTGAGAGCAACCTCTTTTAGCTCAGCTTTTATTATATTTATAATCATAGCTACATAGTAATTGAGGTAGAATACTTTTAGTCCATCAAGTTTAATCTTTTAAGATCTCCTCTGATCCGCAATATGTGGATTAGTTGTTAATTGATCCAGAGGAAGGCAAACAGAAAAAAAATAAGTGAAATATAGCCATCATCTCAGAAGGAAAAAAAAAAATGAATTCCTGATCTGGCGATCAGATTCCTCCCTGGATCAATACTCTCTCTCTAATTAACCAGGATAAACCTGAATGCTCCTTTTAATAACAAATATATCCATTCCCTTTTTAAAGTTATTTATCGAATCTGTTGTCACCACCTCCTTTGGTAGAGTATTCCACAGATTAACCACCACTGTGAAGAACCCTTAACTTTCTTTAAGGTGAAATATTTTTACTTCTAACCTCAAGGGATGTCCTCTTGTCAGTTAAAAACCTCTTGGCACAAAAAGCTCAATTGAGAAATCTTTATACTGACATAACTTAGCCCCTCTATTCCCCTTATTGGCCCTTCTCTGTACCTTTTCCAGCTCTAAAGTGTCCTTTTTATGTAGTGGTCCCCAAAGTTGTACTCCATATTTCAAATGAGGGCGTACTAGGGATTTGTAAAGTGGGAGAATTATATTTGCTTCCCTTGCTTTTATACCCTTCTTAATACATGCTACTATTTTATTTGCCTTTGCAGCTGCTGCTTGGCATTGAGCACTGTTACCTAGGTGGTTGTCCACAAGCACTCCCAAATCCCTTTCAATATCTGATACACCTAGATTTGCTCCATGAAGATTATAAATTGCATGGCTATTTTTCCTTCCCAGATGCATAACTTTACATTTATTCGTATTAAATCGCATCTGCCATTTGGATGCCCATTCCTCTAATTTTTGTAAATCCCTTTGGAGGGAAAGTACATCACTATCAGATTTAATTACCTTGCACAACTTCGTGTCATCAGCAAAAATGGAGACACTACTTTCCAATCCTACTTCTAAGTCATTAATAAATATATTTTGAAAAGGAGAGGAGCTAATACTGACCCCTGAGGAACCCCACTTACCACATTAGTCCAATCCGAGTATGTTCCATTTACCACAACCCTTTGCTTCCTGTCTTTTAGCCAGCCCTCAACCCATGTGCATATATTTACTACAATTCCTGTATCCCTTAGTTTGCACAATAGTCTCCCATGTGGCACTGTATCAAAAGCCTTTGCAAAATCCAAAAAGTCTACATCTACTGAGTTGCCTTGATCCAGGTTCCTACTAACCTCCTCAAATAATTAGATTTGTTTGACAAGACCTATCCCTCATAAATCCATGTTGACTCCTACTTATAGTCCTGTTCAAATAGACATATTCTTGTATATTATCCCTTATTCATTTTTCTAAAAGCTTCCCCACAACAGAAGTGAGGCTCACTAGTCTATAATTCCCCCGGATTTGCTCTTGCTCCCTTCTAAAATATAGGTATCACCTCAGCTTTTCTCCAGTCATCTGGTCGCGACCCTGTGCTGAGTGAATCTTGAAAAATTAGATATAATGTTTTTTCTATTATGGATCACAGTTCGCTTAGTACCCTTGGATGTATTCCATCAGGACCTGGGTCTTTATTACATTTATTTTTTCTAACCTACTGCGTTAAGCAATTATTTGGTGAAGGTAGTGTAGCCCCAGTATGTTGCGGTGTCCTTACCACTGGTACCTCCCTTGTGTATACTTAAGAAAATAACCTATTTATCTCGCCTGCCTTTTCCTGGTCACTATTTATCAGACCACCTGTGTCACATTTTTCCTAATCGCCCTTTTGCAAGCCTTGTTGACTTCATTGTACTTACGTAAAGCAGTCTCTGTCCCCCCTTGTTTATATCATTTAAGTGCCTATTTTTTACTCTGTATCTTGATCCTTAAGCCACAGTGGATGTGATTTACTCCTTTTACTTTTATTCCCACATGGTATATGCCGATGTGTATGTATATTTAGAAAGGATTTAAACGTTGTCCATTTATGTTCAGCATTTTTACCTCCCAGTTCTTTGTCCCAGTCTATACTTTGTATTGCTGGCCTTTTAAAATTAAGAGTTTTTGTTGGCCCCTTACAGTTTTGTTTTGCTAATTCAATCTCAAATGAGACTGTGTTATGATCACTGTTTCCCAAAGGTTTTATACACTGTTTGCTTCCTAGATGTAAAAGGTAGATCCAGTTTACAAGAAATGACAAAGTAACAAGAACACCTTTTATATGGCTAATATACTTTTTTACATAGATGCCACATACTAATAATTTGAAAACACTATTTTTTATTTCAACCTGTTAAAAATGTTTAAAATCTGAACATAAAAAGAAAAAGAGTCAGAGTTTTATACTCTAGGGAACTGTTGATGTTTTTTATTATATTATATAGTCTTATATATTTGTAATCTGTAATTTATTCTTTTAATCTATATACAATAAATATGTTGCTATTCTGATCACAGCTATCGTACTCTTGTTATTGAAACTTCACACTGGTTTTCACAAATGCTATTTCTTTACTATAGTCCTTAAGACTTCTTGACTTTATACATGAATATGTTAGTCACTTAATTTCCCTACATCTCAAGTCACAATATATTCTGTGTACATCTTACATGAACAACATGTCATTCCCTAAATTCAGCTCATTATTAATCTATTTCTTTTTTCAAAAGGATATTAATAAATTGACAACATTTTTGGAGAACAGCAGGAAAACAGTGACATGAAACCTTCAAATATATTAGGGAATTTAACACGGTATATGAGGAAGCTATCTTTCATAAAAAAGAGGAATGCCAGATCAAAAGTGCATGCTTTCAAGCTGGAAAATAGATAATTTAGAGAGGAAGTAGAGATAAACACTGACAGTGAGTCTAAGCATGCCTGGGGTATGTATAAGTCCATCCTGAGGATTTATTAAAATAACATTGTGATGATTCAGGGGAAGCAGCTACTACTGCCCAGGGCCACCTGATATTTTACAGGTTAACTAGCCACATGGACCATTGGGTTCTTGGAAATCTCTGCACCAGACGTCAATTAAGTCATCACGGTAGACGCCGCCAGATAGAGCTCCACAGTCTTAATACTATAGTTAGACTAATAGCAATATAGGAGGTTTTATAGACTATATATCTACAGAAATTGGTATTAGTAGCGGCCTAAACAATCGGGCCATGAGGTAAACTATTAGCTTTGTAGATATATCTAAAGAGACAGATAAATCATAAAAGCAATAAAACATTACAAGACCATCCAATATAGTAGGTAGTAGTGGATGGTTATTAGTAACAGCTGTTGTGGACGAAATTCATGAAAATGTATATTATGTCCATGCTGCATTCCTTTCCTTACAATATATCATAAGATAAGGCACTAATTGATTTTATTCTTTATTTCCTGAGAGTCCTAAGATGGCTACTGAGCTGAACCCTGGGAGTCATAAGATGGCTACTGAACTATATCCTGAGAGTCCTAAGATGGCTACTGAGCTGTATCCTGGGAGTCCTAAGATGGCTACTGAATCATATCCGGGAGTTCCCAGATGACATTCATATCCGTGACCAAATAAGGATATGAGCCCCGCCACCTTCCAGAGCCAATCAGAAGCTTCACATAAACTGACCATAATGACATCAACATCTGAGACCAAATATGGAAGGACCCTTCCTACCTTGTCAACCAATCAATAACTCACTCACTGTCTAACAATGAGTCGTACGATTGTTATATCTGATCAACTTATATTATATAAGTTGCTATGTTGTATTTGGGGGGGTTCGTTCGTTGGGAAGAATACAAGAAGTTTTATACCAGAACTTTTGGGTCTGTGTAAATTCTTGTCTCTGTGTTCACACATGCCCAACAGACGGATGATTTGGACAGGAACAGATATTACATAATGGGATTATTTTTATCCATCCAAAACACAGCCACAAGGTAAAATCTAATAAGAATTATAGATTAGGCACTGTGGAGATCTGCTTCTTCTATGGGCTTGATAAGACTATTGTGGCCAAACCTACCCAGCAGAGCTCCCAGATCCTTTTTATCAATTCACCCAGACAGCTGATGTCTCTTAAATTAGATGTAGTATTTAATAATATGAACGCAGGCTCAGCATTATAAAAACATCAGGGACTGCTTTCATTGTTGCTGTAAACCATAACAGGTTCAATAGATGTACATTCAAACATGTGGATCTTCTGGACTCTGTATAAATTACTACCGACACTGCCTCATCTGCAAGGCATCACAACATCCACTTCAGTCACACAGCCATATTACCTCCCTTTTTTTAGGAGTATATGTCCTCAAGATGTCACCTTCTTTTTCTTTCACTGTTGATGTCTTCCAGATATGTCACCTTCCCTTTCTTTTAGGAACATATATGTTATGGAAGACATCCACCACAGCAGTAACATCATGACATCTCTTTCCATGTAACTGACTCTCTCTCTGGCAGTTACAGCCTGACAACACAATATTCTAAATTATTTAACACTTAATGAACCAAACATGCAATATACAGAATCACACATCAAAAACCAACCACACATAACATAACATACAGTAATCAACTTAGTATAACATTTGATCATTTTGTTACATTGTATAATATTGATAAAAAAGATTGGTTGGAATATTTGAGAATACAATTGCCAATGAAGAAATATAATTTGTATTACATAAAAAGAGAAGAATTGACTGATTTTGAAAAATTGTTAGTTCAAAACAATAGAAAGCATTTAATATCTAAATGCTTTCAAATTATTAGAGAACCGTCTCAAAAAGATAAAACAATAAATATGAGAATCTGGGAAAAAGAGTTAAAACTTGTCTTTTCTATAGAAACTTGGAAGAAAGCGTTTTCAATAACTGACAGATATGTAAAAAACGCAACTTTAAGAGAAGTCCAGTTTAAAATTTTAAATAGATGGTATCTCGTCCCAGAGAAATTTAGCCAATTCTCAGGAAATTTAGATCAAAATTTATGCTCGAGAGATTGTGGTTTTCCAGGCTCTTTCTTGCATATATGGTGGGAATGCCCACAGACTTATTCCTTTTGGACTAATTGTTTTCTTAATATATCACAAATATTGGGTACAACTATTGTTTCCTCACCACAAATGGTCATTCTGCATATAATGCCGCCTGGACTGAATTATCCAACACAAGCCTTCATTTTGCAAGTTCTTTCAATTGCAAAATGGAAGTTGGCTTGTTGTTGAAAACAACAAATCACTCCGTCTTGGAATGAGATATTAAATGTACTTAAAAGGAATAGAGCACTAGAGAAGGATTTAAAAATGGCAGAGTTAATAAAACATTATATAACAAAATGGAAAATCTGGAAAAATTATTGTAGTTCTGAAAATAATTAGATTAAAAATTACGGTTTGGGAAAAGAATGGAAAAGGGGTTCAGCCTTACTTATAGGTGAAATGTATCTTGATGCTATATCCCGCATCAGAAGTGTCATCGTATTTTTTTTAATTTTTTTATTCCCATTTCGTATTAAGAAGGGGAAAGAAAAAGAGAAGGAAAAGAGTCTGAAAACTCTTCCAATGAACAAACTTTGTAGGATATATAGTTTTGTCCATTTGTAGAATTAATCTATTGCATATAAGTCTGTATATGTAGAGACACAGGGGGGAGAAGGGGGCATAGAGACACAGGGGGGAGAAGGGGGCATAGAGACACAGGGGAGGGAGGAGGGGGCAAAGAGACACAGAGGAGGGAGAGGGGGAGAGACACAGGGGAGGTAGAGGGGGAAGAGACACAGGGGAGGGAGATGGGGGGAATGAGAGACAGGGGAGGGAGAGAGGAGGGAATGAGACAGGGATATAGAGGGGGCAAAGAGAGACAAGAGAGGGATAGATGGGCAAAGAGAGACAAGGGAAGGAGAGAGAGGGCAAAGAGACACAAGGGAAGGAGAGAGAGGGCAAAGAGAGACAGGGGAGGGATAGAGGGGCCAAAAAAAGACAGGGGAGGGAGAGAGGGGGCAAAGAGAGACAGGGGAGGGAGAGAGGGGGCAAAGAGAGACGGGGAGGGAGAGGGAGCAAAGAGAGACAGGGGAGGGAGAGAGGGGGCAAAGAGAGACAGGGAAGGGAGAGAGGGGGCAAAGAGACGGGGAGGGAGAGGGAGCAAAGAGAGACAGGGGAGGGAGAGAGGGGGCAAAGAGAGACAGGGAAGGGAGAGAGGGGAAAAGAGAGAGAAGGGAGGGAGAGAAGGGGAAAAAAAGACAAGGGAGGGAGAAAGAGGGCGAAGAGAGACAGGAAGGGGAGGTAAAGAGACATGGGAGAGAGAAATGTTTGGGAAAAAAATTGTTCTTGCCGTCATTTTTAGACGGGCAAGTCGCTAGTATTATAATAAAATTCTAAGAAGATTTCCAAAGGTAAGTGTGCAATGATTAAATCTATTTAAATTAAAATCCAGGGTACCTGATAAGGATTTGACTAAGGAAACATAACCAAAATTACACAAATACAATTGAATTTAAAAACCAAATCTTTTATTGACTTGAGCATAATAAAGTAATTAAATAAAAAAGCTGTGATCAAAGCAAAGAATATAATAATAACAAAAATAAAACTTTAATAAACCTCTAATAATTTGCTGGACGTCAAAAAACCCAAAGGATTAAACACCTTGGGTTTAACATGATTGTTTTAATCGTTGCATTTTTAACAACATTTTAAATGTACAAATAAAGATTGAATTTTTTAAAATTAGTATGTGGCAATAATAATTAAAATAAAGGCTGCATAAAAGGTGTTTCTGTACAACCTTGGTTGGTTGTTCAAGGATTCCTAAATAGAATCCACAGGACAATATTTTGGTACGCTATTTAACTCTACCCACAAACATTCAACATTACCGCTAGTTGTACCATAAATATCTTCTCGGACTATAGGCTTAAATTCAGGCTTAACATACAGACAAATCCCTCCTCCTTTTTTACCATTTTACCATGTTTTTTTTAAATGGACAAATGCATGGTTGCTGCAGGGTAGGCAATCACTTTTGACTTGAGGTCACAACAAAACAGCCTTATTAGTTTGTGATTCAGCATATTTAAAAGGGCTCTATTTAAGCACATAGCATATTTTTTTACAGAAGTTTTTAGTTAGTGAAGATCTTGCTTTTGGATAGAAGTTCACTAACTAACAACTTCTGTAAAAAAAAATATGCTTTGTGCTTAAATAGAGCCCTTTTAAATTTGCCGTATCGCAATTTAATAAGGCTGTTAATGTCTGTGATGGTGCTCCTTGTAATTTGGGAGGCTGTCCACTTCATCCATAAGAATGAGCCGCTCCTGAGTACTGGAAATTAGAAAGGAGATCATATTTATCTCATCTGTAAAGTTTGCCTAAACATATTCAGCATTCATATTCAGCATAAAGTATCTTAGTGCAAAATATAGTTTTCAAACTTTATTTTACAATGTTAAATACAATACATGTCTGTTATATATATATATATATATATATATATATATATATATATATATATATATATATATAGTAGTACAAATAAGGAATAGTACATTAGTGATTCCATTTGAATGTCTAAAAACAAGTTGATAAAAACGTATTTCCTGCTCAAATTTCTCAGAAATACAGTATATGCACTGCATTCTGGGAAAACTGGGCAGGATATGCAAATGAGGCCACATAATGCACCATCACTCTGTCAATCCAAACCATTTTAAACATGGCTCCTTTAAAGCATATGATTACTGTATTTCACAGCTTTAGACATAGCAACGGATGGATTTTTCACAAACCAGGTCACTTAACCACATACAGTACTGTTTCACGGTTACTGACGATCCTCAGTATGGTGTGAGTGCCTGGTTTGTGTGGTGATTGTTGTAAAGAGTAGTTCTATACAGCAATTGTTTCACATATGGTGGGCTAAGAGTGATAGAAGCCCTCCACCGTAAAAAGTACAGTAGTACAAATAAGGAATAGTACATTAGTGATTCCATTTGAATGTCTAAAAACAAGTTGATAAAAACTTATTTCCTGCTCAAATTTCTCAGAAATACAGTATATATATATAATGCACAAAACCAAAACCAACCTCACACTGATGAGAGGCATCAACCTCAAAACATTGTGCATAATCAAATCCTAAACTTTGCTTAAAGCTGTGCAATACAGCGAGCATATGTTTCAAAGGAGCCATGCATAAAATGGTAATTTGGATTCATTACTATTTCTGGGAAACCTGAGCAGGAAATAACTTTTTTATCTTACTTTTAGACTTTCAAATGGGCTTAACAATGTACTATTCATTATACACACACACAATACAATGGTTAATTTGCTGAATGCGGTGCAGAAATATGATGGTTTGTCCATTCAAATTAAATAGTAAAATGTTCACATTGCTGGTACTTTCTAGTAGAACTGTTGATGCACATGATGTAAATGTATTTGTACAGCTGTGTATCTTATCATGAGATCTATCATACATCATTACCCATGTGATTTAAAACAATTCCTCATACTCCTGCTTCTTCACAGAGGTTTTGACTTTTGTTGAACCTTCTTTTATATACTGTATATCTAGTTTATTTATTTTGTTTGCGGAAGAGAATGAAGGACATATTTTGGAAATTTTTAAGAACTGTACTTACAAAAAGTATCTGCTCTGACGGAATCTGTTATATCTGACCATAAAAAAAAACATATTTATTCTTTGCTACATTAAATATAGTGTATAGTAGTACTATGGTACTCATACTTTTGGTATTTTCTTGGTGCTCATTGCGTGTACTTGTCATGTTTGGCGTTCAACATGCCTTCTGGAACCAATTAACGAAGAGAACCAAGTTACCAGTTGTATTGAAAATATGTCATATTGACAGTGCTGATTACTGTATTTTTAATGTATAATACTTTTGTTCTTGTCTTAAAATGAGCATCCGTACAGATGTGTGAACTGACCCTATCAGACAATAGAGATGTATTCTACATTACATATAGTGCATGCATTGTGTTGTGCCATCTCAGATCTATGCCAGCCCCTCTTCCCTTAATTTACAACACACATAATTACTGATATCACATAATTCACACACATAGATTAATACATACACATAGCTATACATAGCGGTAGGCCACAGAACATCTACAACCACCCCCCACCTCCCCCTCCCCCCATACAATTACTATACTACACATAATACTCACATTCTTGTTTTACCACATACACATACACGTATATATATTATATTTATTTATCCTTATTTTCAATTCATAAATCATGGGAGAGTGAGGAGAGGAGGAGAGCGAGGCGAGGAGCAGAGTGAGGAGAGCTAGAGGTATGGAGAGAGGGAGAACCAGGTCAGGAAGGTTAGATGAAGGAGAGCAGCAAGGTGGAGGGATGTGCCCCCTGATGTAGGCAATGGTTATGACTGAAGATATATGATGCGTCAATAACCATGTAAATCCTGGGAGCAAACATATCATTTTCATAATTTGTATCAATGGAATGTCTGGCCAATACCTGTAGTTAAAACTGAGTACAATATTCTGAGTACAACTTGCTATTAGATCAAGTTTGATTTGACATTCAAAAGAGAGTACATGTCTGGGTGTGCACACTGCGGCATATGTGAATACAGACTTTGTAGGACTGCATGTCCGTGTCCTAACCTGGACCATGTCTCAGCTGCATATTAACAACCATTGATGGGAACATGTCACAGATTGGTTTATATCATACACTACACAGCAGATCCAGCAGAGCACGTGTCTGATGCACGTGCAGATGGCACACCGCACCTGCAGTACACATCTTTATATGAGCCATGATCCACAATGCTCATTATGCAGGCCGTGGTTCATCTGTGTAACAAAAGCACCAAAGTCAATCACAGGTGACCATGATGTCAAGGATATGGAAACACATAGATGTCAATTATGTAGGGAAACCAACTTAAATATATTTTTTCTTCCATTTCAGTACCCAGGAGGAGAAGGCCGACCACAGATGAACAGGCCAGGACATTTCAGAGGGCCCGGGACCATCCATACGAGCTGGCCATTCACGTTCACCATGATATCATGACCCAACACCCCAGCCCTCCTGTCGACACCTCAGGCCCTGCTGCCATCACCTCGGGCCCTGCTGCAGTCACCTCGGGCCCTGCTGTCCTCACCTCGATGTGAAAGGGCACAATATTTTATTTTGAAATGATCTATTTCTTTAATTACTAGAGGTATGGAGGGAGGGAGAACCAGTTCAGGGAGGTCAGGTGGAGGAGAGCAGCAGGGGGAGGGATGTGCCCCCAGATGTAGGCACACAAGGTATAGGGTCAGAGGGTCCTGATCTTGGGGGGGGGGGGGTAGTGGGGAGGAGGAACTGGCCCCAGGGAGACGACAGGGAGGCCAGGAACCCCAGACACAGTTGGGAGGGCAAGAGGCTGTGGCAAAGTACAGGGCCCCCAATTATAGCCCAGAGGAGATGGACATCCTCCTCAGGAAAATCCAGTTATGATTGTTCTAACACCTCCTCTTTAAGCTTTCCAGATTCCTATTATCTATTTGGGAATCATCATTAATGTATGAAAACACACTGTGTGTGGAATTGATTAGTATCACATGATCCATGATTTCTAGCATCTGTTTAAATCTAGCAGAAGGATACCATATGGTTGCTGTATTCGCATTAATGGTTATTTCTATGAAATGGAATGTTATATGATGTTCCTATGTCACATTCAATTATGGTTACTGTGGTGTCCTGACCACATGTGACCCTAGTAGATGCTATGCTTAATCCATATTTTGTTGTCTAACAGTTAACCCTTTAGGTGTCTTTTAATTGCCCACAGGCTATTACCCTTCCAGAATCCACCCACACCACACCCATGATAATAATGCACAGTCTTGTCCATTGCTGATTGTGCTCTGTGTATGAAATAAAGCTTTGTTATACCATTCTCTCTGTGTCAGTGTGTTTTCAATGGTTGTGGTTGAGGGACATCCACACACTAACTAATGAGCCCTAGTTACTATGGAATAGATTAATACATATAATAATCATATATATAGTTTTCTTTGCGAGTTTGTTGGTCACGTTATGTTAAAAGTTATGGGCTTGCGCATGCGCAATGAGCGCCGCAGGCGTTCATTGCGGGGCTTGCAATGAGCTTCGCAGGCGCTCATCGAGAGGCCCTGAAAGTTACGGGTTTGCCAAGGTGCTCATCATGGGGCCTGTGAAGTAGAGGGGGAGGGGCTTGCAATGAGCGCCAAAGTAGAGGGGGAGGGGCTTGCAATGAGCGTGAGGCTTCCAAGGTAGAGGGTGGGAGAGGCTAAAATACAGTTACGGGCTTGAAAAAAAATGGCGTCACTTTAAATCGAGTTTTGAGCTTGAAAATAAAATGGCGTCGCCATTTCCTTCAAGCCTGTAAGTCGATTTTAACCGAAGCCATAATTTTTTCAAGTCCTTAACCCCCGAATGCCATTAAGAGGCCGCCAAAAGACGCCAATTGAATAGCAAATTAGCTTGCAACCTCACTTATCTGAAAGGCGCTCATTGCGATGCCCGCGATGAGCGCCAAAGTTATGGGCTTGAGCATGTGCGCAGTAGATGCGGCGCCCTGAAATGAGCAGCAAAGCGGGGCCCACAATGATCGCCAAAGTAGAGGGGGGGAGAGGTTCGCTATGAGCGACAAAGACGTTCATCAAGAGGCCTGCAAGTTACAGCGGGGAAAGCCTTTAATTGTGTGGCAAACAACAGCATTGCAAGATTTAAAAAAATGTTGCCGTCATTTTTGATAGGCAAGTCGCTAGTAATAATAAGAAGATCATAAGATATCATAATAGGATATTTATCATATATGATAATAAAGGTTTAATACACATGACAGGTCCAATTTGTGATACTGGGAAGTATCAACATTCCCCTGAAGGCTTGATAACAGGTGATAATGTGAATTGATTGATAGCAAAACACTTAATGGGAGGTGATCAAATGATAATGGGTATACATCTTTGCACATGGCCACCAGCAATGGTGTGTGACTTTTCCAGGATGGGCGTAGCGGAGATGGAGATGAGTTGGCTGTTGCTTCACATGCTTCTGCCTTGCTGCCTTGTGTCAGTGAAGGGGCTTGTGTACTTCAATGAAGCTGTGAGATGTACCATGTAGGGACAGACAAATCTCAGTCCACTAGAGAAGGAACTGGCAACCCACTCCAGTATCTTTGGCATGCAAACCTTGTGGAACAGAACAGGCAGGTACCTAGCTAAATGTGCTGCAGTCCATAGGGTCACAGAGAGTCGGACACGACTGAAGAACAAATAATAAAATGTCCCCCTGGTACTTGATATATGTGTTGTGGTGGTGTAATTTTGCCACTATTTGTTTTCCCAATGTAGATGTGATGAGCGAGATGTATTTGCAATCATTTATATTTATTCCAGGGTCCACATTAGAGCCTCTGTTAATGAGAGAGGGTTAATATGGCATTAGTTTCATGTTTTTGCGTTGCTATTTAATCCGGTAGTGTGTCTTTAATTGCTTTCAGCATTTTGAAGAATGGCTTTTCATATTGGCATATGCATGACCATTTCAACATATGATGAAATCAAATATTTTTTAAATGCCTATTTTGTTTGGGGGGATTATTGTGCAAGTAATTGTAATGCTTTTTCATGCTTTCCCCATTTTTTTAAATCCACTGGTGTGTTTACATAGTCTTTTACAGTGTTGAGAACCTGTCTGTAAACTATTTGCGGGTCCTATTTGGCGCTCGTAATATTTTTACCTGCATTTGGTTTTTACGGGCTAGAGCGCCAGGGTGTTTTTAAAAAATTCGTACCAATTTAATAGGGATTTTCCACCGTAACAGTTACGGGCTTGACCGATCAAAGGATTTACTGCAACGGAGTTCAGATTTCGACATCCTGTAGGGTTTTTCCGCCTGTAAATGGCAGTTTATTTGCGGGTAGCTTTAGGAGGCTAATTTAATAGCCGTAAATCTTGCGGGATATGTTACAGGCTATAGGTTTACACGTTGGGGGAATTTAATACTGGCTGTTGCATAAGTAATTACAGATAGCAAAGTTTGCAGTGAAGACAGTGATTGATATAATTTGTTTCCCCTAAACTTATGACTACACTGACCTGTTTAGATGATTCCAGCATTCTATGCTCTGCACAGATACATTTGTTAAGGGTTAGCTCTCTTTTTTTGGTTCACTACACAGAGCTGTAGCTTCGGGTGACGCCATGAAGACACTTAGAGTGACTCATGTAAACACAAATTTTACTTTATTGGTTTCTCAGTGAAAAATGCACCTATTTCAAAATTCAAAAATAATTTCAACATGCTTTTAGGAGATCTTTACTGAGATGTGGTTCAAATTGTGGATTCTATTAATCATAGCTTTGTAGCTCTGCTAAGTGGATTTAGGCCAGTATGTAAAATAAAGCTGATACCCAGTATAAGCCACTGAATTTTAGCCAGTATTAAGATAAATTTGAAACTCGGTACAAAGACTCAATGCATTTGTCTGTTGTTGGCTTTTTTTAACGAACAAAGTTGTATTTCACATTGTTTACTGGACTAAAAAACACCGGGAGCTGTAAATTGATATGTGCCATTTTATTTGTTGCCTTTCTAAAATACTGGTGTCTTGACAGTACCTGTTTTGCATAATTATATTACTTTCATATTACTGCGAACACCTAGAAATATATACACTGTTGCAATCTCAACAGAGCACAACATGAGAGATTTCTATTTGAATAAACATGGCAGTAATGATGCTTTATCACATGCAAATGTAAATATCAACAACTGCGAGAAATTATTTATAAGATACAGAGACAGGAGAATCAGGAACTCAACTGGGCTCGAAACTACTGTACTTACTGGATTGTAAAGCTAGATAACTAGTAGACACCTCCATAATAATTGCCTGCACCTTACATTCCATGTATATTTTATGCTTTTTCCTTAGGCTTCAATCCTTATACTTCTCATACTCTATTACATATATTTATTTACACATGCTGTGTCATTGAGAATAATATTTAAAGGCTGCTTATATAATAAATTCATTATTTAAATTACAATGTAGTATTTAGATATTTAAAGGACCATGGAAAGCTTTTTTGTCTTTAATGTATTTAAGGTGTTTGATCATTTATATTTTTGGAAATCAGTGTAGAATAACCTTTCAATGTATAATTGCCATTGGGGGGCTTGTTCTATCAGCCCAGGCACCCCGACAACAGCACGCAGTTGTAAAGTGGCCGACAAATTGGCACTGACGAAAAGGCACAAGTGCTATGGCCTAACACCAGCAACGCTTCTAACCCTAACCCTTGGACCCCGCACCCTAACCCCAACCCTTACACCCCGCAGCCTAACTCTAACCCTACACCCCACAGCCTAACCCAAAACCTTACACACCACAGACTAACCCTAACCCTTAAACCCGCAGCCTAACTCTAACCTTTACACACCACAGACTAACCCTAACCCTTACACCCCGCAGCCTAACTCTAACCCTTACACACCACAGACTAACCCTAACCCTTACACCCTGCAGCCTAACCCTAACCCTTACACCCCGCAGCCTAACCCTAACCCTTACAGACCACAGACTAACCCTAACCATAACACCCCACACCCTAACCCTTACACCCCACAGCCTAACCCTAGCCCTTACACCCCCTAGCCTAACCCTAAAACCCCTATCCCTAAATCCTGTCAACCTAACACCCCTAGGACCACCAGCCCACCTTACCTTAACTCCTGCGCCTAGATGTCAAGGCGCAATACTGACAGGCGGTCTTTTGTCTGGGCGCTCATGCATCTGTGCGCATATGTCAGTACGCATTTGTCAGACGCGCTAAAGTCGTGCTACCATCAGCCCATGTGAAATAATATTATTAGGTTGTAAGTCTGCCAGTTTCAATCATGCAGGGTGCTTTGGGGAAAGTACCATGGACACTGGATTTGAGGCTCAAAGACAGGGCCCTCCTTGCTTTGTTATGTTTTAATTTGTATTTACTTTTGCCTGGAACTAATCTTATGTACAGCGCTACGGAATATGTTGGCGCGTTATAAATAAACGATAATCACATATATAGTTATGAGCATGCGAGTTGTTGCTAACGCTTGCGGGCTCGTGTAGCTACACGAGGGCAGTGGCCGAGGGCCTCAGTTGCTGGCATGGAGCGCCGAGGGGATAACAGCCCTGATAGGGAGAATCCTGAAATAAAGTACTGTGGTGTTGGGGGTTACAATGACAAAAATATCAGTTACAAGTGAGTCACTTACCAACTGCCATCTTTCCCAGGTCCCTCTTCCCTAGCACCCATACACAGAAAACCACAGAGGAGATGACCTAACCCGAGGGATCCATTCACTGGTTGTCCAGCTGGTCTGTCCTCTTTATAAACTGGCGATAGTGGTAGGATCATTGCCTTCAAGGAGAAAAGCCAAACAGAGACTGGCGAAACAGCTGTAAAGATGGCACAGTATGATAAGTTCAGAAGGACTTAAGAGAGCTGATCCTCAGCATGAGATTTCTGTTTTAGGTCCCTCGACCCAGAAAGCCATTGTGGTTGAGCTGTACCACCTGGAGCAAGGGTTCCCTGAGGGCTATGGGGATGTCCCGTGCTAAGCACCTAGAGGAGAATAGGAGATACCTCAAATGTACAGTGAGAATTACTGCCCCCTGATCACAAAATGGAGTTGATGAGGACCATCAGCATGGACATCACCAGGGAGCAAGCCAGCCCCCTGGAAGCCAGCCAATCGCTACGTGACAGCTAGAGCTCTGTTGGTTTTGGCCCACCACCCAAGGAGTTGTCCTATTGAGCCTTTTAGTGATTTGAGGATACTGAGTGGGGCATTAAATACTTTCTACAGGACTTTGAGCTCCAGTGCCAGTTCCAACAGGTCGAACATGAAATGGATTCAACTCCTGGTGGGGTTACTTAGTGTACAAGCCAGCAGAGCCTGGCTTGCCCAGAGTTGTTGAACTGCTAGATATGCTAGGCACCAGCAACCTACATGACCACTCTGGACTTGTCTAAGGGCTACTGCCAGATCTCACTTGCTGAAACATTCTACTTCCTCCTCTTGACACTGAAAATGTTCTCGCATTTCAACTATGTAACTATACTACTGTCAGGGATGGTTCCATATTATTGCCTTTCAGCACCTTACAATTAGTCTTATACACAGAATTTTGCCTTACACAGGCTTCTTGGTATTCAACTGTGGGGCCTTTTACAATTAAGTGTATTTCTTCTGATATTTTTCCAATCCATTTATTTGTATGACCACCATGACAATATGTCATTTTTTTAAAGTTTGCAATATAATGCAATGTTAACAAATTCAATAGATGAGTGTTTTTCAAGTCACTTGTATATTTGCAAATGTTTATCAGCCTGTAAGTTTTATGCTGGCAGTTGCTGAACGATGTGGACCAGGGGACAGTGGTGGATATTTTTTAAGACCGTTTCATAAATTGGGATCCAGGGTCAGTAGACAAAGAGGAGTCAGAATCCAAATCTGAGTCAGGTGGAAGGCAAGAAAATATTCAGAGACAGGTAAATAGAGCTCACCGCAGACAAAGGAGTATACAGAGAAAGGTAAAAGGTCACGGCTGAGAGTATCTACTATAAGACAATGGTTAATATGTCTGCAGGTTAGATATTTGCTACAGTTACAGATGTATTTAATTGCTCAAGCCCGCAAGTACAGGCTCACAGCCCAACATGCAAACCATGAACCCATACATTGCATTTCAGGGCATGATCAAGACCAATTAAGCAAGCCCGCAAGTTACAATTTAGAAAGAGACAATAGTAAATAAGACCGTCATCATGACATCAGTAAAACATGGAGCACAGACTACAATTAAATAATCCAGACATGTAGAAATCCATAATAATTAATAAATCATCTGTTCTAGCCCATGTGGTTGACCATGTATTAACTCCTTGATTCCTGGGATCAATATAACACTGAAATAAAACGTTATAAAAAAGATTTGTGAGCTTGAGACTGTTGTGCAATTAATTCTTATTGCTTTCATTGCTTTCTCAGTATTTTAAAGTGCAGTATTGGGTGTTTATATTTGCTTTTACAGTGTTACAAACAGGCGTTTAACCCCCTTGTGAGTCCTATCTAGTACTCGTAGGATTTTTTTGATACATTTGTCATTTTCGGATTTGAAGGTAATTGCGGGCTTGTTATACCTCGTGGTTCTACTATGAGAGACCACTACACCTTCTGTATCCTTTTAGGACAGAGTAGGTTATACCTCGTGGTTCTACTATGAGAGACCACTACACCTTCTGTATCCTTTTAGGACAGAGTAGGTTATACCTCTTGGTTCTACTATGAGAGACCACTACACCTTCTGTATCCTTTTAGGACAGAGTAGGTAATACCTCGTGCTTCTACTATGAGAGACCACTACACCTTCTGTATCATTTTAGGACTGAGTAGGTTATACCTCGTGGTACTACTATGAGAGACCACTACACCTTCTGTATCATTATAAGACTGAGTAGGTTATACCTCGTGGTACTACTATCAGAGACCACTACACCTTCTGTATCATTATAGGACTGATTAGGCCATACCTCGTGGTTATACTATGAGGAACCACTACACCTTCTGTATCATATTAGGACTGAGTAGGCTATAACTTGGGGTTATTTGTCAGACACCACTACTATACCCCAAAGTTCCAAATTCAATTGGACATTTGTATGGACTGGATATATTATACCTCGTGGTCCCTCTATACCTGGGCCGCTACATATACCTTGTATGGGACAGTATAAGCATGTACTATCTTCATGGGACCTCTGCATAGAAGCTTTTTGTTAAGAAGCTATAGCATATTATGAGTTTTTTTGGCGCCAAAGTGACGTCATCAACACCTGACGTACGTTTCGTGAGATCTATGGATCTCAGCTCATCAGGGGCTCCGGATTACCATGTGGTAGGCCTCTATTTAAAGCCTCTCTAAGCAATTCATTAACTATTTCAGTTCCTGCATATTGCCTTTCATCCTCATATATTATATATGCATATCTGACTTTGTTTTTCTTCATTGTTGTATATATATATATAATTTAGAGATGTATGTTTTTAACTATGATTATTTAAGTGGTGAAATTTAAATCATAAATTATATCCATGTAATGAATTATTATTTTGTAAAATTATTTAATTGTGTGTAATATTATAATTATATTAAGCCTACGCCCTTTATTATTATGACGTTAGTTTTCTATATCCCATACAATAAAGATTATATCTTACTTCACATAGTTTTTATTAATTATTGAAGTTAAGGAGACTAAATTTGACTATGATTAGTTTGTTACATTTTATGTTTTATATATATAAAGCCTTTTTTCTTTGCCCCCCTCATTGTGTGAATATATAAAATATATTTATCTATTTATTATTAATGTTTACAATCCCTAGTATATTTCCCAACAACATCCGTTACGGGCTCCAGTAATTGCAATTGTGACAATTAAATAGGGGCCTTTGTCAGGTGATCGTTTCTTGCCAATAAGTTTACAGATGACATGAGGTCATTTCTAGAGGTTAGCTTGACAAAGAAAGATGTTGTGACAGCAGATTCCGACGATAACGTTAAAAGGGGTTTACATTTATTTTTAAACTAGCGACTTGCCCGTCAAAAAATGACGGTCAATAAAAGAAAGTGTTGAAATGCTGTTTGTCACACAATGTGAGTGTACTGTGTGCCTCAAGTAACTAAATTACTCAAAAAGCAGAAATCTACATTACATAAAATAAGAAAAACTAAAATCACCAAAAATAAAAAATGTACATTACAGAACCAAAAAAAAAAACCTAAGTCACAAAAAATAAAAAAAGGAACATTACAGAAAATAATAAAATATATTACAACCCCACCCTCACTGCAATTTTTTTTTTAAATTACACAACTGAAAATGAAATACATACAGTATAATACATACATATAATACAATACAATACAATTAAATAAAATACAATACAATACAATTAAAAAAATACAATACAATAAAATAAAATACAATACACCCCTATCTAATATACATGCCACTATCTAATATACATGCCACTATATAATGTTATATACATCCCACTATCTAATATACAATACTATGTAATAATACATCCCCCTATCTATCTAATATACAATACATGCTATCTATATATATATATATATATATATATATATATCTCCCCTAATTGTAAGCTACAATAAAATAATTAAGACCACTTACTTTTGAGATGTTTCTTCAGATCAGCAACCTACGGTAAAAAAGATTTAAAAAATTAATACAACACGTTTACATGAAATACCTAAACATTCTAAACATTAGAAATATTCAAAATATTATTCTCACCTTTCCAGCATGTCCCGTTCCAGCATGTCACGTCCCAGCATGTCACGTCCTCCATGTTCCGTCGTCCATCTTTGCGTCTTGTCCGGCGATACTGTAAGAAAAAACATTACATTAGTAAACATAAACCAAATTTAAATAAACACAATCTACATTATACTTACCTTTCCGCGGTGTTCTGTCCCCCTCACATGAAGATACAAAAATAAATAAAAGCGGCACACTGGCGGATGTCTCCGACGCTAATGACCTTCCTATGGAGTGTTCCAGAATAAAATTGGCAATGGCGGCTTCTGATTGGCTGAAAAGGCTGTTTATCAAATTCAGCCAATGAGAAGACCCCATTTGTGAACCAATGAAAAAAGTATACACCCCAAAATACAACAGTGATTGGATAACACACCTGTCCATCTTTATTTGATCCAATCCTAAGACTTTATTGCCATCAGCCAATCACAATGGAATATACCCCCACGTACTGATTGGTGAAGACATCTGCGCCTTCCCATTGGCTGTAATATTGATTGATATTAACAATAGCCAATTAGAATGCACAAATCCTTCACCAATCAGTACGTGAGGGTGTATTCCATTGTGATTGGCTATTGTCAGTGCAACCAATCAGAATGCACAGAGGCTCTAACCAATCACCCTGTGGGGGTGTATTCCATTGTGATTGGCTGAAGGCATCTGCGCCTTGTGATTGGTTTAAATAAAGATTGACAGGTGCATTATCCAATCAGAGTGGTATTTTAAGGTGTATCCGTTTGTGATTGGTTCACACATTGGCGCCTCCTGATTGGGTGAATTTGATAGACATAGTTTTCAACCAATCAGAAGGCGCCATTGCTTGTTTTCTTCCGGAAAAGTCTCCTGGAGCCTCATTAGCGTCGGGGATGTCCGGGAGTGCGGATGTAAGTATTTTTTTTAATTTTTTTTACAGGGCGTGGCAGTAGAGGATCCGGAGGAGGCCGGAGACATCGCGGGGAGGTAGGTAGAATGTAGATTATATTTATTTTATTTTGATGTATGTCTATTAATGTTGTGTTTTTTTAACAGGTGCCGCGCCGGAGAAGGATTTAAAGAATGCCGTACGGGACACAAGGTGAGTATAATATTTAGAATGTATAGAATGTATAGAATGTTTATTTTAGAACTGTAAACGCGTTGCACTAAAAAAAATTTTTTTCCCGTAGGTGGCTGATCCCAAGGACATCTGCAAAGGTAAGTGGTCTTAATTATTTTATTTTAGCTTAGACTTAGATTAGTTAATATATAGATAGCATTTATTGTATGTTAGCTAGGGGTATGCGTTTTATATAGATAGCATAGGATGTATTGTAGATAGATTGTGGTATTTATTTAGATACATTGGGGATGTATTATTAGATGGATAGCATGTATATTAGATTATGCTATTTATTTAGATAGATTGGGGATGTATTATTATATAGATAGCATAGGATGTTATGTATATTAAATTGTGTTATTTATTTAGATAGATTGGGAATGTATTATTAGATAGATAGCATGTATATTAGATTATGCTATTTATTTAGATAGATTGGGGATGTATTATTATATAGATAGCATAGGATGTATTGTATATTAGATTATGCTATTTATTTAGATAGATTGTGTGATGTATATTAGATAGGGGTGTATTGTATTGTAATTGTATGTAATTGTATTGCAATTGTATGTATTTGTATTATATGTATTTGTATTATATGTATTTCCTTTTCAGGTGTGTATTTTTTTTTTTTTCTGTAGTGAGGGGGGGTTGTAATGTTTGTTTGTTTTCTGTAATGTTCCTTTCTTTATTTTTTGTGACTTGTTTTTTTTATTTTCTGTAAGGTAGTTTATTTTTTTTGTGAGTTAGGTTTTTTATTTCATGTAATGTAGAATTTTTTTGTGGGACTTTAGGCTTTTTTATTTTCTGTAATTAGAGTGTTGGGGGTTAATAGGGGGTAGGTAGTGTAGATGTTAATAGGTTAGTGTAGAGGGTGTTTAGTTGATCTTTAATGTTTTATTGGGGGTGGTATAGTGCAGTATAGTGTTTATACTTAGTGTCATGATGGTCCTTGAGGACCATCATGGCACTTATGTGGTTAATGTAGTGTTGTAACAGGCCCATAATGGTGTTAATATACCCTTATGGGACTGATGGGGTTAAATAGAGGCTTATGGAGGTCTGTATTGACCCCCATTAGTGACAGGGTTAATGAAGGGCTTATGGGGGTCTGTATTGACCCCCATGATTGACAGGGTGACAGTGTATATTTTTTTCTTTTACAACGGGTCCTTTAAGGACCTTTATGGTCCTTTAAGGACCTGTAACACGGGAATTTTGAATTGTGATTGCAGCGGGGGACCCCCACTGCGATGGTTAATGTGGGGTTAATGCAGGGCTCGGAGCTTATCTCGGATCCCCTGCAGTTAATCCGGGTTTCCGAGCTTATCTCGGATCCCTTCTTGGGTAAGTTGTAGGTGGCTGGGTGGTCCTGGGTCTTTGAGCCTCGTTTTGATTTTTTTCGGCGGCCATTTTTTCTCTCATTCAGGGGATTTTCGTGTGTCTGAACTTGGAAATTTGGACTTTAATGGAGGTGTAACTTCGCTTTCAGAGGTTCTGGGTGCCCCCCCCCCCCCCCCCCTTGCTATGGGTAAGCTGTTTATGTGGTTTTTGTGAGTGTTTGGTGTGCTTTGACTGTTTTTAGATGAGCGCAGTTCTGCCTTTTTTCGTGCGTGTGGGTGTTTGTTACGTTAAGGTTGGTTTGGTGGTGGGTTTAACGGCTCGCCTCGCAGTGCGAGCCCGCAAGCGTGAGCAACGGCTCGTATGCTCACAACTATATATGTGATAAAAAGGGCATACAATAAAATGTCCATTAACTGGAATAGGAAATGTATTGATCCAGGGAATAATCTGCCAGTTTGTTTAGAATCAGGAATGAGACAATTGTCAGTGTTTCAAAAGCTAGACTTAAAGTATTTTTTTCAACTTCAGTTACCATGATATAGTCTAATATGCACATTTTACTGTGTTTTTTGCATTATGAAACTCTGCATACAGGTACATTAGTAGAAAGCTTTGAGGTGTGCAGCAAAACTCAGCATGGATCATTTATACAAAAATCAATTACTGGCATCCAATTTAAGTACTAGGGACAACTTTACATCCTCAAAGCTTTTAAGCTTTTTCAGCACAGCATGTTTCATAAAATGTAAAAAACACATTAAAACAAACTTTTGCAGTGAAATGCATCACTTTGTCTTAGCCTTTCTGTCACTGTGTATGGACTATGCATAGGAACATACATATAGTTCTTTATTTTGCGTACGATTATAGAAGATAACCAAGCCAAAAGTTATGTTTTAGGTAAAAGTATCTCACTCTGATTTGATTATTATGAGAGTGAGTTCTGGGATCACTGAATCGGCCCATATCAAAGGGCCGCTGATGCATTCTAATAAAGAGCTTTCTAAAAGTAGTTAGGTAGGGCCTGATAAAAAAAAAAAAAATTAATAAATGTTTACTGTGCATTTAACTACTATAATTAATTAATTCTGATATTTATTATGCTAAATTGAAAAACAGCAAACTTATCTGACTTATCCAATGAAGCTAAGAACAAAGAGAATAATCTTTTTAATTGGTGCACTCACAGACTTGAGGAAGTATTTTTTCTGGCTTTTAATAAATATTTACAATATAAAAACCCAGTTGTGCCAATAAAACAATTTCTTAAGAATCACTTTAGGAAGAGAGAAACTGTCAGCTAAGTAATTGCCAGGCAGTAGTGATTATTATCAAAAGAGCTGAATCACTTTATTTCATAGATCACTAAAATAGATGTGATGTAATTGCCTTTATCAAGTACATAAAATAATTAGAACAACAACTGATTTGATAGATAACTTTAAAAGGGGATTGGATTTATTTATAATTAAAAAGGGCATTCAGGGATATACTGGTCCAGGGTATTGATCCAGGGAGGAATCCGATCGCCAGTATCTGGGGTCAGTAAGGAATTCATTTTTCCCTTTGAGACGATTAGCTAAGTTTCACTTTTTTTCTGTTTGCCTTCCGCTGGATCAATTAATTAACAACTAATTAATTAACAACTAATCCGCATATTGCAGATCAGAGGAGATCTTAAAAGGTTTAACTTGATTGGCTGAAAGTATTTTTCAACCTCAATTACTATGTTACATAGTTACATAGTTACATAGTAATTGAGGTTGAAAAAATATGCAATATGCAGATTAAATATTAATTAATTTGTTGTTAATTAATTATTAATTATTAATCAATATGTAACTATGTAACTGTTTTGTTAAGCCAAAAATAGCTTCTTAGACTTGTTCCTATATTTTGCAAAAAGGGTTTTTTCTTGTCGTTTGCAAATACTGTATATAGTATACTTGTAACTCAATGGTGACATAAAATACAATACTTGGTAATTTCACACTGTTACTATAAATTGCAACTTAGTATCAGTATCATAAAGCATTCCTAAATATCTTTTTGTTCTTTTAAACTACAAATCAGCTTTGATAAAGATAACTATGAATCACAATCACTGTAACATTTTGTAACTCTTAAACTAGAGGATCTTTATTGTTGTCAATATTGGGATAATTCAGGCATGAACCTCTCTACATGTTAATTGAACAACAGAAGCGCGTAAATTATCTTTGCCCTTTAGTAAGATAGATATACCTACAGAATATGTTGGCGCGATATAAATAAAGATAATAATAATAATAATAATAATATACCTCTTCTGGATCGCAACCTTGTTGTTATGAAGGGGCTTGTGTACTTCAATGAAGCTGTGAGCTATATCATGTAGAATAACCCAAGATGGGTCGGTCATAGCAGAAAGGTCAGACACATTGTGGTCCACTGCAGAAGGAACTGGCAACCCACTCCAGTATCTTTGCCAAGATAACCTTATGGATAAGCACAACCAGACACAAGATGTGCCTGCCATGCTGCGGCCCATACGATCACGGAGAGTTGGACACAATTCAAACTAAACAACAACGACAAAATAGACATTTAAACACTTACATTGAAGTCAGCAAAATCTCTTGTAATTTCTGACAGTTGGAAATCGAGATTAACACCCTCCAAACCCAGGCTAAATTAACATCAAATTTGAAATTATTTGTTTTGGCCAATCAGGTTAGCTGAAACATTTGATTTAAACTCTGGGGTTCCTGTTTGTGCTGTAAAGCATTCTGGGATATGTAGTTTATCAATGATATGTGCTATGTATTGCTGCTGACATAGAGAGAGGAAGCTGCAAGGGGATTGGCTGAGCAAGCAACAGCAGCTAAATAGTGGCTTAATATTGCTCCCCTGATGCTGCATGCTGATTGGGGGAGGGATCAGATGCCTGTGTAGACACCCCCTGGAGGTGTCAACATAATCATTAGAGGGATTTTTATACATTAATAATAATAAAATGTTTTATGAAATGTGCTGAATACAAATAGGCTGCTTTCTTGCCTAAGGAGTGCAGAAATGCATGAATCCATGAAACTTTCATATCCCTTTAAGAAATGTAAGCATGCCTATAGCAGCTATTTTGGGTTTGATTAGGCCAAGTTTTTTAGGTAGATAGGACTGGATCACTAGTTGAGCATTTTGTTTTTATCTGACATCAATTCTATGTTTCTTTGGATCTGCAAATTGATTGAAATCTCCAATAAATTATTTGTAGTTTTCAATGAGTTTATAGACTACAGAAAATCAATGTCCAGTAAGACTTGCATGGTCATTCACTTCATATCTGTTTCATACCTCTCATTAAATTCATTATTTTTCCAATGTCTCATATGGCAGGAAAACCACAACTGAATACTCTCAATTAGACACTGAAATTAGTAATTTGTCAGACCTAATATGTCTAGTAGATAATATATATAACAAAAGAATATCAAACAAGACAATTGTGGGTAGACAGTCTTCTTTATTGTACAGTCCTATTCAGAAAACAAATTCTATAATTTTCTCTCTATGGCTTGCTTGGTGTCTCCATTAACCTTATTATTGTAAATTTTACATATTAGTATAAGATTGTAATGGTACATGAGAACATAACCATCATAATCATGAATATTAAGTTGCTGTTTTTAGGAAAAAGGAAAAATACTGTATTTTTACATGTATAAGATACCCCCATGTATAAGACAACTCCTATTTTTTGTGAAAATTAAAAAATAAATATTTTAAACAACAACTTTGATATTTTATTTAATATTCAAAACCAGAACAACTTTACCGATATATTTAGACAATCTTTTTTTATTTTCTGACATTTGTATGGGCTAGTGCTCAAAAAACTGTTAATGCAGTACTCTGTGAAGTTACAGTAATTGCTCCACAGTCCAAACAGCGACAGCAACATCTAGTGGCCACTTGTAGTTTTGCTGCTGGCTCTGCATGGTGTATTCCATGTATGAGACGACCCCCTATTTTAAACGTAAACATTTTGGTAAAAAATATAATCTTATACACAAAAAAATACGGTAATTGGTTTTCGTGTGGTTCATGGTGTATGCTCTTCTGGTTAAATTGTACCACACAGAAGTCTATGATGTTGCTCCTGTCCATCATTAGTGTTCATTCAAGGAGGGCTAGAGAGTGTGACTATAAGATATTGGCAATTTTTTTGGCCATGCCACTAGTTATTTAATTTTTGGGTCATATGAAATGAGGAAACTTGGAGTTGACTGTTCCACATTTCTTGCACAAGCCATCCAACTGTTGGTTAAACTTGCCATAAACATATGGAGCATCACTTCCTTAGAGCTGAATTATGGGGTTGGTTTGTTTCTAGATATCAGTGGAGGGAGGGGTTGGTGAGAGAGGAATAGGAAGAAGTTCAAAGTCTTTGATATGTGAAAAAGAATTAAATTAAAACCACAACCTTCCCCCTCACTAGTCCAGAAGCAGGATGTTGCATTAAAGGATGCAGCCACAGCTCTTCAGAATTGCAAAACCCCCTCTCAGTCCTGCAGATGCATCAAAATATATTTATTATTTAGTTAAAAACTATCCATTTTTTTTCCTGTTTAATTATACTTTTAGCCAGACTCAAAGTTTTCAAACATATGTTTTTTTCATATTGCATTGGTCCTTTAATAAAGTTCAAGATTGAAGTGTCTTCAAGAAAAAGAGAAATGTTAGAAGAAGAGGTCGTGATTTGATGTTGAAAGGTGGAAGATTTATGGGTCTAGTCTAGTAATTAAAATGCAACATTGATTTTACTGAAGAGATCCTCCCACTATACTGTTTTTAAGTGTCTAAATACCTCATATTTGCTTATGGCTTCTGTGATATGAATGCAGGTTGCTGATCGCTGACACATCAGGAGCTACTGGGTAGGCGAAAGGAAGCTATTAGGGAAACATTCTTCAATAATGAAGTAATTAGGTGCTGATAAGAATGCCAGTCTAGTGGGAGAATCTTTAGAGATGAGTGGCAGCCAAAATGTGACCCCAGAACACATTTTTTAGGTTATTTTTATAGAGCTTGAAAATTGGGCTGGTTGTGTTATCCATTTTTTTCTATAATGAATGAGTCTTGGGAAATGCCACTTTGTTGTACCTTGCAAAATAATTCAACCCCTTGACTTTTTACCTATTTTGCTACATTACAGCTTTAAGTTCAATGTTTTGTTAACCTGAATTTTTTTGTGATAGATCAGAACACAATAGTCTAAGTTGGTGAAGTGAAATGAGAAAAATATATATATAAAACTATTTTTTAGAAATAGAGAACAGAAAATTGGCATGGGCGTATGTATTTACCCTCTTTCTTATGAAGCCCATAAAAGCTCTGGTGCAACCAATTACCTTCAGAAGTCACATCATTAGTGAAATTATGTCCACCTGTGTGCCATCTAAGTGTCACACTTTTTTGAAAGGCCCCAGAGGCTGCAACAACTAAGCAAGACGCACCGCTAATCAAACACTGCCATGAAGACCAAGGAACTCTCCAAACCAAAAAGGGACAATGTTGTTGAGAAGTACAAGTCAGGTTTAGGTTATAAAACAATATCCAAAACTTTGATGATCCACAGGAGCACCATGAAATCCATCATAATCAAATGGAAAGAACATGGCACAACCGCAAACCTGCCAAGAAACGGCCACCCACCAAAACTCACGGACCGGGCAAGGAGGGCATTAATCAGAGAGGCAGCACAGAGACCTAAGGTAACCCTGGAGGGGCTGCAGAGTTCCACAGCAAGGACTGGAGTATCTGTACATAGGACGACAATAAGCCATACGCTGCATAGAGTTGGGGTTTATGGCAGAGTGGCCAGAAGAAAGCCATTACTTTCAGCAAAAAACAAAATGGCAAGTTTTGAGTTTGCGAAAAAGCACGTGGGAGACTCCAAAAATGTATGGAGGACGGTGCTCTGGTCTGATGGAACTAAAATTTAACTTTTTGGCCATCAAACATAACGCTATGTCTTGCACAAACCCAACACATCACATCACCCAAAGAACACCATCCTCACAGTGAAACATGGTGGTGGCAGCATCATGCGGTGGGATGTTTTTCAGCAGCCGGGACTGGGAAACTGGTCAGAGTTGAGGGAAAGATGGATGGTGCTAAATACAGGGATATTCTTGAGCAAAACCTGTACCACTCTGTGCGTAATTTGAGGATAGGACGGAGGTTCACCTTCCAGCAGGACAATGACCCCAAACACACTGCTAAAGCAACACTTGAGTGGTTTAAGGGTAAACATGTAAATGTGTTGGAATGGCCTAGTCAAAGCCCAGACCTCAATCCAATAGAAAATCTGTGGTCAGGTTTAAAGATTGCTGTTCACAAGCGCAAACCATCCAACTTGAAGGAGATGGAGCAGTTTTGCAAGGAGGAATGGGCAAACATCCCAGTGGTAAGATGTGGCAAGCTTATAGAGACTTATCCAAAGCGACTTGGACCTGTGATTGCCGCAAAAGGTGACTCAACAAAGTATTGAATAGGGGGGTGAATAGTTATGCACATTGACTTTTACTGTTATTTTGTCCTATTTGTTGGCCGCTTCACAATTAAAAAAAAAAAAAACATCTTCAAAGTTGTGGGCATGTTCTGTAAATTAAATGATGCAAATCCTCAAATAATCCATGTTAAATCCAGGTTGTGAGGCAGCAAAACATAAAAAATGCCAAGGGGGTTGAATATTTTTGCAAGGTACTGTATGTGCAAATTAGCACCCAATTTATATTAGCTACTTTGAAGTGCTAAATAGGATTACAGACAGCTTGTCTGTCTATGTAGTAGCCAAAATAAAGACCTGCAATGTTACCTGGCAGTCAAATACCTTTCCCACCATTATCAAGCACTCTGAGCTGCACATTAGCAGATGGGAGCAGCAAAATAATTTCTAAATATTTCATAAATTATTTACTATAGAGAAAAACTGTCAGTACAATGTATAGCCAGTTTTTTAATGTTATTTAAAATCAAATCAACTTCCTATTAGGGTGACAGAATCCCTTTAATTCAAAGCTGTTTTTCTATTACTAAAGTGCATTTTTTTCAATAACTTTCATTTGCAAATGTTCAAATTTGTATTCGTTTTTTACATACATACATTCTGACTGGCAATTTTAAAGAAAGATCATGTTGAAACCTTTCCTAATACAGTGTGGCCTCCATTCAATTGCTACAATTACAGAGCGATTCAATTGATCAAGCCCGCAGCTACCTGGCCAAAAGCCTATACAGTAAACCATGCATCTGTAAGTAGCATTTCAGAGCATGATCATGATCAATTAAACAAGGCAGTAACTACCGATTTAGAACCAGCCAATAGTAAATTAGACCGTCATCATGATGTCAGTAAAACATGGAGGTTACACGTCAATCAGTTAGTATTTAGAAGTCCCATATGCGATCAGACTCTCAATCCGGCAACATAAAAAATAATTAAAATGAATGAAGATACTGTTCTAGTCCATGTGGGTGGCCTGATATGTATTAACTCCGTGATTACCGAGATTGATATAACACAAAAATGAAACATAAAAATAAAAAATGTAATTGCAGATTTGCGAGCTTGAGACTGTTGTGCAATTAATTCTAATGTCTTTCATCGCTTTCCCCATTTTTTTAAGTGCAGTATTGATTTTTTATTTGCATTTACAGTGCTACGATCAGGTGTTTAACCCCCTTGCCAGTCCTAGCTGGTACTCATAAAATGTTCTTCTACATTTGCCATTTACGGGTGTGAAAACATTTGAGGGTTGAGGAATTGTAGCAATTAAATAGCGGTTTGCGATTGTAACTCTTGCGGGCTTGAGAGTTGAACTCTTGGGCTGGATTTACAATTTTATAAAAATGCAGGGATTTTCAGCCTGTAACCCGTAGATCATTTGTGGGTAGCTAAAAGACGCCAATTGAATAGAAAATTAAGCTACATTAAGGGCTCCAGTAACTAACAATTGCTCAATTGAATAAGGACCTGTGTCCGAGTGTCCTGGGGCAACCCGGTCAGGAACCTCCTCATCAACCTGCTCCTGGCATTAGGTAAGTTGACTGTTAAGTCCAGGAAGCAGTGTTGGACAGGGGAGGATTCGCTGCCTTCCAATGACTGGTGCTCTCACACCTGGGTAAGGTACATTCTGGCTTTGCCCACTGGGGGGAAGTGTGAGGTCACCTACCAGTGGGTTGTAGATGGAGTATTCTACGTGTTAGCCCCACCCAGATTCATTTGAATGTATTATGTTTATCTAGTCTTTTTTGTTATTATATAGTTCCTATCCATTTGATATGGTTTCTTTTAAAATGTCAGTTATGTCAAGCCTGTTACTAATACACTGTGTCCGAGTGTCCTGGAGCAAAAAGGTCAGGGACCTCCTTGTCACCCTGTTCCTGGCTTTAGTTAACCTGGCTATTTATAAATCTAGGAAGCAGAGTTTGGATGGGGAGGTTCCACTTCCATGTGAGGCCATGTCTATAAGCTTACCTCCCAGTGGCCTGTAGATGGAGTACTCTGCTCACCATCAGGATACCTTCTTGCTCACCCTCCTTATTTGATTTTCATTTACGTTCTGTTTCTTTCCCCTACCAGGTGATGGTGGTGGTGACCAGTTCATTCTGACTGGCCCTGTATAAGATCTATCAATGTCCACCTTGGTCTAATACATGTGTTGGAGTGTCCTGGGGCAACAAAATCATGGACCTCCTCATCAACCTGCTCCTGGCATTATTAAGTTGGCTAGTTATAACTCCAGGAAGCAGTGCTTGGCATCAGAGGTTCCACTGCTGTGTGAAGCTATGGCTTCTGGTCAGAGTACCACCAGGCTTTGTCTACTGTTAGGATATCTGAGATTACTTACCAGTGAACTGTAGATGGAGTTCTCTGCTCAATGTTCTCCTGCTCACCATCCTTATTTGATTTTAATTTGTTTAGCCTTATTTTTATTTGGCCCTATGAAAGGCCAATCTGTGTCCACCTTGATCCTAATACACTGTATCCAGTTATCTGTCTTAATTTCACAAACCACTGGTTGTTTAAGCTGGACAGTGCCCTGAGCACATGTCCAATTCACGTCCATTATCTAGTAAGGAAGAGTATGTCCAAATATAGCCCATCTTTTCGATATTGCAGATTTCACCTGGCTACATTTTACCCTTCATCTATGTTTGAATGCACCGTGCGGAATGCACTATGTTCTTGGCAATACCACATTAAGGTCAGGGATCTTCTTGCCACCCTGTTCTATTTAATGTCTATGCATTAGTGTTTCATCAGTGGTGACCTATTTGTATGTACAAGCTTAGGTCCATTTCTGTAACCTTACGTTACTGACATACAGAGTAGCATAATACTATCTTATCATTACAGTACGTTTGACTTGTAAATATACATTTTAACCTTGACATTAATCGCACTGAAATTCTTAATATTTGTTCCAGACAACCCAACCCATGCATGTTCCATTTTCTTGGGTGCAATACCTAAGGTCTCCCCCAGGGAGCAGAATTCCCAGCAATGGTAAAACATAAAGCTTTAATTATGAATTCTAGAAATGCAAAAATGAAAGGTAAAATGGTAATCTATTGGGTTAAGTGCTTTGTTTCAATGTGTATGTCCAAGTACATAAATTGTTATTTACAAAGTGGGATTATCATACAAGAAATGTTCATGTAATCTATAACATTATACAACTGAAAATACTTGTTAACAGCCTTTTAAAAAAAGGGGAGGGGAACATTTATCAAATAGAAATAATTTATCCTAGAAATCATAGGAGTATAGATATTTAATATTTTATATTCCACATATCCCCACATTTAACCCCAAATCTTTAATATGTTGTAATTCACAATACAAAATAAATCAAACATTTTTTTTTAAATACTAAAAAAATACATAAGGCAAAAAAAATCTACTTTACACACATATATTTAAAAAATATATAAATTGTTGTGATTTCTTACAATATACAGCACTTGCAATTATTTTAATCTACAAGGTGTTCTCCGGTAAATATAATACAGTACGTGTACTGTAGTCACATACATTGAGTAGCAAGCTTCCTTAGCATCATTTGTATAATCCCTGTGATCCCCCAACCATTGTGAATTAACTAAAACAGCATGATGTGGATTTTAAATTGATAGTTATAGATTTCTCTGCTTGTTTGTTGATGGTGTCATCGTATTGTTGGTGCCTCTTCAATCACATTTTACAGTGAATGCTTCCAGATTAACATCCATTGCATATTATGTTTTCTATATGATGTATAATTACTGGATGGATAAAAGAAAATGATTAGTTTCACAGGAGGATGTTTGCAGCTCCAACAATCCTAGAAAAGTAAATTATAGTATTGGCGTTAATACCTTTATAGGAGATGACACCCGTTTTATGATGCATGTAAGTGTATATCACTCTTTTATTACAAAAACAAGTGAAAATAAATGTAATTTGCAAGTTGCTTGAAATCTAGTGTAATGGAACAACTACATAGACAATAAATGCTAGATTTGTGGGTGCCCAGTGATGCCAAATATGGGATAACATGCAGTGATTTATTGTATATACAGTTGAAAGACTTAAAGAGACATTTCAGTCCTATGTTTATTGCTCTGATTGTAAAGCATTAAGATAAATAATGGGTACCACATATTTGGGTTCCCTGGTGGTCCAGTGATTAGGATTTGGTGCTTTCACCACTGTGTCCTGGGTTCGATACCAAGTCAGGGAACCAAAAGCCAAGCAGGGTTGGGACTGGTCAGTATTTGGATGGGAGACCACCTAGGAATACCAGGAGCTATATGCTGTGGCCCACTGGAGAAGGGACTCCAATATCACTGCCATGAATACCAAGTGGATCAGCATGACCATGGACATAAAGATGTCCTGATGTGTTACGGTTCACTGTTTAATCACTGAATAATGCAAAAAACAAACAAAAAAAAACACATATTTAGAATAATAATAAACAACCTTAATTTAACACTTATTATGTGAATTATACATAGACATTGTTATTCCCATTGTTGTTGACTTTTCTCTTTCCATTTCATCTTCCAAGGCTCCATCCTAAGTGAGTTGTATATGATATAAATGTGCAAATAGCAATTCACTGGGAGACAATGAGCTAATTTCAACCCCCAACACAACTAATAAGAAACATATACACACAGAGAGGGTTATGCATTGCAAGGCAACAATGAAGACTTCCATGGCTGCCTACAATTTCATGAATATATAGCAAATGTGTTGTTTTTATCTTTATAACTTCATATAATGCATTTTGCCCAATATCAATTCCATAAAATAGTCTAACGTTGGCTCGCCCTGTCCCTTTAGCAAGATATTTCTAGATCATCCCAATCTTTCTTCCAAGATTCCCCCATTTAGAACAACTGATGATGATGAGAATTTGCTTTGATAAAGGCACAGTGGGCTGTAAATCCCCTTGACTTCAGGAAACTGAGATAGCCTCATCATATATCATATTTATTATAGAATATAAACCATATTGTGTGTAAATTGTCAATGTACATGCTTTATGTATGTGAAACAAGGTGTTCAATAAGACAAGTTTAATGTAAACAAGAACGAACATAGAGAAGACAGAAGGATATGGAGGAATAACCAAATATATTTATGCATATAAATTCTCTTCCACACCCACACTTAGGGCTTAGTGGGATTATGTTCTCTGGACACAGTGACATTTAAATATTACTTCTGTCTGAACATTGTGAGCTGCTTGAGACTGTGAGATTTATTAGTCATTACTTGGAAATCTACCAGGAGACCCAATCTTACACCTGCTCCCACACTTAATGCTCAACAGTGGGATGTTGTTCTCTGGACATAGTGTAGCTCAGATCTTCATTCAGTCTGAATATTATGAGCTGCTTGAGACTGTGAGATCTAATAGGCACTACTTGGAAATCTATTAAGAGACCAAGGTATACCTCTTGGGTGCTTATGTAGTCATCACATACATGCATTTCCCACTGATGTAACAATTTGACATTTATCTAATGTACAATAAAATAAGTATATTTGTATATCAGGTCATACTTTGCTAAGTCTTTGAGGGCATCTATAAGGAGTTGTTAGTGGTCTTACTATAGTTTGTAGGGAAAGGCAATGGGAAACATGACAATGAGGAGGAACTGAGCAAGTGATGAAGGGGATTGAAAAGCTGCAATGGGAATTTCCCTATAAAATACACACATTTTAGTCTCAGCAAAGCCTATAGTGATATATAAAGGAGTAATTTGATCTTGTACTTGCATTTGTCTGAAAATGATCTTGAAATCCTGCTTGACTTCCAATTAAATGTTCATGTTTTCTCAATGAGTTCCTGATTTTTTCCTGAAATCCTCCTTTAACTATATTGACCTGTAGTATGTGAGCATTAGATAGAGTTATCTATCTATGGAAAACTAGACATGGTACATTTAGACAATGAACCAGATTGACTATGTCTTAAAGAGATCTTATAAATGAATTATAGTGCATATCATCCTTTGTAACACAGACTTTCTAAGACCATTTGAAAATACATTCTGTATAATTTATCTCCAAAAATATCATTTACTGGGCATATTAAGTAATACAAATGTTGCATATTTTTATCTCCATTAAATAATTAAACTTAAAAAAAATCCCAAATAAGATCTTAATGTGCAATAATGGAAACCAACAATCAACAAATGAACATGTATATGTTATATTTTTTTTATTAAACTGCAACAGTCCTCTTCTGTGTTATAGTATATATACATTTGGCAGCAACTGAAATCACAAAGCCAATTGAACTTTTTCTGCAGAAAAAAAGAAAGAAAAAAGATGTTACATGGTGGCAACTTTTGCCACATTTTGTAAATACTATGGCACAGGTACACACATGTTTTCAGAAAATGATTGTAAAGGGGGTCGCATATCAGTTTCTAAAAATGTTTTAAAAAAATATTTTATATATATTTTTATGCAAAATAGAAAATTACTAGAAAAAGGTCTAAATGGGCAGTGAAAAAGTGCTCTTGTAGACAGAGGACTTAGGACTGTGACTCTGGGATGTTTTTATGAGTGGGTCATAGAGTGAAAAACACTGGAGTGTGAGCAGATGGCACATACAATGGTTGTTATAGCTATAAGCTCATATAATTGTCTAAGGAAAACATGGAACCATTATGTGAAGCTCCAGTATGTGTTTCACTATCTGTGCTTGGAGAGGTTTTACAGAACACCATATTATACTCTGTGTTGCAAGACCCAAACAGAATAGTGGTGGAGATGCTTATACAAATATATAAACATACAAACATATATATATATACACACACCTATATATATATATATATATATATATATATATATATACACACACACACACATATATATATATATATATATATATATATATACACACCCATATTATATATATATATATATATATATATATATATACACACCCATATATATATATATATATATATATATATATATATACACAAACCCATATATATATATATATATATATATATATATATATATATATATATATATACAATACACACACACATATATATATATATATATATATATTCACACACACATATATATATATATATATATATATATATATATATATTCACACACACATATATATATACATATATATATATATATATAACATTAGAAAAAATGTTGTTCCTAGACCTGTACATATATATACACACACATATATATATATATATATATATATATATATATACACACAAACCCATATATATATATATATATATATATATACAATACACACACACACATATATATATATATATATATATATATATATATATAAATATATATATATAGTATTAGAAAAAATGTTGTTCCTAGACCTGTACACAATATTTTACTATATAAAAGAGTATGTATAGCAGGCATATTAAAACATCAAAATGTATGTATATTTAACTTATGAATAAAATATATTAATTTCCTGAAACTAAACATATTGTTTTTATTCATATAACATATAAGTAGCCTTAGAACATATATTCTATTTTGTTTTACTTTTATTACATGGTGCAATATATAATGCATTGGGTGACCCTATACAGGAATGGTTATTGCAGAGCTACTGTACAATATAAAGCTTCAGTGACACAACTGTAAATAAGATTTACTTTATATTATATATACAATCTTAATATATTAAGTATCAGTCTCAGTAGCGTTGCTCTGTGGAGCTACTAGGCAGGAGGTCATATCTACCATTGTATATAACTGCCCCTGGAGGGTAACATATAACATCTGGTTCAGCTGGGTTGAGGGGCACCATGCCATGTCCTTGCTCATCCTGCTCTGGTTTAGTGGTGGCTGTGAATGGTCTCATGTTTGTGAGTGAAGGGGATGTGATTCTCCAGAAGAGATTTTTTAGAGCTTTCCTAAATTCTCTGCGCATCAGACAGTATAGGATGGGGTTCAGGCAGCTGTTGGAATGGGCCAGGCACACAGTGATGGGGAAGATGTAAGCCTGGGTGGTGAAATACTCATAGCCAAACTGCACTACATTGAGTTTTATCAATATCCCCCAAGTAGTCAATGCATGGTTGGGAAGCCAGCAGAGGAAAAATGACAGCACCACAATTGTCACAGATTTGGTCACTTTGGACCTGCGCTTGGTACTGGAGCTGCTGACATTCCTGTCTGTGATGAACCGAACCAGAAGCAGGTAACATACTGTTATGATGATCAATGGGATCACAAACCCTATCAAAACTTTCTGAGCATGATAGAGCCCCAGCCAAAACTGGGCATTGCCATGATTGACTGGGAACTTAACCAGGCAAAGTACTTCACTTGACACAGTTGAGGTCGTTGAAAATATGGCATTGGGTAATGAGGCTAAAATAGCAGAGATCCAGATGAGGACACTGACCCATTTGGCTGAACATCCAATAGGTCTTCTTTTAGTCTTAAGTGCTGATGCCACAGAGTAATACCTGGCAACACTCATTGCAGTAAGAAAGAACACACTGGCATACATGTTCATGGCTGTCACATAAGACACAATCTTACACATGGCTTTACCAAACAACCAGCTGAAGTCCAAGGCATTCTCCACTGCCCAGAAGGGCAAAGTCAACACAAACTGAAAGTCTGTTACTGCTAAGCTGGTTACAAAAAGGTTGATTGAGGATTTTTTCCATCCCTGTTTGGTTTTCATGAGATATAGCACCAGCAGGTTGCCAACTAACCCAAGAGCACACACCACAGAGTACACAATGGATATCATGATCCTCACAATGGCAGAACTGTCTCCAATAATATCAGGTTTTTCCACGTTGAAACTCCTAAAAAAATCCTTTAAAGATTCATTGGTCCTATTCAGTTGCCTTTCTTCAAAGAAACGTGGAAACATCCCAAGGAGATCTCTCTCCTCTGCTTCTTGCATGTTGGCTGCTACTGAACAGTAACTGAGATTGCAACTGACATCCATCCCATGTTACACTATATAATGGGTAGGTTCCTGTAGCCAATGGCTCTGTGCAATTAGCACTTGTTATCAGTACCTGGTCATTAGGCAGGAAAAATCAAATTCCAGAGAAAAAGCAAAAAAAAAAATCACTGGGCTGTACTTCTATGTAGTATCCTGTGTCCTATTTGAAGTTATTAAACCAGCCATTCACTTTAGATAACCTTAAAGGCAGAGGATACTCCTGGGTGTAATTGCATTCCTATCTGTAGAAGAAGGGCTGGTGAATGTCTTGTAAGAGCTCCTGGCAGGAACAAGCACTGTGTCTCTCTGCAGACGTCTCCAAACTCCCAGCGACTTCTTGAAGCTTTCAAGTTGAGTTATATTTCACCTTCAATCCTCGTCATCCAAGCGCAGAGCTGGTGCTGTCCAGGAGATGGAGCATGCGCAGTGTGACTAGCAGGGAGCTCTCCAAGGTGCTGAACGGGAGGGCAGGTGTCCTGCACAACTGTGTTACATGAAATCATTGGTTGCAATAGGTATTGGAAGCACTAAGCAAGCTGCCCTCCACAGCCTGGCAGGTCCTTGAAGGACCATAAATAGGAATTAAAGTGAAAATCCTTATCAACAATCAGCTATTCTTCCACCCTCCTCTTTCTTCCTAAGTTTTGGAAATCCTCAGAGAACCAAATCTTTCAGCCACAATTTTTTTTATATGAATTTATATATATATATATATATACAGTCTCTAAATCTTTAACCATTTGTTTATGCTACAAAGAATTTCATGTATTAGTGAATATAGGTGAGATTTTGCATTACACATTCCTTATGAAAATAAACGTTTTAATATGTTTCTATTAATATATATATATATATATATATATATATATATATATATATATATATATATATATATATATATATATATATATAAAAATACACACACATGCACACATATACACATATGCATATATCTAAATCTATCTATATATCTACTGTATGTGTGTGTATATATATGTGTGTATTTATATATGTGTTTAGTATATATATATATATATATATATATATATATATATATATATATATATAGTATATATATATATATATATATATATATATATATATAGACCTAGATATATAGTGATAGAAACAGACAAACTTTGGACAGCTGCCCCTCTCTTTATCAGGTAAGAAGCAATTCTCTGAGTATGTATGTGATTGCAGGTCCTTTAAGGACCTTCAGAACTCATTATGGTTAAGGTATGTTTAACATAAAAATAGTAGATGTTTTTTGTCCCTCTTTTATGGGCATTTTCACATCATTTCTTATTTACAATATGATCCTTCAAGGACCTGCAATCTCAGGGAGGGGGGCTGCTTGCAAGTGTGCTCTGGAGACCAATTGGAACTTGTAATTTCATGTAACAAACTTGAACAAGATACAAATTCTAAACCCCTAGGAATCCATCAGTCACCAGAACATATGTGAAAACCAGACTAGTTCTCCTTATAACTTGTCTTTTTAACCCTTTCATTGTGAAAGGTGCATCTACTCATTGCTGTGCATGTCCTTTTGCCAGTGAAAAGATAAAAAAAAGTGAGAGAAAATACATTTCCACAATCATTTTTAATTAAAATAAATATATCAAAATGTATATTATATATAGTAATGTAAACTATGTTATAATATGTATCTACTCTATTGCATGTTGCACTGTATGTAAGTATGTTCTCCATGCAAGTCTACAAAGCAGAAAATAAACTATGCTTGTTTTGCTTGTAATCTAAAGACTTAGTATTTTTATTTTAATAAACTATTTTGATTCTATATATACTTTGTGACATTCAGAAATATTTCAAGACTATGCCAGTGATGTGAGTAATAATAGCTTGAAATATTTAGTAATTTAGTAAATTCCAAATTCCTTTAGTCCGCAATAAAATCTAAAACAATTATTAAAATTACCACTAGGGGGAGATGATGATTCAGATTCTTAGAAATAGCATTTTTTCCATAATGACACTTGCAATTTAATAGTTCAACCATTTAGATGAATATTTTGGATCATTGCTAAGCTCTTTTTTACTATCTTTGAGTTTCTTGTTTGCTGAAAAAGTCAGTTTCTCCCATATGCAAATAATATTAAAAATACAAGGACAGTCAATACTTCTCAAATTGAGGAATTTGGACAAAAAATATATAAAGCTACTCTTAAGAGTCAAATGTGAGATTTTAAGAGATATATAAATGTTAGGGGGACATTCACTAACAATGATAGTCACCGCTCATTGCAGTAGCCTCTTCTACTGTATTTACTAAGTTGTTGTTGTTCACTCCTTCAGCGTATCCGACTCTCTGTGACCATATGGACTTAGCATGTCAGACACATGTATGCCACATTTTTGATACTGGTTGTGCTCCATTTGGTTTTCTTGGCAAAGATACTGAAGTGGTTTGCCAGTTCCTTCTTCAATGGACCACGATTTTTCTATTTTTTGACCTCTCTGCTATAACCTTCCGATCTTGGGTGACCCTACATGGTTTAGCTCACAGCTTCATTGTACACAAGCCCCTTCACCACAACAAAGCAGTGATCCAGAGGGGTATTCACTAAGAGTAATATATCAAAGTGTGGTTCGCTTACCAAATATCCACCAATCGTTGCACTTTGTGATTGCAATTGGCAAAGTGGTATTTAATAATGCATAAGCGCAACGTAAATTACATTTCATTTTTATTATTTACCATGAGATTATGAGCATGTTAATTACTGATTTTTTATTGATTTGTGATGCCACATGATTCCTCTTATCACATATATTAGTTGTCGTATTGCGAGATTGTCCGTCACGCCATGTTAAAAGTTACGGGGTTGCGCATGGGCAATAAGTGGCAAAGGCGCTCATTGTGAGGCTGCACGACTTTGCTGCAATGAGCACCAAAGGCACTCAGTGCAGGGCTCACGATGAGCGCCGTAGGCGGTCATTGCGAGGTAAGCACGACGTTGTTGCAATTGTGCCCTTTCAGGGACCCTCGAAGGGCCATCTGTCCCATCAGAGCTCTAATTTGCCCAAAGACGCTCCACCGAGGGAGGATGGAAAGAGATTGAAGGTGCACATGGCGATGCCCGGGATCAACGCCGAAGGCCATAGGACTTTGTCGCTGATCGCGAGGCACGCAAGACTTTACGGCTTTAACGGCCAATATTTTTGCAACATAACTCAGAAGCTCAGGGGGAGAGCCAGGGAGGTTGTGAGTGAGGTTGAAAGCTAATTTGAGGCTTTATTGCCATTTTTCAGAGATCGAAAATCAGCTAAGGGTGAAAAGCCGTAAAAATTTAAATGCTTTAAAACAGGATCAAAACAAAGCCAAAGCCTTAACACGTAGACGAACAACGCCAGGCACGCAGCTCATCGCGAGGCCCATAAAGTAGATGTGGGAGAGGCTCGACATGAGCATGACAGTGGCGGGTTGGACAAGGCCTGCAATGAGCGCCAAAGATGCTCATTGCGAGGACCGCTGAAGGTGCTCATTGCGAAGACTGTAAAGTAGACAGTGGGAGAGACTCGCAATGAGTGCCAAAGGCAACCATCGCGAGGCACGCAAGTTAGAAGGGGGAGAGTCTCCTGCACATAATTACTATCCCAACTTATTCCTCTCAGATTACTCTCTTGGCCACTATGTTCCCTTTTACTTTATTCTTCATCTTAAACTCTTGCTTGTGTCTCACACTATCCTCCTCATGTCTCCAAGACCATTTACAACTCTCCCTCCCTCAGCTTCCACACACTCCCCTCCTTCCTCCAATCCCTATTTCATTCATCTTCTAAAGCTCATAAGCAGAAATGCTTCTGCAAGTCCTTCTATTATCTCCTCCCCCCGCTTATTTTGCTGGCTCCTGGAGATATATCTTCTAACCCTGACCCCTCACTCATTCCCTCCTCTCATCTACCATGCTCAGCCCCAGTGCTGTTAACTTTGACCTTAATCCGTGTGTTTGAATTTTGCTCCTCTGCTATGTCTAAAATATACGCTCCACCACTCTGTAAAGCTAACCCCCAACTTTCCCACATGCAGACTATATTATCTGACCACTAGGGGCAGATAACACATTACATACTGGAGCCAGTCATCTCAAATATCTCTCTGAGACCCCGTCCCTCCACCAGTAATGTAAAACCTTTCCAAGTTTTCACACCTTCCCACCCAAGCAAACATTCACCTTCTTCCTGATCCTTGCTATTGCTTACCTTTTCTTTCTCAGGTTTCTGCCTTTTCCATTACCTTTAGATTGTAAGTAGAGAGTTTCCTATCTTGTAGGGTGCTTTGGTAAAAAAGCACTTTCTACAACGATTTTAAGCTCCAAACAGGGCTCCCCCATATTCTCTTCCCCTGTACAGCGCTACGGAATATGTTGGCGCGTTACAAATAAAAGTTAATAATAATAATAAATGTTTTAGTAAAGACATTTAAATCACAATGGAAGACTCCTGAGACATGAGACTCTTTTAATGATTTTTAATTTGTGTATTTCTACCTAGGCCCGCAAGGCCCAGGCCTAGGGCAGCACATTTTCAGGAGGTAGCAAGCTGTATGAAGTTGCCAATGAAATGTCATGGAATATGCACAGAAATATTCTGTAGGTGTATCTATCACATTATGACTTATTGTATCCTTACATGGACACATATACACTTATGATTTTCTATATAGGTGCATGGTAATCTTAATGGTTGGAATATAGCACGAGGAAAAGAGGGGTAGTAACTGCCACATTGGGGGGAGCCACATTTGAATGGGCCCAGGGCAGCATAAATCCTAAATATGCCCCTGCGTCCCTCTCTCCACCTGCAATGTTTTTTTCTGATGACATCATCCCTGACATCATCTATAAAATTATTTAACATCACTCAGTAAATCGCATATGATATATTTCTCTTAACCTACATCCTCAACTGGGAGAAAGCTTTGAAGGTAGAAGAAGTTTCTATCCGCACAATGCAAATGTGGTAGCTAAAATTGACAATGTTTGTGTAAGGACTAATGCAAAGCTCATTTGTTTACAAGGACATGTCTGTCTGAGAGAAAAAAATGAATGTAAAAGGTGTGTTTATTTATAGAGGTTACGTTTTATGATCCCCTTCTGGATCGCGACCTTGTTGTGGTGAAGGGGCTTGTGTACTTCAATGATCTTGTGAGCTACACCATGTAGGGTCACGCAAGATGGGCAGATCATAGCAGAGAGGTCAGACAAATCACTCCAGTATATTTGCCAAGAAAAAAAAGATTGGTTTAATTAAAACTTCAACAGTATCAAAGTAACGTATGTTCTATATTTAGGGCCTGTCTACCCTTCTGCTGTATATGATCCTATTTTAGTCAGAAACAAAACACTATAAATTGGGTCTTTGAAGGAATGTGATATGTTATTCTTTGTATTCTTAAGCTGAAGTTTTCTTCGAACCTTTATACATTTCATTGTTTATGAATTATATGATTTACATTTTTGAGTGGCGCCAACACCATCCTCGTTGTTATCTATTCAATTTTTACTTTGTCCTCCTGTATTCCTGTTCTCTAGTACAGTAATTTCTGATCCGTGTCTGTGGAACCCTGGGATGCCATTTTGTGGGGCCAAGACCTCCACAAGAAAGTTACCACAAAGGTTTCTCTCTATGGAAAGCTTAGGAAAAACCTCAGATGTTTGTACATTATTGAGCATAAGCAACTGAGTAAGCCATCGACATAGATGTGTAATCAGGAGAGGTCAGTTTTTTTCAAATCCTTGGACCTTTTGGAATTTAACACCTACTTTCTTCCTCTGCATGTTCAAAAGCTGGAAGTAGGTTAGGAAGTAGGCTAATGCAGAAATGTAAATGCCCCTCATATGCATGAAACCTTTACTAAACTATCATGGATGCCTCCAGGCATGGGTGTAGAAGTCAAAGAAAATCTGGGGGTGGAGGGATACTGCATATAGTATAAAAATACCACTTAACTGCTTCTCTACACATAAACACACACACTTAAAAATCTGGGGGGTTGCAACCCTCGTCCTCCCATTCCCCCAGTTCCTGCACCCATGCCTCCAGGGTCCAGTAGAGGCTTCAAAAGTAGTTATTTTTTTATTAAATTAGCCTTGAGATAGTTTTTGTGCTAAGCTACTCCTAATATATTCCATATCTGACACTTGATCAATTAGTCCTAAAACCTTTAGAAGATAAAATGCTTTCTTAGAAGTCCATGAGGAAGGCCAAACTCTTAGTCACATTCCATATGTGGGAGATCAACTTTCTAAAGCCTGCATTGGGCTGCTGTCTAGAAGTGCCCATACGGTGCCGTATGTTAATGTCACCCCGTCAACTCTCAACATCATTCCAAACACCTCTTCCCAAACGTTGCCCCAACATATCAATGTGAGAAGTGACTGTGGACAAACATTCTCCCCGGCAGAGTAGACTAGTTCAATTCATATTCTCCCTCATGTGGATAATTAGTGATTGTATTATAATTATATCATTAGGAGAGGCAATAGAGGAGCTTATCAGAAAAAAAGGAAAATTACATTGATATGCAAATAACTCCAATGACACTGGAAGGACACTGCATGAATAATTGGCTTAACTGTTTGGATATGACTTAAAGTAACAATGTCATCACACAAATCATTAAAGGGACATTGGATACCCCAGTCATTTATCACCTTAAACATAGATTTTTACACATTATTTGATATCAAATTTACTATATAAACCTTTACTATATGTACATCTGGTGGGAAATAAGTATAAAACAAGGTGAAAAAGTTTCTTCATCTACTCATGCGGAATCGAGGTGAAATTCAGAAATATTATACTCATTCATCTTATATTCTCTGCCACAAATGTGCTCCTCATTCTGCCATGGTCTGTGAAAGATTGTATTCATATCAACCTGAATATTATGAAAATAGCTATTTTTAGTGTGTTTTCTTACAAAATCAGTAAAAATGTGTTTATACTGATCTTTACAGCTTGAAGATGATGAAAGCTGGAATGTTACAGTTTATTAATGCCTTGGGAAGATTTTGTTTACAAAAACGATTTAAACATTAAGTGGAGTATAGTTGTGAATTATAAAAAGTAACACTAATGAACTAATATATAATAACTTGTTTACCCGTTTGCCCGTCATATAATACTAAATGTATCTCTCCCCCCTCCCTCCCCTGTGTATCTTTCTCCCTTTCTCCCTCCCCTGTGTCTCTTCCCCCCTCTCCCTCCCTTGAGTCTCTTTTCCCTCTCCTGTGTCTCTCCCCCACTATCCCTCCCCTGATTGTCTTCCTCCTCTCTCCCTCCCCTGTGTCTCTTCCCCCACTCTCTCACCATCCACTGTGTCTCTTTCCCCCATATCTCTCCTCCTCTGTGTCTTTCCCCTTCCTGACTCTCTTCCCCCTCCCCTGGGTCTCTTCCGCCCACTCTCTCACCCTCCACTGTGTCTCTTTCCTCCATGTCTCTTTCCCCATGTCTCCTCCCCCCTCTCCCATGTGTCTCCCCCTGTGTCTCTTCCCCCATGTCTCTTCTCCCCTGTGTCTTTCCCCCTGTGTATCTTCCCCCTCCCCTTTGTCTCTTCCCCCCTTCTCCCTCCCCTGTGTCTCTTTCCCCCTTGCCTCCTCTCTGTCCCTTAGACAGCACTCATCACCGTCTCGCCTCGCTATGCTAAACTCGAAGCACTTAGGCTATGAGCACCGGAGGCGCTCATTGCGGGCGAGCCTTGCAAAGCGAGGCGAGCCATTAAAACACTAAAACGCAGAGCACTTAGGCGATGAGCGCCATAAGAGCTCAATGCCTCTGAGCCTAGCGAAGCGAGGCGAGCAGAGGAGGGAATGAAACACGTGGGTCTTAGCCTACAAACACTAAAAATGCAGCTTCGATCAGGATGCAAGTACTTGACGAACGCGGGACTTAGAAAAAAAATTTTGAGACGCGGGACTTTGAAAAAAAAAAATACGAGGGTTAACGGCCAAACCCCGAAAATCCCCAAAACACTTAGAAAATAAAAATAAATACAACAAAACATCACCCACAGCACGGGGGAACTGCCAGGACGTCTGGGAGTGAGGTGGAATGCAAATTTAAGGTGTTTTTGATGACTTTCACCACACATAAATCGCATAAAAAAATGAAAATGAGGCTACACGACCCAGGACCGCGTAAAACACTGCCAAACGCGTAGCACTTTCACACAGGAACGAACGAACTACAAGCTACAATATTACAAATGACAGAAAATGCTTGGGAGATGCGTAACACAATAAGAACATTACAAATCTACAATGGCGCTTTACACAACTACACCAACGGATTTACCTTGCGCACACAACCAATTTCTAATGCACAGTTGGGACATTCATTACACTTTATCATCAGGGCACCAACAGTCACTGTACATGGTATATAAACAGATTGTTAGCTCTTCAGGCTATTGATTGCTGGATATATTAATTACATAGAGGTAAACTTTATTAATTTATTCAGGAACTAATGAATTCACTTTTTGATTAAGTAAACCATTTTTAGTCTAACAGCAACTGATCCAAATAAAGGTAGCACTGGTTGGGATATAAAGTATTCATGGTTTCAAAAGAGAAAAAAAGACAAGGGGTAAACATTTTTTAATGACAGCAAAATCCCTAATGAAACATGTGGAATAAAAACAAATATTACAACTTTATTTCATTCTCTAAACATAAAATTTGGAGAAACCAAAATGTACAAGTAAAACAATGTCATAGGTGCTCAATCTGAGAATTAAAAACACCTAAGTAAGTTTGCTCTATAGGCCTGGTAACATTCCCAGAGAGAACAGCAGGGATATCAAACTCTAGACATACATTTCAGCCTCTCTTAAGCTTTGTCAGAGAGGTGTAGTTGAACTGCATAAAGCATAGTGTGCAAAGAGTCCCTGCCTGGAGCCAGTGGTGGTTCTAGTGAATATAGTCCTGTCGGGTGGGGGTGTGGTTAAATTTTTTTCTATAGCCCCCTCCGACCCCCTAATGTCTTGGGCCTAGCTATCTACTCCAGACTTCCCCCATGGCCTGCCGTAGCCCACCTCCCCAGACCCTCCTCGTTATATTTATGTGTAACATCTTGCTATAGTGATTATATTCATGGTAAACACGCCTACTATTAGTAGGTATTGTATTATAGATTGTTTTGTGATAATTCAAGGTATACTGTGTGACCTGGGTCAGTGGAGGTGTAATCAAATTGTTGTATGCAAAAGCAGGTCCATTGCGGAACTGACACACTGCTTTAAATAGGAGAGATGTAAACATTCAGCTTACTAACTAGTCACATATTATGCAGCGGCTCTAAATAATTAGGCAAACATGGCCTACTGATCTAGGGATCTTATTTACGTTATCAAGGAATAATGTTTAATGGTAACACAGTTTACTTTTTCTAAGTTTTTTTATTAAGTTATATAAAACATACAAATGTACAAATTTACATGTCAATACATAATATTTAAATTCATACATATTGTACATTCAATAGAAAAGATTAAAAAAGTGCATATCACTAAGAAAATACAATATTAACATTCACTCTAGACTTTCATTCTAATACTGAGGTTATATTGGTAATCCGTTATTTATGATTATAGATGATATAGATGGCCAACAGTCTGAATTAATGAAGTGTAGAGAAGGTCATAGGTTATTATACTTCTTTATATATTTTTCCAAAATCGACCAATCTTTGTAAGTGTTACTTTTTATAGGGCCTACTTAAGGCCAATCCTTTTCTAGCTCATAATTTCTTGAGACTGTATTTACCACTTCCAGCTAAGTAGGAGTCTGGGTATTTTTTCAATATTTCAATAAGGTCTTTTTAACTATCAACAGTATATATGATATTAGATATTTAAGTCCTGGAGGAGATAAATTAATTTCTAAGTGTAAAATCATTTGTTCTGTTTTGAACAATATCTTGTGTTCTATTATTTAATTGATTTGTTGTTTACATTGAAGCCAAAAGGGTTAAAACATGTTAACGATCGCACCACATGTGTATGAGGGAACCCTGTTTTCCACAGCTTCTCCAACACTCAGTACAAGAAGAATTATCAAATCTATTAATATCTAAAGACTTCCCCCATGGCCCACCTCCCCAGTCCCTCCTCGTTCTCTGCTTGCTGCATTATATTTATGTGTAATATCTTGCTATAGTGATTATATTCATGTTAAACATGACTGATATTAGTATGTATTGAATAGGCAAACATGGCCTACTGATCTAGTGATCTTATTTACATTATCAAAGAATAGTGTTTAATGGCAACACTGTTTAATTACTTCTTACTGTGCTTAGTTATCATATTTTTAAATACTCTATACCCTGTTCAATAAAAAAACTTGGGGTTATGGGTTTCAATGCTCTGTTTGTGGCTGTTTGAACTGATGGGAGGTTACCAAAATGCTGCTTTCTGCTCCAACTGGTGAGGTGAAGTTGGTGTGCACTGTATATGGTTCACTTACAATATCAGGTTTCACTACCTAAAGGTCAACACTTTGAAATGTTCTATTTCAGAGCTTCTTGAAAAAGAAAACACAAATATAACTAGGAAAGGGCCAGGATGAAGCCATCTCCCCTCCCTCTTTTGCACATGGGGCTCCCTCTGCAACACCACATGGTCACCTGGAAAGCCATCTGTTAAGGACAACCTTTAGAGTTGGAGGCTTTTCTGCAGCAGACGGGTATTGTAGAGGGGCATATTGGGAGTACCTCTGCTCTGGGGTGGTGTATTGGGAGGCAGTCTGTTTTTGAAAAGTTCTAGCATGGCTGCCATGAGGTCCCCCATCCTGGTCATATTGCGAATGAGTCATGAAAGCTGACTCATCAAGGACCGGGCAGAGTCCTGTGCTGGAGGCATTTGTTGTTGTAGTTTCATCTTCATATGTCTCTGATGCCTCCTGTTGTCACTCAATCCATCTAAGTTCCTTGAGCAGTTATTTCTGTATGGCCTACCCATCTCCTATTGCAACTGCTGGATTTGGCAGTCAATTTTCTCCTACTCCGATGTGGGAGAGGGTGGCTGTGGAGGAGTGGGAGATGGTGCTGGGCAGGACAATGCCTTGGCTAGTGGTGCTGCAGGAGTTGGTGGTGGTGGAGGTGAAGGGGCAGCAACACAAGACTCATGGTCCATAGTTGGGTTGTGTGGCTCCTCTTAATAGGAGCAGCTGGGAAGAGGGTGAAATCAGTGGGATGAGATTGATCAAATTGCACCATGCTGATAGACGGGCCAGCTAGCTCCTCCAAAGCCACATTATATGGTATTCCTCCTCCTGGACAATGTTTCCCTACTGAGGTAGCTGTTCCTGCTGTACTGGACATGCTGTAGAAGAAGAATAACATATTTATTTTTGAATTCCTGCTGATATATCTATTGTTTTGCTTTAAAGATATATTAAAATATTGATTTGTCACCTTATGCAGATATGGCCTGCTTTTTTATTTTATTTTTGCCTGTGTTTCAGGGCAACACAATTATTCATTCATGGCCATCAGCCATCAGCTACATGGCCATTAGCTACATTGTATATGTGATATTTATATTGAAGCTGTGTTACACACACATGCTGTGTGATGTAGGCTATTGATGTGTATGTTTTGTAAACATGATGGTATTGTATTGCACATAATGCACAGGCTGAGCCCTAGAAATCTAGATATGTTAAGAAGAGACATCATTAGTTCCCATTACATATCTAAACATGATTAATCTGATCATCATAACTATAATTTTTTTTGTAACTGAAAACATCTCATAAGTAGATGTTGCATTTAAGGTCATCGATCTCGAAAGTTTTTCTACTTTGAAAAATTACTTTTGATAATTGATCAAATATTTTAGAAGGATAAAAATAGCATAACCTTTAACATATTAACTGTCCTCTATTGGAGCAACCATTGCTTTGTATGTTTATCTGTTATCTCAAAAAAGAGGGGACATTCTGTTATGAAAAGGTTCCAATAGCTTGCACTCCTTTGTTTGGAAGTGAAACATAGGGAACATTTCAATATTATTGAATAGTGCATCTATTGTAACAAGGCATGCTATATACAGATTGTTGTTTTTTGTGTGACTCGCTCTAAATAGTCCAGTGGGGATAAATAAATGACATATTAAAGGCAGTATACAATTTATTAAATCAAAAAATTTAAAGTGAAATGAAACGTAGGAAATTTAATTATTAGATATGTGAGTTGATCTTACTATAGGAATCAGAGAAAAAAAGAACATTTCTTTTACCAAATAATACCAGAACAAGTTGGAGTACAAATGGAGGAAACCCATCCCTGATGAAGTGTCAAGCAAAAAAAAAAAGGATCTTAAAGGAAAACGTGGATGCCTTACATCGATGCTGTCACGACCCAGCTATGAGGGGCTCAGTACACCCCAAATTCTTCTACTGTAGCTTATAGGAGCAATCTGCAGATTGTGACTTTATATTCATCTCAGCACCCAGCAATTCAGATCAGGACATCAGTCATGGAGAAACAGAAAAATTTGACCAGCAACACCCTTAGTTAGTGCAGACAGCAAACTGAGATTTTGTTCTTGCTTCAGACACATTTTAACAATCTCAAAATAAACCATGGTGGGGTTTATCTATCTGATGAGCTTATCAATTTTTATGATTATCTGAGGTCAGAGAGAGTGTATGCCTGAGCACTCTTAGGGGTCGCATATCCATCTAAATTCTTGTAGAAAGTTAAAACTTTGTTCTCCCATGAACCATCATGGCAGAAACTGTATCTCCACTAGTTATTACAATATTACAGTGCATATGACATGATATAGTAATCCCAACATTAATTATTGTGGCCTACACTACACATAAAAACCATCATGTCACAGTAAGACACAATAAGATTCATGTTTGTTTTAATAATCTTGGATATTAGTAACCCAATGTGCCAAATAGCAGGGTTCCAAATAGCAGGGTTGCTTATGTGTTCAGGGAGTCCAAAAATAAGTCATGACAGATGCATTGTGGTTAATAGGTACCAACACTGCACACAGACGCAGGGTGGATTATAGACACCAATGCTGAAAATGCAGGATGGACTGTTTTTCACTATCTGGATTTATGCTGTTTGCGGGATTATATTGCGAGACAAACTATTACAAGCATTAAAGTACTTTAAGTTTTTTGTCATTTATTTTTGTTTTATAATAATAAATAAAGAATTCTTCACTACATTGGGACTCTTATTTTGGAATAAAACAATCTCTATAATATAAAAATTAAATACAAAGCTCTTTTGAGGAATCAATTGTATACTGCAATAATAGGGACTTGGAATACATGCTGATATAAAGAGCTGGATGCCACTCCTAAAAAATTTAAGATAAGCTGAGATATGGAAGAACAATATTTATAATTATGTACAATATTGTTTGGAGTTGAAGCTAGACATGCTTTCATAAGTTAAGTTATACAATATTGCACTATTTTTCTGATTCTGCTTTTGCCTTTATGTTGCTATTTTGGTAAAACTAAGGAGATCTACAGGGAGTGCAGAATTATTAGGCAAGTTGTATTTTTGAGGATTAATTTTATTATTGAACAACAACCATGTTCTCAATGAACCCAAAAAACTCATTAATATCAAAGCTGAATATTTTTGGAAGTAGTTTTTAGTTTGTTTTTAGTTTTAGCTATTTTAGGGGGATATCTTTGTGTGCAGGTGACTATTACTGTGCATAATTATTAGGCAACTTAACAAAAAACAAATATATACCCATTTCAATTATTTATTTTTACCAGTGAAACCAATATAACATCTCAACATTCACAAATATACATTTCTGACATTCAAAAACAAAACAAAAACCAATCAGTGACCAATATAGCCACCTTTCTTTGCAAGGACACTCAAAAGCCTGCCATCCATGGATTCTGTCAGTGTTTTGATCTGTTCACCATCAACATTGCGTGCAGCAGCAACCACAGCCTCCCAGACACTGTTCAGAGAGGTGTACTGTTTTCCCTCCTTGTAAATCTCACATTTGATGATGGACCACAGGTTCTCAATGGGGTTCAGATCAGGTGAACAAGGAGGCCATGTCATTAGAGTTTCTTCTTTTATATCCTTTCTTGCCCGCCACGCTGTGGAGTACTTGGACGCGTGTGATGGAGCATTGTCCTGCATGAAAATCATGTTTTTCTTGAAGGATGCAGACTTCTTCCTGTACCACTGCTTGAAGAAGGTGTCTTCCAGGAACTGGCAGTAGGACTGGGAGTTGAGCTTGACTCCCTCCTCAAACCGAAAAGGCCCCACAAGCTCATCTTTGATGATTCCAGCCCAAACCAGTACTCCACCTCCACCTTGCTGGCGTCTGAGTCGGACTGGAGCTCTCTGCCCTTTACCAATCCAGCCACGGGCCCATCCATCTGGCCCATCAAGACTCACTCTCATTTCATCAGTCCATAAAACCTTAGAAAAATCAGTCTTGAGATATTTCTTGACGTTTCAGCTTGTGTGTCTTGTTCAGTGGTGGTCGTCTTTCAGCCTTTCTTACCTTGGCCATGTCTCTGAGTATTGCACACCTTGTGCTTTTGGGCACTCCAGTGATGTTGCAGCTCTGAAATATGGCCAAACTGGTGGCAAGTGGCATCGTGGCAGCTGCACGCTTGACTTTTCTCAGTCCATGGGCAGTTATTTTGCGCCTTGGTTTTTCCACACGCTTCTTGCGACCCTGTTGACTATTTTGAATGAAACGCTTGATTGTTCGATGATCACGCTTCAGAAGCTTTGCAATTTTAAGAGTGCTGCATCCCTCTGCAAGATATCTCACTATTTTTGACTTTTCTGAGCCTGTCAAGTCCTTCTTTTGACCCATTTTGCCAAAGGAAAGGAAGTTGCCTAATAATTATGCACACCTGATATAGGGTGTTGATGTCATTAGACCACACCCCTTCTCATTACAGAGATGCACATCACCTAATATGCTTAATTGGTAGTAGGCTTTCGAGCCTATACAGCTTGGAATAAGACAACATGAATAAAAAGGATGATGTGGTCAAAATACTCATTTGCCTAATAATTCTGCACTCCCTGTATATATAAAAAGAAGAAGTCAATAGTAAAGACAATTAATTATATATAAGATTCTAAGAAAGTAATGCAGAAATAATTAAAGGTAGCAATTTACTATTTTGAAGAACTACACTTGAAAATATGCAATATGTTTTTAGTTTGTAAAAAATAAAAGCCTCTAATTAATTACCTTTTATTTGTAATTGTGCTGCTGAGGGATCTGATATTTGGGGGGGCTTTGAATTCAGAGGAAGCTCCAGTCTGCATAATGAAAATATGATATCTACAACTTTACTCAATAATTTAAAATAACCGAACCTCCATAGTAGTAGGCAGCACCAATAGTTAATGGACAATGGATTCCCGCAGTGATGAATAATGGGTATAAAATATAAAAATATAAAGGTTGTAAAAAATGTTATTTCTTTCAAAAGACATCTTCCCATCGTCAGGCTTAGTTATTAAAAAAAAACTACATAGAAATGTTTGGACCATAGCGAGCTGTGATGAGATAAAAAAAAATGTAATGGAAAAACATATGTGACAGAAAGGATAAGAGAAAGAAGGATGTAAGAAGGGACCTCAGAGAGAAAGAGAGAGAGAGATGTGATAAGAAAAAAATACTGAAGAGTACATATTTAAATATGTGACTTTATTAATTTTATTCTCTTGAATGTGACTGTGATATAAAATGTTATACTTCAATTACTTCTAAGAAGCCATCAGAGTAACCTTTTTCAGCATCTGGGACCTGTCTCTTATCTTCCTGTTACCTCTCAATGCAAGCTGACATCTTGTATGGGGGTGTGGGGGGGGGGGGGGGTCATACTAACAGTGTCGCATGTTACTCAGAGACACAGCATGTCACTGTCTGCTTGTTAGCAACTTGTCCACATAACAATTGTGAGCTTCAAAGCTGTCTGACCCTTATTTTAAATAATCAAATACATGGAAAGCCTTAAAATTAGCCTGCAAATAAACTTTTCAATTTTACACTCCATTCAAACAATGTGAATATTATTCCTTTGAATTTTTCAGGTTTGAGTGAATAAGAGAAGAACCATTTCTTGATTTTAAAGAAAATCTGTTACCTTAAGTCAAGAGTAAGGCAAATTATGATATAAGTTCAAATAAAGTTTATACAACACATGTAGGGCCAGATTTAAGTCATCATGAAAAACTACAGTTCAACCATTTTCAGTTCAAACCCTGCAGATACAGGCTGTTAGATTTGGTCTGCACATGAATGACACAGGATATCCCACAGAAAAATAGGAATAAACACATTTATTGAGCTTTGGTTAAAAGTTGACAATCAGCTTATAATGCAGAGAAAAATTAAGGCACAGATTACTCCAATAATTCAAGGGAACCCAGATGTCCCAATGAAGAGAAGGGAGATGTCAAAGACTCAGTCCTGAGACTGTTAGCTTCTGGTATGTTACAAACAACCATCTAGAATAATATCATATTTTGGAACCAAGTAGTAATGTTTGTGTGAATGTCCCAGAATAATATTACATGGAATATCCATTGTTGAAACATAATTACGGTACTTGTAATATCCCTGAATCACATTATTTGCAACATTCATCGGGTATCAACAAGAAGACGTGACTTTTTATCGATAACATTTACACAAGAGCTAGCTCTCCTAATAACTTTGTCAAACTGTGCATGCTTCATACGGTATATATATACAAGGTTGACTGGCCCCAAATGTTACTGTGGATAAACAATCAGTTTATATATATATATATATATATATATATATATATATATATATATATATATTATAGGAAGAGGGAAGAAAAAATATAAAAATAAAATAGTATGGTTGCATAAGTATGCACACCCTTAAACTAATACATTGTTGAAGCACCTTTTGATTTTATTGCAGCACTCAGTCTTTTTGGGTATGAGTCTATCAGCATGGCACATTTTGACTTGGCAAGATATGCCCACTCTTCTTTGCAAAAACACTCCAAATCTGTCAGATTGCGAGGGCATCTCCTGTGCACAGCCCTCTTCAGATCACTCTTCTTCTGGTTTGATTTGGATGTATGCTTTGGGTCGTTGTCATGCTGAAAGATGAAGTTCCTCTTCATGTTCAGCTTTCTAGCAGAAGCCTGAAGGTTTTGTGCCAATATTGACTGGTATTTTGAACTGTTCATAATTCCCTCTATCTTAACTAAGGCCCCAGTTCCAGCTGAAGAAAAACATCCCCAAAGCATGATGCTGCCACCACCATGCTTCACTGTGGGTATGGTGTTCGTTTGGTGATGTGCAGTGTTGTTTTTGAGCCAAACATATCTTTTGGAATTATGGCCAAAAAGTTCAACCTTGGTTTCATCAGACCATAACACCTTTTCCCACATGCTTTGTGGAGACTTCAGATGTGTTTTTGCAAAATGTAGCCTGGCTTGGATGTTTTTCTTCGTAAGAAAAGGCTTTCGTCTTGCCACTCTACCCCATAGCCCAGACATATGAAGAATACAGGAGATTGTTGTCACATGTACCACACAGCCAGTACTTGCCAGATATTCCTGCAGCTCCTTTAATGTTGCTGTAGGCCTCTTGATAGCCTCCCAGACAAGTTTTCTTCTTGTCTTTTCATCAATTTTGGAGGGAGCTCCAGTTCTTGGTGATGTCACTGTTGTGCCATATTTTCTCCACTTGATGATGACTGTCTTCACTGTGTTCCATGGTATATCTAATGTCTTGGACATTCTTTTGTACCCTTCTCCTGACTGATACATTTTAACAATGAGATCCCTCTGATGCTTTGGAAGTTCTCTGTGGACCATGGCTTTTGCTGTGGGATGCGACTAAGAAAATTACAGGAAAGACCAACTAGAGCAGCTGAACTTTATTTGGGGTTAATCAGAGGAACTTTAAATGATGGCAGGTGTATGCTGACTCCTATTTAACACAATTTGGAATGTGATTGCTTAATTCTGAACATAGCTACATCCCCAGTTATAAAAGGGTGTACAGACTTATGCAACCACATTATTTTTTTTTCTTCCCTCCACCTTAAAGATTTCAGTTTGTTTTTCAATTGAGTTGTACAGTTTATAGGTCACATTAAAGGTGGAAAAAGTTCTGAAATGATTTATCTTTGTCTCATTTTTTTACAGCACAGAAACCTGACATTTTAACAGGGGTGCATAGACTTTGTATATCCACTGTATATATACAGTATATATACGTATACTAGAAAATTACCCATCATAAATGATGGTAGGATTGCCCTGTCCCTCTTCTGTTCCCTTGTAACCTCTCTGTGCCTCTCTCCCCCCTTTGTGCCAATATTCAACTTTGTGCCAATGTCCTCCCTCTGTGCAGCTGTCCCCCATTTGTGCCTCTGTCCCTCCTCTGTGGCACTGCCCTCTCTGTTCTGCTGTCCTCCCTCCCTGTCCCTTCATTGTGCCTGTTCCCTGCCTATGCCCCCTCCCCGTGCCCCTGTCTCCCCTCTGTGCTGCTGTCCCTCCTCTTTGCCCCTGTTTCTCTTTTGTGCCTAGGCCCCCTCTGTACCCCTGTCCCCTCTGTGGCACTATCCCCCTCTTGCTGCTCTCCCCCTCTGTGCCTCCTGTGTGTGTTGTGTGACTGCCTGTGTGTGAGAGTCTCCTGGTGAGTGAGACACTTCCTGTGTGTGTATGTTTGTGTGTCGCATTGCCTGTATGTGTGAGAGTCACCTGGTGAGTGTAAAAACCCATTAATGATGTCACAGCCCCGTCCCCATGAGTTAGGCTCACATCCTGCCATTGTCAAGGGGTACAGTCTTAGATAGGGGTAACCCAAAAATGTTCCTTGCAGTAATGTTTTTTTAAATTATACATCACATTATTTTGCTGTAAAATTGTTAGTAACCTCCAAGTAATCTCCAACCAATCTCCCTACTCTCTTCTCATCTCTCAACTATTCATGAGGATTGTTATCAGGAAATACTTAAATCAGATAAGGTCCTATATGTACATTTTGAAAATTAAATACTTATATGCTTGTGGATTATACAGAAGCTGATTTTATTATTTTGTTACAAATTCACAGTGTTCCTTTAAATAAAAGTGAGATAAGAGAGAGCGCTACTACAAGAGATTAAACATATCAAGAAATTACATAAAATAGAAAAAGGATGAGAGGGGGTGAGCAAGAGAGACCAAGATATTTGGCCAGATAGGTCCTATGCTTGGGTATATTAGTGAAATAAATGATTTGCAGCTTAAATGGAAGAGCAGAGTTTATAGCATTTATTCTGTAACATTTTCAAAAGTAGTTTGAACATTCAGATGGAACTGAAGGAAGATAAAGGGCACAATCTTACATAGAAAGATAAATAATCTTATTAGTAAGTTTCAGCATAATTAATAATGTTTCTGTTGGAATTGGTAGGCTTGGATATTAAAATGCTTCTTGGAAAAAGCACAATCTCCAATCACAGGTGGCTAGTTTCACATTTCATAGATAACATACTTAGCACACGATTAAAGAGTTCATGCCAGCTTTGGCAAGTTTGATACTTTGGCATCTGAAACTGATACAAGTTTTTCTCTGTATTACTGTGTTTTGCTTGATTTTTCTATTGATTTTATCAGCATTAATTTTACTTATTTCTTTTACTTAATGAACATAGTTATCCAACACCAACTGAAAAAAATATTTGTCCACTAGTTTAACCAACCCAATTAGAGAAATACATAGTCAGATGATGCCTGAGGATATGGACAACTTTCCATAATCAAAGGAACTATTAATTCTGCTCTGTTTAAGAAACTTCTAAAGGAGAATGTCCTGTCATCCCTCAGTGAGCTGAAGTTAGTTCATGCACCAAAAACAATGATCCAAAACATGAAAGGAAGTCTGTCACAACCCAGAGTTGAGGGTTCCATGTACCCCTAATTCTCCTGCTTTAGAGAAGTAATCTGCAGGTTGTGACTTTATTCATCTCAGCACCCAGCAAGCCAATTCAGATCAGGATATCATTCATGGAGAAGGAGGAAAAATAAGATCCCACGGATTCTTAGTGCAGAGACAAACTAACTGTTTATTCTTTTTTACACAGATAATTAACAATCCCAAAAAACATCCACCAGTCTAGCCAAAATATCTTGTGCAAGAGACGCTTGTTTGATCTCCCCATGATTTCTGGATGTATAGGGGGATCTGGAAAGTTACCTTGTTTTGATTGCACATTTTCTATCAATACTCTTGATAGATGGGGGTGGGGGTTTGAGGGTAGTTGCGACACCTGGGAGTTCATGCAGCCTGGAGTCAAGACACAGTGAAGAGGGCACGAGCTAGGCAACATGTCTGACCACAATTAGGACCTAGGAGGCTGCTACATCAAAATAAGTTCCCCTAGAACCGGTGGGGCCCTGGCAATATAACTTAGAGCCTGTGAGCCACATTGTACTGTGTTCATTATTGGGACCTCCGTTCACTAGTTCCACCACTGCATGGACACAATATTAAATCTCAAGGGAAAATGTAAGTCTGCAAGTTTCAATCCTGCAAGGTGCTTTAGGGAAAGCGCTATGGACACCGGATTCCAAGTTCAAAGACAGGGCCCTCCATTCATTGCAATGTGTGAATCTTGAACTTAGACAATAATAATAATAATAATAATAATAATAATGTAGTCCCTTATTAAATTACTGTATCTTACAATACTTTGCAAACATCTTTACTTAAAGCATAGCATTGACCCTTTAAGCGATTTACATTACAAGAACGTTGAAAAGTTGCAGGAGAAAAGGTTTCCTCTATCCTTGTAACCATTGTTTAAAGAGTGAGAGTATTCTGTGAATATTTTGTTTTCAGAAAACTGAAAACTAACATGATGGCAAAAGAAAAGAAACTTTATAGAACAGGTAGATCTCAGTTGGTGATACGGAGATCTCAGAGTGATTGACTGACTCCATGTGCAACCTGAATGGACATTTCATTTTCTTTGCTCCAGGAGAGCAGTATTACCCCATAGTCTGTGGAGCTTCTGGAAGAAATGCACTTATTTTATTATTACATGGTGTTTTCGTAGTTCTTGGTTACATTCAGCTTCATGATTTTTTTTTCTAATTCTAATAAGTGAAGAAATAACTTAAAAGAGCTTGCTATGGGTGCCAATGAGTCAAACATGTATATATAAATGTCTTCAAACATATATTTTGAAATTAATATTGTAAAACAAAAGTGTCTGTTTTTGTTTTCTTCATTGTTTTTCGTTCTTTTAGTAGCACTTTCTTTGTTTTGCCAGACAGCTAGTACAATGATGAGAACTAACAAATTGCAATGCTCCTTACAAATGTTTGACAAGCCATTTTGTTCCTTTCACTGCATAAATAATACCGTTTATGTTTTCAAACTCTATCTGCATTTAACAAAAATAAAATAATCTATTTTCCTAGCACACTGTTTTTACATTATACGCCTTTGTTAATGTGTACCATTTAAATGTTACTTTAGTATACATAATAGAAAATCCATAAAGTATGTGCATTACATTAAATAACAAAGGCACTTTCAAAAGCTAAGTTTCAAGCTAAATTATATTATTTATAATAATTTATTTTTGGTATAAACAGGGTAGTAAGAAAAAGTTAATATATTTATATATAAAAACATAAATATGATGGTGAATATAATGAGTCTAATAATAACAACTGTATAACTTTCCAATGCCTGCTTTGTCCTTAGATGGAAGACTGTAGCCAACATCAGTCTTTTAGATAAGACATCTCAAGCAGCCTCCAAGGGTGTCAGGTATGGAGGAAGGGGGGATCTGAATCTTACATTCCAAAACTGGTATTATTGAACCATGTTAATGAGATATTAAATATATGATTTGTATATAGTGAAATGCAGACAAGAAACTAAAGATACCAGGTTTTTATTTTAGTGAATCAGCAAAATATTTTTTTTCATAGCTTTGGTTATATGACATGTTACTATTGCAAACATTGAGCCAGGTTTTAAAGCATTCTTTTGTATATATGTGATTATATACAAGTCATATACTGTGAGATAGAGACACATTGCTGCACTTACTTTTTTAATGCTTGTTCACACTAACATTGAAGATTACACTAACAGAAGTAAAAAGTCTAAAATTTAGAGTGCCAAGGAAAAATCCAAAGGGTGAAACAAATTAGCCCAACGGTGAAATACTTTAACTGTAAGCAGAAATGTGTAGGTTGTGACGCACTTTCAGATAAGGACATGGCCAATAAAACGTTACTCTAATTGACAATAATTGACCACTTTCCTTATATATGTGATCAGATTGCTTGACACCGATATCTTTTTGATCTATATTTCTCGTTATTTTGATGGAAGCTTAGCTGCAGCTTGTCAGGAACATACTTTTTCTGTTTGTCTAAGCAGTAGCTGCTGTAAAGCAAGCACATGTGACATCATAGTATAAGTTACCATGTTAATAAAGGTCTTTGGGTTATTTGATTAATTTCAGTGTAATTACTTACATTTTTTTTTCTGCTCTAATGCAGCTATCCATGTGGGCGTTTTTGATATTTTGCTTCCCCTTCTTTACAGCAGGGTTACTGGCTGCTTGCTCCTTTTCCTCAATCTAAATTAAACCTGCCGTGGTGTTAGAACTATGTAGTAACATATGGATGTGAGAGCTGGACCATAAAGAAGTCTGAGCGCTGTAGAATTGACGCCTTTGAATTGTGGTGTTGCAGGAAATTGCTTAGAGTCCCTTGGACTGCAAGAAGATCCAATCAATGAATACTACAGGAAATCAAGACAAACTGTTGACTGGAAGGTTTGATCATCAAAGTTTAATCATGGTGATATTATGAGAAGACAGGATTCCTTAGAGAAGACTCTGATACTAGGAAGGATTGAGAGCTCATGAAGAAGGGGCAGCAGAGTCGGAGATGGATAGATGAGGTGATTGAATCAATGAACGTTAGCTTGCGGGAGCTCAGAGGGGCTTACTGGTGTGCTGCAGTCCATAGGGTCATAGAGTTGAAATGACTGAACAACAACAACATTTCTTTATTACTTGGTATATAGTGGAAGGAATTATAAAGACCTTTCTTCTTACAATAATATACTGAGTACCTGCCTCACAAGGTCATTGCTCAGAAACTGTTAAAAACCACTACTAGTTTTGACCAGTGCTTACTCCATTTAGTACGTCCCACAAATAGGCCATAACTTGTATAACACCATAATCAGTAATTGGAATTGGACAACAATGTAGGTTAAATAACAGGCCACAGTTTTATTGCACACACAAGAACAGTGGTAATTATTCACAACCTCGGGGGAGCCCAATCACAAGTTGCTCCTGACTGCCTGGGCACTTGCCCTTTCACCATGACAAGGTAGCAATCCCCTACTGTCCAGGGTCTGGCTTTCTTTGCCGTGAGAATCCAATGTTAGTCCCACATAGGCAGTAGAGGAAGCATGTGTACTTGTTTTATTCCTGGTGCAGCATTATGATGAGTTTACAACATTGTAGAAACCTTTTTCCCTTTTTGTTCTCTAATTCTTTAAATTCCATGATACTTTTTCCATGATACTTTTGATTCCACAGTAGGGAAGCATCTTTTTAAATGTGAAGTAGATTTAAAATGAATTACTTCAACAAGCAATCCAAAAAACTGTCATAGTTCTTCAGCATATTTATAATTTATAAGTTAATTTGAGATTTAAATCACAACCAATTATACCTTGGTAGTTTAGATGAAAATAACATATAATGATTTGTTGTCAAACTGCGAGGCGCGCAACCTTGCTGCAATGAGCCCCAAAGGCGCACATTGCAGCCAGCGGCGCTGTCACACATGCGAGCCTCGCAAAGCAAGGTAAAGCAGCCGCGCAGCACTTAGGCTGGAATGAGCGCCGAAGGCGCTCATTGAAGCCAGCGGTGCCGTCACAGCATACCTGGTTCCTGCCAGTGGGGGGTTGTGATGAGCGCCTGAGGCGATCATCGCAAGGCTCCCCGGGCTCAAACACCCTTTACCTGATTCCTGCCAGTGGTGTGTCTCCTCCCTACTTCCCCCTCATCCTCTTCCTCCCTCCTTCCCTTCCTCCTCCCTTTCCCTCCTCCTCCCTCCTTCCCCTCCTCATCCCTTTCCCTCCTCCTCCTCCTCCCTACTTCCCCTTTCTCCTCCTCCTTTTCCCCCTTTCCCCTCTCACCTTACTATTTGGCTCTCTCCTCCCTACAGGACTGGATCCTGGCTGTGTCTCAACCAGCATATGCTAATGACGTGACATGCATGTGACGTCACATTATTAGCATATGCCGGTTGAGACACAGCCCAGAGTCGCGCTGCAGGGAGGAGAGAGCAGCAGGAGCTGCTCGCCTGATAGTAAGGTGAGATTGGAAAGAGGGAAAGGGAGGCTGAGGAGAAGGAGGGAGGAGGATAATGAGGGAAAGGGAGGATGAGGGGAAGGAGGGAGGAGGAGAATGAGAGAAAGGGAGGAGGATGGGAAGGAGGGAGGAGGAAGGAGGAGGAAGAGGGGGAGGAAGAGGGGGGTAAGAGACACAGGAGAGAGAGAGGGGGGAAGTAACACAGGAGAGGGAGAGGGGAGAAAGAGACAAGACTGGGAGAGGGGGAAGAGAGATATGGGAGGGAGAGGGCTGAAAAGAGACACAGGGGAGGGAGCGGGATGGAGACAGAGGGGGGAGAGTCACAGGGGAAGGGAGAGGGGGAAGAGACACAGGGACATAGTTGATGGAGGTTGGGAAAGAGACACAGGGGAGATGGGGAAGAGAGCCGGGGAAAGAGACACAGGAGACGGAGGGCAGAAGAAACACAAGGGAGGGGTAAAGAGACACAGGCAAGGGAGAAGGGGGAAAGAGATACAGGGGAGGGAGAAGAGGGAAAGACACAGGGGAGGCAAAGTGGGGGCAAGAGACACAGGGGAGTTGGGAACAGACACAGGGGAGCGGGGGAATCGACACAGGGGAGGGGGGAAGAGACACAGGGGGAGAGGGGGAAGAGACACAGGGGAGGGGGGAAGACACACGTGAGATGGAAGAGACGAAGGGGGAGAGACACGGGGCGAAGAGACACAGGGGAGGGAGAAGGGAAAAGAGACACAGGGGAGGGGGCAAGAGACACGAGGGAGGGAGAGGAGTGGGAAATGAGATACAAGGGAGGAAGTAGATAGGGGGAGAGACTTGCAATGAGGTGCAAACAATGGGTGGCAAACAGCATTGCCAGTATTAACATTTTATTCCTGTCATTTTTAAAGGGCAAGTAGCTAGTAATATTATAATGATTAATATCATGGACCAGTGGTGGAACTGGAGAATGGAGGGCCCTGGTGCAAAAATTTTTTTAGCACCCAGCCTTGTCAGTAGCCACCCCTTTCAGCATCCATCCCTGCACAGCATTCAAACCCTTTCAGCATCCACCTCACATAGCACCCACCTCAATTTCCTTTGCCCCCAGACACACACAGATAACCCATCCCTCCTGTACTTTGGGACCTAGGATGGGCAGGTTGAATCGAGGTGTGGGGCCCCTACACTAAAAAAAAAAATATTAGAAAAAAAATAAAATAATTAAACAGCACCCCCCCCAGAGAAGGGACCTGGTGCACTGCTCCACCTGCACCACTAGTAGATCCATCCCTGTCAAGGACAAGATCCTAAGTTACATTTCTCTAAATAACATAGGATAAAAACATCTGTACATGTACATACAACCATATATAGCAGATGTAAAACAACTTCAAAGTGATTCTTTTGGCAAGTTGTTATTCTACATAAATGTTTTAATGTTTTTTGTTCCTAAATGTAATTATAACATTTACAATTATCTTTCTCTTAACAAACCAGACAAACTGCATCTTTGTTTCTGTACACTTCCAAATGTACTGCCATCCTTAACACCTGAGACCACCTACATAGAAAAAATTCCACACCCAGAGAGATTTTTTTTTTGTAACAAAAATGTAATATTGAGGAGAATAATGTGTAGTTATAAAAAAGTAAATATACTACATAATATCTGATGGGTAAATTTGTAGCAAAAGAAGATTAGAGTTATCAATAGTTGTTATAATGGGCAACAAGAAGAGTGTTTACTGCATTCTACATTTCCTTCCCCACAGTTCAATGTTTTCAGCTTGAAAATAGAAAACATAGAAAAACAACTTGTGGCACTGACAGTATGAAGCCTTGCCACCGTGGGTGTGGCCTTAGCTTAGCTTTAGATCCCATAATACCACATTACATGGTTATAGATGTAAAGCATGGCAGCACACATGGGAGTGAACAGAAACTGGCAAGTTATCTGGGGACATTTACAGTGACATTCTTTTTTTACTCAAGAGACAAAGGTCTCAATCAGGGGATGTTCTGGTCACCCTACTGTATGATGCATCAGTGAGTGAGATTGTGGTTATGTATGCCTATGCTATACACACACACACACACACACACACATATACTGTTTATATATATATATATATATATATATATATATATATATTTTTTTTTTTTATTAGTCATTCTGTCGTGTCGGACTCTTCGTAATGGACCAAAGCACATCTGTCAGCCATTGCCCCTCTGATCTGCATCAAGCTCATGTTCATCGCCTCTGCCATCCCCTTATTTGTGTGCCTTAAATCTTTCCTAGTATCAGTCTTTTGTAGGGAATCCTGTCTTCTCATGGCCAAACTATTTGAGCTTCAGCCTGATGTTCTAGTGAACCGTTTGTCTTGATTTCCTGAAGTACTGATTTATTGGATCTTCTTACAGTCCAAGGGACACTAATCAATTTTCACCAGCACCACAATTCAAAAGCGTAAATTCTATGATGCTCAGACTTATTTATGGTCCAGCTCTCACGTCCATATGTTACTACTGGGAATACCATAGTTCTAACTATGCAAACCTTTGTTGAAAGTTTAATATCTTTACTTGTTACTAGCTTGTCCAAGCTTGCCATAGCTTTCCTAACCAGAAGCAAACATTTATTAAAGCTATATAGAAGTTAACAGGGTTTTAAATGTTTCTTAACAAACAGCCACCGATTAACTGAAAAATATACATTGCATTGAAAATTTCAGTCTACTTACATATATACGTGCAGCAAATTGAAATCTTGATTTCAACACTCCCAGAGCTGCATACATCATCAACCTACTAGTCTATAGGAACCCAGCATTGAAGTACAGATTTTAGCCTGTTAGTTACTCACCAAATGGCTATTCAGCTCAGACTGCTGTTGTATTAAGTTACAGGCTTGGGAGGTGAGGGAGAGACAGACAGAGAAACAGAGATACACAGAGACTGAGACAGAGAGACACACAGAGAGACAGACTGAAAGATACTAGAGAGAGGCCAAGAGAGAGAGAGAGACACACAGAGAGACAGACTGAAAGATACATAGAGAGAGGCAGAGAGAGAGAGACAAAGAGAGGGAGAGAGACAGACAGTGAGAAAGAAACTGAAAGAGGTAGACAGAGAGAGACTGAGAGGCAGAGACACAGAGAAAGAGAGAGACTCTCCCACCAACAACAATTTAAATGAAAAAAACATGCATCAGTACTTTCCAGTGGGGCCATAGAAGAGAGGAGAGATGCAGATGTTTTTTCCAGCAGAAGTGGTAGAAGTGGTAACCAAGGCTGAACCCACACTGCCGATATAGCAGTATGATTGTATTTTCTATGTAAACCCTATGTTATTCTTTGCTGCAGGGAGAGAGAGAATCTGCAGGGACTGGGGTGAAATTTGCTACAGGGACTGAGGTGGAATAAACTGCAGAGTGAATGTGAGATGTGAAATGAGCTGAGACTTGAGGTGGAATCTGCTGCAGAGAGAAATAGACTCTTATATGAAAATACATAGCACCTACTTACATGTATATTTGCCAGACTACAAATCCCATGATGCTTTGCTGCTGAGAAAGGATTCAAAAACTTTTGCTACAATGTTCGCACTGCCTCTGCTTGCTCTGATTGACCAAAACAAATTATAAATTTATGCTAATTATAAATGTATGCTAATTTTATTTGACCCTTATGGGTGATGCTAATCTGGGCGAGGGATTTATGAACATTTTCAGCCCACCATGATTTAAAAGTGAAGAAATCCGTTTGTGTAGTTGCTGTTTTGAAAATGCTGTAAGAGAGTCCATATTAAACCATGTGTTCTGGAATACAAAGGGAATGGTGTAATTTCTTTAAGAGGGAAGGCATTTATTATTTGGCTATGCTAGAAATCACTTTGATATGCTGAGCCTGTGTTCCTGTACTATTGATCTTGATATGACTGCCGGTCACCGGGAGGCCCATTACTTCTCAGAATATTGCCAGCTGTAAGAGGGGGATTCCTGTAGCGCAAAGGCAGGACGTTTCGGAGCTGAATAGCACCCCTACCTGGGATCCTCACAGTGATGCAAACTGAATCTGAATAGAGCACAGGGCAGCATGGACGCCTGAGATTTACACACCCAACATTGATTTCAATGTGTCTCTGCCGTCTATACACGTGTGGCAATTTAGATGTTCCTTGCTCGAGCAAGGTTCTGTGACTCCGAAGTCAGCTTTGAATTTTGTCTTGTCTTCCATTATCCTTTAATATTTAGCGCTGCCTTGTGATACTTACTATTCTACTGACTGTCACCCACTTTGACCTTTTATCACTTATCTTGGACTCATTAAAGACTTACCACCTCCCTATTTGAATGAAATGTGTTGGTCTACACTTCCTACCTCAGTCTCATGTATAGTATCCACAAGCATTTCTGCACTAAATGTCATAGAATGTCAAATACTTGAGGTGGGACAGAAGGTTGTTGTTTTTATTTTTACTTAGCAAAGACTTGCACCTATACATATGTAGCCAATGTGCCTATGTATTAAAATGTCAATGAACTCCTGTGGCACATGTTTGAGCATAAGTGTATCTCATGAATATTTTGATGTAGAACATTTACTAACAAGCACATCTTAGATATCACACAAATTGCAGTAATTATCTGTACAGCTATTCCCATCAAATTGTTCTTCCCATTGTCATGACATCTATCCTCATTATGCTCTGAATAATGCAAGATCACAGGAGCAAGGTCATCAAAGCCTTTATACATTGAATATACATATGTATTGTTGTACATCTTATTCATTATGCCTATTTTTTGAGCCATGACATAGAATATTTGTGATGCTCTATAAATAAAAGACAGTAAAAATTACCTAAAATCAAAAGGGCATTGCTGCACTTCAGATCTATCAACTATAATAATTCTGGTAAGTGTGTAACGCTCCGTGGGACCACTACTTCCTAAGTCTGTACAGAGCTGCGCTCAAACATTGTGCGCCTGCATTGTGCGGCAGAGCAACAGCCGCAAGCTGCCGAGGAAGACACAGGCGAGGGGGGAGGAAGATAGAGGAGTGAGGGGAGGGGGAGGAAGACACAGGGGAGAGGGGAGGAAGACACAGGGGAGGGGAGAGGGGGGAAGAGATATAGCACAGCTGCAAGCTGCAGAGGAAGACACAGGCGAGAGGGGGAAGAAGACACAGGAGAGAGGGGGAGGAAGACACAGGTGAGAGAGGAGGAAGACAGAGGAGAGAGGGGGGAAGACACAGGGGAGGGGAGAGGGGGAAGAGATACAGGGGAGGGGAGAGGTGGGGGAAGAGACACAGGGAAAAAGACATAGGGGAGAGGGGAGGAAGGCACAAGGGAGAGGGAGAGAAAGACACAGGGGAGAGGGGGGAGGAAGACACAGGGGAGGAAGGAGGAAGAAACAGGGGAGAGGGGGTGGAAAAGACACAGGAGAGGGGAGAGGGGTAAAAGACACAGGGGGAAGAGAGACAAAGGGGAGGGGGCAGGGGGAAAGAGACACAGGGGTCAGAGAAACAGGGAAGTGGAGAGGGGAAAGAGACACAGGGGATGAGAGAGGGAGAAAGAGAGACAGGAGAGGGAGAAAGATATGGGCAATTTACGAGTATTACATTATGTTTCAGTATCAGTTGAGTGCATTTGCAGCAGATTTATGCAAATTCCAAAATATGGAGTAGTAGCACAGAAGTACACAGGTATGTAACATACTCCAAAGTGGAAATTCACAGTTTACACATAATGAAATCCTTAGGGAGCAATGTGGTAATGTGGTAATTAGTTTGCTAATTCATTTTCTTATTTATTCTTATATATATTCATTGCAGAGATCAATTTTGATGCAATTTAAAAAAAAAATCCAGAGTTCAGTGGTCCTTTAAATGAAAACAATTTGATTTTGGATTGAGAGAGTATGGATTGAGATGTATTTTCCTTTTATTTTCAGAATATATATCTTAAAGTATTGTGGAATGTTGGAGCATTGTATAGTGGTGATATATGTTGTACAAGTTTGTACTTTTAAATCCCCATAAAGATCATCTAGAGCAGGGGTCCTCAATTTCAGACCTGGAGGGCCACACACAAGCCTTGATTTGATGATATCCTTGCTGTGCACAGGTGAGTCAATCGCTTCTTTGGTCATCCTGAAAGGCAGAAATGCAGGCTTGTGTGTGGCCCTCCAGGACCGAACTTGAGAACCCCTAGACCCTCCATATAAAACAGCAAGTTTTGCAAATGTAAAAAATATATATTTGTGAGGGTAGGGGCTGTTGGCCCAGAAGGAAGTTACATACAAAGGGCGCCATTCAGTTTCCGAATTTGTAAATTTATACACACTTAAAATCTTAATATCGTTACATATTCGGCAAATATTACTTATTGGCATTAATGAATTCTTAAGTCAATAGTATGCATATAAACACTTATAATAAAAAACAACCGAACCAAAATTTATGAGTTCAAGGCATTTGAAAGTAGCTAATTGAATATGGACCAAAGTGTGCAATATGAAGTATGGAAAACACATTGAGCCTCATTCAATTGAGCTTTCGGGAGATCCGGGCTTCGGAAATGTAGCCCGCAAGTTATTTTGCTATTCATTTGGCGTCTTTTTGTGGGTTCCGATCGGGTTACGGGCTCAGGACTCCTTGCAAGTTAATGCCCCTCCAAACCTATGATCTTTCACGGCCGCAAGAGGTGCGAGCGCAAAAAATCACAAATTGCTATTCAATTGCTCCGATTCCCCTAAGTAAGCCGTCTAGCACGCAAATGGCAAAAGTCCAACCACAAGTCGTAACAAGGAGGACTCGCAAAGGGCTTAATTACATGTCCGGAGCACTTTAAATGCACATATAAACACACTACTGTACATTTATTAAAAAGGGAAAGTGATGTTAGGTCTTAGAATTAATATCACAACATTCTCAAGCTCGCAAATCAGCCAAATTAAATACTTAATTTCATGTTTAATTTCTGTGTTATATCGATCCAGGCAATCAATTTGTTAATACATATAATGGCACTCGCATGTAACAGAATATCATATTTACGGTTTTAGCGATATTGCAATATTTCCGGAATGTGGGACCGATGGTGACTCGTAACTGAAGCCTGTAGGACTGTGAATATCAACCTCCATTTTTCAAAGCCGTAATGATGCCGATCTCTGTTTCCATTGGCTGTTTCTAATCGGTAATTATGGCCTTATCTGATTGATCATGTTCAAGCTCGCAAATGCTACATACAATGGAATGATTTCCGAATTTCCATTGGCCCATAACTTGCGGCCTTGAGCAATTGAAAAGCACCATAACTTGCGAGCGCTGCGGTTCCACAGCAGGCCTGCAAACATACAGCCTATACTCCATAACTTGCGGCCTTGCATTTGAATGAGGCTCAATGAATTTTTCTGCAGTACAGGAAAGTTACTTCTCCTTCTTTACTTGATAACACCCTGGTATAATTTTGTCCAGCCAGTCCTGATGAAGTGCAGAGTGTATTTGACAAAAAATAAACTTAAAATGTCAGCTTCCACTCTTTACAAACATGCTTATCACATTCAGCCTTAATATATAGATCACATCTATCATCCTTCCATACCTCTCCCATACCCTATAGATTGTAGGAGCTTGATTAAATTCGAAGGCTGCATCTCGCGGTACATAGGCCGTATGTCTACGGGCCTGAACTCTGCTACAATTCCGGTGCTATTCAATTGAATAAGGCCGCAAGTTAGGGCCGAAAGCCGAAACGATAAACAGGGCAGGAACATGATCAAATAAGCAAGACCCGTAACTACCCATTTAGAAACAGCCAATAGAAAATGAGACCGCCATTACGGCAGTAAAACATGGAGAGTACATGTCAATCAATTAGCGTTTGGGGGTCTGAAATGTGATAGGTCTCGCAAAACTGCAAAATACAAAATAATCAAAATGAATGCCAATACTGTTCTAGTCCATTTGGGTGGTCTGATATGTATTAACTCATTGAATCCTGAGATCGAAAATGACACATAAAAAAAATATTTTTTTATTGCCGATGTATTTTTTATTACCGTCTTTGATCGCTTTCACCGTCATTTACAGTGCAGTATTGATTTTATATTTGCATTTATAGTGCTATAGACAGGGATTAAACCCCCTTGCGATCCCTATCTGGTACTTGTACAATTTTCTCCTACATTTGCTATTTACGGGTGTGAAAACATTTGTAAGCTTGGGGAATTGTTGCAACTGAATATGGATTTGCGATTTTAGCGATCGGAACTCTTACGGACAGGAAAGATCAAAGGGTTCGGGAGGCTGTAAGTTCCAGGTTTACCACCTGCAACGTTTTCAAGCCCGTAATCCGTAAATGTTTTTTAGCTCACAAAAAAACACCAATTGAATAGCAAATTAATTTACGGCCATACTTACAATTGCTCAATTGAATCAGTCTCTAAGTTTGCAAGTTTTCCATTTTTAGGGAAAGCCCTGGGTACGTTGATTTTAAGCATTGTGTTAATTATAATATGACTTCAACATACCCCTGTATAGTGTTATGGAATATGCTGGCATGTCACAAATAAAGGAAATAATGGATCTTTCCTGTTATTAGTACTCTAACAGTGGCAGCAGCAGTTGCAGCAAGGAGCTGCTGGATGGCGGTGCCTAAGTTTGTAAGCAATGCTGAGATCGTACACAATTTTCAAGCTTAAACCATTACCCTTACCCTAATTCTTACCCTAACTCCCTAACCCTAAACTCAGAATCTTGGCAGTTGCTCACCACCACCACTTCCGCCTGTGCTTGTGTACTCATAATAGGAAAGGACTGAAATAATAATAATAATAAAAATAATATGGAGGAGCAACTGACAAGGAAAGAAATGTGCATAGTTTTTACATAGATTCATTTTATCTGAGTGTGATCTTTAATATTAAAGAAACATAAGTTTAGGTAGTACTAGTGCTTTAAGTGAGATTCTCTTTAACTAGATAATGTAGATTTTTTCTCACTCTCTTTTTATTTTACCTGTTACTCATCTACCTATATGTCTCTATCTTTCTCACTGTAATTGTATACTTACTTTATCTATCATACAACATATTCCTGTTTATTTATCTGTTGTTTTTTTTTGCATTTGTTTCACATACTTAGTCTTAGGTTTTTCTCTCATGTAAGCTTTCTTTCTTGGCTCGGTCCAGTTCTTTCTATGCTGATTAAAAAGAATTGACCCATTTAAAATTCAGAAATATAATGTTACCAGGGAAACCCTGTCTCAGTCACAATGTCAACTTTCTCATTTTTCTGTATTCTTTAACTTTTAAGCCAAAATGAAAGTCAAAAAGAATAACTGTTGATACTGACAAATTAAAGGAAACTGAGAGTTCTGCTCAAATTTTCTTGTAAGCTACCGGAAAATGCAAACTGATTAAAACAAAATAAATTAAAACATATTTGATTCAATAAAAATATTTTTGTTCCAATAGTGGAGAGTTTTATTTTGGAAAGCTGATGTTCATTAGATGAAGGTGTACACAGGGAACAAATTCAAAGCTGGTCCTTTGGGGTAGAGAAAGTGTTTATGATAGTCACTAGTCACTAATGGGCCACATTCAATTGCAAGCCCTTCAACTCGATCGCTGTAGGCTGTATGACTGCGGGTGTGTTGCGGGCTCCCATTCGTCTCCGATTGGGATGCAATTCGATCGAGCAAAGGCACGAGTTACGGGCCGAAGCCTCAAGCCCGCAAATCCCTCCAGCGGCCGCTAACTGTAAGGGCCTGGCCGAGATGCAAGCAGCCATTACGATCCGATCGCGGTATAACGTAACACAGGCCTCTAAGCCAATAGAAAGCAGTCTAACAGCAGATGATTGACAGAGGAAAATTAGAAATTTGCGTTCCATCCGCCCATGCGTTGACTGTGTTGGATTCTCTGGTTCAAGATAGAGAGAGAGTAGGAGAGTTATAAGAGAAGTAATTTGCGGTTTTGTTCATTTATATTATCCCATTTACTATTTTATATAAACTCCCTGGTTGTTGAGACAATTAGCATGAGCAGCTATTAAATGGCACTACCTTTTAGCTGCCTGCACACTATACAAGATCAGAATAACATGTTATGCATGTTGGTAAGGATCGTTAAAATATGTGGGTGTCTTATGTCTGCCACCTGACCTGCTTGTTTCCTATGGCCAGTTAATTCCACTGTTTCTTAGAACTACTGAGAGCGATGAAAGATAAAGAAACACATTGGGACAGTTGGATAAAGGAGCAGAAACATTTGCTGGAAGAAAGGACTGCATAATGGCAGAAAATGTTCTAGGGGAAGAAAGAGGCTGTTGAGAGGAAGATGTATGTTTTGTGGGAAGAGGTTACGGAGAAGCAGAAAATAGGAGGAAGCAAAATATACATAAAATAATGACTTAATGAGGGTGCTGGATGAGGGCGAGATGTTGTATTGGTGAGAGGTAATTGTCGGAGTGCCACAAAGTAGGAAAAAATTATATCTGGAGGTAAGATTAAAAAAATCACTGGAAACAAAAGTCTGTTGTAGAAGAGAAATGTTTTGGGAAGTTGGAGATAAGTAACATACTGGTAGGTAAAGGATACTGATGAGGCAGCTTAGAATATGTGGGGAGAAAAAAACTGGAGAGAAAGTGGCTGCAGAGGGTGTAAGACAGGAAAATAAGAAAATAAACCAGAAAAGAGGGAAAGGGCAGAAGGAATAATCTGTATAGATGGCAAAATAGATTGGCTACAGGAAGAGAGAAATGTTTGGGGTGCTGCTTGATAGAAAAATGACTGGGGAGACACCAGTGAAGAGGGGAAAATGGATGGGTCCTAGGTATTGTTGAGGTGGAGAAATAAGAAGAGGGAAGATGTTGCAATACAACCTCCGTAAATTAAACATTGTAAGAAACAAAATATAACACTGATGATTCAGCTATGAAAACTCTTCAGAAAACAGGATACTTTTTCTACTTACCGTAAAATCCTATATAAGAAAAAAGGTTTCAAACAAATATATACAATACAACCAAAGTGTAAATTTCATTATGAAGTCTGAAAAATACAGAACATATGTTTATGCAGTACCACAGCACAATTTAGTCCGACACTCCGTCATGCATCACGTAGATTTGTCTCTCATGTATATCAATTTGCGATCACAACCATATGCTTCAGATAAGCTTCCTGTAATTTCAAATCTGAAAGTCATCTTCTTTGTGAAATCATGCTGAGAGGCTCTGTTCTCCATTCATTAATCTTATATTCATAGAGCATTGACAATTCAATTGCCCCAGTAAATGCTGGAGCCTTTGTCGATATTTTAACATTTTCCATTACAAATCCACTAAAACTTATAGCGCAAATAAAAAAATCATACCTTCATGCCACATCCCCAGAGCAGATATTTTGAACCGATAAAACATATCTGACTTCTCAATTGTACATTGATTTACAATATAACTCTTACACTTTTTATATTATAATTTTATAGTATGTACCTTATTTTAGATGCATAATTATAATGATTGAAAAATAACATTTCCAATGATGGTCAGCATTCTCTATTCTTAATATTAAGTCTAGTAATATTTGAACCACCTTTCAGAAAGGTACATTTCAGATTACAACAATTGATAATGCTACCAATGTATTCAAAGAACCAGCTGGTAATGAGAACAATATAGAAGCAGCTGGGAGCCATAGGAATAGATACACACACTATAGAATCTAGATATAAACTGTCAAATACATTAAAGAATTTATTATAGTCCAGGAGAAAAGTATTCTTAAGAAGAAGACTAATGCAAGAAGAAGACGTCATAATTTGCAGTTGGAAGTAAACAACATGTATGGGTAATGTGTGAAAGTACTGCTTTATATAGAGAATAGTAGAGTGAATGGTGGGAAATCATTCAGAAGAGGAACTGTAGCATGTAAGGAATAAATAAGAAGATTTATTAAGCCTTTTAGGTAGATAGAATAGACACAATAAATATACTTTCTTGTTCTTAATTGAAGTCAAAGCTATATCTGCCTTATTAAATTGTGATTCAGCAAATTTAAAAGGGCTCTATTTAAGCACACAGCATATTTTTTTACAGAAGTTTTTAGTTAGTGAACTTCTATCCAAAAGCAAGGTCTTCACTAACTAAAAACTTCTGTAAAAAAAATATGCTCTGTGCCTATATAAAGCCCTTTTAAATTTGTCGAATCGCAATTTAATAAGGCTGTATGTTTCTAGGTAGTAGCACAAAAAAGTATGTTAAAGAGAAATACACATTTTTACTTTAAGAAAATGATACTAGAAAGAACTGTCATTTAAAAAAAAATGATTTATTAGTTTTACAATATATTGTGATGGGGCCGTCAAGTGTTGAATGACTGTGGGCCATATGTGACTGCTGGTGTTTGCAGGTTAGTTTAGGTTACGTTAGTTAGTCTACAGTGGGGGAAAAAATGATTTGATCCCCTGCTGATTTTGAACATGTGTCCACTGACAAAAAAGGATCAGTCTATAATTTTAATGGTAGGTGAACTTTAACAGTGAGAGACAGAATAACAAAAAAAAACAAACAAGAAAAACGCATGTCAAAAAAGTTCTAAATTGATTTGCAGGTCAATGAGGGAAATAAGTATTTGACCCCTTTTTTCTTAGTACTTGGTGGCAAACCCCCTGTTGGCAATCACAGAGGTCAGATATTTCTTGTAGTTGGCCACTAGGTTTGCACACATCTCAGGAGGGATTTTGTCCCACTCCTCTTTGCCGATCCTCTCCCAAGTCATTCAGGTTTTGAGGCTGATGTTTGGCAACTCGAACCTTCAGCTCCTTCCATAGATTTTCTATGGGGTTAAGGTCTGGAGATGGGCTAGGCCACTACAGGACCTTACTGTGCTTCTTCTTGAGCCACTCCTTTGTTGCCTTTGGCTGTGTGTTTTGGGTCATTGTCACACTGGAATACCCATCCACGACCCATTTTCAATGCCCTGGCTGAGGGAAGGAGTTTCTCACCCAAGATTTGACGGTACATGGCCTCGTCCATTGTCCCTTTGATGCGGTGCAGTTGTCCTGTCCCCTTAGCATAAAAACACCTTAAAGCATAATGTTTCCACCTCCTTGTTTGTTGGTGGGGAAGGTGTTCTTGGGGTCATAGGCAGCATTCTTTCTCCTCCAAACACGGCAAGTTGAGTCAATTTTGGTCTCACCTGACAACAACACTTTCACCCAGTTCTCCTCTGAATCATTCAGATGTTCATTGACAAACTTCAGACGGGCCTGTATATGTGCTCTCTTGAGGGACCTTGCGGGCGCTGCAGGATTTCAATCCTTTTATGGTGTAGTGTGTCACCAATTGTTTTCTTGGTGACTATGGTCCCAGCTGCCTTGAGATCATTAACAAGATCCTCCTGTGTAGTTCTGGGCTGATTCCTTACTGTTCTCATGATCATTGAAACTCCACGAGGTGAGATCTTGCATGGAGCATCAGACAGAGGGAGACTGGCAGTTATTTCGTGTTTCTTCCATTTGCGAATAATCACACCAACTGTTGTCACCACCTCACCAAGCTGCTTGGCGATGGTCTTGTAGCCCATTCCAGCCTTGGGTAGGTCTACAATTTTGTCCCTGACATCCTTGGACAGCTCTTTGGTCTTGGCCATGGTGAAGAATTTGGAATCTGATTGATTGATTGCTTTTGTAGGCAGGTGTCTTTTATACAGGTAACAAGCTGAGATTAGGAGCACTCCCTTTAAGAGAGTGCTCCTAATCTCAGCTCGTTAGCTGTATAAAAGACACCCGGGAGCCAGAAATCTTGCTGATTGATAGATCAAATACTTAATTCCCTCACTGACCTGCAAATCAATTTATAACTTTGACATGCGGTTTTCTTGTTTGTTTTTTTGTTATTCTGTCTCTCACTGTTAAAATGCACCTACCATTAAAATTATGGACTGATCATTTCTTTGTCAGTGGACAAACGTTCAAAATCAGCAGGGGAACAAATACTTTTTTCCCCCACTGTACATCTGAATTACTACTATTTAAGTAAGATACATTTAATAAGGTAGAACAAATTTAATTTCATGAAGTGGAAGACATCAAACAGAGAGAATATACTGCAGATTATTCCAATTGATACAAACATAATTGGATTTAACATCTAATTTAATTAAGCCAAATTGAATTTTGTACTTACAATATGTAAATGCATTTTAGTTATTGCACATTTCTTCAATACCGTACAGTAAGAATCATTTATTTCATCTTTGAATTATACTGAGAACAGATGTATAAAAGGAATTCTTCAGACTTGTGCAACAGTAGCTCTCCACCTTTTTGATCTGGGGCCCACCTGATTAACTTCCAGTGCTAATGTAGACTGCCTTAGATAATAAAATCATTTTTAATAGGGTGATAGCATGTATAATATAGTACATTTGAGTATAGATTTTATCAAATTTGTATTTTAACAGCAGATACATTCATCTGTAATCTATCTATAATAATTGCAAGAAGTGTACCCTGTACCTATAGAAACCAAAGTGCAGTCTGTGCCCATAAGAACCAAAATGTAGCCCATGCTTATAAGAACCAAAGTTCATCCTGTGCCTATAAGAATCAAAGTGTAGCTTGTGTTTACAAGAACCAAAGTCTAGCTTGTGCTTACATCATCAGTTCGAAGAAGGCAAGTGATACCTTTGTTAGGGAGTTTAGAGACTATCTAGAGGCTGAGGCTTTTATTCCCGAACAAGTCCTCAACTGTGACAAGACTGGTTTATTGTGGAAGAAAATGCCTAACAGAACCTACATCAATCAAGACGAGAAGATTTTGACAGGGCACAAGCTGATGAAGGTCAGGCTAACTCTGTTGGTGTGTGGGAATGCTAGTGGGGATTTAAAAATAAAGCCTCTATTAGTCTATCACAGTGAGAACCTGAGTTTTTTTGATAAAAAGTAAGTTAAGTGTAATGTGGAGGGCCAACAGCAAAGCCTGGGTAACCAGGCAGTTCTTCATTAAATGGTGTTTTAAAAGTGTTTCGCACCAATGTCAAAAATATTTGTAGGAGAAAAAACAATGCTCCTGCTCATCCCAGGCTTGGAGGACAACTTGCTGTAGGGCTTTCATTTTATAACTGTGAAGTTCTTAACCCATAATACAACTCCTCTGATCCAGCCAATGGACCAGCAGGGAATCTCAAACTTTAAGAAACTGTTTACCAAGGCCCTCTTTCACAGTTGCTTTGAGGTGACCTTGCATAGTCAGTTGAGGCTTTGCATGCAGTCTCTCACAAGACCACGAACTGTGCCTGCAGGAGATTTTGGCCAGAAACTGTAACTCCAAGGAATTTAGAGGCTGGACCTAGCCCAATAGTGGAGGACATTGTGGCTCTGGGAAAGTCACTGAGCCTGGAGGTCATTAATGAAGACAACAAAGAGTTAACGGAGAAGCACAGACAACTCAGCACTGAGAAGATGCAGGAACTTCAAAGGGAGCAGCAACAGATAGTGGCTGTGGAAATTTCTTCAAGTGAAGAGGAGGGGATAGAAGAATGGATTGGATTACAACATTTTGTTTAAAAGTATCACTCTGATAAAGCTTAAAAAAGCCAAAATGTGAACTTGTTTAATGATCAAATTATGTCTCACTTCAGAAACATTTTGAAACGTAGGCAGAAGCAAATTTTTCTTGATAGGTTTCTAGATAAACTCCCTACATCTGAGTCTCCAACAGGGTTAAGTGTTAAGAGACAGAAAAGATAAACATCCTTAGTCAAGTGCCTGTTGTTTAAATGGAAGCGGACTCCCCTTCCAAGCAATAATCTCTCTCTCCTCCTTCTTGTCCTCCTCAACATCACCACCATCCCATTGGGTCCACAGGCCCTCTCAGTATGGTTAAAGTGAAGTTACATTCTATGTTATTTGATCTAATTGTTTTTTTTATTTTTATTTATGTCTGTTTAATTTTAAGGTTTTGTATCAAAAAAACAACATCATCAGTTTGAACTAAATTGTAAAAATTGTTAGGGTCTCGGAATGGATTATTTCAATTTACATTGATTCCTATTTAAATGCTATATATAAACCGTCTTCCATGGTGGCAAAGGGGTTTATAAGAAATAGAATGAATGCAGGGCATTTTTGACCCCCTCACTTTCGCCCAAATAATGTCTGTGTACCAGATCTGTCCATGTTTCTTTTGTTACCTTCGATACTGATTTTTTTCATGGCTGTCTTCTTTGTTATTTAATTTTGAGTATTAAAACATGTGGTTTGTTATACATTCATGGTTTTTGTCTATTTAAGGGGTTTCATTAAGCGTCCAGGTGTGGTGAAAGTGAGAATGGGGGTCCAAAGTTGTACAGATATTGGGGCCTGGTTAGAACAATACTTCCTATCATTCGAGTATGAGTCTGTCACTATTATATCTGTGCATGATAGAGGTGCAGAAATAAAAGTGTATTCTTCACCGGAGGAGTTGTGGTACTTCCAGACCTTTATGAGAGAGTGGTCTTATAACCATTACTTCTATTGAACCCCCATTGAATACTAACCTAATAGCATAGAAGTCCCTTTGGACTCTCCTGGCACCCCTACCCCTACCATAACGGTCCTTCATAAGGACCACCCAAGACTCTAACACTAACCCCCTAAACTACTTAACCCAAGTACAAAAAATATCTTTACAATATTTAAAAAATTACAGATACAAAAAAAAATGAATTAAATTAAAATAAATTAAATTTACAAAATAAAGTAAAGTACAATTAAAATATACAGAAAATACTGAAAATAATAAAAAAGAAACAGTAGGGGGGGAAAGAGTTAATTTATACATTACCCATCCTTGCAGCGACGATCAACCATGTCCTGTTCTCAGTCTTTGGGCTGAGATAAGCAGCCACTACAATCTTTATGTTATCTTTTACAGATGGGAGGAGAGTTTGAGAAGACAGCTAAAGTCGACAGTGCCTTTAGTAAAATTAATTCATTCATTTACAAGGACCTATTATCCTAAAAGAGCAGCTGTTACAGGGCCAGTTCATTCACCACAACTTGGAACACACCACTGTAATGTACTCCCAAAAACATGTTGAAATACTTTTTTCCATTTTTGAAACAGATGCCTTTTTCACAGACAAAAATCATAAATGAACTGTCTGTTTACATGAGAATTAGACATGCCTCCAGACAGAGTCACAGCAAGAGCTCTGTGCAGAGAGCAGATCAGAAAGAGGGGTTAACCCTTCCCAACTTCCTCTGTGCTGAGAAATGACTACAGAAAACTCCAAAATATGTTACTTGTGGGTTAACTGATGGCTTGGAACGGCAATTGTTGGCAGATGTAGTTAATCAGCAGTGTGTTTGTAAACAGACCTAAGACTTATGATTTTTAGCTGTTTAGAGTTATTAAGAAGAGCACTTATAATGAGGTAAATGGCCCTTTAAGTTTAGAAATCAAATAATGCATCTAAAAGTTAAATATTTTAAGGCTGTATTTATTTATTTATTCATTTTCGTTCTAAAACATTTTGCCTCTTCATTAGGTTTAGTTATTCAAAAGACCATAGACAAAAATAGAAGCAAACTAGTCCTTCATTCACAGGTATATTTTCCTGCGTTAAAGAGTTGTGACGCCCAGTATGTAGATCTCTGCAAATGGTGCCAGGCAGAACTTCGGGCGATAGACTGCACACTATGTTCAGCCTGCTTGGAGAATTATTTTCACAGTGACGGGAGAACAACATTTCCATCAACACTGGGATGCATACTTATGTATTAATGTTACTGTGATGGACACCAAGCTCGCAGCATGTTGATTACCAAAAAAGTAAATCCCATCTCATTAAAGCTGGACATCCCTGTCATATAGAGATTTTTAACTGTAGAGAAAGCTGGGAATCGATTCTATACTTGACAATTAGGCTGAAGCTATAATGGTTGGCCATAAATCTAAAAACATATATTGTGAAAATGTGAGGAACCAAAAAAACATTATCCTTTTACACTCCATCATGAATATATATTGATATATTGAATAGAATATCTTGATTTCCTCATCATTTGTTATCTGTATACAATAATTTTCTGTATTATTTTGTACCATTTGCAAAATAGCTAAAAATTGAGAGGACGCTTTTAATAATATGTGGCCAAAGATAGGGTTTTTGGGACCCTTGTTTAAACACAATGATCTAAGAACTGAGGTCTGTAAAAAAAAAAAAAAAGAATCTACTTTTGTTATTTCAGTTAATCATAGAAAATGAGCAGTTGATGAGCTAACTAGTTCTTATCAGGAACAAATTCCAAAGTTGTGTGTAATCTTAAATTGAATGACACATCGCTCCCACATTTCCTATCCTGCATTTATAAGTGCCTGTTTTTAACAGAACATATTAACATATTGGCTACAGTTTACCATGCTTCACAGGGACTGAAAATTATTATTATTATTATTTTATTTATTTATAACTCACTAACATAGGGCCTTATTCAATTGCCGATATTTGCTTATTCAAATCCCAAATTTTTGCTGCGGCTTACAATTGTTTTACAAATATAGATGTATTCAATTGACTCAAGCCCGCAATTACAGACCTAAAAGCTAAACCTGTAAACCCTTCCCGCGAATGCAAGCTGTTTGTGGGCTGGAATATGGCGTTCTCAGTTACAAGCCAATCCCGTAATTACAGTGTGAACCACAGCCCTTGGAGCAATAGCAAACGGGCTAACGGATAATGATTGACAGGTATAGATAATAAAGCTGAGGGCTACCCGCCCTAGCGCTGACTGCATTGTAGTTTTGGACGAAGTAGCACGCAGGTCCAGGCATTGGTAGGTTTTGAACTTTGAAAGAGAGCAGAGGATTTTTGAGAGTAGGTTGTTACGTTTTTATTGATTTATATTTCTAAGCACGTATTTCACACTTCATCTTTCAAAACACATATTAACTGATAACACATAATATATATATATACACATAGAGTAATAACACACATAGATACACATACAGATAGGCCAAAACATCCACATACAGCCACCCTATACCCTAACATATCATGAATACACATAGAACATACATTTTTATTAACATCCCAAATATATACACATATTCTTATTTTCATTTATCGTTCTTTTATTTTTGGGATTCCGATGAAGAATGGAGAGAGGAGGGGAGAAGTGGAGAGGAAAATAGAGAGTAGAGAGAAGGGAGTGAAGGGAGGGTGGTAGATGGGAGAGAGGGGGTGGTGGAGAGAGGGAGGTAGATGGGCTTGGGGTAGAAGGGAGGGGGGAAATGCTGAGTCAGGTGCCCGTCGCTGGAGCTCCAGGTCTGGTATCCCCACAGGACCAAGCCTCCACCTGACTATCCTATACACCCACATACACCCATATGCACACTGCCCACAGTTAATGCCAAACCCATGTCATCTGGCATCAGATCCATGAAGCTGATAATTTACTTCCATGTATGGGTGTGCACACTGCAGCATATGCCGATACAGACTGTGTAGGGATGTACTAGGGAACACATCTCAGCAACATCGTAATAACTATTGCTGCAATATGGTCACTGATTAGCATGAAACACTGAACAGCACTTTCTGCACAGTATAAATATGCATATACAAGCTGAAGCATGAATCAAATGATTGTTATGAGCCAATGACAGCCAAGCTCATGATCCAAAGACTTGATCACATCTAGCAAATGGAATTTAAGTGAACCATCCAAGTTCAAGACATCTAGACGTCAGATAGGCAGGAACATATGGTATTCAATGGCTCAATCAATGTTATTAACTCATATATCTTGAACATTGACTTCACGCAGGATACTGTGGCACTGCCTCCTCTACCTCAGAGGCTTCCCTTACACACCCGTGGCCTGGACACTTTTTTTACTTCCTGACTGCCTCACCCCCTCAGGTGCTGCTGCATCCTAGGGGGATGCCTCCCCTGCAATCCCCCCTCACCTGTCGAGAAGGCATGCTGGCACTTGGGGTGGGGGCCTTGTGTCCAGGCAGAGGAGGATTTGGTGGCTGCACCTATGTTTGTACCTTCTCAACAGCATTCTTCAGTGATAATCTATTGGTCCAAATGTTTACATAATCTAGCCTGGCTACGTAGTGGAGGATCATGACCTATGTGATGGTGATATTTTGTATGCAGATAGCTACCCCCTGTCACATAATCCATGATCCTTTCCTCTGTGGACATGAAGGTTTATGTTTAACATTTCACCAATTAATGGACCAATTGAGGAATGCTGTTGAGAAGAGATGCTGCAGTCCCTATATTTTTTTAAGGCCTTATTAATTTATAATTTTAGTTTATATTTCATATTTTAGGCTCAGTTCAGGTCTATGAAGGCAACTTCGTAATCTGCAAGCACTGTACAACAATCGTGTGATCGAAAATTATTCACAGTGTCAGATAGACATCCCACCACTGACAACCACTCTGAAGAATTTAGCTCACATGCCATTGATACAATCAAGTATCACAATTTTGAACACTTGGTTGTTAGTGAATATAATATGTACTAATGCAGATATGGTGGTGGACTTGCAAAGTACAAAAATGCCATGTTAATCAAAGACAGCATTAATCCAAACATAAGTGAAGCATGACATCCTCTCAGGAATCTGAATAAGAAAAACACATGTCTTGTCCGATGTAATTAACAGGCATTACAGCCGCTGACCCTTGTGTCATAACTATAATTTAAAATAATATGTGCTAACACCTGTATCTCAAATGAATGTGATACCAATGTGGCTAAACAATATAGAGATGGTGATAGTACACTTGGACCACTGACTGTGATCACAGCTAAGCATACCTTGTGATATGACACCTCATTATTGATGGTCATGACTACTGATTTAATATGACAACTACCTAATGGTTTGTAATGCTTGTAGATGAGGATAAGATAAGTAGGTATATTGTTAGTTACAGTATTTGGCACTGTATTGTACATGTAGGCTTTTTTAGATTTATCCTCCTCTGCCTTTTTTAGGTTTTGACCACCTTTTTTCCTTTTTCAACTTTTTGGAACACACTGTATGCGTGTAACTGACTTGGATTACATAGTCCAGTTGTTTATGCATCTGTTCAATTGAGCAGATGTAGACTATATGTAAGTGCAATGCACATTACTGGTTACTTCTAGTAAAAGGAGTGGCGCATGATGAGATTTCTATTCATCAGATTATGTCACTGTGGTGTAGTGACGACATACTAAGCATCATTATTATTATTATTATTCAGTATTGTCGTTAAACCCCTTAGGTTTTCCCTTTTTTCATAGACAGCCTCCCGTCCTTCCGGGATCCTCCCACACCACACCCATGATATTAATGCACAGCTGGATACCTTTATGACTGTGCTGCGTGTATATAATACATTTTTTTTATACCGTTATCACTTTTTTTTTTTCTCATAGTTAATATTTTGGGACATTAACATACATTACATGTGTTTCACAATTTTATATTTCTGCCGAGATCATATTCCTGTATACCCAAATGGGACACCTCGCCGTTAATGGATGTCAGGCCTGTAATCTACCCCTGTGGTTCAGTAACCTAATCATCAGGGCAAGTTATCTTATCCTGGGTTGTTGACCTTACGGTAGTACGTCAAGTAGGACAATACTAGAGACCATCTCTCTTAATTGCTTGTATGACCTGCTTATCTTCATTGGGCCCCTGTCGCTCTAATCTGATCTCCTATGGATATATTCATGTCTGGCAACGTCTTTCTGTACAGAGTGCACCCTTTATGGCCAGTACCTCCCTGGTTACCCCATCCCTATACTTTATTAGCTTCCTGGTAATACATGTAATAATTAGCAAACATTGGAACAATGACACATTGATGGAACCGAGCTATGGAACAACATATATGTCACCATACACCCAGAACTATAATACATAGGGGAACAGCACCATGAGGCCCCAGCCCAGGGTCATATGGTGACCATGATCCATCCTTTTACATACTGTTGCACATAACACCTAACATTTGCTTGCCATGTGCCACCCTTATCAAATAATTATATATATTTACTGTTCAACATATTTTCAAAAATAATTTTCTTTATGATATTTGTTCATTGTGCAATTAATTTCCCTGCTTTTGTATTTTTTTAAAGTGGTTTACTGTCTTTTTAATTGCTGCTAGGGCACTCTTAAGTCAAAGTTAAAAAAGTCTTTGCAAGTCCTATTTGGAACCCGTAATATTTTTGAAACAATTTTGACACATTTCCGATTTACGGGTTACAAGACAATTGAGGACTACATGAACGGTTGTAATTCAGTATCGATTTTGCGTCTTTAGCACTGTTAACATTTGCGACCTTAAAACATCAAAAATGGACATAGGACGGAGTTACGTTTTTGACAATGCAGTGATTTTGGGTCTGTAAAAATCGAATGCGAGTAGCAAAATGTATTGAATATCAGTAACATTTACTGGCTCCATTACGGTCTCAAGTAATTGCAAATCGGACAATTGAATAGGGGCCATATTTTGTAGAGCCAAGAAGTGATTCGCCATGGCTAGAACAGTTTCTGTGAGTTAGTTTAGGAAGTTAAGAATATATATATATATATATATATATATATATATATATATATATATATATATTTATATATATAGATATTTTTTTTATATCAAACTTCATGCCTTAAGGCACTGCTATGTTGCCCTCTCTACCACCTCTCTTCTGCCTGCATGTCACAGTTTCAATGCAGACAGTTATATGGCTTTCTATTGATCCACGCTGTCATGTGATACTGGCCCCTTTACTAGAAGCTGAAAAACATGACCAATAGGCTATTCTGTGTGTATTAGAAGATACAATTGGACAATCGCACACAGTGTCACATTGACACAGTCCGCCGGAAAAAACGAAAACGAGGCTAAGGACGTAAAATTATAACACATACTCGCAAAACGTACCCAAAACTCTTCATGCTGCAAGTAACACATATTATGCAGGACGTACCACCCACAAAATCACGCCCATTTTACATGCAAAAAGTAACTACTTTGCACAAAATGGCGCCTGGAACGCAAATTGACAGCTGGAATGCAAATAGCGCATGCGTATTGCGTTTTAACGGTTTCTACTTCAGCTCAAAGTCTATAAATACTGCACACTTTCCAGAAATTTCAACATTTCTCCTCAGGTGATGAACAGTGTGACTGGACATTTCACTGGTGGCGTTACTTCTGAAGCAACTTCATTATCACTTTAGAAGTTTCAGATCTGCAAATTACACCAAATAGGTAATTAAGTGCATAATAAAAAAAATATATATATGCTTTCAAATATTGCCAACAACAACTGTATTCATGTATAGTAACATTTCAAACACACATAAATGTGTGCCCTAAAATTATTTAGATAAAAAAATAATAAAAGGACAAATTTCAACAAGATTATAGCTTTTATTCATATATATTTTACTACATAATTTATGCTTTTAGCAAACAAAAATATACACATATCACTTTTTTGTCATTTTAAACAGACTCGGCCTCAACAGTGTCACTGAATAATTTGCAGCACTGCACAGTTTAACACGGACTGTCAAATCTGCAGAATTTTACACACGACAAAGAAAAAAGAACAGGTTATATACAAAAATAAATTTGCTTCACAAAAATACTATGGTCTTAGTAAAAAAATTAAAAAATAAAAATTCCCATTTCTCTTTCCCTTTTTCAACAGACACTGCCTGAAGACTGTCGCAAGAAGATTGGCAGCAGGGGACCCTCTGTAATTTATACACAACTAATAATTCAACAAAGGTATAGTATAACAAGTAAAAAAAAGAAACACCTACCCTGTTTGCGCTGCGCCAATGTCAAAATGAAAAACAAAAATAAATCAGAAGCCCCTAATGCCAAAAATGGTGCACACAAAACAGGATACTCCAACAAATGTTGTTAACATATATAAAATGGAAGAATGAATCCTGTTTTGTCTGCACCGACCTCTAAGCCTAACCCATAACCTAAACTTCTAATGACAACAGTGGCGTACACAAAACAGGATAGTACAACAAATATTGTTAACACATACAAAATTGAAGAATAAATCCTGTTTTGTGTGCCCTAACCTATAAGCCTAACCCCAGAACCTAAACTTCTAATGACAACAGTGGTGTACACAAAACAGGATACTACAACAAATATTGTTAACACATAGAAAATGGAATTAAAAATCAGGTTTGGTGTGCCCTAACCTATAAGCCTAACACCAGAACCTAAACATATCATGACAACAGTGGCGTACACAAAACAGGATACTACAACAAATATTGTTAACACATAAAAAATGGAAGAAAATTAAATGAAAATAAAAAACAAAAAAAATCTGAAGCCCCTAATGCCAATAATGGTGCACACAAAACAGGATACTACAACAGATGTTGTTAACACATAGAAAATGGAAGAATGAATCCTCTTTTGTCTGCACAAACATCTAAGCCTAACCCATAACCTAAACCTCTAATGACAACAGTTGCATACACAAAATAGGATAGTACAACAAATATTGTTAACACATATAAAATGGAAGAATAAATCCTGTTTTCTGTGCCCTAACCTATAAGCCTAACCCCATTACCTAAACCTCTAATGCTAACAGTGCTGCACACAAAACAGGATACTACAACAAATGTTCTTAAAACATAACACATGCAACCATCTATCCTGTTACATATGCACCACTCTGTAAGCCTAACCACATAACCTAAACCTCTCTGAATACATACAAAATCGAAGTATATATCCTGTTTTCCATACATTTTACTTCAACATTTCCATCTCTCTCTTTCATTCTCAACAGACACTGCTTGAAGACTCTTTGCATCACTACAGCAATTTCAACACAACAGATTTCAAGAAAAGAGGTACAGTATTAAAAGTGAAACAAACAATAAAATACTGCTATTTACACATATAAAATGGAAGAGCCTATCCTATTTTTTGTCTGACTTTGTACTAAAACCTAACTAACACTATAAGCGTAACCCCATAACAGGAAATCCCTAATAACAACATTGACAAATGCAAAACAGGATAGCAACAACAAAACAAAAAAGTCCTACCCTAACTCCTAATGGCAACAGTGTTGCACACAAAAAAGAAAACGCCAATGATGTTAACATATACAAAATTTAAGAATATATACTCTTTTTGCTGCGTAAACGTTTAAGCCCAACTACATACCCTAAACACGTAATGACAACAGTAGCGCTCAAAAATTCCTATAAAACACATTCAAAATAGAAGGAACTATCATCTTTCATGTGCCACTTTCACAAAATACACTGCAACCTAACTAAGGGTCTCATTCAATTGCAGTTCAGCCAATTGAATAGGGCTCTATATAAGCACATAGCATATTTTTTTTACAGAAGTTTTTAGTTAGTGAACTTCTATCCAAAAGTAAGGTATTCACTAGCTAAACACTTCTGTAAAAAAATATATGCTCTGTGCTTATATAGAGCCTTATTCAATTGGCCAAATTGCAATTGAATGATGCCCTAAGTTGCTAAGTCCAACTTCATAAAGCTAACCTCATAATACAAACAGTGCTGCACACAAAGCAGGATAGCAGAAAAAAAATGCAATTAAAACAAATAAATAAACTAAGGAGAAAAAATATGAATATACAAATTTTATTTACAGATTAATATGGCGGATACTGACAAGAAACAGGAAAAGAAAATACGTCAAACTAGAGAACGTCAAAAAACATGGGCAGATCATCAGACGCCTGACAAGAAGGAAATTTGATGACAAAAAGAACGGGAGAGACTCGTAAGCAAAAGACTACCAGCTGACAAACTAACATCCAACCCCAAGAAGGCAAATAAAAAAAAAAAGCATTTAGAAAATGTTCCTAAACAATCAGATAATATTTCTAATGATGATTTAGAGAGTCATATTGATATATGTTCTCACAATTGTCCTTTACTTAACACTTTACCAATAGAGGTTTATAATTGTGGTAATATGAATATTGTCTGTCAGTTTTGTGGGGCTTATCATTTCAAACAGGAAAGACCCAGAGATGGCGAGTTCGTTAGTTGCTGTCAAAAAGGCAAACTTCTCATTTACATCCAGAGGAAGGGGAGCAAAGAAAATTTGCTCAACTATATGTCCTAGATACAATGGAAGCTGTTGAACAACGTATGCAGCTTCCAGAAAATAAAAATGCTTACCCATTGTTTTTATAGAGCTTGATAAAATTATGGCCCAAAACCCATACTTTCAAGCCTAAAAAAAATTGGCAGAAGTAGAAAAGGAAAAAACAATTCATGCAGAAATACATCAATTGCCAATCCCAAAAGTCAATATGGTGCTTAAAAGAGATTGATATACTGATAAACGCCGTTATAACTTGCCAACATCAAATGAGGTTGCAATGGTCTTTCAAAATGACGAAGGAGAACCACCATTTCAGAGAGATAGTAGAATATATCCAAAAAATTAGGAGCAACCTTTCATTAATATAAGTATCTTAAGTACCAATTTGGATCCAATGAAATATCCCATATATTTTTCTGCATGGGGAAGCAGGTTGGCAACCCGAATTAACCCTTCAGAGTTACCCAAATTCAAAAGTACGTGTGAGAAATAATATTTCCATGCTTGAATTTAAAGTTGCTCAAACTGCCATTCAAGATCGATTCAATCCCATTTTATGTGGAGGAAAACTGACACAACAATGGATCATTGATTCATATTTGCAAGTTGAGGCAAGTAATTTAAACTTCATAAAATATCAACAAGATAAACTACGTGTAGAACAGTATTGTGGATTGATGGATTATGTCGCTGAGGTTGCTACAACCAGAGAGCTGCCAGCTGGCAAAGCCATCATTTTACCATCTTCTTTCCAAGGATCTCCTCGCAATATGAAAGAAAGATACAATGATGCCATGGCTATTGTAACTAAATTTGGAAAACCAGATTTATTTATTACATTTACATGTAATCCCCAGAGATTACAGACAATCTACTAATTGGACAAACTGCTTCCGATAGACCAGATTTAGTGGCAAGAGTCTTTAAAATCAAATTAACTGAATTAATACGTGACATAACCATAACTCAGTTATTTGGAAAATGTCTGGCTTATGTTTATACCATTGAATTAAAAAAAAAGGCCTTCCACATGCACATATTCTTATAATCCTTCAAGAGAAAGATAAATTGGATACTGATGACAAAGTGGATTCAGTGATTATTGCTGAACCACCAGATCCGGAAATACATGGTAGACTATATGAGATTGTAACTCATTCTATGATTCATGGACCGTGTGGAGATATTAATCCACAGTCACCATGTATGGAAAATAAGAAATGTACTAAAGAATTTCCAAAAGATTATAGAGACAAAACTTATTTGATGGCTATCCATTATATAGAAGAAGAGAAGACCAAAAGGCCATGATTCGTGTAAAAACGGTGGATAACAGATATGTGGTACCATACAATCCACATTTACTCATGAAGTATAATGTACACAATAATGTGGAAGCTTGCACTTCTATAAAATCCATTAAATATGTCTACAAATATATTTGTAAAGGCTATGATGCAGTTACTGTAGTGGTCAAAAGTGCTGAAAATCACGAACAAAGTGAGTACATGATTAATTGCATCTCATGTAGATGCTCGCTATGTAAGTGCACCAGAAGCAATGTGACGTCTTCTCAAATTTTAAATGCATGATCGTTCACATGTAGTATATCTATTAGCTGTACATTTGCCACAAAGACATTTAGTGTATTTCCATGTGGGAAATGAAACAAATGCTTTGGCAAAAAGTGAGCATCGGCAAACTACACTAACTGCTTGGTTTCAATTAAATTGTACTGACTTGGAGGCAAGGGAATTGTTATATATTGACATTCCATACCATTATGTTTTCGTTAATGGATTATGGTGAAAACAAAAAAGTCATGGTAATAAAATAATACCAAGAATTTACACTGTCAGTCCAAGAGACCTTGAACGTTTCTGCTTACGATTACTACTTCTAAATGTTCCTGGTGCACAGAGTTTTGATCAGTTAAGAACTGTTAATGACATAATTTATGATTCATTTCATTTAGCTGCGCAACACAGAAACTTCCTAGCTGAGGATACAGAATGAGAAAGATGTCTAGATGAAGCAGCACTATGTCAAATGCCACGGCAGATGAGGGAACAATTTGCATTCATTTGTATCTTCTCAAATGCTCCAAATGCATTAGCCTTGTGCAACAAATTTAAAACAAATATGTCTGAAGACTTTTTGCAACGATACAATGAGCCTATTGCACAATTAAAAGCATTCATTTAAATTCAAGAGGTCTTTTTAACTCATGGATTAAGTTGTGCAAGTTTTAATCTGCCAGATCCAGGTCTCATAGACGACATAAACTTTAAAGAATATGACACTCAGCTTCAAAGAGAAAGAACAGAAGAAAGACTTGCAACTTTAAATACATTACAATTGCAAGCATTTAATGCAATAACAAATGCCCTAGATGATGACATGCTCAAAGAGCGTTATTTCTATCTAGATGGACCTGGCAGATCAGGAAAAACTTATCTCTATAATTTATTGATGAGTTTTGTTTAACCACAAGGTCAAATAGCACTGCCATTTGCAAGCACTGGAATTGCCGCACTTTTGTTAGAAGGTGGAAGAACTGTGCACAGTGGATTTAAACTGCCAGTTCCTATTTTGGAAACATCAGTGTCGGATATTCGAATGACATCATTGCAAGCAAAAAAAAAAAAGGAAATTAATTATAATAGATGAAGCTACAATGATGTCATGCCATGCCCTACAATGTATTGACCGTTTGCCACGTGAAGTCATGGATAATGATTGCCATTTGGTGCAAAGGTAATGCTGTTAGGTGGAGATTTTAGACAAACATTACCTGTCGTTGTACATGGAAATTGAAACGACATTGTCGAAACATGTATAAAGTCAAGTACACTATGGAAACTATTTACCATTCTTCAATTACAACTAAATATGAGATCAGAAGGAGAAAATGAGTTCAATGGTTGGCTCATTAACATTGGAGAAGGAAAAACAGAGCGAATACAAAATTTACCCGATGATACCGTGAACATTCCAGCTCATATGATTTGCAAAAAGGATCTCATATCAGCTATATTCCAAAATACAATAAATAACAAGGACTATGTAGAGCTTGCCAACAAAGTAATAGTAACATGCAAAAATAAGGATGCATTACTCCTCAATAATGACATATGAAAAAAAAAAAATGCACCACAAAATTATTATCACAGTGCTCATTCTGTACTTGGTGATGACAAAGAAAGTCAGACAAACTTTTCAACTGAATTCATTAACTCATTAACTCCCTCTGGAATACCACCACATATTTTGCAGCTAAAGAAAGGTGCAATTGTCATGTTACTGCAAAACATGAACCCCAAAAAAGGCCTATGTAATGGGACCAGATTAATTGTTCAAGAATTAAAGGACCATTTCATACATACTGAAATTCTAACTGGTACCCATAAAGGAGAGAGAGTTTTCATGCCAAGAATAGATTTGGCACCAAGTGAAAGTAGCCTCCCTTTTGTGCTTCAAAGGAGACAATTTCGCATCATCATGGCATTAATAAATCACAAGGACAAACTTTCAAATCTGTGGGTATCTTTTTAAAAGAACCAGTATTTGCACATGGCCAGCTGTATGTTGCATTCTCAAGATGCAAGAATCCAGAGCAAATTAAAGTTTACATTGAAAATAACCAAAGTCAAGGTGATTTATTAGATGAAGGCCCCATTTTTACAAAAAACATTGTCTACTATAAGGTACTATAACTTCAATTCAACAAAATATAACAATACAAGACATGTCAAAGAACTACAAAAAAATTATTTCACCTCAACGACAATCTAATAAGAAAAAAAAAAAAAATAGAGCACAATGGTTTGATTTCGAGGATGAACTTTAATGTCACTCAGGCTCTTTTTAGAGGACCACTATTTCAATAAGAAACTCTAAAAAATGGCAAAAAACATAGAGATCAGTGGTTTTACTTATAGGAAAAAATTTGATATCTCTGGGACTCTTTTACGAGTACCACTTTTTCACATAGGAAACTCTATGTGCCATTTTCCAACAATATTTTCATCTCAAGAACAAATTTACAACATCAAAAAAAAAAAAAATAGAGAGAACAGTGGTTTGATTTCGGGGACAACATTTTATGTCACTCAGACTCTTTTTAGAGGGCCACTATTTCCATAAGAAACTCTAAAAAATGGAAAAAACCATAGAGAACAGTGGTTGTACCCCGCGGACGAACTTTTATGTCTGGCGGTCTCTTTTTAGAGGACCACTATTTCACATAGAAAACTCTATGTCCCATTTTCACAAATTATAACAATAACAACAAAATGTCAACCATCAAAAATCAACAACGACAAAATAAGATATTGAAATTTTATGGAAGTGGCCTTTTAGCATGATTAGCCCCACAAAACACTTTGCTTGCATTTTATAACAATTAAACTCTCAATGTTAATTCATTAAGTTACTGTTTATAATGTTACTATTTTTGGAAAAAGTGTGCTAAGTTGTTTCATTGCATATATTTAAAAGTTCATATTAAGAGGAGGAGGAGCTTTTGTTGTACAATTTAAATCGATAATTCAATGGAGAATATTAATCCAGGGAGTATACCGATCGCCAGGAAGGAATTATTCCCCCCCCCCCTTTAATACAATTGGCTAAGTTTCAATGGGGGGTTTTACTGTTTGCCTTCCTCTGGATTCAATGCCTATTTAGTTTACCAGTTGTTAATCTACAAATTGCATGTTACAAAATATTATGTCATATTTACAATACTCATTAATACAACGTTGACCTGTTCTTAATTTAAAATGTTACTACTCTTAAAAAAAGATGTTTGACCAGTTGGTCACCTACAAGTTGCATGTTAAAATAAACATGTTTCATATAATAATTGTACTTCTTTATAGATAAGAAAAAGGTTTATAGTGCCAAATACGCATATTACGTGCAAAACAGAATTCAAAACATACACATTTAATTGACGTCATTTTTTGAGTTTTATATATCAAGGAGCACAACGATTCTTCTGAAGATAGTTTTGTGTTGTCTTAATGTAAATTTCCTAAACTTCGATTGCTTTTGAATACTAACTTTAAGCCTCGGTAAACCATTTATAACTTTATATAACGGAGCTAACAGGTGCAATTAGTTATTCTAGATCCAACTGATACTTTTAAAAAGTCAGTTGGTGACTTCACCAGTTTGAAGAATTAAGATAATTGTTCACAGATTCACTTCCAAGCAAGTATGTGTACCTTACATGGGAGACATTTTAACATTTTATAACTAAAGCGTAGTGTATACCAAAAACGCATTAAGGGAATTCACTAAGCAATTTCTCACCTGAGGTGAAGTGAGAAGGCCCATAAAGGCTTTGCTCTTGCAATCCATAACCATATAAAACATGTCTTCCCTTAAGCATATGCCGCTGTATCAAACAGCTCTTTTGCCCACCAGATATTAAATGATTGTTGTGGCAAACTACCTCCTCAAAATATCCACTACACAAGCCAAGGAACATACCTCATGCTGATAATAGGCATTAACCTTGAAAAACTGTACGTGAGGGGGATTCCTGGCTTGTGTATAAACCAACCCTAGCTTTGCTCAAAGCTGTTTGATACAGCGGGCATATGCTTAAGGGAAGCCATGTTTTATATGGTTATGGATTGCATCTAACGTTAACATACTGTATTAGCCCGTTACCCCTATGAGCCTGTAAACCTTCTGGGATACCCTGCACAACTGGAGGAGGTCTTTTAGACTTCCTCAAACCACTAATTGTGTTCTGGGATGCGGGCCACATTAACCCCATCCAAGCCTGTTTTGGAACATGAAGTATAACCATGGGGATCCATATGGACCCCCATGTCATCCTAACTTTAACCCATTACCATAAGGGTCCATATTCAGTCCCATAATATACTAGACTAATACCATGGAGGTTTCTATGGACCTCCATGGCACCTAACATTAACCTATTTATCATGGGGGATTTCCATGGCATATAGTTTAAAGTTATACTCAGGGGCCCCATAGGGGTCTGAAATATTTTACTACCTGTGATGCTGATATTCAGCACTGTGTGTTTCAACCCTGCATTAACCTTATATTTTATATTTAAATACAATAAAATGACTCATATTCATCAATTAATATACAATATATGTTGCTAGATGTTATATATAGCAGTGTATGTTGTATATAAAAAGGTGAATATCAGTTATTTTATTTAAATATAAAATATACTGCACTGAAAGAGTTGAAACCAGCAATGCTGAATATTAACATCACTATTAGTAAAACGCAGGATGAGTGTTTAGTAAATTTGGAGAACTTGAGCTTTCATGGTAGATGAATGTTACCCTCCCCTAACACGACCATGACACACCTAGTTCACCACAACTCGCGATAAGCCGCAATGAGCTAGGCATAGAACGAGAAAAGAGGCTTTAAAGAATATGGAAGATTTTTGCAGAGAGCAGACCAATACAGGGTCTATTGGTATGAATTTAGGCAGTAAAAACAGAGCTTATAAGCACTTCTTAATAAAATAAAATGCATAAAAGTAAATTAAAGTAATTTTTTATGCTGGTTCTGTCTCTTTTTCGTAAACAATATGATTACCATTAAAATCTCATTTTGTTGGCTTTTACCAACTCAAAAGCTTTACATAGAAGTTTCTTATTAGCTTTTCCTGGCCCCAATTTTGCCTGCAGTTTATGCCATCAGTATAGTAATTTTATAAGGTTAAAATAACTAGTAATAATAACTAGCAGCAATATTAGTTCTCTTTCAGTGAATAAAACATTTGGGTTATTTTAACTTTAAGTTAAATATAAAGCAAGATAAATCGTTTAATAATCTCCCCAGACTGGTTTTAAACTATTTCATGTAAAAAGAAATGTAATAAGGAGAAAATGGTAAGTAGATTCCAAAATAAAATATGGGGGGAATTATGTTATAAAATGAGAACATTACAACCCCCCTGCAGGCATGCTTGCAAATCACATGCTTAAAGGGACAGTATACTCACCTTTCATATTAAACCTATTTTTTAGTTCACCATTAATTAACATTACAAGTACATGTATAAACAGCAGCAGAACAAATATTTAGCCAGAAAATAACATTTTAATAACACAGTTTACCTCATTAATGAACAGTGCTGTACTCCTTCCCATCTCTCTTGTTGTACTGAGCACCATCGGCGTAGGAATCAAATAGAGATATATAGATGATACACATATCTATATATCTACTAGCGACTTGCCCGTCAAAAATGATGGGGCAATAAAAAAAATGTTGAAATGTTGTTTGTCACACAATGGGAGTGTACTGGGTGCCTCAACTATAGAGACCCCTATTAACCCATGTAATAACACTATAAGTGCCATGAGGGTCATCCAGGACCCTCATGACACAAAGTACAAACATTACACTGCACTACACAAAGTGTAAGCACTACACTATTAACCCTAACTATACCCCATTAACCCAACCGTGTGCCTATTTAATCCTAACAGTACACATTTAACCCTAACAGTACCTATGTAACCCTAACTGGGCCTATTGAACCCTAACTGGGCCTATTTAACTTTATGTAAGCCAATTTAACCCGGTCTCTTATGGGGGTCTATACAGACCCTCATAAGCCTCTATTTAACCCCATCATTTCCATAAGGGTATATAAAGAGCCTCATGGTAAAGTTTGAACTCTAACATTAACCCCATAAGTGCCATGAGGGTCCTCCAGGACCCTCATGACACTAAGTACAAACCCTACACTACACTATCCCCCCAATAAACCATTAAATCTAAACTAACCCCCCTCTACCCAAACCCAATTAACAGCTACACTACTCACCTACCCTCTATTAAAACCCCCACCCCACTAATTACAGAAAATAATAAAATCTAACTCACAGAAAATAATAAAACCTAAGTCACAGAAAATAAAAAAGCTACATTACAGAAAATAAAAAAGCTACATTACAAAAAATAAAAAAAGCTACATTACAATCCGCAACTACAGAAAATAAAAAATATTACACACCTGAAAAGGAAATACTTACAAAATATATACATCACATTGCAATACAATACAAATAAAATACAATAGCCTCTATCTAAAATACAATACCCCCTATCTAAAATACAATATCCCCTATCTAACATACATACCCCCTATCTAAAATACATACATACCCCCCTATATAAAATACATCTCCCGTATCTAACATACACAAACCCTAAATCTAACCTAAAATAGAATAAATAAGACCACTTACCTTTGCAGATGTCCCTTCAGACCGCCCCCCTAGGAAGAAAAAAGAAATAGTAGATAACACTACATTGCAAAAATAAACATTCTAAATATTCTAACTATTCTACTCACCTTTCCAGCATGTCCACGTCCTTCTTAGTGCCTGTTAAAAATAAACATCACATTACTACACATGAATACACACACAAAATAAAATATAATAAACATAATATACATTCAACTTACCTCAACGCAATGTCCCTGTGCTCCTCCTACTCTGCCCCAGCTGGGCCCTTAAAGAATCTGCGCTCTAACCCAAAAAAAAAAAAAAGCCGAGCTCTGCAACGCTAATGAGGCCCGTAGAGCCTCTTCCGCAAGAAAATTGGCAATGGCACCTTCTGATTGGCTGAAAAGGCTGTCAACCATTCTGGTTGGCTAATGGACCTGTCAATCTTTTTTAAACCAATCAGAAGGCTATATTGCCTTCAGCCAATCACAAGGGGATACACCCCCATGGGATGATTGGCTGAAGGCATCTGTGCCTTCTTATAGGCTGCAGTCTGATTGACAATGACAAAAGCCAATCAAAAGGTGCAATCACCCTGTGGGGGTGTATCCAATTGTGATTGGCTGAAGGGAATAGCACCTTCGGATTGGCTGTTGTCACTGTCAATCAGACTTCAGCCAATCAGAAGGCGCAGATACCTTAACCCAATCACAACATGGGGATGTAAACCATTGTAATTGGCTGAAGGCAATAGAGCCTTCTGATTGGTTTAAAAAGATTGACAGGTCAATTTGCCAATGAGAATGAGATACAGGGGTGTATCCCATTCTGATTGGCTCACACTTTGGCACCTTCTGATTGGCTGACATTTGATTGTTAGCCTTTTCAGCCAATCAGAAAAGGCTCTAGGGGCCTTATTAGTGACAGGGAGCTCAACTTATTCTTGTTTTTTTTTCCTAGGGGGCGATCTTAAGGGACATCTGCAAAGGTAAGCGGTCTTATTTATTCTATTTTATTTTAGATGTAGGGTTTGTGTATGTAGATAGGGTATGTTAGATAGGGGGGATATATTTTAGATAGGAGGGTATGTATGTATTTTAGATGGAGGTATGTATGTCAGATGGGGGTATGTATTTTATATAGGGGGTATGTATGTATTTTAGTTAGGAGGTATATATGTTAGATAGGGGGTATTGTATTTTAGATAGGTGGTATTGTATTTTAGATAGAGAGTATTTATTTAGATAGAGGGTAATGTATTTTATTTGTATTGTATTGCATTGAAGTGTGATATATATCTTTTGTATGTATTTCCTTTTCAAGTATGTAATTTTTTTTTATTTTTTGTAGTGGAGAAGGGTTGTAATGTAGCTTTTTTTTTTGTAATGTAGCTTGTTTTTGTTTTTCTGTAATGTAGCTTTTTTATTTTCTGTGACTTAGGTTTTATTATTTTTTGTGAGTTAGGTTTTATTATTTTCTGTACTTAGTGGGGTGGGGCAAGTTAATAGGGGATAGGTAGGTAGTGTAGGTAGGTAGTGTATGTGTTAATAGGTTAGTGTACAGGGGGTTAGTTTAGATTTAATGGTTTATTGGGGGGTATAGTGTTTGTACTTAGTGCCATGCGGGTCCTGGAGGATCCTAATGGCACTTATGGGGTTAATGTTAGGGTTCTAACTGCCCCATGAGGGTCTTTACATACCCTTATGAGACTGATGGGGTTAAATAGAGGCTTATGAGGATCTGTATAGACCCACATAAGAGACAGGGTTAAATAGGCTTAGATGGGGTTAAATAGGGCGAGTAAGGGTTAAATAGGCACAGTTAGGGTTAGATAGGTACTTTGGGGGAAAATGTGTACTGTTAGGATTATATAAGTCCAGGGTTGGGTTAATGGGGTATAGTTATGGTTAATAGTGTAGTGCTTACACTTTGTGTTATGAGGATCCTGGATGACCCTCATGGCACTTATCGTGTTATTACATGGGTTAATTAGTACCCTATAGAGGTCTAAATAGACCCCAATTAGTGCCAGCATTAATTAAGGGCTTATGGGAATCTGTATTGACCCCCATGAGTGACAGGGTTAATTAAGGGATTACGGGGGTCTGTATTGACCCCCATAAATGACAGGATTAATTGGGGGCTCATGGGGCTCTATAAAGAGCCCCATGAGTGATAGGGTTAATTTGTAATTAGCCCGGGTCCTTTAAGGACCTTTACGGTCCTTTAAGAACCCGCAAGGTGGGAAACTCGAATTTAAAATATATATCACATACATAGTTGTGAGCATGCGGGCTGTTGCTAACGCTGCGGGCTTCGTGCGGAGTTGAGAAACAAAAATACGAGATGCGTTATGACCCATTACGACCTTGCAAAAACCGCCCGAAACCCGCGCATATGAAAACATGAAAAACAAAATAAATACACACAACAAATACATAAAAAGTTTACCTACAGCATGGGGGGGGGCCCCCAGGACCTCGAAAACTGAAGTTACACTTCAATTTAACTACAAATAAAAGAGTTTAGACACCCGAAAATCACCTAAGCAAGAGAAAAAATGGCCGCCGAACAAAACGAAAACGAGGCTAAAGGACCCTAAACACGCAAAACGCCACCAAACAGCTACGGATATTCCGAAAAAGTCGGACGACATCCGAAAACAAGGACGCTAAATCAGCCACAGTCGCATACCACACATTAGGCGCCATTTTAGAACACTAACTTACACAATCCGGAAGTACACAGCTAGCCTAACGGATTTGCCTCGCGCACGCACACTATTACACTACACACTGCACACATTCATGACGCTTACACAGCAGCTCCACAGCACTGATGCTGCAGCAACATCAAAACAGATTGCCAGCTCTTCAACACAATGCTTCCTGCATATATTACTTCACAATAGGTAAATTATATTAATTTCTTATTTTATTAATTATTCATTGCCATACCCAAAAAAAACACCAACGCTGCTCATAGCACACAAACAACCAAGAGCTTTCCCTCAACTCTGACAAGTTTCCCAGTCTCGGCTGCTGAAAAACATCCCCACAGCATGATGGTGTTCTTTGGGTGATGTGATGTGTTTGGTTCAATTTTAGTCTCATCAGACCAAAGCACCCTTCTCCATACATTTTGGCAGTCTCCCACATGCCTTTTTTGCAAACTCAAAACGTGCCATATTGTTTTTTGCTTAAAGTAAAGGCCTTCTTCTGGCCACACTGCCATAAAGCTGACCTCTATGGAGCGTACGGCTTATTGTCGTCCTATGTACAGATACTCCAGTCTCTGCTGTGGAACTCTGCAGCTCCTCCAGGGTTACCTTAGGTATCTGTGCTGCCTTTCTGATTAATGCCCTCCTTGCCCGGTCCCTGAGTTTTGGTAGGCGGCCGTCTCTTGGCAGGTTTGCTGTTGTGCCATGTTCTTTCCATTTGCTTATGATAGATTTGATGGTGCTCCTGTGGATCATCAAAGCTTTGAATATTTGTTTATAACCTAACCCTGACTTGTACTTCTCGACAACATTGTCCCTTACTTGTTTGGAGAGTTCCTTGGTCTTCGTGGCAGTGTTTGGTTAGTGGTGCCTCTTGCTTAGGTATTACAGCCTCTGGGGCCTTTCAAAAAAGGTGTGTATGTAATGACAGATCATGTGACACTTAGATTGCACACAGGTGGACATAATTTCACCAATTATGTGACTTCTGAAGGTAATTTTTTGCACCAGAGCTTTTTATGGGCTTCATAACAAAGTGGGTGAATACATATGCACATGACAACTTTCTGTTTTTTATTTCTAAAAAATGATTTTAGGTATATATTTTTCTAATTTCACTTCACCAACTTAAACTGTTGTGTTTTGATCCATCACATAAAATTCAGATTAACAAAACATGAAACTTAAGGCTGTAATGTCATACTTTTGCAAGGCACTTTAGAATACAAATACGAGCAAAAGGGGAAAGACTATTAGGCATACCCCATAGGACGGGCAGAGCTACCTCTGGTGCAGCCAGTGCTATGCACCAGGGCCCTTCATCAAAGGGAAGAGAAGGTGAAGAGTGAAGGAGGGGGGAGAGAGAGGGAGGGTGATGGGGAGGAAAGAAGGAGGGGGAGGAGAGAAGGGGGAAAGAGCAGAAGGGGGAACGAAGGAGGGGGAGAGAAGGAGAGAGAACGAGGGGGGGGGGGGAAAGAAGGAGGTGGAGACAGGGAGAGGAAAGGAGGGGGGGAAAGAGAGAAGGAGAGATGGGATAAGTACAGGGTGAGAGAGAGAGGGAGAGGGGAAGAGAGGGGAGGAGAGGGAGAAAGAGAAGGAGAGAGAATGAGAGAGGAAGAGAGAAGGAGAGAGGGAGAGAGAAGGGGAGAGATGGGGAGGGGGAGAGAGAAGGGGAGAGGGAGGGAGAAGGGGAGAGGGAGAGAAGGGGAGTAGGAGAGAAAAGGGGAGAGAGAAGGAAAGATGGGGAGATAAGGGGAGCGGAGAGGAGATGGAGAGAGAAGGAGAGGGGGCAAGGGGAAGAGAGAAGAGGCAGAGAAGGTGAGAGAGGGAGAGAGAGTGAGAGAGAAGGAAATAAGGGGAAAGGGAAGGAAATAGGAGGAGAGAAGGGGAGCAGGGAGGAGAGGGGGAGAGAGAAAGGGAGGGACGGGGAGAGGGAAGGGGAGGGGGGAGATAAGAAGAGGGGGAGAGAAGGAGAGATGGGATGGAGAAGGGGGAGGAGGAGAGAGAAGGAGAGGGGGAGAGAGAATGAGAGAGGAGGGAGATATAAGGAGAGAAGAAGAGAGAAGAAGATGGGGGAGAGAGAAGGGGAAGGATGATAGGAGAGAGGGGAGAGAGAAAGAGGAAGATAGAGATGGAGGAAAGGAAGGGAGAGAGAGAGAGAAGAAATTGTTGGCACCAGAGTGGGGCACAGGGGGCCCATTATAAAAAAAAATATTTAGATCGCTGCTACCCAGGAGGGGGCCCCAAATGTATTTGTTTACACCAGGGCCCTCCATTCACTAGCTCCACTACTGCTCCATAGAGACCAAATAAACATGGCAAAAATACACCAAATAATTAAAACTTTAAAGCTTTATTAACAAACAAATTTAAAATACACAATGAACTAAAAACAAATTGTGTCCAACTCCAGATGATGTCAGAATTATACACAATTATCAAGGATAGGTAAGTATCATACATAAATCATATAAATTGCAAATTTATATAGATATATATAAAACGTAATAGTAAATAATCAAAGTGATAATTATGAGTGAAGACAGTATAGATAGCACCAATTACACGATGTTAAAGTGCATAGCAAAATAAATATAACAGTTCATGATAGTATGATATGCACCTCTATATATAACATATAAAGCAATACAATACATATACCACACAAATAATCAGTATAATACTGTATGTAAAGTGTAGGTAGCAACTTCACAATTCATACAATTACTACACAAAATATAGTGATATACCGCATAAATAAAGTGACCAATAATATACCATATAAATAAAGTGACTAGTGCAAGGAACCTATCCTTGATAATTGTGTATAAATCGGACGTCATCTGGAGTGGAACACAATTTGTTTTTAGTTCATTGTGTAATTTAAATTAATTTGTAATAAAGCTACATTTTAATTATTTGGTTTCTTTTTGCCAATTAAAAAAAAAGAAAAAAAAAGATATATACAGGTCTTGTGAGATCCGGCAATCACAGCCAAATAAACTGTAGATAAGAGGGAGCTAAGGGGAATTAATACTAGACGTCAGGTGCTGTTTTAATTAAGTATATGTTTAGCCATTTAATCGGGGGGTTGTCCCCTCCCCCATCCTCCTAGTTCCTACACCTATGACGAGCACTAGTGAAATAAAATGAAAGATTTCAACTGATAGCATTGATTAGGCTGTCTTGGTAAGGTTTGAATAAAGTTCTCTTATCACACTAGAGAAAGTGCTTAGTACATTCCAGCCTATGCCATTGAATTTATAGCGTTTCTAGTGTCAGTACTCCGCTAGAAATATGTTTGGTGCTTGTTTTCCTTTCAGAATATAGAAATTTGGAGCCTGATTCAATTGCAAGCCCGCATTTCTCTGCATACAGGCTGTCTTCAATTCCAGGGCTATTCAATTGAGCAAGTCCTCAAGTTACGGGCCGAAGGCTCAAGCCCATTAACCCTCCCGCGGCCGCATACTGTTAATGGGCTGGCCGATATGCAATCCACTGTTAGGATCCAATCACGGTATTGGCTTCTCATACAATAGAATCGATCTAGCCACAGATGATTGACAGAGGGAGCCTCATTCAATTCGGCGCTCCTAATTATATCGCAGACAATTAGTGAGAGCAGTATATTGGGGTTTTGTTTATTTCTATTACTCTAATTACGATTTTACACTTAATCCTTGATTACATATATTTACAGATTACACATAATAGCAATACATATAAATTAAAGAACACACATAGATACATATAGAGCTAGGTCACTCCATACACATCCCCCACACCCCATCCTCCAACAGGTATTAAATACACATAATACACACATTTTTTCTTTTCCTCTTACATGTACAGAAAAACTTTTTTTGATGTATCCTTATATTCCTTTGGGGATTTAAATGGGGGGGAGAGAGAATAGGAAAGAGGAGTGGAGAGCGGGTAGGAGGAGATGAGACATGTCAGCGCCATAGAATTAAAAAGGGATAGATGGATGCGCCATTAAATCCATGAAGTTGACAAATCACTGTCATTCCTAGGCACAACAACAGTAATCAACCAATAGAGAGTCCATGTATTGGTCTGCCCACTGCAACTTATACAGTTACAGACCGCAGCCGGTATCAAGATAGCGGTAGGAGCCAAGAACCAAAGAATAGGTCGTATCTAGCAAATGATAGCTAATCTTAGTTGCAATTAGGAGAATCATCCAGGTTCAAGCCTAGATGTCAGATAGTTAGGAATGAAAACAAAACAATGTATTACTCATCATAATAATGACATATATCTTTCTTTTCTATCTTTCAGCATCAAGGAGGTCTGGGTCCAGTGGTAAATCAGAGGCAGGGGCGTTGGCTCCATCAGAGCAGGAAGTGGAGCAACAAGCACCCGCCCAGCAGGAACCGGTGTAGGTGGAGGAGGAAAGAAGAGGACCCGAGGGCCCTGGTTTGGAGGAAGATGTCATCTGGCTAGTGGGGTCACCAGCAGGACCACCAGCCACACCACCAGGATTTGACCCCACTAACCCCCTTCTCCAGAGTTTGAACATCTCGCCAGAGCCCTCCCACCGGTGAGACCATCTGGACCTGACACCACCTCCTTCTCCCCTCAGCAGTGCTTCTAACTGGCCACCATCACTGCGCCCACCAAGACCACAGCACTTATTGAGCCTGGCTCCAGCCGGGCCCCAGACCCTCCCCACTGGGCCACCACCACCGCCACCTCTTCATCAAGCCACGCCCCAGGACCCTCCATCCAACATTAAGCCAGGGTGCGCAGGCGGAGATGCTGGCTTTCATGCGGCAGCAGATGGAGTGTCTCCAGGATATAGGCACAATAGGCACAATAGGGAGGAGAGGAGGCACCACCTAATGAATCGTTCCTGGCCAGGTTGCTCAGGATGGGGGCAGATCAGAGCGCCTCCCCCTGGCCCCCTACCACCACCACAAGGGAGATGGCGGCCGGCCACAGGGTATTGGAGCCCTGTGGCTAGGTGGAGGAGTACCTAGAGGCTGCGCAGCAATTTGTGCCTTCTCAACAGCACTCCTCAGTGACAATCTATTGGTCCAAATGTTAGCCTAATCTAGCCTGGCTACAGAGTCTTGGATCTTGGCCTATATGATGGTGATATTTTGTATGCAGATGGCTACCTCCCATCACATGGTCCATGATCCTCATCCCCGTGGACATGTAGTATTCTGTATAACATTTCACCAATTTAATGTGTTGCAATTTAATGTGGTATTGTGTCTTTAATAGTTTTCAGCATGTTGCAGCATGGCTTTTCATATTGGCATATGCATCACCATGAAAACCTATGAGGCAAATACAATTTTATTTGTTTCTATATTTGATAGTTGGGAGTTGTTGTGAAAATAATTGTAATGCCTTCCATTGCTTTGCCCATGTTTTAAAATGCAGTGGTGTATTTTTATTGTGATTTGCAGTGTTCCAAACTAGTCTGTAAACCATTTGCTGGTCTTATTTGGAAGCTGTACGCTTTGGGCCGACATTTGCCGTTTGTGGGCTTGATTGCGGCTGCGGTCTTGAGCGATATTAGCAATTGAATATCGATTCGCGATTTTAGCGGCCAGAAGTCTTGCGGCCATGAAAGATCAAAGGCTTTGGGAGGCTGTAAGTTCCGGATTTAACCATTGCTAAGTTTTCAAGGCCGTAAGCCGTAACCCGTTCAGAGCCCGCAAAAAAAACACAAATTGAATAGCAAATTAACTTAGGGCCTCACTTATGGGCTCCGGTAACTAACAATAGTTCAATTGAATGAGGCTCTTAGTCTGTAGATCTTTAAAGATCTATTATTTTATTATTTTATTAATCTATTAATCAATTAATCGATCATTCAGTGTCTTCTTCTCTGACACCTCTTCTTCTACCTACCCCCTGTCTGTTGGGGTACCCCAAAGTTCAGTCATAAGCACCCTCCTCTTCTCCATCTACACTTCCTCACTTGGTATCCTAATACACTCTTTTGGGCTTCAGTATCATCTCTATGCAGATGACACTTAAATCTACCTCTCATCACAAGATCTTTCCCCCTCTCTTCTAACACACGTCTCCAACTGCCTCTCTAGTATATCCTCTTGGATGTCCACCCACCATCTCCAACTCAACATGTCTAAGACTGAACTCCTTATCTTCCCTCCCTCTACCACAACATCAATTCCTCACATCTCTCTCACTGTCACCAACGACATCATCACCCCCTCCTCCCAAGCCTGTTGCTTTGGGGTTCCACTGGACCCCGCTCTGTCTTTCATCCCTCACATAGAGTCCCTAACAAAATCTTACCTTCTCCATCTAAAAAACATCTCCAGAATTTGCCATCATCTTATGCAAGACACAACTAAAATCCTAATACACTCTCTCATCATCATCACTCGACCAGACTACTGTAACTCGCTTCTTGTTGGCCTACCCACCACCCGACTATCTCGACTTCAATCCATAATGAACGCCTCCGCTAGACCCATCTTCCGTACACAACGTTCAGTGTCGGCATCACCTCTCTGTCAATCACTCCACTGGCTTCCCTTAGCCTCCAGAATAAAATTTAATATCATGACCCTACCTTACAAAGCCCTCAACAATAGCGCACCCCTGTACATCTCTGCTCTCATCTCCAAATATTCCCCTATCCGCCCTCTTCGTTCTGCTAATGACCTTTTTCTTTCTACAACTCTTGTCACCTCCTACTCTTACCTTCAGGACTTTTCTAGTGTTGCCCTTACTCTCTGGAACTCTTTGCCTCGCTCCACCAGATTGTCCTCCTGCCTCAAAACATTGAAAACCTCACTAAAAACGCATCTCTTTAAAGAAGCGTATCGCCTTCCACCCTAACACGCTCATCACCTCTCTCTCCCTCCTTTACCACACACAATAACTTTAGGTTGTAAGTCTGCGAGTTTCAACCCTGCAGGGTGATTTGGGTAAAGCAACATGGGCACTGGATTCGAGGCTAACAGACAGGACCCTCCTTGCCTTGTTGTGATTTGATTTACCTTTGCCTGGAACTTACCTTATGTACAGCGCTACAGAATATGTCGGTGCATTATAAATAAAGGCTAATAATAAAAATAATTTCCTTTATTTGTAACACGCCAACATAGTCTGTAGCGCTATACAGGGATAAGTTCAAGTTAAAACAATATTCCAAAATAATTAGAAAAAAAAAATCAAGAGTGGAGGCCCTGTCTTTGAGCTTTAAATCAAGTGTACACGAAGCTTTCCCTAAATCAAATAAGAATGAAAACTCGCAAACTTATAATCTAGGGATGGGAAGATCTACAGACTAAAGTAGGCTCTCTGCATTTCCTGTTAGTTTTAATTAAGTTTAAATTGAATTTTTAAATGCAAAAAAACAACAATTGTAATGTTAAAATATGCTCTTTGTTGTTTTCCATTTCCATTTAAAGCCCCCGACATACTGGGATATAGAAGTTTTATGGATTTTACTAAATATATTATCTACCTGTGCATCTATTTACTTTTATGTACTTTATTAAATTCAGAAGTGCTTATGAGCTCTGCCTAAAGTAAACAAATAGTCCCTGTATGGGTCTGCCCACTACAGCATATGCACACATAGACTATGTATGGCTGGATGTGCAGTATAGTGCCCTAGCCTATTAGGGAGTACGTCTCAGCAGTATGTTGGTGAGAGATGGACATTGTATGAGACACATAGAGCCTCATTCAATTGCAAGGCCGCAACTCGCAGTGTACAGGCCGTATGTCTGCGGGCTTGAACTCTGCTACAATTACAGAGCGATTCAATTGAACAAGCTGAAACCGTAAGCCATGCAATCATACGTAGCATTTCAGAGAGTGATCATGATCAATCAAGGAAGGGCGTAACTACCGATTTAGAAACAGCCAATAGAAAATGAGACCGTCATCATTATGGCAGTATAAGATAGAGGTTACATGTCAATCAATTAGCATTTAAAGGTCCGATATGCGATGAGACTCGCATACCCGCAAAACACAAAATAAGAAAAATGAATGCCACCCTAGTCCATGTGGGTGGCCTATATGTATTAACTCATTGATTCCTGAGATCAATATAATACTGAAATGAAACAGAAAAATAAATATTTTTTATTGCTGATTTGCTATCTTTCATCACTTTCCCCGTCATTTACAGTGCAGTATTGATTTTATATTTGCATTTTTAGTGCTACGGACATGTCTTGAACCCCTTTGTGGGTCCCATCTGGTACCCATAGGATTTTCTTCTACATTTGCCATTTACGGGTGTGAAAACATTTGCGGGCTTGCAGCAATTGAATAGCATTTGCGATTATCGGAACTTTTGCGGACAGGAAAGATCAAATGTTTAGATGGGGTGTAATTTACGGTTCTCACAACCACAGGGATTTTCAGCCTGTATCCCGTAGACCGTTTGCGGCTCGCAAAAAGACGCCAATTGAATAGCAATTAGTTTACTGGCTCCATTACAGGCTCCCGTAACTTACGGGAATGAAGCTCCTAGTAATACAGAGTCTGTGTCTTTGTGAGCTGCAGAGGGCAGACCAATATAAAAAACGAGTTTATAAGCACTTTTAATAAAATAAAGTACGTTAAAGTAAATATATCCACAAATATATACCTAGTAAAATCCAGATGACTTCCATATTCTTTTAAATATGTGCAGGGAAGCTTACAGAGGAAGATTATTGATCATTATTACAAAAATTAAAGTTAAATAGCAGTGAGATGTTGTGCTACCAGAACTGTGTGACTTGGTCAGAAGGGGGACTCCCTGGGAACTCCTTAAGTTTACTCTGAGCCCTCCTCTAAAGAAACCAGACACTGCATTCTCTAATCACTCCCCCTTCCCTAAAAAAAGGAATGCACTTTTACTCATGGTTTTTAACACTATTATAGCTTCTCTCTCCAGGGCTAATCTGCTTTTTTTTCTCCTGTATTGTTTAATTTTGGAGTTTTCCTGTTGATTTTAATGATTTTTTTTCTCTTTCCTCCTTCCTCGCCTAAAACATGCAATGTATGCAGAGAGGCAGGATTACAAATATTTCCTTTTTATTTCAATTTCTTTACATTTTGGCTTCTTGCCACGGTAAAAAGCTGCAACAGGGCAAGTATGACTTTCCACCCAAGAGGCAGCAAGGTCAGTGGTTACTCATCAGCTTTACTTGTTACTTAATGCGGATTAATCTGATAGTAATGCACACAACTTGGCTGTTTTAATGAGAATTTATTGTAAAAAAATAATCATTTTCATTGTTTTTAAGGATATAGCTTAATATTAAATTATATTTTTCATGCAATAACTGTTTCGATTACTTCTGTATATTTTTGTGGCATTTTGCAAAGGTAATTTCTAAAATCAGCAGTTTCTGGTACTTAAATCAGCAGTTTTTTGGAGTTACATATTTAAGACAGAAAAACATGTTTCGAAGACTATAGACTGAAATAAATGTAAATTACACAACTCGTCAAAATTTTTCACATACATTTTAAGATATTTAATCAGTTTTCATGCTGTTATGGCACAATCAATGCGTATTTTCTTATAACATAGATCATAGGATGTTGTTGTTGTTTAGTCCTTCAGTCGTGTCCGACTCTGTGTTACCATATGGAAGCAGCATGCCAGGCACATCTGTCTGTGTTTCTGGTTGTGCTTATCCATATGGTTTTCTTGGCAAAGATACTGGAGTTGGTTGCCAGTTCCTTCTCCAGTGGACCTTGATTTGCCTGACCTCTCTGTTATGACCTGCATATCTTGGTGACCTGGATCTTTCCTGTTCACTGCCCGTGTGCAATGCTGGCCATCTGCCACTAGGTGACACGGCTGAGGGGTCTGTGAATTTATTCCCAGTGAGAGGCATATAATACTTACCCTGACACTCGTCACCCTAATACCTAACTCTAACACCCCTCACCCTAACACCCATCACCCTAATACCTAACGCTAACACCCGTCACCCTAATACCTAACCCTAACAGCATCACCCTAATACCTAACGCTAACACCCGTCATCCTAATACCTAACCCTAACACCCCTCACCCTAATACCTAATCCTAACACCGTCACCTTTATATCTAAACCTAACCCCTCTCAAGCTAACACACCTCACCCTAACACTAATACATAAGAAATGTAGGGACCACCAAGGCCGCACCACCTAGTTGCTGATGACAGGCAACAGGAAAGGTCCGGTGACCCTACATGGTGTAGCTCACAGCTTCATTGAGGTACACAAGCCCCTTCACCACGACAAGGTAGCAATCCAGAAGGGGAGATTATAGCATATAATGTTAAAAAATAGTTTTGGGATTTAAAGGAATATGGATAGCTTCTGGATTTTACTTAGTATGTAATATTCCTATGTATTTATTTACTTGTATTTACTTTGTTCTGATAAGAAGTGCTTATAAGCTCTGTTTTTACTGCCTAATATCATACAAATAGTGCCTGTATGGGTCTGCCACTACAATGCACATCCAGCCTTACAGAGTCTGTGGCTTTGGCTGCAGTGGGCAAACCCATATAGGGACTATTTGTCTTATTAAGAAGCAATTAAAAGCCCTGTTTTTACTAAAATGAACAAAGTACATAAAAGTAAATAAATACATATGTGTATTACATTCCTAGTAAAACCCAGCAACCTTCCATTTCCCTTTAAAAGGGCTGTAAATATTGATTTAACGCTGTGTGCTAGTAACACAAGGAATTACTTTCAGTCACATGAGAGATGTTCAGATTATAAATGTCATACAGCAGGAAATCCCTTGATTGGTTTATGTCAGCTTGTAAAAATACTATAAATTTAGTCTGTGGTAATAAGTCAGTTTTGTTTTTTTATTTTATTTTTAGTCTCTAAATAAAATTTGTGAAAAATGTCTGTTGACATATTAAATTTAATACTATACAAAACTTGAAAATACTCAAATTTGTTTATTTTTAGTGTTCAAATAAAATTTGTAAAAATGTCTGTATAATTATTAAGTTCAATACTATAGAAAACTTGGTAATACTCTAATTTGTTTATTTTTTGTCTTTAAATAGCTGTATAGTTATTAAATTCAATACTATAATAAACTTGAAAATACTCAAATTTGTTTATTTTTAGTGTTCAAATAAAATTTGTGAAAAAAAGCTGTATAATTATTAAATTCAATACTACAGAAAACTTGGTAATACTCTAATTTGTTTATTTTTTGTCTTTTAAATAAAATTGGTGAAAAATAGCGGTATTTTTATTAAATTCAATACTCAAAAATACTCTAATTAGTTTATTTTTGGTCTTCAAATAGCTGTATAATTATTAAATTCAATACTATAGAAAACGTGAAAATATTCAAATTTGGGATCTTTCCTGCTCGCCGGCCGCAAGCAGTGGCAGCTATCGGCCACTAGGGGGAGCGGCCGAAATGGCAGTGAATTTATTAGCAATGTGAAGCTTATAAAACCTGTTACTCGACTCACCCTAACCCTAACACCTAACCCTAAACCCTAACCCTAAACCCTTAGAAATTCTCTGAAAAAGCGGCCGCACCACCTAGTGGTCGACATCCACCACCGCGTACGGTCAGCCAACAGGAAAGATTCAAAATTTGTTTATATTTAGTGTTTAAATAAAAAAATAGCAGTATAAGTATTACAATCAATACTCAAGAATACTATACTTGTTTTATTCTTAGTCTTCAAGTAGCTGTATAATTAATAAATGCAATACTATAGAAAACTCAATACTACTCTATGTTACACTGAGTATAATTCAAGTACTAAAACCCAGATACTTCTGTGTGTAATGGAACCACAAGCATTTGGCAGTGAATTGATGTTACTATTGTAATGTGGAACATGTGTCAACATCTGCCTGTTCCTGCCTGTACTAACGGGGCGGACATATTGGACATCATTTTTATGACAGAGTTTAAAAAGACAGGACATAAACAATGTCTGACACTCAGATTAGAGGGGAGTGGGTAATAAATGGATGTTATTAGTGTGACCTCCATCACCACTAGTTATTTTCTAGTTTTCAGTCATGTATTTTGACATTATTTATAGTTTTGCTGTCTGACCCTTAAATAAGCAACTCAACTAATGTGTAATACAGCAGGCATATGCTTAAATAGGGGTTCCCTGGTGGTCCAGTAGTTAGGATTCAGTGCTTTAACCCCTGCAACCTGGGTTTGATTCCAGTCTAGGGAACCCAGAGGTTACACCACACTGAAGCCAAGCAGGGTTGGGTTTGGGCAGTACTTGACTATAAGACCACCTAAGAATACCAAGAGCTGTATGCTGTGGTGCACTGGAGAAGGAACTGGCAAGCCACTCCAGTATCTTTGCCTTGAATACCAAATGGATCAACATGGTGTGTTGCGGTCCATGGTGGCATTGGATACAAACATTGTGGTCTGATTTGCATGTGCCTGCCCAGTTTCCCAGAGTGCAGTACAATAACTGTATTTTTCAGAATTCTAAGCAGGAAATATGTTTTTGAACTCATTTTAGACTTTCAAATGTAAACACAAATTTACTATTTATTTACTTAACATATGAGGGAACATGTAAAAAAATGGGTCTCAGGGTTTTGGGTCTCGGGGTGACTGAATACATTTTCGGAAACACTAAACTAGATTCAGAAAGCCTTCACTAAGCTTCTCATGGGGCATAAAATTGCAAAAGTGGGACGGCTACTCAGTATTTACTAATCTAGGTTTCTGATTATTTTCTCCCAGTAAATGGAATGCAACGGCTGTACGTTGTAGTTGTGATCCCCTTCACAGTATTCTCTAAGCTTCTTTCCTTCTCAGAACTCCCTACAATGATGTTATTAAGCTTTGCTATCATAATAATTCGGAAATACCTATTACTATTATTATAACTCGCTATCTTGTCGTGGTGAAGGGGCTTGTGTACCTCAATGAAGCTGGCAGCTACACCAAGATGGGCAGGTCTTAATCAGAGTCGGACATGACTGAACGACTGAACAACAACAATTGTATATTCACTATTTATTATGATACAAATCATCGGTAATTGCTCAGTACTTACTTATATTCACTATTAGCCACTTGATACGTATTACAGGTATGGATGTACAGTAGCTCAGGGCCACGCTTGCCCATGTAGTTCAAGGGTCTCCAAACAAAGGAGCAGTACTAGACAAGCTTCCAAGATTCACAGCAATATGATCTTAGATCAGTGAAGGGCAACTTGACCGTACGAGGGACACAACAGTTCAGGTGTATTTTTGGTTTTCCGTAATTTTCACAAATGCCCCTGGAGAGAGGGATCCTTATCTGTGACAGATTAAAGTGGTTTATAATTGAGAATAAAAGGGAGGTCTGTGGAAGTGACAATGGTGGAGATGAGGTGTGAGGAGGGAAATGTATAATGATCTAAATTATGTCTGGTCTCTCTATCAGCAGTATTATGACAGGTTTGTAGTGGTTGAATATAAAAATACTGTAGGGTCCCTCAAAAATTGGCCTGCAGGAACGTGTGTACCATTAATTAAAATAGGTGCAAAGAGGTTAAAATGTTTGCTCTAAAAATTACATGATGAATAGTGAATATCATCAAGAAATATTCATCCAAACATTATTTTTATTATAATATTAGTCACATGCCTGTCAAAAATGATGGTATAATATTATATTAAATATTGTGTTTTCTCTCTCTTTGTGTGCCCTCTCTCTGTTTACCCTATCTCTCTCTCTCTGTGCTCCCTCTGTCTTTCTCTGTGTCTTCTACCATCTCTCTGTGCTCTCTCTCTCTATCTCTCCCACCTTCTCTCTCTCCCTCCCTTCTCTCTGTCCCTCTCTCTCTCTCTCTTTCCTTCTCTCTCTCTCTCTCTCCCTCCTTCTCTCTCTCCCTCCTTGTCTCTCGCTCCCTCCTTCTCTCTCTATCTCCCTCCTTCTCTCTTCCTCCTTTTCTCTCTCTCCTTCCTTCTCTCTCTCTCTCCCCTTCTCTCACTCATTCTCTCTCTCCCCCTCCCTCCCCCCCTCTCTCTCTCCCATACTCTCTCTCCCTCCTTCTCTCTCTTCTCTCCATCCCTCCATGTCAATATTCTTAAATTTGTATAATTTAATTTCCAGCCAGGATCTTCTGTAATAGATAAAACATATTATTTTAATTGCACAGCAGAACGATTGGGGCTAAATAGACTCTTTAAAGGTATATATAAGTTTCCTGGGTTTCAAATGTTTGGTAAGAAACAGGCAGTGATTATCAGAAAAAATATGTGTTATATAGATAAGTTCAGTGTACTTACAAAGTTAAATGCAGGAGAGTAAAATTCAGCTTTGCACACCCACTGGGAGCTTACATTACCAAGTACACAGAGAAAAGGCAGCCAGATACAGAGTTTGACCTTTTTGGTAGAGACCACAGGAAGTACTTGCTGCTGGATTGAATCACATGGTTGGGTGGTGTCTGAGCTCACAGCTGAATCGAAGCACATGAGAGAGAGAGAAACTACATATCCCAGGCTGCTCTGCAACAGAGGAACCCCAGAGTTTGATACAAATGTTTCAGCTAAACTCTGCTTTCTCCTAATTGACCAAAGCTAATTATGAATGTTATGCTAATCTTAGCAGGGATTTTCAGGGGTGTAAACTAACAAAAGCTCCTGCTTGCAAACTGAAAACAATTAGCAAACATCAGGGTGAGTTTGTAAATGTTTATTTTGGTAATTTGTTCATGCAAAAATGTTTGCATACACTATTGATTCTCCTCTATCAGATGCATTCATAATCCAGGAAACTTAGATATGCCTTTAAGTAAATATCATAGCTCCTTTGCATTGCAGTAAATGTATTTGCCTTGAGATATAGTAAGACAGAAACTGTAGTCATTTTTAACCACCTATATTTCTCTTTCAATGTCGACTTTGTGGCCTGGGGAGATTTACATATAGTTTTTCACCTGGGAATTTACTAAGCATCTCAAGAAGGGATGTGATGGCAATTTTCGCCCAGGGGAAATGATGCCTAGTAGATACAGGTAATGAGCATAACAGCCGGCATGTGATGTAAATTCAGATTATAGCCTATTTCCCTTGCTGCAGTGGTTCCTAATAGTTATTGCTGAATTTCCAGTAACTTCTACCCTATCATTTTTTTTATCTAAAGTTATTGCAGTCATGGCCAATGCCTTCTCAAAATGTACATTTGAATTTATGAAGTGCAAACTTCAACCCTAATAGCTGTAGATTTGATCAAATATACAGGAGCAGGTCGGAAAAGGTCTATTACATTGAATCTCCTTGGATTGCCATTCTCCTCCACAAGAGCGCAGTTTGGGGAAGATTACACATCCATGAATAAAATATTTTAGAAAGTAAATTAACAAGACAAGTCTTCCTGCGGGTGTGAATTAGCCTGGCTTGAAGTCCCTGCAGTCTATTTGTCTTTTAATATCTTTTTCTAATGGTCAGTTAATTGTGGCACAATGATTATGTGCTATTCTACATAGGAGGTCTCTGTCTTGGAATGATAAAACAGATTTATAGATAGATTTGCAGGAATTATTAATGTGTTTTAACTGTGCGGTTATTTCATATATTTTAACGAATAATTATGAAGCATTTAATTACTTGATGGATTACTGTGGTGATTGTAGTTTCAGAAAGATGCACCTGGGGAAATCAAATCAGGGAAATATAAATGTTGGGAGCGATAAGAAGAAAAGTTTTTTTTTTCTGAACAAGCATGTGTTGTCATTGCAGATAAGACTTTTAAACATAAAGTTAATTAAGAATACTTTATGTTGTTTTATAAAACTGATTTTCAATGTGTTCTTTTGAAGCAAAATGTTTTTAGAAAGTAAATGTTAAATAGTTTAATACACTAAGTACAATTTAAAATGTTAAAGTACCAACTACAAGTGGTACCTTGGTTCAAGTCCTTAATCATGCGACCCAACAAGCAATGTAATGTTCTGGATGTTTCAAATTTTAGTTTGAACTGATGGTCCTATTTTTTATACAAAAGCGTAAAGGGATATGTAAGTGAGCTGGATTATGAGTGCATCTGATATAGGAGAATTAGTAGTGTATGAAAAAAAATTGTTTGCATTAAAACATACCAAAATAAGCATTTAACCACTTACCTTGAAGTTAGAAAAATATACTTTCATTTATGTCAGTTGAAACTTAGGGTTAACACCCTCCAAACCTAGGCTAAACTGGTATACAAGTAAAAAAAAAAATTTGGCCAATCAAGTAAAGACTGAAACATTTGTATCACAATCTGGGATTTGCTGTCTCTTTTTTTTTTCTTTCCACCTTTCTCCTTATGAGCAATTTCAGCTGTGACCCCACCAACCATCATTTCCTTTAGAGGTCACACACTGTACCCTACAGGGTACACTTTATGTAAGCTTCCCATGGGTGTGCACATCCACATATCAGTATCTAGCATAAAAATATGTAAGTACATTCAACTTTTCAATATAATACATATTTTTCTAATAATCAGTAGCTGTTTATTAGCAAACATCTGAAACCCGGGAAACTTACATATCCCTTTAAAACTAAACAGGCATAAAGAAAAAACAATAATTAGATCAAATAACATAGAATTTAACTTTACTTTAACTGGACTGAGAGTACTTGAGGGCCCAATGGGATGGTGGCGATGTAGAGGAGGAGAAGGAGGAGAGAGGTTATTGCCTGGAATTTTGGTTCTTATAGGCACAGGCTACACTTTGGTTCTTGTAAGCACAGGCTGCATATTTACTCTTACAGACACAGGCTGTACACATTCACTTTTACAGGCACATGCTGGGCACATTAGCTCTTACAGACACATGTTGGGCATATTAGCTCTTGCAGACATAGGCTACAGAGACAGGAGTGGGGTGTCGTGATTGCGTCGACTTCCATCGATCAGTCCCAATATCGTTTTTAAAAGAGTATGCTGTGAATATGAAGGTGACGTATATAACAAATTGTATCCGAAAGCAATTGCCATAAAAGTCTTTTTAAAGGACCACTCCAGATTAGGAAAAACTTCTCAACTTTTGATTTATTACAAACTAATAACATTATCAGCTATGTAAGGTTTGAGCTGGAGAAAATCTTAATTGTAGTTCCATGCTCCCTGGCTTCAGAATTTACTAATAGCTTGGAGTTTGAGGGCATGTGCTTATCTTCTCAATAGTGGAAAGAGGGATTGAGAAGAAGGTAGATGTGAGAGGGATTTGTTATATTATTGGAGAGTCAAGTCTGTTTTTTGTATTTGACTCCTACCCCCTTCCAATGCACAATCTAAGAAGCAGGCAGTCACAAGGTAAAGCTTAACTACGCACTTGATTAGATTTATATTTTTCAATTATATATCTTTTTTTTTGCATTACACAGTGTTTTTTTAAGAACACATAGATTCAAGAAATCAGCAATGAGACCATGTTGACTACAATGGGTTTCCTAGATTATGGCTGGTATTATCCTATTGGTGTTTTTGTAGCTATTGTGATGGAACCAGAACATGATATTAATATAATCTTTAAAAGAAGTAGTAATAACTATATGTGCTTTATTAATTTATTTTCAAAAAATGCTCTTTCCTGCCATTGCCAAATACAGTTTGTAACAAGTATATGCAAACGTGCCGATGCTGTTCAGTCAATTATTCGTGTCCGTCTCTGTGTGACCATATGGACTCTGCATGCCAGACACATCTGTCTGTGTTTCTGGTTATGCTTATTCATATGGCTTTCTTGGCAAAAATACTGAAGTGGTTTGCCATTTTCTTCAACAGTGGACCGCGATTGGTCTGACCTTTCTGCTATGACCTGCCCATTTTGGGTGACCCTATTTGGGTGACCCTATATGGTCCAGAAGGGTATATGTTGTTCTAGTGTGAGTCTCCATATGCGAATTTGTAGCCAGTATACTTGGTAAGAATGGGAGAGAAAATCTAAGTGCATGATAACATTGGGGAACATTGCATTACTAATTAGCACATCAAGGCAACTAATAAATATTCAGGAGCTGCTCATTTACATTATAATACAGGACATACAATGCTGAGTACTTCAGGAAATAGAAATAGATGGCTAGTATAATGTACATGCCCTTTGAGAATAACTAGATTTTGGGGTGATAGATTCCCTTAAACACAATTTATGCCATTTCTTTAATGCCTTTTCTACTATTAATACATATTTAAGACACGATTGGCAACACAAGTAGTTGCACAGGAAATTCTTGTTGTGAACTGTAAGCAATTATTTTTATTGTACTGTATTCTATCTTTAATAAAACAACATTAACACAGCCAGGAATGTGGTTATATATCCTGCCAAGAACACAGATTGAACAGGATCCAAGTTGTATTCTTTTGTACAAGTAATCGGATAGAAAATATAGTTCAAGTCCAGATCAAAACTTGTTTATAATAAACAGAAAAAATCTGCAAGTATTCAAAATGTTTTGTAAAACATGGGACAAAATAAATTCAGATTTTGTAAAAAAATTCTAGGCAGAGCCATGAAAAATGACTTTTCAGAATATTCAACCAAATTCTATCTATCTATCTATCTATCTATCTATCTATCTATCTATCTATCTATCTATAAATCTATCTCTATATCTATCTATCTATCTTATCTTATATAATATTATCCATCTATCTATCCATCCATCTATCTACAGTCTTACTTAAAAGTTGGCATACCCTGGCAGAAATGTTAATATTTTGCCTTTAATTGCCATTTTAACCCGTGTGTGTCACCTTGTTTGTCTGTAACAAGGCCAAACATTCAAGGGTATGAAAACTTTTGATCAGGTCCATTTGGGTGATTTCTGTTATCATTATGAGTTAAAAAGAAGCCAAACAACTATGTGATAATAAATGGCTTCATATGATCACTATCCTTCAATAAAAGACATTAATTGCATTACCAGACATATTTTCCAAAAAATGCCAGCATTTCACAATTTCTACCAGGGTATGCAAACTTTTGAGCTCTATCTATCTATCTATCTATCTATCTATCTATCTATCTATCTATCTATCTATCTTATATTATATTATCTATCTATCTATCTATCTATCTATCTATATATCTCTATATCTATCTATCTATATAACTATCTATCTATATATCTATCCATCTATCCATCTATCTATCTATCCATCCATCTATCTATCTAGCTGTCTATCTGTCTATCTATCTAATCTTATATTATATTATCCATCTATATATCTATCTATCTATCTCTCTCTCTGTCTCTCTCTCTCTCTATCTATCTATCTCTCTCTCTCTGTCTCTCTCTCTCTCTCTCTCTATCTATCTTATCTTATATAATATTATCCATCTATCTATCTATCCATCCATCTATCTACAGTCTTGCTTAAAAGTTGGCATACCCTGGCAGAAATTTTTATATTTTGCCTTTAATTGCCATTTTAACCCATGTGTGTCACCTTGTTTGTCTGTAACAAGGCCAAACATTCAAGGGTATGTAAACTTTTGATCAGGGCCATTTGGGTGATTTCTGTTATCATTATGATTTAAAAAGGAGCCAAACAACTATGTGATAATAAATGGCTTCATATGATCACTACCCTTCAATAAAACAAAATTTTTTGCATGATGCGTCATATTTTCAAAATAAATGTCAAAATTTCAAAATTTCTGCCAGGGTATATATATATATATATATATATATATATATATATATATATATATATATATATTAATTATGGAAAAATAATATTTAAAATACATTCATTGGAAACAATTTAAAGGGGGCGATTAAAATGGAGCATGATCTAAGAGATTAAATTTATAAGGAAGACTAGATGACCTTAAAAGGACATGGGACACAATATTTTTTTCATGCATTTAAAAGATCATGCTTTGAATATTACCAAAATTGTGTTTTGCATTAAAAAATATACCTGATAGATCATTTAAGTGGAAAACACATTTCAAATTGCTGCAAGACAAATAAAACATTGAGCAATGCATAAATAAGTTTATTGATAAATATATTTTAATATTTAAGATTTATTATGTTTTCATGGAATTAAAAAACTCGACTTGTCATTAACATCAAGAGTGTTAAACTTTTTTGAAACTAACAGGAAGTGCACAGAGCAGACGTATGTCTTTATATTTCTTTGACAGACAAGTGTGACTCATACATCTTTATTACTGGTAATTGGGTGACAAGGGCAAGCCCTCAGATCAGTTAAATATTTGAACTAGGTTTTTTACTGCTTTAAGAGCATCGTTTGAGAAAAGAAAACACACAATAGTACATTGAAAAAAACACTCTTTCAGACACAACAAAAAATATATATTTTTAATCACCCTTTATATTTATATATATATATATATATATATATATATATATATATATATAAATAGTCACTTGCCCGTCAAAATGATGGTATAATATAGTATACAAATTGTGTTCTGTCTTTTTGTGCACCCTCTCTCTGTGTACCCTGTCTCTCTCTCTGCGTCCTCTCCCTCTCTCTGTGCTTACTCGCTCTGTCTATGTGCCCTCTCTCTGCTTCTCTCTCTCTCCTTCCTTCCATCTCCCCCCTTCTTCTCTCCCCCTCCCTTTCCCTCCCTCTCCTTCTTCATCCCTCCACTTCTCACTCTCTCTCCCCCGTTCAATCTCTCTCCTTCCTTCCTTCTCTCTCCCTCTCCTACTCTCTCCCTCTCCTTCTCTCTCCCTCTCCTTCTCTTTCCCTCTCCTCTCTCCCTCTCCTTCTCTCTCCCTCTCCTTCTCTCTCCCTCTCCTTCTCTCTCCCTCTCCTTCTCTCTCCCTCTCCTTATTTCACTCTCTTCTTATCTCACTCTCTCCCCTTCTCATTATCTCTCCTTCCCTCCCCTTCTCACTCTCTCTCCCCCTCCTTCCTTCTCTCTCCTTCCCTCCTTCTCCCTCCTTCTCTCTCTCCCTCCCTCCCTCTCCTTCTCTCACCCCTCCTCTCATTCTCACTCTCTCTCCCCCTCCTTCCTTCTCTCTCCTTCCCAACTTCTCTCTCCTTCTCTCTCTCCCTCCCTCCCTCCCTCTCCTTCTCTCTCTCCCTCCCTCTCCTTCTCTCTCTCCTCTCGCCCTCCCTCTCATTCTCCCTCCCTCTCCTTCTCCATCTCTATCCCCACTCCTTCCTTCTTTCTTCTTCCCTCTCCCTCCCTCTCCTTCTATCTCTCCCTCCCTCTCCTTCTCTCTCTCTCCCTCCCTCTCCTCTCTCCCTCCCTCTTATTCTCCCTCCCTCTCATTCTCCCTCTCTATCCCCACTCCTTCCTTCTCTCTTCTTCCCTCTCCCTCCCTCTCCTTCTCTCTCCCTCCATCTCCCTTTGCTGGGCAGTGTGCATGCGCAGCTCGCAATTTTGCAAGCATTACACACGACAACAATATTAGTGATTACTGCTGCACAATGCATATAAGAGGCCTTGAGCTATGAGAGGCGAGTCCTCGAGGGCCGAGTGCCCGAATCAAACACAATGATGGCCTCGCTGTCTATTCAGCGACGTCGAGTTGCGCCACGTCGGCTCCATCTAGAGGCTACTTGCTGGCACTGCAGCTGTCAGTGCTGGCAATTTCTTGCGCATACACAACGGGATAGATTCGCCTCATGTACCTAATTTAAAGAGAGGCAGGCAAAACTATTTCTGCATCCAAGGGGGCAGAAATGACTGATTTGCTGCAATCGAGTTACGTCCTCACGTTGCCCTAGGTTTACGCTGCTATTTAACTGGCCAAGTGCGTAAGTCAGCCCTCCTTCCCGCTGATCATCGCAAATCATGCTAAACGGCAGTAAGCATTCGCAGGCGTGAACATGATTGCGGGCGCAAGACCGTAACTCGTGACAACACTGTAAATTATTGGGAACACAATGAGTGACTCTAGGATTAAAAGCACAACATTCACAAGCTTGCACATCTCTAAAAATCAAATACTTTATTTCATGTTCAATTTTCGTCCAAAGTCCGACGGGCTTCAACCTCCAAGCCCGTAACTCGTTATTCAAGCCTGTGGGGCTTAGAATAAAAATGGAGGTTGGATTACAAAGTTCTATGGGCTTGGAGGTTAAAGCCCGTAGGACTTCTGACAGAAAATAAACATGAAATAAAGTATTTTATTTTGGCGATGTGCGAGCTTGAGAATGTTGTGCTTTTAATTCTAATGTCAACCATTGTGTTCCCCATCATTTACAGTGCTGGATTTCTTTTTTATGTGCTTAATAGGTGCTACGATTTGTAAGTAAGCCTTTTGCGACACCTCCTTGGTACAAGTAAGCTGTGGTTCGCGTTTAGCCATTTACAGGCTTGACGGAAGGGTAACCGGAGCAATTGAATAGCGATTAGGGATATTTTGCGCCCGCAACTCTCGCAGCCACAAAAGATCAAAGACTTTGAGGAAAGTAAGCTGCGATTGACAAAATTGCAAAGAATCGTAGCTGGTGGAACGTAACCCGATCGGAGCACGCAAACGTAAGGTAATTAAATAGCAACGTTAACTTGCGATCACCACTTGCCGCCACGTTTCTCAAAAACTTAGCAATAGAATGAGGCCCAAGGTCTGCACCCAATTATACAATAATATAAACAAGCATGAAATGACACCTATATTAGTTAATTGTGTGTCTTGCATTTGTATTAATTACTATTAGTGATTTAAGGCCCCTGCTAGCTTTTGGACAAAAGACTATCTTAAAAAAGGCAAGTATAATTTGAAGTATTGCCATTAAAACTAAATTCCAGTTGCACTCAAGTAAAACATATAAACTTGTGTGGGGAAAAGCAATCCAATTATTTTTGTTAAATTACCCTTTGGAACTTTATGTATTCCAATAAGTCATAAGACAATAAGACATATTTATAATTTCCTATCCACTGATTCTGTAAAACTACTGATAGGTATTTCCTCTAACCAGATGCATAAAACAGCTGGGGCAGGTCATTTTAAATCACAAATACATTATATAAAAGGCATTAATGCTAGTATTTTGCTACGAGACACTGGAGTTATTTCTGCTAATGTAATTTATGAACACTGATGTAAGATAATTTAAAGGTCAGGGACATGTGGATTTGAATTGCCAATGCAGGTCCCAAATGTTATTTAATACATTTAGCAAAGCTAGCTGTCTGTGAAAAACAATGATCAGTACCAATATTCTATATCAATCAAGTTCAGGTATTGGGTCCTTTCTCTTTTTAAATTCGGCATAAATTTGCCTGCAGTGGCAGCAGCAATGGTGGCCACCAACCGCTAGATGGCGGTGCCGATTTTCAGTGCTGATACTGTAAAGTTAGGGTTAGGTAGACAGTTAGGGATAGCGTGTGGTTAAGGGTTAGGGTTAGCTTAAAGGTTAGGGTAACCTTCTATGGCTACAACTTGTCTCAAATATTGGCATTGGGGCAAAATATCGGCAGCGGCATCTATGGGCCACTTGCCGCAATTGCTGCTGTCACTGGTGGAGAATTTGATATGGGAAAGATCCAGGTATTGCAGTGACTACAGAAGACAAAAATAAGACATACGTTTTCATAATTATAAAGAAAGTACTGTTCCTCTGAGAGGTTATAACCTAATGTATGTTTAATGAGTGTCATGATTGCCCCTCCCCTGTCAGAGTTATATTCAAAAAATGTAAACCTTTTGGCTACCTTGTATGGATCTTGCTGAACCCCCCCTCCCAGTAAACTGGGATCTATCCTGTTATGTGAACGGATGGCACAGGAAGCCTCTTGGTGCCCGGCCTGCTCACGTCCCGATGTACTACCTAAGCCCACCCCTTGCCGGCCCTAACCCCCTACACCAGTTACCGGCCCTAACCCGAAAATCCTGAATCCAAACCCTAAGCCCCTAACCCCCTATACCCCTTGCTGGCCCTAACCACCTACACCAGTTACCGGACCTAATCCGAAACTTAACCCCCAAACCCTAAGCACCTAACTCTAAGCCCCTAACCCCCTACACCCCTTGCCGGCTCTAACCCTAACCTCCTAACCCTCTTAGCCTAACAGTAACCCCCTAAAAGTAACTCCCTAACCCCCTACACCACTAACCGGCCCTAACTCTAAACCTCTAAAACTTAACCCGAAAACCCCTAACCACTTACCGGCCACTTAGACACAGCTACATCGGGACGACGGTGGCGCGCTTCCCGTGCATGCACATAACAGGATAGGTCCAAAAACTGTAAAGTACTGTCAAATGCATTTTTTTGTCAATTGCTCTTGTGAATGTGATCTGGCAGCGGCCTGTCTGGTCTGACAGTGGGTGTGTGTTCTGTGTCAGGTAACCTGCCGGCAGACTATATAAACCATCAGAGTGCATCTAGCCTCTGCTGAGTTGTTGTCATTTATATTTTAAAGTGGTTGAGATGCCTTGTTCCTGCTTTTAGCTTTTGATTGCTTCCAGGACTGACACCATGGTTTCTTTTACTTCTCTGACTCTGTGCTTCTTGCCTTTAATCACATACTGACCATAATTCTGCCTCTGGCCTTCTTGTTCTGGTATATCTAGAAAACTCCTAAACAGATAATCCAAAAACGAAATGGGAGGTTACGGGCTTGCTTGATTGATCTTGTTCCCACCCTGAATTGCTACAAACCAGTGCATGGTTTACGGTTTCGGCTTTGGGACAGTAACTTGCGGCCTTGAGCAATTGAATAGCATCACAATGTGAGACAAACGGGAGCCCACAACACACCCGCAGACATTCGGCCATCTGCGATCGAGTTGAATGTGGCTCCTGGTGTCAAAACTTGCTATCAGTTGTTGAACATTTCTTATTGGGATAAGTAAACCGCTTCTTATGTCACACTCTGAGACATTTTAATGCAGAAAATTAAAGCAAGTTGTAACCCATCCGTACAGTGCCTTGCTTAAGTACTGTTTTGAAATCTCTTTGGTCTTCTTAATGCTGGCTACATATACTCTATAATAAGCTCTTAAATATACAAATATATATATATAGTAGACTCTCATTTATCCAGCACAGACAGGGATTTGTAGATGCTGGATAAATGTAGTTTCTGGTTGCTTGAGAGTCACTATTAAAAGAGGCCTAGATTAGCTGCACATGGGATGCTCTGCTAAGTATATTTGTCAGTGAGGGCTGTTCTAGCAGCAGCAGCTTTCACTCCTCCCTTACACACAGTTACATTCGGCTGGAGGGTGCGGTGCTGAACCCGGGGAACGTAACCCCAACACTGCGCTGTCTCAGTCACTCATGCCTGTCTGCTTCCAGGTAAAATTGAAGTGCAGAGACGTACAGGGGATGATTTCTAGGTGCCTGTAAGCAATTTGTGGCACAACAACCCAGCTCCTGTAAAATACATTTTTTATTTAAAGTACCACACTCATTTTTTTTCTGGTTGCTTGAGAGTTCTGGTTAACTGAGAGTCTACTGTATATATATATATATATACATATACATATTTTTGTATTTTTTTTAAAGAAATCTAATTTTCTTTATTTACTTTTCCTAGGTTATGTAGGCACCGAAAATTGGTAAAAAATAAATAAATAATCCATCACTCCCACTATCGTAATGCTGAAACTCTATTTCAATGTTTTTGTCCAGTATAAGCCCTTGCACTTGCCAAAATTTCCAAATAGTGGTCCAAGCAACACGTGTGATGAATTTATTCAATTCAGGTGATCCACAGAACAGCTGGAGTGCCAAATAATAATACAAATGCATGGACAGAGGTGCCTGGCTTTTACTGTTTAGAATTATCTGTGCTGATGTACTCTAATGTAGGAAAGAGCAATAATACTGTTAAACGATATGGAAGAAACATTGAGTGGTCTGCCATAACCTTCAAAATCTTTTAATTGATCGGACAGGAGAAATACAATTAACCCTGAAAATAATAGTTTAAATTCACAGAGCATATAACGATAAATGGCTTTTCCTTTTGGTGCACTTTGATAAAAAATCACGTGCTGGTGGCAATAAAGCTGCCTTAATTATATGCATGTATCAACCACATTTCACTAACCCAAACTCATAAAAATCTTTGGTTTATTTGTCCATACAACTTCCAACTGTTTTACTTATCTTCCACATTTTCAGTAAAGAGATAACATTCAATAAGCTTAAAGGGAAACTGAAGTCACCATATAAGCTCTGCACCATAAGACAGAGGATAGAAAATAATGTGGAAAAAGTGCTTTCCTTTTTAAAATTAATAGTAAATAAGTTGTGATCTTTTGTAATTTGTGGCATTAGGCTGTTTCTAAGCTTCCTCTGCTATCTTTACTTTGGGTGAATTATTATAACTACCCTGGCCTTATTAATTAGAAACAGCTGTGGAGGTTCGAAGAAGAGACTTGATACATTTCCAAAAATTAGTTCTGTGTTGGATATATAGTTCTTTTTCACCCACTACAAATTGTGTAGCAGTTTAGCTTACTGGTAAAGTACACTTAGCTATGAAGTTGCAGCCCTGGAGTTGATTCTTTTCTCTGACATTTTTATTAATCTATGTAGTGATTTTTATTTTCTCTTTAATGATACCAAAAGTCAGTAAGTTCACATATAGGCAAGCCATTGCATAATATATGCCATGAACTTTTGTTTCGTCTATGCATTGTTTTCTCAGATTACACTACAAATTAATATTTTAGTTATTTTTAAACTCATTTTGAAAAGGATACAATATTAAGTGATATGATGTGCTTTCTAATATAGTAATTATTATTTTTTGTTTGATAGTTGCTGGAGTAAACTTATCTGCATAGAAACTTCATAATGAAAACATTGGACTGTCACATTGTGTTTTTATAAATGTAGTTATTTATATGACTTTTTATTTTTTTGTAAGATAAAATAGAAAACTAAAAGGAAAGAATGAAAGCTTTTACCCACTACACCGCATCTCTGTATGATAACCAATGAGTATAGACATGAATAAAAATAAAAAGGAATCAGTATGGCAGTTACACCCCACATCTTATTATTTATGTAGATTCCTGTGAGATATTTTCAGGGGCTATAGAAGCAATAACTAAAAACCACAATATAAGTTCATTATTGATACATTTAAAAAAATATGTAAACAACTTAGTGATTTTCCATCATTTATTTTATGATGCAGAGTGCATATGGTGACATCACTGTCTATTTAAATAAACAGTTAAATACTTGGGTTTGTATTGGGATAATATAATTATTGATTAAACTTAAGGAGCACTGTACTATAAAATGAATGGCTGTTAAAATGTAATTGCATGCATAAGTATACTTTATTTATAATATTTTAACTTTGTTATGCTAGCAGTTATACTTTAAAGCTCTTTCTTGTATAGGTTTCTGCATGACATGCTGTGCAAACTAGCTCTGCCCCTTTCTCATCGTTAGGTGTAAGGCAGCTGTAGCAAACTTCCTGATGTGTGCTCTGGTGTCTGACTAGTGTAGATCTGAGTTGTACAGGCATGGGTGTAGGAACTGGGGGGACAAATCCCCCCAGATTTTTCTGTTTGTATGTATGTATAAATAAGCTATTTTACGGCCTGTGTATACAATGAGCTGTATCCCCCCAGAATTATTCTGTCTCCCCCTTCACAGGGATAGAAAGTGATATGGTGCAGCTCATATTGCAAGTTCCAGCACCAATAAGAAGCTGCTGACTTTGCTGTGTTGCATTTGGAAACAAGCTGAGCAAATTTAAACAAACTGTAATAATACATTACCTTTATATATTGGTCTAATCCGACTTTCATTATACTACTTTATATATTTAAAGGCACATAGCTGTTTCACTGCTACAGTGTCCCTTTAAAACTTGCTCTATAACTTGCATGCAAATCAGGAAATCTATATCCATTTACATACAGGCCAAATATTTTGTAACTTTAATGTCATTGTTCCTTAATATGTTCTATGATATTTTACAGAACACGTGGACAGAGCCTTACCAGCCTCCTACGCAGTGGTTGAGCCAGTAAAAGTAGATGAGAAGGGAGATTTTTTGTCATACACCTTATCCAACCATGCTGAGAATACCAGAAGAAAACGGGACCTTAGTTCCAGGATAGTATACTATAAACTTGTCCACCAAGCAAAGGACTTGTTTTTTAATTTGACTGTTAATGAGGATTTTCTGTCTGATAACTATATTTTGGAAAGGCGGACTGGAAACCAAAGTGGTATAAGGATTGACTCTCACTCAGGGATTCACTGTCATCTCATTGGCTCGGTGCTACAGCCGGATATTGGACATGGATTTGCTGCTATTAGTGCCTGCAACGGACTGGTAAGAAGTTGTTTTAATTACTGATTTATTTGGTTTTGCTGACAGAGAACATTGTACATCAAACATCTTTTATCATTAAAGAAGCAAACATATAAGACTTAAATTGCACTTGTTGTATCAGCAGCTGTATGAGCCATAGATGTATAAACATTTTTCATGGTGAAAATCTGAATTTTTGAGACTCTCTGTCTTTGTTTTATGACTTCTTGATGGCCAAGAGGATGTGTATTTTTTTAATCTATCAATGGAGGGAAGTGGGGGGAGGGGGATGGCAGGCATCCAAATGTATTTTTGACTTTACTTTTCTCTATTTCCTTAGTTATATTTAAATATTTCAAGCATATGTATATTTGTTTTTCCATTGGACAGTTGACATTTAGCTCCAGTATGGCCACTCAGATTATGCAGTTTTGCCCCTTACCTGAAAGCATGGGCGTAGGAGCTCAAAAAAATCGGGTGGGGGGTAAAGTGGTCCTGTGGGTAAGACATACTGCTCTAGTGGCAGGAACTGGTAATGCATGGTTAAGTTTAATTTAGCTATTTTTTGTGTTCTCTGTTCATATAATCTGCCCCCTATCCTATGCCCCTGACTGACAGGGTGAGATCAGCTATGATGTAACCTGTGACAGAAATAAGGCAGAAAGGGCTGGGAGGTCTGTGTGTAATAGTATCACTCACAGAGTCTGGCTGAGTATCTATCAAAGTAATCAAATTGCACACATTAATTTTATTTTTTATTCTATTCACTTTTGAATTATTTTATGTGTTTTCTTTATTATGCTTCAGTAGCAGCTGCAGAGCTGTCATACAACTTTCAGCTTTTACAGCAACAGGTGCTTGTTTTTTTTTCTTTACTGAAATTAATATCTCGACTGAAAACAGCCAGACGTTGACTGCCAACACAAGCGGCATCAATGCTGCCAGCTGACATTGAATTTATGCAGTGTTGTGCAATGCCTATTTAGCAGTTTGCATTGACATACCTACGTATCAGTTTATAATCACATAAAGAAAGCCTAGAAACAGAAGATCCAATATGATATAGATATATATCCAAGATGATATATATACAGTATATATATATATATATATATATATATATATATATATATATATATATATATATATGTGTGTGAGGTAGCCGTGAATGTCCAGTAAACCAGATTAATAATCAGAGTATTGCAGAATATAGTGATACCTTTTTTATTGGACAAACATATTCATAGGTTTCATGACGAGCTTTGAGTATTGACCTTAAACCTAGGCCCCCATTCAATTGCAAGCCTGTAATGACCTTCATACAGGCTGCATGTCTGCGGGTTAGAAATTTGTTACAATTCCAGCTGAATTCCATTGACTCAAGCCCGCAATTACAGGGCTAAAGCCTAAAACTGTAAACCATGAACCTGTACGTAGCAATTCAGGGCATGATCATAATCAATTACGCAAGCCCTTAAGTTACAATTTAGACAGAGCCAATAGTAATTGAGACCATCATCATGATGTCAGTAAAACATGGAGATTAAACTAAAATGAATTTGTGTTTGGAAGTCCAATCTACAATCAGACTTGCAATCCAGAAATGTAGAAATCCATAAAAATCAATAAATCAACTGTTCTAGGCCATGTGGTGGCCCGATATGTATTAACTCCTTGTTTTCTGGGATCGATACAACAACAAAAACATTTTTTTTGTGCAGATATATGAGCTTGAGACTGTTGTGCTATTAATTCTAATGTCTTTCATCACTTTCCCCGTCTTTTACAGTACAGTAATGTGTGTTTATTTGCTTTTGTGGTGCAACGAACAGGTGTTTAACCCACTTGAGAGTACTTTCTAGTACTAGTAAAATTTTTAAAACATGTGCCATTTACGGGTTTGTTGAATTGTTGTAATTGAATATGGATTAGCACTAGTAACATTTATGGGCTTGAAATATCAAAGGAGGGGATAGAACGGAGTTACGTTTTTTACAACCGCAGTGATTTTGAGCCTGTAACTCGCAAATGGATTACGAGTAGCAAAATGTAGCCAATTGAATATCTTTTACGGGCTCTATTACGGCTCCAGTAATTACAATTTGGACAATTGAATGGGGGCCATAGAGCAGTAAAAGGCAAACTGTTGTATATATTTACTTAAACATGTCTTAAGACACTCATTAATATAATTTCAACATATGTTTAATGGATACTTTACAAACTAGGAGCAATGATATCAGCACTGCTGCTGCTTTTGCTGGCAGTGCCTATTGGCATTTCCAAATGTCTAAAAAATTAATCGCAATAAGCGTTGTTATCCACAATACATTTGAATTAGTCTAGTCTGACAACAAAATCATAAAATTCTCAAACAAGTGAAGTCGTTCCCAAAGTACAGTCGTCCTTTAAATGTAAAAAAAAAATACTGTCTTAAGTGACCTATGGTTTTAATATTTAAAACCACAATTGTATGATTCTGTGAATTTTCTAATGCATTTCCCATGGGCGGATTTTATGCTGCAAGGGAATCGGTTCCCTCTTTAACACACCATACACAAATGCTAATATCCTGTTACTTGCTATTATAATTGAGTACTTTATATCTTTTATCCGTAGCCAATTACTGTGCTATGGCCAGTATGCGTTCTGCTGCTAGCACTGCAGGATTCCCATGTGAAATAGTTAATATCTATATAAAACAGTCATATTATGGTAAAATCAGTAAAATGACATCCCATTCACAAATATAATTGAATTTTTCCTATTCATAAATATGTAGAGTTTGTATCCTGGCGTATAATTCAGTGCTACTTATAAAACAAAATTATTTCCAATGGAAATAATTGAAAATATATGTAAGTTCTAATTTTTTCCTTTGATTTACAGAGATCAGAAATAGTATATAACATCAAAGATTCAGATCACTGTGCCTTAGAAGGATGCAATCATTAGAACTGAATGTGAGCGTCTTAAATAATTGATAACAAAGTTGTTCTTTTTTAGATTATATTTTATTTCTACCTGCTGTTCTTCAGTAGCATTATTTGTGTGTTGCATGGAATACATTGCAGCAAGATAGGGGCACTGATATATCACTGGAAATTATATTAAGGGAACATGGGATATAATTATTTTGTTGATACATTACATTAAAAAAAAACATGCTTGAAACATTACCAAAGATGTGTTTTGCATGACAAAATATTAAGTAAAACCTGTTTAAACTTCTTTGAAACTAACAGGATGGTGCATAAAGAATATATACGTCTGTAGATTTAATCAGTAGACAAGTATGACTCGTACATATATTGCTGCTCATTGACTGACAAGGGCAAGTCCCAGATCATTTGATTCTGCTTTGAGAGTATCATGTGAAAAAAGAAAACACACAGTGGTATAATATCAAATATCATATTTCTTATGAAACAAAGAAAAATTGAGTGGACCATAGATTAGATTCAGTTTTAAATGTAATAATACTACAATGCAATATATTGTTCTGTATTGAAAAATAATACAATAGGAAAATATCTTATTATGAATTAAAGGACAATTATAAATTTCTAACTTCTATATTTACATTGTAATTTTCTGAAGACCTGAAAGATGTATTGGAAAGATCTCTGTAGAAATTTACAAGATTAATAGCAATATTTTTTTATTAATTTTCATGGCAGCTCTATTGCAGTTTATAAGATGTTGCACTGCCAGCACTGAATACATACTGCCAGTTCTCAGCCATTCTAAATTCAAGGATATCCAGTGGTTGGCTGAGGGATATAAGACAGAATGTATCTAATATTTCCCTCTGTGGGAGCACCACAATAAGTTTATTGTTTAAGTTTATATTTTTACCATATCCCTTTAAAGGCATATCTAAGTTTCCTGGATTATGAATGCCTTTGATAGAGGAACATCAGTAGTGTATGAAAACATTTTTTTGCATGAAAAAGTACCAGAAATAAACATTTACAAACTCACCCTGATGTTTACTAAATCTCTTGCGTTTCCAATCAGTAGCTTTTGTTTGTTAACACCCCTGGATATCTCTGCTAAAACATTTATAATTTGTTTTGGCCAATCAAAAGCAGCTAATGCATTTCAATGATGGCAGTTTGTGCAGGAAGGAATCATGGGATGTGTAGTCTCCTTGAAGAACGAAGCAGGAGGAGGCAGACACTGATCTGTAGATTTCTGCATTGAGCTGCTGCTGGCTTGAAGGTTAATAAAGGGTTAAAATCTTTCCTCAAATGCAGTGTTTCTATTGGTAGGTACACTGTGCCTATGTAAGCAGCTCTGGGGGTGTGGAAAACAAGTTTTATTTTTAAATAAAATAAATCTGTGTGTGTATAGAATGACTCCATGTAATGTGCGTGTCTGATATAAGCAGCAGGTGTTATATTAGGAAAAGGTAAAAACGCAGAAACTTATATATATATATAATAACTTTAATTAAATTGACACTCTGGTCACATATTCAAAATTTTCCATTAAGAAGAGCAGATGTTAAGTATTACAAACATTTTAGTTTATATTAAACTGAACACTGTAGTGTTTAAAAACATGTAATTATTTTCCTCTACATACTGCTTTTGGGACAAGGTTAGGACCTCCATTTGATTTTTTTAGCTACAACCCTTAGATGGAGTTGCTGATCTTCCCCATTTTTTTGTATCATTCAGTTGTGCCCAACTCTCTGTGACCATAACACACCAGGCACATCTTTATGTCCATGGTCATGCTAATCCACTTAGTTTTCATGGCAGAGTTACTGGAGTCAGTTCCAGTGCCTTCTCCAGTGGGCCACAGCATACAGCTCCTGGTATTCTAAGGTGGCCTCCCATCCAAGTACTAACCAGGCCCACCCTACTTGCCTTCAGGGTTGTGGGACCTATTGGTTCCATGATGGGAACTGAACCCAGATCACGTGGTAAAAGCACCAAATCCCAAGCACTGGACCAGGGAACTTTCCTTATTTTCCCATAGAGAACCATAACTCAACTGGTGCAGTGATATGACACACCCTAATTTAAGTTAGTCATAGAGAGGGGCGGCCTTTGTGTCCAGCACAGTTTGTATTAGGAATCAAAGGTGATTTTTTGTTTACTATTGTAACATGTATTTTTAATGCAAAGACCATCTTTGGGTTATGCAAAGCCTGTTTTTTAAATATAACGATGCCTGGTCTGACCGGCAAGAAATCGATATGACTCTTTAAAGATGCCACAATGTTTCTGGGTTTTAATACAAATATTGTACTTTGGCTGACCTGTATTTTGGTTTATAACCATCACCAATGTGTAGCATAAGATTAGTGGGAGGATGATTCTAGCTGAAGGCTGACGTGTAGGTCAGGTTATCCCCCAAGCCATGGTATTAGCAGGACCAATAAATCATTTCATTTCACCTGGCTCGAGACATAAAACTTAATGCTCTTTCAGGTGTTTCATAACGTCTTTAGGAAATGTTCTAACTCACACATTTTTTTCCCTGCAGGATCGCAGCCTCTATATAATTTTCTTGTCAGCATTAGCCCTAAAATTATAAGAGTATAAAGAAAAACATTAGAATATGTGGGCATTAAAAACAGAAAAAAACTATTAATTATCTTAATGACAACATAATATTAACGCTTCAGTGAACAGCAGGGTGAATATGAAATGTAAATTTTTTTTCTTTGTTTACAATATGCAAGTTTTGATTTGAACTTTCTAAGGTGTTTTAATAGTCAGCAAAGCATTCTGGGTCAAACTGATTGTTGTCCTGCTTCTGTGGGTTAGTTGAGGAAGAGACTATGTCATGGGGAGATGCCTTGTGTAGAAAATGTTTTGAAGAATTCTTTTAATGTCCACCCACAAATATAGACTAATATTTATCATTAAATTATATAAACTAGAAACTGTATGAGTAGGGTAAAAAATATGCAAAATAGGGGAATTTTCACAACAATATAGGGGAAAAGTCACAACAATAGACAATCACAGTCTGCTTAAACAAATAACACACAAAGTATTAAATGTTGCCATGTTTTTATTCAACACACCATGTAAACATTCACAGTGCAGGTGGAAAAAGTATGTGAACCCTTGGATTTAATAACTGGTTGAACCTCCTTTGGCAGCAATAACTACAACCAAACGTTTCCTGTAGTTGCAGATCAGATGTGCACAATGGTCAGGAGAAATTCTTGACCATTTCTCTTTACAGAACTGTTTCAGTTCAGCAATATTCTTGGGATGTCTGGTGTGAATCACTTTCTTGAGGTCATGCCACAGCATCTCAATCGGGTTGAGGTCAGGACTCTGACTGGGCCACTTCAGAAGGCGTATTTTCTTCTGTTTAACCCATTCTGTTGTTGATTTACTTCTATGCTTTGGGTCGTTGTCCTGTTGTAACACCCATCTTCTGTTGAGCTTCAGCTGGTGGACAGATGGCCTTCTCCTGCAAAATGTCTTCATAAACTTGGGAATTCATTTTTCCTTCGATGATAGCAATCCGTCCAGGCCCAGACGCAGCAAAGCAGCCCCAAACCATGATGCCCCCACCACCGTACTTCACAGTTGGGATGAGGTTTTGATGTTGGTGTGCTGTGCCTCTTTTTCTCCACACATAGTGTTGTGTGTTTCTTCCAAACAACTCAACTTTAGTTTCATCTGTCCACAGAATATTTTGCCAGTACTGCTGTGGAACATCCAGGTGCTCTTGTGCAAACTGTAAACGTGCAGCAATGTTTTGCTTGGATAGCAGTGGCTTCCTCTGTGGTATCCTCCCATGAAATCCATTCTTGTTTAGTGTTTTACATATCGTAGATTCGCTAACAGGGATGTTAGCATATGCCAGAGACTTTTGTAAGTCTTTAGCTGACACTCTAGGATTCTTCTTCACCTCATTGAGCAATCTGCGCTGTGCTCTTGCAGTCATCTTTACAGGACGGCCACTCCTAGGGAGAGTAGCAGCAGTGCTGAACTTTCTCCATTTATAGACAATTTGTCTTACTGTGGACTGATGAACAGCGAGGCTTTTGGAGATACTTTTATAACCCTTTCCAGCTTTATGCAAGTCAACAATTCTTAATCGTAGGTCTTCTGAGAGCTCTTTTGTGTGAGGCATCATTCACATCAGGCAATGCTTCTTGTGAAAAGCAAACCCAGAAATGGTGTGTGTTTATTATAGGACTGGGCAGCTGTAACCAACACCTCCAATCTCATCTCATTGATTGGACTCCAGTTGGCTGACACCTCACTCCAATTAGCTCTTGGAGATGTCATTAGTCTAGGGGTTCACATACTTTTTCCACCTGCACTGTGAATGTTTACATGGTGTGTTCAATAACAACATGGTAACATTTAATTCTTTGTGTGTTATTAGTTTAAGCAGAGTGTGATTGTCTATTGTTGTGACTTCGATGAAGATCAGATCACATTTTATGACCAATTTGTGCAGAAATCCATATCATTCCAAAGGGTTCACATACTTTTTTTTTTTGCTTGCAACTGTATATGTGTGTGTATATATACTATACCTATATATATATATATATATATATATATATATATATATATATATATATACAGAAAATTAATAGTGCATTAGCGATTATATTGGAAGGTCTAAAAAACTAAGTTAATAAGCTTATTTCCTGCTTGATGCTGTGCACTCTGGGAAAGTGGGTGGGGACATGCAAATGAGACCACAATGCTCACTCACGCCATTAATCCAAAAAATGCTATATACATGCCTTCTTTTAGGGATATGCTCGTTGTATTGCGAGTGTATAAGCATAGTGCAGGATGGATTATGCACAAGCCAGGAGACTTAAGCATAGAGAGCACCATTTTGATGGATCTCATCAGTGTGGGACTGGTTTTTGGCATGTGTAGTAGATTTTTGTGTATATATAAATATCGATATATGTGTGTGTTTTTGCACTTGCTACTTTATTGCTACAAGACCTTTATATAGTAGGTTATGTGAGCTGCTAAAGAACTGTCACAGTGAAGATCTCGGCTACATTTCGACTGGTTCTTGAACTTTTGTTCCAATTGCTTCAGCATTCTGATAATCAGTGCCATTTTTTTACTTAAAATGGCAGCTTCTTTTCTCTAAGAACATATAATATAAAAGAAAATTAATTTTAGGTAGAAGGATAGCCCTGCCTATATGGGCTTCTTGCCATCCTTGTCTCTTGTATGATATTTTTGAAGGCCTATGTTTTTGATGTATATTTCCGTCCAAAGAGTAGAAGCTTTCCTCAATGTTTGTATTACTGGTGGCACAGTGAAGTAAAATAACTTGGGCCAGTTTAGTAGCCTGTAGAATGCCAAAAAGATTGTGACATGCTTTATGTCTAAAGCTAAATGTGATGGTTACCATATGGTTGTTTGTCATTCCAAATGAGAAGGTATTGTGAGCCAGAAAGGTAGAAAGACACACAGACCATGAGTGAGGAACCTTCATCAAAGAGCCCACCCAACCCATAAAAAACAGACAACACTGGACTTGTTCTTTGCTAAATCGGGTGCTAGTGAATTGTCAGGAAAAGGGACAAAAAGTACATCAATCACTAGAATTGGAGTAATCTGATGTTTTAATGGAACGTGACTCTCCTAAACAAAAAATAGTTTGTTCTTCTTCAGCTTCTAACATCATCGCTCCTCAGTAAAGATAAAAATTTGGTGGAAATGTTATTTATATATGTATCCGATTCTGGGCTGGGAACAGATTATTGCAATTTTAGTTAATCCCTTTGGTAAAAATAGATTCAGTATTCGTCCATCCGCCCCTCAGAAACGGATTAATGCTGTGTAAATGTGTACTGTATATATATACTGTGTATATATATATATACTGTATATATATATATATATATATATATATATATATATAAACACACACACACAGTTAATAACAAAAACAGGAGCCACAAGTCACATTTCAGCAATATATACAGAGCTCTGCAATAGTGTGTCACAACCCCTAGCAGGACAAAACCCTTTCCATATACATTATATATTTTATATTTTCAAATGTGATATGATTATATTTTATTAAGTAGAATCATTGAGGTGTCACAAGTATTTAACAGTGGATCAGGGGTGTCACATTTGTTTAAAAATAAGGTTATACAGAGGGTTCTACCAGGAAAACCAGCCAACACCATTTTGTAGACTTTGCTTTAGCTATATTTTATTTATAGTACTAGTCGTTTACCCATCATAAATGACGATATAATATTACATGTGTCTCTTTCCCCCTCTCTCTCCCCATGTCTTTTAACTCCCCTCTCCTTTCCCTGTGTCTCTCCCCCCTCTCCCTCCCCTGTGTCTCTTCCCCTTCTCCCTCTCCATGTCTTTTCCCTCCCATCTCCCTCCCCTGTGTCTCTTCCCCCCTCAAGCTCCCCTGTGTCTCTTCCACCCTCTCCCTTCACTTTGTCTCTTCCCCCTCTCCCTCTCCTGTGATTCTCCCCCTCTCCCTCCCCTATGTCTCTTCCCCACTCTCCCTTCCCTGTGTCTCTCCCGTCTCTCCCTCCCCTATGTTTCCCCCCCTCCCTACTCTTTGTCTCTTTTCCCCCTATCCCCTATGACTCTTTCCTCCCTCCTCCCCTGTGTGTCTTACCCCTCTCTGTCCCTTTCCCCCCTCTGTACCGCCTTGAGCTGCGCTTTGCGCACTGCGGCTTGTACAGAAATCCATACAAATAGTTTCTAGAGTGTCACTCGCTTTAGAAACTATATTAGTGATTGTGTTTCTATTTAAAAGTGTGTTAAATATCATACTGGAATGAAAATGTTTTGAGGATAGGAAGTATTTTTTTTTTAAACTCACACAGCACACAATACAAACATGTTTCACTGAGTTATGGTGAAAGGATTGCTTTGTAATGATGTCTTGGCTTCATACTGTTGGAAATGTTAATTTTGGATTTTAATGACATATTGTGCTTGATTTATAGTTTATAGACTATATCCGTTCTGTTGTGTTTCTTTATATAGATTTTCTCTGTGTGCATAACCTCTTCTGGAAAGATTCATGTTAATTTTATTCAATGATAATGCATTCATTCTCTAAACATTCATTCATTCTTCTAGAGCCAGCTGTACAACTGAGATAACAACCAGTTAAAAGAATTCCGAGCTTATGGAATGTAGGAGACCCCTTGACAGGACTACAAACAATGTGCTTCTTTATATATTACATTATATGTTCTCTACTCTATAGGGAGTTATCTGGACTCTCTTTTTTAGAAGAAAACCTCCAAATGATGAGTTACTTTCTACTCACTGTTTCCATCAAGTGAACATGTAGTCAATACCATGTCATGAGTCATGTGTAATATTATTATTATATTATTATTAATCATTTTTTGAGTGCACACAATCAACACAATGAGATTTTTTTATCTATACAAATTCTAAGCTATACAAAGACTATACAATGCAATACGCCAATAGACAGATTTTCATGAGAAGTGGGAACTCGCAGAGAATCAGTTTACTTTTGTATAGTAAAAGCTAAAATTGCTTTCCATAAACTCATTACATTGTAATTCTAATGATCCAGTGTTGCAAAAGTCAAGCTGAGCAGTGGCTACCATGACCCAAGCAGGGCCCAGATGTTGTGATCAACAATAATTAGACCCAGACAACATGTTTGAGCAGAACAGGCCACAGCTTTTGTTGGTAAACACAATGATGTAACAATAATAATAGTTAAATAAACAATTGAGGGGAGGAGCCTAGCCAGAGACAGTACAACGTACACCCTGAACCCGCGTCCAGGGCCTACTGTAGAGTAGGGACTCGTACACTTCACCACTGGCCCTGAAACTCCCCTTACCATCCGCTGCAGTGAATATATAGAAGTGAAACTTAATTAACATAGGTTACTAACTAAGAGGCATCAAAATTGTCATAAACATAAGTAAATAACCACATAATACATACAATATATACAATATTATAAACAACCTTCCTCTTCTTTTTTTATTGGGATGGTTGGGTATCCTCACAAGTGACTAGCTGGGGGTACAATAATGCTGAAGGCGCCAACAGAGTGGTTCCACATCCAGCTAGCCATTCTCTTCCTCTTTCTCCCCGGTCTTGCCGGGATAAGGGGCTCTTTTTCCCAACCAAAGAATCATCCTAGTTGGTCTCCTGAACCCTCCATACTGAATTTGAATTTCCGTTTGAAGTTTACAGTAAATAGGGCTTGACACATCAAAATCAACTTATTGTATTTTGGGAATATTAGCAAACAGTTTAAGCCATGACTATGCCCATTTGATATATACACAGGTTTTAAAGAGTCAGATGAATGAGCATGTTTATGTCTGCTGATATATTTGGCTATTTATTTACAATATGAAAATAGTTTAGATAAATTTAATTTTGTCAGAAGCATACTTTACAAATTATCGTTTAAGACAAAATGCACATTTGTAAAGTATGTAACAAATTGACAACATTTGCATGCAAAAACAATTAAATATTATTTTTTGTGTATAGAAGATTCTATCGTGTTTGATTTTAGCACTTCCTGATAGTCTGGGCACTAAAATGTACTTATCTACTGAACAATGGATGGAGAGTGAAGGGGGATTGGTTTTATCTTATAGTATGTGGCAAGGGTTCCCTGGTTGTCCAGTGGTTAGGATTCAGTGCTTTTACCACTGGTACCTGGGTTAAATGCCAGTCAGGGAACCACCCTGAAGCCAAGCAGGGTTGGGCCTGTTCGGTACTTGTATAGGAGACCACCTAGGGATACCAGAAGCTGTATTCTGTGGCCCATTGGAGAAGGAACTGTCAACCCACCTTTAATATCTCTGCCAAAAATACCAAGTGGATGAGCATTGTGTGTTGCAATCAATGAGGTCATGGAGAGACAAATACAACTGAGCGACACAACTACACATAGTATGTGGCACCTACTCCTTCCAACTGAATCAGGTAGCTTGCAAGGATAATAATCAAGCCCAGCTTAATTAAAAATGTGATAAGTAACCTTCATCAAAGGATCATGGATGCCTTTAGCAACCAACAGAAAGATAAAAAAATATTTTTCCTAATCATTATGCAGTTTTTCCAAATTAACAGCCTTATTAAATTGCGATTTGGCCAATTGAATAGGGCTCTATATAAGCACACAGCATATTTTTTTTACAGAAGTTATTAGTTAGTACAGACCTTACTTTTGGATAGAAGTTCACTAACTAAAAACTTCCGTAAAAAAATATGCTCTGTGCTTATACAGAGCCCTATTCAATTGGCCAAATCGCAATTTAATAAGGCTGTAAGCTCTTAGTAAGTCTTGCATTTTTAAATCTGCATTTTTTCATCATGGAGTATTTCTTTAATATTTAAGAAATAATATAACAAATGTCTATTGTGTAGTAATGTATTCATTTGTTTTTTGTCTTGCTGTTTGTCTCCATGTGTGTAGATCATATCCATCATGTAGATCATGTCCAAATAAAAGGCTAGAAGTTTCCTTAGCATATGTTAGTGAAATTTGTGGTTCCAAAAGTGTTTTTGCAGATAGGGCTCTATGGATTTTAGACATTTAAGGTATTTTAATTATATGACCATAGTTGGCTCTGTATTTTGGAACTGTTGTGTGAAACTGCTCCCATAACTAAATGTAGGAAACTCAAATACTCAGCCATCTGCGGTGTACAATAGGGAGCAAAAGTTCAGTGACATTCATGAATTTGCCAGGCTAATGATGTTACAGCATGATACTTTAATACACAAAAGTAGTTTTAGGATTATTTTATTTTGTAATGATCGGCTCTAATATTGCTCAGTACATTGAAACTTTTCAGATGAGTTAATATATATATATATATATATATATATATATATATATATATATATATATACAGTTGATTTTCAGTTAACCGGCACCCACTGGAATTGGTAGATGCAGGATACATGTAGTTTCTGGTTGCTTGAGAGTCACCATTAAAAGAGGCCTAGATTAGCTGCATATAGTATATTTGTCAGTGAGGGCTGTTATCGCAGCAGCAGCTTTCACTCCTCACTTACACACAGGTACATTGGGCTGGAGGGTGCAGTGCTGAACCCCGGGGAATGTAATGCCAACAGTGCACTGGCTCAGTCACTCATGTCTGTCTGCTTCCAGGTAACATTGAATTGCAGACATGTACAGTTGATGACATCTAGGTGCTTGTAAGCATTTTGTGGCATAACAACCTGTCTCCTGGTATTTATTGAGTCCTGTAAAATGTAATTTTTATTTAAAGTATAGTACAGTATTTTTTTACTGGTTGCTTGAGAGTTCTGGTTGCTTGAGTTCTGGTTAACTGAGAGTCTACTGTGTGTGTATATATATATATATATATATATATATATATAGTAAATAAATAATACATTTGTGTTCAGATTTGAATATCTAAAACAAGTTAAAAAAAACTTGTTTCATGGCCAGAATTCCGATAAATACAGTTTTACACTGCATTCTGGGAACCTTAGCAGGGTCATGCAAATGTGCCCACAAAGGAACCCAGCTTGTGTAGTGGATATTTTGAGTAGGTAGCTCACCACAACAATCATTTAATATATGGTGGGCAAAAGAGCGATAGAAGCCTCCACTGTACAGTAGTACAGTAAATAAAAAGTACATTTGTGTTCACATTTGAACGCCTAAGCAAGTTAAAAAACTTGATTAATGGCAAGAATTCCAAAAAATAGTTACTACACTGCACTCTGGGACCCTTGGCAGGTTTTATATATATATATATATATATATATATAGTTAAAAAAATCTAGTTTTTAAACTTGTTTTAGATGCAAATGTGAACACAAATGTACTATATATATATATATATATATATATATATATATATATATATATATATATATATTGTAAAAGAGTGAAGCAACAAATGCCCCTAGAGGTGGGTTTAATTAAAGAGGCTGGAAGATTTCTTGGAAGAAAGAAAGAGTTAACTCCAGGCAGTGATCAGAGGCTAATTGAAGCCCAGCTGTGGATTGCCTTTAATACAACAGCAGAGAGATGGGTGAAGTCCCCTGCAATTAGGCCCTGTTTGGCCTAGCAGAATGAGGCCAGTGAGAGTGAAGACCTCAGTATGAAGCAAGCTAAGAAAGACGCTTGTAGTTATCTGCCAGTGAGAGGAACGCAGTATTTTTACTTTGTCTGCTGGAAGCAGAAATTGTACCAGGCTGAGAGGAGCCTGAAAGTTTACAGTCTGGAATAAAAAGGTTGTTTGGTTTGAACTGCTGCAGTTTGCACAGCTCAGAGAGCAAACTGAGACGTCTGCAACAGGGATTGCTGGAGCTGCAGAGAAAAAGGATTTGCTCCACAAGATCATTTACAGGGGAGACTGTTTGCTGCAGAAGAGAGGATTTGCAGAGGAGCCGCTGCAAGGTTTTTGCCACACAAATTTACAGTGGAAACTGAGTGATGTTATCCCAGAGTTGGAAGAAAAGCCTGGAGAGAAAAGCCTGTGGAATGAGGTACCATTATTGAGACTGTTATAATATATGACCCACGGAGAAGTCTGTGAATTTAACAGATTTTAGCCTTCCCCAAAAGAGGGTATTAAGGGTCCCTGGAAGTTGGGGTATCTGGAGAGTAGGGCGGGCCAGAACCCCACCCTAAGGTATGAAATTTAAAGACGACTGTCTACAGAGAAAGGACACTTTAAATCATTGAAGATGGACTATTTAAAGACTCTGAGCCTCATTCAATTGTGAGTTGGCCAATTGAATAGGGCTCTATATAAGCACATAACATATTTTTTATACAGAACTTTTTAGTTACTGAACTTCTATCCACAATCAAGGTCTTCAATAACTAAAAACTTCCGTCAAAAAATATGTTATGTGCTTATATAGAGCCCTCTTCAATTGGCAAAATTGCAATTGAATGAGGACCTCTGTGTTTTTACCTGAAGTCCGAGAAGCGGTTTCAGTGCTGGTAAGGGTGTTCCTGATGTTAAGCCAGTACGTTTATGCAGAATTGTATTTTATGCTGGAGTAAGCGATTTCTTTTGTATTTTGGACTTTTTAATAAAAAGTACAAAAAAGAATCTTGGAATCTCTGCTGTGTATATGTATCTCAAAGGAGAAACCAGTAGCCAAAGGCCACATTACCACAATATATATATATTGTTTAAGTAAGGAAAACAGGTTTTCTGGCCTTGAGACATATTAGTATACTCAGAATTGGCATTTTATTCCTAATTGGTTGGATATAAAACAGTTTGTTACAATAATGCGGGATGGATTATCTGTGCTGCAGGATAAAGATTACTTGGCTATGGATTGCTCTATTGTATATCCTAAAATACTTTCTAGTTTAGCGGCAAAGCTACTGCTGGTCCACTAGGTACAAAGCACTGAGGCCTACTGTGGTCTGGAGGAAAGGGGTACTTTTAATTTTTTAGAGTGGAGGGGTGGATCTTTTTGTTATTGAACCCTACAGCCATATCCTTTGTATATTAGAGTTGCAAGGGGGCCCCTAAAAAATTTTTTTTGTACAATAATAATGGTCACCACAACATCGGCTATCATTGCATGCAATTATAAAAAGTAAAAGCAATATAACAGATTCATACTATATATATATATATATATATATATATATATATATATATACAAACAAATAAGAGCATTAAGTGGAAGACATGGCAATCGAACCAGTGACTTACCAATGATTTTAGTATAGAAGTTAATATATATAGAATAGAATGTGTAACAACTTTTCTGCCTAATTCCCTACTCTTTAAAAGATGCTGCAGATCACATATGGTGACTTTAAGGTTCAGTTCAAATATTTTTACATTTAATTCATATTTACCCTATATTGCCTTTATTATGTGGGAGAAACATTTGGTAGAGCTATTGATTGTAACTCTCCAAAAATAAAGATTAAAGAGAACAATAAAAAAGAAAAAAAAATGCAATGCACACAATGCACAGTAAAAGGAAATAAATTGACCTGGTCGCGAGAAGAAAAAAAAATACTATTTTATAAAATATACTCAAATTACTGTTATTACTTAAAAAACACTCACTAAGCTTGGATAGTAATGGAACTGTACATACCATTTATGATTGATGTAGGGAGTTGGGAATGTGTCACTTATTTGGAGGTCAGTGCACTTTACCTGGACTTTGCTATTAAATGGACCACTCTGGTTTCATATATACAGTAAGCTCTGATTCAGAACTGTTGTTAGCAAAAGACTATATTTTAGAAAGTAAAAGAAAAATAACTACTATATTGGAAACTTTTTATGTTTTATAGTAAGTATTAAAGGTATATGTAAATTTCCCTTTTTTTCCCTTTCTCTACTCTAATACCTGCTGCTTATATCATTAACACACATTACATGGAGTCATTCTATACACATACAGATTGATGTTATTTAAAAAAAAAACTTGTTTTCCACCCCCCAGAGCCGCTTACATAGGCAAAGTAGAAACACTGTATTTGGGTACAGATTTTTACCCTTTGCTGACCTTTAAGCCAACAGCAGCCCAATGCAGAGATCTACAGAGCAATGTCTGAACTCCTCCTTCTATCCTTGTCATAACAGATTGATACAATGGATTAACTGCCTGTGATTGGCCAAAACAAATGAGGAATTCTATGCTAATTTTAGCAGGGATTTCTAGGGTGTTAATTATGAAAATCAACTACTTGCAAACTCAAGAGATTCAGCAAACTTTATGATAAATGTGTTAATGTTTATTTCATGCAAAAACATTTTTTCATACACTACCGATCTTCCTCTGTCAGATTCACTCTTAATCCATAAAGCTTAAATATGCCTTTAAGATCATTATACATTTTACACTTTGGACTTATAGTCTCTATAATGAATAAGAATGTCAGCTATATCTTGACCCAGAATTAGTTATCAATAAAAGAAGACTTTATTTTCTAGATCACCAGTCCCTGACATTTCTGCTTTTTTTCTCTTAGTATAAATCATAATATTCCACACTCTGCAGAACATTCACAGAGTATCTTGGTAGTGTTAATCAGATTCTTATCATACACGTCTGTATAGTCAATTACCTGCTTGAGCTTTGCTGGCACATTTGAACTATACTGTCAAATTATGAAATATGCAAGGCATAATAAGAAAACCCTTTTTTTTTGGTTTCAGAAAGGTAATACAATTATCCATAACTTGCTTACAGATATATACACAGATACTTAGTATAATGCCATGTAAATGGCACATAGTGAAGGAGAGACTGGAAAATAACATGACATAATTTAACTGATACTTATTTCAGTGATTTGTAAATGTAATAATGCAGTTGATGTCGAACTGAAACAGACAGTGAAGACATAAAAACATAAAACTGACAGTAGCTAAGAACCAGAAGGCACATCTTGGTTGCCTATTTTATCTACTAAAATATTTTGGCATGCTAAAACTCCTTGACTGTGTCTAAACATCCCCCTGACTTCTTTTGGAGTGTTAGATTTGTTTAATAAAGAATTCATGTTTCTTTTGTCCAACATAGATTTTGCCACAAATGCAATCTATTTTATATACATTTTTATATTTGTGCAATTGTTATTTTATGGCTGTCCATCAGTAGTTGTTTACTGCTCTGCTTTCACCCTCCCTGATTATATAGGTTCTGGCAGGAGCATGCATTTACAGAAACGTGTGGATGTAATCTTTGACATGTGTCATGCCCAGATATGCTTCTGCACACCTTCTATAAAATGATGCATTGAAAAGCTCACAGATCAGCTTGTGAAGCAGCAAAGAAAAAGATATTTATATAGAGCACTCGAAAGCTTGTCACTCTAAGTAAACTGTTTTTCCAATAAGAAAGGTATCACTTTATACTGCAAGGCTCTGATTATTCATCTGGAATACTGGACATTTACGGCTACTACAGTTATAACAAATATAGACAAAGTATAATGTAACTTTAATTTAATATAAATCTAATCGAAATTCCTTGCCTGGTTCTACCCTCATGTTGCTTTTGCACAAACTTTGATGTTGGATTACTGAAATATGCTTCTTCTATATTATTAAAATAATTTTTAAATTACATTTTTTATAAATCTACTTGCTTAAAAATTATTTAGCAATTATTTATCTGCCGCTTGTGAGAACGTACAAGTTTAAAATAAAAAAATATTTGTTGTGGCCCTTGAAGGTCTCATTTTAGAGAGATTATTTTGTTATAATATATATATATATACATTATTTTTCTTTTTTTTTTCTTCCCTCCACCTAAAAGATTTCAGTTTGTTTTTCAATTGAGTTGTACAGTTTATAGGTCACATTAAAGGTGGAAAAAGTTCTGAAATGATTTATCTTTGTCTCATTTTTTTACAGCACAAAAACCTGACATTTTAACAGGGGTGTGTAGACTTTTTATATCCACTATATATATATATATATATATATATATATATATATATATATATGTACCAGCTTCGCACTGATGAGATCTATTTAAGCTCAAAATAGCTGTCTGTGGGTAGGTCTCCTAACTCCTGCGTAATCCAACCTACGGTATGCTGTGTTTTAAAGCGGTATAATACAACAGGCATATTGTGTTTAAAATGGTATTGGATTAAAGAGTGAAGCCGTTGTGGGCTCATTTGCATGTCCCTGCCCAGGTTCCCAGAATGCAGTGGAATAACTGTATGTCCTGGAACACTGAGCAGGACTATTTATTTTCTGTACTTTGTACAGTGGAGGCTTATTTTGCTCTTTTGCGCACCATATGCTAACCTTCCCACAGATCTATAGCAGTAGTTAGGTACCAGCCACACAATAATGAGATCAAAACAGCTGTCTCTGGGTAAGTCTCCTAACTCCTGCATAATCCATCCTATGCTGTGCTAGAATTGTGTAATACAGCATACTAAAAGAAGCCATTTTTAAAATGGTGTTGAATTAAAGCGTGGAACCTTTATGGGCTAACTATATTTCTTGGAACACAGAGCAGGAAATATGTTTTTTATGTTATTTTAGACTAGATATTGCAAGCCCGTAATTATTTTCATACAGGCCGCATGTCTGTGGGTTAGAAATTTTCCAGCTGTATTGAGTTGACTCAAGCCTGCAATTATAGGGCTAAACTTGTAAACCATGAACCCGTACGTAGCAATGATGGGCATGATCAATTAAGAAAGCCTGTACGTTACAATTTAGACAGAGCCAATATTAAATGAGACTGTCATCATGACATCCGTAAAACATTGTGTTTAAACTGCAATCAGTTAGTGTTTAGAGGTCCGATATGCACTCGGGCTACAACCCAGCAAAAATGAATGAAGAAACTGTGCTAGTCCATGTGGGTGGCCTGATATGTATTAACTACTTGATTACCGGGATTGATATGACAGAAAAAAACGTAAAAAGAATACATTTTGTATTGCTGATTTGCAAGCTTGATACTGTTGTTCAATTCATTCTAATGTCTTTCATCGCTTTCCCAGTCTTTTTAAGTACAGTAGTGTGTTTATATTTGTTTTTACAGTGTTACAAACAGGTGTTTAACCCCCTCGCGAGTCCTATCTAGTACTAGAACTAATTTTTTATACATTTGCCATTTACCGGTTTGAAGGCAATTGTGTGCTTGAATTGTTGTAATTGAATATGGAGTTTGCGAGCTTGAAACATCAAAGGAGGAAATAGGACGGAGTTAAGTTTTTTACAACCGCAGTGATTTTGAGCCTGTAACTCGCAAATGGTGTGCGAGTAGCAAAATGTAGTCATTAAATATCAGTAACATTTACGGGCTCCATTACGGGCTCCAGTAATTACAATTTGGCCAACTGAATTGGGACCATGTTCTCCTAATGTGTTAATGTTAGCTCAAATCTTCTGTCAAAAGCAGTATTCCCAAGTCAGTCTAGCAGAATGTAATTTACTTAAATAGGATGTTAAATATGCTATAAATCCATTTACAGAAAGGAACATACTTAATAGACCACATTACATATGCTGCATTTCTATCTTCTGCATGTTGTTTTGCTTATACACCATTTCTACAGTAATGGACATAAAATGTGTGTAAAATTTCAATATCAGTCTGTTTTTCAATTCCATTTTGTAGTAGTTAGAAATTTTAAAAAAATGTTTTTATATTAGTACAAAAAGAAGTATGTGTCACAACTGTAACTATAATAAAGTAATACAATGCAATATTTATGTTTGTTTTTTCTACACCTTTTTACAAGTTTAGACTTTTGACTAGAAAATAAGTTGAATGTTTTACTACTTGGTTATCAAATGTTATATTCCAGTCTCAAAATCACATTTCATCTAAGATGGTAGCATGTCTGGTAAAAATAGTTGCAAGTTTGAAATAAATAAAACTATTTTTATATAATTTTCTTATTTTTAAATTTGTCAGTTTCCCCCCAAAGCAGAGTGTCTTCTTCCTCCCTGTGTGTTATTAACTCTGTCTGTGGCTTGGCCATTATGGAGTTTAGAAGCAGGTTGGGCTATGATGTCATTAACATGTCCCATGACATCATTGACCCCACCTCCACTGCCTATAGGTAACATCTCCGTAGTAACCTCCTTGCAGCTGCCTGATTGGCATTGCCCAGTGACATAATGTTGGAGAGGCAAATGACAACATGCATGCCCGTATATACCCCCATCCCCTCTACTGAATATGTCTAATCTGAACCCTATTTTTTTTTCTAGTACAGTCCCTAGGCAGAGCTGGCTCCATCCCTAATATGGCACAGAGCAGTAGAAAAAGCAGCTCTGCTTGGAGGGAAAACTGACAATTAAAAAACTAAGAAAAATACAAACTTTTATTTATTTTCAATTGCAACTGTTTTATAGTCTATGCCCAACAAGCATATCAGCTTCACTTGTAAATGCACTACAATGGTCTGTTAAGTGCTCTGCAGAATATAAGGCTCATTAGTATAGCCGCCGAATACCAGGGAGCAGTACCAGCGAAGAAGGCTAAGCTGCCAGGACTGAGCGGGCAGGTGAGAGCCATTGGAGAGAGATGAGGAGAGAGAGAGAAAAGAGGGATGAGGGGAGAGAGAAGAGAGGAAGGAAAGGTGACAGACAAACAGCTCTGCTTGTGCCTGAAAAATCAAATAATGATAACTTTATTGCTGCTTCATAAATTAACTATATTCATTAAAATAATTAATTCATATTAGGCTGACATCACAATCTATGATGAATATGCTCATATATTGCTTTATTTGGAACAATTATTATCCAGCATTAGCAAAGTACTCTAAAAATAGAAAAGCCTTCCAAATGAACTAAGGTTATTAAAGCATTTAATTTGAGTGTGATCAGCTGAAAAGAACTGTAAGGAAGTCATAGAATAGAAAGTGCCTTGAAACCCGAGTTATCCTGCTACTGGACACCTGCACATTTTTTGAATATTTGATAATCCCTTCAGGAAAAAACAGTCCAAATTCATTTTATATATATATATATATATATATATATATATATATATATATATATACACAGTGCCTTGCAAAAGTATTCACCCCCCTTGGCATTTTTCATGTTTTGTTGCCTCACAACTTGGAATTAACACGGATTGTTTGAGGATTTGCATCATTTAATTTACAGAACATACCCACAACTTTGAAGATGTTATTTTTTTTTTATTGTGAAGCAAACAACAAATCGGACAAAATAATAGAAAAAGTCAATGTGCATAACTATTCACCCCCCTAGAGTCTATACTTTGTAGAACCACCTTTTGAGGCAATCACAGCTCCAAGTCGCTTTGGATAAATCTCTATGAGCTTGCCACATCTTACCATTCCTCCTTGCAAAACTGCTCCAGCTCCTTCAAGTTGGATGGTTTGTGCTTGTGAATAGCAATCTTTAAGTCTGACCAAAGATATTCTATTGGATTGAGGTCTGGGCTTTGACGAGGCCATTCAAACACATTTACAGCACATTTAAACCACTCAAGTGTTGCTTTAGCATTGTGATTGTGGTCATTGTCCTGCTGGAAGGAGAACCTCAGTCCTAGCCTCAAATCACGCACAGAGTGGTACAGGTTTTGCTCAAGAATATCCCTGTATTTAGCACCATCCATCTTTCCCTCAACTCTGACCAGTTTCCCAGTCCCGGCTGCTGATGGTGTTCTTTGGGTGATGTGACGTGTTGGGTTTGCGCCAGATATAGCCTTTTCTTTGATGGCCGAAAAGTTACATTTTAGTCTCATCAGACCAGAACACCTTCCTCCATACATTTTGGGAGTCTCCCACATGCCTTTTTGCAAACTCAAAACGTGCCATTTTGTTTTTTGCTGAATGTAATGGCTTTCTTCTGGCCACTCTGCCAAAAAGCCCAACTCTATGGAGTGTTCGGCTTATTGTCTTTCTATGTACAGATACTCCAATCTCTGCTGTGGAACTCTGCAGCTCCTCCAGGGTTACCTTAGGTCTCTGTGCTGCCCCTCTGATTAATGCCCTCCTTGCCTGGTTCTTGAGTTTTGGTGGGCGTCCATCTCTTGGCAGGTTTGCTGTCATGCCATGTTCTTTCCATTTGGTTATGATAGATTTGATGGTGCTCCTGGGGATCATCAAATATTTGGATATTTTTTTATAACCTAACCCTGACTTGTACTTCTCAACAACATTGTCCCTTACTTGTTTGGAGAGTTCCTTGGACTTCATGGCAGTGTTTGGTTAGTGGTGCCTCTTGCTTAGGTGTTTCAGCCTCTGGGGCCTTTCAAAAAAGGTGTGTATATGTAATGACAGATCATGTGACACTTAGATGGTACACAGGTGGATATCATTTCACTAATTATGTGACTTCTGAAGGTAATTGGTTGCACCAGAGCTTTTTATGGGCTTCCTCACAAAGAGGGGGGAATTCATACGCACATTCCAATTTTCTGTTTTCTATTTCTAAAAAGTAGTTGTATGTATATATTTTCTCATTTCACTTCACCAACTTAGACTATTGTGTTCTGATCCATCCACATAAGGTTCAGATTACCAAAACATTGAACTTAATGCTGTAATGTAACAAAATAGGTAAAAAGTCAAGGGGGTGAATACTTTTGCAAGGCACTGTATATTTATATTCTGTGCGATAAATTAACTACTTAAGACCATTAGGAACGGATTATCTTATTTCTTTCTTATTTTCACAGAAGACAGATTACCAAATACACATTTAATATTTCAGTTGACTCAAACAAGAACCAACACGCACAAACAGGAGATGACAGCCACTGTCATAAAGCTTCCATAATTTATGTTTACAGAAGCTAACATGAGGACAGCACTGTCATTGATGTGAACACCAGTGCCACAAAACCTAATTAAAATAATATTGATATTCATATGTGTCAATATTGCAAAGGTGATACATGACAGTTCAAGATTCAAGAGCTGGATTTCTGACCTATACTTCGATTACATTTGTGACATTAAAATACTTGGTAGACAACTATTGATTTGTGTGCAGTCTTTGAAGCAAGTTTGTGGTGCTATTATATGGCGCTTGAACATTATTTTTATTTTTACATAGATGGGAAGGTCCGTGCTTATGGGTTGCATGTTTCACACTTACTAAATGTTTAACAAATCTATGTAAGCACCTACGTATATGAATTAAAGTGTCAAAATGTAAAAACACAGTAGTCTCCCTTAGCAACAACACTCTATAAACAATGTACAATGCACTAACATTGGCTTTAACTTCCTCCCACCACCCTATCTCCTATACCTAGCTGTCTACAATAAATGAAGTTCTGGGATCCCCCCGGACCCTTCTATAACCAGTTTGAGAGGCTATGATACATAATAGTCCCATTCACTTTACATCAGATCCCCTTCCTCTCCAACTAATGATTAACCTTCTAAACTTTCACAACTTCCTACCTATGTAAACTCTCAATTTCTTCCTAAACCCTGCTATTCCATTCCTTTTAGATTGTTCGGCCGTTAACTTTGTATTTTTTGACCTCATATTTTTTTTTTCTAAGTCCTTTTCAGTCTTATGTGCCTGCCGGTGTTTTGCGTGGTTAGGGGTCGTGCAACCTCGATTTTGTTTTTTTCGGGCGCCATTTTTTTCGTCGCTTATGCATTTTCCGATTGCCGAAACTCGTCAAATTGTGTTGAAATTCTCATTCAACCTAACTCCCAGACATCCTGGCTGTTCCCCCGTGGTGTGTGTGATGTTTTTTTAATGTTTTTTTTTTTTAATTTTCTTTGTGTTTTTGTTGTTTTTGTATGTGCGTGTTTCGGCCGCTAACTTTGTATTTTTTTTTCTAAGTTACGTTTTCCTTTTTGCAAAGTTTTACGGGCCGTAATTTTTCCACTGTATTTTTTCAAAGTGCTATGGGTCTCGCATTGTGAATTGTTTAATTGATATTTCTGTTGATGTGTAGTCCCGCAGGTCGTAGGGATGAGCGCCTATTGCGCTCATCTCCACCAGCACAGCGAGCGCCTTTGGCGCTCACTGCCTAAGTCGTATGGCGCTCATCTCCACAAGCGCAATGACCGCCTTTGGCGCTCACTGCCTGGCTGCAACCGTGGCCCTTGCTTTGCCAGGGCCGCAGTTGCTGCGGGCTCGCTGCGAGATCCAGTAGTTTCAACATTGCGTTACCAATGTTTTTTGGCAACCCCACGCTGCTGAGAACTATATATGAGATAATATGATCCTCTGCTATAAAGCCCTGAATGAGCCCGTCATAGGCCCTAAGAGCCAGTGTGAGAGAGGTTTGACCAGCAACCCCCAACCAACCTAAAAGTAAACAGCACCTCACTTAAGGTTCTCATAGTTTGCAACACTACCCCCTATGAAGTCCATAAGGCCCCCCATTGTCCCTAGGTCATATTATCTATGAGGGTCCATATAGAAAACATATAGTGGTATATTATCAAATACTATCTTTTGATTGCAGCAAAGACAATTCTTTCAATGTCTCTTTAAGGTCATTATTTTTTCTTTTCATTAAATTCTTTTTTTTATTTCTTGTATTTATTCTTTTATCTTAATGTCAGTATTTTACTGTAATTTCAGCCCCCATTGATAATAGGGTCTTGGCACCATGGGGATCCTTATGGATTGCTCTTGGGGCAGTTTTGCAGATCTTGGGTGTCCATATGAACATGGCAGGGTTTGCTTAGTTTTACACTAGTCAGTGGGGGTTGATGGTCCATCATAGCCCACATGGGCTCCTCAGGCTAGAATGGGCATAGGGCATAGGGTTTTTTAGTAGGGGTTAAAGAAGGCCCAAATATCCCCTGGTTATAGAGTGGGTCCAGGGAGATCCCAGAACTTAATAAATCATGTGGAGTTAAGACCCCCTCAACTATCTCCTCCAAATCTAAAATAAATAATTAGTTTAACCCCTTCTATGTTGTGATCAGTTATTTTTAACATGAATTTCACACACAAACATGTGGCCATAGTTTATTATCTGTCTATACAGGAGTTGACAAATATATTGAATAAATAGGAGCCTGCTATATTTTATAAGGAGTCTGACAGGGGATCATTTCAGAAAAATACTTAGGAGCTTGGAGTACAAATTCTAAAAGCCCAAACTGCTGAGATTTTCCCATACATATATATTTGTGGGGGGGGGGGGGGGAGAGAAATATATATATTTTTTTGTGTTGTTTTGCACTTATCCAAGTAGTATTTCGGCTAATAACCCCTCATTTGTCCACCTTTCAAATTTAAAGGGTCATTGAAGGCATTTTTTTCTTTGTTGCATCTGAGAGAGCATATTTCCTAATGTTGAACAGTGTGTTGCTTTGTAAAAAAGTAAAGCTCTTTGAGGGTTTGTCCCTGTGAGGCAATGTGCAGCAAGATTTAGAGGCATGCGTACTGTCTGCTCACACTGATATACATATATATTCGTTTCCAATAACTTTAAACACATTTTATTAAATATTTTTATTAATAAAATAAACTTTTATAATGTTTAGAACATGCTCTTTTGAATACATGATACTAAAAAAATAGCATTCCATGTCCCTTTAACTCATTAGAATAATATCTATATTAAAATGTAGCGTAAGATTAGATAAATGGCTATATCCACTGTATATTATGCTGAGAACGTTATCATTTGGAAGTTGATTTCTCTCCTATGTCTTATGGTAATTTCCAGAGCCTCTTTTCTCAGTTTGCATTTTTAATGAATAATCTCCTTAGTTAATCTTCTCTAGGTGCGTTGTTTAAAGGTATTTGGAAGTTTCCCTGTTTTTACCGTTATCTAATTGAATACATGCTGCTTATATCAGACACACACATTACATTGATCCATTCTATACCCACACAGATATATTTTATTTAAAAAAAAAACTTGTTTTCCACACCCTCAGCTCTGCTTACATAGGCACAGTGTACCTACCAATTGAAAAACTGCATTTGGGTACGGATTTAACCCTTTACCTTATCTAAACAGCAATGTCTGGCTCCTCCTGCTTTATTGTGTTGGGGACTACACATCTCATGATGCCTTCCTGCAAAGACTTCCATTAATGCTTGATACAATGTTTTAGCTGCATGCTATTGGCCAAAACGAATTATGAATTATATGCAAATTTTAGCAGGGATATTAAGGGGTGTTAACTCTTAAAATCAACTGCTTGCAAATTCAAGAGCCTTTAGCAAACTTTAGGGTAAGTATAATAATGTTTATTTTGGTATTTTTTCCTGCAAATTTTTTTTTTTCTTTGCTGATTCTCCTCTATCAGATGCAACCATAATCCATAGATTTAGTTGGAATTTAAAATTAAAAAATACCTCTGACTACAATCTATACGTATGTTCTCTATATATAGACTGTAACTAAAGTTCCCTTCCCTTTTATCATTGGTATGTCGCCTTATGTGTCTGTAATACTCCTAAAAACCAAGGCAATAACACTAACATTTAGTGACTTAACAAGCTAATGGTAGTTATTACCAATTGACCCTTAAGTGACCCTTAAACAGCAGCCCCTTGGTATGTGAGATGATGCTTAATGTCCAGTAGTGTCTGGAGTCTGAGTACTGTTAATGTTTCACACAGCCATTTAACCCTTTCACTGAAAGCCATGTTTGTAAAGAAATTCAATTGGGTTTATTACAGTTTTGGAGAATTTCCCATACGCGAAACCAGTTAAATATTTTTTTTTTTTTGCATGCAGTATAATAATTTAATGTTCATTAAAGGGACTCCCCAAAATCAATTTGTTTTCTAAAGTGAATCAATCCTGAGTAACCTCAAAATCAATTATTAATATTTTAGAAATGATTTACTGTAGTGAAAAACTGCTAGTACAATGTATAGCCAGCTTTTAATGCTCTTTAAAATTAAATCAACTTCCTGTTTGCGTGACAGAGTCCCTTAAAATATTATTAAAGGGACCCTGTCACGCCAGCAACATGTTGGTTTCATCTTAAAGAGGATTACAAACTGGCTATACATTGTATTAGCTTTCTTCTGTATTGTTAATAATTCTCTACATATTTAGCATTGTTTGTGCTGCTCCTTTATACTAATCTGCAGTTACTTAGTAACTCAGAGTGTATGATAAGTGTGTGTGTGTGGTCAGTCGTTCAGTCGTGTCTGACTCTCCGTGACACTATGGATCGCAGCATGCCAGGCACATCTTGTGTCTGCGTGTGCTAATCCATAAGGTTTTCATGGCAAAGATAACTGAAGTGAGTTGCCAGTTCCTTCTCCAGTGGGCCTCAGTTTGTCTATGACCTGCCCATCTTGAGTGACCCTACATGGTATAGCTCACAGCTTCTTTGAATTACACAAGCTCCTTCACCACGACAAGGTAGCGATTCAGAAGGAGATAAGCGTAACGGGTAGGTTATCTACCTGCATGGGCACGTTACTTTTTCCACCACAAAAACTGTGTTACCAATTATCACATCAAAGCAGCTAATTAGTTTTGGGAACCTCTCATTTACATCATAATTCCACACAAAGCATGCAGGCTATCTCAGGAATGATTTTCTTTTGAGAACGTCAATGTATATACAGTTTTCCAGACAGATCCTATACATTAGTAATACATTTAGTTCTGTATGTTCCTGCAGTTTAATTGTCAATGGTATTATTGTGCATTAATAAATTAACACCTTACTATATTCGTATATGATCTTTGTTTTTGATATAAGACTTTAAGTCGTGACGGTTTCCCTCTCTGCAGGCACCCATTTGTGTGTGCCTTACCTCCAGCCTTACCCATAGCTCCAAGACAAGCAATCCCAGAGTCACACTCAACCCCCCCCCCCCCCCCCCTCTTGCAGCCTCACAATGCAGCTGTACATGCTGTGGCTTATCCCGCATTCGGCTTTGTAAATCAATAGTGCATGCAGCTAAGACATTTACAGCAAAGCGACTTTCTACAGAGATCTTGTGGCTCATTTTAGTTTCTCTTCCTCTGTTTAGAAATTGTAATGTAACATAATGCATTCACAATTGTGTTTTGTGGGGGCGACACAAAAGAAACAAAATGTTATGACATATTTAGGTAAATTATGGATTTTAGTAAGCTTGAGCAGGTATAAGAGCAGAAAATAATGAGATCAGATACACAGGAAATGATTTAAAGCAGAAATTCCCAAACCTTTTTGGTCTAGAGACTGAGTAATTTGCTTCCTATGTTCATCTCCACTGATTTTTGCACTGATAATAAATTACGAGTTACTCCCTGACACTTTGACACCAATGCTAATAAGATTTTATGTATCACACGCAAATCAGGGCACTGACATAAATGCAAAAAGCAGAAGAAAGATTTACGAGTACCAAAGACCCTTCCATTCTTTGTAATGTGGTAATTTAGTTTTTGCCATGTACTTAACCTCTGTATAACGATATGGAATATTGTTGGCGCATTACAAATAAAGATGATAATAATAATAATAATAACCGCTCGCACGTAGCCTTCAAACCTTTGCTGAGCCCCCAGAAGCATTTAAAGTAACAATATAGAAAAAGCACTGCAAAATGATGAAATATCAACATTATTTGACACTTAACAATCTAATATCAACATATGTGTAGTTAACAAATATGATATGTTATTATTAAGCCCGTTTTATGATACAAAATCCAGAGTAACACACTGAGACCAGCAGTTTAGTGAAGGGGAGCAGGTTCTTGAGTACACTCAGAAATCATTATCTGGCCCAGGTTATACAAGAACCTACTAGATATGAGGCTATCTTGTTTTTTGTTATCACAAATAATATTGATATAGTATCAAATGACATAGGGCAGCCTTTGGGAAACAGTGATCACAACATAGTCTCTTTTGAGATTGAATTGAAAAAACAAAACTCTTAATTTTAAAAGGGCAGATTTTAATGGTCTAAGGGCAGCAATACAAAGTATAGACTGGGACAGAGAACTGATAGGTAAAAACACTGAACATAAACGGACAACGTTCAAATCCTTACTAAATATACACACACATCGGCATATACCAAGTGGGAATAAAAGTAAAAGGAGTAAATCACATCCCATGTGGCTTAACAATGACTTAAAGATGAAGATGGGGAGTAAAAAACAAGCATTTAAATTATATAAACAAGAGGGGACAGAGACTGCTTTACGGGAGTACAAGGAAATCAACAAGGCTTGCAAAAGGGCTATTAGACTGGCTAAAATAGAAAATGAAAAGTTAGTTGCAAAGGAGAGTAAGACTAACTCTACATTTTAAATATATTAATGGTAAGAAGGCCAGGAAGAAAGCTATAGGAACATTTCAATGTGACACAGGTCATCTGACAATTAGTGACCAGGAAAAGGCAGATGAGCTAAATAGGTTCTTTTCTTCGGTATACACACAGGAGGTACCAGTGGTTGGTACACTGCAACATAATGGGGCTACACTACCTTCACCAAATAATTGGTTAACGCAGAAAGAAATCCAAAAAATAAATGTTAATAAAGCCCAGGATCCTGATGGAATACATCCAAGGGTACTAAGGGAACTGGGTTCGGTAATAGCCAAACCATTCTATCTAATTTTTCAAGATTTCACTCAACACAGGGTCTCTACCAGATGACTGGAGAAAAGCAGAGGTGATACCTATATTTAAGACGGGAGTGAGAGCAAATCCAGGGAATTATAAGACAGTGAGCCTCACTTCTGTAGTGGGAAAGCTTTTGGAAGGGTCAATAAGGCATAATATACAAGAATATGATTATAAGTAGGAGTCAACATGGATGTATGAAGGATAGGTCATGTCAAACAATTCTAATTAGTTTCTGAGGTGGTTAGTAGGAACTTGGATCAAGGCAACTCGGTGGATGTAGTCTTTTTGGATTTTGCAAAGGATTTTGATACAGTGCCACATGGATACAGGAATTGCAGTAAACATCTGCTCATGAATTGAGAGGTGACTAAAAGACAGGAGGCAAATGGATATTGTAAATGGAACATACTCAGATTGGACTAATGTGGTAAGTGGGGTTCCTCAGGGCTCAGTATTAGGTCCTCTCCTTATTAAAGTATTTATTAATGACTTAGCAGTTTGACTGGAAAGTAGTGTCTCCATTTTGGCTGATGACTCTAGTTGTGCAAGGTAAATAAATAAGAAAAGTATGTACTTTCCCTCCAAAGAGATTTGCATAAATTAAAGGAATGGGCATCTAAATGACAGATGAGATTTAATACAAATAAATGTAAAGTTATGCATTTGGGAAGGAAAAATAGCCATGCAATTTATATGGAGCAAATCTTGGGGTATCAGATATTGAAAGGGAGTACTTGTGGACAACCACCTAAGTAACAGTGCTCAATACCAAGCAGCAGCTGCAAAGGCAAGTAAAATATTAGCATGTATTAAGAAGGGTATAGAAGTACAGTTTTTGCACCACTTCATAAAAAGATTTTAGAGCTGGCAAAAGTACAGAGAAGGGCAACAAAACTAATAAGGGGATTGAAGGGAGCTGAGTTGTGAAGAAAGACTAACGAAATTAAACCTATTTTCTAAAGAAAAAAGGCGTCTAAGAGGGGATATGATTAACTTGAATAAAGGTGATGAGATGATCTTGGGGTAGGGGCTATTAATGCCCAGGGCCACCAGTTATAGACTACAGGTTAACTACCCACAAGGAGTGTTGGGTTCTTGGAAATCTTGGCACCAGCACCCTGATATCTGGCTTCTGTATCAGTCAGGGTCCCTCCATCAGGAATCATCACCGGAGTCTCGGTAACCTTCCTGTGGTAGTGACCAGGGCAAGTTACTTGTAGGATGGAGATAGGATCAGTATCACAGCCACCAGGAGCAAATAAGAGAACATACCATTTATATATGTCTCAGCAGTGAACTGATTTATTTGAAGAAAGTCAACAATATTTATAGGGGTGTGATACAGAGGGGGTATATACAACACAACAATGACAGGGAGTGGCAGACAAACACAGGATATTGACTCCACATGGGGTCTAATAGTCTGGCATCCTGCCATCCTGTCTTGCACTTGTGAACAATAGCCCAACCTCCAAATACACAGAATGCTGTCTCCATGTCTAGTGGTCCAGACCTCAAATAGAGTACATTAACTTTATCTGGCAAACAATTGGACAAAACAGATTACAATATAATTGAGGCGTTTATGTACATAGTCCAATGGCTGGAGCCAAGCAGTCTGTCCTTCATGGTGGCTTAATGGGCTTAGATCCATGAACAGGAAAAGGGTTTTGTGATAATTAATATATCCAGGTTCAATATAAAGATTTGTCAAGTGAACTTTTTGTGTTTTCAGCTGACGAGTGGACATCCTTTGAGGTTAGAATTTGATAGATTCCACCTTAAAGAAAGAAAAGGGTTCTTCACAGTAAGGGTTGAGGGGGCACAGAGAGCCAGTGGCTTACAGATGTGCCTGGCGTGCTGCTGTTCAGGGGGTCACAGATAAATAATCTTGCCTGAATGACTAAACAACAACATCAATACAAACATGGTTTACCAGTCATATTACAACATCCAAAGCCAGGTGCTGACACTATCAGGATTACTACGCCTGTCAGTCAAGTTCTTCATGTAATATTCAGACCCTCATTTAATGCATTTTCCGGAGCTCCAATAACCTCTGTGCTCTGTAGTTGTAAGGAAATATTTGCTGAATTAATAAATCATCTTGACCTTCCCAACTAACAGCACTCATTATATATTAAGAATCCACATCAGCGTTTTAGGGCATCAGGCTCCTTTATTAAATGACCCTTACACTTCCTAGCAGCTCGCTGGTATCTTACCGGTTGGATCAATAAAATATGATTTAGGGAATGCTTGTTATGTTCATGAAATGATCCCAGATATTGAGTCTGGCTTATATCATTATTGATTTAATGATATTGCTCTGCTTATATTAGACATTTCTAAATGTGAGCTAAAATATAGGATAATACCAGTTATTATAACTGAGATTTAAGTATTGAATAGTTTATATTTGGTCTGTGCAGGCATCAGGTGAACAAAGTCAGTAAGGTAAGTGGATTAGAAATGTAATAATGCTTTAAAAAGTCAAGGTTTTTATATTTTGCAAGAAAAGAGCAGGGTATAATATTGTGCAAGCATAATGTGACTGTTTTAACACTTAAAGGAAGTATAATCCATCTTGTATGCCCAGTTATGATTAAAATGGAAATGCATTTAAAAAACATGTTTGGTGGTCATATTGTTGAGAATAATTTGATTATTTAATTAGTGATTAGAAATAAAAGTAGTATTTGGAGAAAAAAATATCAATTTAGCTTTTTATACTTAAAGTGTTATGGAGGTTCCATGGTTTTTATGAGTTGTATAATATCCCTGTAATTATTTATTATTAGTATTATTATGCTTTATTCGTAACGCACCAATATATTCCGTATCGCTATACAGGGTTTAGGTATAAGTATAAACAATTTCCCCACAATTAAAATAATGGAAGACCCTGTTATTGAGCTTTCAATCAGATATACACTTTGCTTTCCCTAAAGCATCTCACAAGATTGACTTACAACCTAAAGGGTAAATTACTTATATGTAGTTTGTTTTATTAAGAAGTGCTTATGATCTCTGTTTTTACTGTCTAAAAGCAAACAAATATTCTCTTCTTGTGTCTGCCCTCTGCAGTTCACGAAAACACAGACTCTGTAGTACTTGCTGTGCTGTGACATACTAACCAATCACTACAACATGCAGCTGAGACATGGTCCCTGATAGGCTAGGACACTTTACTGAATATCCAGCCCTTCAGAGTCTGGGTCTGCATATGCTGTGGTGGGCAGATCCATACAGGGACTATTTGTTTGATTTTTTTAAACAGATTTTAAAAGCACTTTTTAATAAAATAAAGCACATAAAAGTAAATAAATAAACCGGGATATTATATACCTAGTAAAATCTAGAAAGCTTCCCTTTTTTAACATTTGAATATTAGTGTTACAGACCATAGTAGAGATGCCAAATCGCTGTCTGTGGGATTGGAGCAGATCTGCCCAGGAAGCTGTCTTACAGTTTCTAATAGAGTGGTCTGTTTTATGCAGTGGCCAATGCAGGGATGGAATCAGATAAAGATCCTATAAGGACAGACTCCTGGGCAGATCCTCTGTTATTCTATGGACACCTTTCAGTGATGAGAGGGAAGCAGATCTGTCTGTACTTGTAATGCTGATATTTAAATCTAAGTTTCAAAAGCTACATTGCATTTTATTGCTACTCATTCATTAAAGGGTCGTTAATTCAGCATAATCTGGAGCACACCATAGTAAAGATCTCCTAAAAGCATTTTGAAATACATTTAGAATTTTTGAAATACGTGCATTTTCACTGAGAAATCAAAACATTAAATATCTGTGTACATGTGCCTCAGACAAACTCACAGCAACAACTCAATGCAGTGAGCATAAGCAAAAAAAAAAGAGTTTACCCCTCATAAATTAATTTGTGCAGATAATGGAATGTTGGAATCGCCTAAATAGGTCAGTTGTGTGTTAACTACTCACTGAATTTCTTAGTCCAGGGAAAACTGCTATAAACCTTTGTCTTCATGATGCCTTTAATCAGGGAACAGTCAGTAGGCAGGGTACAGTGTGTTTGTAAACAGACCTAAAACTTTAGATTGTTTAGGTTTCTAAAAAATAGATCATTTTAACATACAATCTTGTTCTCTTTCACACCTTGAAGTGCAAGTACAGTGAGGTAAATGGCCCTTTAAATAAACAAATTAAACCTATATTACAGTATATGACCACAATTGTCCTTTAAGCACTGCAATGACGTGCATTTTTATGATAAAAGAACATTGACGTTCAGTATAAAGTTTCTTAAAGTCAGGCTTCTCTTTCTTTGTATTGCAGCAGCTGTTTGCTATTAATATAGCTATTCATATTTAGATTTTTACTTTAATATTTTACCAGTGCAGATAATAATGAATGTAATATTAATAATACATATTATACAGGCAAAATATAGTTTCTCACTGAAATTTTTCTATATGAATAGTTAGGATGCCAATATATAGCTTAGTCTATAGTATTATCTACTATTAATTTTCTGCTAAAAAATGAATGATCTGAAGTCTAGAAGACTTTCTTTTAATAATGAGTTCTACCCACCATCGTTTTTAGAAGATAGTTACAACTGTATGCAGCCAATTGGAGCCTGAACAGATGTATTAATTGCTTATCTAATAAATTATGAGAATGGTTAAATAATACTTGTTCAGACACCCCAATCACAGGCTTGTGAATAAAAATAAAATAAGAAATCTAGATATCCAATGCGTTTTTATATTATATAATTTCGTAAATGCATGACTGAACATATGTCCCCTGTTACTTCATGCAAAACTATACGAGTTGCTTAGCTCTTAGACATTATTTTCTTGTGATCCTCATCCAAAACCCATGGGAAAATATGGTTTCAGCATGATTACAAGTAATTACCATACAAAGCTAAATAATGTGATTGAAAGTATATTAATTATTCACATCATTTGTGCATAAAATAATATATGAGATTCAATAAAATATGTATCTGCATACAAGGAACAGCAGTATTCCCAGTTTGCTCAGTAAAGTATAGTCTTCTTAGGACTCACTAATTACTTTTTAATTAATTTTAGCATTGAGTTTATTCTACATTAATTAGTTTCACGTAGAAATGTATTTTACAAGCCAAGCACAACTTAAATATGCAATCTTGTCAAATGATGGAATTTCATTTTTAATATGGAAAATAATCATTAATTGATCTAAAATATCACCTGAAGTAGTAAATTGGAATTAAAAGGATGCTGGCACCCCAAATTAGGATTGTTACAATATGGGATAGGGGGTGTCATACCAGATAACACCTTCAGCTGAATCACATATCTAACCACAAGCAAGTGTGAGTGATGAGAGCTATTGGGACTGAAACCAAAAAAATAATAAGTCCTAAAAAGGACAATAACTTCCTCGAGATAAGAGCTACAGCCTGCAGTGCGTATCCTTGTACAGGAGCAACTCTTTTTATTGAACCTCAAAACACAGTACAATTTATATACAGTGTGAAACATTGCTAACTACATTCAGTTTAACTGACAACTAGGGATAAGGGTTTTAGGTTAGTCACAGAATTATGGATTAAAGCATAATATATCAATTGATCAATACTGATTGATTTTGACACATGTCCCTATCCTCTATCAGATGCATTCCCAATCTAGGAATCCTCTATATCCTTTTAATGTGTTCATGTATTCAACATTTTATAAAACATTGCTGAAGACTATTTACAATAACCCCTTGGCTTAACAGACACAGTACTAAGGTATCCTGTGTGAACGTACATATATCCTTAAAGAACCACAACATTCACCTATATGCACTCTTCACTATGAGATAGATGTTTGAAATCATTGTGAAAAAATGTTTTACTTCTGAGAAATTAGTGTTATGATAATTTGAAGTATGGTCAGTTCAAAGAGTTAAATTCATGTGAATCGGGAAAGAGCTCTGGACAGCACAGAACAATGTCGAATTATTTAGATTCTGGTTCTGGAGCTTTCAGGGATTGCATCAGGCTGTGACTGACTCATTGGAAACACTTTGATATATACCATTAGCAATTTCAATAGCTTCTGAAGTAGCTCTGTCATTAGTGCAGCTGATGGTGGAGGTAATGGTCCTGAGTTTGATTCCAGGCACATCTATATATGATATTCCTGTTTAACCAAACATGGATATATGTTTTAATGTTATGTATTAGAGTATATGTCCGTTTTTTCCTGTTTCTGCGTATAATTACATATCTGTACACGCAGTTGTGTGTGTATATATATATATAAAATACTATATAAATACTATACTTTAAATAAAAAAATAATTTTACAGAGCAGAGCTCAACAAATGCCAAGATCCAGGTTGTCATGCCATAAAATGCTTACAGGCACCTAGATTTCATCCACTGTTCGTCTCTGCAATTCAGTGTTACCTGGAAGCAGACAGGCATGAGTGACTGAGCCAGTGTAGTGTTGGCGTTACATTGCCTGTGGTCAGCACCGCACCCTTCAGCCAAATGTACCTGTGTGTAAGAGAGGATTGAAAGCTGCTGCTGCTAGAACAGCCCTCACTGATAAATATACTTAGCAGAGCATCCTATGTGCAGCTAATCTAGGCCTCTTTTAATAGTGACTCTCAAACAACCAGAAACTACATTTATCCAGCATCTACCAATCCCATTGGGTGCCAGATAACTGAGAGTCTACTGTGTATATATATATATATATATATACACTACATAAATAGGTACATTGCTCACAGAAATAACATTGGAAGCCAGGGGGCTTGAACCCATGACTTAGAAATGAAGATATATATTTTCAACAGGATGCTAACCACTGTGCCACCATACTTCTCTTACACTTGCACTTTAAATCGCTATTATTATGTGCACCAGTTCCAAAACACCTGTCTCAATATATATGCTGGGTTTTGTGGAATGACTTTAAGGGCTTAACTAGAATGACTGTATTTATCTACATTCATGATTTATTTTAGTAATGTAAACACATTGTGAAGATGATATTTACACCAATAACTGATGGTTCAGAGCACATATGTTGACTTTCAGGGCCCTTCAAATTGGTGATAGGGAAATCCAATGGTATCAACATTAGCGAAGCAAACACAAACACCATAGTTCAGGGGTGTCCATCCTCGGTCCTGGAGGGCCGCACCCAAGCCTGGATTTGAGGATTTCCTTTCTGTGCACAGGTGAGTCAATCAGGATGACTGAAGAAGCAATAGTCACACCTGCTTGCAGCAAGGATATCCACAAAACCAGGCATGGGTGCGGCCCTCCAGGACTGAGTTTAGACACCCCTGCCATAGTTGATAAATAAGATTTAATCATTGCCAGATTCATAACATCAACACTGCAACAAAGTCACACAGTGACCAATTAACACAGGTATGCATAGTAGCATGGTGGAGGTGAGTAAGATACTGAGTTCTAGTAACACAGGGGAATAGGTGTATAGGAACAGAATGCAGGCAGTGGCGATGACATGGTTGAGGGGGATTTACAGTGTATCATCCAACATGAGGCAATATGAAGTACATCATATTATTACAGATATCAAGCCAACAACAACATTCAATAAACAATAACAATAATAATACAGCATTAGAAGATATACCTATGGGGAGGAGTAAAATGTAGGCTTGTCTGCCCAACAGACACTCCTATCGACTTGAGAAGTATAGTATGGTACTCAATCAATGAATATTCTAATCTCAATAGGTCAGTTCTCTAGCCATGAAAATTCGCTATGAGAGAAGCCTCTCCATACATAACTTTTTACTCTCAGATCTAACTGTACATATCAGTCTGTTCTAACTCATTTGAGAGATTTATTCACAAAAAAACAAGCAATTTAAGGGGAAATTCTGTACTCTGAATGAGCGTCTCTATCATCTGTTGTTGTATATGCATAACTGAAGGTTAAGGTAACCTTATTAACAGTTATGTTCAAGCCTGGAGTTACTTTTCCCCAAATGTACAGTGAGGATCACATCAGCACCGAAGAAAAGATCTGGAAGGAAGTATGCAGGCTTCACAATAGTCCAATTAGAGGAGAGTATAATATGTCTAAAGCAATAGGTACATATAAATCTATGTAGAATACTGTATGTCACCATTCACATGCTGTGGTTATGCAAGGAACATCAAGTGATATCACATCTGCATTGTATTCTGCAATTAAAGCTTTAAATATAGTAGCTAATCCGTAGTAAGAATCAGATATCACATTGGATGCAACAACTGAATGATTAGGAGACATGCACAAACATGATGCAATGTGACCTTAGCATGGTCATGGAATGTCAGGATGCTCATCTTCATGCCATGTTCTGTGCTTGAGGAATAGGACACATCTTTAAGATCTGGAAGAAACATACAAGGAACATGTTATTATGAACATTACACATGCTATATGAGCGGCTACATCATGATATACCAACACATGCAGGTAAGGTGGCACATATGTTTATATGTTACTTTCTTACTTTTAAAACAAGCAACTCATCTGGCAGATGATGATGATGGGAATGTGTGCATGATGATGATGGGAATGTGTGCATACTTACCATTAAAGGATAGCTTAGCATGTTCTAGTTTATTCAGTGTTAATCAACAGTGCATCATGAGACATACATCATATCAGGAAACTCTCCTCTATTGTGGACTGTTCGATAGTCTATATGACAATAAGGAAAGAGAAAAGAGTAGTATTAATTATGCGTAATCAAGCTACATTATAGTAAGTTGTTATTGGGTTTGTACTTACATGTGAAGTACTCATGAATGATACGGACACATTGTTGTGACCTCTGCAGATTATCCACAACAGGGGGAGGTAAAGGCTCTTCCTCCCGATGTAGCAGAGCCTCATCAATGTCCCCCAGACAGTTGGCCTGTACTGCTATATTGTGCAAACAACAGCAGGCAACGATAATCTGACAAACCTTTTCTGGGGTATACTGTAGAGCCCCTCCAGTTGAATGTAAACATCTGAAGTGCATCTTGAGCGCACCAAGACATGTGTTATGGGCCATATTGTACCTTACCTCCGCCTGTGTGTGAGGTTTGTTCACAGGGGTTTACAATCACGAAAAACACCCATATCCAGCATTACCTGACGTAAACAAAGTGGGAGAGGTAGATATTAATAGGATGTTGTGATGTTTGTTAAAGGGTATGGAAGTATACATAATGATTCATGTAGTGTTAGTTTTTGGATATGTTGTTGTAAGCTTCATACTGTTTTGGCCAGATAACACAGGGTTATGCACAGCAACAATCAATGATTTTATGGCTCAGGCGGTCTTACTCCCGTAGTCACATGTGAATGTCAGAGCAATAGAGTGAAACATGATGTATATGTTAGTGTATCCTGTGTTAGTAAGATATGCTTGCCTGTGATTACTTATGGATATTCACCCAGTAGCCAACCTGATGGAAATTGCCCAGACTGGAATTAATGATGGAGGATTGATGCAGTATATGGGCATCGTGAGCACTTCCAGGGAAGCCTTCAAACACATTTTGTATGCACATGTTTGCATCACAAACAACCTGTACAGTGATAGAATAATACTGTGTGCCATTTCTGAACAGCGATTCCTTCTGTTTAGGAGGTATCAATGCAAATAGCACCTAGCACATTGGGGACACCTGCTAATTGATAAAAATCAGATTTCACCTTCCAGGTCTCGTCTACAATTTTGGGGAAAGTGATGTATCTGGTCGCTTTTATAACAATAGCACTGAGGAATGTGGTCAGACACTTTGAGAAGCTTAGCTGAGACATACCTCCGGCTATGCTCATGGTGTTCTGGAAACTACCAGATGCAAGGAAGAGTATTGTCCTTCCCAGTATAGCTCTATTGTTCCGTGACAGATGCTCAAGTTCCTCCCTCAGGACCACATAGAGTTTTACAAGACTGGCAAGGGTCAGCCTAAAATGCTCATACACTTCCCCATCAGTTAACCCCTCTAATTTGACTCTCTCCCTATATACATTGGTTGCTCGGACCCTCGTTTCAGGTTCATAGTTAATGTTTTCATGTTTGTTTTACAGTTGTGGCAGACCTCAACATATGTATTTAATGACGTATGATTTTCATTTTCATTGATATATTTGATTACTCTTTAGTGCCTCTGTGATTGCTAAGAGGTGATATCTCCCATTGTTACATCCTTTTATCTAAGTGTGCTATCTCTTTTAATGCTGCGTTAACTGTTTTTGGCAATGTATATGACAGTGTTTCCCAAGCTAATCCTCAAGGCTCCCCAGACAGGTCAGGCTTTCAGTTTAACAGTGTGTGAACAAAGGTGAGGCAATTCATATTCAACAGGAGATTTTCTGACCTGTGTTCACATGGTTATATGAGGTATATGAGGTTTATATGAGGTTAAGGGTTGTTGTAAATGGAACATACTCTGATTGGACTAATGTGGTAAGTGGGGTTCCTCAGAGCTCAGTATTAAGTCCTCTCCTTTTTAACGTATTTATTAATGATGTAGAAGTAGGATTCGAAAGTAGTGTCTCAAATTTTGCTGATGACAATATGTTGTTCAAGGTAATTAAATCAGATAATGATGTACTTTCCCTACAAAGGGATTTGCATAAATTAGAGAAATGGGCAGCTAAATGGCAGATGAGATTTAATACAAATAAATGTAAAGTTATACATCTGGGAAGGAAAAATAGCCATGCTCTTTATAATCTTAATGGAGCAAATCTAGGGGTATCTGATTTTGAAAGGGATTTTGGAGTACTAGTGGACAATCACCTAGGAAGCAGTGCTCAATGCCAAGCAGCAGCTGCAAAGGCAAGTAACATATTGGCATTTATTAAGAAGGGTATAGAAGCAAGGGAAGCAAATATAATTATGTAACTATACAAATCTCTAGTACGCCCTCATTTGGAATATGAAATACAATTTTGGGCACCACTTCATAAAAAGGATATTTTAGAGCTGGAAAAAGTACAGAGAAGCGCAACAAACTTAAGTGTAATAGAATGGTTAAGTTATGAAGAAAGACTAACCAAACTAAACTTATTTTTCCTAGAAAAAAGTCGTCTAACGAGGGGATATGATTACTTTATTTAAATACATCCAGGGTCAATATAAGGCTTTGTCAAGTGACATTTTTGTGCCGAGAGATTTTCAACTGGCAAGGACATCCCTTGAGGTTAGAGGAAAAAAGATTTCACCTTAAAGACAGAAAAGGGTTCTTCACAGTCAGGGTGGTTAAACTGTGATTTGCCATTTGCAGGTTTGACAGCAATTGCGGGCTTAAGGAATTGTAGCAATTCAATTTTGATTTGCAATTTTATCGATTGTAACATTTGCAGGCTTGAAAGATCAAAGGCTTAGCTGGATCGGCTTGCCGGTTTTTACAAGCTGTAGGAATTTTCAGCTTGCAAATAGATTGTGGGTAGCTAGAGGAGTGCAATTAAATAGCAGTAACATTTGCGGGCTACATTATGGGCCTCAGTAATTGCAAATTTGACAATTTAATAGGGCCATAGGGTTGAAAAATAAAATGCTAGTGTGCCCCTGAAAAATGTTAGATCAGCCCCTACAATATTTTAATTTTAAAGGGATATGGACGTTTTCTAGATTTTACTAGGATGGAACATACCTATGTAACTATTTACTTTTATGTACTTTATTTTATTAAGAAGTGCTTATAAGCTCTGTTATTAAAACCAATTAAATAGTGCCTGTATGGGTCTGCCCACTGCAGCGTATGCAGGCACAGACTCTGTAGGGCTGGATGTGCAGTGTAGTGTCCTAGCCTATCAGGGATCATGTCTCAGCAGCACTTTGTACAATGTTGCTGAGAGAAGGTCAATGACTGGTTATTAAAAGACACTGCATAGCAAGTACTATAGAGTGTGTTTTCATGAGCTTCAGACCTTTTTAACCATTCTTAATACAATAAAACACATGAAAGTTAATAGATATATGATATATGGAGTAACAAGAATACTTCGATATTCCTCTAAACATATTTATATCTGTCCAAGTCTTGGTGCGACAGTTTTTTTATGACTACAAGAAAAGCCTTTGTATTGATACCCAACCACCTACATTATCTTTCTCCACTATACATTTATAAAAAAATGTGTATATTTATATTTATTTGTAAAATATACATGACATCCTAAGTTTCAGGAGTACTGGAGTTAAATTAATGTTCATTTTAGGGGCCTCTGCGCTTGGAGACCTGCCTGCACCACAGTGGCCTGTTTTATGGTGGAATAGTTTTCTATTTTTTTATGGTGCCAAAAATGCCCTATGTTATCATGAAGTTATGAACCATTATCTGAATTAATGGACCTAATTGTGGTACAAAAATATCTGGGTCCTTTCCTTAGTCTTGTAAGACATTTGTTTCAAGCATGAAAATTCGCCATTAGAATTATGAGAAATATGAAGGTACTCAACGATGTTGCTCATACACTAGGAACTGCAGGGACAATCCAAGAGCCCTATGTAAATCAGGTGCTACCAGTTAGGGCACTGCCTTATATTGGCTGCGGGAGCTTTCTTTCCCTAACTTCTACACTAATGTAAATATTTTACTCCCCCAGATTATGCCACTCAGTCCACAGCCGTAAATTCTGCCTTAGATTTCTGTGCAGGGAGCAGCCAAACCAAGCTTTATGTATGAGACAGGGCCCTAGGAGCCAATAGGAACTGTGAATGTCATAAATCTTATAATGAGTGGGAAGTGCAGGAGCCTACAACTGCAGCCTCAAGGAAACATTAGCAATATAAAAAATATTAAAAAAATATATTTTGATATTTAAAAAAATGTAGTAATTGTATTTATAGCTTCAATCAGTAAAGATGCGTTTAGTTTGTATTAAAATATGATATATTTATAGACAATGTATCAGAGCATTTGTTCCTAGGCGACGTGGTTGTGTAACATTTATTAACCCCTTGAGTACGGAGTTGTGTGTTACCCTTGATTTTGTATCATAAAACTGGCTTAATACTAACATATTGTCACGACCTCTTTCCAGGGTCTTGATCCATTGAGCCACCATAGAGGACAGACTGCCCTATTGGAAAATGGGTAGGGGAATTATATTGCCACATGGGAAATGTGGGCAGGTGGGTGGTGGGATGAATAGCCCCAAAACATAGGGTCATAGTGTACCGCCATGCTTCATATGGTCTAATGGCATATGTCTCTGCCGTATCCTGTATACTATATGAAATTCCCCATGTTATATTACTGTGTTCTGGTAATTTCTTCACCATTTATTTTCCTGTTGAATATGTTTTTTTTTTTTTTTTTTAAATATCATGTTTAACGATTTGGTGATTATCATTTTTAGATTTGCTTTTGATGATTGAGTTTAGGATTAAAGTTGGAGTTGCTAGAAGTAGACTTTATAGGTATAGTATCAAACTCGCAGTCAATGTTTTAGAGGTAGATTATAGAAGGATTATAATTTGGGTTCTAAAAGTTGTGGATATTCATATTAGAAACATTTTGTGTTGTCGAAGGTATGTGCATAAAACAACTTATTTCTAATTTGTCCAGTGGTTAGGATTCTGTGCTTTCACCGCTGTGACTTGGGTTTTACCCAGTCAGGGAACCAAGAGGTCACACCACCCTGAAACCATGCAGCATTGGGCCTGGTCAGTACTTGGATGGGAGACCACCTGGGAATACTAGGAGCTGTATGCTGTGGCGCATTAGAGAAGGAACTGGCAACCGACTCCAGTATCTCTGCCATGAATACCAAGTGGATCAGCGTGGTGTGTTGCGGTCCATGAGGTCATGGAGAGCGTCACAAAAAAACAACGGCTGCTTAGTACTGGGCTACAGTGGTCAACTAGTGTTTATGCTTTCATAAATCAGTAACACTTATACCCTATTTTTATTATTGTAAATGGAATGGAAAATGTGAATTAGAAAAACACAAATTAAAATAAACAGTTAAAAACAATATGATTGATGACCAGCTTAAGGTTGAGATGTTGAGTTCTGTTAGTACTTTTTAATGCACAATATTTAGGTAAGTAAATTCTGATATGAATATAAATAACTCAATTAATAATCCCAAGTGGGTTATACCAAATATAAGTAGCAAATTAATGACCTTTTGAGGCAAAATGCTTCTTATAATTTATGCTACACATTCACTGATTTTAATATAGGGATAATAGAGTGTTTATTTTTATAACTTGCACAATCTCTGATAAGATTTATGCGAGTCTTTGAAATGATTGGCCTTTTTGTTGTTTGCTGTTTAGTCGTTCAGTCATGTCTGACTCTCCATGACCCTATGAACCACAGCATGCCAGGCTGTTTGTGGTTTTCCATAAGGTTTTCTTGGCAAAGATACTGGAGTGGGTGACCAGTTCCTTCTCCAGTGGACCACAATTTGTCTGATCTCTCTGCTATGACCTGCCCATCTTGGGTGGCCTTACATGGTATAGCTCACAGCTTCATTGAGGTACACAAGCCCATTCACCACGACAATACCTCTTAATTATAATTATTTGTTAAGGACTTTTTCTATGTCTTTAGTTCTCTAACCGTGATACATGTGGTACAGCTAATCCCTTTTAAGTCATATGATACTGACAAGGTGTTATTTTCCATAGTGCTTATGTAAAGAAGTTGTTCCCTGCCTATGTTTGGGATGAGATGTTTTGACCATACATTAGTACACTTGTACGTTTTCCCGGGATTTCTCATAGATTATGTGTTTTTTGGACATAAAGTGACATCCTTTATAGCTTTTTGTCCTTTTTCAGATGCGTTGCTCTAAGCTTTTTAATTTTTATATATATATTTTTTCTTTGTGCAACTAGTAACCGCCATATATACCATTGGTGTATATCTAAAGTGCATGAAAAGGTTAAACAAAACAAGCATCATTGTCTCACCAGAACTAATACTAATTAGCTTTCATTGCCAGCTTAAACAAGGCAATAACTTCCACAAATATTGAATATTTGCATATAATAGTACATAATTTCTGAGATACATACCACTGTATCTATCTGACTTAATAGGCTAATATAGGAATCAAATATATTTCCAAATATGTTCCCATGATTGCAAATATAATCTTCCCCTATAGAATTGTTTCTTCCTAAATTAGTTAAGCAAATTACTTTGCACGCTGAGCACAGTTGCATATTGAGCTATAAAGCGACAACAGTATATATATATATATATATATACGGTAAAAGGGCCTCATTCTATTATTAAATCTGCCGCAAAGCTGCGATTCCTTGCGGGGGTCCCGTTACCTCGCAATTCAATTATACGGCGCCGCAAGGCTATCACCTTACGGCAGGCCGTGCATCTTGCAACCGGCCGTAAGCTCAGAAATCTATAAATGCAAAAATAAATTCAAGACGGCACTGTAAAGGTCTGTAAATGCTAGGGATCATAATGGGGGACATGAGGATTAATAGCAACCCCCTCTCAAGCTTGCACATCAGCCCAAATCCGAGATTACATTAACTGTTTATTTTCCGGCCGCAGCGTGGGCGGGTCTGAGGTGCTCCAAGCCCTCTGGACTTTTTACATGGATATTTGACATAAATTAAAATACAATTTTATTTACGGATTTGAGTGTAGGGGAATGTTGTGCTATTAATGCTAACACCTACAATCACTTTATAGTCTCCTCGGAGTGCAGGATGGCTTTATTATGGCTTTATAATGTGCTTAATTGTGTGCCTGCGGGACCTTTTTGCTGCAAGTAAGCTGCAGCTCGGTTTTAGCCTTGCCGAGAGGGTTCCCGGAGCAATTGAATAGCAACCGGGATTTTCTTACGGCCGAAACTCTTGCGGCCGTTTAAGATCAAAGGGTTTCCTCCGGCGCGTGCGGCCGCAAGGGATAGCAAGGCGCCGGCCGCAAGCCTGCTGAAGTCCCCGGCCGGAAGGGAATAGAATAGGCAAATAGCTTGCGGCCGGTCCTTACGGCCCCGCATCTCCTACGGCCGATAATAGAATGAGGTCCTAAAAATATATATATCTCACAAATATTTTCTTTTAGGGAAAAAAAAAGGCTATTTTTCCATGCTTTTTATCGTATCTTGTATTTGACATAGTTATGGTAAAATGGCTAATATATTTGGACCTGTGAAAAATGTTAAAAAGTTTCTGAATTGCAAATGATTCATATTCATCTTTTTCAGTATTCTTACATAGAGAAACATTATGGTCGTCATTCAATTTGAATTTTGTCAATTGAATAGGGCTCTATATAAGCACATAACATATTTTTTTGACAGAAGTTTTTAGTTAGTGAAAACCTTGGTTTTGGATAGAAATTCAGTAACTAAAAAGTTCTGTGAATTTTTTTTGTATGTGCTTATATAGAGCCCTATTCAATTGGGCAACTCGGAATTGAATGAGGCTCTATTGCCCTCATTCAATTGCGATTTGGCCAATTGAATAGGGCTCTAAATAAGCACATAGCATATTTTTTTAAAATAAGTTTTTAGTTAGTGAAAACCTTGCTTTTGGATAGTTGCTTGCTAACTAACAACTTCTTTAAAAAAATATGTTATGTGCTTATTTAGAGCCCTATTCAATTGGCCAAACTGCAATTGAATGAGGGCCTATATATTTAAACATTCACAGCCTTAATAAAATTGTGATTCGGCCAATTGAATAAGGCTCTATATAAGCACAAAGCATATTTTCTTACAGAAGGTTTTAGTTAGTGAAGACCTTGGCCCTCATTCAATTGCGATTTGGCCAATTGAATTGGGCTCTAAATAAGCACATAACATATTTTTTTTAAATAAGTTTTTAGTTAGTGAAAACCTTGCTTTTGGATAGATGCTTACTAACTAAAAACTTCTGTAAAAAAATATGTTACGTGCTTATTTAGAGCCCTATTCAATTGGCCAAATCGCAATTGAATGAGGACCCTTGCATTTGGATAGAAGTTCACTAACTAAAAACTTCTGTAAAAAAAATATGCTGTGTGCTTATTCAATTGGCCAAATTGCAATTTAATGAGGCCGTGAGTAAGTAACCAAACCTAGGGCCTCATTCAAATGGCATTTGGCCAATTGAATAGGGCTCTATATAAGCACACAGCATACTTCTTTACAGAAGTTTTTAGTTAGTGAAGACCTGGCTTTTGGATAGAAGTTCACTAACTAAAAACTTCTGTAAAAAAAAATATGCTCTGTGCTTATATAGAGCCCTATTCAATTGGCCAAATGTCATTTGAATGAGGCCCTAGGTCTCGTTACTTACTCAGGGCCTCATTCAATTGCAATTTGGCCAATTGAATAAGCACACAGCATATTTTTTTTACAGAAGTTTTTAGTTAGTGAACTTCTATCCAAATGCAAGGGTCCTCATTCAATTGCGATTTGGTCAATTGAATAAGGCTCTAAAGAAGCACATAACATATTTTTTTTAAATAAGTTTTTAGTTAGTGAAAACCTTGCTTTTGAGTAGATGCTTACTAACTAAAAACTTCTTTAAAAAAATAGGTTACGTGCTTATTTAGAGCCCTATTCAATTGGCCAAATCGCAATTGAATGAGGACCCTTGCATTTGGTTAGAAGTTCACTAACTAAAAACTTCTGTAAAAAAAAATATGCTGTGTGCTTATTCAATTGGCCAATGAGTAAGTAACCAGACCTAGGACCTCATTCAAATGGCATTTGGCCAATTGAATAGGGCTCTATATAAGCACAGAGCATATTTTTTTTTTTACAGAAGTTTTTAGTTCGTGAACTTCTATCCAAAAGCCAGGTCTTCACTAACTAAAAACTTCTGTAAATAAGTATGCTGTGTGCTTATATAGAGCCCTATTCAATTGGCCAAATCACATTTGAATGAGGTCCATAGAGAACAAACCTATTAACCTTCTCATTAGGAAGGACCAGCTAGGCTCATCCTATCAAGGACACTCACAGGGAAAATGGCAGGGGTTATCTATTTTTTTTAATATACATATATTTACACTAGTACCTACCTCCCATACTGTAGGAGATGTAGTTACCTTATCCCTGGTGTCCGGTGGGAGGAAATAGATCACAATTCATTAGCATGCTGTGATCGGTTCCTCTCCCTTCTTGCACTTCCCAGTACATCCCAGAGTCTTAGCTGCCCAGATTATACAGATTTTTCACAGGATCACACAAGACAGTGAAGTCATATATAGATATATGCCACAAAATGCTTACGGGCACCTAGATTTCAACCACTGTACGTCTCTGCAATTCAGTTTTACCTGGAAGCAGACAGGCATGAGTGACTGAGCCAGGGCAGTGTTGGCCTTACATTTCCCTGGGTCAGCACCGCACCCTTCAGCTAAATGTTCCTGTGTGTAAGTGAGGAGTGAAAGCTGCTGCTGCTAGAACAGCCCTCACTGACAAATATACTTAGCAGAGCATCCTATGTGCATCTAATCTAGGCCTCGAATTAATAGTGACTCAAGAAACCAGAAACTACATTTATCCGGAATTTACCAATCCCCTTGGGTGCCATTTAACTGAGAGTCTACTCTATATTAAGGCTCGCAGTGCAATGAGCACTCATCGCGAGGCATGCAAAACTTTCAAAATATTTTTAAAATAAGTTAGCCACTGGCGGTATATGTGCAAATAATCCATGGGTTTTGGTCTCCTTTAGGTGGCTCCAGACATGAACCTCTTGCTCACTATGCCTTAGGGAGTGCAGCTACACGTTACTGTTGATGTACAAATTGTACATCTGGGGATTGCTGCTTATCCTGTTCAGGGTAGAATTGCCTGGCATTTTGGGCTGGATCACTTTATTGAGCAAGACCAGACTCTTATACCATGGGATATTTTTCGGCTCTATGAGTGGGTTATGGTGCCTATAAAATGAACATATTACGATTTTGTTCGTTCTCAGAAACGTTTCTGACCTTGTTACTGTATAACAAGTAATGCAGCGGCATCTCAAAGCTTTCAGGGGTCTGAATACCTCTGCAAGAAGAACAATAACAACCATCAAAGATTCCATTTAAGACTATGAAACAACACTTGAGCTTCTTGTTTAACACTACGAGAACCCAATCATCACTACTGGCAATGCTTGTGCAATATTACTTCAATCCCATTTTGTGAAAGGTTTCTGATGTTGTTAGAAAACATAATAAAAGCCAATCTGTGAGCAAGTGTTTTGCTGTAAACATCTTATCCCACCTGGGCTTTTAGATACACTTAAAGAAACACAGTGAAGTTTCCAAATGCTTAAATAAATAATAAAAGTAACATGAAACACAATACTGTTTTTGTGGATTTAAAAGTGCATGCTTCAAACATTGCCAAAGTTGTGTCTTGCATGACAAAATATTAAAGGGATATTTAAGTGAACTGGATTATGAGTACATTTAATAGAGGAGAATTAGCAGTGTATTAAATAATACCAAAATAAGCATTTAAACACTTAGGGCCTCATTCTATTATCGGCCGTAGGAGATGCAGGGCCGCAAGGACCGGCCACAAGCTATTCGCCTATTCTATTCCCTTCCGGCCGGGGATTCAGGCAGGCTTGCGGCCGGCGCCTTGCTATCCCTTGCACGCGCCGGAGGAAAGCCTTTGATATTAAACGGCCGCAAGAGTTTCGGCCGTAAGAAAATCCTGGTTGCTATTCAATTGCTCCGGGAACCCTCTCTGCAAGGCTAAAACCGAGCCGCAGCTTACTTGCAGCAAAAAGGTCCCGCAGGCTTGGAGAACCTCAGACCCGCCCACGCTGCGGCCGGAAAAAAAACAGTTAATGTAATCTCGGATTTGGGCTGATGTGCAAGCTTGAGAGGGGGTTGATATTAATCCTCATGTCCCCCATAATGATCCCTAGCATTTACAGAGCTTTACAGTGCCGTCTTGAATTTATTTTTGCATTTAAAGATTTCTGAGCTTACGGCCGATTGCAAGATATACGGCCGGCCATAAGGGGATATCCTTGCGGCGCCGTATAATTGAATTGCAAGGTAACGGGAGCCCCGCAAGGAATCGCAGCTTTGCGGCCGATTTACGGCCGATAATAGAATGAGGGCCTATCATTGAAGTTAGCAAAATATCTTTCATTTTCTGTCCGCTGAAATTTAGGGTTGACACCCTCCAAACCCAGGCTAAATTGGTTTTGAAAAATTTGAAAAATGAATTTGGCCAATCAGGAGGAAGTAAAGACTGAAACATTTGTATCACAATCTGGCAGTTGCTGTCTGTTTTTGTTCTCTGTCTCCTTATAGGCAATTTCTGCTGTGACCCCACCAACCTTCATTTCCTTTAGAGGTCACACGCTGTACCCTGCTGGGTACACTTTATGTAAGCTTCCTAGGGGTGTGCACATCGAGATATCAGTATCTAGCATATAAATATGTAAGTACATTCAACTTTTCAATATAATACATATTTTATTTAACATTTTAAAACCCAGGAAACTTACATATAGCTTTAAGTAAAACCTCCAAAAAGGAGCTTTTTCAGTGGAAATTTTTACTTTAATCAATTTTGAATTCACTAAAAGACCATAAAAACCGAATTAACATAAATAAGTTTACTGATAAATCTATTTTAACATTTGAACTTTAAAACGAATATTTTCAGCAAATTACAAAGAGCTCAACATGTCGTTAACGCTAAAAGGGTTAAATGTCATTGAAACGAACAGAAAACGCACAGAGCATACGTACATATGTAGATTTAATTGGCAGACAAATATGACTCATACATTACTGAATCAAAAATAAAATATGATGACTGTATTATAAGTGCACGGTTGATTATGCTAAAAGTCACTAAACTGTAAATAATAATTATAGCATATTAGAATATATAATTATTTATAATTTTAACCCATTAATTAGCATGGGCATATGCAGCTCAGTACATCTTTTCAGTACCAGTAGACTGAAGATCTTCGAATCTATTTATTATACAAATGTATACGCTCACCTTTTTAGTAAACTGATTATTGCACACTTCACACTGGAGCCCTGCAAAAACATTTCATCCCCAGAAAATAGTTGAGTGCAGATATTTTACATATTTCAGATGGTGTGTGCTGTAGATGAGCAGCTGCCTATTTCCATTACTAGAAAAACTAGCCATAGGCTTATATTGATTGCTCAGGCTGATTGATGAGTTATTTTAATGTGTAGATAATATAAGCACAGACAATATCAACCTACTGATATTCATACAGGAAAGGTTTCAGTTGGCATCATGATACTATGATGAAGGTTACTTATCAGAAACATGATTATTATCCTTGCAAGCTGCTTGCTTCAGTGGAAGGGGTAGGTGTCAAATACTACAAGGTAAAAAATTATATAACAACAAATCCTCCCTTCACTCTACATCCATTGTTAAGTAGATAAGTACACGCGTTCAGACCCTAAACTATCAGGAAGTGTTAAATCAGATCCAAACTTATATACACATATTCTAAAAAAAAATATATTATGGCTTTTGCATGCAAATGTTGTTGGCTTGGTACATACTTTACAAATATGTATTTTTTCCTAAACTACAGTTTGTCCTTTAACGTGACTATTCAACAGTAAAAAAAGGACATACTATATATTGTACTTATTGGTTCCCTGGTGGTCCAGTGGTTAGTATTCGTTGCTTTCACTTCTGCGACCTGAGTTTGATTTCAGTCAGGGAACCAAGAGGTCACCTCACCCTGAAGCCAAGCAGGGTTGTGCCTGGTCAGTACTTAGATGGGAGACCAACTTGGAATACTAGGAACTGTATGCTGGGCTCATTGGAGAAGGAACTGGCAACCTACTCCAGTATTTTTGCCATGAATACCAAGTGGATCAGGATGGTGTTTTGCAGTCCATGAGGTCACGGAGAGTTGGACACTACCGAGCGACACAAACACAAGATTTCAAGGGAGCTTAACCTTGACATATAACGAATGCCATGCTTGACAGCAGATTCAGGCACAAACAAGTTAAGTTGGATATTACTCCTAAGGGATGGAAGATTATGAATCTCTCAGTTAGTGGGACTTAGACATTGACAAGTAATTCTCTCATATGTCTTCTTACACAAATCATTTCAAGGATATAGATTGCATTATTCCTACATAAGTTAGTGTTACTGATTAGAGTGACGCACTTTATTACTATGTTGGCAATGTATGTGACATATTTTTATCCTTTATCAGATTACTAGTGTACTTGCTCAGGTGGCACACAAAGTGCCTCACATGGACACTTAACAACAAGCAATTAGTGTAAATACTGAGAAGCCAGTTTCCTTTTATTTGCTTACTAGTAAATTGCCCGCCATAAATGACAGAATCCTATGTAGTGTTCAATTGTCTATTCTGTTCCTCTGTGTGCTGTCCCTCTCCCTGTTCATCCTCTCTTTGCGCCCTCTGTCTCTCTCTGCGCTGTCTCTCCCTCTGTGCACCCTCTCTCTCTGTGCACCCTCTCTCTCTGTGCCCTGTCTTTGTGTGTGGGCTCTCTCTCTTTGCACCCTCTCTCTCTCTGTGCACCCTCTCTCTCTCTCTCTCTCTCTCTCTGTGCGCCCTGACTTTGTGTGTGGGCTCTCTGCGCCCTCTCCTTCTCTCTCGCTCTTCCCCTCCCTTTCTGCCCCCTCCACTCTCTTTGCCTCTTCACTCCCTCCCTCTCCTCTCTCTCCCTCTCCACTCTCTTCCTCCCTCTCCCTCTCTCCTTCCCTCCCTCCCTCTCTGCCTCCCTCTCTCTCCCCTCACTTTCTGCCTCCCTTCTCTCTCTCTCTCTCTGCCGCCCTCTCTCTCCCTCCCTCTCTCTCTATTCCCCCCTCTCTCTGCCTCCTCTCTCGCTCCCTCCCCCTCTCTCCCCCTCCCTCTCTCTGCCTATCTCCCACTGTCTCCCTTTCACTCTCTCTCTCCCTCCCTCTGTCTCTCTCCTCCTCTCTCTCCACCTCTCTCTCCCTCCCTCTCTCCCCCTCTCTCTGTCTCTCTCACTCCCCCTTCCTGTCTCTCCCCCCCCACTTTCTGCCTCCCTCTCTCTCTCTGCCTCCCTCTGTCTCCCTCACCCTCTCTCCCTCCCTCTTTCTCTCTCCCTCACTCTGTCTCCCTCTCTCTCCCTCCCTCTGTCTCCCTCTTTCTCCCTCCCTCTGTCTCTCTCCTCCTCTCTTTCTCCCTCTTTCTCTCTCCCGCCCTCTGTCTCTCTTCCCATCTCTCTCTCTCCCTCCCTCTCCCTCCCTCTCTCTCACCCATTCCCTCTGTCTCTCTCCCCTCTCTCTCTGCCTCCTCTCTTGCTCCCTCCCTCCCTCTCTCTCCCCTCCCTCTCTCTGCCTATCTCCCTCTGTCTCCACCTCTCTTCCTCCCTCTTTCTCTCTCTCTCCCTCCCTCTGTCTCTCTCACTCTCTCTCTCCCTCCCTCTTTCTCTCTCCCTCCCTCTCTCTCTCCCCCTCTCTCTCTGACTCCTCTCTTGCTCTCTCCCGCTCTCTCTCCCCCTCCCTCTCTCTCTCCCTCCCTCCCTCTCTCTCCCTCCCTCCCTCTGTCTCTCTCCCCTCTCTCTCCCTCCCTATTTCTCTCTCCCTCCCTCTGTTTCTCTCCCCCTCCCTCTGTTTCTCTCCCCTCTCTCTCCCTCCTTCTCTCTCTCTCCCTCCCTCTGTCTCTCTCCCCCTCTCTCTCCCTCCCTCTCTCTGCCTATCTCCCACTGTCTCCCTCTCACTCTCTGTCTGTCTCCCTCCCTCTGTCTCTCTCCCCCTCTCTCTCCCCCTCTCTGCCTCGCTCTCTCTCCCTCTCTCCCCCTTTCTCTGTCTCTCTCACTCCCCCTTCCTCTCCCTCCCTCTGTCTCTCCCCCTCACTTTCTGCCTTCCTCTCTCTTTCTCTGCCTCCCTCTGTCTCCCTCTCCCTCTCTCTCCCCCCCTCTTTCTCTCCCCCCCCCCTCTTTCTCTCTCCCTCCCTCTTTCTCTCTCCCTCACTCTGTCTCCCTCACTCTGTCTCCCTCTCTCTCCCTCCCTCTGTCTCCCTCTCTCTCCCTCCCTCTGTCTCTCTCCTCCTCTCTTTCTCCCTCTTTCTCTCTCCCGCCCTCTGTCTCTCTTCCCCTGTCTCTCTCTCTCCCTCCCTCTCTCTCCCTCCCTCCCTCTCTCTCTCCCCCTCCCTCTGTCTCTCTCCCCCTCTCTCTGTGCCTCCTCTCTTGCTCCCTCCCTCCCTCTCTCTCCCCTCCCTCTCTCTCCCTCCCTCTGTCTCCCTCTCTCTCCCTCCCTCTGTCTCTCTCCTCCTCTCTTTCTCCCTCTTTCTCTCTCCCGCCCTCTGTCTCTCTTCCCCTGTCTCTCTCTCTCCCTCCCTCTCTCTCCCTCCCTCTCTCTCTCCCCCTCCCTCTGTCTCTCTCCCCCTCTCTCTGTGCCTCCTCTCTTGCTCCCTCCCTCCCTCTCTCTCCCCTCCCTCTCTCTGCCTATCTCCCTCTGTCTCCCTCTCTCTTCCTCCCTCTTTCTCTCTCCCTCTCTCTTTCTCTCTCACTCTCTCTCTCCCTCTTTCTCTCTCCCTCCCTCTGTCTCCCTCTCTCTCTCTCTCCCTTACTCTTTCTCTCTCCCTCCCCCTCTCTCCCCTCTCTCCCTCCCTCTTTCTCTCTCCCGCCCTCTGTCTCTCTCACCCTCTCTCTCTCCCTCCCTCTCTCTCCCCCTCCCTCTGTCTCTCTCCCCCTCTCTCTGCCTCCCTCTTTCTCTCTCCCACCCTCTGTCTCTCTCCCCCTCTCTCTCTGCCTCCTCTCTCGCTCCCTACCTCTCTCTCCCTCTCTCTGCCTATCTCCCTCTGTCTCCCTCTCCCTCTTTTCCTCCCTCTTTCTCTCTCCCTCCCTCTGTCTCTCTCCCCCTCTCTCCCTCCCTCTTTCTCTCTCCCTCCCTCTGTCTCTCTCCCCCTCTCTCCCTCCCTCTCTCTACCCCTCCCTCTGTCTCTCTCCCTCCCTCTTTCTCTCTCCTGCCCTCTGTCTCTCCCCCCCCTCTCTCTCTTCCTCCCTCTCTCTCCCTCCCTCTCTCTCTCTCCCTCCCTCTGTCTTTCTCCCTCCCTCTGTCTCTCCCCCTCCCTCTTTCTCTCTCCCTCCCTATGTCTCTCTCCCCTCTCTCCCTCCCTCTCTCTCCCCTCCCTCTGTCTCTCTCCCCCTCTCTCTCTGCCTCCTCTCTCGCTCCCTCCCTCTCTCTCTCTGCCTATCTCCCTCTGTCTCCCTCTCCCTCTCTCTGCCTCCCTCTTTCTCTCTCCCTCCCTCTGTCTCTCTCCTCCTCTCTCTCCCTCTCTCTTTCTCCCTCCCTCTTTCTCTTTCCCTCCCTCTGTCTCTCTTTCTCCCTCCATCTCTCTCCCTCCCTCTGTCTCTCTCCCTCCCTCTGTCTCTCTCCCCCTCTCTCTCCCTCCCTCTCTCTCCCTCTCTCCCGCCCTCTGTCTCTCTGACCCTCTCCCTCCCTCTCTCTCTCCCTCCCTCTTTCTTTCTCCCTCCCTCTGTCTCTATCCCCCTCTCTCTCCCTCCCTCTTTTTCTCTCCATCCCTCTGTCTCTCTCCCCCCCTCTCTCCCTCTGTCTCTCTCCCCCTCTCTCTCCCCCTCCCTCTGTCTCTCTCGCCCCCTCTCTCTCTCCCCCTCTGTCTCCCTCCCTCTCTCTCCCTCGCTCCAGCCCTCTGTCTCTCTGACCCTCTCCCTCCCTCTCTCTCTCCCTCCCCCTTTCTTTCTCCCTCCCTCTGTCTCTATCCCCCTCTCTCTCCCTCCCTCTTTCTCTCTCCATCCCTCTGTCTCTCTCCCCCTCTTTCTCCCTCTGTCTCTCTCCCCCTCTATCTCCCCCTCCCTCTGTCTCTCTCCCCCTCTCTCTCCCCCTCTCTCTCCCTCCCTCTCTCTCCCCCTCCCTCTGTCTCCCTCCCTCTTTCTCTCTCCCGCCCTCTCTCTCCCTCCCTCTCTCTCCCCCTCCCTCTGTCTCTCTCCCCCCCTTTCTCCCCCTCACCTCTGCATTTCTCTCAACGTGATTATTTTGCAAATTATGCCCAACAAATCCCTGTGTTTTATACAAAAATAATAATTCATTGAAAAAAATACTAAACATTAATTTATTTAACAAAGATACCTATCACTTCATTCTGTTTTGTGTGAGGCTGATTAATCAAACAGCAACTCATTTATTGTTGTGTTATTATCACTATTTAATTAATTGTCCCTTGAAATATTTATCTCCGATAAATTAAATACCTTTTTTGGTTTAATATAACCCAAAGTGCAGTACATAATAAATCTGTCAGCCTGTATAATGCTAACTAAAAATAAATTACAGTGATTTTTTTAAATGAATTTATCCTGTTTATGATTCTCTTTAACAGCTGTGTTTTTTCCCATTAGGCCTCAGGTTTCTTGCAACTATGAAATATTTGGCAATGGCATGTCTGCATATGTTCAATGTTTGACAGTCGTATCATGTGGTCACCAATGCATATCTAGATGCTATAAAGAAGAGTCCCAGGTGTCCTGACAAAATAAATATGACTTAATAGTTGCAATGCTCATGGGAACATCTGGTAAGGATTTGTATACAGTATCCAACAAATAAGTTCCAAGTAGGTGTCCTGTACAAGAAATGGGAAACCAAATATAATGCATTTAATGTGATGTGACATAGGCCAACATGGCATCTCAGACAGGGAGGTAGGAAAAAGGGAAATGTTCTAAAAGAGGAGAATATGGAATTATATGAAAGGAATGAAACAGTGCCACATATACAAGTTATTTTTTTCTTGTTTACCAACAGCTGCATTATTCTGTATTTAGATTTTTTTTTCTTTACTTAAAATTGACAATTAACATGTTTTCAAGTATAAATGTATATGTATGGATATCAAGTTTTTTTCCAAATATAAAAAGTATCCTTCATTTAAATATTTCTATTACCATAGTAGCCCATCAACCATAACAAACATCTATATACACTTCATTGATATTTGAAAAATTTATATTTTTTATGCTATGGCATAGCATAAAAAATATTCATTTTTCAACCTGTAATCGGGGACAGAGCTACCGCCGGTGCAGCCGGTGCAATGCACCAAGGCCCTGCTCTGGGAAAGCCCAGTGCCGTCCCTAGTCCATCCTGACATGGCCTGCCAAGGCTCCCCAAGGCCCCATGCGCCCCCATGGGCCCTTGCCACCCCTCCTCGGCCCCTGAATTTGCATCCCGTGGCCCCCATTTAATTATTTTCATACAGGCCGTATGTCTGCAGGTTAGAAACTTGCTATAGTTACAGATGTAATTAATTTACTCAAGTCCGCAAGTACAGGCTTCCAGCCCCAATATGCAAACCATGAACCGTATGTAGCATTTCAGGACATGATCATGATAAATTATGCAAGACCGTAAGTTACAATCTAGACAGAGCCAATAGTATATGAGACCGTCAACATGAGTCAGTAATGACGTCAATTAGACTACAAATAAATAGTGTTTAGAAGTCCGATTTGCTATCGGACTCGCAATCCAGAAATGTAGAAATCCATAATAAATCATCTGTTCTAGTCCATGTGGGTGGCCTGATATGTATTAACTCCTTGATTCCCGGGATCAATATAACAAGGAAATAAAACATAAAAAAATACTTTTTTTTACTGCAGATTTGCGAGCTTGAGACTGTTGTGCAATTAATTATAATACCTTTCGTTACTTTCCCAGTATTTTAAAGAACAGTATTGTGTGTTTATTTGCTTTTACAGTGTTACGAATAGGTATTTAACCACTTGCGAGTCCTGTTTAGTACATTTGCCATTTAAAGGTTTGAAGGCAATTGCGGGATTGTTGAATTGTTGCGATTAAATGTGGATTTTGCATCTTTAGCACTGGTAACATTTACGGGCTTGAAACATCAAAGGAGGAGACACTTTCGACAACCCCAGGGATTTTAAGTCTGTAGCTTGCAAATGGATTGCGAGTTGCCAAATGTAGCCAATTAAATATCTGTAACTTTTACGGGCTTCATTATGGGCTTCAGTAATTGCGATTTGGACAATTAAATTGGGGGGCAATGTCTATAAGAGCCCATGTGCAGCTAATCTGCAGCCTGTGCCTTTAAGTGCCAATCTCTAGCCTGCGTCTGTAAGAGCTAATGTGCAGTCCCAATTTTTTTTTTTTGGCCCGAGGCCCTCTATTCAATAGCTCCGCCACTGCCTCTATTTAATTTGGATCTAAAACTATTAAATAAATAAATATACATACTACTTTCTTTCCTTAATCCTCAGGGACATGAAAAAAGGTCACGCCTGGCTAAATTAGTACTCATAGGGCCTCATTCAATTGCAATTTGGCCAATTGAATAGGGCTCTATAAAAGCTCCTAGCATATTTGTTAACAGACATTTTTAGTTAGTAAACTTCTATCCAAAAGCAAGGTCTTCACTAACTAAAAGCTTCTTTAAAAAATATATGCTCTGTGCTTATATAGAGCCCTATTCAATTGGCCAAATCGCAATTGAATGAGGCCCATAGAGAACAGTAATTACTGAATAAATAAACACCATTCTAATTTTATTATCAATTGAACTAGTGTCACTAACACTAACCAGTAAATTAAATGTAATGTTGCAAATAAGGATAAATGATTTTTTTGCCAGTATTCACACATCTCAGATATTTGTTATATAGTCCACCATCCTCCTAAAAATAAGTATACAAAAATAATAGAGATAGGGAAAGTACTTGCTGAGTTCACCATCGAATACAAGTTTCATATGCGCTTAAATACATTAGTATATCAATAGTAATAGTATTCTCTGATATTCTAGTATCATAGATCTGAGACTATGACCTTGCGTTTTGAAGAGCTGATACCCTGGGATTCTGGGCCACTGTGAGTCTCACTGATCGGTGGGCACAATGTTGTATTAATGAGCTATGTCACTTTCTCTCCCATAATATTTCCTGGCTCCAATAAAATAATATACCCTAACAAAGGCTACTTTCTTCAGTAGCCAACTCCCTACATTATGATGATCCCTCATTCAGGGTATTCACATAGATCCTTTTTAGGTATTGTTATGTTTATTTTGATTTAACTGATTTGTGTGTCGCTGCAGTACTCGAGGTTTGGGTTTATAAGGAGGTATTAGACATGTTTATCATAGTTTGCAATCTCTAAAACATTTGAATATATCAGCATACTCCAACAACCTGTTGGAAATTCAGCTGGTTTTGGAACTTCTAATTGGCTTGATAGCTTGGTCTGATGGTTTTCCCTCTTTTCCTCAGTTTAATTCTGAACTTTGCAATAAGAAGCTAATGATCTGACCAATAGTCAGCTCCAGGTCTTGTTTTTGTTAATTGTGTAAGTGGCAAAAAAAATATATAGCTAATCTTATTTCTATATTGTCCTTCTGGTGATGTCCATCTGTAGAATGGGCTGTTGGAAGAGGTACGACCAAATGATTATCTTGGCCCAATTCTATGAATCCTTGAAATGCTTAATTTTCTACTCCAAGGCCCAACTTGCCAGTTATTCCAGGTGATTTTTCTTTCACTTCTTTAGCAATTTCCAGTCTCCTATGATGAGATCAAATAACAAATAATTTGCATATTGCAGATCATAGGAGTCCAAAAAAGGTTGAACTTGATGGACTAAATTTGTCTCAAACAAAACCAAGCAAGAAAGTATATATAATAATTTGGAAAAAAATGCACATGACTAACACTCTGCAATTTTAGCATAGAAGAATAAAATATTTATATTACATTTATGAGCGCTCTGGTATTTTTGTTCTTGGCACTGGTTACATATTTATACAGTGGGAGAGCTATTTACAGCGACATGCTCTCCTGAAAAAGGTACAGACAGAACCATCTGAGACAAGAAATTGGAACTTTGCTGTAAATAATTAGTGTAAGATCACAATATATACAGGTTGTTTGTTTATTTTTATTTTCTAAAAACATGATCCCAGTTATCAAGTTTAGTTATTCAAAAAAGAAAACATTGAACACAGTTGTTATTTAATGTTCTAAATATACTTTGCCCTTTATACATGTTAATTCTTAAAAATAATTTTTTTCAAAACAGGGCCAAACATTTTATGCCGTTTGTTAACATTTTTTTATTTATTTTTTTCTCTGTTCTTTCTCCTGTACAGCGCTACGGAATATGTTGGCGCGTTACAAATAAAAGTTAATAATAATAATATAAAAAAGAGAAAAAGTGAATGTTACTTTACATTTTCTGTGGCCTACAGCTTTTGATTTATGAATGGAAATAGTTCTGAAAACCCCTAAGATTTTCTAGTATCTACATTTACCAGGAAACCATTAATAATTGTTGAGAAATGGCCTACTATCCAACTAATATACCCATCAAGTATCTGCAAATAATAACAATAGTCTTTTTATGAGTGTTTATCCTTGAAAACTGCTAGAAGATACATCTGTGGACCAAACAAATTATAAACCTTAATCCTTAACAAATTCATTAAATCTGTAAATCAGCCCTCACAAGATTATAGCTGTGTTAGACCCTGATAAATCAAGACTGCGGTAAAAAAATAACCAGTTCCCAGTTGCAAACATCTGTATATTTGGGCCTCCTTTATAACATATTTTCTTGTATAAATGACACTATAACCCGCAGAGATGTTTTTATTCCAGCAGCATGTTCTGATTAACACATTATAAATACACTGCGCCGTAGACTGCGTTCTCTAAACAACTGTATTTAGAAATTGTTTTAAGTAGTTCCAACTGAGAAAAGACACCAGGCTTTTTCTTTTAATCTCGGAGAGGATTGAGGAATATAAAATTTAGATATTTCTTTTTCCAAGATTTCTGAACTATTTGAATGTCCAATAACATTAAATTGCAGTATACGATTATATATTTTCAGGGTAATAAGCTTTAGAGTGATGAAGCTTCATTTTTCACTTCAAAACAAGTACTAATTAGATATTATAAATGACGAGTCTAAATACCAGTGGAAATGTTAAAACAAAGAAGAAAAAAAAAGCAAAAATAATGGTATCGGCAAACAAAAAGACCCACTTGGGACAATAGACAAAGGACAAAGGGCTATTGTAAATACAATTCTAATTTAGAGGAAGTATGTGAATCTGGGGTGAATGGACAAGGTCATAAAATAAATAAAGAGAGAAAAACAGACTCCATATATGCATGTGTTACATTGAGGTAAAGGTAGATAATCACCAGAATAGTTTCTGCACTCCATTTCAAGACAAGCTTTTTGTTTATATATGCAGAACCATGACCAGCTTTAGGACATCTAACAAGTAGAGCCTTCCAGTCGGAAGTATCCATTTAGGATCATAGGCTTCCTTCTCTGCATCTCTCAGTGTTTATTGATGTGATCTTGGGCACTTGGAGAGACAATTCTTAGGTGTTGAGTTCCGAATGTTGTGTATAGAGGAAGCACTTTCCCTATTCCCCAATATTGACCTTTGAGACCACCTTTTAAAAGCAGCGCTGTCTTTCTCATGATTATCAATAACGTCTTCTCTCTTTTTATTTAATTACTTAGTTGGTCAGCGTCAATTACCTAGAAAAATAACAACTTTCTATAACCATGTTTAAAACCCTTTTAAATAACATGATTGTCCAATAAAAATGTATCGCTGTATACCACATCTCCTTTTGTGTCAAATACAAGTGTATTGTTTTAGTGTCATTTAAATGGATATACAGTAAAACCCTGGTTATCCGGCACCCTACTAACTGGCACTCTCAAGCAACCGGCACCGGCATCAATTCCCTATTTTAAAAAAACTCCTGCATAACCGGCATACCCGGCACTATCCGGCAGTTCGAGACTGCAAAAAAAATGCTAACTTTTTTTCTAATTATTTTTTGGGGCCCTAAATGGCCCGGTTAAGGTGCTAATGCCTTTTAAAAGGGATTTTAGGGGTTTAAGGGTCGTTTAGACCCTTAAAATCGGGGACTCCCGATTTAACCGGCAACTACAGTTATCCGGCAATAGATAGTCCTCGTAGGTGCCGGATAATCGGGAGTTTACTGTAGAAGGTTTTCTGGATTTTACTAGGTATATAACCTACCTAGGTATAAGTAAACTTCCACATCCCTTTAATTACTCCACTCCTGTATTCAGCACAATGGAATAGGTTGGTGTGATAATAATACTGCAATACTCCGTTTTTTTGTATCTTTGTTTGGGAGAATGTACTTGGTTTCTTATCCTCACTTGATCTTGGATACAATGTCATATCGTTACACGATTCTTGTATGAAGCACTGAAACTCTTTGAACATAATCCTAGATACCTGTTAAATCTCTGGGGGTAGTAAATACACGCACCTGGATTTACCCTTTATTAATTTAAAGTGATGGATTACTATGAAGACAGTGGGACATATTTCTCGTGTGCAGTCATGTCTGCTACTGACAGCACATGTCTGGGTGTTTAGATAACAGAAGCTTCCATCTCTTTGCATATGTTAATAGACATCGGGTCAGTCCCAGGAATGTACACAGTATCCAGTTTCATGGAGTGAGAAGAGAATAATTGAAAGTCTGTCCTAATCCTTGAGCATCAACTTGAACACTTGTAATAATGTGCAGAGATCAGCAAGATGACGAGTCACTAAAGTGGCCTGTACTGAAATGAGAGGAACGTGGGAAATAACGATTATTACAATTAATTCCTTTAGGAGCACTGAAGGGAATAGATAGGAATTATTAATAATAATAATAATAATAATAATATTAATAATAATAATAATAGTCATCTTTTGTTTATAAAGTAGTGCAAAAACAGGGGTTAAGTATAAAGAAAAAAGCATATTAAACACATGGCAGAAATGGAAGGCCCAAAGGCCCAAAGTACTCTATAGGGATATATCTAGTTATTCTGAAGCTTGCTCACTTAGGACCTCATTCAATTGCGATTTGGCCAATTGAATAGGGCTCTAAATAAGCACATAGCATATTTATTTTAAAGAAGTTTTTAGTTAGGGAACCTTGCTTTTGGATAGATGTTTACTAACTAAAAACTTCTTTAAAAAAAATATGTTATGTGCTTATTTAGAGCCCTATTCAATTGGCCAAATTGGAATTGAATGATGGCCTTAGGGCCTCATTCAATTGCAATTTGGCCAATTGAATAGAGCTATAAATAAGACATAAAACACATATAAACAAATTCATACAAAAGCCTTGGGATCCCTTACTTAAGTACGGGTCATCTGTAACCCGAGGACCACCTGTATTAGTATTCTTTTCCCAGTTGTTCTTGGATTCCCCCTATGGCGACATCGAGCAGGCTGTTCCGCATATCTACAAATCTTACTGGGAAATAGTAATTTTTGCAAATTGGCCAACAGTACACTGAAGTTTAAGTGAATTATTTTCCATAGATGAGACTGGAAGCTCTCAGAACCCCAAAGGCTTTTTCTCGAGTATACGGGACAAAGAGCACATTTTTGCCATTTTACATTTCTGTGTCAAACATGACTGAATCAGCAGTTTGACATGTTGAGCTTGTGTGAGAGTTTCATGGATTCATACCAAGGTGGATATGACGTGTGATTAGAGGTAATGTTGACTTGTTGAGCTTCTGCCCAAAATCTCTCTATTTCTCTCCATATTACTGAATAAGTATTTCAACCTTTAGCAGTAAATAATAATATTTTTTCATCACTGTACTGCCATGGTGTGTAAATTATTTGATGAAGGCCATCATTAAATAACCATTGTAGTCATACATCCAGAATACACATTTTTGAACAACTGTACTTGATAATGGGTAAATAGTTTTTGGAAAGTGAAATAAAACAACATAGGGCCTCATTCTATTAGCGGCCGCAGCCGTTGCGGGGCCGCAAGGACCGACGGCAAGCTATTCGGCTATTCTATTCCCTTACGGCCGGAGGCTCCGGCAGGCTTGCGGCCGGTGCCTTGCTATCTCTTGCGGCCGCTCGCGCCAGAGGAAAGCCTTTGATCTAAAACGGCCGCAAGAGTTTTGCTATTCAATTGCTCCGGGAAACCTCTCTGCAAAGCTAAAAGCGAGACGCAGCTTACTTGCAGGAAAGAGGTCCGGCTAGCACCAATTAAGCACATAAAATAGCTCAAATAAAGCCATCCTGCACTTTGAGAAGACTATAAAGGGATTTTAGGTGTTAGAAAAAATAGCACATAATTATCCTGTACTCAAATCCATAAAATATTTAATTTTTAATATCCGTAAAATATCCATGTAAAAAGTCCAGAGGGCTTGGAGCACCTCAGACACACCCACGCCGCAGCCGGAAAATAAACAGTAAATTTGAACTCGGGTTTGGGCAGATGTGCAAGCTTGAGAGTGGGTTCCTTTTAATCCTCATGTCCCCCAATATGATCCCTAGCATTTACAGAGCTGTACAGTGAAGGCTTGAATTTATTTTTGAGTTTTTATATTTCACAGATTACGGCCGGTGCCAAGATATGCGGCCGGCCGTAAGAGGAGATCCTTGCGGGGCCGTATAATAGAATCGCGAGTTAACTGAACCCCCCCAAGGAATCGCAGCCTTACGGCCGATTTACGGCCGCTAATAGAATGAGGCCCATAGACTTTTATTTATTATTTTTAAATGCAATTTTATATACAATTCTGCTGCAGTGCAATCTACCATTTTGTTTTTGTTGTTGTACTTTTCCCTCAGGAGGAGACTTTAAATGCACAGAAATATTTTATCTGCTGGGTAACATCTTAATTAAGCAAATAGAACTCCAAAGTAAGGAATAATTTCATATAAAAAAAGTAAAATATTTAAAAGGCTATGTTTTTTTAAACTTTTGTCTGAACCCCCAAAGGCTCTTTTTCAAGTGTAAGGGGCAAAGAGCACATTTTTGCCATTTTACATTTCTGTGTCAAACATGACTGAATCAAAAGTTAGACATTTTGGGCTTGTGTGATAGTTACATGACTTAATACCATGGAGGTGCACAGTGGGATGAGAGTGGGTGTTGACTTGTTAGTCCTCTGCCCAAAACCTCCATATTTCTCTCCATAACATTGAAGAAATACTGCTTGCCTAGAAAACTTATTTCAGAGGGTGGGTACCATGGTCTATCAGACAGTGGTGGGTATCAATAATTTTTAGAAAAAGAAATTACATAGCCTTATATTTATTACCCTTTATATGCACTTATGCTGCAGTGCAACCTACCATTTTGTTTTTTGCTGTTCCACTGACCGAGGTGGGAGGAGACTTTGAATGTACAGGAATATTCTATCTGCTCTGCGATAGCTTAATTAAGTAAATGGAACTACAAGGTAATTGCATATCGTTCCAAAAACATTTCCAAGTGTCGTTATTCCAAACACCATCAATAAAAATACTCAAATATTGGTTTAATATACCTTACCCTCAGTGTAATACACAAAGTATATTGTTCAGTCCAGTTGTTTATCTGCTGTGACAACTCTGCTCTGGGCATTTGATTTTAACTCTACACCAGTGTCTGCACTTTAATAAATTCTTGAAGACCCCATGGTCACATTCGGTATTGGAGGGCCCGTCCCCTGCTACATCTCTGTACAAGGCAGGTGAATAAATAGCCCAAAATATATGTGGTTAGTCAGTTCACACTTAGGGTGATCAGAGCATATTTCAATGAAAATAATTTTCTGCCATTCTGACTTAATAAATTAAATATCCCCTTTACTCTAGGTGGCTTCAAGTAGCAGGGCCCCTACCATCTTGCGGCCCTGGTGCTGTGCAGCAGTACCTCCCTCACTGGCCACAATATTTATAAATTATTTATATACTACTCAAAAATGACGGGGCAATAACATTTGAAGCCATGGCAATGCTGTTTGCGACACAATGTAAAGCTTTTGCTACTCTGAGGACCTTCGGCACTCATTGCGAGCCTCTCCTATCATGTACTTTTGCTCCTCTGAGCACCTTTGGCGCGATATATATATAACTGCAGTGTAAAAATTACAAATTTTTTAGTGTAGTGTAAAGTATACATTTTTATTTTCCATTACTAATTAATACTTATTAAATTAATGTACGGTATGTTAATAATTAATTCTGAATGAACAAATGTATTAGGAAGTGCAAAGCATTAATGTATTCCTAAAGTAACGGCAGTATGAAATATGCTATTTAGCGTATTGTTTTTTTTATATATATATATATATATTTTTTTTTTACTAATAATTAATTAATTCATAAATTAATATACTTTACCTATTTCTAATTAATATATCCAGCAATCAATATCCTGAAGAGCTAACAATCTCTTTTGATTTTCCTGCAGCATACAATGTACATTTGCTGCCCTGATGTGAAAGTGTCAGCAATGTCGCAAGTGTGCAGTGTAAATAGATTGAGTGTGCGAGGCCAAACCGTTGGTTTAGTGGGTTAAAGCGCCATTTTAGATTCGTAATGTTATTAGTTGCAAGTTAGTGTTGCAAAATAGCGGTGATTGTCTATGTGTTACGCGGCTAGCGAGCATTTTACTGTATTTTGTACCTCGTACGTTACTGGGTAAGTGTTAAGCGGCTGGCGGTATTTTGCGCGGTTCGGGGTCGTGTAGCCTCATTTTTATTTTATTTTCGTCCGCCATTTATTTTCTCGCATCGCAGATTTTGGAGTGCCGAAACTCGCCAAATTTGGCTTAAATTTGCGTGCAACCTCACTCCCAGACGTCCTGGCTGTCCCCCTGGGCTGTGTGTGAGTTTTTTTTTTTTTAGGTATTATTTGTGTTTTTGATTTGCGCGGTACAGCCGTTAACTTTGTATTTTTCCGACCTCTTATTTTTTTTCTAAGTTCCGCTCCTCGCAATTTTTTTTGTCTAAGCCCTGCGTTCCTCAACTGCTAGCAGCCTAATGCAATCCCATGTTTCCTAATTGTTTGGAGGCTAAGTCCCACGTTTTTGCGAGGCTCCCACGTTTTTGGAGGCTTTGCGAGGCTCGCAGGAGCGTGTGGGGCTCATTTTGTCTAAGTCACGCGTCTTTCAATGCTTCAACTGTTTGCCTCGCTACGCGAGTCCTGCGCAACAGCGCAAAGCGTGACGACGTCTCGCAGTTTGACAATTGTAATATGTGATTGTTGTAAGATATGAACCAATATTTTGCAATTAGAAAACCACTCAGATTGTGACAAATTTCTCTATACCTAGACCTAAGTTTCTCAAAGCTCAGGACGGATTATACACAAGCCAGGAAATACTGCCTCTCATCAGCGTGGGGCCAGTGTGAGGAGGTAGTTTAGCGTGTGAGGAGGTAGTTTACTGTATGGTGGAGGGCAAAAGAGCGATAGAAGCCCTCCATCGTACAGTAATACAGTATATAAATAGTATATATCCATTGTCATCCACGTGTCTGTCTAAGGTGTGTGGATGAAGGGTTCTTTCTCTACAGACAAATATTATATATCAAATGATCGTTGTACATGCCAAATATTTATATAAAATAACTTATCTGAAATGTTACTAGTATCATGTGTTATCAAGTGGTGTCCACGCACGTGTCCTTGATGTAATAGCAGACACTACATCCATGGAATGATAAAGTCAGACCTCCATATATCATTTCTTTCCATCCTTTATTCCTTTTTTAAATTGATTGTTTAAGTTCAATAGAGTGTGTGAGTGTTTTTTTAATTAATGTGAGACCTTTACCCTCGGCATCATTGTTATGGAAATATCCTAGGAGAGAGACATAAAGGTTTGTACATCTGCACATATACATGTATCTTGGCACAATTATGTGGATTTTCTTCAGTAGTGTTTAGATCTGCTCATGTTCACCTTGCCAGATACATTTCATTTTATAAAAATGGTCAGGGACAGAATAGTGGGAGATTGGCAACGCACTCATCTGCAGCAAAGTAAACTGATTAAAATTATACTGAAATTAAAACACAGCATTTAATTGATGATTCACTGGAGCATGAATCATCCGATTCTCTGGTGATATCGAAGAATATGGCACACATTACAAAGCATGTGATTATGGAATAGTAATAAGAAAATACAGTGTCCTATTTATGATTTGTTTTTGTTCAGTCATGTCCGACTCTCTGTGACATATGGACCAAAGCACACCAGGTACATCTGTCAGCCACAGTCCCACTGAGCTTCCTCAAGTGAATGGTAATTGCTTGAATTACCACATCTATCCATCTCTGCCTCCGCCATTGCCTTTTTTGTGTGCCTTCAATCTTTCCGGGTATCAGAGTATTTTCTATGGAATCCTGTCTTCTCATGATATGGCCAAAATATTTGAGCTTCAGCCACATTATCATACCCTCCAGTGAACAGTTTGGCTTGATGTCCTATAGTATTAATTGATTGGATCTCCTTGGAGAGACTCTAAGCAGTTTTCTCCAACATCCAGCATCAATTCTTTGCATTCAGCCTTCTTTATTGTCCAGCTCTCACATACGTATGTTACTACTGGGGATACCATAAATCTCACAGTACTGATCTTTGTTGATAGTGTAATATCTTTACTTTTTAACAGCTTGTTCAGACTTGCCATAGCTTTCCTCCCTGTCTTTTAATTTCACGGCTGCAATCACCATCTAAAGAGATGTTGGAGTCCAGGAAAATAAAATCTGTCACTGCCTCCACTTTTTCCCAACTTTTTGCTAGGTTAGGAGATTGTTCTTTGCCATGATCTTGGTCTTTTTAACGTTGAGCAGCTGGCCAGCTTTTGCACTTTTTTCACCCTCATAGATAGGCCCTTTAGTTCCTCCTCACTTGATCTTTCTCACAGCAATATTGATTCTGCCTTTGAATTTGTCCAGCCTGACCTTATGCATGATATATTCTGCAGATACATTGAATAAATAAGATGAGAATATCTGTTTTATGCTGCAATAAACCCTTGCAGATTTACTACTATAGCTACTCCCACATTTTTCCCACTTAATATGTTTTTATCCTAAGCATACACACACCGGGTTGAGTTTGAAAGCCTATAAGATCCTGTACACTTATTAGATACCGGACAGCATAAACCTATAGCTGGGCATAAAATGCCTAGTTTGGAAATATGGGTTTGAATTGTATTTCCTTTGCTTCATTTACTACTGAGAGAAGTTTTGGAAAAATGGAGATGATTTTGATATAAACCGGAAGAGATGGGAAGGAAATGAAAGAATGGAGAAGAACGGTGGAGAAATGGAGTGGGAAATTATGAAGAAAAGTGTAATGGGCCTGAGAAAACTATAGACATCCATTCATTGTGATGATAAAGGTGGCTTTGTTAGCGTGTGTGTTTATAGAACATTACAGAACAGGATGATCAAACAGAAGTATAGAACAGGTCATAAACTTTTGTTGAGATATCTAGTTGCCATTGTAAGGTGAAAATATGGGCACTCATATGAGACGTAAGGATGAGTCAACACATGGAAATATTTTCAAAACTGTAGCAGCCGTCAAACATACAGCAAATATTCTGTGAAATATTATCTATAACCATAGGTTGATGAATGGGTGAATAATGGAAAAGGTCACAATAGTGGTATAATATATTATTGTTACAAATATAGCTCATCCGTTTAAGGAATTTAATGAGCTTACAAGGATGGATGGGAAATGTGCACCGAAACCGTTTTGTCATAACATATAACTCCTTTTCAGAATTGTCCTACAACTATTTTATAAAATGTTGTTTATTATAAGGGGGGGATAACACACATCTATCTCTCCAATTTTGGATAGATAATGAGTGGACTAAAACAAGAGTTTTTCCCATTTTTAACAAGCATACTTGATATCACATTAAGCTTTTTGGTGTAACAGGAACATTGTAGTTGATGTTAAAAAAAGTATATTACATTCAATCTTTTGATATTTTCTATGATTTTTGTAATATGTGAACTGCTAGATGATTAAAAGGAAGGAAAACCCCCAAAATCACATTGGAAAACTGCAAATTGTCTCATGAGGGAAAAAAATGCTTCCTGATCCCAACTGATTTACTCCCTGGATCAACACCCCCTCCTACTGTAATTATCCAATATAACCATGTATTTCTTATATTACCCTGGATGTATTTATATAAGGTAATCATGTCCCCTCTAAAGGATTAGTCAAAAAATAAACTTTAATCAACGGCAACCCACGTTGGTATCCCACTCGGTTGTCTTATCACGGAAGGTTGCAACAATAAATGCAGCTATTCTGAATATATTCATTTAGTGATGGGATGGGTGTTTTTTCTTTTAATTGACATTTTTTTTGCTATGGGCATTTACATTGGGTTAAAACGAGCCTGATTAGAAAGTGTTTTGTCAGTCTGTGATTAAGCTCATCTGTGTGAAACGCATAAGATATTAATTATCTGTCTCGAATCAGCAACTTTGTGGTTTCCAATAATTAACTTTGAATCTTAATCATTTGAAGTATTCAACTGTTCATTGAGTGGAGAAGTGTTGGATGAACTCACACATACATCAAAATATAGCTCATATGTATAATACAACAACTAATCAAAGGTAGAAACCAAAAAGAAAAATTGTAAATCTAAAATTATAATTAGAAGAAAAAATCTGTATGGAGTTATTTTTTTAATCAACTGTTTTATACGTTGAAAATGTTTGTTGATCCAAATTCTGTATGGATACATTTTTTTAATCAACTTTTTGTAGAATATTTTAATAAATGCATATCTTATGCTATGGGAATGCATCTTATATTAATGTTTCCTAGTCTCCTTCTACATAGTTCAGTCTAAATCATTTAACTGGGTGCATTTGATCTACAATTTAAAATCACCTGTCAGAAACTAATAAGTAAAACACTTGGCAGATCTTGGAAAATGTCTCCTACCATCTAACTAAACTGTCACTTTCTTATTAGCGAGAGACAGCAGTTTTAATTACTTTGCAATAGATGAAAGCAGTATAATTCAAAAGAGGCACCATGCTTGATGATTCTTTTATATTTTATGGCAATTCAAATTGCATTATTTACAATCTAAGAAATGTAAAAATATGGTATTTATAAGCAACTGCATTCCATCGAATTTGACATTTGCTGGATTTTGCATTTATTTAGATAAGCAAATGGTATTCCATGTACAATTAATTCACATGTCTGCCAATTCCTCGCTCCTTGGTGCACTTCAGAAGTACTTATGCTCTATCTAGGAATTATGCCTTGAGTAGTACTAAATATAGCAACCTTTTAAACATCTTGTTAAGTTGTTGTTGTGCAGGATTCAGAACTATACATTAAAGAGACATTACTATTTCACATTTATTTGTTCGGTGAATGTTTTTTTTAAATATACAGTAAAGTCAGGGTGTAGGAGCCAGAATAATACTGGGGGGATACAGCTCATAGTATACACAGGCTGTAAAATAGTTTATTTGCCACCCCACTTCCTACACCCATGAGTGAAGTCATAAATTAAAATAAAAAGCATGGGCCAGAACAAAGGCTCAAATATTAAAGCACTCTTGGAACACATCTGCATTCCTGTGTTATCTTATGGAAAGTATGTATTAAGATTTGCGAGTTCTCCAACACTTCACTCTACACATGCCCAAGGGCTAAACATAATATTTTATTACATTAAAAAAATAGATCAATGCCCTAGTGTTGTATTATCTATTATCCTGTAGCACAGCACTGATCTCCCTTAGTTTTAAAGCAAAAGGATTCTGTTGTGCAAGACGGACTCTACAGAACTGTATATATTGCCAAGCATTTATCTTGTTTACAGTTGGACTGATTCCACCTCTTTTTAGACACTTGTAGAGAATTTCCTGATAAAATCTGTAAAAATTTACTATAAAAATTAACATTACCAGATTTTAGATTACTCATTCTATTCTTATCTCTTAATATTTCAAGTGACATAAAGACGCACACAGATGTGCTAAGTCTTGTCCTTCAAACAATTCTCATCCGTTTTATTCAAGTCAGTAGATATGGATATCAGGTTGAGATACCGCTCTGGTGAAAAGGAGATTGAGCTTGATCACATCTGTATTTTGTACTTGCTAATGTTAAAGGGATATAGCAACAATTTCAAATATTAGGAAACCAGACACTTCTCTTAGAAACCAGTCCAAATATTATAGTAGAAAGCGGGAGATAATATGTAGACTTGCACAAATATTTTCCCATGTATATTTTATTTAAATGTTTTGGTTCTCTTTTCTCATCTTGACTGCTCTTCAGTTTTGTAATATTTAAATATAAAACCTGAATATGGTTTGAAAACGATAATAAAATATCATCATATAAGTGTTTCTATGAAGAAGGTTTTATTGTAGTCTGTCAACAATGTGATAAGAACCACAGGAGACTGGTCCTTTGCTACTATTTCCAAAATGTGTTTTCAATTATTAAAATATATTTTGTTTTTATTATTCAAATTTAGGTTGCTTGAAATAATGTGCAATATTAAATGCATTTTCACTTGAACATTTTTTTGTGTCCCAATACTGATTTCCAGAAATAATTGAATTTATTTTCTGTGAAGGCAGTTATTGACTGCAGTTATTAAACTCTTGTGTAAATATTATTTGAGATTTTGCAAAAGGTGTCTTTGCTCAAGAATTAAAAGTACATATTCTTATGTCATTTTTAAAACATACTCTCTTAAAGGCATATTTAAGTGTCCTGGATAAAGAGTGCATCTGTTTGTGGAGAATCAGTAGTGAATGAAAAAAAATGTTTGCATGGAAAAATACCAAAATAAACATTTAAACACTTACCTTGAAGTTAGCAAAAGGTCTTCTTATTTCTGACAGTTGAAAATTAGGGTTAACACCCTCTCCAAACCCAGGCTAAATTAACATAAAATAAAAAAATTGTTTTAGGACAGAAAAGTAAAAAAACTTGTTCCTTTAAATCAACCATTTGAGAAATTTTTTGTCTTGAATATTAAAAGAAATCTTTTACCACATGGTAATGACTAAACATTGTAACATAACTTACAACCCGACTCCGAGGAGACCGGGTCCCTATTAAATTCTCCCAACGTAAAAACCTGTAGCCCGTAACGAAGACCAATAGACTTACAGCTATTAAATTGGCTTCTTACAGCTACCCGCAAACGATCTGCAGGTTAAAGGCTGCAAAACCCTATGGGCTGTCGAAATGGGAACCCAAGTTGCTGCTAAGCCTTTGATCTGTCAAGCCTGTAAATGTTACGTTTGCAAATTGCTATTAAATTGCTACGAATTCACTGGCGTTAAAACCTGTAACCCGCAAATGGAGCCAAAAAGCATACGGGTACAATGGGGTTAAAGTCCTATCCGTAGCACTGTAAATGCAAATATCAACACACTACTGTACTTATAATTAAAGGGAAAGGGACGTTAGGTATTCTAATAAATAGCAAAATATTCTCAAGCTCGCAAATCTGCAATATACAATACTTTCTTTTTAATTACCTTGTTAAATCGAACCCAGCAATCAATGTGTTAATACATATAATGGAAATCGCATGGACTAGAATATCATATTTACTGAGTTATTAATATTGCGTTATTTCTGGAATGTGGGTCCGATCGAAACTCGTAATTCAAACCTGTAAGGGATTGAAATCTAACCTCTATTTTTCAGTGGCGTAATGATGAACTCTTTAACCATTGGCTCCGTCTCAACCCGTAACTACGGGTCTGACTAATTGATCATGTTCATGGCCGCACATCCAACGTCCAAAATAGTTTACGGGTTAGGATGTCGGCCACGTCTTTTGCAGGCGTGGCTAATTTAATAGCTCTGTAAGCTCTGTAGCTCTGTAACTCCACCGAATTTCAAGCCCGCAGGCCTTGTGGGTGTACCGGTGCCCCTACGTGCTTGAAATTTAATATGCCTTTTAATGAGCTTGATGCATCAAGTAAAACACCTGTCAGATATTGGAAAATGTCTTTCCTTATCTGTCACCTTCTAATTAAAAGGGGCTAGTTTAGCAGTTAATCTCTGCTAAACATAAAAGGATTATATTGTAAAGACGGTTCCTCATCTGTTTTCAGCAGTTCAAAGATTAAACACTTTCTATGACACAAAAATAGTTTCCCAAGGACATATAGGTTTCAGATCATCATTGCATGTATTTAGATCAGGAAGCAGCTTTCAATTTTTACTGCATGTAGACTAAAGCTAATGTCATGGTTGTCACATTAATCCCTGCTCCTCTCTTTAACTTAAACTCCATCTAGAAAATCTCATATAGCATGAATTATATATAGTAATGTCTGTTTGCATCTCTTCTTTGCTTACAAGGTAAATGGGCTCAAAATGTATCTAAAAATAAGTGAAAATACATATTTCCATTATATATAGACACTCAAATGTGAACACAAATGTATTATTTATTTATTAATATATATACTATATATATATATACACATATATATATATATATATATATATATATATATATATATATATATTGTGAGAACGTAAGGAGCCCAGGGACAGATTATTGAGGGCCGTTATGTAAGCCATAGGCTGAACTGCTCCTTGTATCCAGCTCTCACACAGTTAAAACACTTAAATTCACCTGGTCCAGTGCTTCACTATAAAAACCCCAGGAAGCCCCAATGAAGGGGAGGGTGTGCTGCTGATTAGGCTCTGTCCTGAGTAGTTTGGAAGCTGAAGCCAGAAGCTGTGGCCTTGCCTAGGAGACAAGCTGGAAGGAGCCTGTAAAGTACAGCTTGGAGAGGACTGACAGCTGCCTGAATTGCTGCAGGGATGACCAAGGTGAATCGTTTGGAGAAGCAATGTGGTGAGTGAGATCCTGCGGTTTCTTGGAGTTAAAGGTACCAGACAGATTACGCCTCAGGGAAGTTGCTGAGGGTGGAACTGACAGAGGCCCTGTTTGAAGGTTACCAGACTGATTACGCCTCAGGGAAGTTGCTGAGTGTGGAACTGACAGAGGCCCTGTTTGAAGTTACCAGACTGATTATGCCCCAGGGAAGTTGCTGAGTGTTTGACCGGTACATATGCAATAATTTAATACTGCTGTATCAAAGGGTCCCTGGGGTGAAGCATACGGGAGAGACGGGCGGGCCCTATGCTTCATCCGCGGCTACTGATGTAGAAACGTGGAAAAGACTACCGATATACAAGAGACTGTTTGTATCTTGGCCACAAGGTGGCAATATCGCAATAGTCGGAGACTATTTGTATCCTGGCCACAAGGTGGCAATCTTTCAATAACCAGAGACTAACTGTAACCTGGCCACAAGGTGACAAATTATAATTATTAAAAGACTGTCTGTGTCCTTGCCACTAGGTGGCGCTATTCCTACGAAATTACTCCTTCCCGAGTACAACGGCGTGGGAGCTTCGTCATGAAGACACCGGGGTTTTTTCCCTGTTGCAGGTAAGCTGCACAGGTATAGTCAGGGCGTTCCTGTGTCACAGTCAGTCTGTATATGTAGATGTTTATTTTCATTATTTAAGCAGAGATACTGCTCCTGTTTGTTTTGTTATTTCATAATAAACATGTTTGCTGCCTCACCAGAAGGTATCCGTTTCTAACTCAAGAAAGCACAGCTCTACACGGCCATCCTGGTCACAATATATATATATATATATATATATACAGTGCCTTGCGAAAGTATTCACCCCCTTGACTTTTTACCTATTTTGTTACATTACAGCCTTAAGTTCAATGTTTTGTGAATCTGAATTTTATGTGATGGGTCCTAACACAATAGTCTAAGTTGGTGAAGTGAAATGAGAAAAATATATACATAAAACTATTTTTTAGAAATATAAAAAATTGGCATGTGCGTATGTATTCCCCCCATTTGTTATGAAGCCCATAAAAAGCTCTGGTGAAAGCATTTACCTTCAGAAGTCACATAATTAGTGAAATGGTGTCCACCTGTGTGCAATCTAAGTGTCACATGATCTAACATTACATATACACACCTTTTTTGAAAGGCCCCAGAGGCTGCAACACCTAAGCAAGAGGCACCACTAACCAAACACTGTCATGAAGACCAAGGATCTCTCCAAACAAGTAAGGGACAATGTTGTTGAGAAGTACAATTCAGGATTAGGTTGTAAAAAAAAATATCAAAATCTTTGATGACCCCCAGGAGGAGCACCATCAAATCTATCATAACCAAATGGAAAGAACATGGCACAACAGCAAACCTGCCAAGAGACGGCTGCCCACCAAAACTCACGGACTGGGCAAGGAGGGCATTAATCAGAGAGGCATCACAGAGACCTAAGGTAACCCTGGAGGAGCTGCAGAGTTCCACAGCAGAGACTGGAGTATCTATACATAGGACGACAATAAGCCATACGGTCCATAGAGTTGGGCTTTATGGCAGAGTGGCCAGAAGAAAGCCATTACTTTCAGCAAAAAACAAAATGGCACATTTTGAGTTTGCGAAAAAGGCACGTGGGAGACTCCCAAAATGTATAGAGGAAGGTGCTCAGGTCTGATGAGACTAAAATTGAACTTTTTGGCCATCAAAGAAAACGCTATGTCTGGCGCAAACCCAACACATCACATCACCCAAAGAACACAGTGAAACATGGTGGTGGCAGCATCATGCTGTGCGGATGATTTTCAGTAGCCGGGACTGGGAAACTGGTCAGAGTCGAGGGAAAGATGGATGGTGCTAAATACCGGGGTATTCTTGAGCAAAACCCTTTCCCACTCTGTGCGTGATTTGAGGCTAGGATGGAGGTTCACCTTCCAGCAAGACAATGACCCCAAACACACTGCTAAAGCAACACTTGAGTGGCTTAAGGGGAAACATGTAAATCTGTTGGAATGGCCTAGTCAAAGCCCAGACCTCAATCCAATAGAAAATCTGTTGTTCAGACTTAAAGATTGCTGTTTACAAGCGCAAAACTTTCAACTTGAAGGAGCTGGAGCAGTTTTACAAGGAGAAATGGACAAAAATCCCAGTGGTAAAATGTGGCAAGCTCATAGAGACTTATCCAAAGCGACTTGGAGCTGTGATTGCCGCAAAAGGTGGCTCTTCAAAGTATTGACTTTAGGGGGTGAATAGTTATGCACATAGACTTTTTCTGTTATGTTGTCCTATTTGTTGCTTGCTTCACCCACAAAAAAAAAAAAAAACATCTTCAAATTTGTGGGCATGTTAAATTAAATGATGCAAATCCTCAAACAATCCATGTTAATCCCAGGTTGTGAGGAAACAAAACACGGAAAATGCCAAGGGGGGAGGGGGATACTTTTGCAAGGCACTGTATGTTTGTGTAGTTGGCACATAATCCTGAAATTGGGCGATAGTAAGTAAGGTGTTCATGTACACATTTTGCATCAGTTAAAATCACTATGTAATGCCAGTTGGTCAAACTTCTCTACAATTCTGTGGAGCCATGATTTAGGAATTTAGCAAATCCAGATACTTTATAATAGCAGCCCCTGTGCAGCCTTTAAGGGATTGTTGTAGGTATTTTTTCTTTGTAGCCCCTGAATGAGGGCATTTTCTAATTTTGGGAAGTGTGACTCTTTAAAAAAAAAAAAGACAATAGATCATTTTGTGCCAAAAGTTACATAGTTACATAGTAATTTAGGCTGAAAAAAGACTTTAGTCCATCAAGTTCATCTCCGCTGATCTGCAATAAGCGGATTTATTGTTAATAGATCCAGAGGAAGGCAAACAGAAAAAAAAAAAAAAACAGTGAAACTTTGCCAACACGGAAACAAATATAAAAAAACTTCCTGACCCGAGATACTGGCGATCAGATTCATCCCTGGATCAATACTCGCTCTCTATTTATCCTGAATAGCCCTTAATGCCCTTTTTATTTAAATATATTTCCAATCCCTTTTTAAAGTTATCTATCGAATCCGCTGTCACCACCAACTTTGGTAGAGAATTTCACAGATTAACCACCTTTACTGTGAAGAACCCTTTTCTTTCTTTAAGGTGACATTTGTTTGCTTCTAATATCAAAGGATGTTCCCTTTTCAGTTGAAAACCTCTTGGCACAAAAAGTGCCCTTCACAAAGCCTTGTATTGACCCTGGATATATTTATATAAGGTAATCATATCTCCTCTTAGACGCCTTTTTTCTAGAGTAAATAAGTTTAATTTTGTTAGTCTTTCTTCATAACTTAGGCCCTTCATTCCCTTTATTAGCTTTGTTGCCCTTTCTCTGTACTTTTTTAAGCTCTAAAATGTCCTTTTTATGTAGTGTTGCCCAAAATTGTTCTCCATATTTCAAATGAGGGCGTACTAGGGATTTGTATAGTGGGAGAATTATATTTGCTTCCCTGGCTTCTATACCCTTCTTTATATATGCTAATATTTCACTTGCCTTTGCAGATGAGCAATGTCACCTAGGCATTTGTCCACAAGTACTCCCAAATCCTTTCAATATCTGATACACCTAGATTTGTTCCATTAAGATTATCAATTGCATGGCTATTTTTCCTTCCCAGATGCATAACTTTACATTTATTCATATTAAATCTCATCTGCCACTGAGATGCCCATTCCTCTAATTTATGTATTTCCCTGTGGAGGGAAAGTACATAATTTTCTGATGTAATTACCTTGCACATCTTTGTGCCATCAGCAAAAATGGAGACACCACACAGCAATCCCACTTCCAAGTCATTAATAAATATGTTAAAAAGGAGGGGACCTAATACTGAACCCTGAGGAGCCCCACTTACCACATTAGTCCGAACTGAGTATGTCCCATTTACAACATCCCTTTGCTTCCTGTGTTTTAGCCAGCTCTCAATCCATAAGCAAATATTTATGGCAATTCCTGTATCCCTTAGTTTGCTCAATAGTCTCCCATGTAGCACTGTATCAAAAGCTTTTGCAAAATCCAAATAGACTACATCCACTGGGTTGCCTTGATCCAAAGTGCTACTTAGCTCCTCATAGAAAAGTGTTTAGATCACTCCTCTGAAGAGCTTACAATCTAAACATATTATATCATATTAAAATTACATATATTGAAAACTACCTCTTTTCATGATTATAACTAATTTTATCATTTTAAGTTTGCTGCAAGTTGCAAAAAATGTTACAAATATGTTTAGTATTGCATTATATTGTCCATTGGCTGTCTGATTTCTATTTTAATATTAAATATGTTATCTGTCTGCCACTATTAACATAGATATCAGCCAGAGAATGGACAGTATAATACAGTAATAAACATTTTCAGAAAACTTTTTATTACAACTTGCAAGGAATACACAGTTCTATAAAACAGTATAAAGCAAAACATAAGCCCAACTGGTGCTACAAAATAAGACTTGAGCCTCATTTGCATGTCTCTACCCACAATGCTTAAAGGTGTATGTAAGTTTCTTGGGTTTCAAATGTTTCTTAATAAAACAGCTACTGATTCGTAGAAAAATATGTATTATATTAAAAAGTTGAATGTACTTACATATTTATATGCTAGATACTGATATGTGGATGTGCACACCCCTTGGCGTTATGGAATATGTTGGCGCGTTACAAATAAACAATAAAAATAATAATAATAAGGAAGCTGACATAAAGTGTACCCTGCAGGGTACAGTGTGTGACCTCTAAAGGAAATGGTGATTGGTGGGGTCACAGATGAAATTGCCCATAAGGAGATATGCAGAGAGAGAGAAAAAAAACAAAAAAAAAACAGCAACTGCCAGATTGTGATATTTTTCAGTCTTTACTTCCTCCTGATTGGCCAAAACTAATTTTAAAATTTTATACCAGTTTAGATTGGGTTTGGAGGGTGTTAACCCTAAGTTTCAACCGACAGAAATTAAAATATATTTTGCTAACTTCAGCTCACTTACATATCCATTTAAATGCATTCACTAAAAAGATTATTTTGGGAAAAAAATAAGTATTCTGGTTCACTGCCGGGCGTGCACTGCCGGGCGCGCTCCTGCGCCATCTACACCATATATTGTGGTAATGCATGCTGGCTTTCTGTAAGAGGGGCGCTCTAGTGCCATCTATACATTATATTGTGGTATTGAAGTCTACTTATATTGTGAATTCATGCAATAGTTTCATGAAGTCTTCTGAAATAAAAATACTTTGTATTGAGGTTAATGCAGTCTACTTAAATAAAAATATATATGATTCTGTTCTTTTGTATGTTCTAATAAAAGTTGAAAGGTGTGTTTATGGTTAAGGTTAGGCATAGAGTTACTGTTAGGGTTGGGGTCAGGGGTTAGGACTAGGCATAGGGTTAGGGTCCGGGGTTAGGGTTAGGCATATGGTTAGGGTCAGGGGTTAGGCTTAGGTTTAGGCATAGGGATTAGGGTTAGGCATAGGGTTGGGGTTAGAGTTAGGCATAGGGTTAGGATCAGGGGTTAGGGTAATGCATAGGGTTAGGTATAGGGTTAGGGTCAGGGTTTAGGGTTAGGCATAGGGTTAGGAATAGGGTTAGGGTCAGGGGTTAGGCTAAAGGTTAGGGGTTAGGGTTGGGGTTAGCCATAGGGTTAGGTTCAGGGGTTAGGTTATGGTGTTATAATGTAATTATGAAATAATTAAAAAGAGATGTTTTAAGTTTTTGACAAAATATTTCTTACAACTTAAATTAACATTTACAACTCTTTTTATAACTATTTAACTTAAGTAAAGAATATTTTTTGAATATTTATATTTTTTACATGGTTGGTGGTGAATATTCTACTATGTCTTTTTAATATTTGGTCAAATGGGTCGTATTATTTGGTCAATCTTTTATGCCACATGACCTTGCACAGGTAGGAGTCTAACATGCTTCTATGCGTGCCCCAATGTGCTGTGTTGCTTGACTTTGCTTTTCCCCACATTGATTCAATAGTCTGTGTGTGGACGCCTGTTTCTTTATTCACAAAATTTCTGGAATGATTAACTTGCAAATGAGTGTACTCTTCCTGGGATAGCTGGTTATACGCCCTCCACTCGCCGGATATGATGGTTGTGCCAGGTTTGATATGTTACTTAATGATGGGTATTAATGTGTTCCGTCTGGAACAGCTACCAGGAAAGCTTTGTGTGTCTCGCGATTTATTCCACCAAATACCTAATGTTGGGGTAGAATTCTTCCAACATTATTTGGATTTCGGAGAAATGAGGACGCACAGATTTCTCTATATTATTATTCCAGTCAACAGTTGTATTTTTGTTGAGATCAATTCTTGTTGACAGAATGAAATAGTGGTGTATTGGTGACTCCAGGAGTACATCAAAAATATGGCGTTTTTTAAGTCAACTCGTGACCCAGCAAACCATCTGTTGGTTCTTAAACCTACATTATTTTTTATGGCATCTCCATATTTTTTTGTTTAAAGATAATTTCATATCATGGTTTTGTGGGCACCTTTGTGAACTGTGAATCAGTCCTGTTTGTTGCAAAAATTCAACGGTATCTTCTGTAGTTTTTATTGTGATGTACAATAGAAATAAATTCATATGTATTATTTGTAGATTTGTTAGTGTACTAGTATTTATTATATGTATTTGTTTGAGGAGGATTTATTGGTGATATTTTTATTTTGGTTTATGTATACTTCACTTTTATTTTCAGTCTTCTTTAAGTCTTCTACGCTGCTCCTTCTACTTTCTGTGATATTTTCTCTCACATACAGGAGCTGGAGGAGCGTGCTCGTTCTCATTTACGAAGACGCGATTGAGCTGGGCACGCACGCAAAAGAGAGTGCGCAATGCTACACACACACCAACGAGCGCATACATGTGATGCGTTACTATAAGACGATAGGTCCTGTAAGTGTACTCATAATAATTTTCAGCCTTATTAAATTGCAATTCGGCAAATTCTAAAGGGCTCTATATAAGCATAGAGCATATTTTTTTACAGAAGTTTTTAGTTAGTGAAGACCTTGTTCACTAACTAAAAACTTCTGTAAAAAAACATATGCTCTGTGCTTATATAGAGCCCTATTCAATTGGCCGAATCACAATTTAATAAGGCTGATAATATATATTCATTATATGCAGTGATTATATCATAGCAATTCACTAAATGGCAGGGATGAGTGGATGCACAAATTACAGCAAAAAATAACATTTGTGAGTCTGCATAAAATAACCGCCACTTATATCTTTTATTTTCTGAACTAACGCGTCTCATCCATTGTATTTACCAAAGAACTGGATGCTTTAGCTATTGTTTCAGGTTCAATTACGTGTCACTGCTAAACTGCGTTATAATTACAGCATCTGAATCAGAATGCCCACTTGGCCTTTTCTCAAATTAAAAAGAAAAAAACAACAATCACAGCACTTAACATGAATAATACTACCGCTAGCCATTATTTGCACGCATTATTAAAATGAAATTTGAGACACTTATCCAGATACATTAAAATATATATATGTATGTATTTCATTTCGTAAAAGTACATTTTGCTTCAGATTTAAAAGTGAAATTAGGTTGCAGCTGTGTTGATTTATTAACATAATAAGCATTTCAGATTAATTCTGTTACTGTTTGTTGTGAAAGAGGGAACCCAGCTGCTTCCAATGATGTAATGACTTCTATATAGAATAAAAAGGTTCAGGAAGCATCCAACCAGAAACGAAATCAGGATAAAATGATTATTAGTGGCAAAGTACGCCACACAGGCCGCCATATTGTATATAGAGCCAACAAACTGTGATGCAAATTGAAAGTTTGGTATACATCACATGAAATATCAGTTAGCACAACATTAGGTTGCAAATTATACAAATAGTGTGGAGAACAGATCAATTATTTATCTGGAAAAGGGAATGGAAGATTAAAGCACTACAGTATTTTCATGAAAAAAAACGTTATTTGTTAAGTTTGTTTCAAACTAACATTAGCTGCTGTGTAAACCATGGACATAAATCATTTTTAGACAAAATCTGAATTTTTTAAGGCTGTTTACAAGTTCAGGAACCCATTTTGTGTTGGTTACTCACTTCCTGAGATCTATATCATGAGAGTGTTGGTCTTTATCTAGCAGCTGAGCATGGGGGGGGGGGGGGGGAGGAGAGAAAAGCAAGGAGTCACTAATAAAAAGGACATTTTAGAGCTGGAAAAGGTACAGTGGGGGGCAACAAAACTAATAAGGGGAATGGAGGGGCTAAGTTATGAAGAAAGACTAGCCAAATTAAACTTATTTTCTCTAGAAAAAAGGCGTCTAAGAGGAGATATGATTACCTTATATAAATACATCCAGGGTCAGTATAAAGATTTGTCAAGGGAGCTTTTTGTGCCAAGAGGTTTTCAACTGACATCCCTTGAGGACATCCCTTGAGGTTAGAAGTAAAAAGATTCCACCTTAAAGAAAGAAAAGGGTTCTTCACAGTAAGGGTGGTTAATCTGGGGAATTCTCTACCAGAGGTGGTGGTGACAGCGGATTCGATAGATAACTTTAAAAAGGGACTGGATTTATTTCTAATTAAAAAAGGGAATTCAGGGTTATCATGGATAATTAGAGAGGTAGTATTGATCCAGGGAGAAGTCCGGTCGCCGGTGTCTGGGATCAGGAGGGAATTGATTTTATATATATATATATATATATATATATATATATATATTTTTTTTTTTTTTTATACAACTAATTAATTAATAGTTAATCTGCATATTGCAGATCAGAGGAGATCTTAAAAGGTTGAACTTGATGGACTGAAAGTCTTTTTTCAACCTTAAATACTATGTAACTATGTAACTATGTAACTAACTTAGTTGTTAGATAATTGGATAAAATTGGCATTGACAACCTTCCCCTCATAAGCCCAGGAGCTGGAAGTTTGCATCAATAGATATAAAGACTGCGCTCAAGGAATGTAAATGCCCTTTTCACACATACAACATCCACTAATGTATCATGCTGGCCTCCAGACATCAAATCTTATTTTTTTCTAATTAAATACTAGCTTTCTAACTTTTCCTGCTTAATCATGATTTTAGTTAGGCACAAGCTTATCAAACATCTATAATTTTTATTCATTGTATAGTAGTGCTTTAAAGGGGCATCAAATTCATCATGTTGCTCTAGACCAGGGGTCCTCAACCTTCTAATACCGACTGCCCACTTTTTATGGTAAAATATCCATACCGGTGCTGCATAAGTCAATTTACCATCTAATTTCTGGTTACATAAATCCTATGACCCTAGCTATGGATCACCCTGTACTTTCTAGAAAGTGATCCGGTTCTGCCTGCTGTCCCTAGGATCTCTCACCAGCTCTCCAACCAGCCAACGGTGGTGCTGCGGGTCTCGATGTGTGACATCACTCATCAGCGACACCACTTAGTCATTACCCCACCTCCGACCATGAAAGCTTGAATCGCCCACTAGTGGGCGGTTGGGACCAGTTGGACTACAACTGCTCTACATCATAAAACAGAGCACTGTAAAGTGATGCATAATTACATTTTTTAATTAACCAGTTATTCCTATATCTTCTCTCCTTCACTCTATTCTGAAAGGACAAATAATCACAAGCAGCCTGCACACGCACATCGTCTCTGTTTGATGCAATAAAGCATGTGTTTCTTTTGGTTTCTCCTGACATACTAACTCCAAAGGAAAAAGCTGAAGTAATGATTGCATTGAAGAGACTATATAAGCTTGTAATTACTAATCCCTCCAAGTCCTGAGAGCATCCTGCATATTTTCCTCAAAAGCTCAATATACCTGCAGTGTAGCGAAATTAGAGATAATACCTGCAGGTAATGACCCATTTTAACGGCTTTATTAGCTAAAATATAATGTAAAAACCAAGATAAAATAGTGAAAATTGCACTAAATAAAATGTTTTTCAGTGTGAATTCTGACTGTTCTAATTGATGGTGCTATACAGGATCCATGAGCCCTTTAAAGGATATTGTATCGACATACCTTAGAGAAAGTGTGAAATGTATTGCAAATTTAATTTTAATTTTTGCATTGCTCATTTTAGATGCTTTTTAATCTTATTAAATTGCAATTCGACCACTTGAATAGGGCTCTATATAAGCACAGAGCATATTTTTGATAGAAGTCCACTAACTAAAAACTTCTGTAAAAAAATATGCTGTGTGCTTATACAGAGCCCTATTCAATTGGCAGAATCGCAATTTAATAAGGCTGATTGTGTTTAAATCCTTCTATGCAAAAGCGTTTTGTATTTTCAGCTGTTCAATATACAAGATGGTTGTCCTTCAGCAAGTCTCCTTAGCAGGTGGATCCCCCCACCCTTGTAATTATGATATAAGAGAATATTCATTCACTAATGTGGCGTTTCGAAGAGAAATGGTGGGTAGCGTGAGATAAATTTGTCATTTCGATCTGGTAATGGAGCATTGCTTGACAAATCTACTCCATCCTATATCTAATCTACATATTTATCTGTTTCACATCATTTATCAATGGCAGATAGAAGTGTCTATGACCACCAAATTTTTTTACTTTATATTATTGCTAGTTGGTTGACAAGTTAAAGCACCCTAGAGCCGTTAGACATTTGAATTAGTGTACTGCGCATTGCCCCTTTTTGGGTCACTACCTTGTAGTGGCAAAGAGACTTTTGTACTTCAATAAAGCTGTGAACTATATCATGAAGGGTCCCCAAGATGGGTCCAGTGGAGAAGGAACTGACAACCCATTTCAGTATATTTACCAAGAAAACCATATGTATAAGCACAACCAGAGACATAACAATGTGCTGCAGCCCATAGACTGACTGAGAGTTGGACACGACTGAACACACACACTGTGCTTTGAGACTTTTATTTGAAAAAAGAACACACTGTGACAAATCCACAAATACCCTCTCTCAGGTGCATCAAATAATACAAATACATCTTTCTGTTGCCCTTTGTGGTTTATGTTGGGGGATGAGGTTGCTTTAAAGATATGTTTATAAAAAAAGAGTTAAAAAATTGACTGGAGGCATAGCAAAGAAACCAAATTCTTTAAATATTTACAAGAAAGCGTTAACATTTTTTAAATGCCTAAATAATTGGAAAAGTGAAGATATCTTCAAACACGTAATGTTCCAGCGGATACAAATGATTTCAAGGAAACTCCAGTCTCTTTCCTGTAGTCTTGAAAAGTCCTCAGATACAGATTTCTCCTTGTAATTAATTCCAGGAACAAAGCCAGAGAAGTCTCAGCACCTGTTTGGAACTGCTGCTCTGATAACGAAAGGCCTTGATCTTATGCACATCTCTACATAAGGAAAACAGAGAGGAAAACCACAGGAGTCTTACAGTGAATTGTTAAGACACAATTAAGTATTTATTTTATTATGAGAACGGTCTTATTTGACCTCACCGAAATGGAAACCATGGCTATGCTGTATGCATAAGAAGATGCTTCCTGCCCTTCATTGACAGCCCCTAGAGACAAGTGGGAATATTAAAGAAATGTATCTTTCCTGTTCGCTGCTCATGCACAGTACCGGCCATCAGCCACTAGGTGGTGCGGCAAAGGCGTCCGTGAATGTATTTTCAGTGTAAAGCGTATAATGTGCCAGTGTCAGTACCTGAACCCTAACACCCCTAAACCTAACCCTAACATCCCTCACCCTAATACCAAACCCTAACACACCTAACCCTAACACCCCCCACCCTAATACCTAACCCTAACATCCCTCATCCTAACACCTAACCCTAACACCCCTCACCCTAACACCACTCACCCGAATAACTAACCCTATCCCACCTAACCCTGACATCCCCCACCCTAATACCTAACCCTAATGCCTAACCCTAACATCCCTCACCCTAACACCTAGCCCTAACACCCCTCACCCTAACACCACTCACCCGAATACCTAACCCTAACACACCTAACCTTGACACCCCTCAACCTAACACTAAAGCATAGGAAATTCAGGGACCCCGCAGCCGCTCCACCTAGTGACCAATGGACGGCACTGCGCACAGGCAGCCAACAGGAAAGGTCAAAAAAAACAGACAAATTATTTAAAATAATGAAATATAACTAATCATTATCATTAAAAGTATAATTTTAAAGGGCCATGACATGTGTTACAGTTATGGTGTTTATTTAACCCTCTAACTTGTTGTGGTTCAGTGGTGCCTGACTCTCCGTAACTGTATTGACCACAGCACACCATGTCCAATTATGGCTCTGGTTTTGCTGATCCATAAGGATTTCTTAGCAAAGATACTGGAGTGGGTGCCTGTTCCTTCTCTAGTGGACCTCGATTTGTCTGACCTGCCCATCTTAAGTGACCCTACATGATATAGTTCATAGCTTCATTGAGATGCACAATCCCTTCACCACAACACGGTAGTGATCCAGAAGAAGATCCCTCAGCCTACCCACCTCATATCAGATACATGTAGCCCTGCTGTGCCTGGTACAAGGTGGCAAAGGGCAAAACTTACAACTCTTGTAAATAAAATTGATCTGATTGCCCTCCTCGCTCTACCCTACAAGCCCAGATTGGACATCAACAGCCTTATTAAGTTGCAATTTGTCCAATTGAATAGGGCTCTAAAAAATCACATAGCATATTTTTTTTATAGAAGATTTTAGTTAGTGAAGACCTTGCTTTTGGATAGAAGTTCACTAACTAAAAACTCCTGTAAATAAAACATGCAATGTGCTTATATAGAACCCTATTCAATTGGCCGAATTGCAATTTAATAAGGCTGCAAGACAGCAGTGGACTTTTTCACTAGGCCTCGCCCTTCAACTAGAAACTACCATGACAGTTTTTTGTTTGTTTTTGTGGCTGTTTACTTCCGGTTGTTTATCACACAAACAATATTCCCACTGCAGCTGTCAACACAAATAATGATTCTTAGAAATGCCAGTAGCTGGTTTATAATACTAATTAGAATTCTTTTAATTAGCAGAACACTTAACGAGTATTTAAAACATTTCTTTTTATAGCTAAAGTGCAGTATAAATAGAGGCACAAACCGTCTTCTTTCATCAACTTAAAACAGAGCTTCAAATGTATTGTAGCTCATATATGTAATTTGCATTTCTGTGTTGGTATACAGGCATTGATTTACACATCTGTTCCCCTGGCACTCCCACCGAGATGTTACGTTATGGTGTAAATGTAAAGGCTTAAAACCTAACTAATTACAAGCATACATCATGTGCAAGAACACTGTTAAAAGAAGAAAAAGATAAGAGATAAGTAAGAAAAGATAGTATACATCCACAGGGAGTTATTTAGTAAAAAAAATGTCTAATTATAATAATACAGCCCTAAACTGGCACAGTGGAGATTCACAATATAATATAATTTAAAACTATAGGTAATAACTAGTGCTTCATTATTGAGTGTTATTAAAAAAATATATTCGGATCTATCCCATTTCAAATTCTCCATCAGTGACAGCAGCAGTTGCGGCAAATGGCCGCTGTCGATGGTTTGTAGCCGAAATTTGAGACAAGTCGTAACCTTAGAAGGTTACCCTAACCCTTAAAATAACCCTTATCCTAAGCCTAACCCTCACCCTATCCCTAACAGTCTACCTAACCCTACTGAACTGAAATTGGCAACACCATCTAGCGGTTGGTGGCCACCACTTCTGCCGAATTTATGGTGAATTTAAAAAAGGAAAGGACCAAATATTTTAACTGTTTCTGATTAAAATATTTGCCATTTTTACCTTTCAACCTGGCTTTCTGATACACCAACTAAGAACAGAGTAAAATCTAATAATTGCCAATAACCCAGACCTGTAATATATTATTTTTAATCAAAATCAATAGGAAAATGAAAAGTCTGAGCATGCCCAGGCCACAAAAATTATGTTGGTGAAGGAATGCTTAGTCCTTTTCAGTTTCAGAATTTGTTGAAATTTAAAAATATGATCTCAGAATAAAAAATAGCTGTTTTCTTTCTCTCATCTTATGTATCAGCCCTTTAGATCTATTACAAAGTACTTATTATTGTTTGTAGAGCGTGACCTATACTGTCATACAGCTGCCACATTATTGTCTCTTATTTTAATACCATAAAGTACATTCAGAAAACTTCAGTCTAGATAATGGACTCGCTACCTTCATGGGCTAATTAGTAATTTATGGTAATGATCTCTTATTAACAAAATATTTAATTTATGTTTCTTGGTTGATCAGAAAGGCTTACTGACTGCACAAAATGGCAAACTTCAAATAAGTTTAACTTAGGAAAATGTATTTTTAAAAATAATATTCAACTAATAAAGTAAATCTACCCCAGTTTCTCTGCAGTGTGCTCTCTTCCAATCAGCTGTTATATATAAATAGAATATATATATATATATATATATATATATATATATATATATATATATAAATATATATATATTTTTCTTTTGTTGGTCGTGTCCCTCTCCTATGCCGAAGGGTAGCTGTAGCAATACGGCCAAAGCTACAAAATCTGGCCAGATTGTCGTGTTAAGGAGAACATATGCAAGGAGGCAGCTTTAGTAGATCTGGGCCGAAAACTACAATGAGGGCTTGGTGAAAGCCGCATGATGAGAAAAGAGGATTGTCCTGGACGTGGGCCAGGACACAGATGGGGGTTGAAATTGGCGATGTAGGTTTTAGTGAAAGGTGGTTAGGACTTATTAAAAGCCCTTTAGTACCATTGCTCTCTAGCAATGAGAATGCCCTTACGAATACTCACTATGGTCAAATCTGCACAGTGGGGCTTGTTGGAGATTTGTGGCAATGAAAAAACAGGGTTCTTATTGACGTGAGTAAGATAACTGCTTAGTAGATGTGGGCCTAAATCTGCGCTATAGGGCTTGGTTAAGCCGAATGGCAGTGGAAATTACGTTACTTTTGGTGTGAGCAAGATAACTTCTTAGAGATACAGGCCTAAATCTGCGCTGCAGGGCTTGATTAAGCTGCATGGCAATGGAAATGGTGTTGCTTTTGGCATGAGTAAGATCACAGTTTAGTAGATATGGGCCTAAATTTGCGCTGAAGGGCTTGATTAAGCCACATGGCAGTGAAACTGCGTGACCTTGGCATGAGCGAGGTCGCTACTTAGTAGATATCTGCAAATATAGGGCTTGTTGAAAGCCACTTGGTGATGAAAGACTTACCTTGGGCATGGAAAAAGATACTGTTTAGTAGAAATCGGGCCAAAAAAGTGCATCTTGCTGAAAGAAACTTAATTTGGGCATAGGCAATGTTGTTGCTTAGTAGATAAGGGCCAAAAATTTGGCAATGTAATGTTTGATGAAGCCAAAAGACAAGGAATCACAGAGAAACATCCTCCTGGCACAGACGCAAAAGTGAACTGAAGTGTGCAAGGAAGGCAGGCCGGAAAATCATATTAAAGGCCAGAGGGGCCCCACCCACAGGAAGAGGCAGGGGCGGAAGAGGGCACCTCCAACAATAATCAGGCAATTAACCTGGAAATATCTATATATATATATATATATATATATATAGTAAATAAAAAGTACATCTGTGTTCACATCTGAATGTCTAAAGCAAGTTAAAAAACCTGCTTCCAGCTCAGAGTTCCAAGAAAAACAGTTATTACACTGCATTCTGGGAAGTTGAGCTGGGACACACAAACATGGCCACAAATGCCTCACTCTTCATTCCTTAGCCATTATCAATCATGGCTTCCTTTAAGCTTATGCATGCTGTATTACACATATTTAATGCAAAGCCAAGGTTGGAATAAACACAGGCTGAGTATCCAATCCATGTACAGCTTTTTTTTTTTTTTTTTTTTTAAAAATCGCTTCGGGGGTCGTGCCATCGTGACATGTGCCTCCTACGTGCAAAAAACATGGTGCTTCTTTGAGTTTCCCCAGTGAAGCCGTTTCAGGTCCCCCCGCCTTGTGGGCTTGAGGACCCCTTTGATCTTCTGGGCTCCGACCTGGATTCCAGAAAGACCTTCACCCCCCTCACCCTAGGAATGAGGGGGGCATCTCCACCATCTTCCGGCCGGAGCCCTCAGACGTGGCGTGTTCTCTTCGCCAGGGGGACTGCTCTCACCAGTCCGCCCTGGCTCAGACGTCTGGGGGAGAAGCTCTCACCTTTCTCCCCCAGTTCCTTCCAAGGGGTCCCCGGCCATAAGGCCCCGCCCTTTTGGGCTAGCGAGACCCCCCGGCTCCACTGGGTAGTGGAGTATCGTGGTGCCAAAAACGTGTCCTGTGCCATAGTCAAAAAGGGAGAGTGCAAAAAATCGGTGCCAAAATAAACAGTCCGTGCATGGTGCCATTGTCTGATGAGGCAGCTCTCACCCACCTCACCAGACTTAGTGCGAGGCCAGAGAGACCCCTCTCACAGAACTCTCTGGCCCAGGGTGCACTGTGCAGTGCTCCCCCAACCCGTAGGCTAGGGGCAAAAACAAAAATAATGGATCCCCCCACGAACCAAAAGGTCCTGGCTGGGGGGCCCGTGAAGTGCTCATAAGGAAAGTGCTTTGTGCTATTATGGGGGAACGGGCAGTTATTCCCCTAAGCCCGAAGCGTCTGTTCCAACTCGGCCCCTGGCCAGACCAAGGTTTCCCCCCTCTTCATAACTGGTGTGGCAGACCAGCTATTTCAGAGGAGGTACTACACTTGATCTTAGCCAAAAGGCCGAGAAGCGATACAGCTGTTTCAAGCTTACTGGCTATCATCAGCATGGAGCGGGATCTCAACCTGTGTTGTGGAAATTATGAGTAGGTAGTTCACCACAACAATCATTTATAATATGGTGGGCAAAAGAGTGATAGAAGCCCTCCACCGTACAGTAGTACAGTAAATAAAAAGTACATCTGTGTTCACATCTGAATGTCTAAAGCAAGTTAAAAAACCTGCTTCCAGCTCAGAGTTCCAAGAAAAACAGTTATTACACTGCATTCTGGGAAGTTGAGCTGGGACACACAAACATGGCCACAAATGCCTCACTCTTCATTCCTTAGCCATTATCAATCATGGCTTCCTTTAAGCTTATGCATGCTGTATTACACAGCTTTAATGCAAAGCCAAGGTTGGAATAAACACAGGCTGAGTATCCAATCCATGTACAGCTGTTTCAAGCTTACTGGCTATCATCATAATTGAGGTTTAACCTTTTTAGTTCCCCTCTGATTTTCAATATGTGGATTAATTGTTAATTGATCCAGAGGAAGCAAACAGAAAAAAAAAAACAGTGAAAATTTGCCAATTGTCTGAATCCAAATCAAATCCGCTGTCACCACCTCCTCTGGTAGAGAATTCCACAGATTAACCACCCTTACTGTGAAGAACCCTTTTCTTTCTTTAAGGTGGAATCCTTTTACTTCTAACCTCAAGGGATGTCCTCTTATCAGTTGCAAAACTTTTGGCACAAAAAGTTCACTTAACAAAGCCTTATATTGACCCTGGATATATTTATATAAGGTACCGTATTTTTTGCTCCATAAGACGCACCTAGTTTTTAGAGGAGGAAAACAAGAAAAAAATATTCTGAATCAAATGGCCCTTTTGTAACCAGCATCCCTTTCCCTCTTTATCCTCCTCCTCCTCCATTTCCCCCTTATCTTCCTCCTCCCTTTCCACCTGATCCTCCTCCTCCTTCCCCCAGATCCTCCTCCTTCTCCCTTTCCCCCTTATCCTCCTCCTCCCTTTTCCCCTGATCCTCCTCCTCCCACCTTCCCCTCTGATGCTCCTCTTCCCTTCCCCCCCTTATCCTCCTCCTCCATTTCCCCTCTCCATGCACCTCCCTTTCCCCTAGGACCGGTAGGGAACAGCCAGATGAGCGTTGGATCAAGTAAGGGGAGAGGGGAAAGGGGGAAAGGGAGGTGCATGGAGAGGGGGCAAAGGGAGAAGGAGGATAAGGGGAGAAAGGGAGGAGGAGGATCAGGCGAAAGAAGGGAGGAGGAGGAGGATCAGGAGGAAAGGAAGGCGAAGCAATAGTATGCTGAGGGGGCCCAGGCAAATTAGGTGACACTGGGCCCCCTCCAGGTCCGCCCCTCGGGTCCAGGGCACATATATTCGCTCCATTAGATGCACAGACATTTCCCCTTACTTTTGAGGGAGAAAAAAGTGCGTCCTTATAGAGCAAAAAATACGGTAATCATATCCCCTCTTAGACACTTTTTTCTTATAACTTTTTCTCATAACTTAGCCCCTCCATCCCCCTTGTTAGTTTTGTTGCCCTTCTCTGTATTTTTTCCAGCTCTAAAATGTCCTTTTTATGAAGTGGTGCCCAAAATTGTACTCCATATTCAAAATGGGGGCATACTAGGGATTTGTATAGTGGCACAATTACATTTGCTTCCCTTGCTTCTATACATTTCTTGATAAATGCTAATATGTTATTTGCATTTGCAGCTGCTGCATAGCATTGAGCACTGTTATCTAGGTAGTTGTCCACAAGTGCTCCCAAATCCATTTCAATATCTGATACCCCTAGATTTTCTCCGTTTAGGTTATAAATTGCATGGGTAATTTTCCAAAATGCATAACTTTACATTTATTCGTATTAAATCATCTGCTTTTTAGTTGCCCATTTCTCTAATTTATGCAAATCCCTTTGGAGGGGAAGTACATCATTATCTGATTTAATTACCTTGTGCAACTTAGTGTCATCAGCAAAAATGGAGACAATACTTTCCAGTGCTACTTCTAAGTCATTAATAAATATCTTAAAAAGGAGAGGACCTAATACTGAACCCTGAGGAACCCCACATACCACATTAGTCCGATCTGAGTATGGTCCATTTACCACAACTGTTTGCTTTCTATATTTTTGTAAGTTCTCGATCCATGAGCAGATATTTACTGCAATTCATGTATCCCTTAGTTTGCACAGTAGTCTTCCATTTGGCACTGTATCAAAAGCCTTGGCAAGATCCAAAAAGAATACATCCACTGAGTTGCCTTGATCCAAGTTCCTACTAATGTCCTCATAGAAACTAATAAGATATTCATGTATATTATCCCTTATTAACTCTTCTAAAAGCTTTCCCACTACAAAATGTGAGGCTTACAGGTGTTTAATTCGCTGCATTTGCTCTTGCTCCCTTCTTAAATATAGGTATCACAACTGCTTTTCGCCAGTCATCTGGTAGCGACCCTTTGTTGAGTGAATCTTGAAAAATAGGATATATTGTTTTGGCTATTACAGATCCCAGTATACAATCTCTGCTTCCCTGGCCTCTAGCGCCGGCTACCCCAGAACTTACCCATCACATTGGTGGTTCAGCGTAATCCCCTGCCAGAGGTATTTCTTACTGAGGCATTTCCGAATGACATGACACAACACGTCATTCAGACTTTCCTACCCAGGTGAGAAGATGAGCAAGCAGCAAAGTCATAAAAAGCCCTCGAGAGGGTGGTGGCAGTGAGGCCAAGGGGCTATGGGCCGAAGCAGGGGACCTACACTACAGAAATGAAAAGAAAATGTAGAATAAAAATAAAATTAAAGTAGCTCTGCCCATACCTATAGGACTTTCATAGAGCCATCATGTTTACCAAATTCTTATTCCCTTGTAATTTGTACTACCTGTTCAGCATTCAATAATATACCAGCTATTCAGTACAATTTTATGTAAGAATTTATTATGAAAGCTTACAATTTTAAAACATAGGGTTTTAAGATTAAAATAAGATTATAGCAAGTACATGTAAATTAAGGGGAATGTTTTTTTTACATGCACATCTGGTTGTAAGCCTCTGAAGAAGCAGCCGTGTACGAGTTTAAAAAATGTCTTATCTTCGCCATATTAGATTCCCTCCTAAGTAATTTCATCATGAAACAGACTAGTCTGATTATTCTAAGGCAATAGAAACACAGCTGTAATGATAGAACCAATGGATCCTTCTAATCTCCCAATTCTTTTGTCTTCCCAAAGGGTAGCCTCATGGATATCCGATGCATGCTTGGATTCCCATAATAAATTCTTATACAATCATATTAATGTCAGAAATCCTTGTATCTTAAAAGATGCAAGCAATGTTTCATGGATAAGTAGAAAGATTAGTTGGTCAAGAGATGTCATCTCCAAACCCATTAATCAAGATTATTTTATCATAAAAAGTCACACAATTGATTTTGAGAAATGAGCTGTAACCTGCAAGCATACAAGAAAATATAGAGAGTTTTGGATAACAAACTATTTTTGAGCATGTAATATTTCTTACTTTAATTTAGATTTATCTTCCTAGAATAAAGGGTTTAACAGAATATGGTATGGTTCTATTCTCCAATGTAATTATATAATATTATCTTATAAATAATTCCATTGGCTAATAAGGAAGTAGAGGTATGTTACTATAATTTATTGCTATAATTAGGCGCTACTCTACACAAATGACTAATGATGTATCTCACTGCACCTAAATCATCAGTTTAGGGGTTTATTCTTGTTATATTAAAATAATTGAGTGTGAAGGAAATTGTTAAAGAGCCATCAAAGGCATTTTTCTGTTGTATCGAAAAGAGGATACTTCATATTTGTTTTAATGAAGGTCCGGAAGCAGAATAAACTGTTTTTAAATATGTAATTGTCTTGTTTCCTGTTAGTTTGAAGGAAGTTTAAACATGGTTTACTTAAATGTTTGGCATGAACAATTATTATGTGATGTTTAAAATGTGCTCTTTTAAATAAGTGCTACAAAAATGTTGTGTTCCATGTTTCTTTAAAAATAATTCAATTTTGGAAGTCAACACTATCAATGGAAAAAGGCATTGCAACAGTCAGCATCATAGATCTTGTGAAGCTTAGTGAATCTAGGGGATATCACTACAATACCAAAGGACAATAATCCAACACATCATGTTAATGGAATTCAACTGGGGCTATAGTTTCCAATGTATTCTTATGTATGGTTTATTTTTATGATTTTTTTAAATTATTATGCTGTGCTATGGCATTGTTAAGATCTTAATAAAGTATCCACAATAAAAAAAAAAAGAAAATGGTGCATATAAACAAATAATATTCACAGTATGTAATATTATACGTAGATTTCACACAAAAATAAATATATATTGATATTTTCTTATAATATTGACATGAATGCAATGATTACTAGTACAATAATTAATATTTATGGAAACAGCATAAATCTAGTATTAAAATCCAATGAATTTGAATAAATATATTCTACAAATTCAACCACAAAAGTGCAAACAAAGAATACATTAAATTAATAGTTACTATGAGTACCACTGCAAAAATAATTACATGAAATGAATTGTAGTCATATGCTTTAAAGATGCTCTGTATTGTATTGCCTGCTTGCTACCCAATGAAATAGTAAAAGGGAATCAGTATAATAAAGAAAAATACTTTTAAAATGTTGTAAATTCACCCACAAGAAAGACAAATACTTCCTCCTATAACTGACAGTTTTCCTTTGCTAGTTTTTTCATCCAATCACAAGGTCTCATAGAGAAAAAATAGTAGGATATGAGCTTTGATTGGCTGAAAACCTACATCGGACTCTAAATCATCTTGGAATAATTTTGACCAATCTTTATTTAGCTTAGGCAATATTTTCTAATTAATACTCAATCAGTTAGTTTACTTATTAAATATGGTATTTCATAAAATAATGTTCCCAAATATAAAAAAAATCACGAGAAATAGTAGCCAAAATTATTCTCAATATCTAAAATGTCCATTCTTTACAAGAAATGGTTGTTAATTATCAAATCATTTTTGTTTCCTAAATTTTAGATCTTGAATACTGAGTTTCAATTTTGACAATTCCTTCTAAACATTTAGCTGTCATTTCCCCATAGTGACTGATTGATGACTGCATTGGAAATATATGCAAATTAGTGAGTGTTTTGCATGTATTTTATCCTTATAAAGATTTTTTATCCATTTTCTACTAATATCGTGACTTGTGAAAACCATTTTAAATTGGAAATATAGATGCATTTATGCAACCTAATAAGAAACGAGTTCACATTTAAACCATAGTCAATATATTTTCTGCATATTTCATTAAATATATTGATCTCCATGTCTCAAGGATTTATGTTCCCTTTTTGATTCGTCAGGGAATCCCAGGCCTGAGGGGAGCCCAGCAGCCATCTATCATTTGACCTTACTGCTGTATGGCATGTTGTCTGCCAGGAGCCGTTGTTTAATTTCTCATCTGGATAATAGATATAAATATAGGATTGATCCCACAGCAGAATAAAAAATTCACAGAATAGAATGAATTATACTGTTATTTTATAACACTTTAATTGGCAGAGGAGCTTGCAAAGCATTACAAAGCAATGAGTTTCTAGTCCTTCGGCCTTTGAAAGGGTTAAAAAAAAAACAGCTTGTTCTCTAGAATAGGGGAGTATATCCCCCCTTCAAAAATACAAATACTAGTTTAACTATCCACAGCTAGTAAAACACTCTTTCTATTATCTCTCTCCCATTGATTCTACCATTTTTATTATGCATAAAACAATTTTGTGCAAAATTTTTAAGCCCTTAAAGAACAGCTGTACTATAAAACTAATGGCTAAGTATACATGATTTATAATGTTTAAACTATGTAATGCTAGTAGTTATATGTTAAGCTCTTACTTTTATAGGCTTCTGTCTGACGTGCTGTGATTCTTCGCTCCGCCCCATTTGCATAATTATGGGCATAATTATTATATGTAATATAAAAGATTTTGCTAAGTAGCCCAGAAAATTGCTGTCGGCAAACTATGTATATGACTCAAAATTTATATATAGAGTAGACTCTCAGTTATCCAGCACCCATTGGGATTGGTAGATGCCGGATAAATGTACCATAGTTTCTGATTGCTGGAGAGTCACTATTAATAGAGGCCTAGATTAGCTGCACATAGGATACTCTGCTAAGTATATTTATCAGTGAGTGAGAACTGTTCTAGCAGCAGCAGCTTTCACTCCTCACTTACACACAGGTATGTTTGGCTGGAGGGTGCAGTGTTGAACCCGGGCAATGTAACGCCAACACGGCCCTGGCTCAGTCACTCATGGCTGTCTGCTGCCATTTAACATTAGATTGCAGAGACATATAGTGGATGAAATCTAGGTGCCTGTAAGCATTTTGTGGCCTCACAACCTGGCTCCTAGTATTTGTTGAGCCCTAAAAATGTTCATTTTTATTTAAAGTACAGTATCCAATTTTTTTCTGCTTGAGTTCTGGTTAACTGAGAGTCTACTGTGTATAAATCATAGTGTGTATTTAATTATATAACCAAATGGAAACATTTTATTTGTTTAGATTCTTAATATATAGATATAGTTAAACAGATTGTTTCATAGCTTTTTAATGACATTGAACATGAATGTGCTGAACATGGATTATCGATGCTCTATTGGGGATTTTTGGTATTTATCATGTTTTTCTCACAGCTAAAGGGTTATGCACTGGCAATTTGTACCACATAAAAAATAAATCACTTGAATTGAAAAAGGAATCAATAATTATAAAGTGGCTGTTCTTGTATGAATCATAAATACTACTTTACTTTAGAACGTTAGATTGTTATCAACCTAAAAAGTCTGAAAGTTATGTATCACAATATTAATTCTCAATTTGTATTATAAAGGCAAAATAACAGGCAATGACTGTATATTAAGTGTTGATGTTAACGTTAGTTAATAAGACAAACAGGCCACAAAAGTTAGGAAAAAGGAAAAAATTACACATACATAGATTGTAGTATTCTTTATTAACTCTTTATCAGCTAGATCCTGCTGTTCAGTTCAGATTTTTAATATCAGATCTGCTCAGTTGCTTCCACTGGCAGAGATGAGATCAAGGGGAAAGCTGGATTTTGTAATTACCGAACTTGTTGGTCTAAGGGTTATTTTATTTTACACTTTTCCTGTTCTCAGCTGGACCTCGCGTGCAGAGCAGCGTGAATGTCATTGTTTCACATGGAATATCCCAGCTTTGTGACACGCCATAGACCACTGCACTTAGAGCCATACAGAATGATGGGAATTGATATTCTTTTGTCTGCTATTATCAATTTTATTCGGGCAATATGTGGACTTCTGTCAATCTGCTCTCCAAAAATGTAAACACCCTTTCCCACACACACACACAACGTCCCGTAATGTATCATGGATGCATCCAATCTCAAGCAGCATAATTTATTTTTTTCTAATTAAAAAAACAGTTTTATATATTTTTTTTGCCTGCTTAATTATAGTCTTAGTCAGACTCAAATGGCCATATTCAATTGAGCTTTCAAGCGATCCGGGAGCCCGTAAGTGAGTTCACAAGATAATTTGCTATTCAATTGGCGTCTTTTTGCGGGCTCTGAACGGGTTACGAGTTACAGCCATGAAAAAATGGTGATGGTTAAACTCGTAACTTACAGCCTCCAAAAGCTTTTGATCTTTCACTTTCGCAAGGCAAAAATCGCAAATTGCTATTCAATTGCTCCATTTCCCCAAGTCCGCAAATGTATTCACACTCGTAAATGGCAAATGAAGGAGAAAATCCAACGGGGTGCTACAGAGGACACCTATTCGTAGCACTGTAAATGCAAATAAAAAATCACAACAGCACTGTAAATAACAGGGAAAGCGATTATAATTAATTGCACAACAGTCTCAAGCTCGTAAATCGGCAGGAAATTACATTTATGTTCTGTATCATTTCGGGGTTAACTTGATCTTGGATATCAATGCGTTAATACATATCAGACCACCCACATGGACTAGAACAGTATTGGCATTGATTTTCATAATTCTTTATTTTGAGCGTTTGCGAGTCTGACCCCTGAACCTAATTAATTGACATGTAGCCTCCATGTTTTACTGCCGTAATAATGACAGTCTCATTTTCTATTTTCTGATTCGAAATGTGAGGTTACAGGCTTGCTTAATTGATCATGTTCCCACCCTGAACTGTTCCGAACCAGTGCATGATTTACGGTTTTGGCTTTGGGACAGTAACTTGCGGGCTTGTGCAATTGAATAACATCGCAATTGGAGACGAACGGGAGCCCGTAGCACACCTGCACACATTCGGCCGTCTGCAATCGAGTTGCGGGCTTGGAATTGAATGTGGCTCCAGGTTAACTACTAAGGTGTAAAGGCAGTCAGATTAATATTACAAAATTGTTCGTGTATTGATAGAGTTAAGGATTCCAGGTATTCTGCCAAAGCTCTTAAAAGTTATAAAATTTGTCTATGCCCCCCCTACACTTGGGAAGCTATAATTTGTCTCCCCAATTCTAGTGGTTCTTTACACTCTATCACTAGTTCGCTGAGTAAATTTACAATGAGACAATGGTATTGGGCAGCAGATCATTACAAACTATAATCTACCCATTCTCCTTTAACCCCCATCATACCCCATCCGCAATTGCTTCCGGGACTTCTTGGACAGGGGATTTACCTGGTGGAAAACAGACTAACTCCCCAAAATACATTCCTTGTTCTCGGATGTAGAATCATTAACTTATGATACTCTGAGATAGATTTGACCTTCCTCTCAAGGAACACTTTGGCTTCTGCCAGGTAAAACATTTTGTATGTTTCTTGATATCCTCAAGATACATGGTTCTCATGTATCTGCCAGAGAAATCACCTGGCATGAGGAATCTTAGGGTGATTTATGATTACTTTAACACACCCATCCCATTCAGGGTCATAGATATAAATATATGATTTCATGGGAAGATCTAAATCAATCCTGGCCTCAAGATACCCTGGATAGAGTCTTTGAACTCTTTATCCAAGAATTCACTCAATTATAGAATATTAGAAACTTCCCTTAAGGTGCTTTACCGAGTGTATCTGACCCCATATAACTACATTCTTAATAGATGTTTATAAGTACACTTTGTGTCAGGGGATGCCCGGAAACAGGAACATATATTCATACATGGTGGTCTTGTCCAAAGGTCTATAAACTTTGGAGATCAGTGATAAAATTAATCAATAAGTCCTTTGGTTTAGATCTTATTCCAGAAATTGGAAAATGTCTCTTCAGTACAAATGACCGTAACAAACTAATTCAGTTCTATATGCTAGCTAGCTAGCAGTTAAAAATAAATTAAATGATATACTTATCAATGACAGAATCACACATTACCTAGAAGGCTGTATGGCAACTTTTCTATAAGATCTGGGAACCATTGCTAGACACAAGCCAGTGTCCTATTCCTCTATAAAGCAAAAGATAGTTTATAAAAATCTAACAAGACAAGAAGTTAAATGAAAGTTTTGGGAGAGTGAGATTCTTTATATCAACTAATTAATCCTGTTGGATGGATGAGGAGATCCCATGGTCCCACTTCTGGCTTTGGTCCCCAGGATGATGAGTGGCACAAACCATAAATTGAATGAATGAGGGGAAGAAGTACACTGGAGAAGAAGAAAAACACACTTTGACTATCCATTTTGTTAATTTTCTCTTAACTTAACTCTTCTACTTTGTTTCTTCCTTTTCTTTATGTTCTTCCCTTTTCTATTATCTTTTTCACTACTTTATCTTTATACATCTTACATCTAACTACTATTCACATTGGTTGAAATGAATTTGTGCACTACCACTTATACCCTTTAATAGAAAAAATAGAAAATAAATAAAAATGCAAGTGACACAATACATATCATTATAAAAGTAGTAATATTCTTCCCCTTCTGGATGGCTACCTTGTCATGTTGAGGGGGCTTATGTAATTCAATGTAGCTGTAAGCTATACCATGTAAGGTCACACAAGATAGGCAGGTCATAGCAGAGAGGACATACAAACCACGGTCCACTCCAGTGGATCTTATGAATAAGCTCAACCATCCATGCCAGAAATCCCAATGTGGATTTTGTATCTACTTTCTGATGAAGCAGGGAATGTATACATATACAAACCCATACACACCCACACGCATGCACATCAAAATACATATTTTATACAAATGAATCTCCTTCACAGAATATAAATGTATTTAAATCAGCAGAAAAAAAGCTAATCTGTATTCATAAATGCTGAAGACTGCCTCAAAATATGTATCCTGTCAAGAAAGTTGTGAAAGAAAACTGAAATGTAAAAGATCGCTGTAGTCTCATTTTTGTATATGATCTTTTGAATAATTAAACACAGTCTTTAAATGTTTAACTTTTATATGCAATTATCCTCTACTGTGGAAAGAGATTAAGGTTAATTCATTTGTAATAGAGGTATAGATATTGAGGCTGTGTGTTTTTGGAGTGCAAGAGAATGTTCAAGAAGGACATGTTATGCCACTCTAGGAAACAGGAAGGCGGCCATATGGGAAGTGAGGACCATATGAGGCCCCTAGGACACACTGTTGCACACCACTGATATAAATGCATTTGAAGCTGATACGTCCATCAAGAGGGAATGTATTAATAAAAGGAGCACAGAACTTGAAGGATATAAATCAATACAGGAATCACACAGGTTAATAATAGATAACTTACACAAAGTTTTAGATGAAAGGTTTTTTTCCCCGTAAGAATAAAGTGAAGAAGAAATAGGCAATTCACAGCTTCAAAAGCTGCAAACAGAGACTTGGAAGTAGGTTAGCAACTTGAAAGTCATCTTACGGAGTACTATTTCAGCAGAGTGAGTTGTCTGGAAATCTGATTAATGTGGAAAGGAAAACTGGCATGAACTTACAAACTAGTTCAGATGTTTCTATCCAAAAAGTAGAAACCGATCAGAAGGATATTATATTTTACCAAATGTGTTGATTTTGAAAGTATTCTGTTTATTGCCATTATATTTAAAATGATCAAATACACTAGTAGCTAAAATATGATGGTTTCTAGCAATAGACTGCAGATAGAAACAAATGTAATAATATAGTACAGGATTTATCCAAAAATTGCAGTTGGAACTTCACCTCGGAAGTAGAAGAGGCCAGCTAGAGTTTCTGGAAAATATGCTGCTTGCTAAGCTGTTCCCACGGATCTGAGTTTTTTTGGCCTGCTAGTTAGTGTACTCAGAGTGATCTTTTCTTTCCTTTCTATAGTGTTTTAAGAAATGCTAGTCCTTATGTATCCCTTTGAAGCTTTTCCTTTTCTGTAAGAAACATTGGTGCTTGATTTTTGTTTGACTTAGGATATACAGTGGATATAAAAAGTCTACACACCCCTGTTAAAATGTCAGGTTTCTGTGCTGTAAAAAAATGAGACAAAGATAAATCATTTCAGAACTTTTTCCACCTTTAATGTGACCTATAAACTGTACAACTCAATTGAAAAACAAACTGAAATCTTTTAGGTAGAGGGAAGAAAAAATATAAAAATAAAATAATATGGTTGCATAAGTATGCACACCCTTAAACTAATACTTTGTTGAAGCACCTTTTGATTTTATTACAGCACTCAGTCTTTTTGGGGATGAGTCTATCAGCATAGCACATTTTGACTTGGCAAGATTTGCCCACTCTTCTTTGCAAAAATACTCAAAATCTGTCAGATTCCGAGGGCATCTCCTGTGCACAGCCCTCTTCAGATCACCCCACAGATTTTCAATCGGATTCAGGTCTGGGCTCTGGCTAAGCTATTCCAAAACTTTAATTTTCTTTTAGTGAAGCCATTCCTTTGTTTATTTGGATGTATGCTTTGGGTCTTTGTCATGCTGAAAGATGAAGTTCCTATTCATGTTCAGCTTTCTAGCAGAAGCCTGAAGGTTTTGTGCCAATATTGACTGGTATTTGCACTTAACTAAGGCCCCAGTTCCAGCTGAAGAAAAACAGCCCCAAAGCATGATGCTGCCACCACCATGCTTCACTGTGGGCAGTGTGTTTTTTTTGTTATGTGCAGTGTTGTTTTTGCAGCAAACATATCTTTTGGAATTATGGCCAAAAAGTTCAACCTTGGTTTCATCAGACCATAACACCTTTTCCCACATGCTTTTGGGAGACTTCAGATGTGTTTTTGCAAAATGTAGCCTGGCTTGGATGTTTTTCTTCGTAAGAAAAGGCTTTCGTCTTGCCACTCTACCCCATAGCCCAGACATATGAAGAATACGGGAGATTGTTGTCACATGTACCACACAGTCAGTACTTGCCAGATATTCCTGCAGCTCCTTTAATGTTGCTGTAGGCCTCTTGGTAGCCTTCCAGACCAGTTTTCTTCTCGTCTTTTCATCAATTTTGGAGCGAGCTCCAGTTCTTGGTAATGTCACTGTTGTGACATATTTTCACTGTGTTCCATGGTATATCTAATGCCTTTGAAATTCTTTTGTACCCTTCTCCTGACTGATACCTTTTAACAATGAGATCCCTCTGATGCTTTGGAAGCTCTCTGTGAACCATGGCTTTTGCTGTGGGATGCGACTAAGAAAATTTCAGGAAAGACCAACTAGAGCTGAACTTTATTTGGGGTTAATCAGAGGCACTTTAAATGATGGCAGGTATATGCTGACTCCTATTTAACATGATTTGCAATGTGATTGCTTAATTCTGAAGACAGCTACATCCCCAGTTATAAGAGGGTGTGCAGACTTATGCAACCACATTATTTTTCTTTTTTATTTTTCTTCCCTCCACCTAAAAGATTTCAGTTTGTTTTTCAATTGAGTTGTACAGTTTATAGGTCACATTAAAGGTGGAAAAAGTTCTGAAATGATTTATCTTTGTCTCATTTTTTTACAGCACAGAAACCTGTGTGTAGACTTTTTTTATCCACTGTATATTATGATTAATAATAAATATCTGTAAACTATTCATAATTTAATTTTTGTATGAATAAATCAGGATAGATAGAGAGAGAGTGAACACCCATAGTGTAATAAGATAGGACACTTGACAAAATAATGATAAGTGATGAAAACAGTCCCAGAAGCTTTATATGATATACTATAATATATATTCTAAGTGCAAGTCCATAATTATATTACACTGGTTTAGATACACTGGCTAAAATGTTAAACAGCATTTAATAACGATCCAAGGACACAATAGTGATTGGTTCAGCCAGAATTACAGCTTGATTAATACGTGAAACCTTGACTAAGACATTCCAATATATGGATTGATTTAGAGTTACACAATAAACTAGATTAATTGAGGAGATTTTTACAGATTAAGTAAAAGAAAAAAGAAAAGAGCCCACCACCATAGTACAATCTCACCTACATAGAAAATATATAATAAAATCAAAGTGAAATACACTCATAAACAAAATCTACCTATATATATATATATATATATATATATATATATATATATATATATATATATATATATATATTTATTTATATATCTCTAAAATCATCTTCCTGTAAGAGCTACTATAGAAAATAACTCTTAAGTATTCCATGTTTTTTTCATGATCGTGCCCTAACGCATGTTTAAACAAATGCCTAAACCAATCCCATGCACAAATTCAAAAAGGAAACCAAAATCATTCTTCAGTTTTGCTTTGAAAAAGTAATATCAAAGGCAAATCTGTTGGGGATCAATCCCACTAGGACTTGGCCTGCATACCATACGTTTGTGGGTTTTAAATCTACGTAGACATGCATTGACTAGAGTAGTTGATTTTAATTAATATGAACTACATGAAATGAGACTTTTATTTTCAGTTACCGTATCCATATCTAAGCCTAAATAGAATTTAGGAAGATACCGAGCTCTGGCAATCTCATATCATTATCTTATCTCTAGATATCACATCTGGGCACTATCATATTTCTACCATTGAAAGCAAAGGACCCCATATTTGTTGCATATCTAAATGAAATACTATGTGTTCTGTTAAGACATTCCTTCATATATGACAATTTATTCCAAAATTTGAAGAGAAAAAAACAATGACTTTTAGCAATTTGTTTATTCAGATTGTAGCACTTAGAAAATAACCTGCCTGATATAATCAGATGGGCAGTGTATTCCAATGTCCTATCTATTGCAGGATAACTGTCTTCTCCACTTACTGTCTAAGTACATTTTATAATTTCAAAATGTAATATTCACCGCATAATTTTTTGTCTTTTTCAGGAAAACTGACCTGTATGAATCTAATAACTGTCAAAACAAGATTTGTAATCTGCCATATATAGGAATATTTCCTGCAAAAGGAAAGATAATTAATTTTTATGGAGTGTCCTAACTTCAGATAAATAGAAGTCTATAAAGTAGACACAGAACAAATGAACTATAGCCCTCACCTCATGAAGCTCTTAGAACAAGCAATTTTATTTCTTCTATCGCTCAAAATGTTCATTTGGTCGCCATCAACCTCTTGAAAAAGGTCATGTTCAACTTAGTAATCAAAAGAATGATACTCATCAAAATGTTTGAGAGATGCCAACTGGCTAAATTGGAGTAATTTACCCTTTTCTCAGTGCTGGGAACAGTGAAATTAATCTTTTCCTGGCTAGTGACAATGACATTTGTACATTTGTATCTTTCCTCAGTATCACATCATGTGTTCTATTTTATATACTATTTATTTGTCATTTTTAGTTGTCTTCTTTTAGCCTCTGCTTTTGTTTTTTTACTATATCAAATCTGTGCCAGTTTTCAGATGTAATCCAATTTAATTTTGACTGTAGGCTCCTAAAACAAAACTACACGCTATTAACACATTTTCACATTGCAGAAGATCAACTGCTTAAAGGGCCAATTACCTCAATGTAATTGCTCTTCATGGTGTGAAAGAGCACAAGAATATTTGTTAAAATTATCTATTTTAACAGATAAAACACATTTTAAGCCTCATTTTACATACAAAGTATATCTCGCCTACTGTCTGTTGCATGAGTAATAACAATTAGTCAATCTTGTAGTGAAGACAGTGATTTATAGCAGTTTTCCCTGGAATCAGGACTACACTGACCAGTTAACCCATAACTTCATGATGTGAAGCCAGCCAGATTATGTTTATAATGCACATCCACAAGAGGGAATTTCATATTCTGCACAGTTAGATTTGTTAAGGGTTCATTTTGTTTTCTTCTGATCTCTACACTGAAGGCACCAGAGAAGATCGCGGCTCTGCATTGTTCAAATACCAGAGAGTCAAGAGAGCTGAAACCTGGATTTCCTGCCATAAGAAATTACAAAAAAAACAAAGTCTGTTTATCCAATTGGAAATGTAAGCAGTCTTACCATTAACTTGAATGGGACACATACCCCTGCAACCTGATTGGCTGTAGTAATGCAAATGCATGTGGGCAGTCTATTACACATATAAACACAGATTTTATTTGATTTGATTTCTCAGTGAAAAATGCACATATTTCGAAAATTTCAAACATATTTCAACATGCTTTTAGTAGATCTTTACTTTGATGTGGTCTAAATTGTGCTGAATTAAGTGATCTTTTAAATGATCATTGAAATGCACTTTACAGTATGTTCTTATGAAGAATTTTCCCTTCGTAATGTGGAAAACTAATTTATAACATTTAAAACAGAGAAATACAGACTCCTAACTATTTTATTCAGTTGTTTAATTTTGTTTCACTTAAACATTATTATTTTGTCAATTACAAGATATTATTTGAAGTCTTCATCTCCATCCAATTTTTACTTTGCATTGGTAGTGATTGCACCACGATCAATGTGAAGAACAATTCAATAATGTGTAGGAGCACCTTAATGTAAACTTCATTTTATTTATTCACCATGTGAGCGAAAAAAGTTGTCAAGTTGTTTATTATTGAATCTTATTGGCTTTTTTGACTCATCTTTTAGTACACTGGCGAGATCTAAATATTTCAACCATTTGTCTTCTATGGACTATGCATAATGATAACTTTTTATCTTAGTTATTTTTATATGAATAAGCACTTCTCAAGAATTCAGGTTATGATGTTTGAAAGCCGCAATGCTGTGAGCGGACAGTAGAGAAATGTGTAATTCTTTACATACAATTATGTACATCTGTAATTAAATGTCTGGTTTCTCCTTTCTGACAGGGCCCTCGATTTTGCCATGCTTTATATTGTGTTTGTTGTATTTAAACCCTGTATAGAATATGTTAGCGTGTTACAATTAACAGATAATAATAATAATAATAATAATAATAATAATAATAATGTGGCCCCATTAAAGTGCATAGTCTTCTGTCTAAGATTAAAGTTTAGGTAGTACATGAATGAGAATATTATTAAAAAATATATACTTATTTTTTTTTTTTTATGTTTTATTTATATTACATTTGACTTGATTTGAAGCTCTGATCAAGTACTCCATGTCCCCCTTTACTGCTGAGTCACTCTATGAGGCTTCTATATAAATTATGTGGGCTGTTAGTTCATATTCGTTCTCCATTCTGAGATGTAGCTCTGTGCAGAGCCATGCACCCACCCAATATATTACATAGAAACCTTCTAGAGTAAATCATTCACAAAGAAGGACTGTAGTGCTTCATCAGAGCTGCAAATAATACAAATAAAAAATGGTAATAATAAGAAAAAAATGGAAGTTGGCTTGTTATTGGAAACAAATCACTACGTCTTGGACTGAGATAATAAATGTATTGAAAAGAAAAAGAGATTTAGAGAAGGACTTTCAAATGGCGGGGCTAATAAAGCAAGATACAATGAAATGGAAAATATGGGATAATTATTGTAATTCTCATAAGAATGAGGAAAAATTATGATCTGGAAGTGGTTTAGCCTTATTAAAAACGAAAGACAGTTTGAAATGCCTCCAGAAATGCCACTCCCCCCCTTTCTTTTATTTTTTTCCCTGTTTGTTTTCCTTTTTTCTTTATGAAGGGGAAAAGATAAAGAGATAGAAAAGAGTATGAAAACTCTTATGACGAAAAAAAACTTTGCAAAAAATATAGCTTTGTCTATTTGTAAAATGAATCTATTTTGCTCATGTTTGTATATGTTTTTTGTATATTTTATGTATTTTGTCTTTTATGTTTGTTGAAAATAAAAAATATATAAAAAAATAAATAAAATAAAAATAATAATAATATAATAATACAAATAAATAAAACATTTTAAAATAAGTCATTGATTTAATAATATGTTTGCCGATTCTTTGGAGTCCTTCCTAACCTTTCATACAGTGATCCTTTAAGAAGATTCACCTTCAGTCCCTCTAGTCTGCAGATATTAACTTCATGATGCAGAGCCAGCTCACGTTTATAACGCACATCCACAAGAGGCAATTAATTAAACAGATCACAGGCACAGTTCTGTAGAAGCTATAGGGAGATGAGCATTTCTCCAACAGACTCAGAAATAACATTCCCTCTAATTTTTTTTCTTTTATGGTTTGGGAAATTAAACCTATATATGGGAAATAAAAGAACTGAAGATCTTTGGAGAAAGAAAATGTTTGTTTAAAACTGAAACGTGAAATTTATTTTTTATTGAGATATTAATTGGTCAGGACATGCTGTGAATAAATCTCCTACTACCCCTACTACCTAATATGATTAACTCAGATGTTGTGAAAGAAGAAATACTGCAAGCAATTTGTCTAAGTCTTATAATGACCAACTATGTGACAATGACAGAGTGTTATTAGTGGTTTTATGGTTTGTTATCGTCTAGTGGGTTCTCTTGTTAAAACTAAATTGGATAAAAGACATTAGTTTTGTCTCTTCTCTATATCCAAGGATTATGCATTGAAAGCTTTAAATTGTGTGTTCAAGAAAGGAGATAGTTTAAAATAATACCCATAAGCCTCTATTCTATTGCCCAATTCGTAAATTTATACATACTTAAAAGCCACTCTGAAAAATACCACAGATTCTATTATCTATCTGATTACGAGTTACCCGCCCGCAATAACTACTGACGAGCCAAACATTTACAGTGCTACGAATAGGTGTTTAACCCCCTTGCGGGTCCTCATGGGATTTTCTCCTTCTTTTGCCGTCTATGGGTGTGAAAACATTTGCGGGCTTGGGGAAATTTAGCAATTGAATAGCGATTTGCTAGTTTAGCCTTGCGAAAATGAACGATCAAAGGCTTCTGGAGGCTGTAAGTTACAAGTTTAGCCATCTCAATATCTTCAAGCCCGTAATTCGGAAGCCGATCGGAGCTTGCAAAAAGACGCTAATTGAATAGCAAAATACCTCCGAATTCACTTACGGCCTCGGGATCTCACGAAACCTCAATTGAATGTGGCTCAAAGTTTTCACCAATCAGAGCCTTAATCCCCATTATCTATGTACAGTAGGTGCTTGTGAGAGGTATGAAGGTTTACAAATAATAAGTAAAATACCTATAACTAAGCCTGTTTACCAGGAAGCATAGTAATGCCATATTTCCTTCATGTGTTTGGTTCAACTGCAGAGATAATTCCCATGGTTGGAACTTCAGCCCAATACAGAACTTAACTTAGCTATCATTGCTGAGCAAGTGTAGACCCTGGTGGGTGACTTAGTCTTCTGCGGGCCATCAACCTTCCAAGATTTCAACACCTCTCTAACTGAACACTAAGGTATCAATCATAATAAATTAAACTGATTAAATATGTTTTGCTAAAGTAGAGAGAACCTAAATGCACAGAGACAAAGAGTTAATGAAACTGTGGCCCATTTGGTGGCTTGTGTAGGACCGAGTTTCCCAACACTACCCTAAAGAGTAGTTAGCAATAATTAACAATCAAGACATTTAAGAAATGGAAAACAGAGCTCAGAAAGTTTGAAAGACAAATACATATTGCAAGCTTCAATTTATGATTATTGTAAGAAAATGCGTTTTAATAGCATTCAATTGATAACATACTATTTAATACCTAAAGTTTTAAATCACACCATATTTGGAACTACTGTAACTGTTTAATCACCCTTTACCAAGTCCACTGTCTTAAGGTTTATGTTTGGATCATTAATTACCTCATTCCTCACAAAATCTTAAAAAATATTGCTTTCTCTATATTATTTCAGTAGTAATACCACCTTTATTTATAGGGGTTTTCATTTTGTCACCTAAAACACTATTACTATTCATTATTTTCCACCTTGACTACTGAAATTTACTGCTAATTGACTTAACTCCACCTTAAAGTCTCATAGTTACAATATGCCCTCTTGAAGAAGTAGTCTTCATAATAGGCAATATCGGCCCAATTCAGTTACAAGCCCGTTTGTCTCTGATTCCGGAGCTCTTCAATTGCTCAAGCCAACAAGTTACTGTTCCAAAGCTGAAACTGTAAACCATGCACTGGTTCGGAGCACTTCAGAGCAGGAACATGATCAATTAAGCAAGCCTGTAACCTCCCATTTCGAATCAGCCAATAGAAAATGAGAATCTCATTATTACGGCAGTAAAACATGGAGGTGACGTGTCAATCAATTAGGTTCGGGGGTCCGATATGCGATCAAACTCGCAAACCCGCAAAATAAAGAATTATGAAAATGAAGCCAATACTGTTCTACTCCATGTGGGTGGCCTGATATGTATTAACTCATTGATACCCGAGAATGATTGAACCCTGAAATGAAACATAAAAATGTAATCTTATATACTGCCGATTTGCGGGTTTGAGACTGTTGTGCAATTAATTCTAATGTCTATCATCGCTTTCCCTGTCATTTACAGTGCTGTATTGATTTTTTATTTGAATTTACAGTGCTGTGAATAGGTGTTTAACCCCTTGCGGGTCCTCTCTAGCACTAGTAGGATTTTCTATTTCATTTCCCATTTATGGGTCTGAAAACATTTGCGAGCTTGGAGAAATTAATCAATTAAATAGCGGTTTTAGCCATTGTAACTCTTGCGAAAGTAAAAGATCAAGGGCTTCGGGAGGCCGTAAGTTACAGGTTTAACCATTGCATTTTTTTCAAAGCCGTAACTCCTAACCTGTTTGAAGCCTGCAAAAAAACGCCAATTGAATAGCAAATTAACTTGCGACCTCACTTACGGGCTACCGGAACGAGCGAAAGCTCAATTGAATCGGGCTTTATCTTATTAGAGGATAAAGTAAATAAATCCAGCCTTTAATTTATCTACTAGTATGCGCCATAATGTGTCTATCTACTGCAGTGCGGAGATGACCTATAATTCTGATAACCTTTTTGTATGTTCCCCGAAAAAAAAAAAAAATATATATATATATATATCTTTTCAATCACCTAATAATTTACTGAAAAATAGAATTTCAGACTGCATATGTTAGAGAAAATAAATGAATAAATGGAGTGCCGGACATTTTACAAATTGGTGTGACAGCTCCTTCGTTCATATGAAGGGGCATCTTTTCCTCCTTTCAGCACACTAATATGACATATATTTGACTCTCACTGGAAAGCAGGAATGCGTCCAATATGCAAGAAGAAAGCTGCCTCTTCATTACTCTCTAATAATGCATTGCAAAATACTATGACCTTTTCAGCTTGTAACATTTCCAGTCATGTCATGGAGCGCATTTAAGTCAAACTGAGTGGAAAATGTGCACAAAATCTTTCATTTGACACTCTTTCCACAGTTTTTAAATTGTTTTAAATGCGGTGTTACCTTTTTACAATCGAATCTTAGCAGAAATCATTCTCAATGTATTGAGTTTATGGTGACAAGAATGGACCATAAATTAAAAACTCCCTCTAAATGCCTATATATTCTTTTCACTGCAATAATACATTTCAATAAGAAATGGAAAATGATGCAACACAATAATAAATGTCATTGTATTTGTTCTCCTTTGGGATTAGAACATCTAAAGAACCCACTGATATAAAGTGATATATTCTGGTTGTATCTTACAGAATGTATTTCCATTTGGGTGTGCATTTTGCTTTCGGTCCATGTAGAACCTGCCAAGCTGGATTTATTGGGTAATATAAAAACTCTCATAAAAATGAAAAAAATAATTGTCAGTGTTTTCAGTGTGTAGTTTAATAAGTAGAGCAGTATTGATAAATTCCTTGTCCTTTTAATGTTTCTGTATTTTTATTCTTTGTAAAATTTTGCGTGTGTGATTTGTACGTATTTTATATTTATGCTTCAGAATGGGTGTAGGAACTGGGGGGATGAGGGGGGCAAATCCCCCCCAGATTTCTTATTGTGTGTATGCATGCGTATAGAAGCTTTTATGTGTTCTGTGTATCAAGTGAGCTGTATCCCTCCAGAATTATTTAGTACTAGCGACTTGCCCGTCAAAAATGACGGGGCAATCACATTTTAAGCCATGGGAATGCTGTTTGAGACATACTTGAAAGCGTTTTGTAGTTTGAGGACCTTCGCCGCTCATTGTGAGCCTGAGGACCTCCGGCGCTCATTGTGAGGCTTGCACTGAGCACCTTTGGCGCTCATCGCATGCCTCGCAATGACCGCCTTCGGCGCTCATTGCGAGCCTCTCCTGTCGTGTACTTTGGGTCCTCTGAGAGAGATATATATTTCTATGTATATGTAGTTAAGTAATAATTAATGATTTAATCAATAAATTAATTAATTAATAATTAATGATTTATTCTTTAAATTAATATACTTTAATTATTTATAATTGATATATGCAGCGAGCAATAGGATGAAGAGCTAACAATCTGTTTGTATTTTGCGTCTGCATACAATATACATTGTGAGTGTTGGTGCCCTGCTTATAAAGTGTAATGAATGTTTCAAGTGTGCATTCTAAATAAGCTGTGTGCGCGAAGTAAAGCCGTTGGTTTATTTTGTAAAGTGGCATTGTATAGTCGTAATGTTATTAATGTGGTACGCGTTTCGTGAGCATTTTCCGGCTTTTGTAATAGAGTATTTTGTAGGTCATAGGGTGATGTGTAAAGTTTTGCAGTGTTTTGCCCGGTCCGGGGTTGTGTAGCCTTGTTTAAAAAAAATTTGGCTGACATTTTTTTCCTCGCTTAGGCGATTTTTGTGTGGCGAAAATCGTCTAAATCAAGTTAAATTTGCGTTCCACCTCACTCCCAGACGTCCTGGTTGTTGCCCCATGCTGTCTGTTGCCCCATGCTGTTTTTTCATTTTTTTGAGTATATTTAGTGTGTCTTTCGGGGTTTTTTTCGGCTGCTAATCTCGTAAATTTTTGCGTCTCTTATCTTTTTTTTTCTAAGTCCTGCGTCTCGTATTTTAACTGCTTGCCTCGCTTTGCGAGGCTCGCTTCGGCTAAGTGCTATGGTTTAACGGCTCTCCTCGCTTTGCGAGGCTCGCAGCGATGAGCGCTTTTGGGGCTCATCGGCTAAGTCCTACGCATTAACTGCTCGCCTCGCTTCGCGTGACGACGTCTCTCAGTTTGACAACTATTATATGTGATTTTTTTTTATTTTTTTATTTTGCAGGGTTTTTTATTGTGGCGATTTAAAAAAATAAACTGGTTAGGATTGGAAATATTTTCTATACATACACAATGCATTAAATCTATATGAGATCTATTTCTTTAGCAGCATGCAACATTTGTATAGGGATGATTTATCCAACTTTCGTCTACCTATACTTATTGATTTATAGCTGGAGGTTATATATATATATATGTACCTCTTGAAAGGACAAGGTGCAGATACAGTTCCATTTTAGATTACATTACAAATGCATCTGCAAGGGATCAAATTAGCATGCAAAAACAAGAAAAACATGTGGATTCTAAGCTTGCTGCATCTTAAACGCATAAATAAATATCAGCTGCCAAGGAAAAAGGGAAGATTTGAAAGTAAAATCATAGTATAAATATTCTTCATAGAAAACAGATTAAAACTAAATTAGACATTTTTTTTATATCTCATACATACATTTTTAAGTGTTTTTAATAAGTGCCTTTAGACTAAGCATTTCCAGCCATAAGAAGAATCATTGAAAATAAATATTACAGGGTACTTCAAAAATATCCTGTAGATCTTAAAAAGTCAAGAAAGGAAAGGCGCATCAATTGATAGTATAATACTTTTTTTTATTTCACATCAATAAAGATTTAATCTCACATTTTGACTTCTTAAATATAGAGATCTGGATAATATATAGATGCAATATACCAACAGCTTTTAGACGGGTGGTACACCCAATGAATCACAGAAAGAGTCGATAGACGTGATGTGAAAGACATATCATTTTTCACCAGCCGTCTACATATTTGTCTGCCACATCATATCATTTAATTTTGAAGAAACAAAAAAGCAAGGATTTTTATCAAGAAAAAGGAACTAAAACAGCTCTTAGAGTAGTCTGCAATACATACAACTGGGATACAAGATCACTTACCTAAGTAGTAACTGAATTAATTGCATGCTCTTAGTTTTGATTGAATACAACAAGTTTGCATGCTCCTGTCCCATTCTATGGTATTGTGGGTCACTTTGATTATTTTAAGAATACAGAGTAGTGAGTTAATATATATCAGTTGGATAACTACAATAATTTCCTTGAATTCTGAATTTTAAAGATATTTGGACAAATTAACAACTGTTACCTCCTTGTTTACAGTAATGCCTCTAGTCTTAAATATTAGGAGATGTTGGAAGTCAAGTGCTAGTATTACAGCCACATTAAATTCCACACCCGCAAAGCCTGTGGGCTTGAAATTCTCCGTAGTTACAGAGCTATTACATTCAACCATGCCGCGACCTACGGGCTGTAGACGCAAACCCGTAAATTATTATTGTGCATGTTCCATGTCCGGCCGTGAACATGATCAATTAGGGTTCAGATGGAGCCAATGGTAAAAGAGATCATCATCATTACGTCACTGAAAAATGGAGGTTAGTTTTCAATCCGTTCCGGGTTTCAATTACGAGTTTCGATCGGAACCGCATTCCAGAAATAATGCAATATTAATAAATCGGTAAATATTATATTCAAGTTCATGCGTGTTCCATTATATGATTGCCGGGATCGATATAACACAGAAATTAAACATTAAAAAAAGTATTTTATAGTGCAGATTTGCGAGCTTGAAAATGTTGTGCTATTATTTTTAATACCTAACATTACTTTCACTTTATTTTTAAGTACAGTAGTGTGTTGCTATTTGATTTTACAGTGCTACGGATAGGACTTTATCCCCCTTGCAGGTCCTCTCTAGTACCCGTAGGCTTTTTGGCTCCATTTGCGGGCTACGGGTTTGAATGCAAGTGGATTTGTAACAATTTAATAGCGATTTGCGAATGTAACAGTTACAGATGGACGGGTCAAAGGATTTGCGGCAACGTAGTTCTGATTTTGACATCGTGTAGGGTTTTTCCGCAGGTAACCCGCAGATCATTGCGGGTAGCTTTACAAGGTCAATTTAATAGCCAGGCTACGTTACGGTCTACAATTTTACATAATGGGGCTCTTAGACTTTTTTGTGTGACTGTACTATTTCTTGTGTGGTATTGTCATGTATGAAATGAGGAAGACAATCTGCTAACATGATCATAGCTGATAGTATCTAAAACATCATTATTGGTACTGAGGTAGATTTGATATATTTTTGTAAACCAAATGATGTTTGGGATTTATTCCTTCAAACTACTAACCATTGGCTACAAAGCTCTACACAACCATCCATACCTTGCTTTGCTAATCCCCATTATGTCTAATCTTAACACTATAAATTGAATCTTCACTATAAATCTACTTCAGTTCTTTCTCCATTCTTGTGCCCTTCATAGCTTTCAAACCTTTCAAATATCCTGTAATATATCAGTCTGCTCTCACTGTGATCCAGCACGGAAATACCAGGCTGGAAGAAATATCAACAACTTCGGATACGTGAATGATACTACTCTGATGGCTGAAAGTGAAGAGGAACTAAATGACCTACTGATTAGAGTGTAAGAAGAGTGTGCAAAAGCTGGCCTACTGCTTAATGTTAAAAAACGAAGATCATTGCAAATAGCAATCTCGATTCCAGGTATATAGATGGGGAAGAAGTGGAGGCAGTGACAGATTGTATTTTCCTTGGATCCAAGATCTTTTCAGATAGTGATTATAGCCATGAAATTAAAAAAAATGTTTGCTTCTAGGGAGGACAGCTATGGCAAGCTTGGACAAGCTAGTAGAAAGTAAAGATACTACAACATCAACAAAGGTCTGCATAGTAAAACGTATGGTATTCCCAGTAGTAACTTATGGATGTGAGAGCTGGACCATAAAGAAGGCTGAGCAACTAAACAATAATAATGATCTATTATGACACTGATACCTCTTAGATGAGATGTAGAGAGCACATTTACATATCATTATCATAAAGTCAATGCATTTTGTCTGTTTAATAATGAATCCTGACTAGATCGATTTAAGAACCACTGATTTAGAGATTGAAAGTGCAATACATACACAATATATCACATAAAACAAATTGAATATATTTACATGTTAAAATGTATCAAGTAATATAATTTAAGAAAAGAAATCACTGAAGTGGAATGTCTTGTTATTTCTATTAACTCTCAATGAATTATTTTCAATAATTTAATTTTTTTTTCACTTTAGGCTAACAGTGTTGGTAACCTATTATTCAGACAATGAAAAAAAACACAGATCTGTCATTAAGTTGTGCCAATAATGCATAACCATGGTTTCTGAATACATAATATATATGTACAAAGTATAATACAAAGCAAGTGGAAATTTCTCTAGCAGTATGACACTTAGATAAAAGAATAGAAACTTTCCAATATGCAGTGACAGGAAATTATATATATTATAAACTTAGTATATACAGCTACTTCCACACATAATACATATATCCAAAAGAATGTATTGTGTAGGGCAGACCGTCTGTGGAGATGAGGAGGCTCAAAGAATAGACACAAAGCAGAACAAATAGGAGCAGTTGTAAGAAAATTGTCTCATTGTGCTATTATTCTTGTTCATTACAATGTAAACCAATCAATATAAATTTAAGTGGAAACTTCCACTTTAATATGAAAAACGCCTTTTATTCATACAATATCTCTGCATGTTAGGCAACAACGAGCTCCTTTATATATGATGTTGTAGGTCTTGTTGTTGTGCATGGCTGTGTCCTCTTTGCAGATGTGTTGACATAGTTTTCAGCGACTTATTGCAGGGTTTGGTGCCATTTTCTCTGTTATGCTGTTCATTTGGCAATCTTCTGTTCACCAATGTTTGTCTTAAATTTGGTGGCTGCCTAAATGCCAGAATGGGGGGTTTGGGGAATGTATGTTTCAATTCTGTGTCCTCTGTGAGTTGTGGTTGTAAATCCTTAAATATTTTGCGTATTCCTTCTAGAACCGGTTGGTATGTGGTTACCAGAGGTGTAGATGTAGTTTTGTATTGTAACAGGCTCATATCCATGTACATCTTCCAATGTAGTGTACATGATACAATGTACTGTATGTGAAAGGGAGTGCTACATTGGAGAAACTAGCCAGAAACTGCAGATGCGAATGAACCTCCACCAAAAAGCACCATGGAGACCGTTATTGTACTCCAGTTGGACACCATTTCACCAAGGAGAATCACTCCATCCAGAACCTCAAAATAAAATTTCAGAACTATCCAACCGCGGAAAACTTTTGAATTAAAAATTATAAAAAAATTTAATACCAAGGATATGGGCATTAACATTGACTTAGGCTTTCTGGCCCACTATTTTAATGTCTTATAGGTAACACTTACCTACCTTCTATTGCTGCTTTTGTAAGCTACATGCTATGCTGAAATGTATTATTTTTACTTTTCTGTGTTCTTATCTACAACTTGATCTATAGACTTACTTACTGACCGATCAGGACATTATTCACAATGTTGTTTACTGTTTTTAGTTCATATCTGTATCAGTATCGCTCTTTGACTTGATAAAGAGAGGATCTTCTCTCGAAAGCTTGTCAATATATTATGAATAAGTTTGTCCAATAAATAAGGTATCACTATTTACTAAAATACTCTGATTATTCAACTATATATATATATATATATATATAATAAATATATGTGAGAATAAAAGTTAAACTGATTTTATTGTTTGAACTATATATATTGAATAATTTTGTGAACTAGTTATTCTAAATTATATATATAAATATACTTTAAAAAAACTAGTTTACATAATTATTCAAATAATTGTTTTTAACATAAATAAAATTCACAGTTACCTCACATTAACATATGTTTTATTATATAACCTAAAAAACATATTTCTGATTTTTAAACAGCAAAGAAAAAAAAAAAGCACCTTTATTGGGAATTGAACCCAAGACTCTCTGCACTATAAATAGTAATATTAGCTGTGTGCCACAGACTCTGACAATAATCATGCTTGCTAGAGCAGTTACAAATCACTTAACACTGACTGATTCAGAGCTTCTACTTCTAATTAATATTCATTATATTCTGTATGATACAGCGCTCATTAGTTATTCAGGCACACTGAAATAGCCTGACTTCAATTGACCAATACAACATCAATTTTACAAATTAAAACATTTGTTCCAAGTGCTTTTTTACTCTCTACACAATGGTGCAGAGCACATATGACGGACTTTTGTCGTCCTTCAATACATTAATGCATTTGTGTTTTCTTTAGGGCTTATAAAGATTTGCACTTCACCTTTAAAGATTTATTTTATTGGTCATGAGTGATGTATTCTCTATCACAGCCAATCTAGTTATCTAGTTGCATAGGCCATAAATCATCACTGGCAATACTGCCGACGCGGAGGCTGCACAGGCTCCCTGGGTCAGCCTGCAGCGTCTCGTGACCCAGCGGAGCCTGTAAGGCAAGCCATCGAATAAGGAGCGGCGGGGGGCGGGGCTTCCGCCGCATTCGCGCGCCGGGAGTCAGTTCGGCGCCGTCTCCGTGGAAAACGGACGGAGGTCTGAGAGGCTCCTGCTCTAAAGGGTGAAAGTGCAAGTAGCAGTTAAAATCTGAGAATACCCCAGCTTAAAAGCATATAAGGGGCAGTGTGAGTGTGTCTATCAGTGTGTGTGTGTGTTTTGTTTTGTTTGTTTTTTCCTGTCTCGCGGTCCGTTTTGTTTGTCTTGGGGGGTCCTTTTTTGTGCCTGGGGGTATGGATGCATTAGCTATTGAGGCCTTATTGGCTGATGTCAGGGCCCGTGCCTTAAGCCAGGGGGTCAGATGGGTGCAGGACAGGCTGGGCCCTCCCATGCCTTCTGCAGGAGACTCCCATTACATGGGACAGGCTCAGCATGCAGTTGCTGGAGGCCTAGCCAATATTGGGGGTGCCGTCTCCTTCCCCTTTCAGTCAGAGCCAACAGACCACCGTCCAGTGGAGGACCAGGCCACGGGTGACAGGGGTAATGCGGGGCTGGTTAGCCAGGACCCTTTACCCCTTAGACAAGAGAGTGCCGGGCCCACGGGCGGTTAGCCAGGAGCCAGGACAGCATCGTCATGATCGATGACATGCCCGTAGCAGCGGCGGTGGCGAGGCCGGCGGGCCCCACCAGAGCTAGGAAGAACACAAGCAGGTACAGCCCTCTGCTATTTACCCATACCCCCTTAAGACGACAGAGAACAGAGACTGAGGGTATTACGGTTAGGCCACAGCAAAAAGTGACTAATCCTGACCCACAGGTAGACTTTGCAACGCCCCAAGCAGTCCCCAGGTTATTGGTACAAAGGGCAGAGCCCGCGGCACTAGCGCATTCCAGCCGCGCAAGCTTAGGTGACCAAGGCCAGTCCTCAGGGGAGGAGCAAGCGGTATGGGCACAGGCATGCAGGTCACGGAGAGCTAGTGACTGTTCCTCTTGCACCCACAGGTCTGAACGGCGATCCAGATCCAGGAGATCCTGCCGATGCAGCTGTGCCTGCGGATCGGAAAGAGGACGGAGCCCGCGGAGGGCCAGACGGTTGGAATCCCCAGGACGTCAGGAAAGACGTAGGGACACCCCGTTGGCTGTATTTACTCTGAGGCTCCCAGAAGCAGGTGAGGCAGTTGGTGGAGTAGAGGAAGCTGATAAATGCATACTGCCACACACTAAAGGGGGATTTTTGGGGTCCCTTAAGGCGCTCTTAGCCACACATAACATTGCGGTTAGTGAACAGGAGATGGGTACGTGGTCTGTGGGCTAGCCAGAGGGGCTTGGAGCGAGCAGTCCAATAGCGCAGGCAATGTAGAGCCAGGGGCATTAGCCCCCCCGGTCACTGTGGGTGGTCCGGGGCCGCAAGCGAGCAAGGTAGTAGCCTCAGACGCAGCCATGAGACCGATCGTCTTATGTGCGCTAGACAACTTGGGAGCACATCTAACCCAGGAAGTCAAGGAAAAAAATTGTAGGAGGGAGTTTGTTAAATTGTTCTCCCTGCTGCCCATGTCTAGGCAAATGGATCCAGGCGAGAGGAGCCTACGGGAGGGTGCTTACAGGAGGTTGCCTAGAACCTTCGACACGTGGCTTCAGGCCTTTTCTATCATGGCATGCGTTCTATGCGATCGCCACCCGGAGCAATGCCCGGGGCTTTTCGTATACATAGATGAGATCCGTAACGCCCACAAGGTGTACGGGGGTACGGCGTGGTGGCGGTATGATGAAGAATTCCGCCAGTATCTGGCATCTAGGCCAGCCATGGCATGGAGCGATAAAGCGGTAGCACACTGGCTTAACATTATGACACCCATGCGTGCCATGCCGCCCTTTCAGGCCGGAGGGGGTGGGGTCAGGAGTCCCACCGCCAACTCGGCCGCAGGTACCAAGTCCTGTTTTGCCTATAATGAGGGGGTATGTAAATGGACGCCCAACTGTAGGTTCAAGCACGTGTGCTCCAACTGTGGCGGAGAGCACCCCCTGGCCAGATGTGCCAGGCTAAAGGACAACAGGGCAGAGCCCGCTGCCAAAGGGCAAGATGCCCATACACCTCCCCGGCATGCTGCCATGGCTAAGACGCTACGGTAGGTCGGCGGGTAATAGTGCTGCGGGTCGCCTCCTTGAAGTGGGTTTCCAGGAGGGTTTTCGGATCCCGTGCACAACAGAATTGCGGGGGTCCATGGCCTCCAATTTACGTTCGGTTCGGGAATTCCCAGGGGTAGCAGAAGCTAATGTTCTCAATGGAGGGCCATTCGTTTCCCCCCCCCCATTAGAGACCTCGTTCTCTCCCCCCTAGGTGTCGTTCCCAAGAAAGAAGCTGGAAAATTTAGGTTGATCCAACATCTTTCTTACCCGAGAGGCGGGTCAGTAAATGACGGCATTGCAAAAGAGGAATCAGCAGTGTCCTACGAATCGTTTGACCGGGCCACTGACATGATCAGGAGGGCCGGCGCGGGTGCGCTCATGGCAAAAGTGGACATTGAAGCGGCCTTTAGATTGTTACCGGTGCATCCAACGAGCCACAGGCTCCTCGGTTGCCACGTCAATGGAAAATATTTTATTGACCTGTGTTTACCTATGGGGTGCTCCATATCATGTGCCTATTTCGAGGCGTTCAGCTCATTCTTACAATGTGTTGCACACAAAGAATCCGGGTACAGGAGCATAACGCATTACCTGGACGATTTCCTGTTCGTCGGTCCAGCCGGGCGGGACACCTGCTGGTTTATTTTGGAAGTATTCACCAAAATCTGTAGGGATTTTGGGTGTGCCACTGGCCCATAACAAAACTGAGGGCCCCACGGAAAAATTGACTTTCCTCGGGATACAGATATATTCCAAGACAATGGAATGTAGTCTTCCCTTGGAGAAAGTAGTAGACATGAGAGAGGAACTTAGTGCGCTAGTGTATGCACGTAAGGCCGCCCTGCGACGGTTACAGTCCATTATAGGAAAGTTGAACTTTGCTTGTAGGATTATCCCCATGGGTAGGGAATTCTGTAGGAGATTGTCGCTTGCTACTGTGGGTGTTAACAAGCCGCATCATTTCATAAAAGTGTCTCAGGCCATACGGGATGACGCACAGGTATGGTCGGTATTTCTGGCTGATTTCAATGGTTCAGAGATCATTCAGAAAAGGTGTGGTAACAGCATTGACCTAAAACTGTTCACCGGCGTGGGAGTGGGATGCAGCGCCTTTTTTCAAGGAAAATGGTGCGCCGCACCATGGCCGAGTGAATGGGAGGTGGCAGGTCTCACAAAGAACCTGACATTCCTCTAACTTTTTCCCATGATAGTAGCGGTACACTTATGGGGCTCAGAGTTCAGGGACCGGCGGGTCCTGTTCCACACGGAAAGTAGGGGTGTTGTTCAGGCAGTGAACAGCCTCACGGCAACGTCCGTGCCGGTAGTGTGACTACTCCGGCACCTGGTGCTGTGTTGCCTGCGCCAGAACATATGGTTTCAGGCGAGGCAAGTACCGGAATTAGAGAATGGCATTGCTGACGCCCTTTCTCGGTTTAATGGAGGAACACTTTAGGGCTCTGGCCCCCCGGGTGAACGCGCTGGGGGAGGCCATTCCCGAAGAAATCTGGGAGCTTGGAGCAGCCAGGTGACGAGACTCATCAGAAAGTCTGTCGCCCCGGCAACGTCGTCGGCGTATAAACGCGTATGGGCAAAATGGAACGACTTAGTAAAGCTGGCAGGGGGGTCCACACCAGAGGATAAGACCCTAGGGATACTGCTTTGGTTTCTGCTACGGTGGGCTGAAGAAGGCGAAAAGAAAGCAGTAGTCGATAGACAGGTCATGGCCCTGGCATTTATGTTTAAACTGGCGGGGCAGAGGGACCTTACGAAGGAATTTATAGTGCGCAAGGTGGTGCGCGGCATGTTTAACGGGGATCACAGGCCAGACACTAGGCGGCCGATCACCTTCTCATTGTTACTGCGAATGGCGCAGGTGTTGGGAGTAAAATGTAGGACCCCTTTCGAATCTCTGCTTTTCCGAACTGCTTTTTCCCTGGCGTTCTTCGGAGCATTCCGAATAGGGGAGTTAGTTGCGAGCAGCAGACACGGTTCAGGGGGCCTTCAGGTCGTGGATACCTGCCTCAGGGAAGGCACGGTGGTGGTATGGCTCCGTAGGTCTAAGACCGACCAACAGGGAAAAGGAAAAGAGGTGGTGTTACACCAAGTAGGCACGGAGTGTTGTCCCTACGGGTGTATGGTAGAGTACCTTGGTCAGCGACCGGTGGGACGGTGTTCGCTGTTGGTTCATGCCGATGGGACGGCTTTATCCCGGTATCAGTATGTATGCTAAAAGTTGCACTACACAGCCTGGGCTTAAGGGAGTCAGAGTTCGGAACACACTCGTTCAGAATAGGGGCCGCGACTGAGGCAGCTAGACTAGGCTTACCTGATGCGGCAGTCAAGCGTATTGGTAGATGGGAATCAGAACGTTTTCGGTCTTACGTAAGACCCAGGGTTGTAATCTAACGTCTGTTGCTTTCTGCTTTCAGGCGGTCAGAAGCAACTGTGGATTGTGGGCCACTCGTACGTGTACTGGGCCCACAGGTTGGCTGCAGTTACAGAAGGGAGGACACAACTGGGTTTTCCCGTTACGGACTTACACGTGCGGGGGCTCGGGGTTCGGGGCCTGCGGTGTGCTCAGTTGGTTGAATTGTTGAACACCTGCAGTCAGCGGTACGGTCAACCCACGATAGTTATAATTCATGCCGGTGGTAATGATCTAGGGGCGGTACCCATGCGCAGAATGCTGAAGGTTATGAAAAGGGACGTGGAGAACTGGACCAAGAAGTTCCCGGGGACATTTCTGATATGGTCAGAAATGATAAAGAGACGATCCTGGCGAAACGCGCGTGATCCTGTCGGGCTGGATAAGGCAAGGCAGAAGATTAACCAGCAGCTGTCAAGTTTTATTCGCAAGCTAGGTTTCATCGCCATCAGGTACAAAGAATTCGAGCCGGCCGGTGCGGATGATTTTTTCGGTCCGGATAAGGTACATCTTACTGAGATGGGTCTGGAGTTGGTCACTTTAGAGTTTAGGGAGAGCGCGGTTAGGGCTTTGGCTTTAATGAACAGCAGGGGGGGATCGCAGGCTCAGGAGGAGCCCCTCGCGTGCTCTGTGGCGGGAGGTGAGTTGCCCGGCCCACTGGCCTAAGTGGGCGTGGCCCTACCTCACAGGGCGTCCTTAAAATAAGCATTGGGGGCTTTGGGCAGGGCCCAAGGCGTGAGGTCACTGTCCGTGGCCTGGCTCCTCCCCCTATAGTTTAATATGGTTATATGCATAATATATGCAAGTTTTTAAGTTATGTAAATTGGTTATTTATAATAAAGCTGTGGCCCGTGTTTTCTCCCAATCAATCGGTGTGGTGTCAGTTATTTATCATAAGCCTAAATGGATCATGCTTGGGTCATGCCGACGCGGAGGCTGCACAGGCTCCCTGGGTCAGCCCGCAGCGTCTCGTGACCCAGCGGAGCCTGTAAGGCAAGCCATCCAATAAGGAGCGGCGGGGGCGGGGCTTCCGCCGCATTCGGGCGCCGGGATTCAGTTCGGCGCGGTCTCTGTGGAAAATCACTCCCTCCCACCCTAATTATGTTGGTAAAGAAGAATGGTTATGTATGGTTTTTAAAAAAAAAAAAGCATTGATATTGTTTAAAAAAAAAAAAAAGTGAAAGTTTACTGGAGAAGTAGCAATTTTCTGAGATGTTGTATATATGTTTGGCGGGAGGTGAGTTGCCCGGCCCACTGGCCTAAGTGAGCGTGGCCCTACATCACAGGGCATGCTTAAAATAAGCATTGGGGGCTTTGGGCAGGGCCCAAGGCGTGAGGTCACTGTCCGTGGCCGGGCTCCTCCCCCTATAGTTTAATATGTTAATATGCATAATATATGCACGTTTTTAAGTTATGTAAATTGGTTATTTATAATAAAGCTGTGGCCCGTGTTTTCTCCCAATCAATCGGTGTGGTGTCAGTTATTTATCATAAGCCTAAATGGATCATGCTTGGGTCATGATGTATTCAGCACTTTATTTTATCAATAGACCAATGACAGTATTAACTTTATTTGGCCAAATGTATTAAAATGAAATGAAAACAGCTGCTTCTCTGATACTTGCAGCATAACATAGGGTGAGAATACGGTGTTGTTACAAGCAATGCATGAGTGTTAGTTAGGAATGTTAATGCTAAACTATTAAATAATCCATTATACCTAGCTGTCTGAGAGAGCTTGGCTTGCAACCTTCTCCTTCAGGGACAATGAAGGGAAAAGCGTGATAGCCAAAACACACACCCTCATGGTCCAGCTCTGAGGAAGTGATGTAACAAACACAAAATAGATTTCTGTACTCATAAATCAATCAATTAATTTACTCAGCTGCTAATGTTGTTAGTTTGGTAAATATTTGACAAACAAGCACCTTTTTTCTAGACCTTCAGTAGTCCTTAATTGCAGATATAATTAAAGTTGCTGCTAATGAAAGTTTATATTTATTTATTAATCAATTAAAGTGATTTTAATACAACTAAGCAAGACTTGTAAAGATGCAGCTGTGTGAAAAATGCAATCTTTAGATCACAATAATATTTGCAATTACTTGCTGTTAAAGGATTGTAATATATTCATTAAAATTAAAATGACTGGGAAATGTTTTTTCCTGATTTTCTATTGCAGAGAGAGAGAGAGAGAGAGAGAGAAGAGGGAGAGAGAGGGATGGGGGAGGGAGAGAGACAGAGAGCACACAAACTGCACAGAGAGAGGGCACAGAGAGGCACAGGGCACAGAGAGAGAGAGCACACATGCAAAGAGAGGGCACACAGAGAGAGAGGACACAGAGAGAGGGTGAACAGAGAGGAGGGTTAGACAGCACAGAGAGAGACACAACAGACAATTAAACATAACATATGGTAGCGTCATTTATGATGGGCAAGTTACTAGTATTTTAATATAATAAGGCCCCTATTCAATTACATGAAATTTGCGATCGGACTCGCAAATTCCGGCAATATACAAAATAATAAAAATGATTGACAATTCTGTTCCAGTCCATGTGTATGGCCTGATATGTATTAACTCCTTGATTACCAAGATTAATATAACAGGGAAATGAAATGTAAAAAAAAAAAAATTCTCTTGTAGATTTGCGAGCTTGAGGCTTTTGTGCAATTAATTATAATGTCTTTCATTGCTTTCCCTGTCTCCAGTAGTAATTTTTTATTTGCATTTACAGTGCTATGAACAGGTGTTTAACCCCCTTGCAACTCCTATCTGGTAGTATTTTCTTCTACATTTGCCATTTACGGGTGTGAAAACAATTGTGGGCATGAGGAACTGTTGAATAGCGATTTGCGATTCTAACATTTACTGGTGGGTAGCTAAAAATGCCAATTGAATAGCAAATTACAATTACGGGCTCCGATAACTAACAATTGCTCAATTCAATAGGGCTAAAGTCTGGTTCTTGAAAAGAGATTATTTTGAATATATGACTACAGTGGTCCTTTAAATGAATTTTGTTTAAAAAAACATAATAGGTCAACAAGAGAGGCAAGGATGAGAAGTGATGGAAAAGAAGCCAAAAGAGATTATAACCAAGCCATTTTTCATATTCACATTTCTTTTATTTAATTGCTACAAACATAGATCACCAGAAAACATGTTTAAAATATTGCCATGGTTTGAATGGTCAAACTAAACAATTGCATAGTTCATTGGGACCTGAACTATCAGGTTATGGTACTTTGAAAGTCATCTACCTTCTCTCACTTTCTTTAATATCTTTATATATCACTTTCTTTAACTCGCCATAGTTCTTCATAACCATGCCCCGCCCCACTCATGGTTCCTAACCACTACCCCTCCCATAATAGTTCATAAGAACACCCATGGGTCATAACCCTATCACGGTTCCCAAACTCTATCATGGACCCTAATCGTATCATAGTGAGATCACAACCCTGCTAATGAAAGAAAAAACACTATTTAAAACATGACAAAAAATAATCATGACATTTAAAAAAAAGAATAACAAACAAAATGAAAAGTCATTAAATCTAAAAAATGTAAATGCATATTCTGATTTGCAAGTACATATACTTAGCCTGTTCTATTGAGTATCTAATTATTAACTTCTATTAAGATTACATTTTAATTTATTTTAATAGAGTAACATTACAATATTACTAATACACCCTATAACATAACTTTGCCATAAAGTAAAAAGACATCTATTTTGAAATAGATCTCTGTAAGGGTTTTAGTTTTTAGTCCTTTAATATAAAAACAACCTTTAATAATACACAGTTAAAAATGCAATATCCCTCCAGGTATGAGATATTGAATTTGTAACTGCATCTAAATAAAGGTTATTTTTTTTTATAAAAACAGAACGCTTACAGAAATATATTTAAAAATAGAGTTATTTGTATTTTATGGCTAAGTTATGCCATAGGGTATATTAGTAATGATGTAATTATTATCTGCTTTACCACCTGATGCTGTATTAAGAAATCCTAAACAAAAAACATTGATCAGTTGTTTTTCTCCAGGGCTACGGCTCAGTGGTTTCTCTGTCCTCTTTGGATTTCAGTGTATTACCTCAATCTATTTATTAGATTTCCAGATTTCTGCTTTCTGACCATTTGATTGATTACTAGATTATTCTTTGTCCTATCAATGCAATGAGTGTTGGTGGCACTGGGGAGCTAGAGTCTATTGAGGGAACCATGAATGCCAACATGTTCTGTGACATACTGAAGCAGAGAATGATCCCCTCCCTTGGAGACTGGGCCGCAGGGCAGTATTCCAACATGATAACGATCCAAAACACACCTCCAAGACGACCACTGCCTTGCTAAAGAAGCTGAAGGTAAAGCTGATGGACTGGCCAAGCATGTCTCCAGACCTAAACCCTATTGAGGATCTGTGGGGCATCCTCAAAAGGAAAGTTGGAGAGTGCAAGGTCTCTAACATCCACCAGCTCCGTGATGTTACATGGAGGAGTGGAAGAGGACTCCAGTGGCAACCTGTGAAGCTCTGGTGAACTCCATGCCCATGAGGGTTAAGGCAGTGCTGGAAAATAATGGTGGCCACACAAAATATTGACACTTTTGGCCCAATTTGGACATTTCCACTTAGGGGTGTACTTGCTTTTGTTGCCACCTGTTTAGATAGTAATGGCTGTGTGTTGAGTTATTTTGAGGGGACAGCAAATTTACACTGTTATACAGGCTGTACACTTACTACTTTACATTGTAGCAGAGTGTTATTTCTTCAGTGTTGTCATATGAATAAACATATGGGTGAGATTGTTTATACAAGTATGAAATAATTATATTCAGAATATATACTGTATCCTATATAATAGCTTATTTTATTCTTTATGTTATGTTTATTTGCAGTTTTAAGAGCTTTATCAGTTTCTTAATATTTTTTATTGAATTTATGGGAATAATGTGATAAACTTTAGTACAGCTACATATGTAAAAAATTCTAAAATTACCCGCTCTCTGATGGAGAAGGAACCAGTGGGCTGTAGAATGGGCATATTCAAGTTGCTACAGGCACAAACTAAACATCAGAAAATATTAAAAAAAAAACTCAGATTTGCTTATTCAACTCACAATATAAAGCATTATTCCTCGTACAGATAAGGGCAAGAGACAGATATGAGAGGGTGAAATCCAAGTGACACCCACCTCCTCAACCTCAAAGAAAGTGCATGTTCATGGCACCTGGCTAGAGAGGCAGAGTCTACGTATGAAACATAAAAAAACTGAAATGTAAATATATTATTAGCAAATGGAGCACGCCTTCCTGGGAGGCACCCCTAGGCAAATTACTTATTTGCGCATTTTTAAATCCGCACATGCTTGTTGGAGCCAACTATCAAATAACACATTGATATGCTAGAACTTAAGAATATCTGCTTCTTTTGAATACCAAAACCCATATCCATAATATGCATATACATGTATTAAATGTTAAGGGTAGGTAAGTGTGACAACAGCACCACTGGTTACAGTAATTTGATTTTAACAGAAAGTCGTCCAGATAGTGCGTAATGCTCTTGTACCCTGCTTCCGTGCGCGCAACCCATTGCAAGAATGAGCTGAACGCCTCGAAGTAGGCACATGATATCGAGCACCCCATAGGTAAGCATAGGTCGATGAAATAGCTGCCATTGACATAACAACCCAGGAGCCTGTGGCTCGACGGATGAACCGGCAACAATCTGAACGCCACTTCAATGTCCACTTTTGCCATGTACACCCCTGTGCCGGCAAACCTGACCATTTGAGAGGCCGGGTTGAAAGATTAATAGGATACGGCTGATTGATCCTTTGCGATCCTGTCGTTAACCGACCCCCCTTTGGGGTGGGAGAGATGCTGAATTAACCTAAATTTCCCCATCTCTTTTTTGGGAACAACGCCTAGAGGGGAAACGATAACATCCTGGATGGGGGGAACGAATGGCCCTGCCATCCTCTCCAGCTGCACCTCGTTGTGCACCTTTGCCTCTGCTACCCCAGGGAATTCCCGGACCGACCATAAGTTCGGTGCTGTGGACCCCCGCAGATCTGTTGTGCATGGGATCCAAAAGCCTTCCTGGAAACCGCGCCGTTGCCCACCACTCTACCGTAGCGTTTAAGCCATGGCAGCATGCCGGGGAGGCGTATGGGCGTCTTGCCCTTTGGCAGAGGGCTCTGCTCTGCCCCCTTCCTTGGGCCTGGTGCATCTAGCAAGGGGGTGTTCGCCGCTGCAGCTGGAGCACGCATGCTTGAACCTGCAGTTAGGGGCCCATTTACATACCCCTTCGTTGCAGGCAAAGCAGGTCTTGAGACCTGTAGCCACGGTGGCGGTGGGGCCCCTGACCCCACCAGCTCCGGCAAGAAAGGGCGGCATGACTCGCATAGGTGTCATAATGTTCAGCCAGTATGCCACCGCTTCATCGCTCCATGCCATCACTGGCCTGGATGCCAGGTACTGGCGGAACTCATCATCGTACCGCCACCATGCCATGCCCCCATACACTTTGTGCGCGTTGTGTATCTCATCTATGTATACAAACAAACCCGAGCCTTGCTCAGGGTGTTGTTCGCATAGCACGCATGCCATGATTGAAAAGACCTGCAGCCACATGTCAAAAGTCCTAGACAGGCGCCTATAGGACCTGCGCCGATCATTGCCTTCTCGCAGTCCCCTCTCGCCCGTGTCCATCTGTCTGGACATGGGAAGAAGAGAAACCAATTCCACGAATTCCCTCCTCCAGATTTTTTCTTTTACCTCCTGTGGAAGATGTGCCCCCAGGTTGTCAGTGGTTACAGTAATTTGCTTTTATTTATTTGTAACAGCAGACCTGTTGGTAATGCACTGTACATTTTAATTATGTTTCCTGTTCTGTTGTAGCTTCCAATTTTACATATCAACACATCCTTCTGTGTATACGGAGGTTACAAATGGTATATCTATTATCAAAATCTGGAAAGCATTTATTGTGTTTTTCAGCAACTAAGAGATTAAACTATTCTACAGGCGTTTGAATATAGGATATGTGATTTTAAATATTTTATAGTGAAAATAAATCAGGTTGCTGAGCTACAGATATTATATTTTCATTTACCAAAGTTCTGGTTTATACAAAATAGTGAGAAATTGCAAAAAAATACTCTTGAAATGCTGTTACGTTGATAAAAGCATTCAAAGCTTAGAGAGCTTATATGGTCAAAAGGGAGAAGCTTTATTTAAATAGAAAAACAAAATGCTGGAAGAAACAGAAAGGTGTGTTTTAAAAATAGCCTAACAGAATATTATTATGTATAATGAGTTGTTCAAACTGTATTGGCATTTATAACATTTTAAATTACTTTCAAGATTCAGTTTAAATGTCCATTCTTTAACTATACGTTCCAACAACTCCTTAACCAATGCACCTCCCATTTGTACTCACCCCTTTACTCGAATGTGGCTATATGGATCTTCCTCCTATAGAGCTTGATTGGAAGCTCCTTGAGCTTGAAAACAATTGAACTCATATTATTATGTAATTATTTTGTACCTTGTCTCCTTATACCGATGTGCACATACCTTAGATGCCAAAAATACACACATTTGAAAATAGCTGGTGAAGCTTATGAAATATGTTAATTTAAATTAGTGAAATAATTTAAACTAATGACATTACGTCTGTGCCCTACATATCACATTGGCTGTGTTTCTCTGGGCTTTATTTTATTAAAGAGTATCTTGTGTTCACTAAACTAACACCATCAACCCCAAGATAGTTGAGTTAAAGGGAAACAGCAGAGATTCCAAATCTGGCATGTAAAACTATAGTTAATAAGGGCCTCATTCAATTGCTACTCTTTAGAGATCCGGGCTTGCAAATGCTGATTGCTAGCTACCTTGCTATTTAATTGCCTTACCTTTGCGTGCTCCAATCGGGTTAAGTTTTGCTAGCTACGATCCCTTGTGATTTTTTCCATTTTTTGCAGCTTACTTCCCTCAAAGCCTTTGATCTTTCACGGCCGCAACAAATCCTAATCGCTATTCAATTGCTCCAATTACCCTTCCATCAAGCCTGTAAATGGCTAAACGAGAACCACAGCTTACTTCTACCAAGGAGGTGTTGCAAAGGGCTTACTTACTAATCGTAGCACTTGAAATAGCCGATAGCATGGTTTGCGATCAGCGGGAAGGAGGGCTAACCTGTTCACTTGGCCAATTGAATAGCAGCGTAAACGTAGGGCAAGGCGAGGACTTGGCCTGATCGTAGCGTAATCGGCGAATTGCGACTGTGTTACGTCCTGCAATTGAATGAGGCCCTAAGAATTTTACCAACTGAATTTTTATATATACATTTTTTTTTTTCCTACAATAAATTTACATTGACATTGGTATTTGTTACCTGCCAGATGGTGTTTCTGGCACACGCATTAAGACACTATGGTATCTCTTGCTAATGGCTAAATTTCACCAATGATTGCTGATTTGGGACTCTGCTGTATTGTATTCCATGTTATCTATACACTTTAGTTACCTCCTCCTGTCTGAGCATGCCCTGATGGGTTTTTTCAACAATATCCAAATGATAATGTACTTGTTAATTCCTATAGTTTTAAATTATACCATATACCATATTTGTAAACTGTGCATCAAACACTTATTATATATAGCCAAGTATATTTGTCATGGACTCTTTTGATGATCCACACAATAATATTCCTTCACAATGTATCCCTCCCCTCTCTAACACACTTACCTGTGCCCTCACACATATACTGTATTTCACTTTCTGCTAAACATTGGCAAATTTCCATCAGTTTTAAAAAATCTCATAATTACACTCATTCTTATGCAACCCTCCTCTAACTCAGCTTCTCCATCTAACTATATCTCTATCTCTCTATTTCCCCTTGGCTTCAAACTGCTTGAGCACTTGTGTACAATCGCCTTACCCTATTTCCATCCTTGACACCTTCCACTCTTGCATCTGTTTTTTTGTTATTATTTGTTAATAATACATTTTCTTGTCAGTGACACATTTGTTTTCCTGTATTTAAAATAGTGTTCTTTAAACAATATAAAAGTTTTGTTGTATGAAAGTAAGTACTGTTAGGGTTAGATGTGTGTGTGTGTGTGTGTCATTCAGTCATGTCTGACTCTCCATGACCTCATGAACCACAAAAAACACCATGCTGATCGACTTGGTTTTCATGGCAGAGATACTGGAGTGGGTTGCCAGTTCCTTCTCCAGTGGACCACAGCATACCGCTCCTGGTATTCCAAGGCGGTCTCTCATCCAAGCACTGACCAGACCCAACCATGCATGGCTTCATGGTGGTGTGACCTCTTGGTTCCCTGACTTTAATTAAACCCAGGTCACAGCGTTTAAATCACCACCATGGAACCCAGGTTTAGATACATACTCCTAAAACACTGGAAATTCAGCTTTGTAATAAAGTCAGGGCGTTCTTTTGACAATCTCTAATTTGGGTGTTTCAGAAAAGTGCATCAATTTAGGTGACTCTCACTACGGGCTGAACCTGTACACCGATCCTTTATGCTGTAGTACACATATGACTTCAGTGTTTTTTTACATGATTTTACCACTTTTCAAATTATTATTTTTTGGCAACAATGATGTTTGACACACACCAGAAGTTTATTGTTAAAAATCTTGCCCTAATTACATGTTGTACATTGTAGCTTTCTGAGAAAAGAATACTCTTTATATTAAACTAGCGAATTGCCCGTCAAAAAATGACGGCAATGAAATTGTAAGGTAGCTAATGCTGTTTAGTGTGTAATAATGAAATATATAATACATTAATAAATGAATATACTTTACCTATTTTAAAGCATTGTGTGGAAGAGCTGTGAATGTGTTTTGATGTTGCTGCAGCATTAGTGGTGTGGAGCTGCTGTGTAAGCGTGCTGAATGTGTGCAGTGTAACACTGTGTGTGCGCGAGCCCAAACCGTTGTCGTGTACTTCCGCATTGGCCTAAAATGGCGAGTAATGTGTGGTATATGTTTGTATCGGAATATCCGTAGGTGTTTTGTGGTGTTTTGCGAGTTTCTTGTGGTGTTTTGCGAGTTTAGAGTGCTGTAGCCTCGTTTTCGTTTTGTTCGGCGGCCATTTTTTCTCTCGCTTCGATTTTTTTTTAGTCTCTAAACTGTTTTATTTGGAGTAAAATCGAGGTGTTAGTTGTATTTTTGAGGTGCTGGGTGCTCCCTCTTGGTGTAGGTAAGTTTTTTATGTATGTGGTGTGTGTATGTATTGTGTTTTACATTTTGTAATGTTCGCGAGTTGCGTCCGAGTGTTGCGAGTCCGTAATGTGTGTGAACGTGTGTCGTATGTTGTTTGCGAGTGTCGTAATGTGTGTGTCGTACTGTTTGGGTTGCGAGGTGAAGTTTGCGAGGGTCGCAGTTGCTGGCATGGAGCGCCTTCGGCGCTCCATGCCAGCAACTGCGGCCCTCGCTTTGCGAGGTCCTCAGGTGCTGGCATGGAGCGCCTACAACGCTCCATGCCAGCAACTGAGGCCCTCGCTTCGCGAGGGTCCTCAGTTGCTGGCAAGGAGCACCTTCGGCGCTCCATGCCAGCAACTGAGACCCTCGGGCAGTGCCCTCGCTTTGCGAGGGCCTCGGCTCGCTGCGAGGGCCTCAGCTCGCTACGCGAGCCCGCAGCGTTAGCAACAACTCGTACGCTCACAACTATATATGTGATGGAAAACACAAATGTACACAGGGCTACAAGGGGGTACAAGGGATATTGGTGTATGGCCCTGGCCGCTTCTGAGTTACTTGATGTACACTTTACCAATCTCAATATGGGCACGTCGAGGTAAGTTACAGTTTGATTATATGCTAAAACTTATATGTGTCTCTGCATTCATGAACCAATGTAAAGAAAAATACCAATGTTGCATTTTGGGGGCCTGGTTGTTCTATGTGTATGGGGCCCTAGGTTTTCTGATGATAACCCTATTTCATATACTGTTCTGATCTACTTCATCTGCTATCACTTTTTTTTTGGATAACAACATTTTTCTCTTTTTCAGACTGGATTTTTTCGTCTTCCTCATGGTGATTACTTCATCGAGCCACTGAATAATGTTTCACAAGTAGAAGGAAAGCAACAAAAGCACATAGTATACAGGAGAGAACCTTATCTTGGTCACAGACATCGACGTGATCTCCATGCAGCTACACGCCCACCATGTGGAGTAAATGGTAGGGCCAATATTATTCCTTCTTTGATTCATCTTGTGTTGTATGTGCAAGAATATCTACCTGATTAGATGTATTTGCATTACAAAAAGGCACTGAAGTAGACTTGTATCCTACATAAAAATATGGTGAACAGACATCTCTGTCTTCAGTGGACAGTCCATTGATTGAGATGATTATCCCTTTAGAACATGTGTCCCCAAAAACGTTGCAGATATTAGGACATGCAGATAGGTGTGATTAGGAAATAGGTGATGGGGATTTATTCTTAGTGGTATCTGCTCTAAATAAAATCACATATATGAAGTATTGGCTACTACACCCCGTGCCTTGCTTTCTTCTTCTCCAGTGAATTTACTTAACGTAATATAAAACATGTACCTGTTCCAATGTGAAAAACGGTTTATCTTAAAATTCTATAAAAATTATCTATTTGTTCATCTGGGCAATGCAGGGACTCCAGTTAATAATTCCTCCAACTGGCATATTCAATGGGTTATAATTACCTCACTTATGTTCATTAGGGGGAATTATTATGGTGACAGTGGGTTTACTTCTACCTATAACATTTGATTGCCTCCTGGGTGATCAGATCATCTTTATATGTTCATTAGATCCTCCACTTTTAAAGTACATCATTAATTTAAATAAACAGTTTACATCATTAATGGCTGCTTCTGTACCCATCCACACCTCTCTCATTGCTCTATGCAGTACTGAAAGGAAGACAAACATTTTAACAGAGATAACAATAATTGGGCAGAGTTGGAAACCTGCAGCATGTTAACGTTGGGGTGCAAGAATATTAAGATAGTAAATATATGTTATGTATTGAATAATTAACCAGTATATACAATGAGCTTGTCTATACAATCAGCATTCACTATATACTAAGGCTTGTTCTTGAAATATAGATGTGGAATAAATATTACCAATTATATATATTTTATATATAGTCTGCATGATGGATCATGTATAGAAGTAATCTCAGTTCCAAGCCTGAAATGTTCTGTATTTTTCTAATTCAGTAATGTGCCTAGGGCATTTGAATTTCTCATATAATGTTCACAGGATTTTTTATATTCATAATTTAGCATAAAATGGGAAATATTTCTGTTTTTTTTACACATATAATTCATATATAAGTTAATATTAAATATATTTAAACCTATATAGATAAAAACTTTTGAGAATACTGTAAATGCTGAGATAATGTGCAATATCATAGGAATGTAAAAGGAAAATAATGCAGTTTATGAAAGAGGTTAGCCAGAAATAATGTGCAGGGAGCAGAGGGTTAAGCAATGTTAGAGGTAACAAAATCAATATAAACCCCGGAGGATGAATGCAAGAACAGAATAGTTAACAGAATCACTGAAAGTATATTTTCCAACTATATTTTATATTACATTATTCAAGGTAGCAGGTGATGGCATACATACAATTTCTTATAAAAGCGCATTAATTAAAACAAAATAAAAAATTAGTGAAGACATCATTAACAAATAATCACCCCCACTTCCCTTAAAAGTGATTTCTTATACACACAAATGCCATGCAGTTGTTGCAATAGTAGCGTTTTATGACAATTCTGTACTTCTAATCTGTAGTATTTTTCCACACTCAACACTCACATTCTTCACAATCCATTATACTGTCTTAAACTGTTAGATTATCTCTAACATATTTTCCTCAATTCTAGATTTAGATTGTAAGTAGCGACTTTAGATTTTAAGTGGCGAGTTTCCAATCTTGTAGGGTGCTTTGGAACAAAGCACTTTCTGCATAGATTTTAAGCTCAAAACAGGGCCCTCCATTTTCTGCAAGTTGTGAATATTGTATTTTTCCTTTTCTTATCTTCTGTACAGCGCTACGGAATATGTTGGCGCGTTACAAATTACAGTTAATAATAATAATATTAATAATAATAATTCTAGAATTCTATAGCCAATTCTCTCTCTCAACCACAATCCTATGTTCCCCTACACCATACTGAATCTTCCTTCATCTTACATAACTTCTCTTTATTTATTAACTTCCAATGACTCTCCATATGATACCACCACCTGTTCAGATTTCTGACCCTTGTATACCAACCTCATCATTAGCCACACACTACCTTGCCTATCTAATCTTCCCCTTTGTCTTAATAGTTACTGGCTAAATATTCAATTCAGTCACTTAGTTATACCTCCATGTTCCCATTTGCTTCCACTGCAAAGCAAACCGGCCCAGAACATGCACACGTTCCACACCACCATGAAGACCCATCTTTATTCCATGTCTAATCCATAGAAAATAGATGATGATCAAGGCAAATACCATCTCAGGCCTGATGTTCCACAGTCGCTCATCTGTTATGACCTGGTACACCAATTATCTTGATTCAGCCTCTGGAACTATTGCCATCAAACCAAATCTAATTTGACTCCCTGACTTCCAATAACTGTTCTACTTTACTCCCCTGCTCCATGATCATTTTTTTTCTAATTCTGTAAAGTGTCTTGAATGAAAGCCAATTATTATATACTGTATGTGACAGTGTGGGAGGATGGAACAGCTTTGAATTTAATTGCACTCTGTAGCACATTTAGGTGAAAAGACTTATTTATCTCTCAATTAAATAACAATTAAAACACAAGTATATTGCCAGAGGTTTTGTTTTTGTCTCCTTGCCCAACGTAATACTATAAAAAAGTGGAGTATAAAAAACAAACAAAAAATTTATTTATTTATTATATGGTTTCTTATTTTAAATTACTAGCCCTTGAATAACTTCTAGAGGAAACTATCAGCTTAAGTTTTAGACAGCTCCCATTCTGTATACTCTGTATTCCCTTGTATTTTCATTTTCCTTAAAAACAGTTCTTTTGCCCTATTTTATTACCAGAGTTGCCAAAAAACATAATCATTGGTCATACAAAACTAAATGTTTACAAGTTAATAGGGATAGTGTCTCTATAATTAGTTTTGATGCTTGGTAGGCAAATTAACATGATAAGCAGGCTCTTTTTAGCATAGCCTTTGTCCAAGACATTGGTCCTCATTTCATTCCTTCAAACAGCCCATATGTCTGTGGGTTAGAAATTTGCTGCAGTTAAATATGTATTTAATTGCTCAAGCCCGCAAGTACAGGCTCACAGCCCCAACACGCAAACCATGAACCTGTAAGTAGCATTTCAGGGCCTGAACATGATCAATAAGGCAGACCCATAAGTTACAATTTAGACAGAGCCAATAGTAAATGAGACCGTCATCATGACGTCAGTAAAACATGGAGTTTAGACTACAATTAAATAGTATTTAGAAATCTGATTTGCAATCGGACTTGCAATCCAGAAATGTAGAAATTCATAATTATTAATAAATCATTTGTTCTAGTCCATGTGGGTGGCCTGATATGTATTAAAACCTTAATTCCTGGGATCGATATAACACAGAAATAAAACTTTAAAAACAAATATGGCAGATTTACAAGCTTGAGCCTGTTGTACAATTAATTTAAATGCCTTTCATTGCTTTCCCACTATTTTAAAGTACAGAAGTGTGTGTTTATTTACTTTTACAGTGTTACGAACAGGTATTTAACCCACTTGCGAGTCCTATAGTACTCGTAGGATTTTTTGATACATTTGCCATTTACAGGTTTGAAGGCAATTGCGGGTTTGTTGAATTGTTGTAATTAAATATGGATTTTGTGTTTTTACTACTGGTAACAATTGGGGGCTTGAAACATCAAAGGAGTAGTTAGGACAGATTTATGTTTTTGACAGCCGCAGTGCTTTTGAGCCTGTAACTCGCAAATGGAATGCGAGGAGCTAAAAGAAGTACATTTTACTGGCACCATTACAGGCTCCAGTAATTGCGGTTTGGACAATTAAATAGGGGCCATTGTCGCCGAAAGAAGGAGCCTTCTTTTGAAATTAAGTGTTATCCAATCAGGTTAAAGTATATTTTAACCAGTTCACCGATAGATTTGATGAAGGCCGAGTGTAGGCGTCAGATAGGAGTGGGGAACACTGAGCGCCCCTTAATATTTTAATTTGGCTTCCAAGTATCATTACTAATTATAAAGTCACTATTTATACTATATACCACAGTAGGACCTGTGCACCTCTTTAGTTTAAAGGAAGTTTTGCTTAATATTTCTTCATAGTAAAAACAACTTGTGTAATGTTTAAAATGTTCCTTGTCCTAAAATTAGCTTGGATTTGTGTTGAGGGTATGGTTGGTATTCAGAACAATCAATTTAATGGCATTTTTAAATTCAGCATATATATTTTTAAAATACAGAGTTTATTTTGTAAACTAAATTAGCTTTACATTTTATATTAGCCATACAATTAAATATGATGTTGTTCAGTTTCTCTTATTCTAACATTAACACCATAATTAAGGAGTGTCCTTAAAAAGGTGTCACTGTCTTAGTCACAGCATGGGCTATCATAATTTTGATTAATCACCATTGATAGGATGAGAGAATTGTGTTGATACAATCTTGTGCCCTGCAATTTAGTACTGCCTCCCAGCCAAGGTTATCTCCTACAAATAATGTTATTATGGGAGAAGACCAGCAGCAGCTTAATCTGATCTTTGAAAATGACTTTAATATTGAATATCAGTTTTTAAATAATTTAATAGGACATTTCTGAATAACAAAATTATATAAAAAATAATATAATAAATATCTCCTTGTATTTTGACTTTACAGTGGTCCTTTCAATTCTTTTTCTTTTTTCTTTTCTTTTTCTAAATATATTATATCTTATGTTTTACACATACATTATTACCTTTTTTTTTAACAAGCCAACATATTAATTCTAATCTTATTGAAGGCTGGTAAGAGATTAGCAAAAATTGTTCTGCAATGAGTTATTATATTGGACTTTATTAATGTTTCCTATAGCTATCTCCTGGTGCAGATCAGTTGTATAACAAAAAAAGTGTGTAAAAAAACCCAGCATCAAATATAGTCTGTTGTTCCACTCACATGTTAATACCTCATGACATGAGGTAGATATAATTCGCACAGATAGTTCCTTGTATCCGTTCTTGCTTCTTGGCAGTGTGGAACTACTTCTTATTTGATGCTTTTGCACACTTACAAATATAGTGCTAATCAATGGGTAAAATATGTTAGTGTCCTCCAGGCTACTGATCTATACCAAGAGATCGCTTATGGGAACAATATATATATATATAATTATCACATATATAGTTGTGAGCGTACGAGTTGTTGCTAACGCTGCGGGCTCGCTACGCGAGTCGCGGCCCTCGCGAAGCGAGGGCAGTGGCCGAGGGTCTCAGTTGCTGGCATGGAGCGCGCTCCATGCCAGCAACTGCGACCCTCGCAAACTTTACCTCGCAAACCAAACAGCTCGACACACACATTACGACACCCGCAAACAACATACGACACACGTTCACACACATTACGGCCTCGCAACACTCGGACGCAACTCCCGAACATTACAAAATGTAAAACACAATACATACACACACCACATACATAAAAAACTTACCTACACCAAGAGGGAGCACCCAGGACCTCAAAAATACAACTTACACCTCGATTTTACTCGAAATAAAACAGTTTAGAGACTAAAAAAAAATCGAAGCGAGAGAAAAAATGGCCGACGAACAAAACGAAAACGAAGCTACAGCACTCTAAACTCGCAAAACACCACAAGAAACTCGCAAAACACCACAAAACACCTACGGATATTCCGATACAGACGTATACCACACATTACTCGCCATTTTACGCCAATGCGGAAGTACACGACTACGCTAACGGTTTGGTCTCGCGCACGCACAGTGTTACACTGCACACATTCAGCACGCTTACACAGCAGATCCACACCACTAATGCTGCAGCAACATCAAAACACATTCACAGCTCTTCCACACAATGCTTTAAAATAGGTAAAGTATATTCATTTATTAATGTATTATATATTTCATTATTACACACTAAACAGCATTAGCTACCTTACAATTTCATTGCCGTCATTTTTTGACGGGCAATTCGCTAGTATCTAATAATTGCCTGTTGGCGGTATGGGGATTTCCATTTCGGATAATAAAGATTAGAAAAAACAGCCAAATCATGTTGGGCATATAGCGTTCATCTTTTATTTTATTTGATTCACCAAAGTATATATAAAATTTGTATTGACTGTAGTAGATAATCATAAAAATTCTAATAAAATTTACACAAATAAAATCAATTATGATATTGTGTACAAAGAGCAAACGCGTTTCACTGCTCCTGTAGCTTTATCAATGATCAAAAATACCTTGCTTTATGCTTCTGATGATGAATGCTTTAAGCAGGATGCGGAGTGGAACATTAGACAATTTTTTTACACACTTTTCTCTCCCCTTTCCTCTTTTTCTGTTTTTCCATGAGCAAAGACACAGTGTGAACAGTGTCTGAAGAACAAGCAGCAAATCTCCAAGATTCAGATTGCATCTTAATACATTATAATAATCCCTATGACTAATTGAATGAAGGAATTCAGACGAAATATATATATTAAAAAGCACTGTTCTGTTAAAATGTATTACCATTGAAAATGTTTGTTTACCAGCGATAATAACTGAGAGACATCCTGAAAGATGATCCACTCAGGTCACAAAAAACAAAAGTAGAACATTTAGTTAATGATAAAATGATGATGGCAGCTGATGAGGAAAGGAACTTGGAAGTTATTATAGCATGTAAATTAAAAGTAGGCAAGCATTGCATTAAAGGCATGGGGAAAGCAAGTAGGATGCTTGGATCGATTGGTAGCAGAAAAAGAGAGATATTAATTTCACTCAATAGATCCCGAGTTAGACCTCACCTAAAGCACTGTGTCCAAAGGTTGTATCTTCGAAAGGACATTAACAAATTACAAACTATTCAAAGCAAAGGAACTAAAATGATCCATGGTCTAACAGACAACAAGAAACAACTTAATTACCAGAATATGTTTAGATTAGAGGGGAGAACGGAGAGTGGGATATGATAGAAATCATCAAATATATCAAAGGATTTAATAATTTATAACAGAGGAGTGTTTTTGAGTAAAGGCAAATGTAATGAGGTCATGAGGTCAAGTTGCAGGTTGGAAGATTTAGAGGTAATGTGAGAAAGTGGTACTTTGTCGAAATTGTAGTAGTTATGTTGAAGAGACAAACACAGTTAAGGAATTGAAACATGTCTTAGATGCACACAAGCCTATCCTGAGACTAAAAAAAGCCAATATTTTAGATAAATAGATTGGCGTAATGGTTCTTATCTGCTGTCAAGTCAATTTTTCCATAACACTTACCTAGTTATGTCTCCAGGAGTATGGTATGTCATGTATATATTAATTAAACAAATTAAATCAAATCCATTTTACCTCCCTGTTTACTTTTATTCCAGTAAATATAGGCCCTATTCAATTGAGCAATTATTGTTTACTGGAGCCCGTAATGCAGCCGTTAAGTAATTTGCAATTCAATTGGCGTCTTTAATGCAAGCCGCAAACTATCTACAGGTTACAGGCTGAAAGTCCCTGCAGTTATCAAAATTGTAACTTACAACCCATCTAAGCCTTTGATCTTTCAAGCCCGCAAAAGTTACAATCACTAAAATCGCAAATCGCTATTCAATTGCTACAATTCCTCAAGCCCACAAATGTTTTCACACCTGTAAATGGCAAATGTACAAGAAAATCCAACGGATACCAGATAGGACGCGCAAATACTTGTTCCTATCGCTGTAAATGCAAATAAAAAATCAATACTGCACTTTTGAAGACGGGGAAACCGATGATAGACATTAGAATAAATTGCACAACAGGCTCAAGCTCACAAATCTGCAATGAAAAAATATTTATTTTTATTTTTCATTTCGGTTTATATCAAGCTCGGGAATCAATTAGTTAATACATATCAGACCACCTACATGGACTAAAACAGTATCGCCATTCATTTTTCATATTTTGTACCTTGTCTGATTACATATGGAACCCCTAAACGCTAATTGATTGACGTGTAACCTCCATGTTTTACTGATGTAATGATGGCAGTCTCGTTCTCTATTGGCTCTTTCTAAATCGGTAGTTACGGCCTTGCTTAATTGATCATGATCACGCTCTGAAATGCTACTTAACATTGCATGGTTTACTGTTTCGGCTTTCGTCCTGTAAATTGCAAGCTTATTCAATTCAATCTCTCTGTAATCGTAGCAAATTTCCGCAGACATATGGCCGGTATAAAGTAATCTGCGGGCTTGCTATTGAATAAGGCCCATAATATTTGTTATAAGAAAGGTAGTTCTGTTAGAATATTAAAAAGGTGGTGTAGTATTGGTGATTACTCAAAGTAAATGCAAATGATTAGTGTACATCTTGGGGAGTCACTTGTATTTCCATAATCAGTTATATTACTGCTTTATAATTTCAGAAGTAGACTTAGAATAAGTTGTATTGAAAGTAAAAAAAATAAAATAAATTCCCCACCAATTAAATAGTCATAAATATATAGTACTTATTATACACAGTTATAACAATACTTATAAAATTCCATCTTGGAAAAAGCTAGGACATTATTAGATATCAGCCTCAAGGGGCAAATATAGTCAGGATATAATAGAAGAACAATTCCATGACTTTTTCATGCAAAAAAATCTTTGGCGACCTATTAGCTGAAAAAGCAATTATAGAACAATTTAAATATGATTGTGTTCAATCTATCTTTTCCTAACATTAATTGCATCATTATATGAGCAGTCTGAATAAAGTGTTATACATTTACAGATCACAGCATGGGTTACATTTTCTTATCACAATTCTAAATATGCTTCAAACTAAACATACTTATTCCCTGCTATAATTCAGAGCGATACTAGTATTTCTTATGGGTCCCTAATGATCTTCGTTTAAAGATGGATTATAGCAAACTCAGCTAATCATTTCATGATATTTATCTGTAAAGATTTATTTTTGTGTTCAGATTTGCTCATATCCATTAAAAAACATGGAGGCATTGTCATTGCAACATCATTCAGAAATATAGCATCAAACATATATACCAATAATCTTTTTAATAATTTTTACTGAAGAAGCCAAAAACATATAAAAAATAAACATATTTAAGTATATCAATACACGCTTACACAATGAATATCTTCTGTACCATGGGTATCTATTATTTTGGCCCAAGATATAATCAAGATATTAATACAAATTGTTGTTGTTGATTAGTTGTTCAGTTGTGTCTGACTCTCTTTGACCCTATGGACTCTAGCACACCAGACACTGCCTCATCAAGCTCATGCTCATTGCTTCAATTACGTAATATATCCATATCTGCCCCTTCTTCCTGTACTTTCAATATTTCTTTCCTAGGGAATTTTGTCTTCTTATGATATGGCCAAAATATTTGAGCTTTAATACAAATGTAGTTACTCAAAAAAATAGAGGGTTACATTTTTTAGCTGAAATGAATGGTATACCATGGCTTTTTTTTTTTAACAGGGTAGAGAGGAAAGTGAGAGGAGAAAGAAATGGCAATATGTACAGGAAAATACGAGATGTGAGGATGTGGAGGGAGAAATGGGGTGACAAAGGATAAGAAAGTTCAGTGGCACTGGCATTAACAATATGGAAGTGGATATGCAGTGAACAAGAGCACAATAGAGTTTCAAACATTTCCAATTATTTTTGCAATCAAGAGTTGTAAGCAATCACTGTCTGGACAAATCTAAGCACATTTAGGTCACATAGTATGTTATACAAGAGAAAAATATCTGCAAGGAAAGAATTTTCTTGAAAGTAGTTGAAAGTCAATAAAGATCTTGGCTGGTAGTGTACATATGAGTCTGATGCCTGCATTTAATACAATACATTAGGTCCTGCTGATGTATTTACTATCAAACAATGTTCAGTTTATGGAAGAGAAAGTGTCCCATGAGTGCCGCAGGTATGTGTGTCTTCTATCAAAGAAGGGTTTCTTTGCTATGCCACATCCAGTATTGGCCAAAGTATATTTCCAGAATACGGTAAGTAAGGGATACTTTTCCATCCTCATATACTGTTATGGATTAATATTCCCACTGTTAGATGCATGCCTTCTAGCATGTTTAAAATTGCCATTGCAGAGGTCCATGTTTAGTTAGCCAAGGAGGTTGGTAACAAATGTTTTAATGGCAATATGTAGCTGCAGGACAGTTACTGTGATGGTAAAAAACACTGCAAACTAAGCGCTATGAAATGCAGATTCATTAGCAGTATTAACATGGTGTAATGGATGGAGGGCTCTGTCTTTGAGCTTAGAATCCAGTGTCCATAGTGCTTTCCACAAAGCACCTATTACAAAAAAACATATCCACAAAACCCACATTCTACTCCAAAACCCAGTCATGATACCACAACACACAACACAGAGGCATCTAATTATTTTCTTGTTATCAGATTTTATTGGACAAGCGTGGGTCAGCAACAAAGAAGCATCCAAAAATGTCTGCTACTGACTCACTGACTGAACACAAATACAAAACAAAACACAGCTTTTTATAGTAATTACATACAGAGAATGGTACATTCCATATCACTCTTCTTGAAAACAAAATGACACATTCCTACCAATAAACGATTATTTATATTATGAAATCCAATTATAATAAGACATGTACCTAGGCTTTTTATAGAAATTAAATACAGAGAATGGTACATTCCATATCACTCTTCTAGAAAAAAATGACACATTCCCACCAACAGCCAATAAACAATTATTGATATTATGAATATATTATGAGGCTAAATCTGTGCGCACATCACCTCTATACTTTAGATTTCTGCGCAGTCAATAACTTGTTGTTAACCTTGGGTCTGGTTTCCGGAACATATTGTTTTGGGTAAAAGAAGCTGAAGAAGCTGACTTTGTTGACAGAGAGCAATTTATTATGAGAAGAAGGACTTTTTTACACTTATAGAAGAAAAAACAATGAATTAAGTAAAAAGGCCCAATTAATTGTTTCATACCTCACGGCCTGCAATGGAAAATTACTGGTTCAAAGCTTCCATCTAGAAAAATATCACAAATGCTTCAAAAGTGATAAATGCTATATACATATACAAAAAAAGTAAGGATATTTCTCCACAACACACCTTGCAAGATTGAAAATTCACAAACTTACAATATAAAGGATCTCCTTAGTTAGAGAGCTACTGGTTAACTTAGCTGGCAACTGTTATGAAGCATGTTGTGGGGTTTTATGATGTACCTGTTGTGCAGGTTGTGAGCTGTCAGAATCTTGAGTAAGCATGTCTCAATGATAAACATTCTCTAGATCATTTGCATTTGCCAAGATAGACACTAGGGATGAAGTATCCTTTTGGAAGGATGTTAAATATTGTTAAGTTCTGGTAATAAGTTCTGGGGCTTTCCTGGACCTGCGTGTTGCCTGCCTTGATTCTAGGCAGCACAGACATCCACAGGGGCCACAGTTGCTACAAATCTTTTCTCTAATGAAATAATATTATCTACCTCTCCTTCAGGTTATATTGATTTAGATTCTCCCCATCATAAAGTCTCTACCCCTCAGTCATTTGCAATGCATCAGCACTGACAGTGGCCAGGATCTCTGCCAAGTGAGATCAATGGTCTGCTTCCATTTTTACGCATGGCAATTCTATTTTGTAGTTTAGTAGCCAGCTCTGAGCTCAACACGTCTTGTTAGAAAATGTTAAAGAAAATAAACGCAGGGTAAGGTATTTTATCTGTGAGGCAGATAAAGAAATGTCATTGATATACCTCAGCTATTTCTGTGGACTACCAGGTCAGGTCAAGCTGTGAAAATCTAAATATTGGTATGGTTAAATTCACCAAGGTGTAGAGAATCAACTTTTATTTCTAAGGATGGGGGAAATTGCAGTGGATGGATCAGGCTGCTCTCTGAGCCTAGATGGGAAGTAGCCTGACGAAGGAAATGTCTGTACTGTATTTAATTTTTAAATCATTTAATTAATAATCTCTCATGTTATAAAATTGTGTAGTTTCTTTTTTGTTATACTATCCATTATCTTCATTTGAACAAGTCCAGCATTATGACTGGATCAGTTGTACCTTCAAATTTTGAGCCTTACATCATTTTCTTTTAGATTTTAAAGGTCTCAGAAGTAGGTGCTATATTTTCTAAGATGAGAGGTTTCTCGACAGCCATTTGAGGCACATTATCTCATTGACCCTCATCACTAATGTGTACAAGTCTTTTCAACTTCCATTGAACTACAATAAATAACACAGGAATTCAAGAGATATCACCTCATTAGTGTGAAAACTTACACCATAGAGCCCAAGGCCATAAAGTCGTTAGTCTGTTTAAAAACATATAGTGCTATATTGTAAATATTCATGTATACAGCACCTCAACAAATATTTATTGTTCTGTGAATAATAACAATAATAAATGAGGATAATGTTTTGCTAAAGTCACTACATGTTTAATTGCAATACATGTGATAAACATGAGTATGAAAGATTAAACATATTCCTAATTATGTAAACATATCGGCAGAAATGTTATGTTAGTGACTTTTCCATTAATACAAGCAACAAATATTTAGCAGCTTTATTAGGAAAGTATCATACTAGAATAAGAAAATAAACGGTGATGCCTGGAGGCATCCATTGTACTTTAGTGAAGGTTGCATGTGTGAAAGGAGTATTTATATTTCTGCAAGGGCAAGGCTTACAATTATACTTCTGAGTACCTGATTCTGAGCATGTATGGGAAGGAGGTAGGTGTCAAATAATAAATGCTTGAAGGATGTTACTAATCTCCCTTTACCCCTTTTCACTCCACCCCCAGCCCTTCCTCCAATAATGGTAACATAATAACATCCTCTAAAACTCAGGAAGTGCTGAGTCTTTTTTTAATACCTTTATGCTTGTGGCTTACTCAGTTCTTTAAGAGATTGCTACATATTTCACAAATGTGGAGGTATTTCTTGACCTAGTGTAAGTAAAAAGATATATATCCCTGCTAAACATGCATTATGCAGCCTCATTATATAGACAGCACTTCAAGGATGGTTTTAGAGCAGACTTGGGCATTGTGCGGCCCGTGGGCCACATCCGGCCCTTTGGCTGTCCCTGTCCAGCCCGCTACAGTGGCCTACAGTGGGATACAAATTTGTGTCCTGGACAAAAAAAACACTGCTAATTCTTAAAAGGGGGCAATTTTTGAGCAGCAGTATTGTGACTAACTGGGCTGGATAACATTCTGTAGATATTGGTCCTGGAACTGAGAAAATAAAATAAAGCTATAAAATTATTATTGTTCAGCCTATGGTTCAGCCCTCCACAACGTTCCAAGTTTCTCATGTGGCCCTTTGTGAAATCAATTGCTCACCCTTGTTGTAGAGTATTTGTTATTTAGCAACCATTAGAACTAGAAATGCCTAAAATTTATTTTCAATCCTATGATGGTACACAGCAAATCTACTGAGTTAGGTTGCTGGTAACAGATGAAATATTCCCAAAATATCATAAAATGTGTTGTACATCATACTAGTATATGAATGAATTCCAGAATTGTTCTCAGGTCCATTATTTAGTCACTAGTGACTTGCAGGTCAAAAATGATGGCAATAAAATTTGAAGGCTGGCAATGATGTTCTCCACACAATGCAAGGCTCTCCCCCCTCTAACTTGCTGGCCTTGCGATGAGTAAATAAAATAATGGGCTGCTAATTTAATCATGTATCATATAAGTTAGTTGAGTGAATTGATTTATTTCCAAGGCCAGCAGTACAATTGTATTGCTATGAAGTAATCCCTTAGGTCCTCATTCAATTGCAATTTTGCCAATTGAAGAGGGCTCTATATAAGCACATAACATATTTTTTTACCGAAGTTTTTAGTTCGTGAAGTCCTTGATTTTTGATAGAAGTTCAGTAACTAAAAAGTTCTGTATAAAAAATATGTTATGTGCTTATATAGAGGCCTATTCAATTGGCCAACTCGCAATTGAATGAGGCTCATAGATTGTAAGTTTGCAAGTTTTCAATATTGTGCCAGTGCCTCGGAATCAAGCTCTATGTACATTTGTTTTAATGCTCAAAAACAGGCCCCTCCATTCTTTACAAGGTGTTAAGTTTGTTTTTTGCCATGTACTCAATCCCCGGAACAGCGCTACGGAATATGTTGGCCCGATATAAATAAAGATAATAATAATAATAATAATTTACTTAATAATGAATTAAATTACTTTGCATTGATTTAGATAAAGAGATGTATTTCTAGTATGGAAAAAAAAAAAACAGCCCGATTATATTATAACATGACCTGAACTGTCCAGGATAGCTGATTCCCTACATAATTCTTCCATAAGTACTGTTGCTAGCCGTGTACATAATGCTCTCTTCAGTGGCGGAGCTAGAGAATTGAGGGCCCTGGTCCAAAAAAATAATAATTTGGGCCCCCTCTCGCGGGTTGTAAATATTGTTTAACGTTGAGCCCTTACACAACCAGATCACTCAGTGCTCCTCCCCCAAAACCCTTCCCATAACTGTTCCCCTCCCAAAGACACCTTCCCATAACAGCAAGCCTTCCCTAGACTCTTACCAATTGCTGCTCCACCCCAAAGGCCCCTTTCCAATATTTATACATACAGCTACTATCCCTCACATAGCACCAATCCCTATCTCCTTTCTTCCTCCCTCACAGAACCCATCCCCTGTACTTTGCTGTAACTTTGCAGCCCTAACTAAAATAAACATATAGGGCCTCATTCTATTATCGGCCGTAAATCGGCCGTAAGGCTGCGATTCCTTGCGAGGGTTCAGTTAACTCGCGATTCTATTATACGGCCCCGCAAGGATCTCATCTTACGGCCGGCCACATATCTTGGAACCGGCCGTAATCTGTGAAATATAAAAACTGAAAAATAAATTCAAGCCTGCACTGTACAGCTCTGTAAATGCTAGGGATCATATTGGGGGACATGAGGATTAAAAGGAACCCACTCTCAAGCTTGCACATCTGCCCAAACCCGAGTTCAAATTAACTGTTTATTTGCCGGCTGCGGCGGGGGTGTGTCTGAGGTGCTCCAAGCACTCTGGACTTTTTACATGTATATTTTACGGATATTAAAAATTAAATATTTTACGGATTTGAGTACAGGATAATTATGTGCTATTTTTTCTAACACCTAAAATCCCTTTATAGTCTTCTCAAAGTGCAGGATGGCTTTATTTGAGCTATTTTATGTGCTTAATTGGTGCTAGCGAGACCTTTTTCCTGCAAGTAACTGCGGCTCGTTTTTAGCCTTGCAGAGAGGTTTCCCGGAGCAATTGAATTGCAAATCTCTTGCGGCCGTTTTAGATCAAAGGCTTTCCTCTGGCGCGATCGGCCGCAAGAGATAGCAAGGCACCGGCCGCAAGCCTGCCGGAATCCCCGGCCGTAAGGGAATAGAATAGCCGAATAGCTTGCGGCCGGTCCTTGCGGCCCCGCAACGGCTGCGGCCGCTAATAGAATGAGGCCCATATTATTTAAAATTTACATTGTATAACTTCTATATCCTTCACTTGCATTTGTTATTTTTCTTTGTTATGAAAAACAACTGAACATAAAATACAATTTAATTTGTAATTGTAATTTTATGTCTAAATGTTATTGTATAACTCTATTGATCCAAGAGGCCCACATCTTACATTAATGTTGTAACCTGTTTTCTAATGAGTATGGTAGTGCTCCCAGTAGGTCACTACGTCTATTTTCTCTATAATAATTCGCCAGGAGAAGTCTAAATGAATTTATAGATAATATGTATTTTTGCAACACTAAATATTGCTGCTTAATGTTTTTCACTTGCAAATCCACAGATTGAACACCATGAGTACCTTTGCTTGTCATAGGAGGAGCTTGTTTGTTTTTAAGAGAAACCTGCCCAAGGTATCAAGCTTCTCTAACTGCAGCAAGGAGGGTTAGCTCTTGACTTTTTAACTTTAGTCCCGAGAACATTAACCCCTGAGTGCCTAGCTTCATTAGAATCAAGTACAGGCCCCTTGCTTCGTCATTCAGATGTTTATGGATTTTTGAAGAATTTTGGGATATTGCAAGTCATTTCATCAGTGTAAACCTGTCTTTTGCTAACAGTGATATGAGTAAGCCATGAATGGAAATGGTCAATAGGGCCGTATTCTATTGCCCAAAATGTTGAAACACAGAAATTAATATTAATCTGGCCTAAACATATAAGCAGAAATGTAGGGATGAATAACAAAGGGAAAATAATAATCTAACCAACACTACTTGCTGTCACCAAACAGGGCAGAAAGTCTGTACTGAAATAATAAAGTGGTCACACAATAGCAGCAATTAAACACACACTACTGTACATAAAAAGCATGGTTCGGCATAGAAATACATTAGAATTATTTGCAAAACAGTCTCAAAATCCTAAATATTCAATGAAAAAATATTATTTTGAACCTGTTATTTTGGAGTAATATCTATCCCGGGACTCAAGAGGTTAATACATATCATGAAACCCACATGCACTAGAAAAGATAATCTAATGTATTTTATTGAGTGCAATCAGCAAATATTATTTATCGACACTAATTTGTAGCCTCCTGGTACGACCAACAAATTTGGGGAACCATGCTCACCTCAATTTTCTCTCTGGGTCGTGACCTTTGTTGTTCAAGATCTTAGCACCCAGCCAAAACACCTTCTTAGGAAAGCTGGGGACATCAGAAGTTGCTAACTCGCCCCAGAAGAAAGACACAGGCAGACATTCCTTTGGTTTTCGAATGTTCCACTCAGACTCTGACAACACCATTAGTTAGTGTCCAAATCAGACTGTCCACTTCTTTATTTTTTCAAGAAACATTTCACAGATCTCAAAAAACACCATCCCCCAGTTCTAGCCCATCCTCCTGGGCAAATTGGGTTTGCTATATCCCCACCCACATGATTTCCAGATATATAGAGGGGTCTGACTTTCTTGTTTTCATTACACATTTCCTATCAATACTCTATATCTCTTATTCCCTCTTGACTACTTCCGACATGCCAGGTCAGTGTTTCTGAGACCTGCAAGAGGGTTATCTATCTGGTGAGCTTATCAACTTTTACTAATATATTTTGATCATCCGTGTACAGTCTGCCAGATGTTGTCTGGTTAATGTAATAACTAATCTCTTCCCCAGAGCCCCTCTGCCAGAACTAACATCCCAATAGGCCATTTACATACAAATTCCTGCAAAGTTAACCCTTTGTTGCCCCACTAACAATAATGACAAACACTGTATCTCCACTAGTTACAGGTAAGATGGCATTATTACAGTGCATATAAAATGATGTAGTAACCCCAAAATTAATTACTGTGGCCCACACTACACTACACACAAAAACAATCAATTCACTGTCCCCACATCAAGTTTCCGGTCAGTTTGAATAGTCTGGGATAGTAGCAACCCAGTGTGCCAGAGTTCCAAATAGCAGGGTTACTTGTGGGATTTAGTGGAGCCCCAAAGTCAGCCATGACACCTCCTATTGCAGATTACATCTAACTTCAATGTCATATGATCACGCCCCCTGAAATTCTACTTATAAAGGCATGGTTTTATGTTCGGAGGCTGTGAGATGTAAATTGCGAGCTTGAGTCAATACAATACCTCTAAACATATAGAGAAAAGAAAAAAAGCAATGCCCAAAATTAAGGGTTAGAGTCACTTGCGGGCTTCTAATAGAATAGGGCTCATAGGGAATCATAAAATTCCAACCCCGCAGTTGCCTTCATACAGACGATAAGTCTGCAGGCTTGAAAATTGCAACAGTTACAGATTAATTAAATTGACTCAAGCTCGAAAGTTCATGGCAGAAAGCCAAAATCGTAAATCATGCTTCTATATGTAGCATTTCAGGGCCTGATCATGATCAAGTAAGCAAGGCCCGCAACTTACTGCTTAGACAGAGCCAAACCTTTAACTTGCAGCTTAGACAGAACCAACAGTAAATGATACCGTCATCATGACGTCAATAAAACATGGAGTTTAAACCACAAATCAGTGTTTAGAAGTCCGATTTGTGATCTGACTCGCAATCCTGAAATGTTGACTGTTGTGAAATTAATTCTAATGGCTTAGATTGCTTTCCCTGCAACATAAAGTACAGTAGTGTGTTTATATTTGCTTCTGCAGAACAGGTGTTTAACCCCCTTGCGAGCCCTCTCTAGTACTCGTAATATCTTTTGCTACATTTGCCATTTACGTGTTTGAAAGCAGTTGCAGGCTTGGAGAAGTACAATTTTGGGCACCACTTCATAAAAAGGACATTTTAGAGCTGGAAAAGGTACAGAGGAGGGCAACAAAACTAATAATGGGAATGGCGGGGCTAAGTTATGAAGAAAGACTAACCAAATTAAACTTATTTTCTCTAGAAAAAAGGCATCTAAGAGGAGATATGATTACCTTATATAAATACATCCAGGGTCAGTATAAAGATTTGTCAGGGGAGCTTTTTGTGCCGAGAGGTTTTCAACCGACAAGAGGACAACCCTTGAGGTTAGAAGTAAAAAGATTCAACCTCAAAGAAAGAAAAGGGTTCTTCCCAGTAAGGGTGGTTAATCTGTGGAATTCTCTACCAGAGGATTTGGTGACAGCAGATTCGATAGATAACTTTAAAAGGGGACTAGATTTATTTCTAATTAAAAAGGGAATTCAGGGTTATCATGGATAATTAGAGAGACAGGATTGATCCAGGGAGAAGTCCGGTCGCCGGTGCCTGGGATCAGGAGGGATTTGATTTGATTTTTTTGTTATATATATATATATATTTTTTATATATATTTTTTTATACAACTAATTAATTAATAGTTAATCCGCGTATTGCAGATCAGAGGAGATCTTAAAAGGTTGAACTTGATGGACTGAAAGTCTTTTTTCAACCTTAAATACTATGTAACTATGTAATTGTAGCAATTTAATAGGGATTTGCGTTGTTAGCACTTGTAACATTTGTGGGCTTGAAGATCAAAGGTTTTGCTGGGTCAGAGTTACAATTTTGGCAGCCTGTAGGAATTTTCAGCCTGTAACTCGCAATTAGATTGCGAGTTGCTAAAAGTGGCCAATTTAATATCAGTAACTTTTGCGGGCTACAGTAATTACAATTTGGACAATTTAATGAGGCCCATAGTCTGTTAACACAGACCGCATCATGGTTTATGTACCTAAACAATGCTGTTGTTGGTTGAATCTTACAATTGTTTGTTCAAGTATGCGAGGACTAGGACCCTCAATCAATAGAGCCGTTCGAGAGATCCGGGCTCGCAAGTGGAGGTCGCAAGTTATTTGACTATTCAATTAGCTTCTTATTGAGGGCTCTGATTGAAGTACGTGCTCTGGGCTGTGATTCATTGCAATTTGTAAAATCGCAAGTTAATGCCGTCCAAGCCTTTGACCTTTCACGGCCGTAAGAGTCCCGAACGCTAAAATCGTAAATCACTATTTAATTGCTCCGATTCCCGCTCGCTAACCACTCTGTCAAGCCCGCAAATGGCAAATATCTAACCACAAGTTAATGGTACCAAGGAGGTCTCGCAAAGTGCGAAATGACAAATCGGAGCAATTTAAAAGCAAATTAAAAAGCAAAACTGTGCTTTTATGAAGAGTGAAAGTGATGTTAGGTCTTAGAATTAATAGCACAACATTCTCAATACTTTATTGCATGTTTAATTTTCGTGTTATATCGATCACGGCTATCAATGTGAAGTCCTATGGGCTTCAACGTCCAAGCCCATAGGATTTTGAAACCCAGCCTCCATTTTTCGAAGTCCTACGGAATTCACTTACGATTTAAGAGCTTGGAAGTTGGTCATGATGACTATCTCTGTTTCCATTGGCTGTTTCTGCATCGGGAGTTACGGGCTTCCTCCCGTAACATGTTCAAACCCGCAAATGCTATGTCCGAAGGCAATGGTTTCCGATTTTCGTTATCAGCCCCTAACTTGCGTGCCCGGCCAATTGAATAGCATCGCAAAAGTAGAGCAACGGGAGCCCGCAACTCAATTGCAGTCATTTGGCTGTCTGCAATTGAGTTGCGAGCCCCAAATTGAATGAGGCTCTAGATGCTCTCCTAGCATAAAATTGTAAAGTAAATTCCTATGTTTTCCTGAGTTTTATATGTTAAAATTATATATATATTATGTATATGACAATTCATTAAAGGACTCGGCCACCCCAAAATCATTTTTTTAGGCTAAACATTATTTTGTTATTTTTTTCTATGCAAATGAGAGGCAACTGAATACTGATAACTGCTTAAATGTACTTGTCTGTCACGTGATTAATATTTAGCACGCATATGTTTAAAACTGGTAAGGGATGAAACTTGTTGAATAGAACTCTTATTGAAGAGCACATATCAGCTGAGGTATAGATTATACCAACCCCCTCAGATCACTATAATGCATTAAACAGTTGCCTTACAGCTTTGGCTTGGTAGGACCTGACTTAAAGCGAAATCTGGGATCAAAAACAATTATAGCCCCATTTAATGGCCGGAATATGAGATCCGATGGCCCGCAAGTGAGTTTGCAGGTAAATTTGCTATTCATTTGGCGTTCTTTTGCAGGCTCGGATCGCGTTACGAGTGACGGCCATCAAACTTGTGACTTGCAGCCTCCAGAAAGTGCTAAAATCGCAAATCCCTATTCAATTGCCCGATTCTCCCAAGCTCACAAACATATCCTAACTCGTAAATTGCAGATGAAGGACAAAGTCCTACATGTGCTAGAGAGGACCAGCTCGGGCTTTAGAAGCCCTTACATATGCTCCCCCAAATATCCCCACTGCTCCTAACACCCCCCCTCCTAAATGAAACTCCCCACAGGGTACCCGCATTAACCCCTGCATCATGGGGGTCATGTGGGAACCCTGCAGGGGTCCCAATGGGGACCCTGCAGCAGGGTTTTATATAGGGAGCTTGCAGGTTTCCGATTTCTGATCTCGGGCGGCGAGTTTCGGCCTTGGACAATTGAATAGCCTCTAAAACTGAGATTTTCTTGTTTTCCAGGACCTGCGTCCCTTTTCTCATTCCAGAGTACATATACAGTAAGATCCCCGTTATCCCGCACCTATGGGGACGCCCTATTGCCGGATAAGTGTAATTTCCGGTTAATTGTGAGGCCCCTAATTTAAGAGTCTAAATGACCCTTAAACCCCCCTAAACCCCTCAAAATGCCTTTAAAAAGGCATTAGCACCTAAAGTGGGCCATTTAGGTCCAGAAAAAACAATTCTCGAACTCCGGATAGTGCCGGTTATGCTGGTTTAGCGGGAGTTTCTTTAAAATGGGGAATTCTTGCCTGTGCCTGTTGCTTGAGAGTCACGGTTAGTTGGGTGCTGGATAACCGGGATTCTTCTGTATTTTTGTTTATAAATTGTAATATACTTTTCCATTTTAATAAGCTATTTGAAATAAATGCCAATGTTGTCATTTTCCTAGATGGGATAGTCTTATGTGGGAGCCTTTAATACGAAATAAATAAAATAAGATCATTATAAGATGTTCTCATACAGCTACAACATTAAAGATATAAATATGATATAAATAGAGCAAGAGTAGCGTTGTCTGATTTATTTGACAGTCTAGAAATTCCCAGAAACCAACTGAACTATAAATGATTCACCTGCCAGATATACACATAGCTGTGGTGTTTTTCTTATAGGAGTGTTGTCACTCATGGATAGCAGTCCTGGTAATTTGCCCTGGGCATTGTGGCTGTGATGGCAGCTCTGATTCAACACAGCATGAACCAAGGCAGTATATTATAGTATTCCATAAAATAATCATTATCTATTATCAAGGCTGTTCCCATGGGAGGGGAAGAGAGTACTTCTGTGAGGGGCTCACCCTGGGATGGGAAACCCATGCTGACAGATATTTATTTATATTATGGGTTGGAACAAATAGATCTCCTTGAAACAGACTATCTGTCCTATGTGTTAGATATTCCTGTCCACCCCTACATCAAGGATCAACTATAATTCTCACGTCTATAAAAAAACTAATTTAATAAAGTAAACAAATTAACATATTTCACTACTGTATGTGCAGTCAATTTAGAGTCTTGCTATGGGAGTTGTAGATAATAGGTTTGTGTCAGGTTGGGGGTCCCTGACTATTACATTTGCACTGGCACCCTTGCACTGTTGTTCAGATCAGATTACACTACAGTGGACCCTCTGAACTTGACTACCTCCAAACTCGTCGATTTTCTTATTCAATGCCCCTGGATGAGCAAAAAATCTTGTTATATGTTAAGTTTAGTTGTTGTAAATACTTTTTCAACTATCACATTGGCTGATTGGTAGCTGAAGTATTTGGATGACATGTATGTCACCTCAGAGTAGGATGAGCAATATGTTAATTATCATCACTTTAATATTCAACCTTTATGAGGGAGAGGGTGCCCACCAGAAATGATAAATAACCTTATAAAAACATGTGGATGACTGAATTAGGGAGGAAGGTAGTAAGCTTCTCTGAATAGGTGGGTTATCAGAGAATGTTTGAATACTTGAAGCCTAGCGAGGAGTCTTATAGAGTGAGGTAGAGTATTCCAAAGAACGGGGCTGGTCTTGGGAAGTTCTGCAGGCAAGTATGGGAGGAGGTAATGATAGAGGGTAAGAGGCAAATCCTGAACAGAGTGGAGTAGTTTAGAGTGTATCTGGAGCCAAGGGCCAAAATATAGAGAGCTGTGGTGGTGTTGAGTGCTTTGTGAGTGAGGCCAAGAAGTTTGAAGATTATTCTTGAGGAAATAGGGGGCCAGTGTAGGGACTGGCATTGGGGGCAGCAGATGAATTATAAGTCATAAGAAGTACAGTCATTAGAAGTACAGTCATAATAAATAGCTATATAATGAGCTCAGTTTATACATCACAGTGTATAGAGCTCTAGTTATTACTCACTAATGCACAAAATGTTCTTTGGCTTATTGATTTTCACATCATATTCACTGATTAACATTATCATAATAGTTGTTTAAATGCAATGTTCATCCACATTAAAATGAAAACATCCGCCCTGATTGATTTTATTATGACTAATTCCCTTGGTAATACAAACAGTGTGGTCATTCATAAATGAAATTAACAAGACCTTGGCCCCTATTCAATTGCAAGCCCACAGTTGCGTTTATGCCGGTCGAAAGTCTGCAGACTTGATATTTGCTACAGTTACAGGGCAATTAAATTGAACAAGCCCGCAATTTAAGGGCCGAAAGAATAAACTGTAAACCATGCAATTGTATGTAGCATTTCAGAGCGCGATCATGATCAATTAAGCAAAGAATTAAGTGCCTATTTAGAAACAGCCAATATTAAATGAGACCGTCATTATTACATCAGTAAAACATGGAGGTTAAACGTCATTATTTACCACTCCCATCTGAGGCCCTCATTCAATTGCAATTTGGCCAATTGAATAGGGCTCTAAATAAGCACATAACATATTTTTTCAAATACATTTTTAGTTAGTAAATCTATCCAAAAGTAAGGTTTTCACTAACTAAAAACTTCTTTAAAAAAATATGCTATGTGCTTATTTAGAGCCCTATTCAATTGGCCAAATCACAATTGAATGAGGGCCTGAGAAAGTAACAGGTAGCAGCAGGGAAGCAAACAGAATAGAAGTATCACATATATAGTTGTGAGCATACGAGTTGTTGCTAATGCTGCGGGCTCGCGTAGCGAGCCCGCGGCCCTCGCGAAGTATCACATAGAAGTATCACATATATAGTTGTGAGCATACGAGTTGTTGCTAACGCTGCGGGCTCGCGTAGCGAGCCAAGGCCCTCGCAAAGCGAGGGCAGTGGCCGAGGGTCTCAGTTGCTGGCATGGAGCGCCGAAGGCGATTCTTGCCAGCACCTGAGGACCTCGCAAAGCGAGGGCCGCAGTTGCTGGCATGGAGCGCCAAAGGCGCTCCATGCCAGCAACTGCGACCCTCGCAAACTTAACGTCGCAAACCAAACAGCACGACACACACATTACGACACTCGCAAACAACATACGACACACGTTCACACACATTACGGCCTCGCAACACTCGGACGCAACTCGCAAACATTACAAAATGTAAAACACAATACATACACACAGCACATACATAAAAACCTTACCTACACCAAGAGGGAGCACCCAGGACCTCAAAAATACAACTTACACCTCGATTTTACTTGAAATAAAACAGTTTAGAGACTAAAAAAAATCTAAGCGAGAGAAAAAATGGCCGCCGAACAAAACGAAAACGAGGCTACAGCACTCTAAACTCGCAAAACACCACAACAAACTCGCAAAACGCAACAAACGACCTACGGATATTCATACCACACATTGCACACATTCAGCACGCTTACACAGCAGCTCCACACCACTAATGCTGCAGCAACATCAACACAGATTGCCTGCTCTTCATTACAATGATTCAAAATAGGTACAGTATATTCATTTAGTAATGTATTACATATTTCATTATTCTGTACCCAAAGAGCCTTCTATTAGATGTAAAATGATGAATTGCTAATTCATTCATATATGAATCATTTTGATGGGTAATGGTTTGGAGAAGGAATTAGCTATCAAGTCCAATCATACATTTGGGTTTCTTTGAAGTAAATTTTAATGAAAATTACAGTGCATTAACTTGGGCTTTCTGTAGAACTGGGGTCTTGAGTGAGGTATCAGTCAAGCAGCAGGTAGATTTTCAGCTGCTACTCAGTACCTTACTCCTTTATTGGTGGCAAGGAGGTCCCAGCACATATATACCTTACCATGGTTTCTTAAAAATCCTTACAGTCTGGTTTTATTTAATTCACACTTCTCTAAGGGGCTGGTGGCTGTTTTATTTAGTGTATACTACCTACAAATTTGCCCTCTGGATGACTACCTCCTATTAGAAATGTATGACCCTGCTGTGACAACCATGTATCTGATATAAAGTAAGCAAGGGCAACTCTCCTGTGCCGTCAGATCATTTTTGTTTATTTAGGTCCCCCATGTCTATAATTCTTCCCACTTTATACCTCAGTGGGTAAAGTTAACTGCAATTGTAGCCAGTGGAGAGGAAACATTTTTATAGCTATAAAAATACACCCCCTTGGCATTTTTCGTGTTTTGTTGCCTCACAACCTGGAATTAACATGGATTGTTTGAGGATTTTTATCATTTAATTTACAGAACATGCCCAACTTTGAAGATGTTTTTTTTTTTTGTGAATAGGACAAAATAACAGAAAAAGTCAATGTGCATAACTATTCACCCCCCTAAAGTCAATACTTCGTAGAGCCACCTTTTGCAGCAATCACAGCTCCAAGTCGCTTTGGATAAGTCTCTGTGAGCTTGCCACATCTTACCACTGGGATTTTTTAAACTGCTCCAGCTCCTTTAAGTTGGATGGTTTGCGCTTGTGAACAGCAATCTTTAAGTCTGACCACAGATTTTCTATTGGATTGAGGTCTGGGCTTTGATTAGGCCATTCCAACGCATTTACATGTTTCCCCTTAAACCACTCAAGTGTTGCTTTAGCAGTGTGTTTGGGGTCATTGTCCTGCTGGAAGGTGAACCTCTGTCCTAGCCTCAAATCACTCACAGAGTGGTACAGGTTTTGCTCAAGAATATACCTGTATTTAGCACCATCCATCTTTCCCTCAACTCTGACCAGTTTCCCAGTCCTGGTAGTCTCCCACATGCCTTTTTTCGCAAACTCAAAACGTGCCATTTTGTTTTTTGCTGAAAGTAATGGCTTTCTTCTGGCCACTCTGCCATAAAGCCCAACTCTATGGACCATAGGGCTTATTGTCGTCCTATGTACAGATACTCCAGTCTCTGCTGTGGAACTCTGCAGCTCCTCCAGGGTTACCTGAGGTCTCTGTGCTGCCTCTCTGATTAATGCCCTCCTTGCCCGGTCTGTGAGTTTTGGTGGGCGGCCGTCTCTTGGCAGGTTTGCTATTGTGCTATGGTCTTACCATTTGGGTAAGATTTGATGGTGCTCCTGGGGATCATCAAAGATTTGGATATTTTTTAAGCAAGACCAAATAAGCAAGACCATAACAATCCATTTAGAAACAGCCAATAGAAAATTAGATCGTCATCAGTGAAACATGGAGGTTATATGTCAATCAATTAGCATTTTGGGGTCCGATCAGATGTACAAAATAATAAAAATGAATGGAGGAAATATTCTAGTCCATGTGGGTGGCCTGATATGTATTAATTATTTGATTTAAAGAGATTGATATAACACTGAAATGACACATACAATAAAATAATTTTGATTGCTGATTTATGAAAGTGTAGTATTGTTTTGTTATTTGCATTTACAGTGCTACGATCAGGTGTTTAAACACCTTGCAAGGCCTATCTGGTACCCGTAGGATTTTCTTATACATTTGACATTTACGGGTGTGAAAATATTTGCGAGCTTGAGGAATTGTAGCAATTGAATAGCGATTTACTATTGTAACTCTTGCGGTCCTGAAAGATGAAAGGCTTAGATGGGTTGTAAGTTACGTTGTAACAACTGTAGGTATTTTCAACCGGTAGATCATTTGGGGCTTGCAAAAAGATGCCAATTGAACAGCAAATTAGTTTACGGCTACATTACGGGCTACAATTTCTCAATTGAATGAGGCCCTTTGATTCTTATAGGCACAGTGTATTCTGATCTCCACCCCCAGATGTTAATATCCTTTTAATACAATCTTTGAATCCCCATTTCACTCTCCCACTGTCTCTCTGTAGTGGGAGAAAGTTATGTCAATATTGGCTCAGTGTGGTAACAAGTGATGGGTGTATCAGCATCGTGTGACATCATGAGACCATACCCACAATGCATCCAGATTCTCAGATAAATATGTGGTCAGCATTTAAGTACTGCTCTTGGTACCCTTTTCAACCGTTTTTTAGAAGTAACACCAGTACTGATCCTGTAAAGAAAGCACAGGAGATCTATCACAGGAGATCTACTTATTATTACTTGACACAGGGGGCCGATGTCTAAATTTAAGTATTTGTAGAGATGACATTTAGTATTGGTCATTACATAAAAGATATGCCAACACTGTACAATTTTAATTTCTTTTAATAATTCTTTGAAAAGAATTACAAAGGCAGAATTGCACTGACTTCTACTGAAAGTCAACCAAAGTTCCAGGAAAGACATTGCATTATGTTTTTTCCCCAAACAATTCACAGTGTAATTTAAATTACTCAGTCTGTGCATCCATGGCTTTGCCATAACAGTCATAAAATCCCATCTCTGAGAATAGAATATTAAAAATTGGTTCTTAATAGTTACTAACCTCAGGGGGCAAAAGTAATTACATGGCTATTCCACGCAATGGACTTGAGGGACCTATTAGATATGTAGACAATTATAGGCCAGTTTGAATAGTATTTTTCTCTTTTTGAAACAGTAGATTGTGAAAAGTGTAACTTATCCCAGTGTGGTTCACATTTTAGTTCTCACTTTTCTGAACCATATTTATTTTGTCTGCCTCGATTAATGTGCTTTATAGATGAATTATGGAAAACTATTATTAAAGTATTTGTTAAAATGGTGTACTGTATAAATATTTGATTTGTGGACATCCCCTAAAGGGAATTAAGCTAGATTAAGGTTGATTCCAAACTTTTGAAGAGTGCGCAAAAAGTTTGGAAAGGAGTGAAGTCACTTGTGTCACTTGCATATCAGAAATGTGTAAAGTATTTTACAACATCCCAAATTTGATGCCTTGGGCCTGATATACTAAAATGTAAAGCAAGAGAGGAGCAAAGCCTGCTCGAAAATTGCAATTAAACCCTTTCCTGTTATTTAATATGAACGTTTAGTAAACTTCAGGGATCCGCCGCATCCCAGTTACTATTCTCTTTTTTTATCCTGTATAACCCCACCATGCAAATCAAGTGGTGTATTTGCCTGTCCTGGTGGACCCTCATGGAACTAATGTTTTTTTCAATGGGGATCTGTATATATCCTCATGAATAATAGTGGGTTTAAGGATTAGTTGCTGCAGGCATACTTATACCCCTGCGACGGGGATTAATTAATTAGATACCAAGGGTTAATTTTGAAATGCTGTGGTGGTCCCGATCTGGACCACACAGCATAACGGTTAATGTGTAATTAATGGGTTAATGTGTAATTTTAGGTGCCGCAGTCACTCATAGCAGTTCTCTCGCAAACTTTCCGGGAGGGGTGTTTTGTTGTTGTTTAGTAATTCGGTCATGCCTGACTCTCCTTGACCCTATGGATCGTAGCACACGCCATTATTTGCTTATGTGTATGTTCAGTAAACAAGAACGTCCCAGTTAAACTTACAGACAGAAATGCATATAAATGTTTCTGTGCATATGCCCAGAGCCAGTAATGACACTACACCATTAACATCAGACTGTCTGCTGCCCCAAGGGCAGAAACACAACAATGTATTTAAGGATTCAAAACACAAACTTACTCTTCTGTAAAATAATGAGCTGCTAAATTAATCATCTATGTTCGAGTCTTTTCAGTGGGAACTGGTTCTGTGAATTGATTTATTTCCAAGGCCAGAGAAGCAATTGCACTGCTTTAATGTGATTTACTTCTACATAATTATAACTTTTTCCCTTCAAAAGTAATGGAAATGATACAACATTACCTGTACCGAATTTAGTATTTTATTATAACAGAGAAAGAGACAGCTTGATTTCTAGAAGGCCTGTCCTACAACATGAATCACAAGACAAGAAGCATGGTATCTCCGTTGAATACTGAAGTACTATGTTTTTGAAGTAAACCAAATAAACTCTGTAATGCGCCAAATGTTTTTGCAACATACAACTAAAAGCAGAACATCTACGTCACTTTTTGTTATTATTTTAGTTTTGTATTGTGTTTATATGACGGGCTAGCAAGGTACTGTCTTATTAATAAAAAACAAACAAAACAACATTGATCTAGCTTTACTTTGGAGAAAGGTTTTGGAAAGTGTTGAACAATCTCCAAAATTCCTGTGTTACCTTATGGAGCAGATCTACTAAGATATGATAGCTACAAGATTTCTCAGAGTCTTTCCACTGTAGCTCTTCTGTCCCATTGTCATTCACCTAATTTATCTTGTATTGCACATCATTTGTTCTTCATATTAAACGGACATGGAACACTTGTGATAAACTACTAGATACAAGAAGATGGGACAACAGAATGGTTCAATATTGGAAAAGGAGTGCAACAAGTTTGTATATCACCACCTTATTTATTTAACTTACATGCAGAGTACATCATGCGTAAGGCCGGGCTGGATGAATCCAAAGAATAAATCAATATTTCTGGAAGAAATATCAACAACCTCAGATAAGCGGATGATACTACTTTGATTGCTGAAAGTAAAGAGGACTAAAGGGTCTATTGATTAGGGTAAAAGAAGATAGTGAAAAAGCTCGCCTGCTGCTCAATGTAAAAAATATGAATGTCATGGGAAAGTGCAATCTCAGTTCCTGGCAAATAGATGGGGAAGAAGTGGAGGCAGTGACAGATTTTATTTTCCTGGGTTCAAGGGCTCTCTTTAGATGGTGAATGTAGCCATCTCATTTAATTGTAGCCATGAAATTAAGACGCTTGCTTCTGGGGTGGAAAGCTATGGCAAGCCTGGATAAGCTTTTACAAAGTAAAGATATATCACTATCAACAAAGGTCTGCATAGATAGGTGTGAGAGCTGGACCATAAAAAAGGCTGAGCGCCATATTGTGGTGTTGAAGAAAACTACTTAGAGTCCCTTGGACTGCAAGAAGATCCAGACAAAAGGAAATCAAGTCAAACTGTTCACTGGAATGTATGATCATGTGGCTGAAGCTCAAATATTTGGTCATAACATGAAACAGGATTTCCTAGAAAAGTCTCTGATGCTGGGAAAGATTGAAGCTACATGGAGAAGGGGGGCGGCAGGGTTGGAGATGGATAGATGAACATGAGCGTGATGGAGCTCAGAGGTGCAGTGACTGACAGATGTGCCTGATGTGCTTTGGTCCATAGGGCCATGGAGAGTCATGCACAAAATCAAAGCCCCCCCTCTGTGAACCTGGTATATCCTGTGCTTTGGAGTTTAGTTTAGCTTGACAGTCTCCATGTTTTCTACAGGTTTTGTCAGTGTTAAATTAAGCAGGAACTGAAAGCTTAACTGTCGAGTCCAGTATCAGAGGATGCAGATACATATCTAGTACTATAGTGGTAGAGCATTAGTAGCTCATGCAACATCGGTCGAGACAGTGACCCTGTCTGAGAGTGACCTGTTTTATTTCTATTTTAATAAATTAAATTTTACACAGTAAACACTTGAGCTTACTATAATTATAATGTAACGTATTGTTTGTAGCGTAACAGTAAATACACAAACATTACCATATCGCTAAAATTCATCTGACAATTCATTTTTTTATGTAGATTATTTCAGCAAAGCAGCCGGAGCCTTCTCCAAATCTTCATATATATGTTAAGAAGATTATAGTTTCCTTATACATGGATTAATCTATTTGTCATTATGATTCTCAATGTGACATGGATTACTCCTTTGCGGTTATGAAATGCAATCTAATGCCACAGTGATGTTCTTTAATCACACGGCACTATAAACATACATAACATATTAGAAGATTAAATGGACTAAAGATGCAGAAGGACAACCTACTGGTTAAAGCTATCAGAGACCAAAAACATTCATGAAGCAGAGAACACGAGTCTCGTATAACATGTATAATGTCAGAATAACTTAAATAAATATGTGATTGTCTCTGGTACAGTCATCAATATAGAGCCATCAATATTGGGCTAGACCAGGGTAGTTCAAAGTGCAACCCTCCATTGCCACACACTGCTCCAAACAGTATGGGGTATTTTGCAACTCTTTTCTATATATAATTTATATATTTTTAAATATAGTTTTGCATTCAAAATCACAAACACAGCCTTTCACTGCATGTTTATCAGATGCCTTCACCAGAGTAAAATTAGTTAACACTTTGCCTGTATTGCTTTTCTTTAAAAAGCACATTTTCTACCATGTTTTAAACCATCCCCACACAACAGTGCTGTCTGGGGTAGGTCTTCTAGCTCATGCATAATCCATCCGATGCTATATTTTAAAACTGTGTAATACAGTAGGCATATTTGAGTGAGCTGGGTTATTAATTCATCTGATAGAGGGGAATTAGTAGTTTTTGAAAAAAAAAATTCCATGAAAAAATACCAAAATAAACATATAAACAGTTAACATAAAGTTTGCTGAATTTCTTGCATTTGCAAACTGTTTTCTATCAATATTGACACCACCTGAAAATCCCAGCTGAAATTAGCATTACTAATACATTGTATCTTTTTGGCCTTGGGATTGTGCTGCAACTTTCCTTTTTATTTCTGTAATACCCAGAACAAGGTCTGTGCCCCTTCATTCACTGATTGTTATAAGTACATCCTAGGTGAAACTTCCCCGAGCCCCATTGATTTGTCCCTGTAACAAACCCCCCCCCCCCGCCCCAGTGATTTACCCCATCACCTCCCGCACCCCCAGTGAATTGTCCCTGTGATCTCTCACAGCCTCAGTGAATTGCCCCATTAGCTCCCCCAGCCCCAGTAAATTGCATGGGCTCACTCACAGAGAGACACATGCACCGAGACCATGGCTGGCTCTTGCAGGTCATTGCAGGACCATAAATCAAGCATATATGCTCATTTGCCTAAAAGACAGATTAGAAATGGAAGAATAAGCTAATATGTTTGGTTTCAGTACAATTATAATTTGTCAGAATTTATCAAGGAGAGGGTATATGTCTAAAGAGCTGTGTAACCGCTCAAGCATTTTTACTTGAATGTCCTTTAAGGACCTAGTATAATATGCTGGCTGCATACAGCATTGCTTATTGACTGCAAAGCTGACATGCTCACATGGACAGGTTATACTTTTAGAAAATCATACCCTGAGAAGCCTAGCTCAATCCTAGAGGTGTAAACATCACCTGCAACAGTTTTTTTAATGCAAAGCTAAAAAACATAGTGCATGCAAATAAATGTAATCATATACTACTAATTCCCCTCTATCAGATGCATTCATAACCCAGCTCACTTTAATATGCCTTTAATGCTCAAGATACCTTCATAACTGTTTATTCTTTATTTCCTATTGAATTTGTCTGCTGAAAGACTGTCAATTATAATGTTACCAATTCTGTGAAATAGTATTTACATGAATTACTTCTGATTCTATTTCTCTCCAACTTTATATTGTGACCCAATACTCATTTTTGTTTCTGGGAAATTAATCTTGTGTGAATATCAACGTTATTTTGATTAAATCTGACAGCATCAGTATTAAATATTTTGTCCCTGTGGATCACATGAAAACTATTCTAGATGGAAAGCTTTGTGGTGTCCTTGAGAGGGTACCCGAGATGTGTTGTACACGAGGGGTGAATTGGTGCACACTTATTTGGTATTGAGGTGGGTAATGACATTCCACCTGGGACAGTTTGGTGTTTGCAGTCCTTATGGAAGCTAAACATGTTAAGAAAATAAGTTAAGAAAATACTGCAATATTTATTTTTATTGAGTAGCTGAATATTTTACAATCCACCAACATCTATTATTTTTTTTATAGAATATTAGCTATGAAATATGAAAAGCTGAAACATTATTTGTTGCTTGTCCTTGCCTTATGTTCACTATAGCCCTAAGACTATCACAAGCTTGTTTAAATCCTCTTACTGAGTGTTAACAAAGTCTAAGACATTTGTAGCCAAGGGCTCAAGAACAGTTTGAAGTTGACTTTTTAAAAATTCTCTTTGGATTGTCTTGCTGCTTTTCTTGTAATAGTTTTAATATTTAGCAGCTGGAGAATCATAACATGCAAGAGAGGTTATAACATTAATATGATGTGTGAGCAAGACAAAATGCGTCTGCACTAATTGTATCTGTCCAGCGTCTGCTTATTCAGTGTAAGTCTCCAAGAGCTAACAGTATACTCATACAGTAATTTAATAGCACAAAAATGCTAAGATAACATTCATTGAAAAAAAGTCTCTTAAGATATGGATCAGGCTATGAGTGTTATGAAGGAAACATTATTACCTGTCTTTTTTCTCATTTAAAACTGACCAAAGATCATACGATATTCACTTATGTAAATTATACACTAGTGTCTGTGTGACTCCCTATGGCCCTCATTCAATTGCGATTTGGCCAATTGAATAGGGGTCTAAATAAGCACATAACATATCTTTTTTCAAGAAGTTTTTAGTTAGTAAACATCTATCCAAAAGCAAGGTTTTCACTAACTAAAAACTTATTTAAAAAAAATATGCTATGTGCTTATTTAGAGCCCTATTCAATTGGCCAAATCACAATTGAATGAGGCCCTATGTTAGTTTGTGACACCTTGTCATGGTGAAGGGGCTTGTGTGTGAGCTACGCCATGTAGGGTCACCTAAGATGGGTAGGTCATAGCAAAGAGTTCAAATAAATTGCGGTCCGTTGGAGAAAGAACTGGCAACCCACTCCAGTCTCTTTGCCAAGAAAACCTTATGGACGAGCACAACGAGACATAAGACATGCCTGGCGTAATGCAGTCCGCAGAGTGTCAGACATGACTGAACGAATGAACACACACACAAACACCATCTCCCCTTGTATTTTAAAAGCAGCTAGGTCTCCTTTTCTACATATTACGCCACAAATTAGCTTACTAATCCACACAGAAACCGTGCTAAATATGTAAAGAGTAATTTTGTATAAAAGTATCTTTTGAAAGACTGGATAATGTGTTTTTAATCAACATGTTTTATTTGTTAACTATTACATGCATCTATGCAACAGGGGGCAAGCCATTTCTTTTTTATTAATCTGGTTTGTTACCTGAGATGGTACGTTGGATACTTATTTATAAGTGGCATTACTTACAGCTTCATTAAAGCACATAAATTAAAGAGTATATTTTTTTACTTTCTAGAACTACTGTAAATACGGGATTACTATGTGTTGTAATTGAAAAAATATATCACACATACAGCGCGACCTTGCCGATCTCTGTTGGTAACGCAACGTTAAAACTGCTGGCTCTCAAAGCGAGCCCGCTGCAACTGCAACCCTCGCAAAACGAGGGCAGTGGTTGCGGCCAGGCAAGGAGTGCCGAAGGCGCTCCTTGCGCCGGTGGAGATGAGCGCCCAAGGCGCTCATCCGTACGACCCTGTACAACTTAGGCAGGGAGCGCCAAACTTACGCAGGCAGCGACTCCTTATGACTTAGTCAAGGAGCGCCGAACTACACATTAACACAAAACTCAAATACACAATTCAAAGTGTGAGACCCGTAGCACTTTGAAAAAATCGGCTATAAGAAATTACGGCCCGTAACACTTACAAAAGGAAATCGCAACTTAGAAAAAAATAATACGACCCGCAAAAAATACGAACTTAACGGCCGTACCACGCACAGCGAAAAACATGAAAAACACACAAAATACAAACTAAAATACAAAAACAAATACACACACAGCAGGACGTCTGGGAATGAGGTTACATGCCAATTTAAATACAATTTTAAGATTTTCACCACTCGAAAATCCCCTAAGCGAGAGAAAAAATGGCTGTAGCAAAAAAACGAAAACGACCCCTAAGCACACAAAACACCGCCAAGCACATACACCTTTTACACAGACCCGTACAACTGACTAAATAAATTATTAGGAAGGACACTAAATGCTTCACAGCCTAACACATGCACAATCATAGCCATTTTACAACACTAACTGCAAACTAATCATATTAACATTACAAAATGCGGAACTACACAGCTACACAAACGGCTTCCCCTCGCGCACGCAGCCTATTTACACTACACAGTGCACACATTGCTGACACTTACACCTCAGCTCACCAACAGTGCAAATCTACATTGTATGCTGCAGGAACATCAAAACAGATTGTTAGCTCTTCAGCACATTGATTGCTGCATATATTAATTACAAAATACATAGACGGAAAAAAAAAACAGAATCACAATAAATACTAAAGGCACTCAGCGCGCGCCTCACAAGGAGCGCCAACGGTGTTTAGAGGAGCACAACTACACCAGGGGAGAGGCTCACAATGCGAGCCAAAAGGCCATCAGCGCAAACCTTGCAATAAGCTCCAAAGGAGCTCTCATAACCAAACATACACCAACCAAGAGGCTCGCAATGAGCGCCAAAGGTACTCACACAACCAAAAGACTTACTTTGTGTACCAACAGCATTACCTGCTTTACAATTCTATTGCCGTCATTTTTTGACGGGCAAGTCGCTAGTATATATATCAAGCATTTGTCTATTTTACATTTTTGCACTGGATACAATACATATTGACCATAAATGTCCACTTTGTACCTAAATTATACTAAAATGACCAGCTTCCTTCATTTAAAAGACTACTGAAATTTAGGGAAAACATCACATTTGTGAACTATGTAACAAAGTAACAATATTTACAGATATGTAAGCCATACACATAAAACCAATTTTAGAGAATATCTATTTGTATATAAAAGCTTTCACCTTGTCATGGATCAGCAGAGGCATAAAGAAAAAATGTAAATTAAAAACTAGCTTTTTCACATTTTTCCTGCCTAACTCAAATTTCCAAACACACTGTGATCCTTTAAACCATTGGCCTTGGGATAAACCAAGTTATTGGACACTAGTTATTATTATTGTTATCCTTTATTTAAAGAGCACCAACATGTTCCATAGCTCCAAGTACAGGGGATACAGTGAATACATAAGACAAATATGACGGTTACTGGTACAGAAGGCGTAGAGAGGCCTGCTGTCATAAGAGCTTACAATCTACGTGGGTTAAATATATTAAACACAAAAAGAAAAGGAGTTTCTTGTCTCTTGTCCAGTAAGGCAGGAAGATCCATTTACATTAAGTTGTCACTGTCTTATTTGAGTCCCTGATGCTACGGAAAAAGTTGGTAGGTTTCTCTGAATAGACAGGCTTTCAGGGAGTGTTTTCTGTAGTAATTGAGGTTGAAAAAATCTCAACCTTTTTTAAATCTCCTATGATCTTTTGTAATATGCAGATTAATTGTTAATTGATCCAAAAGAAGGTAAACAGAAAAAAATCCAGTGAAACATTTCCAGTTGTCTCAAAAGTGGAAAAAAGTAAAATGCCTTACTTAACCCATATACTGGCAATCAGATTCCGCCGTGGATCAATACTTCTTCTCTAGTTAACTAGGATAAACCTGAATGCCATTTTTATTCAAAAATATCCAATCTCTTTTCAAAGTTATTTATCTAATCGGCTGTCAGAACCTTCTTTGGTAGAGAATTCCACAGATAGGGTCATAGTGTAGCATAGAGGGTATAGGTTCAAGTGAGAGGCTGTTGAAATCAAGGCTGAGAAGTAGGGAGTTTACTTTGTGGTGCAAAGCGATCTCTTGTCTCATTCTTTTTAGTATTCTACAATGTTTTGGGTGAGAATGTGTTGTTGGGAAGGGGAGAAGGGGGGCAGAGGTGAGAAGTAAGTGTCGAAAACAGATATTTGGGATTAGATGATAGAGTGGATGCTCGAGTTGAGGAATGTGTTGGAAAGGTGAAGGACAAGATTTAATAATAAATGTATAATGGAGTAAGTCTTCATGATTTTGTCCAATGGTGTTCAGCAGTGCAGGAGGACTTTTGAAGGTATTGTGTTTGAGTGCCACAGTTGTAGCTGAATGCATTTAGAATAGCATAGTGTAGACAATAGTGCATGGTTATATTGTGAAGCAGTTATATATATATATATATATATATATATATATATATATATATACATATATATATATATATATATATATATATATATATATAGTGGATATAAAAAGTCAACACACCCCTGTTACAATGTCAGGTTTCTGTGCTGTAAAAAAATTAGACAAAGATAAATCATTTCAGAACTTTTTCCACCTTTAATGTGACCTATAAACTGTACAACTCAATTGAAAAACAAACTGAAATCTTTTAGGTAGAGGGAAGAAAAAATATAAAAATAAATTAATATGGTTGCATAAGTATGCACACCCTTAAACTAATACTTTGTTGAAGCACCTTTTGATTTTATTACAGCACCCAGTCTTTTTGGGTATGAGTCTATCAGCATGGCACATTTTGACTTGGCAAGATTTGCCCACTCTTCTTTGCAAAAACATTCCAAATCTTTCAGATTGCTAGGGAATCTCCTGTGCACAGCCCTCTTCAGAGCACCCCACAGATTTTCAATCGGATTCAGGTCTGGGCTCTGGCTGGGCCATTCCAAAAGTTTAATCTTCTTCTGGTGAAGCCATTCCTTTGTTGATTTGGATGTATACTTTGGGTCGTTGTCATGCTGAAAGATGAAGTTCCTCTTCATGTTCAGCTTTCTAGCAGAAGCCTGAAGGTTTTGTGCCAATATTGACGGGTATTTGGAACTGTTCCTAATTCCCTCTATCTTAACTAAGGCCTCAGTTCCAGCTGAAGAAAAACAGCCCCAAAGCATGATGCTGCCACCACCATGCTTCACTGTGGGTGTGGTGTTCTTTTGGTGATGTGCAGTGTTGTTTTTGCGCCAAACATATCTTTTGGAATTATGGCCAAGTTCAACCTTGGTTTCATCAGACCATAACACCTTTTCCCACATGCTTTTGGGAGACTTCAGATGTGTTTTTGCATAATGTAGCCTGGCTTGGATGTTTTTCTTCGTAAGAAAAGGCTTTCGTCTTGCCACTCTACCCCATAGCCCAGACATATGAAGAATACGGGAGACTGTTGTCACATGTACCACACAGTCAGTACTTGCCAGAAATTCCTGCAGCTCCTTTAATGTTGCTGTAGGCCTCTTGGTATCCTCCCAGACCAGTTTTCTTCTTGTCTTTTCAATTTTGGAGGGAGCTCCAGTTCTTGGTAATGTCACTGTTGTGCCATATTTGCTCCACTTGATCATGACTGTCTTCACTGTGTTCCATGGTATATTTAATGCCTTGGAAATTATTTTGTACCCTTCTCCTGACTGATACCTTTTGACAATAAGATCCCTCTGATGCTTTGGAAGCTCTCTGTGGACTAATGTCTTTTACTGTGGGATGCGACTAAGAAAATTTCAGGAAAGACCAACTAGAGCAGCTGAACTTTATTTGGGGTTAATCAGAGGCACTTTAAATGATGGCAGGTGTATGCTGACTCCTATTTAACACGATTTGGAATGTGATTGCTTAATTCTGAACACAGCTACATCCCCAGTTATAAGAGGGTGTGCAGACTTTTGCAACCACATTATTTTTATTTTTTATTTTTCTTCCACCTAAAAGATTTCAGTTTGTTTTTCAATTGAGTTGTACTGTTTATAGGTCACATTAAAGGTGGAAAAAGTTCTGAAATTATTTATCTTTGTCTCATTTTTTTACAGCACAGAAACCTGACATTTTAACAGGGATGTGTAGACTTTTTATATCTACTGTATATATATATATATATATATATATATATATATATATATATATATATATTGTGGAGTAGTTTTAGTCGGTTAGAATGTCATTGTGGTTCAGTAAAAGTAGGTTCTCGGAGATTGAGGTGATGGGGGTGTTGTGGTGAGACTGCATGTTAAAAGATGGTGGTCAGAGAGAGGAAAGAGAAAATTTGTGAATTTAGAAAGAGTGCAAAGATTAGAGAAGACAAGGTCAATATTGTTACAGATGATGAAGAAGTAGTCTGATAAGCCAAAAGAGGATGTTATTGTCAGGAGCATCCAGACAGATTATGACTCATGGATGTGGACAGAGATGTTAAAGTCACCCAGGATTAATGATGTGAGGTAGGAAGACAGAGTGTGAGGAAGTCAGGCAGAAAAATGATCCAGAATGTGGCCTAGAGGGGTGGTAGATTAGTGCCACATGAGATTGGAAAGACTATATGAATATATGCATTTTAAAGGAAGAGAACTTGAGGGAGAGTAGGAAGTCTATACCTCCTTCATATACAGTCAGGTCCATAAATATTGGGACATCGACATAATTCTAATCTTTTTGGCTCTATACACCACCACAATGGATTTGAAATAAAAATGAACAAGATGTGCTTTAACTGCAGACTTTCAGCTTTAATTTGAGGGTATTTACATCCATATCAGGTGAACGGTGTAGGAATTACAACAGTTTGTATATGTGCCTCCCACTTTTTAAGGGACCAAAAGTAATGGGACAGATTAACAGTCATAAAACAAACTTTCACTTTTTAATACTGGGTTGTAAATCCTTTGCAGTCAATTACAGCCTGAAGTCTGGAACGCATAGACATCACCAGACGCTGGGTTTCAACCCTGGTGATGCTCTGCCAGACCTCTATTGCAACTGTCTTCAGTTCCTGCTTGTTCTTGGGGCATTTTCCCTTCAGTTTTGTCTTCAGCAAGTGAAATGCATGCTCAATCGGATTCAGATCAGGTTATTGACTTGGCCATTGCATAACATTCCACTTCTTTCCCTTAAAAAACTCTTTGGTTGCTTTTGCAGTAAGCTTCGGGTCATTATCCATCTGCACTGTGAAGCGCCATCCAATGAGTTCTGAAGCATTTGGCTGAATATGAGCAGATAATATTGCCCAAAACACTTCAGAATTCATCCTGCTGCTTTTGTCAGCAGTCACATCATCAATAAATACAAGAGAACCAGTTCCATTGGCAGCCATACATGCCCACGCCATGACACTACCACCACCATGCTTCACTGATGAGGTGGTATGCTTTGGATCATGAGCAGTTCCTTTCTGTCTCCATACTCTTCTCTTCCCATCACTCTGGTACATGTTGATCTTAGTCTCATCTGTCCATAGGATGTTGTTCCAGAACTGTGAAGGCTTTTTTAGGTGTTGTTTGCAAAACTCTAATCTGGCCTTCCTGTTTTTGAGGCTCACCAATGGTTTACATCTTGTGGTGAACCCTCTGTATTTACTCTGGTGAAGTCTTCTCTTGATTGTTGACTTTGACACACATACACCTACCTCCTGGAGAGTGTTCTTGATCTGGCCAACTGTTGTGAAGGGTGTTTTCTTCACCAGGGAAATAATTATTCGGTCATCCACCACAGTTGTTTTCCGTGGTCTTCCGGGTCTTTTGGTGTTGCTGAGCTCACTGGTGCGTTCTTTCTTTTTAAGGATGTTCCAAACAGTTGATTTAGCCACACCTAATGTTTTTGCTATCTCTCTGATGGGTTTGTTTTGTTTTTTCAGCCTAATGATGGCTTGCTTCACTGATGTTGACAGCTCTTTGGATCTCATATTGAGAGTTAACAGCAACAAATGCAAATAGCACACTTGACTTGAACACTGGAGCTTGTATCTGCTCTTTGTAAATGGGATAATGAGGGAATAATACACACCTGGTCATGGAACAGCTGAGCAGCCTATTGTCCCATTACTTTTGGTCCCTTAAAAAGTGGGAGGCACATATACAAACTGTTGTAATTCCTACACCGTTCACCTGATTTGGATGTAAATACCCTCAAATTAAAGCTGAAAGTCTGCAGTTAAAGCACATCTTGTTAGTTTCATTTTAAATCCATTGTGGTGGTGTATAGAGCCAAAAAGTTTAGAATTGTGTCGATGTCCCAATATTTATGGACCTGACTATATATCTTAAGGCCTTGAAGTGTGGCTGAAGTATAAGCCACCATCTGACAGTGCAGCAGGGGAGGTAGAGATTATGTGTGCCAGGTTTCAGTGATAGCAAGTACGGTAGGAATTGAAATTGATGAGATAGAACTGAGTTTATCACCTACAGAGTGAGTGGGCACATGGGAGGGGAAGTGCATGGAAAGGAAGAGAGTGTATGGGAATCAGTTTGTTGGTGTTCCTGCCACTATGGCTGCAATAGGAATAATTGAGTTTCCTGGGCTGTAGGAGATGTCCCCTGCAATCAATAGAAAATAAGTAACAGTAAGAGGGAGTGGGATTTGTGGGAGCGCTTCTGCTTTATCATGTGGAGGAGATGTAATTACTCATTTTGTAAAATTTGCATACAAATATATTGGTTGTTTTCTAAATGTTCAGCGAGTTTATTACCCGTGATAAACCACATTTTCAGACTTCAGTGCCTATTGTAGTGCTCTGACAAAAATATTTATTTTATTTAGCAATTTATTAGCGATAAAGTCATCACCTACAGAAAAAAAAATCAATGTAGCTGTGAAAGCTTGCATTTGAACTCTAGCGGGCAGCCTCTAGCAGGGTTGCTTCTCTCCAGACCATCAGCCTTATTAAATTGCGATGCGCCGAATTGAATAGGGCTCTATATAAGCACAGAGCATATTTTTTTACAGAAGTTTTTAGTTAGTGAAGGCCTTGCTTTTGGATAGAAGTTCACTAACTAAAAACTCCTGTAAAAAAAATATGCTCTGTGCTTATATAGAGCCCTATTCAATTCTGCAAATCGCAATTTATTAAGGCTGATGGTCTGGAGAGAAGCAACTCTGCTAGAGGCTGCCCGCTAGAGTTCAAATGCAAGCGTTCACAGCTATCCAAAAGCAAGACCTTCACGAACTAAATCTTCTGTAAAAAAAAAATATGCTATGTGTCACAACCTACAATGATGATGGAGTATAGAGGATCCTAGTCCTCTTATCTCCTGTAGGTTTTAGATCTAAGATTTGGGTGACTCAGACCAATGGACCTTCTTTGCGGATGCAAGAGCATAAGTCCCAGCTTAAGGTAGTGTGCCTGGGAAAAACCTGGCAGGGAGTCAGAAACGATCTCCTCTACCAACATATGCACCTGGGTCAATAATACACCTGCACACAAAGTCTTGATGAAGATTATGAACCACTTTATTTGGAAAACAACATCTTTTTAACAGGCATACATAATTACCAGGAAGGCGCTACCTTTAGTCAGCCCCTAACTGCCTCTGGCCAATCAGGCAGGGTCCCTACATGGGAACCATGAGACTCCTCCCCAGGTCCACCCACTAGGCGGGGCCAACTAATCCATTTGGGGTCTGAATCTCCAGGGGAAAGCACCTTGGTTCTCCTGTGCCCATGCTATGAAGGCTGAGAAGCCTTCAGGGCATCCCATTGTTTCTGGGTGCCTGCCTGTCTGCTCTCCAGCTGTGAGCTCCCCATTGTTAGTTCTCTGCTGGACACTTAGCTAATGGGATTAACAGGCCTTTGGGAACAAAGGAGGTTTTGGCTGTATTCAATGGGCTTCCTCTCTACAATATAACATACTAATATAATACCATACATTCATATTTACAAATACAACACACAATGTTTCACACACATACAACCAACACATCCCACCAGCTCCCTCACATGACACCCATTACAATGAGCCTAAACATGGAAGGGATGGGAATATGCTAAGGGATAAACTTATAATACTTTATCCCCTAGACCACAACATAACAATATATCCAAACAAGTGGGCCCCAAATCTTTTCTTCCACAGCAGGAGCCATGCACTTTGTCCAAACCCAGTATGGCCACTGGCTGATTCATGACACTATGTGCTTATACAGAGCCCTATTCAATTGGCCAAATAACAATTTAATAAGGCTGTAGGTGTCCAGAGAAGGAGGGTGGAACCGCCTAAGAGACTGTCCTAAAATTACTACTACTAGACTAGTGTCCACTGCACGGTAGAAGCAGATAAAGACAGAACCTCCTCCTGGGACATTCACTTCCACCCTCTGGACACATAATAGGAGATGGAGATAAGTATATGCACTTCAAATGCAAGTTTTAAAAGATATATTGATTTTTTATTCAAATATGTTCTGTATTGCTAACCAATTATTATATAAGCAATTTAAACCCCTATTGCATGACTCATACAGTGATCTTTTAAAATAAATTGTCAGATATTACATAGTTTGAATCAGAAATTAAGCATGTTAAAAAAATAACTACAGTTTGTCATTTATCTAAAGATAAAGACTTGTCCTGTTAAAATCTAACTTGCTTGCATACTATTAGTGAATCACAAGTTGCTCAATACTGGCAATGAACGGATTCCTAAGCCTAACATGACCATGTTAAATAGATGCAAATTAAAAAATATATATATATAACCATTTAGAAGTTATTGAAAACTTATTAAGTTTCAAGAAGAAATGGAAATCTTTCCACTTTCTATAGTTTTATGTCTGTTCCATTTATGGTTTTTGGGAAGTAGTAATTGCTCTTAGTCAAGTAACTTCATAGACAATTTAGCTTTGTATTCAGTGCTTATAATTGAATCATTTTAAAAGTGAAGTCTCTGTATTGTAAATGTTCCAAGAGAACTAAAACTACCTTAGGCCACAATTCATGTTAACATTGTAAAATTATTTATACTGGAAAAATACCATTATCTTGAAAGAAAGGCTCAATTTTTTTACTGAAGCAGAGAATATATATTCATCTCTGCTTCCAGTCAGTTTATTCATTATCAAAGATGTCTGAATAATAGATTATTGGTGACTATATTTGTCTATTGTTTCATAGTTATGAAGATGGCAAACCGATGCTCAATGCTTAGGGCAGTCATCAGAAAACATCTTTTTATAACTGCCAGGCACTTTCATAACACAGCAATAGATATGTCAGGGCACAATCAAGTTCAAGGATTCTTTTAAGTGGAAATAACAGATATAAACACTGCACAATATTGTACTTAAATATATATTTGTTTTGGCATTCAGTAAGGCTATGGCCATCTTTCAATTGCTCTACTCTATGGTACTTAATGGAAGCAAGACGTGTCATGAATGATACAATGTCAATAGAGGGATGTGTACAATTATCAAGATTACCTTGTTTTTGTAGAAAAACATTTCTATTACACAATTGTTTCCAAACTCAATGTTGTATTAAACTTTGTCTTTCATTGCACAATATGATAAGGATAATTTGTACCACACAATAGCTCTTCGGCAATAGAGAAGTTACGGGGGCATGAAAAGGGAAGAACAGGTGAGAGGTAGACAAGCAGTGTGAGATACTCATTTGAGTACAGTATGGTAAAATAAGAAAGATGATTAGTTACATCAGAGGTTGCCAACACTCTCCAATCGCCACGTGACTAATAGAGCATGAAAGTGTGGGTAATTTGTTCAAACTGTATTTAATTTTTACATTTTTGCTTGAACAACCTTTTGTGGTGTGGTTAATTTCACTTTCAGTCACCATATCTATGACTACATTGTAAAATAGGATGTGCATCCCAGGTATAAGTGATTAATATCATATTCCTCTAGGGGTGATTAGATAAAATATGCAAACCAAAGAGTGTAGGCTTTGTGAGTTTAATAAGAGATTTTGTCACAACGTTTTTATATATAGCAAAGGGTAGAAATTCAGGATGGTTCCAATAGGCCAGTTATTACCCTCAGAATGGCATTCAGCAAATCTGTTATCACATTGTTTTGATGATTGGAAAGGCAAGGTCAGGTAGGCAGGACCAGGGAGTAAAATGTACCATAGTTAAAATAATGCAACCATTTCCCTTATTCTAAATTGTTCCTTATTTTATATTGAGATATGTCCAACCATAGGCCTCCAAATTTCCAATAAATCACAAGTATTGTAACATATGAAGCACCATTTGTCCATTGGAGACACTCACAATTGAAAAAGAAAACCCTTTAACCATTGAAAATTTAGACCCACAAATGTGATATGCTCACTTTTAAAACTTAACATTATTAATGAATATTAAAACCTTACTTAAAATTCTAACAATTAAAGAATGTGAGCTTAAATTGCTCCTAATATCAACTGCGTCATCTACCATATAATAAAAACATTTTTTTAATAAATAAATCTATCTCTTTCAATAGAAATATCTAATATTGTTTTCTTATTACACTTGGACCCTCTTATCATACGGACCCCCAATAATAAAAAAAAAATGGACAAATTGTGCTTTGAAGGGTTTAGTTGATTTTGAGAAAGGGTCACAAATAAGATTTGTATTGCAACATATGCATGCAAAAAAGTAAAAGTTGTTTTTCCAAATATTAGGATAAGAATATTATCTTCTAATAATAAAATTGAGACTATTTCAATAAATTCCAGTGCCTATCACCCATTACCTTGTGACAACAATAAAAAATGAATTTTATTATTTTATTTGAAAAATGAACTATGCCATTTAATAAAAAATCACTTTGTGGACTTGTGGATAAATTATCAGTCGTTGAGAAGGGAGGCCTGAATTAGTCTGCCAAAAAACAGAAAAAGATGTTAAAAAAAACAAAGGAGGTTTCTATAACAGGAGTGACCCTATTCCAAAACAGGCAGACAGACAGAGCCTATGTCCCTTGAAGGGATCCTTCTTACTGGAAGGCATATAGCCCCACATGCTGGCTAGTATATCCTACTTTAAATATATAGACAGACAGAGCCTAAGGCCCTCAAATGGATACTCTTTACTGGATAGCGTTCCCTTCTTCTAATAGAACAAATCATTTTTGCAGAGAATTGGTACAACAATTGATCTGAGAAAGTTCACAATTTCCACAGGCAACAAATGTATAATTCAAGACCAAGCTATTTGTACAGATAGTAACCACCTACGAACAACAAAGTTACTTTTGTTCCTTAGAAAAAGTTTGATGCTGTAGCCACTAAATATACCACTAATTTTGCACATATACAAATTAGAAGACTATGAACAACTCAGAGGAGTTTAAAATATTATTATGTTTGCTTTATCCGTATTGGGGTAAATGAATTTGTTACTACTGGCAATCTAGACCTTTGTTGATAGTGATCTATATTTACTATTAAATAGCTTAACCAGACTTGCCATAGCTTCCCTCCACATTAGCAAATGTATTTTAATTTAAAGATTGCAGTCACCATCTGCAGATATCTTGAAGCAAGGAAAATAAATTATGTCGCTGCCTCCACTTCTTCCCAATCTATTTGCCAGGACTTGAGAATGCTGTTTGCCATGATGCTTGTTTGTTTAACATTGAGCAGCAGACCAGCTTTTGCCCTCTCTTCTTTCACCCTCATTAATATGCCCTTTAGCTCCTCCGCTACCCACCTTATAAAAGTTTGAGAGAAACAGACCTTCTGAATTATTAATGCTAAAACTCAAATGTATGTTTCTTAACAGCTACCATTTTCTTCAAATACTCAATTACTAACAGATATTAAATGACTAAATTAAACTATATGCATATAAAAAGTATAATATTAGAGTCTGTACAATTTTTATTTACATTATAAAATATATAAATGTTGCACATTCTCAAGTGACATCTTCAAAAGAATAATTTAAAAATATGACTACACACTCTTGATAAGTCATGGGAACTAGATCATGTCAGTGTCACGACCCACCCCTTGGTTGGGCTCAATCTCATCCAGTAGGTCATGAGGTTTGTTGGATATCCCTGCTAGCAGGAATGAACCCAGTACAGCACCAAATCTCCACAGATACTTAGGAAGCACAGTAAGCAGGCTTAGCAATGGTATCCTAAGTAGTTCAGGGTATAGTTCCAGGTAGAGTATGTGGTAATAATTCAAATAATTATAATTATTTTTCCCTCAGAATAAAACATATACTTTGCTTACATACGTTTAAACTCACAACCTGGAATGTAATACCTTTAGTTAGTATAGCACAGAATACAAGACGTAGTCCACACCGTGAAATAGTGTACAGACAAACTCCACTTTTTTCTTCCTACACAGATATAAAACCAAAAAAACCCCAAGTATAGTCCAACCAATGCTTACTTGAACTCCCCCCACAGTCTGTAGATGTCTAGGGGGGGGGGGGGGGTTGAGAAAGTTCCCTTGTGATTCCACATTTTCTATCAACACTTGTCTGTTCACCTATTCTAAAGTAATAAATGATTCGTATTCATGGCCGCAATGGTGCAGTGTAACAGGGCCTCTCTCTAGGGGCGGGCCCCTCGCTAGTGCTGCCTTATTTAATTTTTGTGATATTTTTGGTTTGTGTTTCTTGGGCCTGGGGGTTGACCCACCATGGTCCCTCCGTATGGGATCCCCAATAATGAAGCAAATCTTGCATGCACGCTCATCCTCAATCACGCAAGTGCAAAGCCAAGCATTGTTCAGGCGATACTCTAGGAGTAGAATTTTTTTTACACCATGGCCCTCCATTCAGAAGCACCGGCACTGCTCATATTGTCATAACATCTAGGGAGTTTATGCAGCCTAGGGTCGAGAAACAGTCAATATGGCTTTCTAGCTAAGCAACATGGTTGACCCCATACAGATAAGAAATTAATTATGCTATCCTCTCACAATTAACCACAATTAGGGCCAAGCAGATCCCAACATTAGTCTGACAGATAATAAGTCCCACTAAAGCCTGTAAGGCCCTAGTAACATAAATTAGAGCCATTTTTTGTTGTCGTGTTACAAATAAATGATAATAATAATAATAATAATAAACATATTGCCACTGCACATCAATAACAGCAGATATATTTCAACCAAGAAAGCATGACAGTAACTATATGTACACAATTCCCAGCTGTCCATCCAGTTGTGACTGTCAGTTTGATTTTGTCCTCTGGTTTATACCAACTTCTCTTTTGTTTTTCATAAAAAAGATAGCTCTCTGGAAGTGTATATCCTTCTACTTTCCATTATTTTTATTGTTCTTTGTGCTCCGTTACATTACTATTTATCAGTAACAAATGCTCTTAGACCAGTAACTTCAACTTATCTTCATATTCAGTGTGAATAATGTCATAATTTTAAAATAGAAATATATTTATTGTACATTATCTACAGAACAAAACTACTCTAAGCCAGTGTCCTAAAAATCATATGGAAATTTTAAAGTGAGTTACAGTATATACTCGAGTATAAGCCGAGTTTTTCAGCCCTTTTTTTAAGGCTGAAAGGGGCCCCCTCGGCTTATACTCGAGTCACCACCCCCGTGTCTCTCTTTCCCCCCGTGACTCTCTTTTCCCCGTGTCTCTGTTCCCCCCCGTGGCTCTATTTCCCCCCCTGTTGCTCTCTTTCCCCCCACCTGATGCATCCTGACCTCAGCTCGCTGTTTCCTTCTCTTGCGCTGCAATGCAAAAAACTAAAAGTGTAGTTTCTCCTACCACTGCCACCTTCAAGGGGAAGACCACAATACTATAAAACTCAGAAAAAAAAATCTGCAAAGAAAAATGTATAAAATAGATACAATTATTTAAGTTATAGCGAGCACCGAGCCGCCCTTGAGGTAAGGGCTCTGCTGAAATACACTACCTGCATTGGATGTAGCTTCACCCCTAGACATGGACAAGACTAGATAAAGAGTTCAGTGTGTTAGATTTCTGCAGATATGCTGCTTTCTACTACCTGTCATATATCTCAAGCTGACGTAGAGGATCTTGCCTAAGAGGACTGCCCTGATAGTAGTCTTTATGGATTGTACTGATAACATTCTTCTCTCCCTGTCCCACCTCTTAAGACATGGATCCTGTCTGAGTGACTAATTTAATTTTCCTTTTGTTCTGGGTCCTCCAGGGGGGTCTCTGCCCTTGCAGGGCCTGCAGACTATGGGCCTCATTCAAATGTGAATTAGCCAATTGAATATGGCTGTATATAAGCACATATCAAATTTGTTTACAGATGTTTTTAGTTAGTGAACTTCTATCAAAAAGCAAGGTGTTCACTAACTAAAAACTTCTGTAAAAAAAATATGCCCTGTGCTTATATAGAGGCCTATTCAACTGGCCAAATCACATTTGAATGAGGTCCCAGATCTTTGCCTCCGGATCGTAGATTTCCCTGGCTATGGTAGAGAATAGGAACCATTAAGCTTATCATCAAACAGAGCTCAAAGCAGGGGCCGTGTTGATCTCCACTTGTGTGTGATATTTTGGCAATGGTCATCCCCAGGGAAAACCTAGTAGCGTATATGACGACCCAGAGTTGAGGACTATGTGCACCTCCATTTTATCCCTCTAGGTCGTGGCTTTTGTGTTCAATCTCTCAGCATCCAGCTCTACCTCAGGACCATTTTCATAGAGAAACAGGAAAGTCAAATCCCTTTAGTTAGGATAGCTCAGAAATAAACACACATGCACCTTTTATTAGTGCAGACAGCCTCAGACATATCGTTGCTTAGCATGTCAGCGTCAGCCGTTTATTCTTACTTGCATAGAAAAATCACAAACCTAAAAAAAAAAATTAACCCACTTCCCCTCCCATTCTGCCCCTCCCTGTTTCAAGGGTCTGGTGTTCCCACTGTGACCTCCTAACCCTGTCACTAGGCCATAAACCCCCCTACCTAATCCCTGACACCAGAGACTGGGGTTATCTGGTTAGGTCACATCAGATCTTAGGCCTGGGTTAGGTGAAGAGTATAATTTTATAACTATTTGAGACCAGAGAGTGGATGCCTGGCCATACAGGCTGATGGGTTCAGGAGTCTCCCATCCTGGCCCCCTAAAATTCAGTCATGACAGCATACTTTAGTGAACTCTCTGGGGAAAATGCATCATTCAGACACCAAACAAGGCTGGGTACCATCCATACATCAATAACTGTACAACATGGGTAACACATGGAATATGGCTCATCACACACAACATGACTGACATCCCACACCCAACTCCCAATGACCAACAGGCTTCCATAGTCCTGACAATCCAGGACAGATGACATCTGCCAGAGAAAGGAGTAGTAATAGTGGCCTACTTGGAATGGTTCAGACCCCTGGTTGTCCAACAGTCGATTCTTAGTTTTAAAGTCTCTCTGGGTATAGCAACTCTTTGTCGGTGCTTAAATGTAACTAGTAACTTCGTCACACATGCACGGTTCAACAATTCCCAGGATTTAACAACGCCTGCATGCACCTGCGTCCGCCTTTGCATAATGCGCCACACAGTTGTTACACACAGTTTACCAATTATTATAGTGTATTTGAATGGTACCATCTAGTAATTGATTCCCCATATGGATTTTCAGATTTAAAGATAAAGTGTTAATTGGAGCCAAGTACAGAGGAAAGAAGGAAGGGAGATTTGAATAAATGTTCATTAATCTACAACCCAAGTTTAATATATTAGCTTTCTGCTGAATTCTCAACTGAGGAATTAAAGGAACATGGAAAGATTTATTTTTCATTTTTGTATCTGAAAGAGTGTTTTTGTTGAGTGTGTTTTCTTTTTTCAAATTATACTATCTGAAACTGACTCAAATGTGTAACTGTTTTAGGGGCTTGCTTCCTGTTTATACAACAGCAGTAACATAGCTGTATGAGTCATGTAATATATCTACAGATTAAAGTATGCTCTGTGCACTTCATTTGTGTTTAAACTAATTTAAACAGATTTTACTTTTAAATGCATGACAAAAAAACTGTTATGAAGGTCCTGGATACCTCCCCAGGCCTCCTTGGGTTGATAGAAGGGGCTGCTTGACCTAGCAGGCCCGGGAGTATGGGAGAGGAGGTGGCTAGCTGGGGGTCGGAGCCACTTATAGGCTTTTGACACATCCCCCCCATTATGCCCCCAGCTAGCCACGTGAAAAGATCACACCCATCTATTATATTATTGGAAAATATGTATTCATATAATGTAATAAAATATAAAAAAAGAAATAAAGAAAACAAAGATAATAAGGACAATTTGGAGGTATTATCTAGTGCTTGGTATTAGCACTTGTGCTGGTCATAATATTTCAGTATGTATTTTTTTTTTATTATTCTTTTTTTATTACAATACAAGACAAAAACATAGACATAATAACGACAACAAACAAACAAAATATAAAAATACACAATCTTCCAAAACATAAATTCGAAAAACACAGCAAGATGGATTATCATTAATATTTTATATAAAGGAGGACATGATCTTTAATGTCTTGAGGAAAATACTGTATTATAAAAAGAAGGACACAGATCCCTTAATCGTAAGGTTACATGCCTAAAAAACATTTCTTATTTCTTTACATCTTAATTCCTTCCTTTTTCCTCCCCAGATACTTATCCCATATATACCATTGGGTTATCAGCCCCTTCGTTTTTGCTTGACAGCTTTGGTTTATATGGTCAAAATCTCTTATTTCTGTTAATATATCTCATCATTTCTGGGATTGATGGCATTGTACACCCCTTCCATGTTTCAGTATGTATTATATGTTATCTTTGCATCTATCTGTTGTTATCACAGCGGGGGGGGGGGGGGGGGGTGAGGGGAGTCACCGGGACAGTGGTAAAGTGGGTGAGATCCTACCTTACGGTGGTATGGATGTTCCATCACGGTAGGCCCTGGACATTGGTCCAGGATGTAGCGTGTACTGTCTTGGGTCAAGCTCCTCCCCTTGTTTATGTTTACTTATTTATTGGTATTGTTGTTACACCATTTTGTGTTTACCAATAAATGCTGTGGCCAGTTTGTTCTCCCAAGAAGTGGTTCACGTCTAATCATATATTAGAAATTATTTGTGTCTAAATCCTTATGCGTACATACCAACTGGGCCTTGCTCAGGTCATGCTCCATGTGTTTTTTTTTTTTTTAACTAATTTTTTATTGCAGGAATACAAAGTGCAAACAGTTGTACAATATTGAGCGTAATAAAACAATACCCCAACATCAATTGTGAAATCTCATCCTTGTATCCTGCCTCCTCCTTTTTTCCGTATTTACCTCTGTGCTATTATCGATGAACCAATGTATAGAATTATAATGGACCCTTCTTGGTTATGTAAACATGTATCCCTAAACTTATCCGTTACTTATACTATTCTTTGGTTGTTAAGTTGTTATCTCCTAATACTTTCCGTTATTAACCTGTGACTTAGAGGATCATAAAGATATTATAAAAAAGCCCAAGTTTTATCCATTGGCTGACTCATTTACCTCTAGAGGGATATAATATGATTATTTGCGTTTGTTAGTCTTTCAGTACCTTCCTTCCATTCTATTCCCCCCCGTTATCTTTTCTTATATCTTCAGGAAGAGTTGCTTACAAACTTTTACAAATGTTAACCTAACCAATTAAACTAAAACATTCTATCTGACACATCTATGTTAAGCCTTCCTCTTTGGAAAACATTTCTCTATCTCGATCTTGTCATTGATCCAACCTAGCTTACCTGTCTGTCTTCTTCCATATCGGTGCAGTTCCTCTCCCGGTATCTCCTCTCCGGCCCCCAGCCCCCCCTGTATTCTGTCAACAAGGTGAGGGTGCCCTTACTTCCTCCTCCCCCTTCATTGGAGTAGAGGGATTCTAATATCAGTGTATCCTATCCAGGGACCCCATATTTCGAAATACTTAGGGATTGAATCCGCCACTGAGTGGGAAATCCTTTCATTAACCGCTAAGTAGTGAATCTTAGCTCGAACTGCCCCTATCTCAAGTGTCTTTTTCTTCCAGTTCCTGGCAATATGTGATTTCGTCGCTAAAAAGATAAATTGTAGGAGTCTGTTGTGGGGGGCAGAAAGAGAGGCCACCGGAATCCCCAGTAGACTAGATTCTGGGGTAATTTCAATATGGTGTCCAAATATACTATCCACTATGTCACCCACTGCCGTCCACAACTGCTGAACCTTTGGGCAGCTCCACCAAGTATGGTGAAAGGAGCCCAGCTCTGAGCACCCCCTAAAGCATTTCGGACTTTCCGTCTTACTCCATTTAGCTAGTCGATCTGGGGTAATATACGCCCGATGAAGGACTTTAATTGATGTCTCTAATACACTATAGTTTAGTGACCCCCTCAGGAGATTGGCCCAGGAAGTCTCCCACGTCTCAATCTCCCAGTTCTTGGCTATATCTTTTTCCCATTCCCTTATGTATTTTTCTTTGGCTAATGATTTTGGGGTATTGAAGACCTCGTATAATTCCCCTATCACTCCTCTTTAAAGGGGGGCTTTTTCACATATTCTAGAGAACCCATTCCGGGAGGGGCCCCCTGAACTCCTAAGTAGTTTATCTACAAAGTATCTCAATCTGCAAAAGTTATAGTGCTCATAAAGGGGGATATCATATTCGTCTCTCATAGTTTCGAATGGTAATACCCGACCATCTCTCATCCAGTTTCCCAATCTATCAAGTTTGTTATTCTTCCACCATTGCCGAGAGACCTGTGAGATACCTGCCGGAGCTAGTGGATGCGTAAGTATAGGCGTTAAGTGGGATATCCGGGGTAGGAGGTCTGTATGATTGAAGGCCCAGATAATATTAGCCGCGGAGTTCCTTATTATAGGATTGGCAGATTTCTTAATCTCTGTGGGGAGTGGGTGAATCCAGACCGCCGTGTCCCATGTATAGGGCATCATGTCTTGGCTTTCAACAAACATCCATGCCGGATGGGCTTCGGGTAAGTGGGCCTGGGGAATAAAAGCTAATTGAGCTGCTCGATAATAAAGTTTTAAATTGGGGCATGCCAACCCCCCTCTGGATTTATGTTTGTACATGTTCTTTCTTGCAATCCTGGAGGGACCCCCACCCCAGATAAAACGGAACACCCTGCTTTGGAAGTTTGAGAGGTCTTTCATATGCATCTGGATCGGTAGAGATCTAAATAAATAAAGCAGTCTAGGTAAAATGTTCATTTTAACCGAACTAATCCTACCGAGCCAGGAGATGTTATATTTGCCCCATTTAATCATCCCCTCCTGGAGTAAACGGAACATTGGCCGGTAGTTAGCTTTATATAGATCTTGTACTTTAGCTGTCAACCAAATTCCTAGGTATTTAATCCCCTTCCCAGCCCATTTAAATTTAAACCTCTGTGTGAGGGAATCTTTCTCCGGGAGCGGTATATCTAGGGCCAAGGCTTCAGTTTTTTCTACATTAATTTTCAATCCTGAAAGCATCCCGAAGTGTTCAAGTTTTTGCATCAGGGGTGGTACCGACTTCGATGGCTCCGAAATGGAGCATAGTAAGTCGTCCGCAAATAGTGACACCTTGAAATGATGTGACCCCACTTGGATACCCTTTATCTCCGGGGAGGCTCTAATCCATTGTGCCAGGGGCTCGACTGCCAACGCAAATAGGAGCGGTGACAATGGGCACCCCTGTCTCGTCCCCCTCTGGATGCTGACCGCTGGCCTCCCCCCACCCGGGAGTCTTAAGTTTGCCTTAGGATCTTTGTAATAAGTCCGAATTAGATTTAAAAACTTCCCTGAAAACCCGAATTTGTTTAGCGTAGCCATGAGAAAAGGCCATTACAGAGAGTCAAAGGCCTTCTCTACATCCAGAGAGAGCAGGCAGGCCGGAGTGTTATTTAATTTAGAATGGTAGACTAAATTCAGAATTTTCCTGATATTGTCCCCTGCTTGTCGCCCTGGGATAAATCCCACCTGGTCTTTGTGAATCAAGGAGGGGAGAAACCCAGCTATCCTATCTGCCATGATTTTGGCCAGAAACTTTATGTCACTGTTAAGGAGTGGAATTGGTCTGTAATTCTTGGCTTCTAACGGGTCCCTCCCCTCCTTGGGAAACAATACCAGGTCAGCTTTGTTGAGTTCTGGGGGGATTGGTCGTCCCTCCAGTATTGTATTGTATAATGTGGTCAAGTATGGGGCTAAAGTGCTGACAAATTTCTTATAATATGTGTTTGTAAAGCCATCTGGGCCTGGGGCTTTGCCTAATTTTGATTCTAAAATAACTTTGCTCACTTCCTCCTGGGAGATTGCTTTATTCAATGAAGTAACATTCTCCTCCGTTAGTTTAGGTAGATCCAGGGAGGATAAAAGTGATTGTCTTTCCCCCTGAACTGGGGAGTTCGAGGCTTTATATAGCTTGCTATAATACGCCTGAAAGATGTCCTGAATTTTTGTGGGGTTGGAGGTCACTAGCCCTTGGGGCGATTTAATTTGGCAGATCCTAGATTGGTTTTGCTTTGATTTTAATTTATTGGCTAGGAAAGTGTCAGGTTTGTTTGCTTTGCTATAAAACTTGTGATGTGTGATTCTAAGCGCTCTCTCCGTTCTCTCTGACAGAATCATATCCAGTTCCGCTCTGGTTTTCTCAATCTGGGACCTATCCCCAATACAATTATCTTGCTGCATTGCCCTTTCCAATCTCATTAACTCTTTATTTAATGCGTCCTCTCGGGCCCTGTTTTGCTTTTTATGTTCAGCAGATATCTTCATGCAGACCCCTCTAATATATGCTTTGTGGGCCACCCACACCCAGCCTATTTCTACATCTCCTTTAGTATTTTCCCCAAAATATATCTCAAGTTCTTGCTGGATCTTATCTTTGGATTGAGGAAATGCTGTGCCAAAGTCTAGGGCAATTTTGACTATTGAGTGATCCGACCAGGTACACGGAATAATCTCTGCTTCCTTTGTCTGATCCAAAAGTGAAGCATCAATGATGATATAGTCAATTCTTGAGTATGAATTATGAGGGGCTGAGTAGAAAGAGTACTCCCTGTCCCTAGGATGAAGGTCCCTCCAGGAATCTACCAGGTTTAGGTTCGCTAGCTGTGTTTTAAGTTGTTTTAGCCTACTGGGGAAGTGGGGCCCCACTCTCCCCTTAGACCTGTCTAATCCGGGATCCAACGCTAAATTTAGGTCCCCTCCCAGAATAATTCTACCAAAGTCCCCTTTCTCCAGTGCCATAAGTAGTTTCCGGACCGTGTGATACGGGTTCGTAGGTGGGGCATATAGCGCAATTAAAGACACTGTCGAGTCGAGTATTTTCCCGGTCAGAATCAGGTAGTGACCCTCGGGATCTGATTTTTTACTCTGGAGTATAAACGGAAAGTCCTTATGTAAGAGAATTGCTACCCCCTCCCTCTTGGCTAACATACCCGCTGTATAGAAGTGTGGGTATTGTTTGTGGAGAAATTTAGGGGGGGTTGTTACGCATGAAGTGTGTCTCCTGTAGAAAGATTACTGAGGGGCGATGCTCCCTGTATGTAAGAAAGGCTTTACGCCGTTTATGAGGAGAGTTAAATCCCTTCACATTATGGGATAGTATCTTAAATTCGGGCCTAGCCATTTATCCTTGTCTGTCTGTGAGTGCTGTGCCTGGTATGTGACTTACATTTTTCCTGCTCAGGATGGGAAAGTTGTTTGAGGGCCAGAAAGCCGGAGACGAGAGACCCCCTGGGATGACCAGGAGACGAGGTGCACCTGCATCTTGGAGAGACCTTGGGAGTACTAGGCAGAACAGAGATAGACCATTTACATGCAAGACATAATTCAGGGAAATGTACAGAAATACATGTGTCAACAGAAACAAAACAATTTCAACTTTTTTATCTAAACTAAAACTTTTTCCTTGCGCTCTAGCGCGCTTGGTGGGCATGAGAATCCTGTTCTCCTGCATATAGCCCTGGCGAGGAGGCAGACTAAATTTTAACTACTCAATTTACACCCCGTTTAATAAAAGGGAAAAACTCTCCGCCTCACCCCATGGGCCTATCACCCCTTGCATTGTGTAGCACAAAACATTCAATTCAGTGAATTAAGAGAAACCCAGTAGGCTTCCATCCTATATCACACTCCCCTCGGCTTCTAATGTCCATTAGGCTTCTGAGGGAGACAACTTATCTCTTAGCCAGTCACCTCATCTCTTCTCTGGAGGGGGGAATTTCCCGGCCAATATCAACTTGAGCATCCCGGCCCAAGCCTGGTGATGTAGGCCTGTCAGTTACTCGGGTTGCCTTAGACCCCCTTCTCTCGCCGCTTGAGGTTGTGGGTTTCTTTGCAGCTTTTTGTCTCTTTGGGGCAGGAACTACCGTCCATTGTCTAACCGGCCTATCTCGCTTCTCTTTTGGTTCCTGGCCCAGTGGGCTGGGGTTTTCACCCTCCTTCCATAAGTTCAGGGAGGAAAGGATTGTCTGGCATTCCTCCACATCTTGAGCGATAAACTTGTTTCCATTCACCGTAAATTGGATGTTGAAAGGAAAACCCCATCTGTAAGGAATTTTATGTTGTATAAGTACCTCCACAGCCGGTCTCATTTCCCTGCGTCTCGCTAGGGTGGCTGGTGAGAGATCTGCTTAAATCTGGATGGTGGTGCCGTCAGGACCCTTGATTTCGTCTAGACCTCTGGCGTGAATGAGAATCTGATCTCTTGTGTGTTGCCTCAGAAAGCGGGCGATGATGTCTTTAGGCATGTTAGAGTTTGGGGATGCTCCAAGTGCCCTATGTGCTCTTTCAATGCCGATTTCACCCTCCTGGGGGTCTGGAAGAATTGATTTTATTAGGTCTGAAAGATACGGCTCAAGGTCAGTGATTGAGTTTGGGACGCCTCTGAATCTGACATTGTATCTTCTCGATCTATTTTCGAGGTCCTCCAGTTTGAGTTCAAGAGAGCATATTTTCATTGCATTTGTATCAATGTCTACTCGATCTTGTCTTTGGGAGTCTATGACCTGGTCCAGGGAAGATTCCAAAATACTTGTCCGCTGGCCCAATTCTTGGATTTCATGTTTTAGATCTTGAACTGCCAATGATAGTTGTGATTTTAGCATGTTCTCAAACCAAGTTTTGGAGTCATTGGATAAGTTTGCATTCATCATATTCCCTTTTTGGGAGCCCTCAGCATCCGATATATCTGAAGCCCCTGAGATTGATTCCTAGTGGGGGGATCTTCTAGCCGTAGTAGAGGGGAAATGTTCAGTTATCCGTCGGGATCCCTCGCCCTTTTTGGTTCTAACCATCATGATTTTTGCCCTTTGTATTGTAGATCAGGGCGATGCGGGGCCTAGTTTAGGAATGAGCTTTCCAGTAGACCTGGTCTGTGCAGTTGGGGGAGGAGGTCTAGATTAAGGTGAGTCCCGGCCCACTGGGTAGCAATGCTGCTGCAAGGATCTCTTAAGTGCGCTTTAAGAGTTAGGAGGGGTGGTGGCCCATTTATAGGGGTGTTGGCCCTACATTTATCTCATCTTTTCTTTAGTGAGCAGGGTGTTTGCCAACTGGTTTAGTGTTAACATCCTCCAGGGTCCAGGCCCAGTCTGTGTCAGGCTAAATATTGCCTTAGATCTTCCAAGATAAATTTAGTATGTTAACCCCAATGTGACGTCGTGATATGGAATTAATTCAGTCCTTTGTATTACCGTTTCTCTCTAGTATATGGGTAAGCCGAATGGGAGGACAGCAGTCAAAGTATGAAGAGCTTTAGTCCCTTGGTGTTCTAGAGATTGGCAGGTTCAATTTAGTCTTGAAGGACAGAAGGCCTGTAATGCTTTGAGGCTGCCACCGGGTGGGAGTAGAGTATTGTCAATTGAGACTGCTTATACAATGTGGTGAGTGACACTGCATATCTTTATATAACTGTTGATGAGTGTTATATAACACAATATAATAAGGTGTCTGGTTCAGACCCAGACACTCCGATAGTGTCGGTGATAATAAAGTCACATTAGTAGTCCTGCAACATATAAATGCAAAGCCAGATAAATTGCACTCTTTGCCTTTGAAGTCCTGTGCAGTCCAAAGTGTATTTTAGTGTTCTGAGTCTCTGTAGACAGGTTAGCCTGGTGTGCTTAAACCCAGGATACTGGGAGGACCTGATGGGGGGGACAGAAGGCACAATGTGGAGAGCTGTGGCCCCTAGATGTTCTAGATATTGGCAGGTTCAATACTATGTTGGTATACAAGAAGCCTGTAGTGGTTGAAAGTTGCCACCGGGTGGGAGCAGAGTACAGTCAATTGAGACTACTTATATAATGTTTTGGGTGAGATTGTAAATCCTCATGGTGCTGTTACAAAACGTTATATAACACAGTGTAGTAAGGTGCCTGGTTCAGTCTCAAGCACCCCGGTGCTGTTGGTACCAATAAAATCACTTTAGGATCACAGAAGCATATAGATGTGAAGCTAGATAATCTGCACTCTTTATCATTGCAGTCCTGTGCAGTGTACTTTTAATGTTCTGAGTCTAAGTAGACAGGTTGGGCTGGGTTGCTTGGACCCAGGGTATGGGGAGAGCTTTGATGGGGATATGTGGGTAAGGGGCCCCGGATTGCTTAATTTTTCTGGGGCTAATTTGCTTCTGATGCCCCCCTGGGTACCCCTTTCTTGGATCAGGGCTATCCTCTCCCCCCACAGCTCTATAGCCTCTCCCCTGTACCTGCTTATATATGTCCTCAGCAGTGCAGCACCACACTCTCTTCCTCCAGGCTTCCAGGGGGAAAAGTTCAGCTGGGTAGGGATTCCATGCAGGGGACTCTTCCGATTTTATTGTTTTTTTTTAAGGTAATTTTGGGATCAATTTGTTCCCCTAGGTCTTCTGAGTTTAGTGATATTGTTTGTTGGTCACTCAGGACATCTATAGGGGTCGATTGTCCCAGATTAACCCAGGCCTTAGCTGGAGCTCTTGCAGGACATGTCTTTCCTCTCCAGCAGCTTAGCCACACCCCCTGCTCCATGTGTTTTTAATACGTGCTGGGCTTCTGAATGAGACTTTAATTCACCAATATGCAGCTTCTCAACTAAAGCTTCCAGACACCACTACATGCAACATTGTATCATTGCTGATTTATTTTATCAATAAAAGTTATGTTTTATGTAATATAAATTTGCACTTCCTCCCCTGATTGTGAAATCCACATACCGTATTTGAAAATGGATAAGGCAGCTGTGTGCTATAAAAATGTTTTAGTATTTTGTACTTTAGTTTTACTCTTGCATTCATCATATGAATAGATTATGTTCCTAGGAAGGTACTTCAAGCCATATTTAAGTTTCCTGGATTATGAATGCATCTGATAGTGGAAAAAATACCAAAATAAACATAAACAAACTCACTCTGAAGTTTTCTAAATCTCTTGAGATTGCAAGCAATAGCGTTTGTGAATTAACACCACCAGAGTTCCCTGCTAAAATTAGCATAAAATTCATAATTTGTTTTGGCCAATCATAGGCAGCTAGTACAACTAATATTTTAATGCATTGTGTGGCAGCTTATGCAGGAAGGAATCATGGTATGTGTGCTCCTCTGCAGAAGGAAGCAGGATGAGCTAGATACTGATCTGTAGGGCTTGAAGGTTAATAAAGGGTAAAAAACATTCCCAAATACAGTGTTTCTCTTGGTAGGTACACTATGTATACTATTATGGGCCTCATTCTATTAGCGGCCGCAGCTGTTGCGGGGCCGCAAGAACCGGCCGCAAGCTATTCTGCTATTCTATTCCCCTCCGGCCGGGGGCTCCGGCAGGCTTGCGGCCGGTGCCTTGCTATCCCTTGCGGCCGCTCGCGCCGGAGGAAATCCTTTGATCTTAAACGGCCGCAAGGAAATCGGACATAAGAAATTCCTATTTGCAATTCAATTGCTCCGGGAACCCTCTCTGCAAGGCTAAAAGCGAGCCGCAGCTTACTTGCAGGAAAGAGGTCTCGCTAGCACCAATTAAGCACATAAAATAGCCCAAATAAAGCCATCCTGAACTTTGCAGAGTCTATAAAGTGATATTCGGTGTTAGCAAAAATAGCACATAATTCCCCTATACTCAAATCCGTAAAATATATATTTTTTAATATCCGTAAAATATCCATGTAAAAAGTCCAGAGTGCTTGGAGCACCTCAGACACGCCCACGCCGCAGCCGGAAAATAAACAGTTAATTTGAACTCGGGTTTGGGCTGATGTGCAAGCTTGAGAGTGGGTTACTTTTAATCCTCATGTCCCCCAATATGATCCCTAGCATTTACAGAGCTTTACAGTGCAGGCTTGAATTTATTTTTGTTTTTATATTTCAGAGCTTACGGCTGGTTCCAAGATATGCGGCCGGCCGTAAGAGGAGATCCTTGCGGGGCCGTATAATAGAATCGCGAGTTAACTGAACCCCCGCAAGGAATCGCAGCCTTACGGCCGATTTACGGCCGGTAATAGAATGAGGCCCTATGTGAGCAGCTCTGGGGGTGTGGAAAATATAAAATTGTGTTTAAATAAAATAAATCTGTATGTGTATAGACTTGACCCATGCATGATCCATTCAGGCTAGTTGATGGAATAACTGACACGACAACTTGAGTTGGGAGAAACAACGGGCCACAGCTTTATTTTAACACAATGTAAACAAACAACCGTAACTTATTCAGATGACTAATTTAGTCCTTTCCTTCCGGGGGAGGAGCCCGGCCACGGACAGTGACCTCACGCTTTGAGCCCTGCCCAAAGCCCCAATGCTTATCTTTAAGCACGCCCTGTGAGGTGGGGCCATCGCCCCCTTAGGCCAGTGGGCCGGGCAACTCACCTCCCGCCGCACAGACATAAATTAACAAAAAACAACATACAATAGCCACTTCTCCGAATTCTTTAACCAAAAATATATATATTAATTTCAATATTTCTTATTTATATTATATATACTTTTTTTTTTTTTAAAAGAATAAACCATAACATCTGTTAACAACAAATTACAGGGTGGGTGGGTGGGATTCCAGTCGGGAGACCGCGCTGCTGTGTTCAATGGCGCGAAACGGGCTTCCGACACGCCCCCCGACGCTCCTGATTGGCTGATAGCCTCACAGGCTCCGCTGGGTCACGTGACGCTACAGGCTGACCCAGGGAGCCTGTGCAGCCTCCGCGTCGTTCATGACCCATGCATGATCCATTCAGGCTAGTTGATGGAATAACTGACACGACAACTTGAGTTGGGAGAAACAACGGGCCACAGCTTTATTTTAACACAATGTAAACAAACAACCGTAACTTATTCAGATGACTAATTTAGTCCTTTCCTTCCGGGGGAGGAGCCCGGCCACGAACAGTGACCTCACGATTTGAGCCCTGCCCAAAGCCCCAATGCTTATCTTTAAGCACGCCCTGTGAGGTGGGGCCATCGCCCCCTTAGCCAGTGGGCCGGGCAACTCACCTCCCGCCACGGAGCATGCGAGGGACGCCTCCCGAGGCTGCGATCCCCCCCTGCTTGACATTAAAGCCAAAGCCCGCAAAACACTCTCCCTAAACTCCAACATCATCAACTCGTACCCTATTTCCGTAAGATGAACCTTATCCTTTGCGAAAAAAAATCATCTGCGCCGACCGGTTCGAAATCTTTATACCGGATGGCCGAGAAACCTTGTTTTCTCACAAAGCTCGCAATCTGCTGGTTTATCTTCTGTCTAGCCTTATCTAAGCATACTGGGTCGCGCGCGTTACGCCATGATCTTCTCTTGATCATCTCAGACCAGATAAGGAACGTGCCAGGGAACTTCTTCACCCATTTCTCGATGTCTCGTCTCATCAACTTTAGCATTCGTCTCATGGGAACTGTCCCCAAATCGTTCCCGCCGGCATGAAGAATGATAAGACTGGGCTGCCCGTAACGCTGCGCGTACGTTTCCAAGAGGCCGTCGAGCTGCGCCCATCGCAGACCCCGAATACCACACCACCTTACGCGTAAGTCCGTAACAGGAAAGCCCAGTTGTGCCTTTTCTTCGGTAACTGCGGCTAACCTATGGGCCCAGTACACGTAGGAATGGCCCACAATCCATAGTTGCTTCTGTTCCCCTGAAAGTAGAAAGCAACACCATTAAACCACTGCATTTGGCCGTACATAGGAACGAAAACGGTCTGAGTCCCACCTCCCGATGCGCTTTACTGCCGCGTCGGGCAACCCCAACCTAGCCGCTTCAGTGGCAGCTCCAATCCGAAAGGAGTGTGTCCCAAAGTCGGACTGCTTGAAACCGAGCCGATGCAGTGCGCTTTTTAAAACTCTTTTAAACTGATACACAGACAGTGCCGTTCCATCGGCGTGGACCAGCAGCGAACACCGTCCCACCGGTCGCTGCTTAAGGTACTCCACTACACATGCATATGGGCAACACTCTGTGCCAACCTGATGCAGAACCACTTCTCTTCCTTTACCCACTTGGTCGGTCTTTGACCTCCGCAACCACAATACCACCGTACCTTCCCTGAGGCAGGTATCCACCAATTGCAGACCCCCCGAACCGTGTCTACTGTTCGCGACTAACTCCCCTATCCTAAACGCTCCGAAGAACGCCAGGGAAAAAGCCGTTCGGAAAAGTAGAGATTCAAAGGGATCCCTGCAAACCACCACCAATTCCTGAGCCAATCTCAGAAACAGCGCAAATGTTATTGGCCGCCTACTATCTGGCCTTTGCGCACCGCTGAACATTCCGCGCACCACTTTGCGCACTAGAAACTCCTTAGTAAGGTCCCTCTGCCCAGCAAGCTTAAACATAAAAGCAAGCGCCGTGACCTGTCTCCCTACTACGGGTTTTGATTCGCCTTGCTCGGCGCACCGCAGCAGGTACCAAAGCAAGATCCCTACGCTCTTGTCCTCCGTCGTGGCACCACCTGCCAGTGCCACTAGGCTATCCCATTTAGCCCACACCCGTCTATAAGCGTTCCACGTCGCTGGGGCAACAGACTGTCTCACGAGTCTCGTTACCTGACAGCTCCAATCTCCCAGAGCTCCTCGGGGATGAGCTCCCCCAGGGCGTTCGCACGAGGAGCCAGCGCCCTGAAACGATCCTCCTGAAACCGAGAGAGGGCGTAAGCAATTACGTTATTCACCTTTGTCACGTGTCTTGCTTGAAACCATATGTTCAAGCGAAGGCAACATAGCACAAGATGCCTAAGCAATCTAATCACTGGTACGGATGCCGCCGTGATGTTGTTCACGGCTTCAACCAACCCCTTATTACCCGAATGGAAAATGACTCGCCTGTCCCTGAAACAAGGACCCCATAAGTGCACTGCTACCACCATAGGAAACAGCTCCAGGAATGTAGGGTTCAGCAGTAAACCCGCCTCTTCCCATTCCTCCGGCCATGCCGCAGCGAACCATCTCCCTTGGAGATACGCCCCACAACCGATCGGTCCAGAACCATCGGTGTGCAGGTCTAGCTCTGCGCTGGTGGTGCCCTCCTTTTGAAGGACCACCCGCCCGTTAAAGTCTGCAAGGAACATCGCCCATACCTCTGCATCGTCACGCATGGCCTTAGAGACTGTTAGGAAATGATGCGGCTTCGCAATCCCTACCGTAGCCAGAGACATCCGTCTACAGAATATCCGCCCCATGGGGATAATTCTGCACGCGAAATTCAACTTCCCCAATATTGATTGCATCCGCCGCAGGGTCGCCCTCCGTGCGCCCCGCAGCGCCGTAATCTCGGCTTGCATGTCCTCCACCTTCTCTAAGGGAAGACTGCACTCCATTTTGCAGGAGTCAATCCGAATCCCCAGAAAAGTCAATTGTTCCGTAGGGCCCTCCGTCTTGTCATGGGCCAATGGTACCCCGAATTCTGTACAGATTTCGGTGAACACCTCCAGCATAAAACGGCAAGCGTCGTTTCTCGCTGGGCCAACAAAAAGAAAGTCATCCAGGTAATGGGTAACACTCTTGTACCCCGCCTTGATGCTCACGACCCATTGTAAAAATTTGCTGAAGGCCTCGAAGTAAGCACAGGATATCGAGCATCCCATGGGTAAACATAAGTCGACGAAGTAACTTCCGTCTACGAAGCACCCCAGCAACCGATGGCTTGTCGGGTGCACGGGGAGCAATCTGAATGCTGCCTCGATGTCCACTTTTGCCATAAGGGCCCCCTGGCCTTCCCTTCTCACCAGGTCGACCGCCCGGTCAAATGACTCGTAAGACACAGTAGCCTGGTCTTTTGATATGCCAACGGCCTCTGGGGTAGGAGAGATGCTGGATCAATCTAAATTTACCCTTCTCCTTCTTGGGGACCACGCCAAGAGGAGACACAACTAAACCTTGGATGGGCGGGGCCGCAAATGGCCCGGCCATCCTCCCCAATTTTACCTCATTAAGAACCTTAGCTTTGGCTACCCCTGGGAAATCCCTAGCCGACTTCAGGTTTGGGACAAGAAAACCTTGAATGTCGACCCCACATGGAATCCGGAATCCTTCTCGGAATCCGTCCTCCAACAGGCGCGCCGCTTCGGCGGTGCCTGCCAATTTACCGTAGCGCTTTAGCCACGGCAGCATGGCGGGGAGGCGTATGGGCGTCTTGCCCCTTTGCAGGAGGTTCGCCCCTGCCTCCCTCTTTGGGTCTACCGCATCTAGACAGGGGGTGCTCACCTCCGCAGTTTGAGCATGCATGCTTAAACCTGCAGTTAGGCGCCCATCTGCAGACCCCCTCGTTGTACGAAAAACAGGTCTTAAGACCCGCTCCTGAGGCGTGGGTGGGGCCCTTAGCTCCACCGGCCCCGCTCCAAAAGGGCGTCGTGACTCTCATGGGTGTCATGATGTTTAGCCAATACGCCACCGCTTTGTCGCTCCACGCCATACTTGGCCTTGAGGCCAAGTATTGCCGGAACTCCTCATCGTACCGCCACCAGGCTGTACCCCCATAAACCTTGTGAGCATTCCGAATTTCGTCTATGTAGACGAACAATCCCGAACTCTGTTCAGGGTGCCGCTCACACAGTACGCAAGCCCAAATAGAAAATGCTTGCAGCCAGGTATCAAACGTCCTGGGTAGCCTAGCAAAGGATTTTCCCTCCCTGGGGCCCCTCTCAGCCAGGTCTGTTTGCCTAGACATAGGGAGAAGGGAAAACAACTCTATAAATTCCCTCCTCCAGATCTTTTCCTTTACATCCTGTGGAAGGTGTGCACCTAAATTATCCAACGAGCAGAGGACTATAGGCCTCATGGCTGCGTCGGTAACCCCCACAGTGCTATTCCCAACTGCTGCTATTGCGCTGCCTACCGGCTCGGGCGCGCGCAAGCTAGCTAGCGCCTCGCTCGCGCTCGCTGGCGCCACTACCGCTGCTGGCTGGGACCATGCACCCTTTGCTAGTCCCCCTATCCACGCTCCCAGTTCGCGCTCGCTAACTGCAATGTTATGCGCAGCTAATAGAGTCCTTAATGACCCAATAAAACCACCCTTGTCTGCTGCGCAGCTCAATTCTGAGCGCTCACCTGCTTCTGGAAGCTTTGGAGTAGATACGGCCAACGGAGTATCCCCGCGTCTCTCCTGACGCTCCGGGGACTCTGACCGTCTGGCCCTCCGCGGGCTTCTCCTCTCAGATCCAGTGCAAGCACAGCTGCACCGACAAGATCTTCTGCTTCTAGACCTGGATCTCCTTCTGGATCTGTGGGTACAAGAAGAACAGTCACTAGCTCTCCGCGACCTGCATGCCCGCGCCCATACCGCCCTTTCCTCGTCTGAGGAAGGGTCCTGGTCAGCTAAGCTTGGCGCGGCTGGAGTAGGCTAGCACTGCCTCCGCCGCCCTCTGTAGGGGGCCCCCTGAGACTTCCTCGGGCGTTGGAATATCCAGCTGTTGGTCAATCTTAGACCCTTTGCGCTGTGGCCTAACCGTATCGCCCTCAGTCTCTACTCTGCTACGCCTTAGCGGTGTGTGCGTAAATAGCAGCGGACTGTACCTGCTCGTAGCCTTCTTAGCTCGAGTGGGGCGTCCTAGCCTCGCCACTGCCGCTGTCACAGGCATGTCATCAATCATGACCATGCTGTCTTGGCTGTTCATCTCTCTGATGACCCCATCTCTTCTCTCTCTCGTCGTCGCCATGCTCCTCTCGCTGCCAGTTGGGCGTCCCTGTAAAGTACCAGAAGCACTGTTAATGAGGGAAACCCCAGGGACCGTCTGCTTGGCACCGTGAGGGCCTGTAGGAGCCTTTTTAGGACTCCCGGCTTTTCTCTTACCCCCTGCACCCCCCTTACGGGGTGTTAGAGGGGTGTTTCGCGACCTTTGTCGCGGCCTAGGACCTTTAGGCAAGTTGGCAGGTGGTGGCCGGATTGCTAGGCCCTCACCCCCACCGCCCGTGATCCTGGCGCTCGCCTGCCTGGGGGGTATGGGGTCCCGGCCGCCCTGACCTGTAACCCCCCCATCTCTGGTGTCTCTGCTACCTGATGGACGTGGGTCTGGCAGCCCTACAGTGGTGGGATGGGAAAAAATTTCCCTGGAGGCATCAGAATTGGCTAGGACACCAGCCACCGCAGGCTGTTCCTGTACAATGTGCTGAGCTCCAAGCGCAGAAGGCATGGGAGGTCCCAGCCTGTCCTGCACCCACCTGACCCCTTGGCTTAAGGCACGGGTCCTAACCTCAGCCAGTAAGACCTCTAAGCCTTCTGGATCCATAGTAAATGCTAACAGGGGAACAAACAGGGGGAACAACAAGCAGAATACAGGCACACACAGACACAGGAACACACACAGACACAGCACACCACAGGGAGACAGGGACACACACACACACAAAAACGGAGGAGGAAAAGAAACACAAAACGGACAGAGATAGCCTCAACAGTGATATCCCCTTATATGCTGGTAAGCTGGGGTGAAATCTCAGTAATTAAACCTTCCTACTGTATTTTTTAGCTGCAGGACCTCAGACCTCCGTCCATCCAGTCGGGAGACCGCGCTGCTGTGTTCAATGGCGCGAAACGGGCTTCCGACACGCCCCCCGACGCTCCTGATTGGCTGATAGCCTCACAGGCTCCGCTGGGTCACGTGACGCTACAGGCTGACCCAGGGAGCCTGTGCAGCCTCCGCGTCGTTCAGAATCAATGTAATGTGTGTGTCTGATATAAGCACCATGTGCAAGATTAGAAAAAGGTAAAAACAGGAAATTAGATATGCCTTTGAGGGATTATTAGTTATATCTTTCTATAGTTGTGAGGAAACTACTTTTGAATTTATTGGATTGTTCCCATACTCACGCCTTTAGAGTTCACACAGTGCTCCTCTTTGAGTGATAGGAGACAGGAGAGATACCAACATGACATCCAGAGGAGAGCAATTTAAAATAATAATAATTCATAACTTCATATAACTGACTAATAGGATTTCATTATGTTAAATGTAACTTATATTTTTAAAGGGCAATGCCTTGTTTTATCACTAGAATGTCAATTTAAAGAAAATGTTGTCAGGTCTGCTTAGTGTGGCTCATTAGTTATGTCTAAATGACTTTCAACTTGTTTACATTGAGTGACTACATTATATAGACTTGCAAAAGCAGCCTTTAGTCCATACGTATTTTATAACACAACTGTATTATAAGATCCCCTATACAAATACATTGTTATATGTGACAACACAATTACACTATAACACAATATGACTACAGTCATCAGATTGAAATGTACAGTAGAATCCCAGTTATCCGGCATCCAACTAACCAGACTCTCAAGCAACCGGCACCAGCATCAATTCCCCATTTTCAAAAAACTCCTGCTAAACCGGCACTATCCGGAGTTCGAGACTGCAAAAAAAAAAAGCGAACTTTTTTTGTCATTATTGTTTCTGGGCCTAAATGGCCCAGTTTAGGTGCTAATGCCTTTTTAAAGGCATTTTGATGGGTTTTGGGGGGTTTAAGGGTTGTTTAGACCATTAAATTCGGGGACTCTTGATTAACCAGCACCTACAGTTATCCGGCAATAGGGAGTCCCCGTGGGTGCCAGATAACGGGGGTTTTATTGTATCACAGCATTTTATATAAACACAATTAAGGAAATTAACCCATTCTGGATTGCTACCGTGTCATGGTGAAGGGGCTTGGGTACCTCAATGAAGCTGTGGGCTATACGATGTAGGACCAGCCAAAATGGATAGGTCATAGCAGAAAGGTCAGACAAATTGCCATCCACTGGAGAAGGAACTGGCAACCCACTCCAGTATCATTGCCATGAAAACCTTATGGATAGGGATGGCCAGAAACACAGACAGATGTGCCTGGTGTGCTGTGTCCATATGGTCACTGAGAGTCGGACACGACTGAAGGACTGAACAACAAGGAAATTAAACACTAAAATATTCCTAAAATATAATATAATATATAATATGTGTCCTATGTGTAACTAAATAATTACTTGCTCTCAATCAGAATATACTGTAAGGCCACAAATTATAATAAGGTATAAATTACACATGTAAATGTGCAACTCAGTAAATAGTTCTGTTGGAAGAAATACGATTCTAATTATGTAGAAAGCATTGAACAAAGTCCAAAAAGCACTGTCTGCAGAAAAAGCAATGTGTCTGATTGCAGTGTCCAAAACAGATCATCAGCTTCTCATATTGAATTCCATTTACCACCTGAATAAACATTCAATTCCCAGATGGGTCCATTGTAAGAAGGAGCATAAATGAGAAACTTCAATAGCACTGACTCCACAGTCGTTTTCTGGCCGTATGTGTATATTTTCTATTGCCTTCACTACAGATAAAGGGTTACATTTAGGTTGCTCGAATGGATTAGTTAAAGGACCACTCTATGATGCTGCAACCTATATCTTCACCAGGGGTGTAGGAGCCAGAATAATTTTTTGGGGGGGATACAGCTCATTGTATACAGAGGTCGTAAAATAGCTTATATATACATACAAATCTGTGGGAGATTTGAAGCATTTTGTGGCATGACAACCTGGCTCCTGGCATTTGTTGAGTACATTATTCAAATTTTTTCTGGTTGCTTGAGAGTTCTGGTTAACTGAGAGTCAGCAGTATATATAATATTTATGATCTCTCATACTGACCTCCAGGGTCCAAATGCAGGTAGGTGGTAAGAGTTGCTTTGAACCATGGGGGTGCATGCCTGTGACATCATGTGCTTTAATCTCAATCATGTGACTAATACCCTGTAGGTTGCAAAATAAAGGTTTGTGAGTATGACTAAGCATGTGGGACAGGGATTGGGTGAAAATTTATTGGGCGATTAGTGTAGAAAGTTGGCCTAATTGCTTTAAAACATAGGGTGGATCATTTTTGCCATGAAAGAAATAGATTCCTAAATGCACTTATAATTTGCCCACCATACCACTAATTAGCACTGCAATTAACTTACAGACTCACATCTCAAGAATGATTTAATTTAGAAAAAATGGCTAGTATAGTGTATAGTGTGTGTTTAATGATATTTAGAAGCAGTTAAATTTATGTTTAGGTGCATGGTCCCCATTACTGTATATACTTGAGTATATGCCGACTTTTTCAGCACATTTTTTATGCTGAAAAAGCTGATACTCGAGTAAAAAAAAAATCCTCCTCCTTCCCCCCTTATCATCCTCCTCCCCCCTTATCATCCTCCTCCTTATCCCCCTTATTATCCTCCTCCCCCCTTATCGTCATCCTCCTCCTTCTCCCCTCCTTATCATTATCTTTTTTCCCCCATAACCTCCTCCTCACTGCACCCTCTCCAATCCCTTTCCCCCTCTCTCCTTACTTGCTACTATGCTCCAATGAGCTGATGCCGATCCTGACGACGCAGCACGTCTTCCATACCGGCATATGCTAATGATGTGACGTCACATGAGGATAATAAGACGGGGAGGAGGAGGATAATAAGGGGGGGATGATGATAATGGGCGAAGGAGGAGGATGATAGGGGGGAAAGAAGGAGGATGATAAGGGGGAAGGATGAGGCTGATAAGGGGGGAAGGAGGAGGATGATAAGGGGGAAGGAGGAGGATGATAAAGGGGGAAGGAGGAGGATGATGATAAAGGGGGAAGGAGGAGGAAGATAAAGGGGGAAGGAGGAGGAAGATGATCAGGGGGGAAGGAGGAGGATGATGATCAGGGGGGAAGGACCCTCTGTTGCACCCTCGGCTTTACTCGAGTCACTCGAGTTTTCACATTTTTTTTTGGTAAAATTAGGTGCCTCGGCTTTTACTCAAGTATATACAGTAATTATTTTTAAAGAAAACATTGTTTTCTGTTGTTGCTGAGTTAGTCTAGAGATATGGTTTAATACTTTGCTTTACATGTCACATTACGTTATTTTAACCTATCTGAACATATTTATAATGAGAGTACTTTTCCTTAGTATATGTTTTAAACATTTCTGTTTTTTTTTTTAAATTTAATTTGTCCAAGTGTTTTTCAGGTTTACATATACCACCGACTGACCAAACATGTTGTGCAGTATGATATTTATCTGAACTTGTAATGGTTGTTTCATATGAAAAACATGGTCATATTGAGATATTTAAATACAATGAATTAAGCAACATTTATATGTAATCCAAATAATTACTAGTATGGTAACCCAAGGTAAAGAATTAATATTGAGTGGAAAATAATACCACTGGCAGGTGTTCCTCTGCTGCTCAGACTTCCAGCTGCTTGCTAAGTAGTCCATTACATATATCCTTCAAATAATTAATATATTAATAGCACTGATAACTGAGAACAAATATTTCAGATCAGATTAATGTATATACTGTGCATTAGCAAATTGGTTTGCTTATCTGTACAGAAACTATATTCTAAATGAAAACTATTTGTATATTTAAAGGTAAACATACATTATGTAGAATTAACCAGAACAATTTAAATGTAATACAAAAAGTTGTACTAATGCCAGTCTACAGATCCCTATCAGAGATCACCTAGAATACTATGTCCAGTCCCCATAAGCTTGCATGTAAGCCATGCTGTCTGCTTCTTGAAGCTAAGCATGCTTCTCCTTGGTAGGTGCCTGGATGGGAGACCTTGTGGGCTCAGAGGGTCCTATTCTAGTCATTTTAGCTATGTCCAGTCCCCATAAGTTTGCATGCAACCCATGCTATCTGCTTCTTGAAGCTAAGCATGCTTCTCCTTGGTCAGTGCTTGGATGGGAGACCTCGGGTGGTTAGAGAGTCCTATTCTAGTCATTTTATCTAAGTCCAGTCCCCATAAGCTTGCATGTAACCCATGCTGTCTGCTTCTTGAAGCTAAGCATGCTTCTCCCAAGTCGGTGCCTGGATGGGACACCTCAGTTGCTCAGATGCACATATTCCAATCCTTTTAGGGTTCCTGGTGGCCCATTGGTTAGGATGCAGATGCTTTCACCACAGCATCCTGTGTTCAAATCCAGCCAGGGAACCAAGAGATCACACTGGTCAGTACTTGGATGGCAGACCATCTGGGAATACCAGGAGCTGGCAGCCCACTCCAGTATCTTTGTCATGAAAGCCAAGTGGATCAGCATTGTGCATTATCCATGAGGCCACAGAGATTGGGACATGATTGAGCTATGTCCAGTCCTACTCTTTGGCTCCACTTGTCCGTTTTCACATTTGGTTTAGTTGCACCAGACTGCAGCCCCTTTTGTTGCTCTTGAGGGGCCTCCTCTTGCAGTTCTGGCTGCATTTCTCTCCATACCTTTTCATTTTTGTGTGCCCAGTGTCCCGGCGCAACAGGGCCAGGGACCTCCTTGTCAACCCGGTACTGGTATTAGCCAAGCTGGCTATTTATAAGTCCAGGATGCAGTGTTTTGCTGACTAGGTTCCTCTGTCATGTGAGGCCATGTTCCGGCCACTGGTGCACTCCTGTATCCGGGCAGAGTACCACCTGGCTTTGTCCACTGGGAGGATGGGTAAATTTACCTCCCAGTGGGCTGTAGATGATGTTCTCTGATCGATATACCCCCATCGGGATTTATTTAGACTTCATCTCCTTATTTAGATTTTAATTTATTTTACAGATTGTGGATATGGATGTGTGGATATGGAGTTTAAAAGGCCAGTCATGTGGGAATCTTGTTGTTTAATACACTGTGTCCAGTCCTGGAGACCATATCACCAAGAGGGTATTGTAAACTGTAAAATGAACAACAATAAACAGTATATGTAGAATTATTAGGGAAGCTATTTTTTTTTTATGAGAAAATAATAGAATTTGATGCCTATACTGGACCTTGGAGGCATCCATGATACTTTGATGAAAATTGTGTGTGTGAGATGGGCATTTATATTTCCGCGGAGCAATACATGCAATACATGTCATTTCTAGGCCTGTGAAAAGAAAAGAGGTGGTAGTAAATTTAATCTGATCAATTAATCAACAAATATTCCTGACCTCTCCCTGCTCCCTCCTCCCCAATTAATAGATAATAAGCACACCCCTTATGCTTGGGCTCTCAGTGAGTAAATTACTAAAGACAAGATAGAATCCTCTATTTATAAAAAAAAATTGCAAACAAATCTGATTTTGTCTATGGATACTTTTATGTTCATGGTTTATAGAGCTGCTAATGCTTGTCACAAACAAGTGCTGTTTTTGTTAAACTACTGTGGTCCTTTAATATATTAGACACAATTGAAAGGACGGTGACTAAAATGGTGCATGGTATAAAAGAAACAATGGATAAGGAAAGACATTGTGGCCTGAATATGTATAGAATAGACTAGAAAAGGGACAGGGGGATATGATAGAAACCTTCAGATAAATCAAAGGATTTAGTAAAATAGACCTTAAGAAAGAGATGAATACAAGAACAAGAGATCATGATTTGAAGATGGAAGATGTAGGTGTGGTGTGAAAGGTATTACTTTACAGAAAGCCCAGTAGAAGATAAGTGGTGTAGCCTTCAGTGGATGCAATATTTAAGAAATGTAAGCATTGCTGTGATAAGCATAAGGCTATCCTGAGAATTAATTAAGCCAAGCTTTTAGGTAGATATAATAGGCAGATTATATTGGCTTTTGGGCTCTTATTTGCCATCAAAACTCTGTTTCTATATTTCTAAGTAGACTAAATCTAGACAGTATAGTAGTAGCACATTGGTTATATGCTAAGAATAAAACTTGTCAAATATTTTACCTGTACCAAACGGAAGGTGACTAATGAACGCATAAATAACTCACCACCTGGACTGAAAAAAATGCGTTGTGAAAATGCTAGGAAGTGCACAAAAGGTGTTGCGATATCACAAAGCATTAGGATATTGTTCAACTCCAAGTGCCACCAAGGATAACATGCTAGGAAACCATGACATGTTAAGTAATGGCTTCAGAAACAACATGGCGCTGACCCTTCTGTAGAAATGCTGCTGTTTCCATACGCACTGTGACAAACTATTATTTTACATGGAAACCTAGATCTATAACTAAGCATGGAAACTATAGCAATCTCTTTAACGGTATACCTAAGTTTCCCTGTTTCTCCTTCTCTCTAATCTAACACACACTGCTTATATCAGACACACACATTACATGGAGTCATCCTATACACATACAGATTTATTTTACTTACAGGCACCCAGTACTAACCAATAAAAACACTAACCTTCACTCCAACAGTAGAAAAAATGCTGAAAGCTACAGCAGCACTGGTGAGTTGCATCATTCAAGGGAGAAGAGAGAGGTGCGGTTTTGGGAACTAATCCAACAAACTCCATGATACTTTACTGCAGAGACTGTTGTGCCTGCATCTGATTGGCCAAAATGAATTATTAATTTTATGCTAACTTTAGCCGGGGATTCTAGGGGTGTTAACCCTCAAAATCAACTGCTTGCAAACTCAAAAGATATAGCAAACTTTAGGGTAAGAGCTTATTAGTGTTTATATTGATATTTTTTCATGCAACAATGTTTTCATACACTACGGATTATCAGATGCATTCATCATCCATGAAACTTAAATATGCCTTTGAGTGAATAGGCTTAAATAGACATAGAAATGCAACTCTTTAAAGAACTGCAGAGGTCACCAGTTTTGCTGGGCATCACCAGAGAGAAAGTTGTTCTTTTTTTAAATTTCTGCTGATTTGACAGTGTAAAATAGATTCATAAATAGGGGTTTAGTGAGATTGAATGAACCCCTGAATCTGTGTGTTTCAGCCTAGATCCACAAGGCCCAGGCCTAGGGCATCACACTTTCAGGGGGCGGTAGGCTATCTGATTTTGCTGATACGGAATATGCACAGTAATATCCATATGAAGATAATGTTCTGTCTGTAAGTGCACCTGGCACTTTCTGACTGTATACTTACCTAGACACATACAGTGCCTTGCAAAAGTATTCACCCCCTTGACTTTTTACCTATTTTGTTACATTACAGCCTTAAGTTCAATGTTTTGTAAATCTGAATTTTAGGGATCAGAACATAATAGTCTAAGTTGGTGAAGTTAAATGAGAAAAATATATACATAAAACACCTTTTTTTGAAAGGCCCCAGAGGCTGCAACTCCTAAGCAAGAGGCACCACTAACCAAACACTGCCATGAAGACCTAGGAACTCTCTAAACAAGTAAGGGACAATGTTGTTGAGAAGTACAAATCATGGTCAGGTTATAAAAATATATCCAAATCTTTGATGATCCCCACCATCAAATCTATCATAACCAAATGGAAAGAACATGGCACAACAGCAAACCTGCCAAGAGATGTCCGCGCACCAAAATTCACAGACCAGTCAGAGTTGAGGGAAAGATGGTGCTAAATACAGGGATATTCTTGAGCAAAACCTGTACCACTCTGTGCATGATTTGAGGCTAGGACGGAGGTTCACCTTCCAGCAGGACAATAACCCCAAACACACTGCTAAAGCAACACTTGAGTGGTTTAAGGGGAAACATGTAAATGTGTTGGAATGGCCTAGTCAAAGCCCAGACCTCAATCCAATAGAAAATCTGTGGTCAGACTTAAAGATTGCTGTTTACAAGGGCAAACCATCCAACTTGAATGAGCTGGATTAGTTTTGCAAGGAGGAATGGGCAAAAATCCCAGGGGTAAGATATGGCAAGCTCATAGAGACTTAACTTTAGGGGGGTGAATAGTTATGCACATTTACTTTTTCTGTTATTTTGTTCTATTTGTTGTTTGCTTCACAATAAAAAACATCTTCAAAGTTGTGGGCATGTTCTGTAAATTAAATGATGCAAATCCTCAAACAATCCATGTTAATTCTAGGTGTGAGGCAACAAAACACGAAAAATGCCAAGGGGGTGAATAGTTTTGCAAGTACATACAAGTACATACTTAATTTTCTATATACTGTGGTTGTCTAGAAAACGTATGAATGAATGAGATTAATAACTGAATGATTTGGGGGTGCACAAATCTGAGCAAGCATAAACCCTGAATAAACAACCGCATATAAAATCATATATAATTAGATGGTCATGACCAAGGTTGAGTTGCATTTGCAGACCATTAACTAACACACTGATTTCAGATATATAGACTGTGACGACCCAGGGGGTCAGGTGCACCCCCAAAACCCTCCTATCTACCGCTTCAGAGACACCCGTAGATTGTCAGGGTCCTGATAATCTTACCACCCAGCGGCTTCTTCAGGTATCAGGAACAAAGGATAAGGGTGCAGGATATATATGAACAGCAACCGGTATAGGTCCTTTAAGGATAGGACCTAACAGGATACCAGCATCAGGATACATCAGGAACAGCAGGCAGATGTAGGTTCCTTTAAGGTAGGACCCAAGAGAGGTATAGGAATACCTTCAAGTGATTAGCTCATTAGCCCTTTCCCAAGAATGACAGCACACCATGATTCTGTATCATCACACAGACTGATTTATTTATCACTGTATAGCACATTTTATTCAAAACATCACCCAATCAAAACAGGACACCATCTCTGAAGTCATTCCCCTAATTCCCCCATGCAGACCAGGAGACATGCTGACTGCTAGCCCTGATCCACCCTTGGTTCTCAGCTTTCCTGGGGTCTTCAGAAAGAACAATGATAATGTAATTCCCCTAATTACCCCTGCTGGCCAGGAGTCATGCTTAATGCTAGTGCTAATCCTTCCTTTGTTCTCAGCTTTCCTGGGTGTATTCAGTCAGAACAATGGTTGTTAATCCTATCTTACAATTCCATTCATACTGAAGGTCCATTGTTCAAATCCTTCCTCTGGTCTTACAGGACCTCTTAACCGGGTACCTTGCAAATTGTGACCCTTTCCAGAGGGAACCCCAATATTATACTTTATTAAAATCCCTTGGGAAAATCCAACAAATTAATACCAAACATGACCTGGTGCTATCCACATGCCAATAACCACACACCAGAACAGACTATTACATTAAAGCAACAACAAAGAACAGGGTTACACCTCACAGCTGTTCCTGAACTTAGCCTTCCTTGAAAGGGTTATAAACCGGTCAGGGATTCCCAAGGGAATCCCTGGCCCCCCAGAGTCCAGTGGTGACATAGTTGTGTAGCAAATAGTAAAATGCAACACAGATAGCAGTTATTACATTATGTCTCTGCTGATTTCAAACCATATTAACCACATCTTAAAACTTGAAACAGTTTTCCTGCATGGTTCTCAAGTTTCTTTATGATAATACACCATGGAATATGGTGAGTTCCATAGCCTTTTAAATCTGCGTTCTGAATCAGCATGTGAAAGAACAGAAGAATTATTTTAGATAAAATATAAAAATGTGTTAAATTTACTGTGAAGATTCTGCTCAGCATCTATCCAGTTCTGATAGTTTAGTATTGCTATGTGTGTAAGGCATTAAATTAAAGGCTGTTTTTTATATTACACAGAAATCATCCACTACTTTGCATACAGATAAACCTTTTTGGATCTGGTTATTTGCCCCTGATGAAGTGTTTGTATGATATACCAATAATATATAGTATGGGGATAGGAGGGGTTGTGTATCCTCAAGCCCCACCCTCAGTTACAAGTAACTGGGTCATGGGAGGGGGGCACACAAATCCAAATAGGCATAGGGCAGCATACAACCTTAATACATCCATGACAGTGACCCTTACAAAGTAGCTTCTTTCCTATTGAAATATTGATCTTATAGCAGCCCAACAAAAAAAAAAGAGTATTTAAGGACCACAGAGTGTATATATATATATAAAATATACTTTTGATAAGAAATAAACTGAGAGATACAGGGACATGAGAGGGGGGAGAGACAATGGGGAAGGAGCGGGTGGAAGAGACACAGGGGAGGGAAAGGTGCTCATTGCGAGGCTCGCAGAGGAGAGAGGGGAGAAGATGGAGAGGACACAGAAGGGAAGGAGAGATAGAGATTGGGTGCTGGAAGGGGGGAGACACGGGGAAGAGTGGTGAGCAAAAGAGTGCAAGAGGCATAGGGGTCGGAGATGTACTGTGTAGGGAGAGGGTGGGAAAGAGACAAAGTGGAGGGAAAGGGGGGAATAGACACAAGGATGGGAGAGGGGGGGAGAGACACCAGAGAGGGGGAAGAGACACTGGAGGGAGTCGGGGGAAGTGACACAGGGGAGAGAGAGGCACAGGGGAGAGGGGGAAAAGAGACACAGGAGAGGGAGGGGGAAGAGACACAGGGAAGGGAGAGGGAGGAGAGACACAGGGGAGGAAGGGGGTAAGAGACACAGGCGAGGGGGGAAGAGACACAGGGGAAAGAGCCGGTGGAAGAGGCACTCATTGTGAGGCTTGCAGAGGAGATGGAAGGAGAGAGGAGAGGAGAGAAGAGGGAGAGGACACAGAAGGGAAGGAGATAGAGAGATTGGGGGCTGGAAGGGGGGAGACACGGTGGAGAGGGGTGAGGAAAGGGTTGCAAGAGGCACAGGGGTGGGAGAGGGGGAAGAGACCCAGAGGAGGGAGAGGGGGAAGAGACACTGGAGGGAAATGGGTAAAGTGACACAGGGGAGGGAGTGGGGGGAAGTGACACAGGGGAGAGAGAGGGAGAGAGGCACAGGGGAGAAGGGAGAAGAGACACAGGGGGGAGGGGGAAGAGACACTTGGGAGGGAGGGGGAAGAGACACAGGGAAGGGAGAGGGAGGAGAGAGACACAGAGGAGGAAGGGGGGAAGAGACAAGGGGGAGAGAGGGGGAGTGTCAGAGATGAGGGAAAGAGACACAGGGGAAGGGGAGGGAAGAGACACATGGGAGGGAGGGGAGAGAAGAGACACAGGGGAGGGAGGGAGGGGGAAAGAGACACAGGGGCGGGGAGAGGGAAAGAGCCAAGGAGAGGAGGGAGAGATACGGGGTGGGAGACACAGAGGAGGGGGGAAGAGACACATCATATATTGACCCGTCATTTATGACGGGCAAGTGACTAGTTCAAATATAGATCTTATAGCAGCCGAGATCTGTTCCCTTTCTCCTCACTGCTCCAATTCTTACAAAAGAAGCATGAAATCGTTGTAGTTCTCATATTTAGCTTATCAAAGCATTCAAAGCTTATTATAGTGCAGATTCCATCCATACAAGCAAAGATATAAATAGATCAATGCATTCCATCTGATAAGCTTGCAGCCAAAATGCATTCATGTCTGAGGTTGTGCTCATTAAGTTTTGAAATACCGGCATAATTTGATCTACAGAGGACAAGTTATTGTGCAAAAAAAAATTAATTAAAAAGTTTTAAGTTCCTTTACATACAGTGATGTACAAGTGAATAATAGTAATTATAGTTGTGTACATTTAATTTCAAATATTATTACAATAATGGCACTAATATATATATTGTTAAAGGGTCAGGGAACTCCCAAATTTGCTGTCATGCATTTAAAGGCATATCTAAGTTTCCTGGGTCATGAATGCATCTGATAATCAGTCATGTATGTAAACCTTTTTTTTTTTGCATGAAAAAACCCCAAAATATACATTATTAAACTTACCCTAAAGTTTGCAAAGTTTCTTCAGTTTTCTAATTTTGAGAAGCAACTCCCCTAAAATTCCAAGCTAAATTAACATAAAATGTATAATTTGTTGTGGCCAATCAGAGGTAGGGAAACAATGTAACAGCCTATGAGGATTCAGTCTCTGCAGCAAAGCAACATGGGATTTGTACCCCTAAAAATGCAGCAGCAGCTCTGGATCTCTGCACTGAGCTTTGGTTGGAAGGTTAGTATAGGTGATAAAAACGTACTTGGATGCAGTGTTTCTTTTGGTTAGTACAGTTTGCCTATGTATGTACCTCTGAGGGTGTGGAAACCATATTTTTTAAATAAATTAAATCTTTATGTGTATATAATGTAATGTGCGTTTCCGATATAAGCAGAATTTCTTGCGATTGGAAAAAGTTAAATACAGGGAAAGTTCCTTATACATTTAAGATATGTTCTATATATTATAAGAAATTAATATTGAACACAAAAATAGCTTGAGATGAAAATATTTGCTCCTCCTCCTGATCTGTTATGTCACTGGAAGAGAGTTGGCAGTCCCAGAACTGTATCTCCGAGGGCTTCTTAAAAGTAAGTGATGTACATTATTTAACCCAGTATGAAAAATATTTTTATCTAAAGAGTTCCTTTAACTAAACATGTGAAAAAAGTTACTTCATGGAATAATATTGCACATTTGTCTCGGTGACTGTCAAAACACAGTAAGTAGTATATTTTGTATATGTCATACCAGGATAAATGACATTTTCATGTGGGGCCGTTACAGTGTCAAGTACCAGTAGCATTAGATTAATGAATGGACGCCAGAGTCTTTCAGTCTGAGGTCACAAACAAGCCTGAACTGTGATATCTGAGAATACAGGACTGTATACCAGACATGTAATTATGATAAGACTCTGATATATAGGGCATACAGACTCCTTGTGTGGTGTTCCTATTCTTCACGCACGTCTCAAGTTCTTATCAGTCTTATACACTGATGGTATGTGCAGGATTTACAATGCAATAACCTTTGTAGGTACTGTAGCCGCACTTCATGTGTTGTGAGTTTGCTTCTTCATTGATGAAAGGGATACCACAAAAGAGTTAATAGGGAGGAAAAGTGTGACCAGTCGATATCAATAATAGTGACAGATTGCTTAACACTTATACGCTTCTATGATTATGCTGATTTAACCAACTGGGCATGATCTTCCACTTGAGACCCACTCCCCACTTTGTTAATTAACTATAAAGTTAAAGAGGGTGGGTCTTATTAAGGAAATGTCAAGCTCAATTATATAACTCTTCCACTCAATGATTTAATAACAATAAAGTACAATTATAATTATTTAAAGGTGTACTTTTCATTCTGTATGAAATTGCAGCATCATTAAATTGCTACGTTTTTGAAAATCGTATCTCGTAGCGTAGCTCGCATGACTTCGAGCTATTACATTTGCCTCTTAAACCTCTCATACTACTTGCGGGGTAGGTGCGGTAAAAACCCTACGTGTTGAGCAACGTTGAACTTCGTGCCAGCAAATCCTTTGATCTGTCACGCTCATAACCGCTACTTGTTCAGTTCATCTATTAAATTGCAACAAAGTCACCCGCAAGCTAGTCTGTAACATGTAAATGGAGCCTAAAGCCCAACGTGTGCTGGAGAGGACCCGCAAGGGGGTTAAAGTCCAATACGTAGCACTTGTAATGCAAATAAAAACTCACTAGTGTATATTATTATAAGGGAAAGTGATGTTAGGCCTTATAATTAATAGCACAACATTCTCAAGACCGCAAATCAGCCCCGAAAATACTTTATCTCATGTTTATATTCAGCGTTATATCAATCCAGCAATCAATGTGTTAAGACATATACTGTAACTTGCATGTAATAGAATATCATATTTGTGGCTTTATTAATATTGCATTAATCTGGAATGTCGGTCCGATCGCAAACTGTAATTGTAGCCCGTAGGACTTTGAAAAATAAACTCCTCTTTTTCAGTGACATAACACTAACAATCTATTTTTCCATTGGCTCCGGCTAAACCCGTAACTATAGTTTACACTAATTGATCTTCCGCATGGCCGCAAGTCCAACGCTCTACAAATTAGCTACGATTTGCGCCTCAAACCTGTAGCTCTCATCCCATTCTAATTTAATAGCAACGTAACTCGGACAAATTTTAAGCCTGCAGCCGTTACGTGCTTCACGTTGGACTTACGGTCCTCGAATTTAACAGGGCTGTACTGAACTAGTCCACTATCTATATATTTCCAGTAGGCATTTTTGCAAAACTAAATGGACAAAGGGCACAAAGTGTAAAATAGTAAATACAGCTTATAATATATTAACTGATATATATTTATGTTGTAACCGGGATGGCCATTGTTTTATTTGTAGCCTGAAAGATGACTTTGGATGCAGGGAAGCGTTCAGATGCGTCTGCTGTAAAGTTACAATCATTTGTCCTAGCTCTTTCAATAGAACTAAATCTAAATCTTATCTGCATCCAGGTACCGTGGTACATTGTGCATTACCATGGCATATTGTCAGGTCTACATGTGATTGACAAAAACTCAGGTATTGTAATTAGATCTGCGATTAGGCTTGGCAATGCCCAATGTAGCATTATTTATTCAACCCTATCTATGCCTTCACATGATGAAATCAGAGTAAGAAATGCATGTTATACTGTAAGAGTCAAGTTTTTACAGCCTAACAGCTCTTTTCATTGCCGCAGGATCAATTGCATGTAAGAAATTAAAAAAACGTGATGCAAAAATCAGATGTGTTTAGATTAATTTTAAATAAAATTTGCATTCATGTCACAATATATATATATATATATATATATTTATATATAAATATATATATATATATATAAAAAAAAAAAATATATATATATATATATACGTGCATTTTTCACTGAGAAGTTAATACATTAAATCTCTGTCCCCAGACAAACCAACACCTCAGTTCAGTAAACATAAGCAATAAAAGGGTTAACCCTTCACAAATTCATCTGTGCCTAGAAAGGAATGCTGGAATTACCAAAAAAGGTCAGTTGAGGGTTAACTGTTCCAGCTGCATTCCTAAGTTCAGTTGAAAATACTATAAATCTTTATCTTTACCTTGCCTTCACCACACTGTTATAACTCATGTAACAGTCAGTTGGCAGGATACAGTGTGTTTTCAAATAGGCCTAATACTTTTGATTTTTGGGGTGTTGTTAGTGTAATTAAAAAATAATAGATCATATTAACATACCATCTTGTGCTCTTTCACACCAGAAAGAGCATCCAACTGTGAGGTAAATGGCCCTTTAATTCCCCCATTAAATATGCCATTCAAGATAACTCACTATGATCCTCGTATGGCTTGTTGTTACCATGGAATTAGCCTGTAGGAAATGGCACGATGACCTGAGACGCTGGAACGCAGGTTACTACAGGCTATTGCGCAAGTGTTATAATTTCTTCCTTGCAGCTTATTACACAGTGGTATATTTCTGCCTAGAGGCCGATGCCAATGCCAGCCCATTTAATGAGGCAGCAGACCTGAAGTTGCTAGTGCAGTCATGAAATAATATGTGTATATGTAGATAAATGTCCATATCCAGTGGCATTTCTATATGTAAGTATACTTGGCTTTTTCTGACATACTGTATACAGTACAAACATATACTTATGATTCATATATAGGTATGTGTTAAACTTATGATTGGAGAATAGAAAACCGAGAGGAATAGTAATTGGGATGTAGGGGGTGAAAGAATCTAAATGGGCTTTGGGCAGCAAAAACCTAAATACATCACTGTTATTAAGATTAATTACACAGTAGGGCTGCCATGTGAAGTCCATTGGCATGCATATAATATGTCTGTGATTGATGGCATGTACCTGCAGGGGACAACATGATTAAAAGCTTCTGTCTACTGTAACCCAGTATTTTCCATTGACACTTTGATACCACTGAGATTTTTTTCTAAAATAGCCTTTAAAGGATAACTGTGATCAAGTTGTTTGGGCAAAAAAAATCCTCAGCATTTACAATCTGCAACTTTTATATGTAACTAGCGATTTTCCCGAAAAATTACGGCAATAAAATTGTAAGGCAGGGAATGCTGTTTGGTACACAATGTAAGGCTTTTAGTTCTCTGAGTACCTTCAGCGCTCATTGCGAGCCTCTCCCCTCATGTACTTTTAGTTGTCTGTGCACCTTCGGTGCACATTGCAAGCCCCACTCTGAACGACTTCGGCGCTCATTGCGACCCTCTCCCCTTGTGTAATTTTGCTCCTCTGAGCACCCTCAGCGCTGATTGTGAGCTCCGCGCTGAGCACCTTTGGCAAAGCGAGTCTCTCATCTGCTCATTAATTTTTTATCAAATTTTTGTTAATAATAATAATAATTAATTAATTAATTCAATAATAAATTAATATACTTTACCTATTTCTATTGAATATATCCAGGAATGAAAATGCTGAAGAGCTAACAATCGCTGTTCTTTTTCCTGCAGCATACAATGTACATTTGGACTGTTGGAGAAAGTGTCAGCAATGTGTCAAGTGTGCAGTGTAAATAGGCTGCGTGCGCGAGGCCAAACCGTTTGTTTAGTTGTGTAATGCAGTATTTTAGAATGGTAATGTTATTAGTTCTAAAATGGCGGCGAGTGTCTATGTGTTACACGGGTCTCGAGCATTTTCCGTCCTTCCTAATAGTGTATTTTGTACCTCGTACATTCCTGGCTAAAAGTCGTATGTGCAGGCGGTGTTTTGCGTGTTTATGTTTGGTGTAGCCTTGTTTTCGTGTTTTTCGGCTGCATTTTTTCTCTCACTTAGGCAATTTTCGAGTGGCAACACTCTGCAAATTCTACTTAAATTCGCGTGTAACCTCACTCCTGGCTGTTCCCCCGTGCTGTGTGTGATGTTTTTGTTATTTTTATTTATTTTATTTTGTTTTGTTTTTCGCGTTTTTTGACGTGCGCGGGTGGACCGTTAAGTTTGTATTTTTTGCTGGTCGTATTTTTCTTTCTCTAAGTGGCGGTTTCATTTTCCAAGTGTTACGTGCCATAATTCTTCATACACTTTTTTTCTAAGTGCTACGGATATCGCACTATGAATTGTGTATTTCAGTTTTCTGTTGTTCTGTAGTCCCACGGGTTGTAGGTATGTTGCTTAATGTGTGCAGGGTTGTAGGGTGAGCCCGCTGAGAGCGCCTTCGGCGCTCCCTGCCTAAGTCGTACACGGTCGTAGGGATGAGCGCCTATGGCGCTCATCTCCACTAGCGTAGTGAGCGCCCTCAGGCGCTACTTTCAAAGTCATACAGGGTTGTAGGGATGAGCGCCTATGGCGCTTATCTCCAGCAGCGCAGTGAGCGCATTCAGCGCTCTCTGCCTAAGTCGTATAAGTTCTGTCCTGGAAAGCCTTGCACAGACCAGGATTTGGGCATATCTCTGCTGCGTACAGGTAAGTGAATCGCTTCTTCAGTTATCCCGATTGACTTACCTGTGCACAGAAAGGATATCCTCAAATACAGGCCTGTGGGGGGTTCTTCAGCACTGACCTTGCCCACTCCTGATCTAGAGCATGTCTCAGTAAATATTGCTAACCATCCCTTCGTATGTATTGTATAGAACTGGTTACGGTTCACATGAAACCTGGAATCCAAGATGTTAACATAAATTTTATACACATATTACATAATAAACCAGTTACTAGGTAATTGTGGAGTATCACAAGATACCTGTTCTTGTGATACAGTAATATAATTATAGCAGTTTCCCATATCTCTACGTCCAATGAGGTTCCTTTATGAGGAAAGTTGTATCTATAATTTGTATTTATAATTTTTAGTTGCAATAACTGGAAGTAAGTTATTAAGTAGCCAAAATCTGGTTTGTTTTATGGAAACATATTTAATTTAACCAATACAGACTAAGGCCCTAATTCAATTGCAATTTGGCCAATTGAATAGGGGTCTAAATAAGCACATAACATATTTTTTTAAATAAGTTTTTAGTTAGTAAACATCTATCCAAAAACAAGGTTTTCACTAACTAAAAACTTATTTAAAAAATATATGTTATGTGCTTATTTAGAGCACTATTCAATTGGCCAAATCGCAATTGAATGAGGGCCTAATAATATAGCGCCCAATTCAATTTCAAGCCCGGTATTGCCTCTAGTCCGTACACTTGTAAGTAGGATTTTTCATATGATCTGACAATATTTAAGCAAGCCCGTAACTTACTTCTTAATTGGAATGTGAGTAGCTAAATGTAGCCAATTTAATATCTGTAACTTTTTATGAGCTGCTTTACAAGTTCAAGTAATTGTGATTTGGCCAATTACAGATTAGAACATAGAAGACTTTACCTTAGGAAGTAACAAAGAAATATAACTTTTAGTTTAATAACCATTAGATGCAAACATGCTGCCATTTTGGCTTCTGTTGAAAACTCTATTATAAAAACGAGTAACAAACACAATGGAAGTGAACTCTAATATGTTTGTAGTTTTGATAGTTTTGTTGCCCTTTCTTTAATAGTTTTACAAAAACTATTTGGTTTCCCTGTACCAATTTCTATAAAGCATTGCATTTGTTGCCTTTTCCTTTGAGCTATTATTCTGGTTTATTTTGTATTCTTTCTGGAATCCCTACTCTGTCAGCCTAATTTGTAAATTAGGGACTAATTATCTTTACAGTGATGCCATTACATTGTTGTAGCCATTACAGTGTTGCCATTAGTGTTGTAATGAAATACAATTTATTATAGTTTTAACTTTCCATTAGGAACCACGGGGAGGCAATGTTAGAGATTTTTATCAGCTTGAGTGGTTAATGCTCTCCTTTGAGACTTTCAACTATGGAAGCAGATCATCATCATGTTGCTGTCAACCTTGTTCAATTCCAATGGTAAATAGAGCATTGAACATTAAGCTTATATGTGTATTGTATTTTCTATGTATCTGTTTTAAAGGACCACTGTGTTCAAGAAAAGGTTCTCTTTTGTGAAGTATGCAACACGCTAACATTAGCACTTGTGTAAGTCAGGGACATAAAAATATTTTAGAGTAAATCACAATTTTTGAAGACGTCACCTTGTATTTGTTGCATTACTTTCTGAGTTTGAATCTGCTTTGAAATTGGCACCACTTGCTTTCCCCCTCACAGACCCAGGAGCATGTAGCTTGCATCAATAAATGCAAGCCCTGCTGTACACATACAATTTCTACCACAGTATTTGTGGATGCTACCAAGGTCCAGCTTAATATTTTTTTTCTGCCTTTCTACATATATATATATATATATATATATATATATATATATATATATATTTATATTTATAGTGACAGATTGATTCCCAGAGGAAGATCTGTGAAGATTTATCCCCAGAGAGTGTTAATTCCTGTTAATGAAAGAAAACATCTGCTCACAGAGAGAGATGGGGGTAGCCCCGCAAATAGACACTGCTGGCCTAATCAGTAAGAGTAAGGCAGCAATCTTACAACAAGCTGAAGGAGGCTCGTAGGAATATGGCAGAGAGGGGGGAAGAGGGACAGGGGAGGGACAGGGGGGGGAGAGATACAGGGGAGGGGGGAAGAGACACATGGGAGGGAGAGGGGGGAAGAGATATGGGGGAAGAGATGCAGGGGAGGGAGAGAGGGGTAAAAACAGAGGGGGGCTAAGGAGACACAAGGGAGGAAGAAGAGGAGAAAAGGAGACACAAGGGAGCGAGAGGAGAGGGCAAATTAGACACAAGGGAGGAAGTAGACAGGGGGAGAGACTCGCAGTGAGCGCCAAAAGTGCTCACATTGGGTGGCAAACAGCATTGCCAGGCTTAAAATTGTATTCCCGTCATTTTTGATGAGCAAGTTGCTAGTATATATATATATATATATATATATACACACACATTTGCATGTTCCTGCCAAGGTTTCCAGAATGCAGTGTAATAACTGTATTTCTCGGAATTCTGATCAGGAGGAAAGTGTTTTAACTTGTTTTAGACATTCAAATGTGAGGTGAGTCAATCAGCATGACTGAAGAAGTGATTCACTCACCTGCATGCACCACCGATATGCTCAAATCCAGGCATGTGTGCGGCCCAGCAGGAACGAACTTGCCCACCCCTGGTATAGATGAACCCAATAAACCCAATAAGCTAAAAAAATACATACACAGAAATAAATGTCTCTCGTTTACATTAGCAGACTACATTTCATGGACACCTGGATTTATCTCACTGTGTAAATTATGGCTTTTATGTAAATGAAAAATACAGATAGAGGGGTCACATCTACTTGTCACTTTGTACATTGCATGGATTCCATATTCACTGTGCTCCTGTTCTAAACAGCAAATTATTAGATGATTGTATAATTACTGCATTCAGAAACTGACTCATTTCTCACTGTATAGCAAAGATGGACGTGTGGGCAATATCCATAAAAAAAATGATATTCACTTATTTTCCAGAGATGTTCATATTAAATGGGTCAACCTATTGAGGAAAAATTACTACATGGTCATATTATTTTATATAAATATAAGATATTATTTATCCCTTACAGTAAATAAGCAGGCGTAGGTATTTGTGCTCTATATTCTGCAATGGTTTTGAAAAGATGGAAGGAGTTCCAGTCCAGAGATGAAAATCTGTAATTTTCTAATCATAATAAGTTGAAACATTTATAATAATGACCTGCTTACCGCCAAGTCAAAAGGTCACTTCTCAATTCTTCTTCTTCTAGATCTCTCTGCTGCCCTTGACACTGTCAACCATCCACTTCTACTCCATATCCTCTTCTCCCTTGGTATTCGAGACACTGCTCTCTTGTGGTTCTCATCATACCTACAAAATCGATCATTCAGTATCTCTGTTTCTGACAGCTCTTCTTCTCCTCACCCCCTGTCTGCTAGTGTACCCCAAGGATATGTCCTTTGCCCCCTCCTCTTCTCCATCTACACTTCCTCACTTGGTACCCTCAAACTCTTTTGGGCTTCATTATCATCTCTATGCAGATGACACCCAAATCTACCTCTCCGCACCAGATCTCTCCCCCTCTCTTCTAACACATGTCTCCAACTGCCTCTCTAGTATATCCTCTTGGATGTCCACCCACCATCTCAAACTCAACATGTCTAAAACTGAACTCCTAAACTTCCCTTCCTGTCACACAGTGTCAATTCCTCACATCTCTCTCACTGTCAACAAAGACATCATCACCACCTCCTCCCAAGCCCGTTGTCTTGGGGTTCTCCTGTAACCCTGCTCTGTCTTTCATCCTTCACATGTCTTCTCCATCTAAAAAAACATCTCCAGAATTCGTCGCTATCTTACACAAGACACAACTAAAATCCTTATACACTCTCTCATCATCTCTCGACTAGACTACTACAACTCGCTTATTGTTGGCCTACCTACCACCCGACTGTCTCCGCTTCAATCCATTATGAATGACTCTGCTAGACTCATCAGCATCACCTCTCTGTCAATCACTCCACTGGCTTCCCTTAGCCTCAAGAATAAAATTTAAAATCATGACCCTAACTTACAAAGCCCTCAAAAATAATGCTCCCCCTTACATCTCTGCTCTCATCTCCAAATACTCCCCCACCCGCCCTCTTCGTTCTGCTAATGACCTTCATCTTTCTACAACTCTTGTCACCTCCTCTCACTCCTGCCTCCAGTACTTTTCTCGTGCTGCCCCTAGTCTCTGGAACTCCTTGCCTCGTTCCACCAGAGTATCCTCTTGCCTCAAAACATTTAAAACCTCACTTAAAACGCATCTCATTAAAGAAGTGTATCACCTTCCACCCTAACACACTTATCACCTCTCTCTCCCTCTTTAACCACTCACTATACCTTAGATTGTAAGTCTGCGAGTTTCTATCCTAAGTACTTTGGGAATTCACCATGGACATTGGATTCCTAGCTCGAAGACAGGGCCCTCCTTCCTTTGCTAAATGTTAATCTGTATTTATCATTGTCTGAACCTAATTTATGTACAGCGCTACGGAATATGTCGGCGAATTATAAATAAAGTATAATAATAATAATATTATTACCCAATGCTTTGCTTAAAAGCTGTTTAATACAGCGGGCATATGCTTTAAGGGAGCAATGTATAAAGTTGCTATTTTTGGATTAAAAGAGTGAGGTACATTGTATTCTCATTTGCATGTCCCCGCCTTTTAGACATGCAAGTGGGCTTATTAATGTATTATTCGTTTTCTGTACTTTGTACGGTGGAGAGCTTTTCTCACTTTTGTGCTCACCATACACTAAATGATTGTTGTGGAATATATATATATATATATATATATATATACATATACACTCGGGTCCCTCTCTCGCCCCTCCTCTTCCGTGGGTGGGGCCCTCGGCTGCTTCATACACGGTCAGTCCCTCTCTAGTCCTGCCTCTTCCTTAGGCGGGGTTCTCTACAGCTTCATAAGAGCTTCCTATTTGCACCTCAGCTCATTTGGCCCTGTTTCATGCAGGATACTGCTGCTCCTGCCTCCGGCTCTGTTCGTTTTTTGGCCTTTTCAGATATCTCGCTTGAGTTGTTTGCACCTCTGCTCATTCTGACACTACGTTCTGCAGTTTGCTTCTCAGCTCTGTCATCTACCTATTTCATACTTGATAAACAGCCTTTTCGAATAAGAATACCTAGTTCATTGTTTATTTGCTTCGCTCAACCATTTTCTGCTGTCTCATTTCTGTGCGTATCTCCTCGTAACTGCTTTGCTTGCCTGAAAGGGCACTCTCATTGCTGGAGAGCGATGATTCCTCTCGAGGTAAGTTAACCCAACTTCCTTACGCTTTCCTGCTATAGATCTGTGCCTGAACCTACTTGTCTATGACCTTGTCCTCGTCCAAGGTAGCACTTCGGCTTCCCTACGCTTTATTCATGTGATTTCTGACCCAGATCTACTAAACATCTACCCTCCCTACGCTCTCCTATCGGCCTTCTTCGGGCATCACTTCTGTCACCTAAATATTATGCAGTATACTCCTGCCGTGCAGTGTCTAGCTCCTTTTCTTGCTCAAAAGGGCACTCTCATTGCAGGAGAGCAATGGTTTCTCTCAAGGTAAGTTAACCCAACTTCCTGACGCTTTCCTACTATAGATCTGGGCCTGAACCTACTTGTCTATGCTCTTGTCCTCGTCCAAGGTAGCACTTCGGCTTCTCTACGCCTTATTTATGAGATTTCTGGCCCAGATCCACTAAACATCTACCCTCCTTACACTCTTTACTCGCCCCTCTCTGGGCACCACTTCCTATACCTCCATAAATCCTATACTCGCTTCCCTAGGCACCGCCTCAATCACGCTTTCATAGTCGCACTTGCCTTCACTAGGCTTCATCATGATCGCAAGCCAACATTACAATTCACTGGGCACCACTCCTTCTCCTATGTCCTACACTAGCCCTCTCGTCTATTGCCACTAATGTCTTTCCATGTATCGCCTAATGCGTTTTCCCTCCAGTAGCCTTCTCCGCAGTCGCTGCTGATCCCAGGGTAACCAGCAGTTCGTCAAATCTCCCTGAGACCAACTTTCAGCTCACTAGCGAACTCATCCACTTTAGCTACTGTTCCCGGGCGTATCAGCAGTCCTTGCTTCATGCAAGGACTCACCTAGCTCTCAGAGCAGACCGAATGTCCAGTAGCACTCAGGACTTCTTGGCTACCCCTCTCCACGGTATTCCACTTGTCCTATAGGGCATTCCATAGCTGGAGGGCCCCTCCCACAAATAACATTCTGTACCTGGCCACATATAAATATATATATATTGTGACCAGGATGGCCGTGTATAGCTGTGGTTTCTTGAGATAGAAACGGATACTTTCTGGTAATGCAGCAAATTGGTTTATTATGAAATAAGAAAAACAAACTGGAACAGTAACTCTGCTTAAATAATGAAAATAAACATCTACATAAACGCACTGGCTGTGACACAGGAACGCCCTGACTATACCTGTGCAGCTTATCTGCAACAGGGACAAAACTCTACACCACGGTGTCTTCAGGACAGAGCTCCAACTCCGTTGTACTTGGAAAGGAGTAATTTCATGGAAACAGCGCCACCTAGTGGCAAGGAGTAAGACAGTCTCTTATAAATTAGGAATTGCCACCTTGTAGCCAGGATACAAATAGTCTCTGATTATTGATAGATTGCCACCTCGTGGCCAGGACACAAATAGTCTCTGATTATGGTTATATTGCCACCTTGTGTCCAGGATACAAATCCTCTCTTGTATATCGGAAGTCTTTTCCACGTTTCTAAATAAGTACCCGCGGATGAAGCATAGGACCCACCTGTCTCTCCCGTATGCTTCACCCCAGGGACCCTTTGACTTTGCAGTATAAACTTACTGACTATGAACTGGTTAAACACTCAGCATCTTCCCTGGGGCATAATCAGTCTGGTACCTTCATACAGGGCCTTTGTCAGCTCCACGCTTGCCTGGGCCTTTAAGGCAACTCTGCCTGGGGATCCTCAATATTCCCTTCACTTACTTGGTACCTTTGTGCTTTCACCTCCTGAGTCTGTAGTCTCTTTCAGCTCTATTCGTTCAGTCACTGCAAACGGCACACTCTTCTTACTGTTGTCCAAAACTCGCAGCCACAGTTAACCAAAACTGATCTCTTTCCGGTTTGCTTCCCAAAGGTCAAACTGTAGATCCACAACGGACCAGCTTCAAGCTCCACTTTGTGGCTGGATCTGGCAGCAGCACACAACCTGGCCAGAGTCTAAGCAGCCCCACCCCTCCTTCCATGTCTGCTTTTTCAGGCTTTAAAGGGAAGTCGCACCTGCATTAGGAGTTCTTCAGAAGTTTAACTCCGTCACTCCTGTCAAGAACTCTTTCCTCCACTTTACTTTGCCCCATCCTCTAGGGGGCAAACGGTCACAATATATATATTTAAAAAACATAATTCATAATTTGTATTAATATTTTATTACTGTGTCAGTTATGATGACCTAAGTCTCCTGTTATATTCAGCCTCTTATTTTGTATGACTGGTGATATAATTGTATGTAAATATGAAATATACTGTTATTGTGGAGTTGAAATATGAGCACCATGGGGTACCTAAGGCAAGATTTTTGTTTAGTAAATTGGGATTTCCTGGTTTACTGCACGTAACACAACCATAACAAACCCATTAAACACCTCATTCACAATAACCCGTAATGTTCGAACACTGTCACTTTATCAATTTCCAATATATATATATATATTACAGCCTTAAATTCAATGTTTTGTTAATCTGATATGTTGGTGTCTAAGTTGGTGAGGTGAAAGGAGAAAAATATATACATAAAACTATGTTTTAGAAATAGAAAACAGAAAATTGGCATGTGCGTATTTATTCACCCCCTTTGTTATGGAGCCCATAAAAAGCTCTGGTGCTGCCAAGTACCTTTAGAAGTCACATAATTAGTGAAATGATGTCCACCTGTGTTCAATCTAAGTGTCACATGATCTGTCAATACATATACACACATTTTTTGAAAGGCCCCAGATGCTGAAACACCTAAGCAAGAGGCACCACTAACCAAACACTGCCATGATGACCAAGGAACTCTCCAAACAAGTAAGGGACAATGTTGTTGAGAAGTCAGGGTTAGGTTATAAAAAAATATCCAAATCTTTGATGATCTCCAGGAGCACCATCAAATCTATCATAACCAAATGGAAAGAACATGGCACAACTGCAAACCTGCCAGGAGTCGGCTACCCACCAAAACTCATGAACCGGGCAAGGTGGGCATTAATTAGAGGGCAGCACAGAGACCTAAGGTTACCCGGGAGGAGCTACAGAGTTCCACAGTAGAGACTGGAGTATCTGTACATAGGACGACAATAAGCCGTAAGCTCCATAGACTTGGGCTTTATGGCAGAGTGGCCAGAAGAAAGCCATTACTTTCAGCAAAAAACAAAATGGCACGTTTTGAGTTTGTGAAAAGGCATGTGGGAGACTCCCAAAATGTATGGGGCAAGGTGCTCTGGTCTGATGAGACTAAAATTCAACTTTTTGGCCATCAAAGAAAATGCTATGTCTGGCGCAAACCCAAAGCATCACATCACCCAAAGAACACCATCCCCACCGTGAAACATGGTGGTGGCTGCATCATGCTGTGGGGATGTTTTTCAGCAGCCGGGACTGGGAATCTGGTCAGAGTTGAGGGAAAGATGGATGGTGCTAAATACAGGGATATTCTTGAGCAAAACCTGTACCACTCTGTGCGCGATTTGAGGCTAGGATGGAGGTTCACCTTCCAGCAGGACAATGACCCCAAACACACTGCTAAAGCAACACTGATTTAGGGGAAACATGTGTTGGAATGGCCTAGTCAAAGCCTAGGCCTCAACCAATAGAAAATCTGATTGTTGTTCACAAGTCCAAACCATCCAACTTGAAGGAGCTGGAGCAGTTTTGCAAGGAGGAATGGGCAAAAAATCCCAGTGGTAAGATGTGGCAAGCTCATAGAGACTTATCCAAAGTGACTTGGAGCTGTGATTGCCGCAAAAGGTGGCTCTAATGTATTTACTTTAGGGGGGTAAATAGTTATGCACATTGACTTTTTCTGTTATTTTTCCTATTTGTTGTTTGCTTCACAATAAAAAAAAAACACAACTTCAAAGTTGTGGGCATGTTCTGTAAATTAAATGATGCAAATCCTCAAACAAACCATGTTAATTCCAGGTTGTGAGGCAACAAAAGATGAAAAATGTCAAGGGGGTGAATACTTTTGCAAGGCACTCTATATACATGTCCCCTCTTGGATCGCTACCTTGTCATGGTGGAAGGGTTTGTGTACCTCAATGAAGCTGTGAGCTGTACCATGTAAGGTCACCTAAGATGGGCAAGTCATAGCTGAGAAAGCAGACAAATTGAGGTCTAAGGGAGAAATAATTGCCAACGCACTCCAATATCTTTTCCAAGAAAACCTTATGTATAAGCACAACCAGACACAAGATGTGCCTGGGGTGCTGTGTGCATGGGGTTACGGAGAGTTGGACACAACTGGATGACTAAACAAGAACAACATATATATATAGTATATGGTAACATCAAAACAATTCTGTCTGTGGGCAGGTTTCCTGACTTATGTATAATCCATCCTGAGCTTTGCTTAAAGCTGTGTAATACAGCAGGCACATGCTTAAAAGCGATAGCAGTACCGATGAACCACCAATATATTGCACCCTGATCGCACTTTAGGAGCACAAAACAGAAGGTTGTTCTAAAAAATTAAATAAAAGGAAATAAAATAGGTAGCACTGCCTCCCCCAGAGCAGATCCTAATGCACTGCACCCCCCTGCACCGGCAGTAGTTCTGCCCTTGGCTATCACACCCACGATGCTTTAGTAAATTACACCATGGAGTATAATTTTGGGCACCACTTCATAAAAGGACATTGGAAAATGTACAGAGAGCTGGAAAATGTACAGAGAAGCTCAACAAAACTAATAAGGGGAATGGAGTTAAGTTATGAAGAAAGACTAACCAACCATTACACTTATTTTGTCTAGAAAAAAGGCGTCTAAGAGGAGATATGATTACCTTATATAAATACATTCAGGGTCAATATAAGGCTTTGTCAAGTGAACTTTTTGTGCCAAGAGGTTTTCAACTGACAAGAGGACATCCTTTGAAAATAGAAGTAAAAAGATTTCCCCTTAAAGAAAGAAAAGGGTTCTTCACAGTAAGGGTGGTTAATCTGTGGCATTTTCTACCAAAGGAGGTGGTGACAGCGGATTCAATAAATAACGTTAAAAAGGGGTTGGATATATTTTTAAATAAAAAGGGCATTTAGGGTTATCCTAGATAATTAGAGAGGGAGTATTGATTCAGGGAGGAATCCGATCGCCAGGTTAGATCTGGAAGGATTTTTTTTTTGCTTCCTCTGGATCAATTATCAAGTAATCCACATATTGCAGATCAGAAGAGATCTTAAAAGGTTGAACTTGGTGGATAAAAAGTATTTTTTTAACCTCAATTAATATACAACTATGAAACTATGAGCCTCATTCAATTGAGCAATTGTAAGTTACAGTAGCCCGTAATGAAGGGAATAAGTTAATTTGCTATTCAATTGGCTTTTTTTTGCGAGCTACAAACGGCCTACGTGTTACGGGCTTGAAATCCTTGCAGTTGTTACAACCATAACTTACACCCCATCTAAGCCTTTGATCTTTCACATCCGCAAGACTTACGATCGCTAAAATCTCAAATCACTATACAATTGCTGCAATTACCCAAGCCTGCAAATGTTTTCACACCCGGAAATGGCAATTGTAGAAGAAAATCCTCAGAGTGCTAGAGAGGACCCGCAAGGGGGTTAAAGACATATCCATAGCACTGTAAAAGCAAATAAAAAAAACAATACCGCACGGTAAATGATGGGGAAAGCGATGATAGACATTAGAATTAATTGCTTAACAGTCTCAAGTTCACAAATCAGCAAACAAAAATCATTTTATTTTATGTTTAATTTCGGGGTTATATCGATCTCGGGAATCAATTAGTTAATACATATCAGACCACCCACATGGACTAGAACAGTATTGGCGTTCATTTTTATTATTTTGTATTTTGCGGGTTTGCGAGTCCCATCGCATATCGGACTTCTAAACGCTAATTGATTGACATGTAACCTCCATGTTTTAATGCCATGATGATGGCGGTCTCATTTTCTATTTGCTGTTTTGAAATCGGTAGTTAAGCCCTTGCTTAATTGATCATATTCCCGCCCTGAAATGCTATGTACGATTGCATGATTTATGATTTGGGCTTTTGGCCCCTAACTCGCGGGCTTGTTCAATTGAATAGTACTGGATTTGTAGCAGGGTGCAAGCCCGCACTCTCTATGCATGTAGTATTTTTGGTGTCCTCATCCAGTTAAGTTGTGCAGAACAAATTAACCATTATTGTTTGTTTACATGAAATTATCAAAGTTAATGGAAAACACTTAAAATACATCTATAAATAAAATGGTAAATATGTGTATATATATATATATATATATATATACATATATATATATATATATATATATATATATATAAACTAAATAAAAATATAATGTAATAATATAATGTAATAATGTATAATGTGTATATATATGTGTAGATAGATAGGTGTATTCTCATTGTGAGGCTCTTTAAACATAAGAGCCTGTTTACATCAATAATAGTATAATGACCAAATGAGGCGGAATGCTTCTTGAACACAACATCATCAAATGAAAATGAATCCCATTCAGTGCTGGATATTTATCTTTTTGTATCTTAAGGAGAAGCACCCGTAATTATAGTCTTTGTTCTCAGGACATTCATGAGTATTATTTGTTGTTTATTTTCAAGATGAAAGCTTAATTAAAGCATAGTTTCAAATTGATTCATGTTGCTAATTAAAAGCTTGAACTTTACAAAATGCAAAGTGAAGAACTGGAGCAGTATTGCAGAACTAAATAACCTTCAAAATACTTTAGAAGTTACTCCATTGTTCAAAAGGAACATTGTGTTACCAAGCGTGCCTAGGCAGAAGTATACAGCGCACCGTATCTAAAATAAAATATTTAAGTGGCTAGTCTAACACTTTTCATGTTAAAACTACTATTTAGTCCACCATTAATTTGCATTAAAATCAGGGACGTAGGAACTGGGGGGTATGCAGGGGACAAATCACCCCACAGATTAAATGAATAGGGGACATAAAAAATAGCAAAATTAAAATTAATCATGCATTGCCAGATCTGGCCACTATATATATATTTTTTATATATAATTTAAAAATACAGTTACACTGGCTCTTTAATCAACAATTTAATAGACACAGGTAAAATTAAAGTATTTTTTGGGGGTTATTCTTACAGAGTATGAAAAGTTGGCCTTGCATTGTATGAAGAGTTGGCCTTGCCATATTTTTCTAAAGTGAACAATTCCTGAAAATGTTTGTGCTGTACTTTATGCAAATAAGCAGCTGCTGGATGCTAATTAGCATCTGCTGGATGCTAATTTGATGTGCTAATTAATATCATATTCTGCTTGTCTGTGCATAAGGTGGCCAAAACAATGAACAAAACATTGTCATTTAGTTAACCCCCTCCCCCCACCCTCATCAAATAATATAAGACACAAGTTAGCATACCAAGAACCATATTAGCATAAAAAGCAATGTTGTATATACAAAATAATTTATTGTAGAGAAAAAAGGCTAGTACAATGTATAGACAGTTTTTATTGTTTGTTAAGATGAAACTAACTTCATGTTGTGATGACAGTATCCCTTTAAAAATGAATACACTTCTTTTACGTAATTCCTTATATGTTGAAGCCTCCATATTTAAATTAGTTTCCAGGGGTGCATTCTGACGCTGATCCTTTAACTCCATCAAATCAGAAGCAAAACCCATCTGGAGAGTTCCATGTCAGGGAAGCCATAGGTATCTGACCTGGCTATTTCTTTTTATATCCTGTTCAATCAATGCTTTGGAGCAATTTGCATTTGTGGGTGCCTTGAAATACATTGCACTTGGATATTTTTTGAAATATTTGCAGAAAATACTAAACATACCCCTGTGCTAGCCTGGCCAGTACATGCCATCCATTTAATCATATGTGACCACCTATTGCAAAATAAGATTGCTATACACATGCAGCCTTATTACATTGCAATTCAGCAAATTGAAAAGGGCTGCATTTAAGCACAGAGCATATTTTTTTTACAGAAGCAGGGTCTTCACTAACTAAAAACTTCTGTAACAAAAAATATGCTATGTGCTTAAATAGAGCCCTATTCGCTCTATTTGCCGAATCACAATTTAATAAGGCTGCTAGAGTTCACATTATATGATATTTTCCAATTAAAACATGGAAACATTAAATTAAAAAAGTACAGTAATTTCATTTAATTAGCATTTTTTTTAAATCAAAGTAACATAGAATGTATCCTTATGTTTTACTTGCCTCTTATTCGTTTGTAGTTTCTGTAACATTAATAATATTCAAATGCTTGATATTCATTTGCGCAGACTGCAATTTGTGGAAAAATATTTTAAAGGGATATGGAAGGTTTCTGGATTTCAGTAGTTAAAGTATCTATTTACTTGTATGCACTTTATTTTATTAAAAATTGCTTAAAACATCTTTTTTTTCTGGTTAAAATTAAACAAAATATTACCTGCTTGGTTCTGCCCTTGGTAGCTCTTGAAGACACAGGCTTAATTTGTCTCCTACTAACCAATCAGTAGCCATCTCTCTGCAACGTTCTGCAACATGCTGCTGAGAGATAGTCGCTTATTGGCTATTTTGCACTTTAGAGTCTGTGTCTTCATGAGCTGTGGAGGGCAGACCCAAGCAGGTACAATTTGTATAATTTTAATCAGAAAAAAACAGAGCTGGTTAGCACTTCTTAATAAAAGAGAGTGCAAAAAATAAAAGTAAATAGATGCATAGGTATATTATATTCATGATACTCAATATGTTCCATATTCTTTTAAGCAAACGTTCATGCAGGTAGCGGGTCTACCAGTGGTGCAGGTGATGCAGTGCACTAGGGTTCTCCTCCGGCGGGGTCAAATGCCATGTCATTTATTTATTTTTTTGCATTTCATTTTCTTGTAATCTTGGGGCCCCTGGGGCCACCTATAGTGGCCCAAGCCTTAGTTGCCCTGGGCCTCCAATGCCCCCCTCCCTTGCCTACTTGTCTGCACCCACTCCCAGCCGGAAATTAGTGTGTCGGTTTAAAAATAGCATTTCTCGATTGTGGCTGTGTATCATGGAAGAAAGTAAAAGAGCAAGGGCTGCAAAGTGGCAGGAAAGTACAGAGGGTGGGTTCTGTGTGGGATGGGTGCTATGTGAGGTGTGAGCTGAAGGGAGTTGGATGCTATGTGCGGATTTATGCTGACAAGGGGCCCTGATTCAATAGCTACTTACTGCAAAAAGTAGCAGTAAGTGGAGTACGCAAGTTACTTCCCTATTCAATCGCCTGCTACTTGCAGGCTCCGACCGGGTTACTTACTGCGCGCTACTTTCCCTTACTTTACTCACGATCGCAAGTTACTTCCATCAAAACCTTTGATCTTTAACGGCAGCAAGAGTTGCGGCCGCAAAAATCCCCAACAACAGGTTACTGGTACCAAGGAGGTCCTGCAAAGGTCTTACTTACAAATCGTAGCACTAATTAAGCAAATAAAAAAGCAATCCTGTACTTTTATTAGAAGTGAGAGGGATGTTAGGTCTTAGAATTAATAGCACAACATTCTCAGCCAGCAAATCGGCAAAAATAAATACTTTATTTCATGTTTAATTTCCGTCATCAAGTCCTACGAGCTTCAACTTCCAAGCCTGTAGGACTTTGTAATCCAACCTCCATATGTCATTGAAGTCCTACGGGCTTGAATAACGAGTTATGCGCTTGGAGGTCATTCAAGCCCGTAGGACTTTGGACGGAAATTAAACATGAAATAAAGTAGTTGATTTTGGCGATGTTCGAGCTTGAGAATGTTGTGCTCTTAATCCTAATGTCACCCATTGTGTTCCCCATCATTTACAGTGCTGGATTTAATTTATATTTGCATTTACAGTTCTCCGAGCTTGCAGGCTTGAAACACGAGTTAGGCCTTGCGGACGCGATCATGTTCAAGCTCGCAAATGCCTACTGTTGATAGCATGGGTTGCGATTGGGACTAACTTGCACGCATGGCCAATTGAATAGGCAAGTAGAAGTAGAGATACTGGAGCAAGTAGGCCAAAAGTAGCAAATCGGGAAGTTACTTGCAAGTAGCAGCCCCGAATTAAATGAGGCCCAAGGACTGGGTGCAATGTAGGGATATATGCTAAAAGGGATGAGTGCACATATAAGTATGCATTGTGCACACACATATATCTATATATATATATATATATATATATATATATATATATATATATATATATATATAGTAAAAAAAAAGTACATCTGTGTTCACACTTGAATGTCTAAAGCAAGTTAAAAAACCTGCTTCCAGCTCAGAGTTCCGAGAAAAACAGTTATTACACTGCATTCTGGGAAGTTGAGCTGGGACACACAAATATGGCCACAAATGCCTCGCTCTTCATTCCGTAGCTATTATCAAACATGGCTTCCATTAAGCTTATGCATGCTGTATTACACAGCTTTAATGCAAAGCCAAGGTTGGAATAAACACAGGCTGTGTATCCAATCCATGTACAGCTGTTTCAAGCTTACTGGCTATCATCAGCATGGAGCGGGATCTCAGCTTGTGTTGTGGAAATTATGAGTAGGTAGTTCACCACAACAATCATTTATAATATGGTGGGCAAAAGAGCGATAGAAGCCCTCCACCGTACAGTAGTACAGTAAATAAAATCTCTCTCTCTCTCTCTCTATATATATATATATATATATACATATATCTAGTAACAACGTAATTGAGGTTGAAAAAAATAATTTTAATTGAGGTTGAAAAAATACTTTTAGCCCATCAAGTTCCAACTTTTAAGCTCCCCTCTGATCTGCAGTATGCAAATTAATTGTTAATTGATCCATAGAGGATGTTGCTGGAAAGTTGATTTTGTGTGTCCTGAGCTGTACTGCAGAAAGAGGTTTTTAACTTTGTGTTAAATCTAAATCCTAACATGTTTGGGCATTTTCATTTTAGATAATTTTCCAGATTGACAACCTTGCATAAAAAAATGTATGCTAGCTGTTATAGGGGAAACTTTACCCAAAAACAGTAAAGTTCATATACCGTATATGTGTGAGACTATTAACACCTGCCTTTTATTGCTCTGTATGTTAGATGATAAGAGCTGCTGAAGTACACAGAAACATTAATATAACTCTCCCTGGCAGTTTGATTGGCTCTTGAGTTGGTTCTTGAGCTTGGCTTCCTGTTTGTCAGTGACAAAAACGCAACATAAAATGGCAGCTACGTTTTCAACAAACATGGAGAAGCAACTCACAAACTATTTAATCTTTAATATAAAACAAACTTAATTTTAGATGCAACTTGCACTTCAAACTGCTTGTATTGGTAAGTAATATGTAAACATATAATTGGATAGGTGGTATTAATTCTATATTTACAACTTGCCCCAAGACTTAGATTTTTTTTTTATTCTGAATTTTCAGTAGTTTAATATTCTAGTTTCTTAATCTACCTTTTTATAAGGATACTGACTTTCTTGTCAAGGGAATGAGGATCACTGGGAATTTAAGGATGCCCATAGCAACATATTTTCTCTTAAGTACTGCCTCTGATAGGATTATTCATTTACAAGTCTTTGAAGTTCTTTTTTTCAAGGCATGTAGAATCCTTTTTCATAATTATGTTGAGAAGTATAACATATTTAATTATGATTGTACCAATCTCAAACAAGTTGTTTTCTTGACTGATTTAAGCAAGTTTGTATAATTACAAGCTCTGACTTTTAATAAGGTGCTCCAAATCTGCTTAGAAATATATAAATCAGTATAGGTTTGTAACAGACACAAGAGCATCTTAGTAACTGCAGGGCTTGTATATTGGAGGAGCGGGGCTATATGTTCATTTTATTTTGACATAAGCCCATTCGTTTGGAGCACTCACTATGCCTCATGTAATCACCATCCTCAATTTCTTCTTTCCTCTTGCCCTGTTTCCATTACCAAAAGTGAACATATATTGCTCTCGGGGTGGGTTGTCATGCATGTAGAGCAAACCAATTATGGTTTCTGACCTTCCATTTCTGACCGTGCAAATAGTCACTGGGATTTGGTCATGAGTTGTAGGTGGCGGTAGACTGTGCAAATCATTGGGACCCACAAGTGGGTAGGGGCTCTAGGCTATCATCAGTAGAGGTCTAATTTATTAGAGGAGTGGGTGATCTAGAGGTAATCTGATCACCTACATATGTTTGACTGTTTATTGTCCCCTATATGCATCTACCTTATATAGAGAAGTCGACGAGGGTGCATTATTTTACACCGGGGTCCTCCATTCAATAGCTCCGCCACTGGCTCTAGATGTGAACTCTATACCCGAGAGAAATCAGCTACACCCCACTTGTGACCCAACAGGCTGAAATATATGTCAGAGGTGTGCTTGATCAGGAGATAATTGCATTTCATGGTAGCTAGATAGGTCTTCTGAGTGAGAAGCGACTGAGGATATTTGTCCCCTGTGAGGGGCACAATTATGATAATCTTTAAGTAGATTACCTTGCCTATATAGCAATCCAATTATGGGTTGTTTGTTCCCAGATAGAGAACCTCTGATCTCGTATTTTCACAAATTACCATACAAACATGTACAGACACAAAGATGCATGTTAGGTAGTGTCAGATACACTTAAAGACTAAAAAAACATGAATTCAATTTTCCATAATACTTTATGGGCAATTTGAGCAATATTTATATGGTTAAAGTTTTAGTTTTATACAATTAAATTTTTTTTCTTTATGGTTTTTGTAATATCAAAATGTTTTCAGAAAACACAGTCTTTACAAATATAGGGCCCTATTAAATTCTCCCTCGTAGTTCTCTCGGTGCTCGCAAAAGGCAGTTTTCCTGCTGTTTGCGAGAACCGAATCTCTCGCAGCCTGCTTTACGATATGACTGCGAGAAAATGGCCGAGAATAGGCTCCGAGAGAGCTACGTAGCCTTAAATCTATGCACGAGTCTCGCATATCGTAAGAATCCCTACGTGGACAAAAAGTCCACGCAAGGGATCCGAAAGCCTCTACGTGCTGCCTCGGAACAGCCCGAGACAGCAGTGTGAGGCTCCCCCCTGCACCCTATACACATCCCCATGCTGCAGGGGTCTCTATCGGGACCCCTGCAGCACCCCCACATTAACCCCTTGCAGCGGGGGTCCCCGATCTGCATAGATCAGGCCCCCCGCTGCATTTAAAACTTTTAAATTCCCCGCCGCGGCTCCTTAAAGGGACCGCGGCACACTATTACCCAATCCCGGCCGCGGCACTTAAAATTAACCCCCCTCTATGCTGGGGGTCCCCATCGGGACCCCCGAAGTGTCCCCACATAAACCCATTGCAGGGGGGGGCCCCGATCTGCATAGATCAGGCCCCCCGCTGCATTTAAAACTTTTAAATTCCCCGCCGCGGCTCCTTAAAGGGACCGCGGCACACTATTACCCCATCCCGGCCGCGGCACTTAAAATTAACCCCCCTCTATGCTGGGGGTCCCCATCGGGACCCCCGAAGTGTCCCCACATAAACCCCCTGCAGCGGGGGGCCCCGATCGGCACCGATCGTGACCCTGCTGCAATTCAATTTTAAATTTCCCGCCTCGCGGGTCCTCAAAGGACCGTAAAGGTCCTGAAAGGACTCGCACTAAAAATATTAACCCCAGGCAACTATAATTACCCCATTAACTCATGGTGGTCAATCCAGACCACCATAAGGCTCTATTTAACCCATTAACTCATGGTGGTCAATCCAGACCACCATAAGGCTCTAATTAACCCATTAACTCATGGTGGTCTATACAGACCACCATAAGGCCTAAATTAACCCATTAACTCATGATGGTCAATCCAGACCACCATAAGGCTCTATTTAACCCATTAACTCATGGTGGTCAATCCAGACCACCATAAGGCTCTAATTAACCCATTAACTCATGATGGTCAATCCAGACCACCATAAGGCTCTATTTAACCCATTAACTCATGGTGGTCAATACAGACCACCATAAGGCCTAAATTAACCCATTAACTCATGATGGTCAATCCAGACCACCATAAGGCTCTATTTAACCCATTAACTCATGGTGGTCAATACAGACCACCATAAGGCTCTAATTAACCCATTAACTCATGATGGTCAATCCAGACCACCATAAGGCTCTATTTAACCCATTAACTCATGGTGGTCAATACAGACCACCATAAGGCCTAAATTAACCCATTAACTCATGATGGTCAATCCAGACCACCATAAGGCTCTATTTAACCCATTAACTCATGGTGGTCAATCCAGACCACCATAAGGCTCTAATTAACCCATTAACTCATGATGGTCAATCCAGACCACCATAAGGCTCTAATTAACCCATTAACTCATGATGGTCAATCCAGACCACCATAAGGCTCTAATTAACCCATTAACTCATGGTGGTCAATACAGACCACCATAAGGCCTAAATTAACCCATTAACTCATGATGGTCAATCCAGACCACCATAAGGCTCTAATTAACCCATTAACTCATGATGGTCAATCCAGACCACCATAAGGCTCTAATTAACCCATTAACTCATGATGGTCAATCCAGACCACCATAAGGCTCTAATTAACCCATTAACTCATGGTGGTCAATACAGACCACCATAAGGCCTAAATTAACCCATTAACTCATGATGGTCAATACAGACCACCATAAGGCTCTATTTAACCCATTAACTCATGGTGGTCAATACAGACCACCATAAGGCCTAAATTAACCCATTAACTCATGATGGTCAATCCAGACCACCATAAGGCTCTATTTAACCCCATCAGTCCCATAAGGGTATATTATTACCATTATGGGCCTGTTACAACCCAACATTAACCACATAAGTGCCATGATGGTCCTCAAGGACCATCATGACACTAACTACAAACACTACACTATAACCCCCAATAAACCATTTAATCTAAACTAACCCCCCTCTACACTAATCTATTAACACTTACACTACCTACCTACACTACCTACCCCCTAATAAACCTTCCCACCACTCTAATTACAAAAAATAAAAAACCTACAGCACAGAAAACAAAAAACCTACAGTACAAAAAACAAAAAAACCTACAGTACAGAAAACAAAAAACAATTACAACCCCACCCCCCACTACAGAAAACAAAAAAATCCATTACAACCCCACCCCCCACTACAGAAAATAAAAAAATTACACACCTGAAAAGGAAAGACAGATAAACACAATACAATACATACATATAATACATTACATACATTACATACAATACATGACATTACCTATAATATATTAAATATAATATATTACATATAATATATTACATATAATACATTACATACATTACATACAATACATGACATTACATACATTACATATAATATATTAAATATAATATATTACATATAATATATTACATATAATATATTACATATAGTCCTAATCAAATACCCCCTATCTATCTAACATACAATCTATTTAATTTAAAATAAATCCTAACTATATCAAATACATCCCCCTATCTATCTAATATACAAAAAATCCTAACTACATACACAGACCATTATTCTAAAGTAAAATAAAATAATTACAGTCCTAACTACATACACAGACCCTAATTCTAAGCTAAAATCAATAAATTAAGACCACTTACCTTTAAGATGTTGCTTCAGATCACTAACCTATGGGTCAAACAAAAAATAAAAATTAGTACAAAACATTAACATCAAATAAATAAACATTCTATACATTCTAAATATTCAACTCACCTTTACAGCATGTCCAGTCACTGTTTAGCTCTTCCGGCGCGGCCCTGTTAAAAAAAAAACACAATACATGAATACATGAATACAATATATAAACAATAAATAAAATACACAATGAAACATCTAAATATACATTTCACTTACCTACCCGCGATGTCCCCGGCCTTCTCTCCTTCAGCCCCGGCTGGGCCGCGGAACCATTCGCGCTCTAAAAAAAAAAAAGAAAAAAAACTAACGGAGGTCTGCACTGGCAGACCTCCCCGACGCTACTGAACCTCCCGGAGTCGTTTCCGGGAGGAAATTGGCATTGGCGGCTTGTGATTGGCTGAAAAAGCTGTCTATCAATTTCAGCCAATCAAAAGTCGTCAATGTGTGAGCCAATCAGGATGGGATACACCCCAATATCCCACCCTGATTGGCTTAAACACTTGTCTATCTTTCTGGGAACCAATCACAACGCTCAGATGCCTTCAGCCAATCACTATGGGATACACCCCCACGGAGTGATTGGTAGAAGACATCTGCGCATCCTGCTTGGCTCCTACATTGACGACTTTTGATTGGCTGACAGCTTTTTCAGCCAATCACAAGCCGACAATGCCAATTTCCTCCCGGAAACGACTCCGGGAGGTTCAGTAGCGTCGGGGAGGTCTGCCAGTGCAGACCTCCGTTAGTTTTTTTTTTTTTTTAGAGCGCGGATGGTTCCGCGGCCCAGCCGGGGCTGAAGGAGAGAAGGCCGGGGACATCGCGGGGAGGTAAGTTCAATGTATATTTAGATGTTTATTTGTGTATTTTATTTATTGTTTATATATTGTATTCATGTATTCATGTATTGTGTTTTTTTTTTTAACAGGGCCGCGCCGGAAGAGCTAAACAGTGACTGGACATGCTGTAAAGGTGAGTTGAATATTTAGAATGTATAGAATGTTTATTTATTTGATGTTAATGTTTTGTACTAATTTTTATTTTTTGTTTGACCCATAGGTTAGTGATCTGAAGCAACATCTTAAAGGTAAGTGGTCTTAATTTATTGATTTTAGCTTAGAATTAGGGTCTGTGTAGTTAGGACTGTAATTATTTTATTTTATTTTAGAATAAGGGTCTGTGTATGTAGTTAGGACTGTAATTATTTTATTTTATTTTAAAATTAGGGTCTGTGTATGTAGTTAGGATTTGTTGTATATTAGATAGATAGGGAGATGTATTTGATATAGTTAGGATTTTTTTTAAATTAAATAGATTGTATGTTAGATAGATAGGGGGTATTTGATTAGGACTATAGGTAATATATTATATGTAATATATTATATGTAATATATTATATTTAATGTATGTAATGTCATGTATTGTATGTAATGTATGTAATGTATTATATGTAATATATTATATGTAATATATTATATGTAATGTCATGTATTGTATGTAATGTATGTAATGTATTATATGTATGTATTGTATTGTGTTTATCTGTCTTTCCTTTTCAGGTGTGTAATTTTTTTATTTTCTGTAGTGGGGGGTGGGGTTGTAATGTATTTTTTTGTTTTCTGTAGTGGGGGGTGGGGTTGTAATTGTTTTTTGTTTTCTGTACTGTAGGTTTTTTTGTTTTTTGTACTGTAGGTATTTTGTTTTCTGTGCTGTAGGTTTTTTATTTTTTGTAATTAGAGTGGTGGGAAGGTTTATTAGGGGGTAGGTAGTGTAGGTAGGTAGTGTAAGTGTTAATAGATTAGTGTAGAGGGGGGTTAGTTTAGATTAAATGGTTTATTGGGGGTTATAGTGTAGTGTTTGTAGTTAGTGTCATGATGGTCCTTGAGGACCATCATGGCACTTATGTGGTTAATGTTGGGTTGTAACAGGCCCATAATGGTAATAATATACCCTTATGGGACTGATGGGGTTAATTAGAGCCTTATGGTGGTCTGTATTGACCACCATGAGTTAATGGGTTAATTTAGGCCTTATGGTGGTCTGGATTGACCATCATGAGTTAATGGGTTAATTAGAGCCTTATGGTGGTCTGTATTGACCACCATGAGTTAATGGGTTAATTTAGGCCTTATGGTGGTCTGGATTGACCACCATGAGTTAATGGGTTAATTAGAGCCTTATGGTGGTCTGTATTGACCACCATGAGTTAATGGGTTAATTTAGGCCTTATGGTGGTCTGGATTGACCACCATGAGTTAATGGGTTAATTAGAGCCTTATGGTGGTCTGTATTGACCACCATGAGTTAATGGGTTAATTTAGGCCTTATGGAGGTCTGGATTGACCATCATGAGTTAATGGGTTAATTAGAGCCTTATGGTGGTCTGTATTGACCACCATGAGTTAATGGGTTAATTAGAGCCTTATGGTGGTCTGTATTGACCACCATGAGTTAATGGGTTAATTTAGGCCTTATGGTGGTCTGGATTGACCACCATGAGTTAATGGGTTAATTAGAGCCTTATGGTGGTCTGGATTGACCACCATGAGTTAATGGGTTAATTTAGGCCTTATGGTGGTCTGGATTGACCACCATGAGTTAATGGGTTAATTAGAGCCTTATGGTGGTCTGTATTGACCACCATGAGTTAATGGGTTAATTTAGGCCTTATGGTGGTCTGGATTGACCATCATGAGTTAATGGGGTAATTATAGTTGCCTGGGGTTAATATTTTTAGTGCGAGTCCTTTCAGGACCTTTACGGTCCTTTGAGGACCCGTGAGGCGGGAAATTTAAAATTGAATTGCAGCAGGGTCACGATCGGTGCCGATCGGGGCCCCCCGCAGCAGGGGGTTTATATGGGAACACTTCGGGGGTCCCGATGGGGACCCCCAGCATAGAGGGGGGTTAATTTTAAGTGCCGCGGCCGGGATTGGGTAATAGTGTGCCGCGGTCCCTTTAAGGAGCCGCGGCGGGGAATTTAAAAGTTTTAAATGCAGCGGAGGGCCTGATCTATGCAGATCGGGGACCCCCCCTGCAATGGGTTTATGTGGGGACACTTCGGGGGTCCCGATGGGGACCCCCAGCATAGAGGGGGGTTAATTTTAAGTGCCGCGGCCGGGATTGGGTAATAGTGTGCCGCGGTCCCTTTAAGGAGCCGCGGCGGGGAATTTAAAAGTTTTAAATGCAGCGGGGGCCTGATCGGTGCCGATCGGGGACCCCCGCTGCAAGGGGTTAATGTGTGGGGGCTGCGGGGGTTCCTATGGACCCCTGCAGCAAGGTGTTCATGTGAGGACACTTCGGGGGTCCCGACAGGGACCCCCGCATTGAGGGGGGGTTCATTTTAGGTGCCTAGGGGGGGTTTGGAGTACCCCCCACGGCAGGGCTTATGTGGGGGACTGCCGCGGAGGTCCCTTTTAGGACCCCCGCAGCACTTGATGAGGAGTGGGAGCCTGCGATATCATCTCGCAGGCTGTCACTCCTCATGTACATTTACGCAGTGTAGATACGTACGGGCCTGCTGCGTAGCTCATACGTTGCTCGCAGCAGGGCTAATTTAATAGCATTGTAAGTTAGAGAAACTTTGCAGTACGTAGGGCTTAAGTAGAAGCCTCTTATTTACGAGGCTGGAATTTAATGAGGCCCATAATGTTTTAGAAACAATGATTTACTGCAGGCTTCCATTTTCTTTACTGAGCCTGCTTCTTGCAACGTCTGTCTCAGTAGGGTGTGTCCTTGTAAATGTGTGTGCTTTTCATTAGACCTATTAAATAAACTAGCAGATGTATACAGTTCCTTGCAAAAGTATTAACCCCATTGACATTTCTCATGTTTTGTTGCCTCACAACCTGGAATTAACATGGATTGTTTGAGGATTTGCATTATTTAATTTACAGAACATGCCCACAACTTTGAAGATGTTTTTTTTTATTGTGAAGCAAAAAACAAATAGGACAAAATAACAGAAAAAGTCAATGTGCATAACTATTCACCCCCCTAAAGTCAATACTTTCTAGAGCCACCTTTTGCGGCAATCGCAGCTCCAAGTCGCTTTGGATAAGTCTCTATGAGCTTGCCACATCTTACCACTGGGATTTTTGCCCATTCCTCCTTGCGAAACTGCTCTTGCTCCTTCAAGTTGGATGGTTTGCTCTTGTGTACAGCAATCTTTAAGTCTGACCACAGATTTTCTATTGGATTGAGGTCTGGGCTTTGACTGGACCATTCCAACACATTTACATGTTTCCCCTTAAACCACTCAAGTGTTGCTTTAGCAGTGTGTTTGGGGTCATTGTCCTGCTGGAAGGTGAACCTCCGTCCTAGCCTCAAATCACGCACAGAGTGGTACAGGTTTTGCTCAAGAATATCCCTGTATTTAGCACCATCCATCTTTCCCTCAACTCTTACCAGTTTCCCAGTCCCGGCTGCTGAAAAACATCCCCACAGCATGATGCTGCCACCACCATGTTTCACTGTGGGGATGGTGTTCTTTGGGTGATGTGATGTGTTGGGTTTGCGACAGACAGCGTTTTCTTTGATGGCCGAAAAGATCAATTTTAGTCTCATCAGACCAGAGCACCTTTCTCCATGCATTTTGGGAGTCTCTCACATAACGTTTCGCAAACTGAAAACATGCCATTTTGTTTTTCGCTGAAAGTAATGGCTTTCTACTGGCCACTCTGCCATAAAGACCAACTCTATAGGGCATATGGCTTATTGTTTTCCTATGTACAGATACTCCAGTCTCTCTGTGCTGCCTCTCTGATTAATGCCATCCTTGCCCTGTCCGTGAGTTTTGGTGGGCGGCCATCTCTTGGCAGGTGTTGTGCCATGTTCTTTCCATTTGGTTATGATAGATTTGATGGTGCTCCTGGGGATCATCAAAGACTTGGATATTTATTTATAACCTACCCTGTTTGGAGAGGTCCTTGGTCTTCATGGCAGTGTTTGGTTATTGGTGCCTCTTGCTTAGGTGTTGCAGCCTCTAGGGCCTTTCAAAAAAGTGTGTATACGTAATGACAGATCATGTGACACTGAGATTGCACACAGGTGGACATCGTTTCACTAATTATATGACTTCTGAAGGTAATTGGTTGCACCAGAGCTTTTTATGGGCTTCATAACAAAGGGGGTGAATACATACGCACATGCCAATTTTCTGTTTTCTATATCTAAAAAATAGTTTTATGTATATATTTTTTCTTATTTCACTTCACCAACTTAGACTATTGTGTTCTGATCCATCACTTGAAATTCAGATGAACAAAACATTGAACTTAAGGCTATAATGTAATAAAATAGGTAAAAACGTCAAGGGGGTGAATACTTTTGCAAGGCACTGTATACCAAATTACCATTGGGCACATACAAACTTCCTGTGTATTTAAAGCCACCCCCCACCTCGGGTAGTGCATCACTTGTCACTAAAATAGTACTTTAACTGATACATTCCTGTCCAAGCTGCATTGTCTTCACTGCAATAATGAATGTCATATTTATCCTTTTTCAGTTACTTTATCTAAAGAAAAAGAAATATGCTGACATTTGATTGCAGCCATTTGAGTGTCCATGTGATTTTTGGTCCTGGCAGAACCTGCCGAGTGCTGGAAGCTCCTTATACCCTTAGGCCCTCATTCAATTGCAATTTGGCCAATTGAATAGTGCCCTAAATAAGCACATAACATATATTTTTTAAAGAAGTTTTTAGTTAGCAAGCATCTATCCAAAAGCATGGTTTTCACTAACTTAAAACTTCTTTAATAAAAATATGCTATGTGCTTATTTAGGGCCCTATTCAATTGGCCAAATCGCAATTGAATGAGGCCCTTAGCTAGTAATATTTGAAAATTATCTGGATTATATAAAATTTACTAAATTATCGATCATGTCAAAAAAAATGTAATTAGATTTTTTATACTCTGATTACATAGAGCAACAGTATTGATGAATGACATGATCCTTTAAAACTAACTGGAACATAAAGAGATTGAATTGTGAATTTCGCATATTTATTACATAGTTACATAGTACGGTAATAAAAAAAGACTTTCAGTCCATCAAGTTCAACCTTTTAAGATCTCTTCTGATCTGCAATATGCAGATTAGATATTAATTAATTAGTTGTTAATTAATTGTTAATTAATTATTAATCAACTATTTATGTATTTAGTTTAGTTGTTAATTAATTGTTAATTAATTATTAATCAACTATTTATGTATTTAGTTATTTTTAATTATTGATTAATCCTGAGGAAGGCGAACAGAAAAAAAACAACCCAAGTGAAACTTAGCCAATCGTCTCAAAGGGAAAAAAAATGAATTCCTTCCTGACCCCAGACACTGGCGATCGGATTTCTCACTGGATCAATACTCTCTCTCTAATTATCCAGGATAACCCTGAATTCCCTTTTTTAATTTGAAATAAAAACAGTCCCCTTTTAAAGTTATCTATCGAATACGCTGTCACTACCTCCTCTGGTAGAGAATTCCACAGATTAACCACCCTTACTGTGAAGAACCCTTTTCTTTTTTTAAGGTGGAATCTTTTTACTTCTAACCTGAAAGAATGTCATTTTGTCAGTTGAAAACCTCTTGGCACAAAAAGCTCCCTTGACAAATCTTTACACTGACACTGGATGTATTTATATAAGGTACCGTATATACTCGATATAAGCAGAGGCACCTATTTTACCACAAAATACTGGGTAAAATGAGGGACTCGAGTATAAGCCGAGGATGGGAAATGTGCTGCCCCCTGTGTCCTCTGTGTCCCCCTCTTGTGTGCCCTTTTCTTGTGTCCCCCTCTCTCTCCCGTGTCTCTTCTCCCCTCTCCCTTCCCCATGTCTCTTCTCCCCTCTTCCTTCCCTGTGTCTCTTCCCCCTCTCCCTTCTCTGTGTCTCTTCCCCCCTCCTCATTCTCAACATCCCTCCTCAACCCCACTCCTCATCCTCAACCTCCCTCCTCATCCTCAACCTCCCTCCTCAACCCCCTCATCCTCAACTCCCCTCCTCAACCCCCCATCCTCATCCTCAACCCCCCATCCTCAACCCCCTCCTCAACCTCAACCCCCCTCCTCATCCTCAACCCCCTCCTCAACCTCCCTCCTCATCCTCAACCTCCCTCCTCATTCTCAACCCCTCCTCATCCTCAACCCCCTCCTCATCCTCAACCCCCTTCTCAACCTCCCTCCTTAACCTCAACCCCCCCTCCTCAACCTCCCTCCTCATCTACAACCTCGACCTCCCTCCTCAACCCCCCTCCTCAACCTCAACTTCCCTCCTCAACCTCCCTCCTCAACCCCCCCATCCTCAACCCCCCATCCTCAACCCCCTCATCAACCTCCCTCCTCAACCTCAACCCCCCTCCTCAACCCCCCTCCTCAACCTCAACCTCCCTCCTCAACCTCCCTCCTCATCCTCAACCCCCCTTCTCATTCTAAACCCCCCTCCCTCCTCATTCTAACCCCCCTCCTCATTCTAACCCTCTAAATACCTCCCCCTCTCCCTTTCAACACGGGGGGTTAGAGAGACACGGGGGGTTAGAGAGACACGGGGGGGGGGGCCTTTTTAGCCCTTTTTAGCCTTAAAAAAGGGCTGAAAAACTCGGCTTATACTCGAATATATACGGTAATCATATCTCCTCTTAGACACCTTTTTTCTAGAGAAGCTTTGTTAGCTTTTTTGCCCTTCTCTGTACCTTTTCCAGCTCTAAAATGTCCTTTTTATGAAGTGGTGCCCAAAATTGTACTCCATACTCCAAATGAGGGTGTACTAGGGATTTGTATAGTGGCAGAATTATATTTGCTTCCCTGGCTTCTATACCCTTCTTAATACTTTATTAAAGAACAATCGTACAAGAGAATTCTCTGAGTATATTTTACACCAGTTAAATTATATAGGATGAGACAAGCCTCCAGTTCTCTATGTTGGAATGGTTGTGGTTTTTTGATGGAAAAACTGTAATTTTGTCTGAAAAGATCCCTTACTCCATTTCAAACCAAATGGCTTCCTTGGTTTACACATTTAATAATGAAAAAAGTGGATCTTGGGCACCTGCCTCTGAACTTTTGTAAAGTGGAATCCCTTTATAAAGAATCATATTTATTATATATTCATTTTAACTTATTTACTACACATAGGATGTTTATGAACTATTATGGTCGCAAGGCGATCACTCTTAAAGGTTTAATATGATCAGTATGTAATAGCCAAGTTAAGACTTCCATTAACGTTTTACTCCCTTCATTTTCTACAGGACCCATGTAATGAAGCCCTAGGTCCTCCTGATCAGGCTAGATAGGAGGGAACTTTAAATGCAAGTGAATACATAAGCAGTCTAACATGTATGACAGCTAACACCATGCTAGTAGGGGGCTAAGTCTTATTAAGTACCAGTAAGGTAGATCTTACATCAAATACATTGTATTTCTCCTATTATAAAGTGATCTTCATTTTAAGATGCACCTAAGTTTTATAGAATATGAATGCAAAGAAAAAAGCACAGTATATATTTGGATTATATCAAATAGGACATTTATATGGCCTTTTTCCTACTAAATTATTATCAAAGAAAATACAGTATAAATGGGTTTTCAAAATAAATCTTTCATTTCAATAAATTAACATATATTCTCTTTTCATCATTTTTAGACAACTTCAGCTCTGTCCACCGGCACGAACATCAACGGGAAAAATGGGAAAGGAAGCAAATGAGAGTCAGGAAGATTTCTCCACGATCTGTCAGCAAAGAGCGATGGGTGGAGACATTAGTGGTTGTTGACACCAAAATGATTGAATACCATGGCAGAAACAATGTGGAATCCTATATCTTTACTATAATGAATATGGTATGTAATTTTGAATGTCCAGTAATCTAGATTAATAATAAGTATTGCATTATTCTGTGATACTTTTTGTACTGGACAAACAACTTATTTATATTAACAAGCTTTTGACACGTTTGACCTCTCTTTATCAAATCAAATTTCCTGTGAGTATTTAGATTTTTTGGTTTTGGATGAAGTGATTATTTTGGTTAAAATGTTATCTAACTGGAATACAGTAACTGTCTTCATCAATTTTTTTTTGCATCTGTAAATAACCCTTATGTGTGATAGGGGGAACCAGACGTGAACCCCTTGCTCACTGTGCCTTAGGGAGTAAAGCTGCTCCTCACTGACGAGGCCCATAGAGGACGAAACGTGTCTGGTGATTGCTGTTTCTCCGGTTCAGGGTAGAATTACCTGGTATTTCGGGGCTGGGTTACTCTTTTGAGTGAGACCAGACTGATATACTACATGATATTTCTCTCTGTGAAGGGCACAAGTGAGCTAAAAGAGGTTGCTCTCTTTACAGTCCTCCTCCCACAATATATTTCACTCTGTTCCACCAAAAGATGAATAGTATTCTCAGAGTAACTGTAATAAATTATTTTTATTGCTATAGATACATAATCAATAAAATGAAAAATATAAGATATAGAAGACTAAAACGTGTTTCGTTGTTTTTCCCATGGCTTCCTCAGCTAGCATATAATATCTTATACTCCTATGTATAAGTTGTAGAGTGTGTGTTGGAACCTAGGAGAATCCTATTCATCTTTTGGTGATGCAATACCTAGAAGTGCAGGCTTTAAAAGCCCGCGAATAATAGCCAAAGTTACAAGCCTGAGAAGAAGTTCTAACAGAGAACGAAACGGCCCGTTGGCAAACAATTTTTTCTTTCTTTTTGGGCAAGAGCACCTGAAAATTTACACAATGGCTACAGGGCAGTGGACATCGGCTATGAAGCTATACAAGCACTAGGTTATGCAACTAGTACGAGAACTGCAAGTATATTGCATTAATGATTTGTGTGCATATAAGAATTTGTCACTTGCCTTTACAACTATTTAGAAGGTGTATTCTTGCTCATCTTTTGTTTTTAGTGTATTTTAATGTGTGCTATATGTTTTGCTATTGTACTTCAAGCTGGTATTAAGCAGTGAACCATACCCAGTTTCTGGATTGGTTTGGCAATGTGTCATTGCATATGAGGATTGATTTGAAAACTCTAGTATTCCAAAAACTTTCACTATTGTCCCAATAGTATATTTACATTTAACATTTTCCTGGCACTTTTTTATTTATTCACTAAGCAGCGTTTTTCCCTCCGGTTTTAATTACATCCCAATAAAAAAAAATTCTAATAATTTAAGATATGTTATGCACCAGGAATATTAACCATATAGGTCATATCTCTTCAATTATTTTGGTTAAACAGAGTGAAATATGTTGTGGGAGGAGGACTGTACCACTATACCATCCCATCATTGACCAGCTTAACGGATTTGTCCATGTGTATTATATAGCTCATATTTTTTGAGTTTGAACGAATATTGGGACATACTGATTATTGTTTGTCAACATATACAAAGTCACCTGCAGTAGGAATCTGTGCGCTTTACCTTCCCTCTTCTCATTCGGTTAGTAATGGTTTTAAATCTTTGAATATTTTCTGTATTTTCTCTAAAGTTGGATGGTATGTGGTCACTAGAGGTATACTTGAAGTAGTTTTTTTTGTTTTGTATTTTAACAGGTGTTCATGGGGTATTTTGATGGCAGTGGTTATTTTCTGGGTAATGATACAGGGTTTGTAACCCTGCTGTCTGAAAGATTCAGCCAGTGTTTTAAGTGTTTGTCACAGTCCCCAATATTTGAGCATATGCAATGGTATCTAATAGCTTAACTATGGATGATGGCTTGTTTGGTGTGGGAGGGATGGAAACTGGAGCTGTGTAGGTAGCTGCATCTGTCTGTGGATTTCCTATATACCGATGAGTGGAGAGTAACATTTGTGATGGATATAGTAGTGTCTAGAAAGTTCACCTGTCCTGTAGAGAAATCCATTTTAAATGTTATAGATGGGTGGAATGAATTGTGAATCTCTCTGAGTTTACTTTCTACTACCAAGGAACTTAATATATTAGATCAGAAAATAATTAGTTTAATATTACAGTCAATATCTGAAAATGAACTGGTGTGTCGGAGAGAATTTTCAGCTATAAAGACAAGATACAAGGACTGAGACAATATTTGCAAACATGCATTTACAATAGCAGTATTAATATTGTGCAACAGTGTTTGCATAAGAAAATAATGAAACAATGATTCAGTTTTTTTAAATCACTAAATCAATTGCAAATTGCTGTTGTAATTGATTTAGGTGACCCCTCTATCTACGTCTAATTAAGATGTGTCCCTTAGATTGTAAGTTTGCGAGTTTTCAATCTTGTGTCAGTGCCTTGGAAACAAGCTCTATGTACATTTGATTTTATGCTCAAAAACAGGGCCCTCCATTATTTACAAGGTGTTTAATTTGTTTTCTGCTATGTACTCAACCCCTGTACAGCGCTACGGAATATGTTGGTGCGATATAAATAAAGATAATCACATATATAGTTGTGAGCGTACGGGCCGTTGCTCACGCTTGCGGGCTCGCAACGGCCCGTACGCTCACAACTATATATGTGATGTGATGTCTTCATGCCAGCAACTGACGCCGCCTGCGCGAGCCGCGGCAGCGCGAGCCCGCGGCCCTCGCATAGCGAGGGCCTCAGTTGCTGGCATGGAGCGCCTTCGCCAGCAACTGAGGCCCTCGCAAAGTTGTGTGAGTGTGCTTCCGTTCCCTGTCTATGTGTCTGTCCCTCCATCTATCCCTGGTGTGTGAGTGTGCCTCCCTCTGAGCCTGGCTCCTCCCCCAGGGGTCCTGTTTGCACTGTGGAAGACAGGCAGCAGACAGGACGCCCTCAGGATGAAGGAGGAGGTCAGGGGACCGAGAGCTGTCGGGATATTTTACCTTAAATCCTCCTAACCCAACTCATATCTCCCCTATCTTCTCCCCCTCCTCTATCCCATCTATCTCCCCCCACACTCCTTCTACCAACCTCCACACCTTCTCCCCCTCTCTTCCCCTTCTCTCCCCCCTTTTCTTCTCCTCTCCTTCTCTCTCACTCCCCCTCCCTCTTCTTCTCTCCCCCCTCTCCTCCCCTTCTCTGCCCCCTCTCCTCCCCTTCTCTCCCCCATTGTTCCCCCTCCCTCCCCTTCTCATTCCCCCTCCACCTCCCTCCCTCCCCTTCTCATTCCCCCTCCACCTCCCTCCCTCCCCTTCTCATTCCCCCTCCACCTTCCTCCCTCCCCTTCTCATTCCCCCTCCACCTCCCTCCCTCCCCTTCTCATTCCCCCTCCACATCCCTCCCTCCCCTTCTCATTCCCCCTCCCCTCCCTCCCTTCCCTTCTCATTCCCCCTCCCCTCCCTCCCTTCCCTTCTCATTCCCCCTCCCCCTCCTTCCCTCCCCTTCTCATTCCCCCTCCCTCCCCTTCTCATTCCCCCTCCCTCCCTCCCCTTCTCATTCCCCCTCCCTCCCCTTCTCTGCCCCCTCTCCTCCCCTTCTCTCCCCCTTTGTTCCCCCTATCCCCCCTCCCTCCCCTTCTCATTCCTCCTCCCCCCTTCTCATTTCCCCTCCGTCCCCTTCTCATCCCCCCTCCCTCCCCTTCTCATTCCCCCTCCCTCCCCTTCTCTCTTCCCCTCTACCTCCCACTCCCCCCTCCCCTTCTCTCCCACTCTCTCCTCCCATTCTCTCCCACTCTCTCCTCCCATTCTCTCCCACCCTCTCCTCCCCTTCTCTCCCACCCTCTGCTCCCCTTCTCTGCCCCCTCTCCTCCCCTTCTCTGCCCCCTCTCCTCCCCATCTCTGCCCCCTCTCCTCCCCTTCTCTCCCCTTCTCTCCCCCCTCTCCTCCCCTTCTCTCCCCCCTCTCTCCCCCTCCCCCTCTTCTTCTCTCCCACTCTCTCCTCCCATTCTCTCCCACTCTCTCCTCCCATTCTCTCCCACTCTCTCCTCCCATTCTCTCCCACCCTCTCCTCCCCTTCTCTCCCACCCTCTGCTCCCCTTCTCTGCCCCCTCTCCTTCCCTTCTCTGCCCCCTCTCCTCCCCATCTCTGCCCCCTCTCCTCCCCTTCTCTCCCCTTCTCTCCCCCCTCTCCTCCCCTTCTCTCCCCCCTCTCTCCCCCCTCTCCTCCCCTTCTCTCCCCCCTCTCCTCCCCTTCTCTCCTCCCCTTCTCTCCCCCCTCTCCTCCCCTTCTCTCCTCCCTTTCTCTCCCCCCTTTTCTTCTCCTCTCCTTCTCTCTCACTCCCCCTCCCTCTTCTCTCCCACCCTCCCCTCCCATTCTATCCCACCCTCTCCTCCCCTTCTCTGCCCCCTCTTCTCCCCATCTCTGCCCCCTCTCCTCCCCTTCTCTCCCCTCTCCTCCCCTTCTCTCCCCTCTCCTCCCCTTCTCTCCCCCTCTCCTCCCCTTCTCTCCCCCTCCCTCCCCTTCTCATTCCCCCCTCCCTCCCCTTCTCTCTTCCTCCCTCCCCTTCTCATTCCCCCTCCCTCCCCTTCTCTCTTCCCCTCTCCCTCCCACTCCCCCCTCCCCTTCTCTCCCCCCTCTCCTCCCCTCCCCTTCTCTGCCCCCTCTCCTCCCCTTCTCTGCCCCCTCTCCTCCACTTCTCTGCCCCCTCTCCTCCACTTCTCTGCCCCCTCTCCTCCACTTCACTGCCCCCTCTCCTCCCTTCTCTGCCCCCTCTCCTCCACTTCTCTGCCCCCTCTCCTCCACTTCTCTGCCCCTTCTCCTCCCCTTCTCGCGCCCCTTCTCCCCTCTCCTTCTCGCCCCCCTTCTCCCCTCTCCTTCTCGCCCCCCTTCTCCCCTTTCCTTCTCGCTCTCCCTCCCCTCTCCTTCTCGCTCTCCCTACCCTTTCCTTCTCGCTCCCCCCATCCCCTTCTCGCTCTCTCTCCCCCTCCCCCGCTACCTCCACTCTCCTTCCCCTTTCCTCCCCCTCCACCTTTTCTCCTCTCCCTGCTCTTCCCCTCCTCTCTCCTCTCCCCCTCCTCTCTCCTCTCCCCCTCCACTCTCCTCTCCCCCTCCACTCCCCTCCCCTCTCCTTTCCTCCCCCTCCCCTCTCCTTCCCTCCCCCTCCCCTCTTCTTCTCTCCCCCTCCCCTCTCATTCTCCTTCTCTCCTCTCTCCCCCCTTCTCTGCCCCCTCTCCTCCACTTCTCTGCCCCCTCTCCTCCACTTCTCTGCCCCCTCTCCTCCCCTTCTCTCCCCCCTTCTCCCGTCTCCTTCTCGCTCTCCCTCCCCTCTCCTTCTCGCTCTCCCTCCCCTCTCCTTCTCGCTCTCCCTCCCCTCTCCTTCTCGCTCTCCCTCCCCTCTCCTTCTCGCTCCCCCATCCCCTTCTCGCTCTCTCCCCCTCCCCCGCTACCTCCACTCTCCTTCCCCTTCCCTCCCCCTCCACCTTCTCTCCTCTCCCTCCTCTCTCCTCCTCTCTCCTCTCCCCTTCTCTCCCCCTCCCCTCTCCTTCTCTCCCCCTCTCATTCTCATCCCCCTCTCATTCTCATTCTCCTTCTCTCCTCTCTCCCCCTCTCATTCTCATCCCCCTTACCTCTCATTCTCCTTCTCTCCTCTCTCCCCCCTCCCCTCTCTCCTCTTTTTTTTTTACAGATATATGATTTTCTATCAAAACACTGCATTGATACAAATACACACTCTTTGTATAATAAAACTATCACATATATAGTTGTGAGCAGGCGAGCCTGCCAGAGCCGTTGCTCACAATTGCGGGCTCGCATAGCGAGCCCGCGGCACTCACGTAGTGAGGGCTGCGGGTGAGGGCCTCAGTTGCTGGGATGGAGCGCCGAACCAGCAACTGAGGTCCTCGCCCGCGGCCCTCGCGAAGCGAGCCACGGACCTCGCGTAGCGAGGGCCTCAGTTGCTGGCATGGAGCGCCGAAGGCGCTCCTTGCCAGCAACTGCGACCCTCGCAAACTTTATGTCGCAACGCAAACATACGAGACAGTTTGAACACTACAAAATTCGCTAAGCAAGAGAAAAAATGGCCGCAGAACAAAACTAAAACGAGGCTACAGCACTCTAAACACGCAAAACACCACAAGAAACCCGCAAAACACCACAAACGACCTATGGATATTCTGCTAAGACGCATACCACACATTACCCGCCATTACACATTACCCGCAAGTACACAACTACGCTAACGGTTTGTTCTCGCGCACGCACACTATTACACTGCACACATTCATCACGCTTACACAGCAGCTCCACACCACTAATGCTGCAGCAACATCAAAACAGATTGCCAGCTCTTCAACACAATGCTTCAAAATAGGTAAAGTATATTCATTTATTAATGTATTAGATATTTCAGTAGTACACACAAAACACCATTAGCTAACTTACAATTTCATTGCTGTCATTTTTTGACGGGCAATTCGCTAGTAATAATAATAATAATGTGTCAGGGCGCTGCCCCAATATCATTATGGAAATCAGATACTCCCTCTAGTGGCTGAATCTGATACAGTAGAACAATCAGTATTTGGTTCTAATTTGTTCCAAATGCAGTTCTAACATGGATTTAAAGAACTATTTCTAACCCTTGCAGCACTGATTTTTATGCAAACATAAACTTTATAATGATAACATTTGCTTTTTCAATTGAATAATATTAAAGTGGTAACATTGGTGTTCCTTTAAAGAGAAGGGTGGTCACCCTATCAAAGGCAACATTTATTATAATTGAAATAATTATTTAATTACCGTATTTATCGGCGTATAACACACACTTTTTCTCCCTGAAAATAGGGGGCAAATGATGTGTGCGTGTTATACGCCGATATAATGTTAAGGACCGTGTCTCTTTCCCTTCCCCTCCTCATCCTCAACCCCCCCTCTTCATTCTAAACCCCCCTCCTCATTCTAAACCCCCCCTCCTCATTCTAAACCCCCCTAAATACCTCCCCCTCTCCCTTTCCCCTCACTTACCTGCTTCTGCTCCTGCCTCCGCTCCTTCTTAACCCGGTGCGCATGTAACGTCACATGCATGCCACGTCATTAGCATATACCGGGTGCCGGCACCCAGTATATGCTAATGGCGTGACGTCACATGCGCGCCACGCCATTAGCATATACCGGGTGTATTTGTAGTGTGTATCTGTTGGATTTTAGATGTTTTTATGTTTCAAGTGTTGCGGCCGTTTTTTGGTCGTAATGGGTCGTAACGTGTCTCGTATTTTGTTTGCATTACGACGTTAAGTTTGCGAGGGTCACAGTTGCTGGCAAGGAGAGCCTTTGGCGCTCCTTGCCAGCAACTACGACCCTCGCTTTGCGAGGGCCTCAGGCTCGCTGCGCGAGGGCCGCAGGCTCTCTACGCGAGCCCGCAAGCGTAAGCAACAGCTCGTATGCTCACAACTATATATGTGATATGCAAAAAGAGTAGAGGTGTTCATCTGAGAACGAAAAATACCTCAGTGTTTTTTTTTTCTATAGGTCTGCTTACCTACTCAGAGAGCAACCTCTTTTAGCTCACTTGTGCCCTTCACAGGGAGAAATATTGGGTAGTATATCAGTCCGGTCCCACTCAGAAGAGTTATCCAGCGCCGAAATACCAGCCAATTCTACCCTTAACAGGAGAAACAGCAAATCCATACGCGTTTCGTCCTCCGTGGGCCTCGTCAGTGAGGTGCAGCTTTACTCCCTAAGACACTGTGAGCAAGGGGCCCACGTCTGTTTCTTCCTACAGACTGATGTAGTACAGGATATTTCTCCCTGTGAAGGGCACAAGAGAGCTAAAAGAGGTAGCTCTCTGAGTAAGTAACCAGACCTATAGAAAAAACCCACTGAGGTATTTTTCGTTTTCAGATGAGCACCTCTACTCTTTTTATTTATATTATAATATACAACTCAGGACCAATCTCCATCTCTAACTCTACTGAAGAAGTAGATAATTACCTAGGACAGCAGGCTATAAAAAGAGTTTGCTACACCCTTCTGGTATAATATGTTTCTTAGTGAGAGGGGTAGTCAACAATTACATTAGTTGAGGAGATGAACAAAAAAACAATATCAATCCTACAACTTGCGCAGAGCCCAGGCATTAATAATTATATAACAATTTATGGAAGTATTGGGGATGGAGAGAATATATCAAATTTGTATTTCTCCCAGGGTATCAAGAGTACTTGGATAATATATTGAAATAGGTTAATACCATACCTACAGTCAATTCTCAAAACACTACAACAGCCGGCTAAAAATATGTTGCATATACATGAGGCTCGATCACTTTTCATTATAATCCAGATAAGACACTTGGGTTTGAGATTGCAAAAGAATTGCTTTTTTATCCATTTTATTGATGTTTCTGCCAGCCAAAGATATATTTTTCATTGCACTGAATAAATAAAATGCAACGGTACTGAAATATCAAGAGATTCTTGTAAAACAAGACATATGTGGTTCATAGCAGCAAATGAAAGGCTAAAGGTTTAGAAAATAGTGAGCATATTTGTGTAGTGCCGTATAAGTGTTATATATATGTTAAACTGAATATACTGTATGAAGGTGACATCTCAATTTTATTTGGAGATATGATACATTGAAATAAACCTGTGTTGTTTATATTAGGTTGGAATATCAGAACGGGATTTCAAAAAGGCTATACTACTCTTAAAGGACCATTATGATCAATTATTTTTTGTGGAAACAACTGTGCATTTGCATTTTTTATATATTGTCTTTTGAGTAACCAGACTTTATAACTGACAATTAAATCCAATCTTTACATTTTTATCTTTTATGTGCAATTATTTTTTACGGTGCAGATCCTTTTTTTTTTTTTTTTCTCTCTCTCTCTCCCTCCCTCTCCTCTCTCCCTCCGTCCCTCTTTTTCTCCCCCTCCTTCTCTCTCTCTTTCTCACTCTCTCCCTCCCTCTCCTTCTTACTCTCTCTCCCCCTTCCTTCTCTCTCTCCCCTCCCTCTCTTTCTCTCTCCCTCCCTCTCTTTCTTTCTGCCTTCCTCCCCCTTTGCCATGCAATGTGAACTTTGCATGCGCAATTCACAATTTTGCAAGCTTTGCGGCTTATATTCGCGACCGTAAAAAAAAATCATTGCCGATTTGCAAACTTTGCTTGTTACGTGTGCGGCTTCTATTCGCGAACGCAAAATGCCGATTTGTGTGATTGCGAGTTTAGGGTGCAGATTTTTGTACTTTAGACTGCGGTATTGAATAGCGATTTACAGTTTTAGTGATTCTAACATCCTGTAAAGCCTGTAACCTGCAAAAAAAGCTACAGTGCTAATTAGAAAGCCTGTTTCTTGCAATGGCTGATCACTTTGCTTGTCTTTTTCTCTCCAATTTTACGGGTGCGGCATATATTTCAGTACTATCTTTTTTCTATTTTTTCCCCTTGAACTTTACGGGTACGGCTTATATGCAGGTGCGGCTTATATTCGGACCAATGCGGTAGCTTATCCAATTACAACAAAATATTATTTAATTGATTAAGTACTTATAGTCTAATTATAGCATATTTGAAACCTCTGCTCATGTCATTGTAAGCACTAAATAATATAATTTAAATAATACATATTAAAACAGTGACCGGCCATTCATGTAACTGTTGATAAACCATTCCATCTTGGTTAGGGCTTTTATCACACTTTCCCAGAGTAATCAACAATAAATTGACATTTAAATGTAATGGAAAAGCACCACATTCAAGAAGAATGGAGATTCAGTTATTTCTCCCTAAATATATTTTTACGTTATCTTTAGTAACAACATTTGTATTTATTTTACATTGTTGGAGATTTCAATTTTAATTATATCTATATTTGCTTTCTTAAAAAAAACTGATAAATAAATACCAGGGCCACTGTTTAACCATCATCGACTGTGGCCACAGGTTATGCAGTAACCTGAAATAATTACATTTAGAGGTTGATGTCTCTGCATTTACAATGAAGCATTAAATTACATTACACGGTAAGGAAGCTGGCCATTATCTATAGATAAAGAGCATGCAATGTAAGACTGGAGCTGCTTCATGCACAGTTAGGATTACTCAATCATGATCTGCTGTGACTACCGTCTGCACAGACTAAACCTCATTATATTAACCGTGAAGTCATGTTACCTACAGTAAAAGCTCCGATTATTGTACTATAAAAAACAATTTGCTAAGCAGAACGGATCTAATCAGTGCTGATCTGTACAGATACCTTTCTGACCTTTACTATAAGCTTGTTATGTGGAAGCAAAGTTTATCTGATTGCGTTTTGTACGCTAAAAGAAAATAAGTAAAAGATGCAATTTGGCTCTGTTTTTCCTGTAGATGTGACTCTGTTTTAACTCATGAATTATCTGTAAAATATGACATGTGCATGTTGAAGATCTACTTTAGATAAAATAGATATATCTACTGTTGAAATACTAGTCATTGGGGGAATTTACTATGCACTATTTCCTATGGTGAAAAACAGCCTCATTAAATTGCTACGTTTTCAAAATCATAGCTCGAGCGATTAAATTGGCCCCTAAACCTCCACGCAGATGACTTGCGGGGTAATCCGAAGCCCGTGCATCCTTTAATCTGTCAAGCCCGTAACCACTTGTTCAATTCGGCTATTAAATTGCAACAAAATCACCCGCGAGCTAGTCCGTAACATGCAAATGGAGCACAAGGCCCAACGTGTGCTCGAGAGGACCTGCAAGGGGGGTAAAGTCCAATATGTAGCACTTGTAATGCAAATAAAAACACACTGCTGTACATTTATTAAAAGAGAAAGTGATGTTAGGTCTTAGAATCAATAGCACAACATTCTTAAGCCCGCAAATTGGCCGCGAAAAATACTTTATTTCATGTTTATATTTTGTGTTACATCAATCCCTACAATCAATGTGTTAAGAAATATACTGTAACTTGCATGTAATAGAATATCATATTTACGTTTTTATCAATATTGCATTACATCTTGAATGTTGGTCTGATTGCAAACAGTAATTTTAGCCCGTAGGACCTTGAAAAATAACCTCCGCTTTTTCATTGATGTAACGTTGATGATCTCTTCTTCCATTGGCTCCGTCTAAACCCGTAGCTATGGTCTATACTAATTGATCGTCCACACGGCCAAAAATCCAACGTTCTACGAACGAGCTAGGATTTGCTTCTCCAGCCTGCAGCTCGCAGCCCTTTCGAATTCAATAGCAATGTAACTCGGCCAGATTTCAAGCCCGCAGCTGGTACAGGCTTCACATTAGACTTGCTGCCCAAAATTTAATGAGGCTGTTAGACCACAGTTCTTTTCACCTCGCCTTGGGTTTCTCTCATTATCCTTAAAAGATGGCATTTTTTATATAGCTGTCACAATGTTTTAAATCATCAATCTACTTTAGTACTATAATTCTCAAATAGTGTAGCACTAGGTATTATCTCAAAATGATATTATATTTTTCCTGTAGATATGATCCTGTAGATTGATGTATGTGACATCGGGGGGGGACAGTTGGACTATTGTTGCCCTGGATTAACATGGATTACTGATATTTTTTCTTCCTTCTCTCTCCTGGCACTGTCCTCCCAGCCTGAATACTTGAACTGTGACAGCTACATTCTTCTTTTGTGGCCTTCGAGATGGGACCATGTTGTTCCCGGAGAACTCCACAGTATGGGTGTGATCAGAATTATTGTATTATTGTGTAGATTTACTGATTTAAAGTTGGTACCCAGGCATGTTTGGTATTGAAATGCTGCACTTGCCCCAGAGAGTATAATAATAATAATAATATTAGTATATCACCAAAGTCCTGGGGCAGAGGGGACACCAGCTATGAGGAAGAGCTGACTGACACAGGAAACAGTGGACACTTAGGTGTGAATGGGGAAGCATACTGGGCATATGGAGGGTCCCATACATCAGAGACTGAGTGTCTTCACTCTTGATCTGATCCGACACACCACTGTAAAGCCAGGATCAAAAGGCCATTTAGCCTGAGTAGGAAGTAGGGCTCCTGGACCAAGGGGGGTGAGTGACATCACTGATGGACAGGCTTCCCCACATGGTCAGTGTTGGTGGCTGGTAGAGTTTTGTTGGACTGGGTTGTGCATAAATACTGGACCACATCAATAAAGGCTGTTGTCAGATTAAACATACATAATTGAGGTGTGTGTTTCATTCTGTGGGAATAATAATCCCTATTGCTGAGATTATTGCAATGTAACCTGCATTGGTAACATCTGCTTGGTGGCTACTGATTCTCGTGGTTTGCTGGGCTCTTTGGTGGTTGTAAGCTGGGTTGGTTCTGTTCCTGCTATCAGGGATATACAAAGAACCAGATGGTTAAATTTGAACTAGGTTCTTATCAAGCCCAACAGAAGCCTTAGGTCATCACAGGTTTTGTAAAGACTGTAATAAATTAACAGCTAGTAAAATTTGTATTGTAAAATACACTAATTGTACCTTAATGAGTCCATGTTTGTGACTTTCATGCTTCCTATTGGCTTAGAGTCTGAGTGTTCTCATCATTTTATAAGAGTGGAGGAGGGAGATGGGAGATTGGTTGACTAATTGGTAAAATCAGCTAATTTCAATGGTGGAATGGATTTCAATATTTAACATCTTGCTCAGTAGAAGGCAGTTTGTAGGTATAACTGTGCTTTCTTTGCACTGTAACCTCTGTTAATGCCATGCAAAAAAAAGTATGACCGTCATGGCAGCTTCTATGCATTTGCAGTGTCAGATAAAATTAACATTTTTAGTCCCATGGATTACTCTGCTGCAGTCATTAGCTGCGGAATATGTTGGCGCTGCGGAATATGTTGGCGCGTTATAAATAAAGGATAATAATAATAATTAGCTTGTTGTATAATTCACAAACAAATTAACATTTCCTAATCTACAATAGTCCTTTAACTCATCAATTATCTGTAAAATTCATAAAAAAAATCTTTATATGTTAAAATCTGCTTTACGTAGAGTGAATAATATAGTTTATTTTTATTTTTATTTTGTTGAAAAAAAAATGTCCGGCCATCATCTGGTGTTACAATTATGTGTCTGTCTAATGAGTAACTGCTGATTGCCCTATTGTTTTTCCCCAGGTTACAGGACTGTTTCATGATCCAAGCGTTGGAAATGCAGTTCATATTAAAGTGGTCCGTCTTATTTTACTTGAAGAGGAAGAGGCAAGTTTTTATCTTCTGTAAATAAAGCAACGTATTTATCATTACTAATAAATGTCTCCGAATAAAAACAAAGAACAAAACTACTATTTCCAACAGTACAGTTGGGTTGTAGCTCACATAGCCCACGGCATATTTAAAAATCAATAGATATGATAATTATTTCAGTTCCATGCTGTATCATGCAGAGCAGGACACTTACACTAATGGTGTGTATTTATCCACCCACTTACAAGTAATGCAACATCATTAGAAGGACTGATGACATAATGAAGTAACACATTTTCTATGATGAATTTAAATGTGCACATTTTTCATGAAAAATTAGTTCAATTCATCTTTTTATAGACTGTTTTTAAGACAGTGAGGACCTCCTTCTAATTTTTTTTAGCTGGATAAGGTTCTGCCCGTAGAGGGAGTAATTTATTTTCCCATAGAGAGTCAGGGATTCAAAGAACGTCTTTAACTCCTACAGCACTAATTTTTAAGACAAAACAAAAACTTTTGTATTTTCTAAAACCTTAACATGCTCAGTAAAATCATAATTTTACAATTTTTTTTTTTTAAATGTAACGTATGTAAAGGTATTTTAGCTGCAATATTATTAGATCCCAGAGACTCTGCAGGTTGGAGATATTTCTAAGCAGATGCTGGTAAAACAGCATCTTTATAGTAACATATTTAATGAATTGAGTAAATGACATTAACAAAAATAAATTAATGTTTGATATGTGCTTTTTTTTTTTTGATATGTCCATTTCTATTTATATATGGTATCTCACAAAAGCGAGTACACCACTCATATTTTTGTAAATATTTTATTATATCTTTTCATGTGACAACACTGAAGAAATGACGCTCTGCTACAATGTAAAGTAGTAAGTGTGCAGCCTGTATAACAGTGTAAATTTGCTGTCCCCTCAAAATAACTCAACACACAGCCATTAATGTCTAAACCGTTGGCAACAAAAGTGAGTACACCCCTAAGTGGAAATGTCAGAATTGGGCCCAAAGTGCCAATATTTTGTGTGGCCACTATTATTTTCCAGCACTGCCTTAACCCTCATGGGCATGGTTGCCACTGGAATCCTCTTCCACTCCTCCATAATGGCATCACAGAGCTGGTGGATGTTAGAGACCTTGTACTCCCCCACCTTCCATTTGCGGATGCCCCACAGATGCTCAATAGGGATTAGGTCTGGTGACATGCTTGGCCAGTCTATCACCTTTACCTTCAGCTTCTTTAGAAAGGCAGTGGTCGTCTTGGAGGTGTGTTTGGGGTCATTATGTTGGAATACTGCCCAGTCTCCGAAGGGAGGGGATCATGCTCTACTTCAGTATGTCACAGTACATGTTGGCATTCATGGTTCCCTCAATAAACTGTAACTCCTCAGTGCCGGCAGCACTCATGCAGGCCCAGACCATGACACTCCCACCACCAAAAGTATATATCTATACTGAGTAAAGGTAGTTGAAATAATCCCTAAATAACAGATAAACGAATAAGGCACAAAGAGCACAAAAACACTGATATGAGATGAAGCCCTCAGTTTGGACGTAAACAGTGATGCAGAGAGGGTGGAGGCAGCAACTGACATCATCAGGTAAATGCATATAGGGGGAATCAATCATATTATAGAAAACATATATAAACATATAGACATATGTGTATATGTGTTTGATCTGGGCCTGTATGAATGCTGCCAGCACTGGGGAGCTACAGTTCATTGAGGAAACCATGAATACCAACATGGACTGTGACATACTGAAGCAGAGCATGATCCCCTTCCTTCGGAGACTGGGCCACATGGCAGTATTCCAACATGATAATGACCCCAAACACACCTCCAAGACGACCACTGCCTTGCTAAGGAAGCTGAAGGTAAAGATGATGGACTGGCCAAGCATGTCACCAGACCTAACCCCTATTGAGCATCTGTGGGGCATCCTCAAACGGAAGGTGGGGAGTTCACGGTCTCTAACATCCACCAGCTCCATTATGTTATTATGGAGGAGTGGAAGTGGCAACCTGTGAAGCTCTGGTGAACTCCATGCCCATGAGGGTTAAGGCAGTACTGGAAAATAATGGTGGCCACACAAACTATTGACACTTTGGGCCCAATTTGGACATATCCACTTAAGGATGTACTCCAGACTGTACATTTACTACTTTACATTGTAGCAGAGTGTCATTTCTTCAGTATTGTCACATGAAAAGTTATAATAAAATATTTACAAAAATATGAGGGGTGCACTCACTTTTGTGAGATACTGTATATATATATTATATTTTTCACTAAAACCTTTTCAGATTCTTATTGAAGGGACCTGAAAGTATATTTTTCAGTTTTATAGTAAATACACATATACAGCATGGAAACTGAATATTTCTATATATTTAAAAAAAAAAAAACCTTTAAGGGAGGTCTTAAAATACTGTAACAGAGCTTCACATGGCTCTACATAATAGGTAATGATTAAAAAAAGGTGTGTTTATCAGCACAAGATGCTGTTTTCCTATTGCCTATAATATACTATGTGAGGGAAACAATTCTGGTACATTTTTGATTAAAATATATATATATAGTTTTATGTGTGTTATTCTTGAGTGCTAAATGATTGTATAGTGATATCTTCAACAACTTTCCTGACAAAAGTAGTTGTCTTTTGTATGTTATTCTTCAAGGCTATAGAAATGTATAGTGATTTCTTCAATATTAGAGTGTTTTAGATTAACAATGAAATGTAATTTTTTTGGGATATCTTTTTTTATCTTATATTTAAATATATTATTACTTTAAATAATATTTTATAGATATTATATTTTTTATTTTATTTTTTTATATTTTTTATTTTATAGTGTTTTTATTTGTATCATTATATATGCACTATGATTGTATTATTTATAAAATGTTTTCCCATATATATATTATAGTATAGTTGAATTAACTTAATAAAATTAAAAAAGAGAAATGAGTAATAGCTTCAGAACATCTATAAACTACACTTGATTAATGTCTTATACTTCTTTAGGAAGGGCTGAAAATAGTTCACCATGCCGAACAGACTCTCTCCAGTTTTTGCAAATGGCAGAAGAGTATAAATCCAAAGAGTGACTTGCACCCCGCTCATCATGATGTGGCGGTTTTGCTGACAAGGTAAGAGTTTCTTATGTCTCATATAACTTCTAAAACTATTTTTTAGTTGCTAAATATGCTGAGTTTGTTTATTGTAAAAGATAATAATGAATGTGTGCTTTTATAGGAATTATCAGCCTTATTAAATTGTGATTTGGACAATTGAATAGGGCTCTATATAAGCACATAGCATATTTTTTTACAAAAGTTTTAGTTAGTGAAGACCTTGCTTTTGGATAGAAGTTCACTAACTAAAACTTCTGTAAAAAAATATTCTATGTGCTTATATAGCGCCCTTTTCAATTGGCCGAATCGCAATTTATTAAGGCTGTATATCCGCAGTATGAAAAGTTGGAGGAAAAGAGGCTACAATGCTTCCATCGAAGACTTGGCAATTATACATTTCATATCCTTACTATAACAATTAGTGACTTTACCCTATATTTAGATACCTCTCAACATGGAAATAATTAATTTAAAGGAAGACAAAACAATGTTGCCAAGGAGTGGGCATTTCATGTAAATTACAGGCCAGTTCTTCCCCATACCCTAGTGCAACGGGTTAGCAGTAAAAAACAAACTGAATCCCTTTATACTGAGGGGGTGGGGGATGGCAAGAGACGAGACTTACTAATCTAAAGTGGAGACTAAGTAATGGGGGCCCTACCTAAAATCACATCTTTCTAAATGGTTTGGGGGCTGAGATGGGATAATTTTAACAAATAAAAATCATGTAGAGGATTTAAAATATACTTTACATCGTCAATCATATCTTTAACTTCTGCCACTGGAAAATTATCATTAAAAAAGGTGTGCAATTCTAAAAAAAAAGATGAGCTAAACTAATGGAGCTCCTCTAATGAGAGGCTCCACCTTTTAAATAATATAATCCACGTGGTGTATTGACTGAAATGCGAATCTCTTTTCAGTCAATCATATTGTGGGATTGTTTTAAGATAGATCTGATTGGTTAAAAACTCCCAATCTCCATTACTGCGGTTTAGATTTTTTTTAAAGTGCACTAGTTCTTTTTTGGGTTGGGATTTTTCCTGATCCTGAAGATAGGATCGTGGGCATTTATCAAGAAAGAAGAGGTGTTTTTTTCTATAGGCCGAAAAGAGGAATCAATGGCTTCAATCAAGTTTTTATCTACATGGATGTGTCCGCATCCCAGTGCTGAAGAAAAGATCCAGGGCATGGATTGATTACCCTGTATGCATGGAGTGTAAAGCATACATTAGCTATTTATACTTTTTTTTTACAGATTGTAATTCTTTTTTTCAAGTTTAATAATAATTTATTTTATTTGAATTGTAATTTTTTTATATAAATCTGTAATGCTCTTTTATTTTATGTTTTTTCACTGTAATATTTTTTTCAGGTAATCTTAGTTTAGGTTTTTAATTTTAATTTAGTATTGGGGGTAGAGTTAGGGACTATAGGGGTCTATATGGTCTCCATGGACAGAAGGTTAGTGTTGTGGACACCCATGTGGGAAAGGACCCTTGGGGTTCTGACTGCCATGAGTGATAGAGACAATAGGGGACTTTAAGGATATATATAGGGGTTAGATCATGGGTGGATTTAATATCCAGGATACCCAAGAGGGTGGTGGAAGGTGAGCTAATGACTCTGAACAATTTTTATTGGAGGAGAGGGTCATGGGCAGATGGGTCATAAACCCCACAAATTATATATATATTAGATATAGTAAAATAATTATTGTAATTAAGGTTAAAAATATCTTTTAGTCCATCAAGGTCAACCTTTTTAGATATCTTCTGGTCCTTGTAATTGTGGATTAATTGTTATCTAAACCAGAGGAAGGCAAACAGAAAACCTTTGCCAATTGTTTCAAAGGGAAGAAAAAAAAATTCCATCCTGACCTCAGATACTGGCAATTACATTCCTCCCTAGATTAAAATTATCTATGGATTATGCTGTCACAACCTCCTTTGGTAGAGAATTCCACAAATAACAGCCATTACTGTGAAGAACCATTCTCTATTTTCTTCTAACCTTTATCGATGTGATATTTTTATATATATATATATATATATATATATATATATATATATATATATATATATGCCGTATATACTCGAGTATAAGCCGAGTTTTTCAGCCCTTTTTTTAAGGCTAAAAATGGCCCCCTCGGCTTATACTCGAATCACTCTCCCCCCGTGTCTCTCTAACCCCCCCCATGTCTCTCTACCCCCCGTGTCTCTCTACCCCCCTGTGTCTCTCTAACCCCCCCGTGTCTCTCTAACCCCCCCCCCCCCCCGTGTCTCTACCCCCTGTGTCTCTTTCCCTCCCCCCTCCTCATCCTCAACCCCCCTCCTAGCCTCAACCCCCCTCCCGGTATATGCTAATGACGCTGCGCGCATGTGACGTCACATGCGGGCCGAGGTCAAGACGGAGCAGAGGCCGGAGAAGAAGCAGGTAAGTGAGGGGGAGATATTTAGAGGAGAGAAAGTGAGGAGGGGGTTGAGGATGGAGGGGGTTGAGGACGGAGGGGTTTGATGAGGAGGAGGGGGGTTGAGGTTGAGGGGGTGTGAGGAGGGGGTTGACGAGGAGGAGGGAGGTTGAGGTTGAGGGGGGGTGAGGAGGGGGTTGAGGATGGGGGTTTGAGGATGAGGATGGGGGGTTGAGGGAGGAGGATGTGGGGGTTGAGGAGTGAGGTTGAGGAGGGAGGATGAGGAGGGGGTTGAGGATGAGGAGGGAGGTTGAGGATGAGGAGGGAGGTTGAGGAGGGGGTTGAGGATGAGGAGGGAGGTTGAGGATGAGGAGTGGAGTTGAGGAGAGAGGTTGAGAATGAAACACATCAGGGATTTGCTGTTTCTCCTGTACAGTGTAGAATTGCCTGGTATTTCGGGGGTTGGTCCTCACCTTGGGTAATAGGGGGAAACAGGCGTGGTCTCTTTGCTCACTGTGCCTTAGGGAGTAAAGCTGCACCTCACTGACGATGCCCACAGAGGCCGAAACGCGTCTGTGATTTGCCATTTCTCCTGTTCAGGGTAGAATTGCCTGGTATTTCGGCGCTGGATCACTCTTCTGAGTGAAACCAAGACTGATATACTATAGGATATGTCTCCCTGTGAATAGCACAAGTGGGCTAAAAGAGGTGCTCTCAGAGTGGGTAACCAGACCTATAGAGCAAACCTACTTACTATTGTTCGTTCTCAGATGAGCTCCTCTACTCTTTTTGTTTAGATTTTCTCACCTCATGTAATTCAGGCCATAGTCATTTATAATGCTTGTTTCAATAGCTATAGTTTCTAGTTAGCCCTTTCTCTCTACTCTGTAATTGTTGATTATTTCTGATATCTTACTATTTAAGGTTTAAAGTAGATGTGAGAGAACATGAATATGTGAAGCATTTTGAAATACTTGAAAGGATTAAATGTATAAAATGAATGGGCTAAGTGGGCCAAATGGTTTTCTATGAGTCAAATTCTCTGTTTTTGACAACATTATAACAAATGCTGAGAGTGTGGCAGTGCAAGCCATCTACTAATGCAATTTACTGCAGCTGCATAATTATATTATGGAATTGTTGTGTTGTAGGGATAGTTTGATAGAATAAGTAGTGCGTGGGTGGCTAAACAAAACAACCACCTGTACTATCCACGTGATGGGTAAGGGAGAGATACAGTGAAACATTATAAATTAAATATTATTTTGCTGGTCATTGATTTTGTGCTGGAAGGGATTTTATGTGAATGTTACCTAACAAATAAAGAGTATAATTTAGCAAAGAAGTTGTGTGCTAAAGGAAGTAAAGAGATTGGTTTGTTTCGCATTGCCAGAGGTCTGGATGATGTTATGATATTACTTTTGTTAAAAAAAAAAAAGCTTTGCTTTTTTTCCATCTTTCATCTGCAATGCCCAGAGGAAGTCGTTGTGTTACTGAGGTGCAAATACTGCCACCGGCATAAAAATAAAACTTCAGCAGAATTAATAAAAGACAACCTTCTCGTCTGACCACTGTATTTTGTGAATTTTTAATTAATCAGAATGAAAAACAAATCCCATACTATTAGTGCTCTTTGGCATGTTTTTTTTTTTGTTTTGTTTTTTGCTTTTCTTTTTATTATTTTAATGTAATTCAATGTAAATTCATCTTTCCTACTTATACAATATTCAAGTAATTGAAGGGATATTGACATGTTTAGTGATCTTTATGGAGGTTTCTGTAGCTATTAATTAAAGGTATATGTAAGTGAGCTGGATTGTGAATTCATCATAAGTAGTGTATAAAAACATTTTTTTGCATGACAATATCCTAAAATAAACATTAATTAGCTTACCTTGAAGTTAGCAAAATTTTCTATGTTTTTAGGCATTTACATTTGTTCGTGTACACCCCTAGAAAACTCCATCTAGATTAGCATAATATTCAAATTCAGAATCAGGCTAATACATTATATCATTCTTCTGACATGTGCTCAGTACAAGAACTGCAACAGTTACTTCTTGTGCTCTGTACCAGAAAGGTCAAAATGTGTATCTTGTTGTATTTCCTGTGGGTACACTCTGTATTTCCTGTGTGTACCCTGCTGATGTAAGCATCCTGTGGGTGTGAATAGCTGGATGTGACTTTTGAGCAAATAGCTTTGCAAGTAAACTGAACTTTTCTATATAACACATGCTTTCATACACTACTAATTCTCCTCTATCAGATGCATTCATAATTCAGCTCACTTACATATCCCTTTAATGAAATGTGTAGTTAAAGTATAGCAATGTATAAAGGCACTCAATAGGTATATAAGACAAAGAGCAAGATTTATGTATAGGACCAAGTACAGAATAAGTTGACATACATCCACACCTATAGTTAAAGAACCATAGTTTAGAAATAATTAACGTGATTGTAAAGTACCATATTGGCCCGAATATAAGCCGCACCCCCATATAAGTCATTCCTGTAAAATTCAAGGGGAAAAAATAGAAAAAAGATAGTACTCGAATATAAGCTGCACCCTTCAAATTGGATAGAAAAAGACTCTCTCCAAGTGATCAGCCATTGCAAGAAACAGGCTCTCTAATTAGTACTGTAACTTATTTTGTAGGTTATAGGCCTTACAGGATGTTAGTTTTACTGAAACCGGAAATCGCTATTCAATCGCTACAATGCAGTCTCAAGCACGCAAATCGGCACCCATAACTCGCAATCGCGCAAATTGCCAGTAATTTTACATTAGCGAATCGCTATTCAATTGCTACAATGAAGTCTCAAGTACGCAAATCGGCACCCTTAACTCACAATCGCGCAAATCGGCATTAATTTTACGTTCGCGCATCCCTATTCAATTGCTACAATGCAGTCTCAAGCACGCAAATCGGCACCCTTAACTTGCAATCGCGCAAATCGGCAGTAATTTTACATTCGCAAATCCCTATTCAATTGCTACAATGCAGTCTCAAGCACGCAAATCGGCACCCTTAACTCACAATCGTACAAATCGGCATTCATTTTACGTTCGCAAATCGCTATTCAATTGCTACAATGCAGTCTCAAGCACGCAAATCGGTACCCTTAACTGGCAATCGCGCAAATCGGCAGTAATTTTACATTCTTGAATATAAGCAGCACACGTAATTCGCAAGCTTGCAAATCGTCAGTCATTTTTTTACGGTCGCGAATATAAATGATCGGAAAAAAGGTGCGACTTATATTCGGACCAAAACCAATATATGAATATTGTTAGTCAAGAGCATAACAGCATTTGTAGTCGATTGTTCTGCAGTCTAGGGGCTGACATGACTAACACTTCCTGTTTAGTGTGTGAGGGGGTGGAGACAGAGCAGTGGAAGCAGAACTTGCACTTTGCATTGCAACTCCTTGGTTCTGAGCATGTGTAGGACAGAAGGGGAAGAGCCCCATACTAAAAGTTGAGCTCATGCACCAATGATCCTCAACTCCCGTCACTCTTTTTTTGCTTCCAAGAGAATGACCCTGACTCTCCTCTCCAAAGAGACAGCATATGACAACCCCAATCTGCTAAATTTAATATTTTCTCTAGCAATGTTTCAATGTTCCTGGATAATATATCTTTGCATGTTTTTAGCTAGTTATTTAGTTCACAAACATGACATTTTTCAAAAACTACAGTGGTCCTTTAAGGTTCAATATTGCTAAACAATAATTTGAATGTGGCTCTTTAGAAAACAGATGTTTGCAAATAAATATTATATTACTATGTAAAGCTGCAAGCAAGCCTACATGCTGTTGTAATTATATTGCGTTACTATTTTGCTGAGCATTAATGATCTGATTTATGGTTAGTAATTCAATTTTCTCTTAGTTCGTTTTACAAGTGAATATGATTCATTCAGCTTCTAGAAAAGGAATAAGTAATAAGTGGTGAGGTTTGTCTAATTATACAGAAGTCACCTGCGATGATGAATTAATGATTGTCTGAGAGATGGGGAAGGTACAGCAGATAACTCAGTCACAACCGATATTATAGGAATTGCCCGAAAACCAGACCTATATTTATGATGTATAAATTGATGTGGATTTGGGAGTTTTCCCCACTTGCAGTCATTTTCAAGAATTTAATCAGTCAGAGTGAACATATGTATTTAAGTTTGGTAATTCCCAATCAAGTCTATTATATATATTTATTTTTCCATTTTTATACAATGTTATAGTACATTAAATGACGGAAAAGCAACTCTGAACCTGCCAGCTAAGGCTGTAGAATTTACTCTTATTTTCCCTGACATGGTGGGCACCATCCCCATACTTTACATCAAGATTAGCATTAATGGATGTTGGAAGATTCGTTGTACACAGAAACAACTATACAACATGGCAAGAGGAGCAGAAGAGACACCACATTACACCCCAGGACAAGCAGCCAAGTTGACCTATTAAGGTTACGGTAGCCTAAGGCTGGACTGGATGAATCCAAAGCCAGAATCAATATTGCTGGTTGGAATATCAACAACCTCAGATACGCCGATGATACCACTCTGATGGCTGAAAGTGAGAAGGAACTAAAGGACTTTGTGAGGAGGGTAAAAGAAGAGAGTGCAAAAGCTGGCCTGCTGCTCAATGTAAAAAAGACGAAGATCATGGCAAACAGCAATCTCACCTCCTGGCAAATAGACGGGGAAGAAGTGGAGGCAGTGTCAGATTTTATTTTCCTTGGATCTAAGATCTCTGCAGATGATAACTGTAGTCATGCAATTAAAAGACGTTTGGTTCTGGGGAGGATGTCAAGCTTGGACAAGCTAGTAAAAAGATATTAAACTATCAACAAAGGTCTGCATAGTTCGAACTATGGTATTCCCAGTAGTAACATACGGATGTGAGAGCTGGACCATAAAAAAATCTGTGCGCTGTAGAATTGACGCCTTTTAATTGTGGTGTTGGAGAAGACTGCTTAGAGTCCCTTGGACTGCAACAAGATCCAAATAAATCAATACTTCAGGAAATCAATACAAACTGTTCATTAGAAGGAATGATCATGAGGCTGAAGCTCAAATATTTTGGCCATAGACGGCAGGATTCCCTAGAGAAGACTCTGATGCTGGGAAAGATTGAAGGCACAAGAAGAAGGTGGAGATGGATAGATGAGGTCACTGAAGCAATGAACATGAACTTGATGGAGCTCAGAGGGGCAGTGACTGAGAGATGCACCTGGCGTGCTGTGGTCCATAGAGTCACAAAGTGTCGGATGCGACTGAACGGCTAAACAACAACAACAAGCCCAGTGACTCAATTTGCTGTTGAGGGGACCAGATAGGCAGGGGGTTTGCTGAGGGGACTGATATGTGTATTTACTTACTTTCTACTCTTACTTTTTAATAACATTTAAATTGTTATGAAGATACTGCACAGTTTTTCTTTTTATTGAACTATTAATATTGGTTCTGTGCAATTACAGATTTCCCTTTTTGTGTTGTCTGAAAAAAATATATAAAAGAGTGAATTAAAAAGTAAGTATATAGTTTGAGTATGTTGATCAAGTGCTATTTTAACCATACACAAAATATTAATGTGCATAATGAGAAACGCATCCAGGCTGAGATATTATTTATATCAAATACAATATCAATATGCAGTGCCGACATTTTTATTTCATAGATACATTGTATTAAAATTTAAATCAACTGCTAGTAAAAATATTTATAATAGGCTAATTAGCATAATGTTTTATTTCCCTCAAATACCACTATATTTTTAGCACAAAGAAATATCATTTGTGTGTATATATTTCCATAAATTACTAACATTCTGAGACCGTAATATTTTATATACTGAAATTGTCTTTTTTTGTCTATATTGTAGTTCGCTCTTTGCTGTGAACCTGCGGCACATACAAATGTGACCATTTTCAAAGAGGAAAGCAGATTCAGTTGAATTATGTATTATGAACTCTTAAAATTATAAGTCGTATCTATTATAATGAAATCCCCTTTAGGCCATTATATAAAGCTATTCTAATTATTATTATTATTAGCCATTATTTGTAATGCGCCGATATATTCCGTGGCGCTAAACAGGGTAGGTACAATGAAAAGAAACGTAACAAATTACAAAATAATGGAGGGCCCTGTTATTGAGTTTATAGCCAAGCAAACAAAGTCCTTTCTCTAAAGCACCCAACAAGATTGGAAACTAAAGCTATGAATAATGACTATTTTTTAGTTGACCTATTCTTGCTTCTAGGAGGCTGTCATGTTTGTGTCTCTCTCTCCTATCTCTCAAAGCCTTGTGAAGTGGTTTGGCAGCAAAATGTGACTTTCCATGTTGCATCTCCTAATGCACATAAAGCAAAGCCAGAAGCTTTCCCTTGGTCTGATGGATTATGTGGTATAGTTTCTAGTGCTGGAGCCAACACATTATGACTTGGTGGACCAGACTTAGGCCATGTTGTATTTGCTTTAGAAGATGCAGTATGGAGAATCAAAGGTCGATTCACTGCCGAGCAGCTTCTTAATTCCTCCATGCTGCCTCTTACCTCTCACATGACGACTTATCTATAAAGTAATAACCTATCGATGCTTCTATAGCCAATTATTAGTTAGCAATTTAATAATATAAAGTTTTTTTGTCTGTCACCATGGGCGTGGCCATGACATCATTGAGGGTGGTGACATGGCATAATCAAGGGGTGGTGCCCGAGAGCCGGCATAACAGCCGCCATTACACACCTCAGAGAGAGAGACACAGTACAGAGAGATATAGAGCAGAGGGAGACAGCACATAGACAGACAGCAAAGAGAGAGAGAGACAGCAAAGAGTGTTAGAGTACGTGCCACACAACACAGCAAGCAGCATAACTCTGCCATTACACACCTCAGAGAGAGAGACACACACAGCACAGACAGACACAGCACAGAGAGAGACAGCACACAGATACAACATAGAGAGAGACAGTAGAGAGAGAGAAAGGCAGCACAGAGAAACACAACAGAAAGAGAGACAGCATACTGATAGACAGCACAGAGATACAGCACAGAAAGAGACCGCACACAGCCAGCCAGCCAGCACACAAACAGCACAGAGAGAGAGACAGTAGAGAGAGACAGATAGCACAGAGAGAGAACCATCCATACAATAAAGCAAATACTTCCACACACCACAGCAAACGTCATATCCGCTGCTGTTACACACCTAAGAGAGACAGCACAGAGAGAGAAAAAGAATGAGAGGACGCACCACACAACACATCAAGTGCTGCCACATGCCACACACACACAAGCTGTCTAACAGCTATAATAAATTTCAGAGAGAGACAGCACACAGACAGTCCACACACAGAGAGAAAGCCAAACAGCACATAGACAGCACAGAGGGAGAAAGACAGACAGCAAAGAGACAGAGAGAACCTCAGCAAGAACACAGCAAGCGGCATAACAGCCATCATTACACACTTCAGAGAGAGGGAGACAGCACACATACAGACCGCACACAGATAGCACAGAGAGAGAGACAGAAAGAATGAGAGAGAATGCCCCACACAACACAACAAGTGCTGCCACACACCACACACCACAGCAAGATGTATAACAGGCATTAAAAAACCTCAGAGAGAGATTGCACACAGAGAGACAGCAGACAGACAGCCCATACACAAACAGCACAGAAGGAGCAAGACAGACAGCAAAGAGAAAGAGAGAACCTGCCACACAACACAGCAAGTGGCATAACAGCCTCCACCCTTTTGCTCATAATAAAAGCAGATTAAAAATACGCGGCAGAGTGAATGATGTAGGTTCTATAATTAAATTATGTGTGCAAATTGTAATCAGCACAGTGATTCTGTGTAGTTGCACCTTTCTCCTGTGAATAAGGTTTAATCAATGAGAGAGGATAGAAAGATACATAAGTGTGTTAGAGAGAAGGACAATTCATGACAAATATCACTGAAGCTGAAATAATTTTGTTTTATATTTTACATTTACTGTATTGTATATATATATATACAGTGGATATAAAAAGTCTACACACCCCTGTTAAAATGTCAGGTTTCTGTGCTGTAAAAAAAGGAGACAAAGATAAATAATTTCAGAACTTTTCCACCTTTAATGTGACCTATAAACTGTACAACTCAATTGAAAAACAAACTGAAATCTTTTAGGTGGAGGGAAGAAAAAAAAAGAAAAAGAATGTGGTTGCATAAGTCTGCACACCCTCTTATAACCGGGGATGTAGCTGTTTTCAGAATTAAGCAATCACATTCCAAATCGTGTCAAATAGGAGTCAGCATACACCTGCCATCATTTAAAGTGCCTCTGATTAACCCCAAATAAAGTTCAACTGCTCTAGTTGCTCTTTCCTGAAATGTTCTTAGTCGCATCCCACAGCAAAAGCCATGGTCCACAGAGAGCTTCCAAAGCATCTCATTGTTAAAAGGTACCAGTCAGGAGAAGGGTACAAAAGAATTTCCAAGGCATTAGATATACCATGGAACACAGTGAAGACAGTCATCATCAAGTAGAGAAAATATGGCACAACAGTGACATTACCAAGACCTGGAGCTCCCTCCAAAATTGATGAAAAGACGAGAAGAAAACTGGTCTGGGAGGCTACCAAGAGGCCTACAGCAACATTAAAGGAGCTGCAGGAATATCTGGCAAGTACTGGCTGTGTGGTACATGTGACAACAATCTCCTGTATTCTTCATATGTCTGGGCTATGGGTTAGAGTGGCAAGACGAAAGCCTTTTCTTACGAAGAAAAACATCCAAGCCAGGCTACATTTTGCAAAAACACATCTGAAGTCTCACAAAAGCATGTGGGAAAAGGTGTTATGGTCTGATGAAACCAAGGTTGAACATTTTTTTGCCATAATTCCAAAAGATTTGTTTGGCGCAAAAACAACACTGCACATCACCAAAAGAACACCATGCCCAAATTGCATCATGCTTTGGGGCTGTTTTTCTTCAACTTGAAGTGGGGCCTTAGTTAAGATAGAGGGAATTATGAACAGTTCCAAATACCAGTCTATATTGGCACAAAACCTTCAGGCTTCTGCTAGAAAGCTGAACATGAAGAGGAACTTCATCTTTCAGCATGACAACGACCCAAAGCATACATCCAAATCAACAAAGGAATGGCTTCACCAGAAGAAGATTAAAGTTTTGGAATGCCCCAGCCAGAGCCCAGACCTGAATCCGATTGAAAATCTGTGGGGTGATCTGAAGAGGGCTATGCACAGGAGATGCCCTCGCAATCTGACATATTTGGAGTGTTTTTGCAAAGAAGAGTGGGCAAATCTTGCCAAGTCAAAATGTGCCATGCTGATTGACTCACAACAAGACTGTGCTGTAATAAAATCAAAAGGTGCTTCAACAAAGCATTAGTTTAAGGATGTGCATACTTATGCAACCATAATATTTTATTTTTATATTTTTTCTTCCCTCTACCTAAAAGATTTCAGTTTGTTTTTTAATTGAGTTGTACAGTTTATAGGTTACATTAAAGGTAGAAAAAGTTCTGTAATGATTTATCTTTGTCTAATTTTTTTACAGCACAGAAACCTGACATTTTAATAGGGGTGTGTAGACTTTTTATATCCACTGTATGACTGCTTATTTTATATTTACTTACATTTTTATTATAGGTTTGCTTTTAATGTATTGATTCTTATATATATATATATATATATATATATATATATATATATATATATATATATATATTGATTGTAGGCAACAATGACTCATGCTACTAACTCAACAGAACTCACTATGTAATTTACTTTTCAAAATGAAAAAAATATATAAAATTAACTGAAAAATAAAAAATATTTTGTGCTTCTTTGTTGTTGACCCAATAGTACTTGTTATCCTTATGATTGAGTTATAGTCATTCTTTGAATGGCAAATTAAATTTCCACTTCTTTATAACTGTACGGTATGTTCCATTATTTTTTTTTCTTTTCTATATATAACATGGAGACACAATAGGTAATTAACAGTATTATGAGTAATAGATCATTATAATCAGCTGGATTGTGTATTCCATTGTAAAACTATTTGTGTCTTCTGTTTTTATCTTTGTCTATATTTTATTGTTACATTGTCTCATATATAAACCATTTTACTTTAGAATTTATATATATATATATATATATATATATATATATATATATATATATATCTATAAGTGGGTTCATTAAACATCCATGCTTCTTTTTTTCAACTTGGGCTTTAATTTATTATTTTAGTTTTCTAATCCTGCACTTTACAATGTAAGAGTAGGGACCTAAACCCCTTCTGTATCAAGTGTGTCGTTATGTCTCATGTACTTACTGTATTCAGTGCAGGTCATTTTTAGAGCTTTATAAATAAAGGTTATTAATAATAATAATACTTTTGAATGTAATTTTTCAAAAGTCGAGCTACCATAAGATACACATGCTCCAACTAAAAGCAATTTGTGTTATTTAAAATATATATATTATTTCTCAGTGCAAGTATGCCCTTGTGAAACATCAATCCTTAGTAAAGTGCTTCAGTATTATGTGATCTTTTTTCATGTAGAGTAAACAAATATCATTTTAATGCATCACATGTGCATCATGCCTTTTCAGGAAGGATATTTGTGCTGGCAAGAACCATCCTTGTGAAACCTTGGGTCTCTCTCACCTGTCGGGTATGTGCCAGCCGTTCCGCAGCTGTAATATTAATGAGGATTCTGGGCTACCCGTGGCATTTACGATTGCACATGAACTTGGACACAGGTACCCTACTAAAAATGTACTATGGAATCTTCCAGTTGTTCTTTTGATAAACTTGTAATAACTAACAGAAAAGTAATATACAGTATCTGACCTAGGTCAGTCTCATTGTACAAGTTGAGTGTATGGCCATTTGATGTGTCCGACTTTAATAGATAAACGCAGGATTCTGCAGCTAAAATAAGGTAGTTTTCCTCCTTCAAGTATTGTGTTTGGAGTTAGCAACAGAATAAAGGTTAAATAACTGTGTAGGGTATATATACATTTTGTCTTCGCTTGGAGTTAAAGCTTGTGTTTATGCCATAACATATTAGCTTTTAGGCTTCTATCAAATATTTCAGAACCTATCTCTACAACAACAGCTTTACGAATACCATAGGTATTACTTAAAGGGGCACGGTCAAGAACAAGCTGGTTTCATCTTAGTCACCATCACAGGGACAGACAATAAGACTATTAGCACAAAACAAGGCAGCTAAATAGTATTTGCAAACCTTTAATTTGCAGACGAATATAGCAGACACAATGGAGATTATCTCAGGGATGTTTTTGTTTAGAAATAAATGGTTAGTACAATGTGCAGCTACTTTTTCATGATCTTGAAGAACAAAAAAATTTGATTTGGGGATGATAACGTCCCTTTAAAACTTACGTAATAGAATATGTAAAGATGTATTGATTTTCCAAGTGATGCATTCTGATTTGTTTATTTTCACAAACATAAAGGTGTACATGTTCATGGATAAAGTCATAAACTGCTTAACATCAAAACTGGATAATGCCAATATTATTCACAGGGCAATAGATCATTGACTGACACAGCAGTTCAAGCATGACCAGGATGCTTATAAGACCATTGTATGGTTTTATTATGTCAACCTTTTTCGGTAGATGGAATGGGTAGATTGGATATTTTTTTTAGGCATCACATCTATTTGTCTAAATAAGAAAGCAAACAAAAAAGGAAAAAAAGAGAAAAATATCTTAATTTCTTATGTTATATGGATTCTAATTATAAAACAAGATTACTGATAAGTAGACAATATAGAAAATACTGGAAGTGGAGACATTTATTATTTTAATCCTTGTAAACTACACCTATTCCCACCTAACCACACATTTACATAACTACTGCATACGCCAGTGTACTATTTAAGCACAGTAAGTGGGTGGTATTTCTTACAGAGACTGACAGCCCTAATAAATTCCAAGTAAGTGCAACATGAGACCCGCAAGGGCTGCGGGCTTGAAATTTGGCAGAGTTACAGAGCTATTAAATTCGAGCAGGGCGTGATGTATGGACTTGAGATGCAAACCCGTAAACCTTTTATCGCACATTGGATGTGCAGCCGTGAACATGATCAATTAGTCAAACCCGTAGTTACGGGTTTAGATGGAGCCAATGGCAACAGAGATCATCATAATTATGTCACTGAAAAAATGGAGGTCAGATTTCAAAGCCTTACGGGCTTCAATTACGAGTTTTAATCGGAACCGCATTCCAGACATAATGCAATATTGATAAAACCCTAAATATGATATTATAGTCCATACGAGTTCCATTAGATGTATTAATACATTGATTGCCGGGATCGATATAACACAGAAATTAAACTGAAAATTAAGTATTTTATATTGCAGATATGCGAGCTTGAGAATGTTGCGCTTTTAATTTAAATACCTAACATCCCTTTCCCTTTACCTATAAGTACAGTAGTGTTTGTATATTCACTTATAGTGCTACGGATAGGACTTTTATCCACTAGCGCGTCCTCTCTAGTACCCATAGGGTTTTTGGCTCCATTTGGGGGTTACGGCTTGAACGCCAGTGAATTTGTTGCAATTTAATAGCGCAATTGGAACGTAACTGTTACGGGCCTGACGGATCAAAGGATTTGTGGTCGCTTAGTTCAAATTCCCACGTCCCGTAGCCTTTTCTCGTCCTTGGCAGGGTGCTTTACGGGGCCATTTTAATAGCCGAAAGTCTTGTGGGCTACATTACGGGCTACGGTTTTACACGTTCAGGGAATTTAATAGAGCTGATGGTATGTAGCAGGTAATAGGTACATTTTACATGAAGCTCCAGCAATATTTTATGAATGTACAGCCACAGAATGATAGAATAATGTTAGTAATGCACAGATACTGCAGGATATGAGCAGATAGCATGTGTGAGACAGATAGGAAAACGGAGTCATTATTTAACTTTTACCTCTGGGCAATATCCACCTTAACTGGAAATTATCGAGATTGTAACATGAGGGGTGTTTATTGCAAAGTGAATTTATACTGTTTCCGGTGTCCTGTTAGTCTTCCTTTAATCTTACCATTGTAGTTTGTTTTGCTGATGGTTTAAGGATCTTATTTTATTATTTGGCTAGTTCAAAGTATCTTTCAGTTATCTCAAAAAATGATAGATATTCCGCAGTGCAACTAATAACAGAAAGGTCAAAAATGTCCATGCATTTTCTGATTTACCGAACTTTCATTAGATTATGGTAATAATTTATTATAAATAAACTAATGAAAATTCTTCAAATTATTATTTTGATTTATAAATTTGCTACACCATTTAATTTAATATATTTGTAAATGTTATGTTAATGTAGAAGTTATTTCAGTATATCTGGGATAGAGTTAAGCCCTAATTTTCCATTAACATTTCATTGATTTAATTTTATGGCTGTCTGTTTATTTTAGGTTATATTTCATTAAAGTTTCTTCAGAATTTATTGGTTATGGAGTTACAGAAATTCATTTTCCACGTCCTTCTCCCCAGTTTTGGAATTCAACATGATGGACAGGGGAATGATTGCGAACCAGTTGGAAGACACCCGTACATCATGTCCCGGCAACTGCATTATGATACCTCACCATTAACGTGGTCGTTGTGTAGCAAAGAATATATAACCAGATTTCTAGAGTAAGTGAAAGTCCTTCTGTCACCAAAAAAATTAGTTTATCAAGTGGTGATAAAAGTGAAGATAAGCAGTTAAAAGTGTTGATAAACAAGAAATGTAGTTAAGCGGAAAAGTATGTCACAGAGCAGGACCCCTGGCTTCCAAACTACTTGAGCGCCTCATCTACAACTGCCTTACCCAATTTATTTCCTCCAACTCCCCTCTCGATACCTTCCAATCTGGCTTCCGGCCCCAACACTCCACTGAGACAGCTCTCACAAAAGTCACTAATGACCTACTCACTGCCAAGTCAAAGGGTCACTTTTCTATTCTACTTCTTCTCTCTGAAGCCTTTGACACAGTTGACCACCCTCTTCTAATACATATCCCCTAGGCATCCGAGACACTTCTCTTTCGTGGTTTAAATCATACTTCCAACACCTCTTCTTCTCCTCATTGTTGGTGTACTCCAAGATTCAGTCCTAGTCCCTCTCCTGTTCTCCATGCTCACTTGAAACCATAATAAAATCTTCTGGATTTCAGTATCATCTGTATGCAGATGACACTCAAATCTACCTCTCAACACTATCCCCTCTCTTTTAATACGTTTCCAACTGCCTCTCAAGTATATCCTCCTCGATGTCCGCCCACCACCTCAAACTCAACATGTTGAAGACTGAACTCCTTATCTTCCCACCCTCTACTTCAATCCTTCACATCTCTCCCACTGTCGGCAATGCAATCATCAATCCCAACCTCCCAAGCCCGTTGTCTTGGGGTTCTACTGGACCCTGCCCTCTCTTTCATTCCTCACATACAGTCACTAACAAAATCCTGCCTGCTTCATCTCAAAATATTTCTAAAATACATCATTACCTCACACAAGACACTACTAAGATTCTAATACACTCTCTCATCATATCTCGTATTGACTATTGCAACTCCCTCCTTCTTGGCCTCTCCATCACCCGCTTGTCACCACTTCATTCCATAATGAACACCTCCACTAGACTCATCAACGTTCAGTGTCTGCAGCACCTCTCTGTCAATCACTCCACTGTCTTCCAGTTCCCTCCAGAATAAAATGTTAAAATCCTGACCCTAACTTACAAATCCCTCAACAACAGTTCACCCTCTCTTCTCTCATCTCCAAATACTCCCCCACCAGCCGTCTTCATTCTGCTAACGACCTTCTTCTTTCTACCTCTCTTATTACCTTTTCTCACTCCTGCATTCCAGACTTTTCTCATGCTGCCCCATTCTCTGCAACTCCTTGCCTCGCTCTACAAGACTATCTCCCTGCCTCAAAACCTTAAAATCCTTGCTAAAAAACCCATCTGTTTAAAGAAGCCTACCACCTTATCTTCCACAACTTATTGTTCACTCTCCTCTACCTCACCCAAACCCGTTAGATTGTATGTTTTTAATCTTGCATGGTGCTTTGGTGAAAGCACTTTGCCCACCAGATTCTTAGCTCAAGGACAGGGCCCTTCATCTTTTGCAACTTGTTAATACTGCTATTGCGTGTCTCTTTCCCTCCCCCCCCATCCTCAACCCCCCTCATCATCCTAAACCCCCCTCCTCATTCTAAACCCCCTCCTCACTTTACCCCTCTAAATACCCCCCCCTCTCCCTTTCCCCTCACTTACCTCCATCTGTAGCTGCTCCTCCATTCCTCCACGCTCCCTCCTGCATCGGGACCCGGCATATGCCAATGACGTGACATCACATGCGCACCACGTCATTAGCATTGGCTGGGTCAAGACACAGGAAGGAGCATGGAGGAGAGGAGGAGCAGCTGCAGATGGAGGTAAGTGAGGGGAAAGGGAGAGGGGTAGGTATTTATAGGGGTAAAGTGAGGAGGGGGGTTTAGGATGAGGAGGGGTAAATTGAGGAGGGTTTTTTAGGATGAAGATGAGAATGGGGGGGTTTAGGATTAGGATGGGGGTTTTAGGATGAGGATGGGGGGTTTAGGATGAGGATGGAGGGGTTGAGGATGGGGGGTTGAGGATGAGGATGGGGGCTGAGGATTGGGGGGTTGAGGATGAGGATGGGGAGTTGAGGTTGAGGAGGGGGGCTAGGAGAGCGGTTTTGGAGGGGGCTGAGGAGGGAGGTTGAGGAGGGGGGTTAAGGTTGAGGAGGGGGGTTTATGATGAGGAAGTGGGTTGAGGATTGGGGGGATTGAGGATGGGGGGATTGAGGATGGGGGGATGTGGATGGGGGGTTGAGGAGGAGGGATTGAGGATGGGGGGTTGAGGATGAGGAGGGGGGTTGAGGCTGAGGAAGGGAGGTTGAGGAGGGTGTTTAGAATGAGGAGGGGGGTTGAAGATGTGGGCGTTGAGGTTAAGGAGGGGGGTTGGGGTTGAGGTTGAGAAGGGGGGTTGAGGAGGGAGGTTGAGGAGGGGGGTTGAGGATGAGGAGGGGGTTGAGGAGGGAGGTTAAGGATGAGGAGGGAGGTTGAGGATGAGAAAGGGGGTTGAGGAGGGTGGTTTAGGATGAGGAGGGTGGGTTGAGGATGAGGATGGGGGTTGAGGATGAGGAGGGGGGTTGAGGAGGGGGTTGAGGATGAGGAGGGGGGTTGAGAATGAGGAGGGAGGATGAGGAGGAGGGTGATAAGGGAGGGGGAAGAGACACAGGGAAGGGAGAGGGGGGGAGAGACACAGGGGAGGGAGAGGGGAGAAGAGACACAAGGGAGAGAGAGGGGGGACACAAGAAAAGGGCACACAAGAGGGGGACACAGAGGGCACAAGAGGGACACAGGGGGCAGCACATTTCCCACCCTCGGCTTATAGTCGAGTCACCCATTTTTCCCAGTATTTAAAGTATTTAAAATAGGTGCCTCGGCTTATAATCGAGTATATACGGTAAGTGATAAAATTGATAATAATTACAAGAGGTGAACCTGCGGTAGATCCGCCCCTGCTTCCCCCTTTTTCGCTCCAACGCCCATGATTATAGACTTCACTATAATGAAGAAATCAAGTAAACATAGTAAGTCTGTTGTAGCTACAAGCTGCGAGCCAATTGCAAACCTCTAGCTTTAGTAAATCCAAACCAAATAGCAAAAACCAACTTTCCATCATCTTAATCAGCAATTTAAAGTGTCACATCGAATACTTCAGTATACCTTGCAATTTAAATGAAGCATTTCTACTGTAATAATCATGTGTTTGACTTGTAGCCGTGGATGGGGATCTTGTCTTGATGATGTACCAGCAAAGAAAGATTTCAAACCACCAATCATAGCACCAGGAGTGTTATACGACGTTAACCACCAGTGCCAGCTTCAATATGGACTCAACGCAACATTTTGTGCGGAAGTGGATGTAAGTTTATTTTTATGCCTTTAAGAACCCAACGGAATTATTGTGGCGTTTCTAGTAGCCTTTAAAATCAGAGACTTAAGAACTTAATACTGCTAAGATTTGAACATGTTTTGGATATCTATAGCTTTTAATAGACCACTGTGTGCCATAAGAGGAGTTGGTTGTTTTGTTTTGCGTTGATCGTTATTGAAAAGCTATATTCAATATTAAAGTTACTTCAACCTTCAATTAAGGTGTTGTGTTAGCAGATCTAAATAACTTTAAAAACAATGTAATTAGACAGTATGCGACATGTCATATATTGGCTTCATTCCAGACAGATTTTAACAAACATAGCAAGTCTCCAGCCAATGAAGAGTATGGTGTTGACCAAGTTTGTGCCAGACAATTTAGCACCACCTACCAACCAGAGCCACCATCCCCAGTGCATCTTATAGTATTTGGAGACAAGTAAAATCTTTATGTGCTCTTTGAAAAAATGTGTGTTATTCAATATTGATTTTAAAATAATGGCATATAAAGTGTATTATCAATCAGTGCTTATTTGAAACATCTGGTTCCCATTGGTAATACATTACTCTTGAAAAATAATGTAGTTTTCAAAGATTTAGGATATATTTCTTTGATAATTGTTTAAATGGACACTACCGACAGGATAATTATATGCTTAAAGTGGAATTATATTAAAAAGTGGCCTTTCATTGAATTTTACTGATCTTTAATTGTGATGGGAGCTGCAATGTTTGTGTCTTTGTAAAATAGTTCTACAAACATTGTATGTTTAGCTATGGGATGCTATCAGCTACTGAATAAAGGGCCCTGGTGCAAAAAAAAAACTTTATATATATATATATATATATATATATATATATATATATATATGCAGCTATATATTTGCTCCCCTTCGTGTGCATCCATTGGGCGGGGGAGGGAATCCCGAGTGATGTCACGTGTGTGTGACATCACACAGGATTCCCTGCACCGACCAGAAGATGCTCAAGGAGGTGAGCAATACAAACACAGGATCTGGGGAGGGGGCAGGGGGGATCGGGCCGGTGGGGGTTAGGAGCTGAAGAGGTGGGGTAAGAGCTGACAGGGTGGCAGGATGACAGCACTGCCCCCCTCCCCAGAGCTGGGCCCCGGTGCCTTGCACCCAGGGTACCGGCGGTAATTCCGCCCTTGGAAGCTTTACATAAATGTGGATTCTGTGACCACAGTGCTGGAGAGGTAGCATACACATATATACACATATTTAGACTTTTTTTTAAGACTGCTTATGTTTAACTTGTGTAATGTCCCCAATAAGTAAAACCTATAAAATTTCAGGACATTTTGTGTGTTTGTTCTTCCATTAGATGAAACATAAGGGTCTTTCAGCTCTATGAATGCACACCGACTGGGTGTTCCTGCCTGGGCAAATATATATTCAAAGTAATTTATCCAGCAATGGAACTTCCATTTTATGAAAACAAACGGTGATCAGTTTATAAGTAACGTCTTTCAAACACAAGTTGAATGTCCTTTCAGTGGTCCTTTATCATAAATAAGTGTGCACGGCATTGCTTAATGTGCACAATGAGCAGTAATAGAACTGTATATATATATATATATCACATATCACATATATAGTTGTGAGCATACGAGCCGTTGCTCACGCTTGCGGGCTCGCGTCCGCGAAGCGATGGTCGCAGTTGCTAGCAAGGAGCGTTGAAGGCGCTCCTTGCCAGCAACTGCGACACTCGCAAAATTTACGTTGCAACGCAAAGAAAATACGAGACACGTTACGACCCATTACGACCTCGCAAAAATCGGCCGCAACATGCGTACATCAAAACATGAAAAATACAACAAATACACACTAAAAATACATAAAAAGCTTACTTACAGGAAGAGGGAGCATCCAGGACCTCGAAAACTAAAGTTACACCTCAATTTAAGTCAAATTAAAAGAGTTTAGACACTAAAAAATTCTCTAAGAGAGAGAAAAAATGGCAACCAAAAAAAACGAAAACGAGGCTACAGCAGTCTATAGACGCAAAACACCACCAAACACCTAGGTGTTTGCCGAAAAACACCTACGAAATTAAAAAACAAGGACGCAACCCATGCAACCCCAAAAACACAATAAATACAAACAACAAACACATAAAAAGGTTACTCACATCAAGGGGGGGCACCGAGGACATCTGCAATTAAAGTTACACCTCCATTTAACCACAAATTTCGGACTTTAGAGACCCGAAAATCACCTAAGCGAGAGAGAAAATGGCAGCCGAACAAAACGAAAACGAGGCTAAAGGTCCCTAAACACGCAAAATACCACCAAACAGCTACGTATATTCAGAAAAAGCCCACCAAACAACTAAGGATATTATGAAAAAGTCGCACAACATAAAAAAGGAACAACACTACATCAGCCACATTAAATACACCATTAGCTCACGTACAATTTCATTGCCGTAATTTTTTGACGGGCAATTCGCTAGTATATATACATATATATATATATATATGTATATGAGTCATTAGTTTCTGCCAGTACATGTTCTTACCTACACATGTCTATGTTAATGGGTTTTTCATACAAAACATTTTGTGCAATGTTTAAAACATGATATTCCAGATGCTTTTATAGAAAATGCTTTGTTTTTCCAGGTCAGAATTGAAATTTGCAAACTGTGCACTAAAAACCACTGAAACAAATAAAACTTGAGAAATGTGAACGGAAAGGAAAAAAACAAACCGCACAAGTAAACAATTTGTATAAATTGGCTGACTATTCAATATTAATTAATGCAAGAAACTATCTTCAAAAATAATGTGCTGTCTTTTAATATAAAGCAAAGTGTACTAAAGCAAGGAGCTGGGAGGCATCCCACTCCACTTTTTAATCTCTTCACTGCCCCCAGAGGTAAGATGCTTATACTGTGAACAAGTAGACTGGGAAATGATAGGGGGTGCAATCATTGCTTTAATGGCATGGTAACATTTCTGGTACGTCTGGGCACCAGTCTTGTTTTAGAAGTATTGTTTTAATCTGGTACACAGCAGATAATGGATGAACATATAGTTTAACAACTAACTGGATAGTTACTAGTATGTGGGGCCAAACATGCGTTCATCAAAAACAAATATTCTTTTAAATGACCTAATTACAAATTACACACTAAGGACTGCAGGGAGCGATGCTTATTTCACCAAACTGTGAGCAATCATTTTATTGCCCAGTTTGCACAGAGCTATAAGAAATCTAGTATTTATTTATGGTGCCTACTGCCCATATCTGTCATATCGTGAAATCAGAAATTATGTTCACCAACGTTTGTAATGTTTTCTTTGCATGGAAAATAACTTTAGAACTCTCATTGTTTCATGCATGATAGAAAATGTGAGACCTCATTAAAGGAAAGATTCCATAATTGAGATCGATTGTGCAGTGGAAAGAACCTACTATAGCTACTGGCTCATGAGAGAAACCATGAAGCACATACTTCCATTATACTGTGCTTCAAAGAGATGATGTTTGTGTTTCAACTTCTCATATAAGTATAATTATAGAAAGTGCAATCCAATTTTATAATAATAAAACACTTAAAACTTGTGGCCCCCCCAAAAAAAAAAAAAAAAAAAAATATATATATATATATATATATATATATATATATATATATATATATTATTATTATTATTATTACTTTTATTTGTTATGCGCCAACATATTCCGTAGCTCTATACAGAGAAAAAGAACAAGGAAAAATATAATTTTAACAAACTGCAAAAAATGGAGGACCCTGTTTTGAGCTTAGAATCTTTGTGGAAAGTGTTTTTTCCCAAAGCACTCTACAAGATTGAAAACTCTCTACTTACAATCTAAAGGGAATGGAAGAGGCAGATTAGAAATAGCAAGGGTCAGGAAGAAAGTGAAGTTTCATTAGGTAGGAGGGTATGCAAAGTTAGAATGTTTTTTTCATATAGAAGGAAAAGGAAAGCGTCTGAGAAAGTAATTTGGTAAGTGATCCTAGTATGTAATATCTAGTGGTCAAATAGTATAATCTGTGAGTGGGAGGTGAGGGGCCTGTGTTAGGAGGTATGTCCCAAGAAGCCAACAGAAGAAAGAGAGAGAGGGAGAGGAAGTAGGATTTGGACTTGCAGAAGTGTTTCTGCTTATGAGCTTTAGAAGGGGGAGGAGATAGTGAATGGAGGTATGAGAGTAGCTCATGGGAGCATAAAAGAGGAGAGGAAGGCATGTAAGGTGAGATGGTTATGTTGGAGACATGATGTGGAAAAGTTAAGAAGAGGAGCTTGAGGAAAAGACAGGATGTAATGAGGAAGGAACAGGCATGAGGAAACATTGTGTAATAGATTAATTAGGTATAGTTAGCAGGTATTGCTAATTGATCAGCTGTAGGAAATTTGAGTGACTCAATAAATCAAGAGAAACAAGGGGCGGGTGGGTGAGGGGCAGGGGCGGTGGGAATTGATTGTTGTTCCAGAGAGAGTGAGAGAGCAGAGACTGAGGCCTACAGATAGTGGAGAGACTGCAGCAAAACTTCAGACAGTGTGTTTGATTGTTGTTCAATAGAGAGAGTGGGAGAGCAGAGACTGAGGCCTACAGATAGTGGAGAGACTGCAGCAAAACTTCAGACAGTGTATTTGATTGTTGTTCCAGAGAGAGAGTGGGAGAGCATATATATATATATATATATATATATATATATATATATATATATATATACATATATATATATATCTTACACCATTATTTGGTGCAGTATTGAACTATATATTTATTGAAGTGACAAGGAACTCAAACATTATCCACCATAAATTAAAAAAATTGGTTTTAAACATTTAAAAAAAATATAAACCACTGTATATAACCTCATTGGCTGAAGCTGATGACTCATAGAGTTCTGTTACTCCTCATTGGCTGAAAAAAGTACCATAATTGTCTAGGCAATTATGCATTCAAAGCAATTTATTCAGCACTGTGAGTCTTCAAAACACCCTGGAGTACAAACTTTAAGATGTAACAGAATAAAGCAGCAGGTCTACAAAATCTTGGATATCTTACCTGTTTAAGAGAATTTGTTGTGCTTCATAATGTACTTGTGTACATGCTAATACAGTATTTATTTCACTATATGGTACAATCATAAAGCATATAATTAATCCTGGTGATATTATCACAAATATTACACTGTAATGTTGATATGTTTAATAAAAAAATCTATCAAAGCGTTTCTGTCTCCTGAAATCAAGCAGTTTTTTTTTCTGCAACAGACTGTAAAATGTAGCTAGACATTGTACTAGTCACTCTTTTTTATAATTTTCCTCTGAAACCAACTTGTTGTTGGGGGTGACACTGTGTCCCTTTAAATAAGGCTTTTTTGGGCTATGGGGAATAAATGTCATCAGTTGTATTCACAAAATAAACACGTGTCTGCTAGTTTATAAAAGTCAAGACAAATACCAAAAATCAGTTGTGTTTGTGGTTAAATATCTCTTTAGAATAGTAACAGACCTGCTATGTATGGCAAACACTGAGAAGAAATGTTACCTAGATACCATTATGGATGGGAAATATTTGTATTATTATACAGTAATGCACCTTATCATTTTTTTGAAGAAACACAATTAGGACTGAAATGTGATAAACCTGAAAGGTTTTTCCTTTAACCTCGGGAGATATGCTAACGTGTTTATACCAATTTGTTCTATCAACTTACTGATTTTTTCCATGCTAATTATATTTACTGTGTCTTGCCTATATCACTGCCCATAATGGACAGCTATAGTGGTTCATAAAGATTGTACTGTTAGTCATTAGTCATTAGCAGATTATTAAGTGCTCACTGACTTGTAAAGTACATACTGTATATTTTTAAGTTGGCGCTTACTTTATGTGGTGATAGTCATCTGTAGCTTAAGGGTAAAAGTCTACCATTTTAAATTAATATTGTTTCCTTTTCAATACCCCTCCAACCATTTCTGACAAAAAATGTATGTTGTGTCCTTTCTTTCCTGCAAAATATCTAATCAAAAATGAAAAATAATATAATTACAAAATGAACTAACGGTGTGTTTCCATATGTTTTTTAGAATATTTGCCAGACGTTGTGGTGCTCAGTAAAAGGTTATTGCCGTTCCAAATTGGATGCTGCAGCAGATGGAACAAGATGTGGAGAAAATAAGGTGACCCAAAAATTATTCATAAAAATTCAATACTTTAAAGAATGAATATTTTTATGTTTAATAAAGATAATTCCAGCATGGTTGGGATAAGACACAGAGTAACCTCAAAAGGTCACATAAGATGTTCGGTTTGTATTAGAAAAATAACATTCTGTCTATCTCAATGAATTAATTCCAGACAGATTTAGAATACATTTTAGATGATGTGTTATGGATTTTTTGAAAGAAAGTAGAAGTGTAAAACCTTATTTTCTTGAGGTTCAGTGTCCAAATGATCACTTTGACACTTTGAGTGTCACCATTACATGAAAGGTGTTAATCTTGCTTTCCTATTCCAATCAAAGAATGCCTCCATTATGCTGTATCACTAATTGTATCTGTTAGAAGACAATAATAATTTCTTTATAGATATACCTTGAGCAGCTCAGTATCTGAATATTTACATTACACTTCTCCTACAACTGTGGGGGCACTGCTGTGTGTTTTTATTGTCATGGAATATGTTCTTGTGGACATTCAAGTCTGTGTAACTGGTGGAGTCAAGGGTATAGTTATCCCATATCCCAACCAATATGCACTCTATTTGCACAGAAATTAAGTGGCCCCAGATATGGCGCAGACAGTATGAAAGCACTAATCTGTTACTGTGTATACTTCAAGATTAGAGTCTACCCATGACCCCTGGTGATTTTCCAACCAAACAAAATATATTCTACTACTGCAGAAGTCATGGCCCTGTAGTAGATGTCACAACTCCCTTCTGTGGCATCTCCCTCCTTTCGCTTGCAGCAACGCCATTCCCAACTCTGCTTGGACAGAACCCAAGATTCCACCATTTAATTTAGAATAACAAAAATTAAATGGTGGAATCTTGGGTTCCAGCCAAGCGGTTTCTCCAAATCCAGTTGCTCTGTTGATCCTGACACACAAACATAAAATGGAGTTCTTATTCATTTATCACTTTTTGGTCTTCCTGCTTAGCATCACTGCTCAAATATTTATGACTTTACATATACATGTATTTAAAGAATTAATCCTAAGCAGTGGGCTTAGAGCTAGAGAATGGAGGGCCCTGGTGCAAAAAAATAACGGTTTGGGCCCCCTCTGGGGGTTGTAAAAAATGTTTTGCACTGGGCCCCCTGCCGGGAACCAAATCACTCAGTGCACCTCCCCTAGACTCCTCCCAAAGACCCCTTCACATGACAGCAAACCTTCCCAAGTACTTTACCCATTGCTGCTCCACTCCCAAGATCACATTCCAATGTATTTATCCAATATATATATACACACATATAAAGGGATATATATATATATATATATATATATATATATATATATATTCACATTATATTAGCATCCATCCCCATGCAGTCTTTGTCAGCAGCCATTTTTGCACTAAAAACCAAACCCCTTCCAGCACCCACCTCACATAGCTCCTTTCTTTCTCTGTTACAGAGTCCATTCCGCCTGTACTTTGCTGCCCTTGTTATCTTACCTGCTTTACTGTTACACATCCCCAGCGTACTGAACTGCTCCATAATGCCACCTCTTGGAGCGTCAGTATTTAAATAAGTACATACCAATTTTAGCCTGGGAGGAGTTGCAGCCAAGAAGGCCAAGGTGGCCTAGGGGGGATGTGGCAGGCTTGGCGGGGGTAGCGGGACCCTACACTACAAAATAAAAATGAATGCAATCAAAAATGCACAGCACCACCTGCACCACTGGTAGATATGCCCCTGATCCTAAGATTATTCTTATAAAAGGACCATGATAATAACCTAACAACCACATCTAGTTGTTTAAATTAGACAATGACTTCAAAAAGCAATATTCAATAACAAACGTCCTTTCAAGGGATCAGACTCTGGTCTCCTGCAAGTACAATTTGAAACCTGATAATGCTCTTTATTGATTGGTGGTGCCCTTTGAATGATTGTTTGGTCTATTATTTTATTATATTTTTTAAAGCCTTTTTAAATCTTCCTCTTTACCCCTTGATGACGTGCAAACAAACAGCTCAGCTGGAGGATGATATTCTAACATTTCAAAGTGGATGTAATATTGTATATTACTATCATAAATTAATGATCAATGCATAATTAAAATAGTTATCTTGACAAGTGTCAACTGACTTTATAGATTTGGGCTATAGACTTGGATATATTCTAAGTACCTGATTCTGAGCAGGAAGTAATTGCACCTGAAATGTGTAAGCCTTTAACCTTTCAGTCCTTGGAATGTATTTGCTAATTGCTACATGTATTAGGTTTGTTGGTTTAGTATTTTTTAATAGATTGTAAATTAACTGGAATTATAAATGTCAAGGTGACATTAAATAATATCTATAAAATGTTCATTAATTTGAGTATGTTTATCGCATAATTTACTTCTGTTACATGTACTCAAGCAATAAGCCCTGGTAGAAAAATCTTTAATTGCATCAGCTAAAGCCTTGGTACAAATTGATTGGAGTTATCATAATTAGCACATACAAGTTGCATTGTAAATATCAGTTGTATAAGATGTTTTGCTTCCACCACATTAACTACAACCATAAAATAATATACTGTCAGAAGAATATTGACATTTTTGTAATTATCCGTTACGTGTTTGTCAACCAAACAAGTCAATTTAAGTAATCAAGCTCGAAAGATATGCAATGAAAATAAGCTCTGAAAGGGCACCATGAACTTTGGTTGGAAGTGGTTGGAATTATTCTTCTTATATCATTATGTGCCAAATTAACTTGCTTCGAAATTACAATTGTGCCATTGCAGTTTATAAACCAAATATATAATAAATCTAATCAACAACCCAGTTATTAGACTGAAAATATGTCTTAAGTCTGTAGTCTGTGATTCAGTCTATTATATTTCTACATTATGTATTTATTAAATGGGTGAACAGATTTTAACTAATTTTAATGAACATTTATAATAATGGAAAACTCTTTTGAGAAAGATAAAAATAAACACAACCTTTACATTTAATGAAATATAGTTACATAGTTACATAGTAGTTAAGGTTGAAAAAAGACTTTAAGTCCATCAAGTTCAACCTTTTAGGATCTCCTCTGATCTGCAATATGCAGATTAAATATTAATTACTTAGTTGTTAATTTATTATTAATCAATTATTTTTTTTTTTTTATTATTAATCCAGACAAAGGCAAACAGAAAAAAACAAGTAAGACTTAGCCAGTCGTCTCAAAGGGAGAAAAAAAAAAAAGTCAATGGTAAAATATATTTTCAATGGTAGTTCTTCTAAAGAGTATAATTGAATGTATGATTTAAATAAACTTGTTACTTAGAAAAGCATTTCTCCAAACCCAGCCATTCTCTAAATGGTTTCCACTGGATCAACATGTAATTTATCATTGTTTGTGAACTACATTTTATATTTTTTGGCTATTTGCATTTTTTTTTATGTTATCAAGTTATATTTCCTTTTCTTATTTTATTTTTGGAATGATAATCCTAGGTAGTAGCTCAACTATAGTACGTTATTTTCTTGCTTGTTAGACACATTCATCACTGCAAACATCAGAGATAAATGTGGCAATCAACTGAGATTTTGCACAACCTTCTAACCTTACTGACTAAAGTAGATTTGTGATAGCTCTTGGATTATAATTGCTTTCACCTGCTCAGTGTCATTTAAATGAGAGCCATTTATTAATCAAATTAGAGCTGTAGACAAGGTAGATTCACATACATCTGTACATTTTGTAACTGACATGTGCAGTTGCTCATTGTAATGAATACTGACGGCCTAGAATAATGATGTGAAAAAAGCTCTTAACATATATGTTAACATTTTTTTATCAGTGGTGCTTCAATGGAGAATGCATAACTATTGGAAAGCATCCAGAAACGGTAAATGGAGGATGGGGTGCATGGACTTCTTGGTCACATTGTACAAGAACGTGCGGCGCTGGAGTTCAAAGTGCGGAGAGAAAATGTAACAGCCCAGAGTAAGTTACAAACAGCAAGAATATATTTCAAATAATATAAAATAAGTTACATGAAATTTAAGGGTGTGTTATAGTTAAAATGAGAACAGCCTCTTTCATTAGAAACAAACAAAATATGAGCCTCATTCAATTGTTTCAATTTAGAGTTCTAGGCTCACAAGTAGACCTTCGTCAGTTACTTTGCTATTCAGTTGGCTTCTGTTTGTGGGCTCCATCGCAATACTGTACTTTTATTAAGAGTGAAAGTGATGTTAGGTCCTAGAATTAATAGCACAACATTCTCCAATATTTTTTTTATTTTTAATTTTCATGTTATATTGATCACAGGAACCAATGTGAAGTCCTACGGGCTTCAACTCCAAGCCCGTAGGACTTTAAAATCCGAACTCCATTTTTCATTGAAGTCCTGTGGGCTTGAACATGATTGCTGTAACTCGTGCTTCAAGCCCGTAGGACTTCAATGAAATATGGAGGTTGGATTTTAAAGTCATACAGGCTTGAACCACGAGTTACGGGCCTGCATACTCGATCATGTTCAAGACCGCTCGTTTCCAATTTTCACGACCGGCGTCTAACTTGCGGGCCTGGTCAATTGAATAGCATCACAAAAGGAGCACCGAACGCAATCTCAGGCATTTGGCTGTCTGCTATTGAGTTGTGAGCCCTGAATTGAATAAGGCTCTATGACTCTAGAGCCTAATATACTAACCAACTTATGGTTATTTTGTCATCCCCAAATTTGATGTAATGGTATCCAGCTTACTAAGCCTAAACAATTGGAAACATAACTATTAGTCTGTTGAGCCAATTCGGACAAAATAAGCAATTTCCGTATTGTTTACAAATGTTTAAACATCATCTCATTATGTATTGAACAGTTTATGTTAGGACATGTCTACTCATTTAAAATGTACAAAGCACTATATATTTTATGATATTATTAAATATCATGTCGATTACAAATGGGATATATTATGTTATGCAAATAGTTTGTTGTACATCTGCTGTTTGCTGATCTATTGCTCTGCAGGTTGACTTTGTTTAGCTCTTTCATAAACTGTTGCATATATTTAGTGAGACCTCATAAACTGAGCTATTTAATCCTGCTGTGCATGGCTAAGTGATATCATTATATCTTGGAGCTCAGTTTTAGTCATGGGAAGAGTGGTACAGGTTGGTCTTTAGAGCAAGAGGTTTCTTGTTAAAATTCAGATGCCCATTCTCTATCAAAAATTTACTATTTCTTAGGATACACCAAATAGAACAGGTAAGAACTGTAATGGATGGGTATAGAACATCTGTAGTCTCCACATCACATTGATACATTGCTCAGTCCACTACTTGTAGAGTATTGCAGAAACTCTCTGGAGGAATGACACTGGATAAAACAGTCAGAAAAACAAGTATAATACAATTAATCAAAACAGCACTGCTCTAGTTCTCAGTGGGAATCTACGTGTGCCATATTCAGAGGGAACATATCCACTGCTATTCTACAGGGATGGGTTGCTGATTTTAATATTAAGTTAACTGATAGAGATGTCGCGAATAGTTCGCCGGCGGACTGTTCCCGGCGAACATAGCATGTTCGCGTTCGCGGCGAACTGCGAACATATGTGATATTCGACCCGCCCCCTATACTTTATCATTGAGCAAACTTTGACCCTGCAACTCACAGTCAGCAGACACATTCCAGCCAATCAGCATCATACCCTGCCTTCCACACCCTTCTACCTCATGGACAGCAGCCATTTTGGAATCATAACTAACTTGCAGTCTTACTGAGAGGAGGCTGAGTGTAGGTGATACTGCATCAATAGGGAAAACCATAGCTAGGCTACTGTACACAGTGTGCAATACAGTCCTGAAGGACTCTTTTGATCTCTGCTGCAAGGACACCCCTGTGTCTCTTCCCCCCCTTATCATCATCCTCCCCTGAGCTTAGCACCCAACCCTAACACCCCTCACACTTATCCCTAACACCTAACCCTAACATCCCTCACCCTAACACCTAACCCTAAACCCCTTACACTTATCCCTAACACCCCTCACCCTAACACCCCTCACAATTATCCCTAATACCCCTCACCCTAACCCTAACACCCCTCACACTTATCCCTAACACCCCTTACCCTAACCCTAACACCCCTCACACTTATCCCTAACACCTAACCCTAACATCCCTCACCCTAACACCTAACCCTAACACCCCTTACACTTATCCCTAACACCCCTCACCCTAACACCTAACCCTAACACCCTTCACACTTATCCCTAACACCCCTCACCCTAACCCTAACATCCCTCACACTTATCCCTAACACCCCTTACCCTAACCCTAACACCCCTCACACTTATCCCTAACACCTAACCCTAACATCCCTCACCCTAACACCTAACCCTAACACCCCTCACACTTATCCCTAACACCCCTCACCCTAACACCTAACCCTAATACCCCCTTACACTTATCCCTAACAGCCCTTACCCTAACACCTAACCCTAACATCCCTTACCCTAACACCCATCACACTTATCCCTAACACCCCTTTCCCTAACCCTAACACCTCTAACACTTATCCCTAACACCTAACCCTAACATCCCTTACCCTAACACCTATCCCTAACACCCCTCACACTTATCCCTAACACCCCTTACACTAACACCCCTCACACTTATCCCTAACACCCCTCACCCTAACACCTAACCCTAATACCCCCTTACACTTATCCCTAACAGCCCTTACCCTAACACCCATCACACTTATCCCTAACACCCCTTACCCTAACCCTAACACCCCTCACACTTATCCATAACACCCATCAACCTAACACCTAACCCTAACATTCTCACACTTATCCCTAAGACCTAACACCCCCCACACTTATCCCTAACAGCCCTTACCCTAACACCTAACCCTACCATTCTCACACTTATCCCTAAGACCTAACACCCCTCACACTTATCCCTAACATGCCTCACCCCTTACACTTATCCCTAACACCCCTCACCCTAACACCCCTCACACTTAGCCCTAACACCCCTCACCCTAACACCTAACCCCCTCACCCTTATCCCTAACACCCCTTACCCTAACACCCCTCACACTTATCCCTGTATCTCTTCCCCCCTTATCATCAAGGGAGGGGGGAGGATGATGAGGGAAGAGACACAGGGGAGGATGATGAGGGAGGGGGGAAACAGACACAGGGGAGGATGATGAGGGAGGGGGTAAAGAGATACAGGGGAGGGTGTTGAGGAAGGGGAGAAAGAGACACAGGGGAGGATGATGAGGGAGGGGGGGAAGAGACACAGGGGAAGATGATGAGGTAGGGGGAAAAGAGACACAGGGGAGGATGATGAGGGAGGGGGGAAAGAGACACAGGGGAGGATGATGATGGAGGGGGGAAGAGACACAGGGGAGGATGATGAGGGAGGGGGTAAAGAGATACAGGGGAGGATGATGAGGGAGGTGGGAGGATGATGAGGGAGGGGGGATGAGACACAGGGGAGGGTGATGAGGAAGGGGGGAAAGAGAACAGGGGAGGATGATGATGGAGGGGGTAAAGAGATACACGGGAGGATGATGATGGAGGGGGATGTTAGGTTATTTATGCCCTTTATGGATTAAAACCAGACTCTGCATCAACTATGTAATTTTCCGTGGGAGTTTTTACATGGATCCCCCTCCAGCATGCCACAGTCCAGGTGTTAGTCCCCTTAAAACAACTTTTCCATCACTATTGTGGCCAGAAAGAGTCCCTGTGGGTTTTAAAATCCGCCTGCCCATTGAAGTCTAAGGCGGTTCGCCGGGTTCGCCGGTTCGCAAACATTTGCGGCGGTTCGCGTTCGCGGTTCGCGAACCGAAAATGTTATGTTCGCGACATCACTTTTAATTTACTTTTTTGATTATTACTTTTTTTATTTCATTATATCCTATTAGGAGTTTACATAAGTTATACAATTTAAACTGTATAATGTGTGCTTGAATTTTTATTATTGATTACAACTTATTTCTTTTTTTTAATTGTTGGAAGTACAAATATATTTTATACTGGAATTTATAATCTGATCCATCCTTATAATGAATACCAACACACTCCAGAATGACTGGAATAACTGTGAAATAGGCAGTTGGTGATGCACTGGCTGCCAATGGACCACTATGCACATCTGGGTAGAGCCGTGGGCCTGACCGCTCTGTTTAAATCACCACTTAGTATAGAAAGTACATGTATAGACTTTAAATTTGTATGATATGCTGCGAGTGTTGTTTTAATAGTGTGTAAGAATTATAACAGTGGTTAAAAAACCACATTAAGATTCCCTTCTTTGCTCTTCCCTCCATTTTGGTTTGCTTGTTTGATTTACTGCAAGATAAATCATGCCAAACAATCTGCTATTCTGCTGCCAAATAATCTGCTATTGCTCTAGCACCCTGACAAAGTTTATACAAAGTGTCTGTAGTTGGAAAGGTACACATAGAGAACTCTGATGGCCGATTTGGCCTTGAGGTAGAACTTTTCAGCTTATGGTATCTCCTAGCGGCTGACTCAGTCCAGCTCAGGTAACTTCATTGGCTGGCCACATGATGTATCTATCACATCTCTCCTTGTAGGAGAGCTTCAATAAATAACTTAAAAGACCTATAACAAATACTTATATTCAAATGTTAGCTCCAAAATATATATTGGAGTAGTCATTGAAGTAACATATACTCTATTTCTGTAGATCACACTGAAAATGGACTTTCCAAATTTCCTATTCAAAATCCATATGCACGATGATTAACCCAAATTATACACAGGCATTCACAGAATATACAGATACAAACATACATAAACTGTATAAACAGTATTACCAGAACAGGCATTTAATCCATTTATATTTGCATAACTGGAGAGAAGCCAGACGACACTCATTTGCATGAATTTTGTATCTTTTATTGATTATAATTTGAAATGCTCAAAACATTCTCTATTCTAGTTTGATATAGGTATTTCAAATGCACAAGACAGTCACAGTTCCTCACATACTTAAACTGTTTGTACCTATGAATTAAATTCCTCAAATTACAAAAGTCATATTCTACAAGATTTATGTTTTTCAGTGACTACTAGAGTTCTATATATTTGGGGGAAGAAAAAACAATACAGAACAAGAGATCATGATTCAGTGTTGGACAGTAGAAGATTCAGGATTAATCTGCCAAAATTCTACTTTGAGAGTTGTAGGCAAATATGCCCCCATTTAATTGAGGTTTCGGGCAATCAGTAAGTCAGGTTGCAAGTTATTTTGCTATTCAATTGGCGTCTTTTTGCAGACTACAAACTGGTTACGAGTTACGGCCTTGAAAAAATTGTCTTTCGCAAGAGTTACGATGGCTAAAATCATAAATCGCTATTCAATTGCTCAATTTCCCCAAGCCCGCAAATGTTTTCACACCCGTAAATGGCAAAAGAAGGAGAAAATCCTACGACTGCTTGAGAGGACCCACAAAGGGGTTAAACACCTATTCGTAGAACTGTAAATGCAAATAAAAGAACAATCCTGCACTGTAAATAACAGGGAAAGCGATGACAGGCATTAGAATTTATTGTACAACAGTCTCAAGCCCGCAAATTAACAGGAAATTAAATTTATTTTTAGGTTTCATTTCAAGGGTAAATCGATCTTGGGTATCAATGAGTTAATACATATAAGGCCACCCACATGGACTAGAATAGTATTGACATTCATTTTCATAATTCTTTATTTTGCCTGTTTGTGAGTGATCGCATATCGGTTTTGATTGACATGTAACCTCCATGTTTTACTGCCGTAATAATGACTAATTTTTCTATTGGCTGATTCGAAATGGGAAGTTACGGGCTTGCTTAATTGATCATGTTCCCGCCCTGAACTGCTACGAACCAGTGCATGGTTAAGCTTTGGGCCAGTAACTTGCGGGCTTGAGAAATTGAATAGCTCTGGATTCGGAGACGAACAACAGCCCGCAACACAACCGCAGACATACGGCCTACTACGATCGAGTTGCTGGCTTGCAATTGAATGTGGCTCATAGTGTTGGGTAACGTCATTTGATTTTGCATAAGGTTACCCTAAAAATGAATTAAGATGGCTCTATTAGCTCTCATTTTCCATCAAAATCTATCTTTGAAAATTAAAGAGACATGGAATGCAAATATTTCTCTAGCAAGCAGTTAAATAGCAGTCTTGCATATTACTAAAATATACTTTTGCATGAAAAATAGTGCTTATGAGATGTATAAAAATACTGATAGTGTTAATGCAGCTTTGCAGTAAAAACACATAAATCTAATATGGATGTGGCAATCAATATAGAGGGGAAGATTATTTTTATTATTTCTCTGAAAATGAACATGTACAAACAAGCATACTACTTACCTTCTAAACTCTGCAGTTAGCTTCAAACTAGGGTATCTATTCTGCATCTTATACGTCTTTCTCCCTATACCATGAAGCAGTCCCACCAACTAATTTCTCTACCACTCAAATACCTCTTACATCTTCCCCTGTACACACATATATATATATATATATATATATATATATATATATATATATATATATATACCCCTTCGGGATCGCTACCTTGTAATGGTGAAGGAGCTTGTGTACCTCAATGAAGCTGTGAGCTATACCATGTAGGGTCACCCAAGATGGGCAGGTCATAGCAGAGGATTCAGACAAATTGCGGTCCACTGGAGAAGAAACTAGCAACCCGGTCCGATATATTTGCCAATATAGTCACTGAGAGTAGGGCACGACTGAAGCACTGAACCACAACAACTTATTTATAGTGTCTTCAAACGCAAGTCACATTCTATTCATGTGTTTATTGTACTCCTAGCTCTATGGAATCCGCTGACAGTAAAATATAATCAATAATAATCGTTTGAGCTCCATAACTCAGCTGGCGCTGTATCTTGACCACCTAACTGATGTCTGTAATAGGAAAGTCTTAACACTAGTGCAAATGCAATCGGCAGATGGATTTAAGATTCTGGCCCCTATCCAAATGCACGCCCGTATATTATAAAGGCTGTATATCTGCTCGCTTTGAATTTGCTACAATTACAGAGCGATTCAATTGAACAAGCGCGCAATTTACAGGCCGAAAGGAATTGTAGGAAAGCAGAAAATGTAAACACTGCAATCATAAGTAGCATTTCAGGGCGTGATCATGATCAATTAAGCAAGGCCGTAACTACAGATTTAGAAACAGCCAATAGCAAATGAGACCGTCATCATTATGTCAGTAAAACATGGAGGTTACACGTCAATCAATTAGCTTTTAGATGTTCGATATGGGATTAGACTCGCAATCCGGCAATGTACAAAATAATAAAAATGAATGGCGATACTGTTTAAGTCCATGTGGGTGGCCTGATATGTATTAACTCCTTGATTCCCAAGATTGATATGACAACAAAATGAAACTGAAAAAATGTTATTGCAGATTTGCGAGCTTGAGACTGTTGTGCAACTAATTCTAATGTCTTTCATCACTTTCCCTGTCTTTTAAAGTGCAGTATAGATTATTTATTTGCATTAACAGTGCTACGAAAAGGTGTTTAACCCCCTTGCGGGTCCTATTTGGTACTCACATTTTTTTCTACAATCGCCGGGGGGCGGGGGGACATTTGAAGGCTTGAGGAATTGTAGCAATTTAATAGCGATTTGCCATTTAACGATTGTAACATATACGGGCTTGAAAGACAGGCTTGAAAAAGAGGCTTAGATGAGGTGTAAGTTACTGTTTTGGCAATCACAGGGATTTTCAGCCTTTAACCCGTAGATCGTTTGCAGTTTGTTAAAAGACTCCAATTGAATAGTAAATTAGTTTACGGGCTCCAGTAACTTACAATTGTTCAATTGAATAGGGGCCTCTGTTTTTAAACCTTAACAGTACTTTCAGGCAAAAAACACATTGTAAACATGCTCTTTTAAATACATTTATTTTAGCATTTTGTCTAAATTGTCTAAATTCCTAGTCCTTTAATACTGGTTTATTTGAAACATTTACAGTACTTATCAATTCTCTGTTGTTAAAAATATATAATAAACAGTTCTATCCATTGTTGTGAGGTTATTAACCAGGAGAGATACTGTCTGCTTTCTGAAAAAGGAACGTGAATGAAGCTAAACTTGTCAATGTCTATTTAGGATGATATGTTGCATAAATGAGTTTTCTTTCAAATTTCCTCTGCTTGTATGTTTGATTTGCGGAGCGTGTCAGAGCAGTTAGTATGTGCTGTGCGGGTTATAGCTCTCATTGCTGCAGTTTACCATTCACTCTTCTCTGCTTGGTCTCAGAGAAATGAGAATACACAGTGTATTAAATGTAATGATAATAGATTTTGTTACAAATACAGCACACTCATTGGCACAAAATAAGCTGAACTCCAGCATGTGATTCACCAGCTTGCTTCGTCTTGAGAAGTATTGATTGCACTACCCACAATCCTTAATACTGTGAAAATATGATTCATACTGTAGTGTGGACATGTGAGTATATGACACATAGTGGTTTTTTTTTCTGTAGGATTCAAAGAAATGTGTAAGATATAGCTTTGTAAATTAATATGGTTAGGTTATACAAAAGCACCGGGCCACATTGTAACTGTGTATGTTGACCAACGTGAATGTTTACACAATTGTATACTGTAAATTATTTAATGTTTATTTATGCTTCAGGCCAAAATTTGGAGGACGATACTGTACTGGAGAAAGGAAACGTTACAGAATATGCAAAACAAGCCCATGCATTAAAAACCACATGACATTTCGGCAGATGCAGTGTTCTGAATTTAATACTGTGCCATACAAGAATGAGCTCTACCAATGGATTCCAATTCTAAATACAGGTAAAAACTCATTGACCATGACTGGCTAAATAAATGCACCTGTACATGTATGTTAGTCTGCAAAGATATAGATCAAAAACTTTAAATCAGGTAATACATGTTACATAAAAAAAAGGAAAAAGAAGTAACATTTAAATTTTTCAACATTACCCCCTGTCAATAAATTAACCCACTCCTGATACACAGATCCCTTTAAACTTAAAACAAGTGACTTCATACATACTGGTTGTCACAACCCGGAAATGAAGTGTCCAGGCACCTTAGATAAAGAAGCAATCTCCAGATGTGACTTTATATTCATCTCAGGCCCCAGCAATTCAGATCAGGGCATCATTCATGGAGAAGCAAAAAAATAAGATGAGCAACACCATTCAATTTGTATTCTTCTTTTTAGACACATTTTAAAACAAACAATGAACCCACATCTCCCCCTCCACACTTTCTTTAGCCAAACCCCCCTCTGGTTTTGCTCTGCTGTAAAGGTTCATGGATTGGGTTACTCCTGTCTTCAGATCTGACCTGACTTAATTTTGCAGAAAGTTATTCTCAGTTACCGGTAAAAAAAACATTATTACAGTGCATATACCATAATATAGTAACCCCAACATTAATTATTGTGGCCCACATTACATTACACATAAAAACAACACGTCACGGTCCTTACAACAAGTCTTGTGTTCATTTTAATAGCCTTCGATATTAGCAGCCCAGTGCGTTAGAGTCCCAAAATAACAGGGTTGCTTGTGGGTTCAGGGGAGTCCCAACTGATACTGGTATCATAAAAAATCGGAAGTAAACAAAACTTGAAGTCTACTTTTATTTTTTAATTTTCTGAAGAACACATCCAATATAAAGTTGAAATCCTAGCCAATGGTGATTTTAAGTAGTAAATAATAAATAATAAATTAGTAAGTTCTTTAATGCTATAAAAGTATTGAATTTTGAACTTTGGGGACGCTTGCTAGCAATAGTCCACTGATTTATTAGACCAGCAGGGATAACAATTTGTCCATAAGCTAATTTGCTGGTCATGTAACTCATTTTATATTGTCAAAATATAAAAGTTTTGATTAATGTGCTGTTCTTAAAATAAAGCTGTAAGTGGTGTTTTTTTTAGTTTACAACTATATCTGTTTTTAGTTAATGCAATACAGTATATAACAAAAAAATAATAAAATGGGGGGGAAAAGTATTTGATCCCCTGATGGTTTTTAACGTTTGTCCACTGACAAAGAAATTATCAGTTTATCATTTTTTATGGTTGGTGTATTTTATCAGTGAGAGACAGAATAACAAAAAAAAAGAACAAGAATAAGCAATGTTAAAAAAGTTATATATTGAGGGAAATAAGTATTTGATCCCCTATCAACAAGATTTCTGGCTCCAAGGTGTCTTTTATACAGGTAACAAGCTGAGATTAGGAGCACTGTCTTAAAGGGAGTGCTCCTAAACTCAGCTTTGTACCTGTATAAAAGACACCTGTCCACAAAAGCAATCAATCAGATTCCAAACTCTCCACCATGGCCAAGACCAAAGAGCTGTCCAAGGTTGTAGACCTACACAAGGCTGGAATGGGCTACAAGACCATCACCAAGCAGCTTGGTGAGAAGGTTGGTACGATTATTCGCAAATGGAAGAAACACAAAATAACTGTCAGTCTCCCTCGGTCTGGTGCTCCATGAAAGATCTCACCTTGTAGAGTTTCAATGATCATGAGAAGGGTGAGTAATCAGCCCAAAACTACTCGGGAGGATCTTGTTAATGATCTCAAGGCAGCTGGGTCCATAGTGACCAAGAAAACAATTGGTAACACACTACGCCATGAAGGACTGGAATCCTGCAGCGCCCGCAAGCCCCCCTGCTCAAGAAAGCACAAGTACAGGCCCATCTGAAGTTTTCCAATGAACATCTGAATGACTCAGAGGAGAACTTGATGAAAGTGTTGTGGTCAGATGAGACCAAAATCAAGCTCTTTGGCATCAACTCAACTCACTGTGTTTGGAGGAGGAGGAATGCTGCCTATGACTTCAAGAACACCATCCCCACCGTCAAACATGGAGGTGGAAACATTATGCTTTAGGCAAGGGGGGTTTCTGCTAAGGGGACAGGACAACTGCACTGCATCAAAGGGACGATGGTCGAGGCCATGGACCGTCAAATCTCTGGTGAGAACCTCCTTATCTCAACCAGGGCATTGAAAGTGAGTTGTGACAATAACCCAAAACACACAGCCAAGGCAACAAAGGAGTGGCTCAAGAAGAATCACATTAAGGTCCTGGAGTGGCCTAGCTAGTCTCGAGACCTTAATCCCATAGAAAATCTGTGGAAGTAGCTGAACTTTCGAGTTGCCAAACATCAGCCTCAAAACCTTAATGACTTGGAGAGGATCTGCAAAGAGTAGTGGGACAAAATCCCTCTTGAGATGTGTGCAAACCTGGTGGCCAACTACAAGAAACATCTGACCTCTGTGATTGCCAACAAGGGTTTTGCCACCAAGTACTAAGTCGAAGGGGTCAAATAATTATTTCCCTCATTGATCTGCAAATTAATTTATAACTTTTTTGACATGCGTTTTTCTTGTGTATTTTTCTGTTATTCTGTCTCTTACTGTTAAAATACACCGACCATTAAAATTATAGACTGATCATTTCTTTGACAGTGGACAAACGTTCAAAATCAGCAGGGGATCAAATACTCCCCCCCATACCACTGTACATTTGGTAACACTTTTTAAATGAATTTCAAAAAAGTGTGAAAAAATTCAGTCAGCCTTATTGACCAGAAGTACCATTGAAAAATGACTGTATTTCACTGTAAACTGATGTTTTTATTTGGAATATATAACATTTAGAGGGACATGGTTTTGGGAAATTCAGTCATATTTCAAGTCCTGCTTTAGTCAATACTGCTTGACTTCTTTTTTTTCTTTTTGACATATAGCCTGTTTAGTAGGTGATAAATAATGTTAATTATCACTGTGACAAAGCTCTTCATATCTTTGGAAAACTTGCCTAGATACATCAAAGTATAAAATTGATATTTTCTTCTTCTAGACTGGCTAATTTATTCTCGAAATGCCATTTGTGCAGACATTCAACATCAACACTCAATCATTATTTTCACTAGATGTATACACACAGTTTATGTATATTGAAATAAATTAAGTAAAAAGTATATATTTTATTCTTGTCATTTGAATATATAAAGTGCATTATATCATAATGCATTTTACATTGTTTAACTTGCATTAGTTTTGTATACATAGTACTTTTTTTTACTGCTTTTAAAGGAACTGTTCCGTCTACTCAAGATACATTTATAGCTCAAGACATATTCCCCATTACCATTACCATCTTTGGATATAAATACATATTTTATCATTTCAAATTCAAATTCTGTTCCATTCACAATTTCTCCAGGTCCTTTTCATACTGTTGGACATAAACTATTTATATTTATATAATCTATATTTATAAGGATCCTTCTTAGACAAAAGCAATACAAAAATGTTGAAATAGTGTATGGCTTTTGGGGTCCTACAAAGTTTCCGAACCTTTAATGCTCGAAGGGTGAAACAAAAGTTAAATGCCAATATAATCTTTGAAAAGTTAATATGTCAAAGGAATATGGGTGCCACGAAAACTGCTGTTCACCATCAGATTTAAATCATGTGGGAGGGCTGTTTAAATATTTGAAAACTGTCTAAGAATTTTTAGTTATAGGTTGTATAACCCTTGAAGATCTCCCATGAGAAGCTGCAAAAAAAATAATGATGTAAACTGTAGCTGTTACACTGATTACATTTTAGTTTTATTGATTTGTATATGCAATCTTAATAATGTGGGGCAGTGGCTCAGAGGTGGTGTAATTAACTTATCATACAATTTTACAAGTGGTTGAGTGTTCAAATCCCAGTGTTCCCTTTTTGAACAATATTTTTTTAGCTCAAAGAGTACAACAGAGGGTATGTATAATCTGTAACTTGTATATATTAGAGCAATATTGATCTATACAGTGCACTTGAAAAAATAAATAAATTGCCCTAATACTCTTTCAGAGTTTTACTCCTTCCACCACTTGCACTGAAGGGATTTTGTCTAATCCCATCAATTCAACAGCACTTTCAATAAGGAAAATACTTTAACTACATGCTATCCCACCAAGCTGATTGTGACTCCAGTGGCTTTTTTACTTTATTTAAAAATATATACCGTATTTTTCGCCGTATAAGACGCACTTTTTCTTCCCCAAAACTGGGGGAGGAAAGTTGGTGCGTCTTATACGGCGAATACAAATTTTAACTTCATTAAAAACGCTGCTGATCTTACCCTTTCCCTCTAATCTTTCCCTCTAACAGTGCTGGCTGTGCCTCCTCAAGTCTCCTCGGGCAGTCTCACTCCGTGCTGGGCAGTGTGGGCACAATTGCGCCGCTTCTGGGTATCTCTATGCTGCCCTGAAATGTCCCCACGTCTGCCCCGCCTGCTCCATGCGTTCCGCCTCCTAAGGCCAATGTTATTGTGTGCTGTGTGTGCTCTGCTCCGCCCCACTCCTACCTGATTGGATGCCCGTGATTGATGGGCAGAAGAATTGATCCGCCCCCCGAATCACGGCCCTCCCTACCTCATACTGTATTTCACAGGCACTGTGTGACAGCGTGTATGCTGTGTGTGCACTGTGTGCCCATATAAACTCACTCCGTGCTGGGCAGTGTGGGCACAATTGCGCCGCTTCTGGGTATTTCTATGCTGCCCTGAAATGTCCCCACGTCTGCCCCGCCTCCTCCATGCGTTCCGCCTCCTAAGGCCAATGTTATTGTGTGCTGTGTGTGCTCTGCTCCGCCCCACTCCTACCTGATTGGATGCCCGTGATTGATGGGCAGAAGAATTGATCCGCCCCCCGAATCACGGCCCTCCCTACCTCATACTGTATTTCACAGGCACTGTGTGACAGCGTGTATGCTGTGTGTGCACTGTGTGCCCATATAAACTCACTCCGTGCTGGGCAGTGTGGGCACAATTGCGCCGCTTCTGGGTATTTCTATGCTGCCCTGAAATGTCCCCACGTCTGCCCCGCCTCCTCCATGCGTTCCGCCTCCTAAGGCCAATGTTATTGTGTGCTGTGTGTGCTCTGCTCCGCCCCACTCCTACCTGATTGGATGCCCGTGATTGATGGGCAGAAGAATTGATCCGCCCCCCGAATCACGGCCCTCCCTACCTCATACTGTAGATCACATGCACTGTGTGACAGCGTGTATGCTGTGTGTGTGAAAGTGTTCAGGTGGAATAACTGCAGGTACGGTAAATTAAATGTAAAATGTGCAAACACACCCACACACAATTTGGCCCTCATTCAATTGCTATTTGGCCCTAAATAAGCACATAACAATTTTTTTTTTTTTAAAGTTTTTAGTTAGTAAAAATCTATCCAAAAGCAAGGTTTTCACTAACTAAAAATGTACAGTATTTAAAAAAAAATATGCTATGTGCTTATTTAGGACCCTATTCAATTGGCCAAATCGCAATTGAATGAGGGCCCTATAGTCTAAGGGCCTCATTCAATTGCGATTTGGCCAATTACGGTAAATACGGGTCTAAATAAGCACACAACATATTTTTTTAAAGAAGTTTTTAGTTACGGTAGTAAACTTCCATCCAAAAGCAAGTTTTTCACTACTGTAACTAAAAACTTCTTTAAAAAATATACCGGTATGCTACCGTATGTGTCGCAATTGAATAAGGACCAAAGAGAGCTTAGAGCATAATGAACATTTAAAGCCAAGTATTGGCTGATTTTACTGATGACAAAAGTTGCATTATGGCTGTTCCTGTGCCCCAATATGATGATAAATTTGCCATTGTCTCCTCATATGTTGTCAGTGTGATTACGGTAATAGCTGTTCCCATGACACCTGCATTGTTACCCCTTGTGGTCAGTGTAACACAACATTCTCTTCAGCAGCATTCAGCTCCAGCAGCATTCACTCAAACCAGATGGCATATGAAGGGGTACAAGACCACCAGATAAAATATGGGGGGTTAGAGAGCAGGGGGGGGTCAATGAAGAACATACCGTATTGGTAATATTGACAGTTCTTTCATTTCTTGATTTCTTCAGAAAATTACCGTTACCGGTACCTCCTTTGAAAAATGTCTAAGCAGAAGAGAATGGCATATAAAGTTGCTTTCAAGCTGGAAGTCATCAAATTTGCTAAGGAACATGGAAACAGAGCAGCGGAGAGACACTTCGGGCCACCTCCAACTGAGAAAATGATAAGAGAGTGGAGGAAACAGGAGGATCAGTTCCAAAAGTTGGATAAAAGAAAGCACACGTTTCGTGGACCAACTGCAAAGTGGCCAGAGTTAGAGGTAGAAGTGAAGGAGTGGATCACACGTCACCGGCAAAATGGACTTTCTGTCTCAACAAAAATGATCATCTATGAGGCCAAACGCATTGCTGTGGAGAAAGGCATTCAGGATTTCACAGGATCACCATCGTGGTGCTATAGATTTATGAAGAGATCTGGCCTTTCTATGCGCACCAAAACCAGAATTGCACAAAAAATGCCAAAGGAATACGAATCAAAGATTCTGTCTTTTCATAAGTTTGTTATTGATGCGAGGAGGAAGAATAACTTTGCAATTAGCCAGATTGGGCCATGGATGAGGTCCCGCTAACGTTTGATGTGCCATCTAACAGAACTGTAGATAACAAAGGAGCCAAAACCATAACTGTAAAAACCTCAGGGCATGAGAAAACCCACTACACAGTTGTGCTGTCCTGCTGTGCAGATGGTAAGAAACTGCCTCCGATGTTGATCTTTAAAAGGAAAACATTGCCAAAAGAAACAATTCCACGGGGAGTCGTCGTGCACGTTCATGATAAAGGGTGGATGGACGAAAATGGCATGAGGCTGTGGATTGATAAAGTGTGGTCCAAACGTCCTGGCGGGCTTCTGAAGAAATCTTCCTTATTGGTGCTTGACCAGTTCAGAGCGCACATTACGGAAACTACTAAAAAGAATTTTAAGGAAGTTAAGACCCAAATAGCTGTGATTCCTGGTGGTCTTACCAGCCAGCTACAACCTCTGGATGTTTCCATTAACAAACCGTTCAAAGTTCTGATGCGAGAGGAGTGGAACACCTGGATGGCAGCTGGGAACCATGATCTGACGTCTACTGGGCGGATGAAGAGGCCCACTATCACACAAGTGTGTGAATGGGTTAAAAGGTCATGGGACGCCGTGAAGGAGGACATTGTTGTAAAATCCTTCAAGAAGTGTGGCATTAGTAATGCTTTGAATGGAACAGAAGATGACGTCTTATTTGACACCAGTGAGGAAGAAAGTGATGACAATGACTGTGTGGATCAGTCAGATGAGGAATTCTTGGGGTTCGAATAAAAACATTGCAGTCTTATTTTTGTTACTTTCACTGTTTACTGACTTTACTGACTTTACTGACTGTTAATGAGAGTAAAGATAGTTCTTAATATGTTACATGGTTGATATAAAATTGTTCTTAAACTGCTGTTAACTTTATACAGTTGATATAAAATATTTTACTACAGTAATTGGTTCAGAATCTTTATTTTCTAGATTTTCCTCCTTTAAAATTGGGTGCGTCTTATATGCCGGAGCGTCTTATATGGCGAAAAATACGGTATATATATATAACTTAATATATCCCATTGATTCTTCTTTTTAGCTCCTATACATAAATGATGCCATATCTGATTGGCTTCCTCAGTGAAGCACATTTCATAAACAAAAAAAATGATAAAAAAATAAATAAAAAAAAGAAGTTTAATCATGGATTATTTCATGGCAGCAATTATTTGCTCATTCTTTTTAGAACAGGAACAATAAATGAACCTATATAACCCCCCTCCCAAATGCGCAGGTAAGTCTTGGTCCAAAGTAAGAGGTTTTTTTTTTTTTTGTGGGGAGATAGTAATGATGCAATGAATTAATCCAGTAAATTAAAATTACTGTCATGTTTTTTTATGAATTTTCAATTTTCCTGGATTAGGTAATGCAGCAATTACTTTTGGGTAATGACCAATCATAAGAAAATAGGGAGTGAATATTGTAACAATTACCAATTAAGTAATTCTCAAGTAAATGTATTTACAAATTAACAGACTCAAGGAATTTTAAACCAATCTTAAAACTCTATTCTATGCTGCCCATCAAATCTGCTAATTTCATATACAGTGAGGGAAAAAAAGTATTTTATCCTCTGCTGATTTTGAAATGATCAGTCTATAATAACTGCCGATATGACATTCTTGTGGCTTTCTTGATTGAGGGACACATACTTCTGCTTTCTTATTATCAAACTGGGCTCCCAGAAAGATGACGTTTTTTGAATGGACAGGGATGTATACAATTGTATGCAGCCCTAGGCTTGTTCAGGATTGTGTGTTTGGAAAGACCAGTTACTGCTCCTCTTTGCTTTTTCCCAATCATAAGTTTACCACACACCAAAATCATAAGTGTATATGTGCCTATATAAAAAATGACGGCATTAAAATTGTAAGCCAGGTAATGCTGTTTGCCACATAATGTAAGGCTTTTAGTCCTCTGAGTACCTTCAGCGCTCATTGCAAACCTCTCCCCTTTTGTACTTTTGCTGCTCTGAGCACTCTCGGTGCTCATTGTGAGCCCCGCTCTGAGAGCCTTTGACGGTCATCGCTTGTCTCGCAATGAGCGGCTTTGGCGCTCATTGCAAGCCTCTCCCCAGCTCTTTTTTTTATATAAATATATGTTTTTATAATATAAATACATATTTATTAAATAATAAATTAATATACTTTACCTATTTGTAATTAATATATCCAGCCATCATTATCCTGAAGAGCTAACAATCATTTTTGTACATTTGGACTATTGGTGACCTGAGGTGTAAGTGTCAGCAATGTGGCAAGTGTGCAGAAGTAAATAGGCTGTATGCGCGAGGGCAAACCGTTTGTTTAGTTGTATAAATCGCCATTTTAGAATGGTAATGTTATTAGTTGCAAGTTAGTGTTGTAAAATGGCTGCGATTGTGTATGTGTTACGCAGCTCTGGAGCATTTTCCGTGTTTCCTAATAGTGTATTTTGTACCTTGTAAAAGTCTTATGTGCCTGGCGGTGTTTTGCGTGGTTAGGGGTCGTGTAGCCTCGTTTTTGTTTTTTTCATCCGACATTTTTTTTTGTCCCTTAGGCGATTTTCGAGTTCTGAAACCCGGAAATTGTGTTTAAATTTTCGTGCAACCTCACTCCCAGACGTCCTGGCTGTCCCCACGTGCTGTGTGTGAGGTTTATTTTTTTGTTATTTTTATTTTCTTTGTATTTTTGTTTTTTTTGGATGAGCGAGGTTCGGCCACTATTTTCGTATTTTTTATTCTAAGTATTTGTTCTTTTACAAGTTCCGCTTTCCAGTCTTATGTGCCTAGGGGTGTTTTGTGTGGTTAGGGGTCATGTAACCTCGTGTTCGTTTTTTTTCGGGCTGCATTTTTTTGTCGCTTAGGTGATTTTCGAGTGCTGAAACTCGTCAAATTGTGTTTCTAATTCTCGTGCAACCTCACTCCCAGATGTCCCCCCATGATGTGTGTGATTTTTTTTAATGTTTTATTTTTATTTTCTTTGTCTTTTTGTTGTTTTTGTATGTGCGTGGTTTGGCCGTTACTGTCGTATTTTTTTTTACCTCATATTATTTTTTTTTAAGTGCCGCGGTTCATTTCCTTTTCGCAAAGTGGCCATAATTTTTCCACTGTATTTCTTCAAAGTTCTACGGGTCTCGCATTGTGAATTGCGTAATTGAGATTCCTGCTGATGTGTAGCCTTGCGGGTTGTAGGGATGAGCGCCTATGGCGCTCATCTCCACCAGTACAGTGAGCGCCTTTGGCTCACTGCTTAATTCTTATGGGGTCGTATGGATGAGCAACTACGGGGCTCATCTCCACCAGTGCTTATTGCCTGGCCGCAACCCCTCGCTGCTGAAAACTATATATGTGATAAAAATACCTACACAATGAGTAGAGAAGGAAATCTTTCTGCCGCTTATGTAATAATTTAGCAATTCAATTCAATGATCAAAGAAATTATTAAATTAAATTAATTTATATAATAGACTTGGGTAAAATCAAGGGACTGCCCGTATAAAGGTATTGTTTGTCAGTAACGATTTGATAGCAAAATATGTAGTTCTCAGGCAAGTCTCATATTAGAAAACAACATTTTAACCTTAATAAAGATAGTCACCACCATATTCATTCATATGCGACAAAGCTAACACCATTACACATGCTCGACAATGAGCCAACCAGGAAAAAAATGATAGACCAGTGCTGAAAGAGTACATGAAAAAGAAGCCAATAGGCAGAGATAAAAACAATATGGAAAACAACAAGCAACAATAAACAGGTAGGAAAAAGGGCCAAGAACATAGGCATACAAACCTTGTAAAACACTATTCAAAAAGAGGCCCATTTGGAAGAGGCCTTTTAGAGGTTAATTGGGCCTTTTAGAGGTTAATTGCTATACTAATCAATAGAGGAGCAAATACCCAAAAGTAATTGCTGTCATAAACAAATCCAGGAAAACAAGAATTCGCCCTCTGAAACCTGAGTGCACCGGACTTTTTAAGAGAGCAGTACTACTCCTTGTGGCTCTGTTTTTAACTTAAAAGGGTTTGCTAGAAGGAAACTGGTCACATGGAGATCCAATCTCAAAGATTCATATTATCATTGCTAATCATTGCTGAGTACATCTTGAGTCTGCACATAAGTGCTTTTGGACTGATAACAATGCATGCAAACCCCCAGGATTAATTAGCTATGATTTCTATCTAACACAAAGATAAAAGCACGTCTTTAGAGGGTGTATAAGAAAGTTTGACTCAATGGCAAATATTACAAACTTAAGTGTGAAAACATAAATAATATTCAATGTATAAATGCCTTATTATTTTACTTATAGTTATAAATTATACCTGTTGCTGTGTCCATTTAAAGTATCTAATTTGTATTTATTTATTTTTAAAGTGCATGAAACAACAATCAACACTAATCTTTAAACACACAAAACTCAGACAGGTTTGCAATTCCCATCGGTGTCACAGTGCCTGGGAGGCAATAAATACTAATAATAAATACCAGCTGCTAGCTGGTGATTGAACTAGGTGAATGTCACCTTGATTACTATCACTTATGTACCTCACTTTGTATTCATTGCTGTTCTCCAAAATATCACATTTAGCAACTAACTTTGTACATCTCTTGAAAACTTCTTCAGCAGTTAAAGGGACAATTAAAATATTTTTTTTATTATTGCTTCTGGATGAAGGTGATGATGTACCACTGTGCAATGATGCTCTCGAAACAGAAAAATACTGATTCAACTGTTTAACTGATCTGGGTGCTTGTCCTATCAGCCAATGAGCAGTAATACAGCTGTCATACTAGCCAGTGAAAAGTACAGATGTACATATAATTTCTGTGCTCTTCATGTTAGTTTTAATTAAGTTTAAACATGTTTTAATGTTTTTTTATGACAAAAACAAATGTGATAATATTTAAAGCATGCTATTTTAAATGTATGTCCCTTTAAAGATTCCTAATGACCTCAAGCCACGAATGGAAATACATGGAGGAATATTTTCAAGTACAATGTTGTTAAATGACCAGTTAGTTAAGTGAAATGCGTAGCAAAATAACCACATTAGCAGGTGTATAAGACACAACTTAAAAGCAACTGTTCCTTTAATTGGCATTGTTGTGAGTGCTCCATCTTCCGGTGGCTTGTTGACCTGGTGCCTGTGGGGAAGGCTTTATTTATTTCTATTGCCAAGTGGCTATTCAAAGTGGCAGTTTTGCAACAGAACTGAATAAACATTTTATCTGCATCAGTATTCCTCCCAGGTAACTTATCCTGTCGGCTATAAAATCAAATATCTCCATCTAATTAAACAAAATTAAATAAAAATAAATAAAATGAATAAAGGTATTTTTAAGACTTTCTAAATACGTCTTGCTCATAAGAAAATACAACAAATGTGCACGTCAGCAGTTCTTTCAGCATTGTATTTCAGTTTATAAAATGTAAATTGTTATTAGGATATCAGAAAAGGCACAATGTTTTCAATAATATAAGATGTAGGACTTTTTGTAGCCCTTTTTTCATAAAAGCCATAGCTCCAATTTAATTCCAAGCCCGTAATTACAATGCCTGTGGGTGTAAGTCTATGGGTTAGAAATTTGTTACAATTCCCACTGTATTCAATTGACTCAAGCCCACAATTACAGTGCTAAAGTCTAAAACCATAAACCATTAACCTGTACGTGGCAATTAAGCTAGCCCGTAAGTTACAATTTAGATAGAGCCAATAGTAAATGAGACTGTCCTCATGACGTCAGTAAAACATGGAGTTTACACTACAATCAATTAGTAATTAATCAGATTTGCAATCCAGAAATGTAGAAATCAATAAAAGCCAATAAATAAACTGTTCTAGTCCATGTGGCTGGCCCGATATGTCTCCTTGAATCCTAAGATAAATATAACACAGAAATAAAACGTCAAACTGTTGTGCAATTAATCTATTGCCTTTCATTGCTTTACCAGTATTTTAAAGTACAGTAGTGTGTGTTTATTTGCTTTTACAGTGTTATAAACAGGTGTTTAACCCACTTGCGTGTCCTATCTAGTACTCACAGAATTTTTGGGATACATTTGCCATTAAGGGTTTGAAGGCAATTGCGGGCTTGTTGAATTGTTGCAATTGAATTTGGATTTTGCATCTTTAGCACTGGTAATATTTACGGACTTGAAACATCAAGGAAGATATAGGACGGAGTTATGTTTTCTTGAGATCTTGAGCCTGTAACTCGCTAATGGATTGCGGGTAACTAAAATAGGCTAATTGAATATCAGTAACTTTTACGGACTCCAGTAATTAAAATTTGGCCAATTGAATGGAGGCCCAAAACAGAATGTATAAAGTGTTAACTAATTAATTTGTAATCTAATGAGATTTATCTTGTCCTGAAACAAATTTCAGGCCTCAGATCCTTGGAAAAGAAGAATCCTAAAATCAAAAGAAAATAATTGGAGTATATATATATATATATAGATATAATGCATATTATTTATTTATTTGTTTATTTTACATGCAGCCAATCCATGTGAACTTCACTGCAGGCCCACTGAGGCTAACTTTGCTGAAAAGCTCCTTGATTCTGTTATTGATGGAACTCCGTGCAATGACGGGGACAACAGTAGAGATCTCTGCATTAATGGAATGTGTAAGGTATTTGGTATGTTTCATTTGCTAAAATGTAATTTTATTGTATACGTCTTGTTTATTCATTTCTATGTAGTTTCATTATTTGAAGTCAGAGATTTGCTGTTCCACAAATCTAATATATATATATTCCCATATACTTTTTGTATCAGGCAAGTAGCAATATGTAGAATAGTTAAAGTAAATTGCTATTTCACATACAAAGTATCTTTCAATTAATTTATATATCCCCATATGCTGTTTGTGTCAGCGGGGTAGCAATATATAACTTTATTAAAGTGGATGGCTTATTTAACACACAACGTATCTTTCAAAAAGGGTTAGCCACTTCTCATGCAAAGTATCCTATAGTACGTCTAAACCAGTAATCATGTGCAATTACGCAAAAATGGTTCTAATGGTAGATAAATACTCGCTGGAAATGCTTTAATAATCACACATAAGGTAATATGCTGCAGATTAGGCATTAGAGATCAACAAATGCTAATGAAGCAACGTTAAATCATTATCATGGAGGTGAGACCGCAGGTATTAAATAGCCTAATAATCTCTATGTGCCATAATTAGTATTCACAGGTATAGATAGATTATAAACAAATGTATAAGCTTTAAACAAGTTACATGAAGTGTCACCCTATTAAAGATGTTCTGGATCTCAAAGCCGGTCACCAGACCAAAAAAAAAGGTTTAGAACCGGAAATGGTATAGACAAACACAATTAAAGGGACATAGAAAGAGGTCTCAGAGCACAAAAACATAATCAGAAGTATAACTACTCTGGGGCTTTCCCTATGACGGAAAGTAAAACCACAGACTAAAATATACTCTCTGTATTTCGTATTAATTTTAGTGAAGTTTAAACAGATTTGACTTTTTTTTTCATGCAAAAGACAATGGGCCATAATCTATTAGCTGCTCGCAAATGCCTTGAGCCTGTACTGTTGGCTGCGTGTGTTTTTGTTTTATAAATGTTTATATGTATTCTATTGACTCCAGCTTGCAGATTCCAACTGACTTTGTTTAACTTTTAATTATTTAGAGCTTGTAATATTCGAGCTGTGCCTAAGGAATATGTGTAATTTTAAAATGTTTTAAGTGTTTACAAATGTAGGAATTGGGCAATAGAATAGGTCCCTATGTTTGTAATATTTAAAACATGCTCTTTTAAAAACAGGAGGCACCTATTAAGCAGATCTTTGTTAAATGCATTCTCAATAATTAATGTATTCTCAATAAATAATGCTTTTTTACACATACAACTCAAATGCACATATATAGCAATTAAGCTGAAAGATATTAATAAAGATAAGCATATTGAATTATCATTGTACATATGGAAATATTTCACAGTTATAAATATATATAAAACTGTGAAATATTTATGTATATATATATATATATATATATATATATATGTGTGTGTGTATATATATATATATATATATATATATATATATATATATATATATATATATATAATCACACATATGTTTAGGTTTGTTTTTTAAGACTATTTTTCTTTATTTCTAAATTTTTCACATACAACGGTAACACTGCATTATTTTTTTCATTTAATACTTTTCATTCAATATTTAATAATATTGAAAATATGCCGTAAAGAGGCAAGGACAGCAAAAAAAAGTCCATGTTACAGAAAAAGCCCATCAGCACAAATTTCAATGACCAATATTACACACTAATTGTATACGCTTCAGAATTCATGTCCAACTAAGTATCCGTGTCGAATGCTAGAAATGTATTTATCTAGTTGTAATGCATTTATTGCTGATGTGGCTCCAGGATATGACATATAAACCCCAAAATAGATATCCTTTGCTATATTTAGTCTTTACCTGTAGTCACACTGGACATGGCTGAGTTATTAAAAGAAATGTGAAAAATAATTCTGTCATATTGAAATTATATTTTGCATTAATTGTGTCTTCCGACTATACTAAAGCTTTATAGCTAAATATGTATTTTTTTATTTTCTTCAATGTAAGTTGCACGTTTTAATAACAAAAAAAATCTAATTTAAATCCAATGTACACAACTTAACAAGCTTAATAAAGTTCCTAGTTATACATATAGCAATGTTTAATTCATTATTATTATTATTATTATTATTATTATTATTATTATTATAAATTATTATTATACCATCCCTGTGTGCTTTGGTGTATCCATCCTACTCTATATGTTACTGGTAACACTTGCTGCAAAGATTCTTCATCACTTCCACTGTTAAAGTAGAGTTACCTTGTTTGTTGTTCTACAAAGTTTTTAAGGCCATTACAAGTTATCTGTGTATTGTACTAGCCATTTTTATGCTTGATTTTAGAACCAGCACTAGCAACTTGCCCGTCAAAAATGAGGGCATGTGTTATACATTGTGTTTTATGTCTGTTGTTTGTCTCTTTTCCCCCTCTACATCCCCTGTGTCTCTTTCCCCCTCTCTCCCTCACCATGTCTCTTCCCCCCCCTCTCTCACCCCTGTCTCTCTTCTCCCCCCTCACCCCTGTGTCTCTTTCCCCCACTTCCTCCCGTGTCTCTTTTCCCCTCTCTCCCCCATTTCTCACCCGTGTCTCTTTCCCCCTCTTTTCCCCCTCGCCCTCCCCTGTGTCTCTTCCCTCCCCTGTGTCTCTTCCCCCCTCTCCCTCCCCTGTGTCTCTTCCCTCCCTCTCCCTTGCCTGTATCTCTTCCCGCTCCCTGTGTGTCTCTTCCCCCTCTTGCTCCGGTGATGCTTCCCCCCCCCCCGGCGTTCATATCGGGCCGCAGCATTTGCTATGCACAGGCTCACGCCCGTAACTTTGCGAGCATTACACACAAACTCACAATTATGACAACTATATATATGACTAGCGAATTGCCCGTCAAAAATAATGGAAATAAAATTTGAAGCGTAGCAATGCTGTTTGTCACACAATGCGAGGCTCTCCCTCTCTAACTTGTGGGCCTCGCGATGAGCATCTTCAGCGCTCATTGCGAGTCTCTCCACCCTCTCCCTCCCCTGTGTCTTTCTCCTCCCTCCCTGCTCTGTGCTCTACAGGTCTGAAACCATTTGCGGGCTTGGAAAATTTATCATTTTCCCCAAGCCCAAAATGTGCTTCAGATTTACGTGCTTGAAAAAAAATTACAGCCACCATTTTTTTCTCGCATAGCCGTTTTCTGGCTGTTAATAAAACACCAATTGAATAACAAATTAGCTTTATACCTCACTTACAGGCTCCCTGCCCCTCCCCCTCTGGTGTGTGGGGTTGTAAGGTAATTTGGTAATCAATTGTGGTCTTTTGGCGACCCCAAATGGCTTTGGAGTTACACTCTTGGAAAAAATGGCGGCCGTTAAAGCTGTAATTTTTTCAAAGTCTTGCTGGCCTTGCGATGAGCGCCAAAGGCCTATGACGATCATCGTATGTCAGTCTGGGACCTAAATGACAGCTATAGCTTACTTTTCAAAGTCTTGCGGGAACTTGAGATGAGCGCCCCCATCAAACCCATAACTTTTGGGCCTTGCAGTGAGCGTCTTTGGTGCTCATCACGAGCCCCACAATGCAACCCGTAACTGTTAACATTTCGTTACCAACAAACTCGCAATTACGACAACTATTATATGTGATACTTTAAAGTATTTGCTTTAAAACATTGGAGATTTTGTTATTTAAGTACCAAGTCATTAGTGTCATAGATGTATTTTTAGTCGTTCAATCTTGTTGACTCTCCCTGACCCTATGGACCACAGCACGCGAGGCACATCTGTCACACTGCCCCTCTGAGAGCCCTCAAGGCTTTAGAATACTTTATGAAGCAGAGGTAACGTTTTTCTCTATTATCCAGAGCACATTGGCAATTTGATCTCGTGTCTCTGCCTCTGTAAAACCCAACTTGTACATCTGGTAGTTCTTGGCCCGTATATTGTTGGAGCCGACCTTGCAGGATCTTAAGTATTACCTTGCAGGCATGTAAAGTGAATGCAATTGTTTGATAATTAGAGCACTCTTTGACACTGCTTTTTTCTTCACAGAATTCTACTAATCTCTGACCTTATTTATTATGTACTCCAAGGCCGTTATCCCAGGTTATGTTACATCTCGGTTTTTAATATCCTCGTAAAAATGTAACAACTTCAGCCTCTTCAGCATTCATGGTTGGAGCATAGACTTGGATCACTGTGATGTTAAATGGCTTGCCTTGAATTCCAATTGAAATCATTCTGTCATTTATTTGGTTGTAACCAACACTGCTTTGGCCACTCTTTGACTATCAGTGCTATTCCATTTCCTATTATTTAGAACCTTTACATATTTTGATTTTGGCATGTTACATTCTATGGCTACCATGTTAACATATGGTGTCACCAAACCAGTGGCTAAGGTTGGTTAGCGCAGTGCTCTTATTGATTGGTCTTCTGAAGACACCTTGACAATCAAATAGGTGTGGGAGCATTGCTGGTCTTAGAATTTCATTGGTATGTCCATGTCAGTATGTCAGTCTGGGACCTACCTGGAACTTGAGTTGGCAAGTATTTATATTTAGTATAGTTGCACAGTTTTTTGCCATCATATGTATTGTATGCAGAATACATATGATTTGAAGTTTCCAGGATCTTTTTAATCATGCCTAATAATCCTCGAAGACATCTAAACATGGTCTTTTTGGCATTAGTGAGTTTTTGCCTTTGTTTATGTAGATTAGCTCCAAGTCTTCACATTTGAACGTCTTTCAGATTTGTAGGATGAATCTGTTTTAAGAAGATATTTCTGCAAAAAATATGAAATAAAAATAAATTATCCAATGTCGGAGCGCCGCTGTGTTATATTAAAGCAGAATAACTTACATTTACTTAAAGGGCCACAAATGTTTTATGTCACCTCGTGTCATTCCCTTTTTGCTAATGCCGACCGAATCCTTTGAGCAACCACTCAGTTTGAATGTGACTGTAGTGCAATATAAGAAAAAAAGCTATTTTATTTTCAAACAACTGTTAAAGTGAAATCTTAGTTGTAAATTGCATTTTACGGCTTCTTATGTGAGCTTAATCTGTATCTCAGAGCATATCGCTAGTTACACAGTGAGATAAAATTCAAGGTGTTCTGATCATTCAATATTAATATCTGTATTTTTGTATGGATTCCTTAAATAAGATTAACAGTTAAACTCCAGAGGGATTTTGTGACACTGTACCAACTGATATTGATAAAGGTTTATAACCTGGTGGAGGATTTCAGCATATGATCAGAGATAGTAAAATGCATTAATCCATTATTTTATTAAGTAAATGAGCCTCTCACTAGAAGTGGTAAAAGTGCATTTATCCATTATTTGAAGACAATGAATTATTAATGTATGCTGTAGTATACTGCAGTAAACTTTAGAGTAGTGCTGCCCAACTTCTTTAGCATGGGGGGGGGGTAGAGTTAAATTGGCCAGAGACCTGGAGCCTCATTCAATTGAGGCTTTCGGGGGATCCGGGCTCGGTGATGGAGCCAGCAAGTTATTGGCGTAAGTTTGCAGGCTCTGATCGAGTTACGGGCTCTGAGCCGCGATTTATAGCAATTTAAAAAATAACAAGCTAATGCCCTCTACGCCTTTGATCTTTCACTGTTGCAAGGCTTAAATCGCAAATCGCTACCCAATTACTCCAATTCCCACTCATTAACCTCTCCGCAAATGGATTAATATCTAACCACAAGTTAATGGTACCAAGGAGGACTCACAAAGGGCTTAATGACACTTTAAAAGCAAATAAAAAAGCAATACTGTACTTTTGTTAAGAGTAAAAGTGATGTTAGGTCTTAGAATTAATAGCACAACATTCTCCAATACTTTATTTCATGTTAAATTTTTGTGTTATATCGATCACTGCAATCAATGAGAAGTCCTACAGGCTTCAATATCCAAGCCCATAGGAGGTTGGATTTCAAAGTCCTAGGGGCTTGGAGGTTGAAGCCCGTTGGACTTTGAAGAATGGAGGTTGGACTTCACTTACGAGTTACGGGCTTGGAGGTTGGTCATGATGACAATTTCTATTTCCATTGGTTGTTTCTGTGTCAGGAGTTACGAGCTTGGTCTCCTAACATATATCCGACGGCATGGTGTTCCGATTTTTATGATAGGCCCATAATTTGCGGTCCTGGCCAATTAAATAGCATCGCAATCGGAGACAAACAGGAGCACGCAACTCAATTGCAGACAATCGGCTTATTTTAAATACAATTATATGCCCTGCACAGATGGCACACTTAATGCTCCTTTAACACGCACACATTTCTTATCAAATTGCTCACACACACAATCTACATTATAACACACAGTCACATCTACTTGCATCAGCCTCCTGCTTTCATCACTGCCATCTTGCACCTATCACCCTTCTTGTTTCACACCCCACCCTTGCCTTTTACAGTAGAATCCCGGTTATCTGGCACCCAAGTAGCCGGGACTTTCAAGCAACCGGTACTGGCATCAATCCCCCAAATTCAAAAAAACTCCCGCTATACCAGCATCACTGGCACTACCCGGCAGTTCGAGACTGCCAAAAAAAATGCTAAAACTTTTTTTCTAATTTTTTTTCCTTAAATGGCCTGGTTTAGGTGCGAATGCCTTTTTAAAGGCATTTTGGGGGGTTTAAGGGTCGTTTAGACCCTTAAATTCAGGGACTCCCGATTAACCAGAAACTACACATATCCGGCAATAGGAAGTCCCCGTGGGTGCCGGGTACGGGGGCTTTACTGTATATTATAAGTAGGGACCTTATCTATGTTGCACAAGCCCTGTTGCCGTAAGCTGTGTGTTGGCCCATTTGTCTCGTGTTTGTATTGAACAGTATTTGTATTTCTACTTACCTTAGAATTTGTCTACTTCTCTTTTGTAATTTATACCCACTGTACTCCATTCTACTTTGTAAATAATGCTAAGGAAAATGCTGTGGATATATAAATAAAGAGTAATAATAATAATTTGAGTATATACATTGAAACACTGGTGCATGGTATTCCTATTTAATAGATTAAGCAGAATATACATTAAAGGAAATGTGTCATTAAAAACATGCTAAAATTACACACTACAAATAGAGCACAAATTACCTGGGTTTCATGACTGGTCACACTTGAGTATAGTAGCAGCTATTTCATTTAAAAGAATACACTTTCATTTTCTATCATCAACAGGTCATTTGGATTTAATGGCTCCAGGGCCTTCCATAGGCGGTATTACGAATTAGTGGATGTGCTGTTATTAAAAAAAAAAAAAAAAAAGCTATAAATGATAAAATGTCGCTATGCTCCAACAGGCAACATATATATTATGTTGCCACATTAAATTAAACAACATTTATACCAGGCAATTACTTGACCGAGTCGGGATATTCAACCCAGTAATAATATATTGTATTATTTTTGTTGCTGCTTCCATTTGTAAAGCAATTATTCAGCATCTACAATTACCTATGAAATCTGGCAATGTTGTTTTCATATAATGTTTTTACTCTTGAATAAATTCAGTTATGAGCTAAACCATCTCTTATTAAATTACCTTATCACACTGCTGTTTAGAGTATACCCTAGAGGTACCCTTGGCAAGCTAAAGTAAATGTATTTAATCTGATACAAGACAACCTCTACTTTCATTCCTATCCTTCCCTGTGGGTTGCTGCTACAGGAAAAATATGGTCCTTTTTTTAGTCCATTTTTTGTTCTTTCATGTATACTCCATGCTCAATACCTGCTGCCATTTTATTTTGTAGATCAAACTGGCATACTTCCTTTGCAACATGCACATTCAAAAATGTGAAGTAAAACTGTGCAGGGGATATAGTTCAGTTTATAGAACTATAGAACATTAGATAATGCCAGAGGTCAGCATACCCACTGCTGCTGTAAGTGGCACCATAAAGGACCATGATAGTCACTCAGGTGAGAACCCAAAGATGGTAATTTAGTACAGTTGGTTCAGTGGAAATAGTATGTAAAGTTATTTGATACCTAACAAAAGTGGTTTGTTAAAAAAGAAATGATAACTATGAATTGATCTTATTAGGGTAGAGCGCAAGTAATGGAGGTGTGTGATGATATTTAAGAGATTATGGTGAAAAGTGATATCATTTTGATATTTTACTGGTTGGCTCCGTGGTGTATATGTTGTTTTGATTATGTGGCAAAATGTAACGTGGGCAATTTGTTAACATGTTAGCAATACAGTGGGATGAAACCAGAGTGTATCTTAAAGTATTCAAATATATACCATACAGTAAGAAAAACAAAGGTCACAGATCACACTAAATTGTAATATATATATTTTTGATTATAATTGTAATGAACTTAAGCATGTAGTTACTTTTTATACAATGAAATGTATATATATTAGTGATGTCGCAAACATCACATTTTCTGTTCGCAAACAGTGGACGCGAACTTCCATCAAATGTTCACGAACGGGCGACCCCGGCGAACCGCCATAGACTTCAATGGGCAGGCGAATTTCAAAACCCACAGGGACTCTATCTGGCCACAATAGTGATGGCAGAGTTGTTTCAAGGGGACTAACACCTGGACTGTGGCATGCCGGAGGGGGATCCATGGCAAAACTCCCACAGAAAATTACATAGTTGATGCAGAATCTGGTTTTAAGCCATAAAGCGCATAAATCACCTAACATTCCTAAATTGTTTGGAATAACATGCTTTAAAACATCAGGTATGATGTTGTATCGATCAGGTAGTGTAAGGGTTACACCCGCTTCACAGTAACAGACCAATCTCCCTGTTTAATGCACCGCAAACAACCGCAAACAGTCCCTTTGCACAACCGCAAACTCCCCATTTGCACAAGGTTGGATACCAAGCTAGCCATGTCCCGTTCCTTGTCCTCACTGATGTCATTGAAGGTCTCTTCCTCAACCCGGCCACCAAGGGTCCCCGAAAGGTGACAACAAGCCCCTTGGGACGCCTGCTGTGTTTGGTCTTCCACCTCCTCAAAGCCACCTTCCTTCTCTGACTCCTCTTCTTCAGACTCTTCTCTCTGCGTTGCCTCTGTCTGCATTATTATAAGGTGTGTACTGTTAAGTAGTACTATTCCTATCGGTTTAATCTCTGTTACGTCCACTATTAGGGGACGTGTATATGGCATGGATTTTTGGAAGCGGGAGATGGAAAAAGATGCTTGGTCGGTCCTCCCACTTCAAATTTGGGGCACAGCGCGTGCAATTTAAGGTACCACCAGATAGGAGTGTCACTGTGCACTGGCAAAAGTTGGCAGAGTAGGCGCTGTAGGCCTCACACACCCGCCTGTAGGCAGGCAACTGATATTCAATCGATTACAGTCAAAAAAGTGTTGTTTTATGTCACTGTACACTACGGTTGCACCAGATATGACGTATCACTGTGCACTGGCGAAAGTTGGCAGAGTAGATGCAATAGGCTTCACACACACGCCTGTAGGCAGGCAATTGCTATTCAATCTATTACAGTCAAAAAAGTGTTGTTTTATTTCACTGAGCACAATATAAGCTGTGAGCCTGACACAGGAAGGCAACTGAAATTAGATTCTCTGGGGCTATGGCGCAATTCTCTGGGATTGGGGGCAATTATCTGGGGCTCGGGGAGGTCATGGGGCAATTATCTGGGGCTGTGGGGCAATTCTCTGGGGTTGGGGACAATTATCTGGGGATGGGGGAGGTCACGAGGCAATTCTCTGTGGGTCAATTATTAGGGGCTGTGGTGCAATTCTCTGGGGTTGGAGTGCAATTATCTGGGGCTGGGCGGCAATTCTCTGGGGTTGGGAGAGGTCACGGGGCAATTATCTGGGGCTGGGGGTTCAATTCTCTGGCGTTGGGGAGGTGATGGGGCAGTTCTCTGCAGCTGTGGGGCAATTCTCTGGGATTGGGGGCAATTATCTGGGGCTGGGGGGTCACAGGACAATTCATAGTTGTAGGTAGCACCTCTATATCTAACACTTTCTTACATACTTCAACCACATACTCACCTGCCCATTTCACCCATTTCTCTAATTTATGCAAATCCCTTTGGAGGGAATGTACATATTTATCTGATTTAATTACCTTGCACTACTTGAGAGAGGTCACTCAAGTTGTGCAAGGTAATTTTTGTGCCAAGAGGTTTTTAACTGACAAGGGGACATCCTTTGACGTTAGAAAGAAAGGGATTCCACCTAAAGAAAGAATGGGGTTCTTCACAGTAAAGGGGGTTAATCTGTGGAATTCTCTACCAAAGGAGGTGGGGACAGCGGATTCGATAGATAACTTTAAGATGCAGTTGGATATATTTTTGAATAAAAAGGGCATTCAGGGTTATCCTGGATAATTAGAGAGGGAATTGATCCAGATTGATCCAGGGAGGAGTCCGATCGCCAGTATCTGGGGTCAGGAAGGACTTTTTCCTCCTTTGAGACACTTGGCAATTTTTTTAATGTTTTTTTTTTCTGTTTGCTTTCATCTGGATCAATTAACCATTAATCTGCATATTGCAGATCAGAGGAGATCTGAAATGGTTGAACTTGATTGACTAAAGTCTTTTTCTCAATCTTAATTTCTATGTACAGTGCCTTGCAAAAGTATTCACCCCCTTTTTTACCGTATTCACCGGCATTTTTCGTGTTTTGTTGCCTCACAACCTGGATTGTTTGAGGATTTGCATCATTTAATTTACAGAACATGCCCACAACTTTGAAGATATTTTTTTTTTTATTGTGAAGCAACAACAAATAGGACAAAATAACAGAAAAAGTCAACGTGTATATCTCTTCACCCCCTTAAAGTCAATACTTTGTAGAGCCACCTTTTGCGGCAATCGCAGCTCCAAGTCTCTTTGGATAAGTCTCTATGAGCTTGCCACATCTTACCACTGGGATTTTTGCCCATTCCTCCTTGCAAAACTGCTCCAGCTCCTTCAGGTTGGATGGTTTGTCCTAGTGAACAGTAATCTTTTAGTCTGACCACAGATTTTCTATTGGATTGAGGTCTGGGCTTTGACTAGGCCATTCCAACACATTTACATGTTTCCCCTTAAACCACTCAAGTGTTACTTTAGCAGTGTGTTTGGGGTCATTGTCCTGCTGGAAGGTGAACCTCCGTCCTAGCCTCAAATCACGCACAGAGTGGTACAGGTTTTGCTCAAGAATATCCCTTTATTTAGCACCATCCATCTTTCCCTCAACTCTGACCAGTTTCCCAGTCCAGGCTGCTGAAAAACATCCCCACAGCCTGTTGCTGCCACCACCATGTTTCACTGTGGGGATGGTGTACTTTGAGTGATGTGATGTGTTGGGTTTGTGCCAGACATAGCGTTTTCTTTCATGGCCGAAAAGTTACGTTTTAGTCTCATCAGACCAGACAGGTGGACATCATTTCACTAATTATGTGACTTCTGAAGGTAATTGGTTGCACCAGAGCTTTTTATGGGCTTCATAACAAAGGGGGTGAATATATATACGCACATGCCAATTTTCTGTTTTCTATTTCTAAACAATACCACCAACTTCCATCACATAAAATTCAGATTAACAGAACATTGAATTTAAGGATGTAATGTAACAATATAGGTAAAAAGTCAAGGGGCTGTTTACTTTTGCAAGGCACTGTAACTATGTAACTAATATTAGATGGTGCGAGTATTATCAATTTTTAGTAATTGGGAATTGAATAGGTTTTTTTGAGCTGAAGCAAGTCCTAATATTCCTCAATGGCAAAGCTTGCCGTAATTTGCAGCTCAGCCTTTGCATAATTATGAGAGCGATAACGCTGAGGACTATGCTAAAATGGAGGATTAGAATAGCTACGGAAAGGTTATGTGCACTTTTTGCCTGTGTAACTTTGAGATAGAGGGAATTCAATAAGTCTCATACTCCTTTGCGTCCTCTATCTCTTGTTTGAAATCCGTACCACATTCTCTCAAAGAATCCACAAACTGAAATATTGTTTTCATATTCATACATCTCCTGTTCCCTTCTAGTTCTTTCATATCCTTTCTGTATAAAATATCTCTTAGTTATGTCTTTCACTAATTTCCACCATTCTAACAGATTCTCAATCTTAAATAGAACCCTTCATGTTGTCTCCTTATATTCTTGTCTTCCAACAAACATATATTTAATTTCCATATGGTCTCCCTAAGGGTCACAGGGCTCTCCAGACACTGGATTCCTTGTTCCTTGTGCCTTGGGAGTATAGTTAGGCCTCACAGATGAAGCCCCAAAATGATGCAACATACATCTGGTTTTGCTATTTTCCTGTTCAGGGAAGAATTGCCTGCTATTTTGGGGGTAGGATCACTTTTTGAAGTGAGACCTGACTGAAATGTTACAGGACATTTCTTCTTAGGAAAGGTCCCAAGTGAGCAAAAAAGGCTGCTATCTGCCCATAGAACAAACCCACTTGGGTTAGTTTGTTCTTGGATTAAACGGCCATTATTTTGTTTTTTTATAATACCATGTTAACAAAATCCTTCCCTTCCTGTTTTTCTTCCCTCCCTTTCCCTCCCTTTTTATTTAATCTATTTTTTACCACCATCACCAGTTGTAATCCTCACAGCATGATGCTGACACCACCATGTTTCACTGTGGGGATGGTGCTCTTTGGGGGATGTGATGTGTTGGGTTTGCCCAGACATAGCGTTTTCTTTGATGGCCGAAAAGTTAAATTTTAGTCTCATCAGACCAGAGTACCTTCCTCCATACATTTTGGGAGTCTCCCACATTTCTTTTTTCGCAAACTTAAAACGTGCCATTTTGTTTTTTGCTGAAAGTAATGGCTTTCTACTGGACACTCTGCCATAAAGCACAACTCTATGGAGTGTACGGCTTATTGTCGTCCTATGTACAGATACTCCAGTCTCTGCTGTGGAACTCTGCAGCTCCTCCAGGGTTACCTTAGGTCTCTGTGCGGCCTCTCTGATTAATGCCCTCCTTGCCCGGTCCGTGAGTTTTGGTGGGTGGCCTTCTCTTGGCAGGTTTGCTGTTGTGCCATGTTCTTTCCATTTGGTTATGACAGATTTGATGGTGCTCCTGGAGATCATCAAAGATTTGGATATATTTTTATAACCAAACCCTGACTTGTACTTCTCAACAACATTGTCCCTTACTTGTTTGGAGAGTTCTTTGGTCTTCATTGTGGTGTTTGGTTAGTGGTGCCTCTTGCTTAGGTGTTGCACCTCTGGGGCCTTTCAAAAAAGGTGTGTATATGTAATAGATCATGTGACACTTAGATTGCAGACAGGTGGACATCATTTCATTAATTATGTGACTGGAGGTAATTGGTTGCGCCAGAGCTTTTCATTGGCTTCATAACAAAGGGGGTGAATATATATCCACATGCCAATTTTCTGTTTTCTATTTCTAAAAAATAATTTTATGTATATATTTTTCTCATTTCACTTCACCATCTTAGACTATTGTGTTCTGATCCATCACATTCAATTCCGATTAACAAAACATTGAACTTAAGGCTGTATTGTAACAAAATAGGTAAAAAGTCAAGGGGGTTAATACTTTTACAAGGCACTGTACATTTATTAATTTATTTTTCGCATGCAAATGTACTATATTTCTTTCTATACTCTGTATGATGGAGGGCTTTTCTCTTTTGCTCACGATAAGCTAAATTAATTTGTGGTCTATGTTTATTTCTGCATTGAATTTAAATGTTTTAAATGACAAACATATAATATGGTCAGTATCTCATAAAACATTCTTTGCTGCACTGTAGTACTCAACCTGCGAATTATTATGTTAGGGGCACAGAAGTAAAATTCAGTGATGAGTAAGGGGCACAGGTGGTTTAATTAGCTGCTTCAACTAGCCATCTGATGCTTTCTTTAATATATCATCAATCACAATTTACAAGTGGTTGATAAGCACACAAACAAGACCGAATAATTTGCAATGAACCTGGAACTCACACTAAGTATATTGGATACTACCCAGAAAATGTTAGTGTCCTTGTACAAGTTTGCGAAAGTGGATCATCATGAGAAAAACACTTTAAAATACACCTAATGGATTTCAACAAATATCAACACTTATGCCAGAAATGGTAGAATAGAAAACAGGCAGCCATCTGTTGCTGAATGGACATACATTGATGTGTAACTATAGACTTTTTTGTTTATGACAATTCTTAAGGGACAAATTAATCTCATTTTGCATTCTGTTGATAAATAGATAATCAAGATTTTCAGAGGATAATTTGATGTTTAGGAGAAAACAGATTTTTGCAGCGAATTCTGAGTTTAATGGGACACTGTTGTTTTAAAGCAAAGACATTATGTCTTGCATTTTAAATAAGGAGAAATGTTACATTATTTTTATTTGTTTCAGTGAATGTGCTCGTAATTATATGGAAGAAAAGAAAATGACTGAAGCACTCACATAGTATTAACTTCAAACAAATATCCATATAGCAAAAACTAGTCCTATACATTAAAGGGCCATTTACCTCCCTGTTAGTGCTCTTCATGGTGTGAAAGAGCATAAAATTGTATGTTAAAATTATCTATTTGTTTAAATCACACAAAAAACAGCTACAAAATCTCAAGTTTTATGTCTCTGTTCACATACAAATCTATTCTGCCAATTGGCGGTGCATAAGTAATAACAGATTGCCTAGTGCATGTGCGTGCTGTGTGATTCTCTATGGGGAAGACTATGGTTGATAGCATATCTTTGCCCTGGACTCCGTTTAAACTGTACTGACCAGTTAACCCATAGCTGGTGGGCAGACCAGCTGAAACTCGCTTCTTGCTGGCCTGCCCACCACCTGTCTATGCCCCTTCAATCAATAATAAAAGCCTCCACTAGACTCATCTACCGTATTCAACGCCCAGTGTCTGCAGCACCTCTTTGTCAATCAGTTCACTATCTTCCCGTAGTCTCCAGAATAAAATTTAAAATCACCCTAACTTACAAAGCCATCAGCAACAGTGCACACACTTATTTATTTGCTCTCATCTCCAAATACTCCCCCACCCGATCTCTTCATTGTGCTGATGGCCTTCTTCCTTGCACCTCTCTTATCACCTCATCTCATTCCCGACTTCAGGACTTTTCTTGGGCTGCCCCTATTCTCTGGAAATCCTTGGCTCCACTAGACTATCCTCCTACCTCAAAACCTCACTAAAAACATACCTGTTTAAACAAGCCTATCACTTTCAACCTTAACACGCACAATGCTTCTATTACTCTTCTGTACCACACCCAAGCCCTTTAGATTGCAAGTTTGTGAGTTTTCAGTCTTGCAAGGTGCTTTGGGGAAAGCACTATGCACACTAGATTCTAAGCTCTCCATTCTTTGCAATTTGTTAATATTGTTTTTACCATGTACAGTGATATGGAATATCTTGGCGCGTTACAAATAAATAATAATAATAATAATTTAAAAAATAGGTGAGTCCAGCATTCCATGCCTGCACAAATAGATTTGTTAAGGGTTAGTTTTTTTTTTTTTTGATCACTACACAGGGCACCGGGCTAGAGTATAAGTGCACTGTTATGCATTGCTCAAATTCCATAGAGGCAAGAGAGCAGAAAAAGGCATTCTCTGCCGTAAGAAAAAAAAAAACATTGCAAGGTCTTTTCCATTCAAACTAGAAATGTAAGCAGTCTGACAAAAAAACCTTACCATTGTCTTGAATGGAGCACACACCTCTGGAACCTGATTGGCTGTAGCTCATGGGCAGTCTGTTATGCATGTAAACACAGAAATTATTTTATTTTATTTCTCAGTCAAAAATGCATGCTTTTCAAAAAAAATTAAAAAAGTAATTCAACATGATTTTAGAATATCTTTACTATGATGTGGTCCAAATTGCGCTGAATTAAGTTACCCTTTAAGGGATGAAGTGATAGCTAGTACCTATGGGGAAAATTACCATTGTAGCCTTTGACTGCTCATAGCAACTTTTGCAATATCTCATTGGGTAGAGAGAGAGAGAGAGAGAGAGAGAGAGAGAGAGAGAGAGAGATAACATAAAAATATGGGAAAGAATTGGAAAAAAATATGGAAATTGCTAAAATTGAGGAAAGTTGTGAGAAACAATAAGGAAAATTAATAGACAGAAATAGGGCCCCATTAAATTCCAGCCTTGTAAGTCCAACGTGTAGCACGTAAGGCCTGTGTGCTTCATATTTGACTGAGTTACGTCGCTATTAAATTAGAAAGGGCTCTGAGCTACGAGCGAGATTTACTATTTGGTAAACCAGTTGTGTGATCGAACGCAAACAATTAAGCAAACACGTTCAGATGGAGCCAATGAAAAAAGAGATTGTTAGCGTTATGTCACTGAAAAAAGGGAGGGTAGATTTCACAGTCTTACGTGCTTCAATTCCAGTTTGCGATCGGCCCCACATTGAAGATATAATGTAATGCAATATTAATAAATCCGTAAATATGATATTCTATTATATGCAACTTACGGTATATATCTTAACACATTGATTGCAGGGATCGATATAACCCAAAATATAATCATGAAATATTTTTCAAGGCCGATTTGCGACCTAACATCACTTTCCCTTATAATATATGTACAGTAGTGAGTTTTTATTTGCATTCTAAGTGCTATGTTTTGGACTTTACCTCCCTTGCAGATGCTCTCGAGCACAGGTTGGCTTTCGGGCTCCATTTGCTAGTTACGTGCTTGCTCGGGAGTGACCACGTTTTAATTTAAAGGATCAAAAGATTTATGTGCGCAAAGTTTAATGTTGCTCAGCACGTAGCCTATTCTCGTCCGTCTTGCTGGTTAACACGCAAAACCTGCTGCGAGCAACGTTACACAGGTAATTTATACCAGTAACGTGTAAATTGGGAGTTACGGGCTTCATTTTAACACGTAGCCAGAATTTAATAGAGCTCTAAATAGGGTGAGATGTCCTCTCTCGGTTTTCAGGTACCTCTGGCCCAGTACTTTTTACCTGATGATATGATACTCAGCACCAACAACATTTGCATTTTAGTCTTTCCGTTTCATAGAATATTCATTAAAAAAATTACGTGATTGCTCAATGTGGTTGTTTTTTAAGGATATAAATTCCCTTACAACACTCACATCGGATAAAATGTACTGTACATATTGTAATATTACTTGGGTTTATTGCTACTAAACATAGAAATATAGGATTGATGCATATAAAAACTCAAAGGCCCATCTAGTCTGCTCATTCTATCTACCTAAAAGTTTGTCTTAATAGGATGGTCATGTGAATATCCCAGGCATGCTTGATTTCCGTAACAGTTTTGATCCTACAACTTCTTATCATCCACCCTTTCAGTAAAGTAGTATTTTATGATATTACTATCAAGTGCTATAAAATTGTAGCTCAAATCACCTGACAGAGATAATGTACTTTTGGGCTAATGTCATTGCAAATCGACTATGTTACAGCGTTTCATCGCCATTACAGGAAACACATGCACCTGCATATTGAGGTCAGCTTCCCTGACCCTTGCTATAAAATCTGGACATTAGTCGTAAAACATGCACCATTTATTTCACCATTGATTCCACATGACTAATAGTGCAGATCTTTAATGCAACATTCCCATAATTCCTGAAATGATACAGACACTTGACTATAACATTAAAATAGGGCACAGATCTTTTGTTTGAAATATGCAGACAGACCCATAAAGCACTGCTTATTTTTTATAAGTAATTAAAATTTACAATCAGCAGGCTATGCTTATCAGTTACATGGAGACTTACAATCCCCATTTAGTCATTCAGACCCTTAGTGTAATAATGATTATACGAAATGTAACTTAGGAAATGGACGTTTCTTTAATTTAGGAGCTACCATTGATGGTACTTTGTCTTAAAGGGTGGTAAAATAAGTAATCGCGGTTTAATAGTGTAAATTGTAAATGGAGATTCACAGGCTCCTGTCCATCCATACTCCAAGAGATGGGAGGAGAGAGAGAGATCCACATGAAACATGACAAGTCCCTATAGGGTGAGCAGAAGGAATTAAAAAAAATATTAGTAAAATAGAAATAAATCAGAACTTTAAATAACTGGATTAATATGACTTTCATTAAGATAGATGCAAGCTATACTGTTAAAGAGCCATGGCGTGTTTTACTATTACAATGTGCCTTTATGACCAAGTACCCTGAACAGGAATGCACGCATTACATTATATATCACACAAAGAGCTCTCCTACTACTGATGTGCACTATCTCTAGGGCCCATGTTATTCTACGGAGCCTGTTAGTGTCACTATTGTGAATACAGCACAATTGTTTTGCTTTTCAAGGAGCTGAAAGGTGCCATGATATATAGCTGAAAGGTGTTATAATATATAGCTGAAAGGTGCCATAATATACCGTCTGGGTGTGTCACTGTGCTTGTGCCTACAAGTCACCCTGTGACACAGGTGAACATTTAAAGACTGTGCTATGTCAGGTACACTAAGATTTAACTAAGATATAACTTTTTATAGATATTTCTGTTCCCTACATATACTGTAGCTCTATAACCAGCAGCACAAGACTGGACAAAAAGCACTGCAGGTGACAATTGTAAAAGGGGGGCAATTTGTGAGCAACAATGTTGTGACTAACTGGGATGGATACTAGATATTCCAGTGAGAAAATGAGTCTGGAGATGTGATTACAACTGCATCAATGGAAAGGATTGCTACAAATAGCACCCACAAAAATGTCAACTCACGGTAACAAAATAAAGATTGATACAGAAAGTTTTTAACAAGACATGGACTTCTAAGTATTTATTTTCTGAAGTCAAAGGTAAAGCTGTGTGCTTAGTTTGTGGAGTACAGATCCCTGGGTTGAAGGAGTACAATTTGAATCAGCGTTACGTGACTATAAACGTGGAGAAGTACAAAGTCTTGACTGATGCAGAGCTGGCACGAGTATCTAATGCTCTACTAGCTAAGCTGCAAAACCAACAAAGACTTTTTACCAAGCTTCACACATTAAGGGATGGAGCAGTCAAGACCAGTTATATGATATCCCACAAAATGGCAAAACAACAGTAAGCCATTTTCTGATGGGGAGTTTATCAAAGAGTGTTTGGTGTACTCTGCAGCACTAATATGCCCTGAGAAAAAAGAGGCATTTGAGAATGTGCCCCTCTCCAGACGAACCGTAACGAGAAGGATTGAGGACATTGCAGGAAATGTGGAGCTTCGGTTGCAAACCAAAGCGGACAATTTTGACTTTTTCTCCTTGGCTTTGGATGAGATTTGCAATGTACTTGGGATACGTACGTCTTTGTACGTGGGATATCGAAGGACTTTAAGATTACAGAGGTGCTGGCTGCAATGAGGCCAATGAAAGGGATGATGACCAGGAGTGAGTTGTTCACGGAGGTAAATTCATGCTTGGACAAGCTGGGATTGAGAGGGGACAAACTGGCAGGCATTACAACAGATGGTTGTCAAAATCTAATGGGGAAACATGTTGGACTTTTGAAACAGATGCAGGATAAAGTGACTGAATGAACCCTGAACAGAAATTTATATTTTTACATTAAAAATTAACCATGTTATTGATGTTGTTCCTCCTCTCTCATCACCTCCTCTCACTCCCGTCTTCAAGACTTTTCTCGTGCTGCCCCTATTCTTTGGAACTCCTTACCTCACTCCACCAGACTATCTTCCTGCCTCAAATCCTTCAAAATCTCTTTAAAAACACATTTATTCAAAAAAAACTATCATTTTTAGCCTCTTCATTCACCATGCATCTATCACTCTCCTGTACCTCACCCACACCCTTTAGAATGTAAGTTTGCGAGTTTCAATCTTGTGAGGTGCTTTAGGGAAAGCACTGTGTATATCTGATTCAAAGCTCAATAACAGGGTCTTCCATTATTTTTCATTGTGGGGTATTGTTTATACTTGTACCTAACCCGTGTATAGCGCTGCAGAATATGTTGGCGCATTATAAATAAAGGATAATAAATAGTTAACTTCATCAGGACAAGAGCATTGAATCACAGACAGTTTGTTGCACTTTTGGAGGAGCATGAGACTGAACATCATGATATAGGCTACCACAAAGCTGTCTAAGCCTGGGCTCAAAAGAGTATGGGCCTGAGAGCAGAGATTCAAGAGTGCTGTGAGAAGAAAGGGAATGACATCCCAGAGCTGGATAGCAGATTTTGGATTTGCTGTTGATGTGACTGGACTAATAAATGATAAAAAGACCAAACTGCAATGCAAGGGCCTTGTTGTATATAAAATGTACAGCTTGGTGAAGGCTTTCATGAGAAAGTTGCTTTTTTCCCCGAGCCAAATGGAAGACAACATTCTCACCCACTTGCCAACACTAAAGGAAACCACACCATCAGATGATCACCTCCGCAAGTAATCATCCGTGTTAGAAGCACTTTATGGTGAGTTTTCAAGGCGATTTCAAAACTTCAAAACAGTTGAGAATGAAATGCACTCAAGTCACTACGTTCTCCCAGTATTTTGTGGTAAAATAGGTGCCTCGGCTTATACTCGGGTTGGCTTATACTCGAGTATATACAGTATATTGAATTTTAGCAAGAGAATAAAGGATCCTATTAAACTCTCAAAGTTAAATATTATTATATTAGCTCAACTGAATTTCATGTTAGCAAAAGAGGGCATTGAGGGAGATATAGTTTAGTAAGCCTTTACCTTAAATATTTAATTTATCATTAATAACTGTCTGATCTATTCTTTGTATGTGTAGGTTAGTAATGTCCAGGAGTGCAAAGTTTTCATTATAGATGCACAGAATTCCAAGTGTAGTTGTAATGTAGAAGGAGATACCACTCCATTGCAATGATTACGTCTCTAATGAAGAGATACAATATAGATATGGAATACCCTGCCTGGGTCAGTTGATAAATAGTGGATTTTTCTATCAAATAAATTAGAGTAATACCATCCACAGCTACTGTGGAGTTTTATGGCTCCGATAAGGCATTACACTTTAGAAAGTGCCTGGTTATAACCACCATATTTTTAGAATGTCCCAAATATTAACTGCTGCTGCCAGTCCCATTAAGTGCCAGAGCAGTCAGCAACAGGTACAATTACAGAACCTTCTGGCACTATATGGGCTAATGACTCAGTAATTGTGTGCTCACATTGTCCCCGCTATAGACTGTGGATAACAAGTATTATTGTAGTAAATACCACTGCTGTTGCCTTACTAATTTATACTATAGGGGCTGAATAGCAATTTATGGTTTTCAAAAACTGTAACTTCTTTTCTAACGCAGAATAACCACGCATTTGTAGGTGTATTTCTGTACTGCAGTTAACATGCCTTAACCACCAGAGCCCAAAGCTTCCTAAAGTTTGAAAAATCCAATTTGACCATTCAGCTTCATGGTAGATATTTTTTTTAAAGAATTTGTTTATATGAATATTCAGGGGTGAGTGGCTACAAACTTTTACATTTCCTCCAGTTTAAATCTTTAGTTTTGTATTATTTAATTGGAACCTATAATTGCCCTGCAGCCTTTAAGAGTAAGTTTTTAAATAAAACATGTTGTGTTTTATTTGATCTGTGCTTGTCTGATTATAAAGTAGTTGCACTCAAGTGAAGTTTAGGACCTAAAATATACAGGTAAATCAAAAGGTGCTCTGATTGGTATGTGTCACCGTGTCAAGGAAATAATACCCACAAATGAATCTGTTGTAGTTAATTTAGATCAAATAATACTTGATATGCCTGCTGCTACTTCTTAGCACCAAAGATGTAAGACATCTCCCCTGAGGCAGCTCCGCCTCTTTATTCTGACAGAAGACATTGCTTAATTTAAATCTTGAACATTTGTCTTTGTACAGTAACAGTATGTTTGGAGTTTGTTGTCCACCCAGAGTGGGACAGGACTATAGCCACTTTCAGAGTAGTCCTTGTCCCACCCTGCAAGGTTGTTATAATGAAGCCAAGGAAGTTGTATAACTGTAAGTTATATGGTTTTGTTTGCTTTTTTTGAGTTGCTAATGTCCACCACTGGCAAGATCATTTATAAAAATACATATTAAATGTGTCTGTTAATATATTAAAAACAAATAAAATCTTAATTGCAAAAAAAAAACAAGCTTTGGATATTTTTCAGTACTTTTTTCTTGTTTATTGCTTTTTGAATACAGTTAATTAATTTCTGGTCTTTAACATACTAAAAAACAAACACATTTTCGGTTTTGCTCTTTTTGAAGATTAAACGTTTGTTATGAAAATTCCATAAATCGTAATATGTATTCTTACCAGGAGCAGCTAATCAAAAGTACATCATTTACTGCTTTTTATAAAGCTATAAATTAAATATTTAGCAGAATTAGGTTCAGTTTATGGTTCAGGTCTCCACAACAGTCCCAGTTTCTCACGTGGCCCTTTGGGAAATGAATTGCCCACCCCTGGCTTATAGTGAGTATAAATAATTTATCATTATAGGCACTTCACTATCAGTAAGAAAGCTTGGCCCTCAGTCACTATTTTGTGAATGTAACAACGAGGTCACCTTTAATATGTCACCTACAAATACATCTTCAATAGGCGACCAATGCAAGCAGCTAGCTATGTTATCATGATGGTAAGACATAAATCTTACAGAATATTTTAACCTTAAATATTTTTAAACCAATTAATATAACCCATTTGCTATTTATTTTAGTCAACATACAGGCAGTGATCCCTTTAAGACCGTGAGGAAAATAATAGCACTTTTTAATTAGTCAAATTACTTAACCGTTAGCAAAATCATTGTATGCAAGTGATGTATGACTACAGTAATTAAGAAGAAGCTGTCTTTATATTAATATTTATGGAACATTGTGACTATTATAATAAAATATCATTGCAATTAAGATACAAATGAGGGCAAATAATGACTTGAACTATCTAGACTATTTGCTGTACTGTAATCTGCTGGTAAATGTCAAATATAGATATGTATTTGTATTAATGCTCTACATGGATTCCAAATTGGAGTGCTCTGGTAGGATACAAAAATGTGAGCATAGCTATACTCTCAGCTGCGTACATACCTGGTATGTAGATTAACTTGGTCCTAAGAAGGCCACCAATAGTCCAGGATTTCACAATCTACCTGGTGGACAAAGGCGATTGAATCAGAATGAATGAAACTGAACAACTCAGGTTTGCTAAGGCAAAGAGAACCTGACTACACAAGTAGAGAGATCCAAAAATATTGGGCTGTTGGTATTAGGTTACCCACCACTGTCTTAGAGAATCCATCAGATGGGCGCCTAAAAATTGACTGCCCTTGACTATTATTGTTTGCATATTTAAAATAAACTATTTTAAAGAACTATACTTGAAAATGTGGAAAATGTTTTTAGAATGCAAAATAAAACATGTCCTGTAATTGCACTTAATGGCTAATATAAGACTTTACATAAACAATGACTCATAAAGAAGTTTAGTAATTTTTTAGAGTCAAAATTCCTATTAACAGTTGGAAACAAATATTTTAGATAACAGAACATTTATCTACAGGGATACATCATTAATTCTGACATCTTTCATTTTCTTCCCTTTAGAGTATTGGCTGTGATTATGAAATCAACTCCAATGCCACAGAGGATCGATGTGGAATCTGCCTTGGAGATGGCTCAGCCTGCCAGACAATAAAGAGAGAATTTAATCAAAGTGAAGGATTTGGTAAAAAAAAAAAACTATTTTTTTTTGTCTTATATCTTAAAAGTATTATTTAATATGTGGATTGAATTTGCAGCACATAGATTTAACATGATAAAACATTTTTTACAGGACCACCGCAATTCAAGAAAATAGACACTTGTTTGTAATTTATGTACCAGACTCTTGTGTACAGGAATCCATTTAGTGTTTGTTACAATTTAGGGAGAGTGTGGGTTGTTTGACTACTGGATAGGTTTTAAAGTGACACCACACCCCTTCCCTTCCACTGACCCAGAACCAGGATGTTGCATCATTCAATGCAACCATGGCGCTCCAGAAATTAAAACTCCCAATACACACCTTCAACCAATATATAATGGATTCCCTTAGGGCCCTGCAAAGGCATCAACATTTGTTTTCTAATTAAAAATATTTGTATGGTGTTCCGACCTTTAGAATTGGGGAAACCATGCTCACCTCAATTCTCTCTCTATGGGTCGTGACTTTTTTGTTCAGATCTCAGCACCCAGCCAGAACATCTTCTTAGGAGAACTCATGACAGCAGAAGTTAATAACTCACCCCAGAAGAAAGACACAGGCAGACATTCCTTTGGATTTAGAATGTCCCACTCAGACTGAGACATCACCAATAGTTAGTGAGTTCAAATCAGACTGGTACTTCTTAATTTTTTAAGACCCATTTTCAGAAATAACAAAATCACCCTCCCCCAGTTCTAGCCCATCCTCCTGGGCAAAATAGAGCTTGCTATGCCTTCCACCCACATGATTTCCAGATTTATAGAGGGGCTTTCTTGTTATCAATATACATTTTCTATCAATACTATTTATCTATTAGTCTCTTTGGACAACTTCAGACAGAGGCAGTAACTATCCAGGGCTATCTGTTTAGGTCACTAACAATCCAGGCCTGTATTTTGCTCTCCTCTTACAGAGGGCCATAAAACTAGCTTCCCGCTTCATGACTAAAGCCAGAGGATTAACGCCTGGCCAGCTCTTAGTAGTCGTAAATCCACATAAATCCCTATAGAATCTTTATCCATTTGTTGTCCCACTAACAATCATGGCAGAAACGGTATTTCCCATAGTTATAGGTAAGATGACATTATTACAGTGAGTATAACATGATGTAGTAACCCCACAATTAATTACTGTGGCCAACACCACACTACACACAAAACAATCAAGTCACTGTCCCCACAACAAGTTTCATGTCCGTTGTAATAGCCCCAGACATTAGCACCCAGTGTACCAGAGTTCCAAATAGCAGAGTTACTTGTGGGGTGCAAGGGGTCCCATAATGGCCCAAAATTGTTCATGGCATATGGCTTATGGCTTTTTTTTTTGTGCTTCATTATGCTCTTAGCGTGACTACATTTTTGAATGTGCAGTGGTCCTTAAACTGGAAAGTGTTAAGGTTATTTTGCAGATAAGAGTGAGATGGTTAAAACAATAAAATAATATATTTGTAGTTATGTACAATGAGTTGAAGATCATAAAAAAATATATAAAAAGTATATATATGTCCTATAATGGTCAAATATCTCAACAGACTGCTCCTGTTGTCAGATGTGCAATTGCAGATTATTATTTTAAGACTCTAACATTAACCATCGTAATTAAATAATTTACTGCATGCAATGATTTTTTTTTATTTTAGTCGAATGTAAGGGTGATGTGAAAAGACACAGTCACCTAAAAAGCAAGTTATTTTTTAAGTTATTATTAGAGAATAGAGTAAGAAAAGAGCACAAAACACTAGTTATACATTGTAGTAGCCACTTGATTCTAAACAATTCCTGATATAAGCAAGAGTGGAATACTAATTTGTTGCTTTGATTTGCTAAATAGGATTACAGTTTGTTTGTCAGTCTCTGCTTTGGCAATACAATGTCCCCCTAATGATATCAAGCAGTTAACCCCCCCCCCCCCCCCCCCAACACACACACTTCTTAAATATTCTGAGTTGCAATTAGCATATTGAACAATTAATTAGCATAACTGAGCCATACAATCAATACTGAATATCTTAAAGAAGTGTGAGATGGAAAAGTATAGAGCTGAGAAGAAGAAATGTGATTGAGATGGAGAAAAACCTGATGGAGTTGGAAGTAGTATAGGAAGTGAGAGCATGAGAAAAGGAAATAGAATGGTACAGCGAGAGTTTAGAAAGATAGATGGATAGAAATTAATTGGAAAGAGTTAAGAGTCAGATAAAGCTGAGAAAACATGATAAAGAAATAGGAAGATAAGTCTCATACACCTCAGACTCCTGCTATCTACTCTGTAGGAGGGTGCACTTGCTCTATCCCGAATGCTTAGGAATACCCCTAGTCTATTCTTGCGAGAGGCATGCAGATCTTTCAAAATTTGTAGACACAGATTGTGTAGAGTGCAGTCAAGGAAGGGTTGATCCAGATGGGGATTTTTTTACCTTCTCCTTCTAGTAGTTGCACTCATTTGGTTCAGCTATTTCTAGCTGCCAGAATCAGGAAGTATAACACAGAACCGGATAAGACAGTGTACTGCTCAGTTATTGGCCTTAGTACTTCAGGTCTATGTTCTCTCTGTGTTCCTGAATGATCTCCTGGCATTTTGATTCTGGCTTATGTTTTGGACTTCTGTGACTTTGGGCTCCCATTGACCTCAGCTTACTTCTAGTTAGTCTATTTCTGCTGCCTGCCCTGACTCCTGGCCATTGGGATCATGTGCTGCTTGTTATGCTGATTAGAAGTGGACAAATAATGTTAAGAGATAACAATAGGTAGGATTAGATTCCCCTGAAAACAGCTTCAGTTCTCCCTTTTTATATTTACAATACTATGTTCATAAAAAATTATACTAGCTCTGATTCACAAATACATGTTTGGTTTCAAATTTAATTTTATATTTAATTTACTGTTATCTAAAAAATGCTGAATATAGAAATTTGGGAATGTGGCCACACTTTTGCCAGAACTCTTAGTAATCCTGAAGGATCTGCTTGTATGAAGCAGAGAAATGCATTGAGAATGAGTGGCCAACCAGTGGTCAGTAACTATAGACATGGCACAGTGTGGGATATACCAACATCCTCTGCATGTCTAAGAAAGCCAACACAGATATCATTTTTAAAAGTACTCTTTAGCCATTTATTATATGATATACATTTTTTAACTAGGTTACTTAAAGGCATATTTAAGTTTTCTGTATTATGAATGCATCTGATAGAGGAGAATCAGTAGTATATGACAACATTTTTGCATGATAAAATACAAAAATAAACATTTAAACAGTTACCTTGAAGTTAGCAAAATGTCTTGTAATTTCTGTTGAAAATTAGGGTTTACACCCTCTCCAAACCCAGGCTAAATTAGCATAACATTAAAAAAAAATTTGGCCAATCAGGAGGAAGCAGAGGCTGAAACATTTTTATCACAAACTGGAGTGGCTGTCTGTGCTGCAAAGCAGCCTGGGATATGTAGTCCGGCACATGTTAGAATGTGCTATGCATTTTCATATAAGAGTCGATCTGTGCAGCACATTCACATTAGATCACAACCCTGCAAGTTGCCTGTTCCCTGAATCAACTGCTGCGGGTGTTTTTTTTCCCTCTGTTCCTGTCTCCTTGTGGAAAATTTCAGTTGTGACCCCACCATCCATGTGACTAGCAGAACTTCCGTTGGAGGTCACAAACTGTACCAACAGTAGCTGCTCTGCAGCCGGGTACACTTTTATGTAAGCTTCCTAGGGGTGTGCAAATCCAGATAGCCGTATCCAGCATATAAATATGTAAGTACATTCAACTTTTTAATATAATACATATTTTTCTACTAATAAGTGGCTGTTTTTTAGGAAACATTTGAATCCAAGGAAACTTCTATATACCTTTAAGTAATTGTATTTTCAATTAAATTGTTATATAAAATTTACATTTTACTTATCTCATCTTCTGGGACTTTCCCCTTTCTTCCTGTTCTTTCCAAAGCACAGTCATATTTCACATCTGTGACACCCAGATACAGGTGTGCTACAGGTGTCATGCTGTTACAAGCAGATTCACCGCCATTATTTATCTGTTAACATCATGACATTGTGAGTGTAACCCCCTCCACTGTGGGTGTGATCTTAGTTCACAAATGTGAAAGATGACAGCAAGCATGAGAGACAACAGAAAGAAAGTGGGCAGTTCCAGAAGCTGTTAGGCTAGAGGCTTCTCAGTAGTAAGTGAAGTGCATATTTTATATGACAATTACAAAGGGGAGGATAATATTAATTAACTTAAGGGGTCGTCAACCTTTTAATACCCACCGCCCATCTTTGTATCTTTGTTGATAGTTAAATGTCCTTACCGCCTACTACTGCAGTAACTCATTTTAGTGAAAGTAATTTTTAGATTCTGAACCAATTTGTAGATAATTTTTGTATGGCATAGAGGTTCTGCCACTATTATTGAAGAGCACAAACAAGACACACAGAGTGAGCGAGCACACACCTTGCTTCCTGACCCCAGATACTCCAGCACACGCAACAGCAGGCTGCCAGGAGCCCTCAGATGGCATCCTCTTGCAAGTCAGAGCAGGGCAAAGTTCCTTACCCCTCGGGAATGCAGTATGAGAGTCTTGTCCTAGGTGGGATACCCTCTATAGGACTGTTCCACACACTCATAGAGGGGTGACCAAAAGCACTTCTGTTTATATCAGTGAACATCCAATAGTGAGATGATCTGGATGCCTATCTATCACTCCCCAAATAACAGGCAGATGTTACTGACTTTTTCTGTTCAGCCGCTATTAATCTTACTGACAGATAAAAAGTTCACTCCAAAGTGCTACTGCTTCTCCTCTTCATCCCCTTAGTCTCTCCTTTACCCTCCTCCTTCTCTTCCTTGTCTTTCTCTTTGTCTCAGCTCAACACCTTTTTCACCAAAATAGAGCCCTTGAGCTGGATGGGGCAGATCACTTGACATGCTTCTCCATAGCCCACTGTGTCTCCACCAATCATTGAGCTTTATATGGTGGGCTTTACACAGGATACAGCACAAAGCTTGCAAAGCCACCTACCGATTACCCCACCACCCACTAAGAAAGCTGGAGTCGCCCACTAGTGGGTGATAGGTCCAGGTTGATGACCACTGATCTAGATAAAGCATTTAAACAGAAAATAATTTATTATAGACCCCCTTTCTCTGACTTAGATAGCTGTTGAACTATTGCCTGGATGTTTAATACAATGCACATGCTAGATTGGTTATATCTTGTATTGCTAAAACTATGTTTAGTTGTCATATTCATATTCCATTGCTCATATAAAAACAGGAGCTGTGACTTGTGACTTGTGGCTTGATTGCAATCTATATCTGAAATAAACAGCCATTTAGCTTAAAACATGTTTCAATCAATTCACTGAGATCATTTACCATTATATGATTTTTTTAAAAATTAAAAAAATATATATTTTTGCATGGAAAATAAATATTACTTTATGACAGATGTCCATAGAAAGCACAAAAATTGATAAAACAATGGGGAATTCACTACTCACTTACTCTTACCTGGGATGAGTGAGAAGATCTTAGATAATGTGCGAAGGGCGTTTTTGTCCCCTAGGAAATAGAACATAGGAAACCAGGCAATAATGAGAGAGGCACTCAAGATAATCTTGAGATGTTTGTTATACCTAAGCCTTACTAGTGAGTTACTAGAGAAACTTAAGTGGAAGTGAACATAGGACGACATGTTATCTCTGCTTATTTATTGTAGTTTTACAATCATAGACACTGACATTCACATCCCCTGGAGGATATTAGTATTTGTATAAACAAATTGCAACATTGGATAAATTATTACCTAAATAAAACATAATTTTTTTTTATTAATTGTACTTTAATGTTTATATTGTTATTAACATTTTCCAATCTGTCTGTATTTTAGAGGCGGTAAGGTGGTGTGACTTGCACAGAAGCACACTCAGTGCAAAGAACCACCCACAATAGGGTATGGCCCATTAGCTACCAGTAGTGGACACTAATAAAGAGGGACTCTTAATTTACTCCAGGAGAACGACAAATAATTATATTTATTAGAAATAAAGTTTAATCATCCTAATCGAGGTCTGACCCCCTACATATTTTATTGACTCC